>LR989927.1:70942608-72396237 GCA_905146935.1 Scaeva pyrastri
GGAATTCCAGCATCAGAATAGTGAAATTTCAGCCTCCTAGGTGGAAGGGTTGCAGAGATATGCGCCGTCAAAAAAATGGGAAAATATGGCATTTTTTGGACCCTCTAGGAGTTGATTTGACAGAGATACAGCGATTTAAAGTGTAAACTTGGATTTTCCTCGATAACTTCTCGTAAACATTTTGTATGCAAAGATGGTTACACCGTTGGAAAGAGGAGAATTCCAGCATCAGAATAGTGAAATTTCAGCCTCCTAGGTGGAAGGGTTGCAGAGATATGCGCCGTCAAAAAAATGGGAAAATATGGCATTTTTGGACCCTCTAGGAGTTGATTTGACAGAGATACAGCGATTTAAAGTGTAAACTTGGATTTTCCTCGATAACTTCTCGTAAAAATGTTTGTATGCAAAGATGGTTACACCGTTGGAAAGAGGAGAATTCCAGCATCAGAATAGTGAAATTTCAGCCTCCTAGGTGGAAGGGTTGCAGAGATATGCGCCGTCAAAAAATCGGAAAATATGGCATTTTTGGACCCTCTAGGAGTTGATTTGACAGAGATACAGCGATTTAAAGTGTAAACTTGGATTTTCCTCGATAACTTCTCGTAAAAATGTTTGTATGCAAAGATGGTTACACCGTTGGAAAGAGGAGAATTCCAGCATCAGAATAGGGAAATTTCAGCCGCCTAGGTGGAAGGGTTGCAGAGATATGCGCCGTCAAAAAATGGGAAAATATGGCATTTTTGGACCCTCTAGGAGTTGATTTGACAGAGATACAGCGATTTAAAGTGTAAACTTGGATTTTCCTCGATAACTTCTCGTAAACATTTTTGTATGCAAAGATGGTTACACCGTTGGAAAGAGGAGAATTCCAGCATCAGAATAGTGAAATTTCAGCCTCCTAGGTGGAAGGGTTGCAGAGATATGCGCCGTCAAAAAATGGGAAAATATGGCATTTTTGGACCCTCTAGGAGTTGATTTGACAGAGATACAGCGATTTAAAGTGTAAACTTGGATTTTCCTCGATAACTTCTCGTAAACATTTTTGTATGCAAAGATGGTTACACCGTTGGAAAGAGGAGAATTCCAGCATCAGAATAGTGAAATTTCAGCCTCCTAGGTGGAAGGGTTGCAGAGATATGCGCCGTCAAAAAATGGGAAAATATGGCATTTTTGGACCCTCTAGGAGTTGATTTGACAGAGATACAGCGATTTAAAGTGTAAACTTGGATTTTCCTCGATAACTTCTCGTAAAAATGTTTGTATGCAAAGATGGTTACACCGTTGGAAAGAGGAGAATTCCAGCATCAGAATAGTGAAATTTCAGCCTCCTAGGTGGAAGGGTTGCAGAGATATGCGCCGTCAAAAAATCGGAAAATATGGCATTTTTTGACCCTCTAGGAGTTGATTTGACAGAGATACAGCGATTAAAAGTGTAAACTTGGATTTTCCTCGATAACTTCTCGTAAACATTTTTGTATGCAAAGATGGTTACACCGTTGGAAAGAGGAGAATTCCAGCATCAGAATAGTGAAATTTCAGCCTCCTAGGTGGAAGGGTTGCAGAGATATGCGCCGTCAAAAAATCGGAAAATATGGCATTTTTGGACCCTCTAGGAGTTGATTTGACAGAGATACAGCGATTTAAAGTGTAAACTTGGATTTTCCTCGATAACTTCTCGTAAACATTTTTGTATGCAAAGATGGTTACACCGTTGGAAAGAGGAGAATTCCAGCATCAGAATAGTGAAATTTCAGCCTCCTAGGTGGAAGGGTTGCAGAGATATGCGCCGTCAAAAAAATGGGAAAATATGGCATTTTTGGACCCTCTAGGAGTTGATTTGACAGAGATACAGCGATTTAAAGTGTAAACTTGGATTTCCTCGATAACTTCTCGTAAACATTTTTGTATGCAAAGATGGTTACACCGTTGGAAAGAGGAGAATTCCAGCATCAGAATAGTGAAATTTCAGCCTCCTAGGTGGAAGGGTTGCAGAGATTGCGCCGTCAAAAAATCGGAAAATATGGCATTTTTGGACCCTCTAGGAGTTGATTTGACAGAGATACAGCGATTTAAAGTGTAAACTTGGATTTTCCTCGATAACTTCTCGTAAACATTTTTGTATGCAAAGATGGTTACAACGTTGGAAAGAGGAGAATTCCAGCATCAGAATAGTGAAATTTCAGCCTCCTAGGTGGAAGGGTTGCAGAGATATGCACCGTCAAAAAATGGGAAAATATGGCATTTTTGGACCCTCTAGGAGTTGATTTGACAGAGATACAGCGATTTAAAGTGTAAACTTGGATTTTCCTCGATAACTTCTCGTAAACATTTTTGTATGCAAAGATGGTTACACCGTTGAAAAGAGGAGAATTCCAGCATCAGAATAGTGAAATTTCAGCCTCCTAGGTGGAAGGGTTGCAGAGATATGCGCCGTCAAAAAATCGGAAAATATGGCATTTTTTGGACCCTCTAGGAGTTGATTTGACAGAGATACAGCGATTAAAAGTGTAAACTTGGATTTTCCTCGATAACTTCTCGTAAACATTTTTGTATGCAAAGATGGTTACACCGTTGGAAAGAGGAGAATTCCAGCATCAGAATAGTGAAATTTCAGCCTCCTAGGTGGAAGGGTTGCAGAGATATGCGCCGTCAAAAAATCGGAAAATATGGCATTTTTGGACCCTCTAGGAGTTGATTTGACAGAGATACAGCGATTTAAAGTGTAAACTTGGATTTTCCTCGATAACTTCTCGTAAACATTTTTGTATGCAAAGATGGTTACACCGTTGGAAAGAGGAGAATTCCAGCATCAGAATAGTGAAATTTCAGCCTCCTAGGTGGAAGGGTTGCAGAGATATGCGCCGTCAAAAAATGGGAAAATATGGCATTTTTGGACCCTCTAGGAGTTGATTTGACAGAGATACAGCGATTTAAAGTGTAAACTTGGATTTTCCTCGATAACTTCTCGTAAACATTTTTGTATGCAAAGATGGTTACACCGTTGGAAAGAGGAGAATTCCAGCATCAGAATAGTGAAATTTCAGCCTCCTAGGTGGAAGGGTTGCAGAGATATGCGCCGTCAAAAAATCGGAAAATATGGCATTTTTGGACCCTCTAGGAGTTGATTTGACTGAGATACAGCGATTTAAAGTGTAAACTTGGATTTTCCTCGATAACTTCTCGTAAACATTTTTGTATGCAAAGATGGTTACACCGTTGGAAAGAGGAGAATTCCAGCATCAGAATAGTGAAATTTCAGCCTCCTAGGTGGAAGGGTTGCAGAGATATGCACCGTCAAAAAATGGGAAAATATGGCATTTTTGGACCCTCTAGGAGTTGATTTGACAGAGATACAGCGATTTAAAGTGTAAACTTGGATTTTCCTCGATAACTTCTCGTAAACATTTTTGTATGCAAAGATGGTTACACCGTTGGAAAGAGGAGAATTCCAGCATCAGAATAGTGAAATTTCAGCCTCCTAGGTGGAAGGGTTGCAGAGATATGAGCCGTCAAAAAAAGATGGAATTCCAGCATCAGAATAGTGAAATTTCAGCCTCCTATTTGGAAGGGTTGCAGAGATATGCGCCGTCAAAAAATGGGAAAATATGGCATTTTTGGACCCTCTAGGAGTTGATTTGACAGAGATACAGCGATTTAAAGTGTAAACTTGGATTTCCTCGATAACTCTCGTAAAAATGTTTGTATGCAAAGATGGTTACACCGTTGGAAGGAGGAGAATTCCAGCATCAGAATAGTGAAATTTCAGCCTCCTAGGTGGAAGGGTTGCAGAGATATGCGCCGTCAAAAAATCGGAAAAATGGCATTTTTGGACCCTCTAGGAGTTGATTGACAGAGATACAGCGATTTAAAGTGTAAACTTGGATTTTCCTCGATAACTTCTCGTAAACATTTTTGTATGCAAAGATGGTTACACCGTTGGAAAGAGGAGAATTCCAGCATCAGAATAGTGAAATTTCAACCTCCTAGGTGGAAGGGTTGCAGAGATATGCGCCGTCAAAAATCGGAAAATATGGCATTTTTGGACCCTCTAGGAGTTGATTTGACAGAGATACAGCGATTTAAAGTGTAAACTTGGATTTTCCTCGATAACTTCTCGTAAACATTTTTGTATGCAAAGATGGTTACACCGTTGGAAAGAGGAGAATTCCAGCATCAGAATAGTGAAATTTCAGCCTCCTAGGTGGAAGGGTTGCAGAGATATGCGCCGTCAAAAAATGGGAAAATATGGCATTTTTGGACCCTCTAGGAGTTGATTTGACAGAGATACAGCGATTTAAAGTGTAAACTTGATTTTCCTCGATAACTTCTCGTAAACATTTTTGTATGCAAAGATGGTTACACCGTTGGAAAGAGGAGAATTCCAGCATCAGAATAGTGAAATTTCAGCCTCCTAGGTGGAAGGGTTGCAGAGATATGCGCCGTCAAAAATGGGAAAATATGGCATTTTTGGACCCTCTAGGAGTTGATTTGACAGAGATACAGCGATTTAAAGTGTAAACTTGGATTTTCCTCGATAACTTCTCGTAAACATTTTTGTATGCAAAGATGGTTACACCGTTGGAAAGAGGAGAATTCCAGCATCAGAATAGTGAAATTTCAGCCTCCTAGGTGGAAGGTTGCAGAGATATGCGCCGTCAAAAAATCGGAAAATATGGCATTTTTGGACCCTCTAGGAGTTGATTTGACAGAGATACAGCGATTTAAAAGTGTAAACTTGGATTTTCCTCGATAACTTCTCGTAAACATTTTTGTATGCAAAGATGGTTACACCGTTGGAAAGAGGAGAATTCCAGCATCAGAATAGTGAAATTTCAGCCTCCTAGGTGGAAGGGTTGCAGAGATATGCGCCGTCAAAAAAATCGGAAAATATGGCATTTTTGGACCCTCTAGGAGTTGATTTGACAGAGATACAGCGATTAAAGTGTAAACTTGGATTTTCCTCGATAACTTCTCGTAAACATTTTTGTATGCAAAGATGGTTACACCGTTGGAAAGAGGAGAATTCCAGCATCAGAATAGTGAAATTTCAGCCTCCTAGGTGGAAGGGTTGCAGAGATATGCGCCGTCAAAAAATCGGAAAATATGGCATTTTTGGACCCTCTAGGAGTTGATTTGACAGAGATACAGCGATTTAAAGTGTAAACTTGGATTTTCCTCGATAACTTCTCGTAAACATTTTTGTATGCAAAGATGGTTACACCGTTGGAAAGAGGAGAATTCCAGCATCAGAATAGTGAAATTTCAGCCTCCTAGGTGGAAGGGTTGCAGAGATATGCGCCGTCAAAAAATGGGAAAATATGGCATTTTTGGACCCTCTAGGAGTTGATTTGACAGAGATACAGCGATTTAAAGTGTAAACTTGGATTTTCCTCGATAACTTTTTTGTAAACATTTTTGTATGCAAAGATGGTTACACCGTTGGAAAGAGGAGAATTCCAGCATCAGATAGTGAAATTTCAGCCTCCTAGGTGGAAGGGTTGCAGAGATATGCGCCGTCAAAAAATGGGAAAATATGGCATTTTTGGACCCTCTAGGAGTTGATTTGACAGAGATACAGCGATTTAAAGTGTAAACTTGGATTTTCCTCGATAACTTCTCGTAAACATTTTGTATGCAAAGATGGTTACACCGTTGGAAAGAGGAGAATTCCAGCATCAGATATAGTGAAATTTCAGCCTCCTAGGTGGAAGGGTTGCAGAGATATGCGCCGTCAAAAAATGGGAAAATATGGCAGTTTTGGACCCTCTAGGAGTTGATTTGACAGAGATACAGCGATTTAAAGTGTAAACTTGGATTTTCCTCGATTACTTCTCGTAAACATTTTTGTATGCAAAGATGGTTACACCGTTGGAAAGAGGAGAATATGGCATTTTTGGACCCTCTAGGAGTTGATTTGACAGAGATACAGCGATTTAAAGTGTAAACTTGGATTTTCCTCGATAACTTCTCGTAAACATTTTTGTATGCAAAGATGGTTACACCGTTGGAAAGAGGAGAATTCCAGCATCAGAATAGTGAAATTTCAGCCTCCTAGGTGGAAGGGTTGCAGAGATATGCGCCGTCAAAAAATGGGAAAATATGGCAATTTTGGACCCTCTAGGAGTTGATTTGACAGAGATACAGCGATTTAAAGTGTAATCTTGGATTTTCCTCGATAAACTTCTCGTAAAACATTTTTGTATGCAAAGATGGTTACACCGTTGGAAAGAGGAGAATTCCAGCATCAGAATAGTGAAATTTCAGCCTCCTAGTGAAGGGTTGCAGAGATATGCGCCGTCAAAAAATGGGAAAATTATGGCATTTTTGGACCCTCTAGGAGTTGATTTGACAAAGATACAGCGATTTAAAGTGTAAACTTGGATTTTCCTCGATAACTTCTCGTAAACATTTTTGTATGCAAAGATGGTTACACCGTTGGAAAGAGGAGAATTCCAGCATCAGAATAGTGAAATTTCAGCCTCCTAGGTGGAAGGGTTGCAGAGATATGCGCCGTCAAAAAATGGGAAAATATGGCAGTTTTGGACCCTCTAGGAGTTGATTTGACAGAGATACAGCGATTTAAAGTGTAAACTTGGATTTTCCTCGATAACTTCTCGTAAACATTTTTGTATGCAAAGATGGTTACACCGTGGAAAGAGGAGAATTCCAGCATCAGAATAGTGAAATTTCAGCCTCCTAGGTGAAAGGGTTGCAGAGATATGCGCCGTCAAAAAATGGGAAAATATGGCATTTTTGGACCCTCTAGGAGTTGATTTGACAAAGATACAGCGATTTAAGTGTAAACTTGGATTTTCCTCGATAACTTCTCGTAAACATTTTTGTATGCAAAGATGGTTACACCGTTGGAAAGAGGAGAATTCCAGCATCAGAATAGTGAAATTTCAGCCTCCTAGGTGGAAGGGTTGCAGAGATATGCGCCGTCAAAAAATCGGAAAATATGGCATTTTTGGACCCTCTAGGAGTTGATTTGACAGAGATACAGCGATTTAAAGTGTAAACTTGGATTTTCCTCGATAACTTCTCGTAAACATTTTTGTATGCAAAGACAACACACCGTTGGAAAGAGGAGAATTCCAGCATCAGAATAGTGAAATTTCAGCCTCCTAGGTGGAAGGGTTGCAGAGATATGCGCCGTCAAAAAATCGGAAAATATGGCAATTTTGGACCCTCTAGGAGTTGATTTGACAGAGATACAGCGATTTAAAGTGTAAACTTGGATTTTCCTCGATAACTTCTCGTAAACAAGAGGAGAATTCCAGCATCAGAATAGTGAAATTTCAGCCTCCTAGGTGGAAGGGTTGCAGAGATATGCGCCGTCAAAAAATGGGAAAATATGGCATTTTGGACCCTCTAGGAGTTGATTTGACAGAGATACAGCGATTTAAAGTGTAAACTTGGATTTTCCTCGATAACTTCTCGTAAAAATTTTTGTATGCAAAGATGGTTACACCGATGGAAAGAGGAGAATTCCAGCATCAGAATAGTGAAATTTCAGCCTCCTAGGTGGAAGGGTTGCAGAGATATGCGCCGTCAAAAAATGGGAAAATTATGCAATTTTGGACCCTCTAGGAGTTGATTTTTGGACCCTCTAGGAGTTGATTTGACAGAGATACAGCGATTTAAAGTGTAAACTTGGATTTTCCTCGATAACTTCTCGTAAACATTTTTGTATGCAAAGATGGTTACACCGTTGGAAAGAGGAGAATTCCAGCATCAGAATAGTGAAATTTCAGCCTCCTAGGTGGAAGGGTTGCAGAGATATGCGCCGTCAAAAAATCGGAAAATATGGCATTTTTGGACCCTCTAGGAGTTGATTTGACAGAGATACAGCGATTTAAAGTGTAAACTTGGATTTTCCTCGATAACTTCTCGTAAACAAGAGGAGAATTCCAGCATCAGAATAGTGAAATTTCAGCCTCCTAGGTGGAAGGGTTGCAGAGATATGCGCCGTCAAAAAATCGGAAAATATGGCATTTTTGGACCCTCTAGGAGTTGATTTGACAGAGATACAGCGATTTAAAGTGTAAACTTGGATTTTCCTCGATAACTTCTCGTAAACATTTTTTGTATGCAAAGATGGTTACACCGTTGGAAAGAGGAGAATTCCAGCATCAGAATAGTGAAATTTCAGCCTCCTAGGTGGAAGGGTTGCAGAGATATGCGCCGTCAAAAAATGGGAAAATATGGCATTTTTGGACCCTCTAGGAGTTGATTTGACAGAGATACAGCGATTTAAAGTGTAAACTTGGATTTTCCTCGATAACTTCTCGTAAACATTTTTGTATGCAAAGATGGTTACACCGTTGGAAAGAGGAGAATTCCAGCATCAGAATAGTGAAATTTCAGCCTCCTAGGTGGAAGGGTTGCAGAGATATGCGCCGTCAAAAAATCGGAAAATATGGCATTTTTGGACCCTCTAGGAGTTGATTTGACAGAGATACAGCGATTTAAAGTGTAAACTTGGATTTTCCTCGATAACTTCTCGTAAACATTTTTGTATGCAAAGATGGTTACACCGTTGGAAAGAGGAGAATTCCAGCATCAGAATAGTGAAATTTCAGCCTCCTAGGTGGAAGGGTTGCAGAGATATGCGCCGTCAAAAAATCGGAAAATATGGCATTTTTGGACCCTCTAGGAGTTGATTTGACAGAGATACAGCGATTTAAAGTGTAAACTTGGATTTTCCTCGATAACTTCTCGTAAACATTTTTGTATGCAAAGATGGTTACACCGTTGGAAAGAGGAGAATTCCAGCATCAGAATAGTGAAATTTCAGCCTCCTAGGTGGAAGGGTTGCAGAGATATGCGCCGTCAAAAAATGGGAAAATATGGCAATTTTGGACCCTCTAGGAGTTGATTTGACAGAGATACAGCGATTTAAAGTGTAAACTTGGATTTTCCTCGATAACTTCTCGTAAACATTTTTGTATGCAAAGATGGTTACACCGTTGGAAAGAGGAGAATTCCAGCATCAGAATAGTGAAATTTCAGCCTCCTAGGTGGAAGGGTTGCAGAGATATGCGCCGTCAAAAAATCGGAAAATATGGCATTTTTGGACCCTCTAGGAGTTGATTTGACAGAGATACAGCGATTTAAAGTGTAAACTTGGATTTTCCTCGATAACTTCTCGTAAAAATGTTTGTATGCAAAGATGGTTACACCGTTGGAAAGAGGAGAATTCCAGCATCAGAATAGTGAAATTTCAGCCTCCTAGGTGGAAGGGTTGCAGAGATATGCGCCGTCAAAAAATGGGAAAATATGGCAATTTTGGACCCTCTAGGAGTTGATTTGACTGAGATACAGCGATTTAAAGTGTAAACTTGGATTTTCCTCGATAACTTCTCGTAAACATTTTTGTATGCAAAGATGGTTACACCGTTGGAAAGAGGAGAATTCCAGCATCAGAATAGTGAAATTTCAGCCTCCTAGGTGGAAGGGTTGCAGAGATATGCGCCGTCAAAAAATCGGAAAATATGGCATTTTTGGACCCTCTAGGAGTTGATTTGACTGAGATACAGCGATTTAAAGTGTAAACTTGGATTTTCCTCGATAACTTCTCGTAAACATTTTTGTATGCAAAGATGGTTACACCGTTGGAAAGAGGAGAATTCCAGCATCAGAATAGTGAAATTTCAGCCTCCTAGGTGGAAGGGTTGCAGAGATATGCGCGGTCAAACAATCGGAAAATATGGCAATTTTGGACCCTCTAGGAGTTGATTTGACAGAGATACAGCGATTTAAAGTGTAAACTTGGATTTTCCTCGATAACTTCTCGTAAAAATTTTTGTATGCAAAGATGGTTACACCGTTGGAAACAGGAGAATTCCAGAATCAGAATAATGAAATTTCAGCCTCCTAGGTGGAAGGGTTGCAGCGATATGCACCGTCAAAAAATCGGAAAATATGGCATTTTTGGACCCTCTAGGAGTTGATTTGACAGAGATACAGCGATTTAAAGTGTAAACTTGGATTTTCCTCGATAACTTCTCGTAAACATTTTTGTATGCAAAGATGGTTACACCGTTGGAAAGAGGAGAATTCCAGCATCAGAATAGTGAAATTTCAGCCTCCTAGGTGGAAGGGTTGCAGAGATATGCGCCGTCAAAAAATCGGAAAATATGGCATTTTTGGACCCTCTAGGAGTTGATTTGACAGAGATACAGCGATTTAAAGTGTAAACTTGGATTTTCCTCGATAACTTCTCGTAAACATTTTTGTATGCAAAGATGGTTACACCGTTGGAAAGAGGAGAATTCCAGCATCAGAATAGTGAAATTTCAGCCTCCTAGGTGGAAGGGTTGCAGAGATATGCGCCGTCAAAAAATCGGAAAATATGGCATTTTTGGACCCTCTAGGAGTTGATTTGACAGAGATACAGCGATTTAAAGTGTAAACTTGGATTTTCCTCGATAACTTCTCGTAAACATTTTTGTATGCAAAGATGGTTACACCGTTGGAAAGAGGAGAATTCCAGCATCAGAATAGTGAAATTTCAGCCTCCTAGGTGGAAGGGTTGCAGAGATATGCGCCGTCAAAAAATGGGAAAATATGGCAATTTTGGACCCTCTAGGAGTTGATTTGACAGAGATACAGCGATTTAAAGTGTAAACTTGGATTTTCCTCGATAACTTCTCGTAAACATTTTTGTATGCAAAGATGGTTACACCGTTGGAAAGAGGAGAATTCCAGCATCAGAATAGTGAAATTTCAGCCTCCTAGGTGGAAGGGTTGCAGAGATATGCGCCGTCAAAAAATCGGAAAATATGGCATTTTTGGACCCTCTAGGAGTTGATTTGACAGAGATACAGCCATTTAAAGTGTAAACTTGGATTTTCCTCGATAACTTCTCGTAAACATTTTTGTATGCAAAGATGGTTACACCGTTGGAAAGAGGAGAATTCCAGCATCAGAATAGTGAAATTTCAGCCTCCTAGGTGGAAGGGTTGCAGAGATATGCGCCGTCAAAAAATCGGAAAATATGGCATTTTTGGACCCTCTAGGAGTTGATTTGACAGAGATACAGCGATTTAAAGTGTAAACTTGGATTTTCCTCGATAACTTCTCGTAAACATTTTTGTATGCAAAGATGGTTACACCGTTGGAAAGAGGAGAATTCCAGCATCAGAATAGTGAAATTTCAGCCTCCTAGGTGGAAGGGTTGCAGAGATATGCGCCGTCAAAAAATCGGAAAATATGGCATTTTTGGACCCTCTAGGAGTTGATTTGACAGAGATACAGCGATTTAAAGTGTAAACTTGGATTTTCCTCGATAACTTCTCGTAAACATTTTTGTATGCAAAGATGGTTACACCGTTGGAAAGAGGAGAATTCCAGCATCAGAATAGTGAAATTTCAGCCTCCTAGGTGGAAGGGTTGCAGAGATATGCGCCGTCAAAAAATGGGAAAATATGGCAATTTTGGACCCTCTAGGAGTTGATTTGACAGAGATACAGCGATTTAAAGTGTAAACTTGGATTTTCCTCGATAACTTCTCGTAAACATTTTTGTATGCAAAGATGGTTACACCGTTGGAAAGAGGAGAATTCCAGCATCAGAATAGTGAAATTTCAGCCTCCTAGGTGGAAGGGTTGCAGAGATATGCGCCGTCAAAAAATGGGAAAATATGGCAATTTTGGACCCTCTAGGAGTTGATTTGACAGAGATACAGCGATTTAAAGTGTAAACTTGGATTTTCCTCGATAACTTCTCGTAAACATTTTTGTATGCAAAGATGGTTACACCGTTGGAAAGAGGAGAATTCCAGCATCAGAATAGTGAAATTTCAGCCTCCTAGGTGGAAGGGTTGCAGAGATATGCGCCGTCAAAAAATGGGAAAATATGGCAATTTTGGACCCTCTAGGAGTTGATTTGACTGAGATACAGCGATTTAAAGTGTAAACTTGGATTTTCCTCGATAACTTCTCGTAAACATTTTTGTATGCAAAGATGGTTACACCGTTGGAAAGAGGAGAATTCCAGCATCAGAATAGTGAAATTTCAGCCTCCTAGGTGGAAGGGTTGCAGAGATATGCGCCGTCAAAAAATCGGAAAATATGGCATTTTTGGACCCTCTAGGAGTTGATTTGACTGAGATACAGCGATTTAAAGTGTAAACTTGGATTTTCCTCGATAACTTCTCGTAAACATTTTTGTATGCAAAGATGGTTACACCGTTGGAAAGAGGAGAATTCCAGCATCAGAATAGTGAAATTTCAGCCTCCTAGGTGGAAGGGTTGCAGAGATATGCGCGGTCAAACAATCGGAAAATATGGCAATTTTGGACCCTCTAGGAGTTGATTTGACAGAGATACAGCGATTTAAAGTGTAAACTTGGATTTTCCTCGATAACTTCTCGTAAAAATTTTTGTATGCAAAGATGGTTACACCGTTGGAAACAGGAGAATTCCAGAATCAGAATAATGAAATTTCAGCCTCCTAGGTGGAAGGGTTGCAGCGATATGCACCGTCAAAAAATGGGAAAATATGGCATTTTTGGACCCTCTAGGAGTTGATTTGACAGAGATACAGCCATTTAAAGTGTAAACTTGGATTTTCCTCGATAACTTCTCGTAAACATTTTTGTATGCAAAGATGGTTACACCGTTGGAAAGAGGAGAATTCCAGCATCAGAATAGTGAAATTTCAGCCTCCTAGGTGGAAGGGTTGCAGAGATATGCGCCGTCAAAAAATCGGAAAATATGGCAATTTTGGACCCTCTAGGAGTTGATTTGACAGAGATACAGCCATTTAAAGTGTAAACTTGGATTTTCCTCGATAACTTCTCGTAAACATTTTTGTATGCAAAGATGGTTACACCGTTGGAAAGAGGAGAATTCCAGCATCAGAATAGTGAAATTTCAGCCTCCTAGGTGGAAGGGTTGCAGAGATATGCACCGTCAAAAAATGGGAAAATATGGCATTTTTGGACCCTCTAGGAGTTGATTTGACAGAGATACAGCGATTTAAAGTGTAAACTTGGATTTTCCTCGATAACTTCTCGTAAACATTTTTGTATGCAAAGATGGTTACACCGTTGGAAAGAGGAGAATTCCAGCATCAGAATAATGAAATTTCAGCCTCCTAGGTGGAAGGGTTGCAGAGATATGCGCCGTCAGAAAATGGGAAAATATGGCATTTTTGGACCCTCTAGGAGTTGATTTGACTGAGATACAGCCATTTAAAGTGTAAACTTGGATTTTCCTCGATAACTTCTCGTAAAAATGTTTGTATGCAAAGATGGTTACACCGTTGGAAAGAGGGGAATTCCAGCATCAGAACAGTGAAATTTCAGCCTCCTAGGTGGAAGGGTTGCAGAGATATGCGCCGTCAAAAAATGGGAAAATATGGCATTTTTGGACCCTCTAGGAGTTGATTTGACAGAGATACAGCGATTTAAAGTGTAAACTTGGATTTTCCTCGATAACTTCTCGTAAACATTTTTGTATGCAAAGATGGTTACACCGTTGGAAAGAGGAGAATTCCAGCATCAGAATAGTGAAATTTCAGCCTCCTAGGTGGAAGGGTTGCAGAGATATGCGCCGTCAAAAAATGGGAAAATATGGCATTTTTGGACCCTCTAGGAGTTGATTTGACAGAGATACAGCGATTTAAAGTGTAAACTTGGATTTTCCTCGATAACTTCTCGTAAACATTTTTGTATGCAAAGATGGTTACACCGTTGGAAAGAGGAGAATTCCAGCATCAGAATAGTGAAATTTCAGCCTCCTAGGTGGAAGGGTTGCAGAGATATGCGCCGTCAAAAAATGGGAAAATATGGCATTTTTGGACCCTCTAGGAGTTGATTTGACTGAGATACAGCGATTTAAAGTGTAAACTTGGATTTTCCTCGATAACTTCTCGTAAACATTTTTGTATGCAAAGATGGTTACACCGTTGGAAAGAGGAGAATTCCAGCATCTGAATAGTGAAATTTCTGCCTCCTAGGTGGAAGGGTTGCAGAGATATGCGCCGTCAAAAAATCGGAAAATATGGCAATTTTGGACCCTCTAGGAGTTGATTTGACTGAGATACAGCGATTTAAAGTGTAAACTTGGATTTTCCTCGATAACTTCTCGTAAACATTTTTGTATGCAAAGATGGTTACACCGTTGGAAAGAGGAGAATTCCAGCATCAGAATAGTGAAATTTCAGCCTCCTAGGTGGAAGGGTTGCAGAGATATGCGCCGTCAAAAAATGGGAAAATATGGCATTTTTGGACCCTCTAGGAGTTGATTTGACAGAGATACAGCGATTTAGAGTGTAAACTTGGATTTTCCTCGATAACTTCTCGTAAACATTTTTGTATGCAAAGAGGGTTACACCGTTGGAAAGAGGAGAATTCCAGCATCTGAATAGTGAAATTTCAGCCTCCTAGGTGGAAGGGTTGCAGAGATATGCGCCGTCAAAAAATGGGAAAATATGGCAATTTTGGACCCTCTAGGAGTTGATTTGACTGAGATACAGCGATTTAAAGTGTAAACTTGGATTTTCCTCGATAACTTCTCGTAAACATTTTTGTATGCAAAGATGGTTACACCGTTGGAAAGAGGAGAATTCCAGCATCAGAATAGTGAAATTTCAGCCTCCTAGGTGGAAGGGTTGCAGAGATATGCGCCGTCAAAAAATCGGAAAATATGGAGTCGAGTTTATGGGGAGGAACGTGAAGTTATCGAGAGGTTTGTTGAAGGGAATTCAAAAAACCGATGTTAATAAGGAATAGGCTGCGATAGCGGAGCAGCTTAATAACAAGGGTCCTCCAGTAAGAGACGGAGACGGTTGGTAAAAGGTTTAAATTACTTTTTTTTAAATATATATACATATATATACATTTTTATAAATGTTTGCTTTATCAGGTTTGGGCCGACATGAAGCACAATGTAAAAAAAAAATGATACACAATGCGGAAGAATTAAATGCGACTGGAGGAGGTCCAAACAAGTTTAAAATTGTATCTCCACTGGAAGAAGAAGTATCAAATTTATTGCATATAGGAAAAGTGGTACACCCGAGCGGAAACGCCATTGGTATATCTCAGTCCATTTTGCTTCCTAACTCCTTGGAAACTGCCACATCAGTTCCCTCATCATCGCAAACCCACACTGAAGACACATCGATTGAATTTTTGGAATCCAGTGTCTTAAATATGGAAGAAACGTTAGTCGGATCTGAAGGTGAAGTTCTGAACAGGGAAGCACAACATCAGAGACCCCAGAATAAACCGTTAGAGACCCTTGGAAGGAAACGAACTCGAGCTTCTGCGTTTAAACAAGACAGAGCAGAGCTTTTACGAAAGCAAGCTGTAGTTCTTAGATTACAATATGTTTGGGGAATAGGTTCAAGGACACCACTTCATATGGTTAATTTTTCTTGTTTGGTTTTAAAAAAAAGTTAAATCTTCGGAGTAGTCCAAAATAAATTCACTAAGCTCATGCAAAACCTTTCATATTCCTTAGAATGCTTTTTGGTTTAACTACATACTTGGTTTGTACTCAAGAATAATCGTATGGTAGTAATATTTTCAATTACTTTAGAGAAAAATAGCTGGAGTCTTATATTTTAGTTTATCAAGACAGGATTTGAACTCAGTCATGGAAATATACAGGTTGATTGCAAGAGGAGCAGAGTGGCTGCGGATTGTGCCTTGTTCCAAAAGTTTGAATTCATTTGAATAGTTAAGCCAGCATGACGCAGTATAATCATCAAAGGTATGATAAGTCCAGAAGGTGTTCCATTGCCATTTACAGTTTTATGGTGATTCTCTAATCAGACTGGGCATTATGGTGTTCCCTTGTATTTGTTAAGATGGTCATGTAATTTGAATAAAATGTAACAGAAGTTATATAAATAGATTTCCATAGCGTAATTGGATTATGCTTTCGTAAGCATATCTTTATTTTATGTTTGGGTTCAAATTACATTTCTTTAAAGAGAAGACCATATTGATTACCCTCTAAAACACCGCGTCGCCCATTGGCCATGATAATACTTTTTTTTATTATTAACTACATATTAGTTTTTTCCACAAATGAACAAACTTCAAAATTGTGGGAGTAAAAGGAATACTATACAAATGGCGGGAGGTAACCCAATGAAAAAAGGGAGTATCAGATCAAAAGGAAAGTCGATGTTGTATAGTCGGTAACTGTAGTCTCTTTTATATTATTATGTATTATTGTATTTAAATTAAAAATCAATTTCTTAACTAATGATCATCCTTTGTTAAACCAGGACAATTACTATCTAGGTCATCGCGGTCTTTGTAGTGTACACCACACCAGTGACAATAATTGTAAGATGTGCGCATGTAGCTAGTAAGCATTTCCAGTTTTTCAGCAGAAGTAAATTCGTCCTCTTCTTCTTCTGTGTCCTCTTCTTCGAGATCATTTTCCTCAGGTGGCAGTGTGCGAACTGGCCAAAACCATTTAAGATGGGGTTCACTGACGTTTAGCTTTTGGTCAAGATCTTCACAGGATTGCTGACATTTTCTGCAGTGAGTTAATAAGCAAATATCCTATACAAGTGCATACCTTAAAATGACTCACCTCAAGGCGGTGGCAATGAAACGCTCCTGTGCTTTTTCAGTCATTCGCCGCCGATATTCTTCAGGTGTTACTTCGGGTTCGTTTTTTTGTCGCTGCAAATGTTTTGCACGGATTTCCTTTCTCTTATTTTCAATTTCTTTAAGAGCAGCTTCTCTACCCAATCCGCTGCGATCCGATTTCACATTGATACCAATTGGTTCCTTGATACCCGATGAAGAACATTTTCCTAGTGAATCACCCGGCTTGTAGCCCATTTTGGCCAACAATTTGAAGCCTTTGTTCTCGCTTTCAATTGGACATTGTAGACCTTCTTGCAAACGTTCACTGCTTTCGATGTTTTTTGGCTTCTTGTTTATTTCTGCTTTTTTAGTTTGAATTTGAACTTGGCGCTTTTTGCCACGGTCCTGGATGAGACTCGGCCGCACTTCAGTTAATCTACAGGCACAAAAATTAATTTGTATTTATTTTATTTGAGTTATCTGTTTACCCGTTGAGAAATGCATCGGACATGTAATCTTCTTCGTCTGAAGACATTTCTAACAAAAATAATTTTATACAAATATGTTTATTTTAGATCTCAAAAATAAAATAAGTTATTTTATATTTTATTTTTATAAATAAAAATTGTTGACAAATAATAACAGCAGAGGATCTGTTTGAGTAATCTTGGATACATGAGTTTTTGACAGTGTTTACATTGCACTTTTAGGTTAAATTTGTTTGTTTTCTTTAAGGTCCCTTGACATCAACTATAGTTTCTTTTTCTTTTCCGACAACCCATAATTGGTCTTATTCTGTTTATTATTGTATTTTTAAAAGTAGAGCACAAGTTATATACTATATATAGAAAATATATTCTCAAAATAATACTAAAAACAATATAATGCATGGTACTGACAAATCTTTTACATTTCGTTTTTTATTATTTAATTAAAAATTCTTCTCAAGAATATGGTCTTTCAAGTTTGACAGAGCCATTTCCGATTTGCAAAATTTAATTCAAAAACTAAATTTGTATATGCTAAACGTAACCAACATTACGAAGAACGATTAACGTAACGCAATGCGATATTTATTTGACATATAGATACATTTGATATGGCAATACTTCACAAGTACATGTGCTCATGTTAAAGACGAAACGTCAAAACCTACAAACTCGTAAGGCGTAAGTCGAAAAGTAAAAACCACCAAAAGTGAAGGAATTTGCGGCTTACAATTTTTATATTTAATATTTATGACAAAAATATGAACTTTTAATTATTAATAATGGCAGTTGTAAGTAAATCATTTACCTATTCTCAAATTTTATATAATTTTATTTACAAACAAATTAGAAAAAAGTGAAAATCAGCTCTGTGAAGAGATCAGCCCATCTCAAGTCAAAAAAAAAGACGTTGACGAAGTCTCAACAGCAAAGAGCAGACGCCAAAGGAAATGCCGCTAAAAGAGAGAATATCTTCAAGGCTCCGCCGAAACCATCTAGAAAAGATTTCCTGTTGAAACGTAAAAGCAAATATTATAATGAGCCTCAGCCCGATGACGACGAGGATGACGACCAAATTGTTGACAATGTCATGGACATGCTCGATGGAGATGATTTGGAATACTTACAAGCAGCCGGAGCTAACAAACAACGAAAAAGAAAGCATGCCGATACCTCAGTTGATGCTGAGTCGGTTGGCATAGAATCTCGTTATTCGACGCAAAATTCGAAGGAAAAATCCGACATGAAGATTAAGATCAGCTTGCTGCCGATCAAAAGTCGTGATGGTGAAATTATAACACGTACAACTGAAGTCGATTACAAGCCAAAACCAAAAATGGCCAAGAATGATGTGAACGAGGAAGAAGCTAAAGATGATGTGGAGTCCGAGTATGAAGACAGCGATGATGATGTTTTGTACGATGAGGAGACCAAAGAACCAGATCTCCCACAGAAACTGATTTCAACGACGGATTTGCTTATTCATCGCCAGCAGGAAATCGAAAGGCAAAAATACCGAATCGGTATCATTTGCTCGGGTATCCTCGAGAAGCCCGAGGATAAGATGAAAAACTTCAACGTTCTTTTCGATATGATGGAGGAAACCAACGAAAATGGGACACCTAACTTGTTGACAGTGCGCAAAGTAGCTATACTATCGATCACTGAAATTTTCAAGGATATTCTTCCCGAATATCGTGTCGGCCAAGTTGACACTAAGATGCAAACTGGTGAGGAGAAATGTTCTTCTTTAAGTGATTCACTGTACTATATATTTGTCTTTATTTTTTCTTACAGTGAGGAAGGCAACTCTGGAACGTGTTACATACGAAAATGCTCTCCTGCAGCAGTTCAAGAAATTCCTCCAAAAACTAGAGAAAATCACTGCCTCGGTTACGAAACGTGGATTTGGCCGCATAACGCCGCAAACAGTTAAAGTCGCCGAAGTTGGAGTGACGTGCCTTTGCGAATTACTTATAGCACATCCCTATTTCAATTATGTTCAAAATATCGCACAGCTTTTGGTTTACATGCTAAATTGTAATTTCCCTCGCATGCGAGAGGAAGTAAACAAGTGCTTTCGCACGGTTTTTTCAACCGATAAGAAACTAGATATGACTTTGTACATCATTCGACGTATAAATCATCTTATAAAGGCACGATCTAACTTAGTTCACTTGGATATGATCACCTGTTTGTTGGCCCTGAAAATCAAAAATGTTAATCTGGACGCAGAGAAAGAGAATGAACTGAAACAGAAGAAACTTGAAAGTCATAAGCAGAGGTTGCTGAATCTTTCGAAGAAGGAACGTAAGCGTCGCAAGAAGCTGACAGAGCTCAATAAGGAACTAGAGGAAACTCGTGCTGAGGAGAACAAGCAGTCCAAGCACCACAAAATAACTGAAGTTGTTAAAATGGTCTTCACCATCTACTTTAGGATATTGAAAAATGACCCGAACTGCAAAGCCTTGAGTGCGTGTTTAGAGGGACTTGCAGAGTAAGTAAAATCTCAATAACACAGAATCTTATTTGATTTGTTTTTTTTTTTTTTCGTTTAGATTTGCACACGTCATCAACTTGGAGTACTTCTCTGATCTGATAGACGTCCTCAATAACATCCTTGAAACGCAGGAACTGGGCTATAGAGAGCAACTGCATTGCATTCGAACAATTTTTGTTATTTTGACGGGTCAAGGAGAAGTTCTCAACATCGATCCGATAAGGTTCTATGGACATTTCTATAGAAACCTATTGGCAGTGCACGCAGGAAAGAATCATGATGATTTCCAGATAATTCTTCGAACTCTTGACGATGTTTTGGTCAAGAGGCGTAAAAATATAACTCAACAGAGGCTGTTGGCTTTTATTAAGCGTCTGTCGACAATAAGTATGCATTTGATGCACAACGGAACACTAGCTTCGTTGGGAACTGTAAAGACCATAATGCAATTGACTTCAATGCTGGATATAATTCTGGATACAGATACAAGCGTAGGATCTGGTCGGTTCGATCCAGAATTGGAAGATCCAGAGTATTGTAATGCATCATGTACAGCATTGTACGAGCTGACATTGCTTGCTCGCCACTATCATCCCATTGTGAGAAGGGTTTCATTGCATATAGCTAACGGAGTACCAGCATCCGGGGATGGTTGTCTTCCAGCGGAAATTGGAAAATTGTAAGTACAAAAACACAATAATAAAAAAATATAATGTTAATATCAATATTGTGTAATTTACTCCCAAAAGGACTCCTGAAGAATTCTTTGAAAAATATGACAGTTCACAAATGGCCTTCAACCCGACAATTCCAGTTCCCAGAAAATCACAACCAAAAATTAAGAAAGGAAGATACAATTTTGTCGATGCATCCTTTAAGAGCTATTACCAGTCGATAATGAATCAAGCAAAAGTTGTGCGAAGATCTACACAAGGCTTTGATTTCTTTTCGAATTTTGAAGCAGGACCAGATAGTATAATGGAAATTGAAGATGAAGAGTAAAATGAAATAATAAAGGAAACCGGTGTATCATATCGAAAAGAAGTTGTTTTTTTTTTTGTTTTAATATGTGAATTATCGACAACTTTTTGGCCAGTGTATGTCGGTGACTGTTTTGCCCTTCCATTAATAATGTTGCTCCAACGTACATACAAAATAAAAATAAAAAATAAGTGCACGCCAGAGTATACCATTTATCGTCAATCTTGGTGGAAAGAATAGAATGGATGTCGAAAAGCAAACAGCATAATATGATAATATTATAGCTAAAAAGTAAAGTCAAAAAATTACATAATATTAGTTAGAAAATAAACAATCTGATTGCTTTTTTTTAGATAGTTTTATCACAAATTATTAAAATTAAATAATTATAAAAATACTGTTTTCCAGTGGGTTCCGATTGTCACAGATCGTAGATTCAAGTCGAGGTCTTATCTTATCTATAAATTATCTTCCGGACTGTTTTGTCTCCGACTCTCGTCTTTCTATAAGAAATGTTCTGCCTAAAACTAATCTAATCGCTTTGACGATGTTACCTTCACAGCCTTTCATATATTTATTTCTAAATTCACATGCTTGTTCTTCGGATATGGAATTTCATGACCAAGGTGTGATACGCTCAAGCTTATTAAATACTGATCCCGATAGCATTCAATAGTTCCCTATTTAAATCCTCTAAAACTCAATGCTGTCCCTTATGATTTAAGCGTAACTCATCTCCAATACCTCGAGTGAACACAACTTTGAATTCTGGGTACAAGTACAATGTATGTATGTGCATCTAAGACCATTTTTTGTGGAGGATTACACATCGTCAAAAACGCTACTAAATGCTAAGGTTTATTTCACCGATGTAAGAAGCTTTCAAATCCTTCTGATCAAGATGTAAAAATACTCGTACTTCTAGAAATGCTCATCAGGTTACCCTTTGGACGTATTAAGATTCTGTAGTTAGCCGCAGTATACGAAACTATGTATGTACATATGCGTAGAAAGAAAATTTAAAAATTATAAAAAAAAATATTTAATTTATTTTTATAAACTTTTGCAAAAACTATGAACATAATAATATAATAAATTTATTTTGTATGTAAATTGTAATTTATATAAGACATAATGCATAAATAAATCTAATTATAAAATTTTATTATTTAATAAATCTTTTGTGGTGGGTGTGGTGCGCTAGTCCAAACTAAGGTGATCAATCATTCTTTTCAATTTCCTAAGGTCGTCTTGGTGGCAAGTATTCTCGGTTAGCAGTTGTTGGAGAAACCTGTGAAGATGGGAACGTCGCATCTTGAATTGGCGAGAAACCGGTGCGAATAGTCGTTCCGAAGGCTGGCGCTGTTGCGGGTGGTCCAGTGGGAAAGGCTCCAGCAGTGGGCGCATTACCTGTAGCGGAAAATCGACCGGTTCCAGTGGGTCCACTAGGAAATGCAGTAGTTCCAACTGGAGTTACACCACTTGTAACACCACCAAACGAAGCATTCGGCACAGTGGGTCGCACATTTCCAGAGAATACACCGCCTCCGGTAGTTGCAGTAGTTCGTCCACTGCCCTGGAATCCACTCTGAGCTCTATTTGAACCAGCTAATCCTCCACCAGAATATGATCCACCAGTTGCTGGACGAGCCTCCGTGGGTTGCAGATAATCATAAATGAAGGCGTTATTGGCATATAAGCCAGGCGCTGAAGCACAATCAAACATATTCCACCAAACACAAACCAGAGTCTCTTGGCTGAAAATAGTTCCATTCGGACATAAAAACGAGTAAGTACGATTAAGAGCACAAATGTGAAAAACTTGACATTGAGCTTCTACATCGGAATAATAGCCAGGATATTGTTGTTGATTGCAGTCGAATGACGTTGGTGGCACTTCCGCATATACAGGATAATTAACACCTGGTTCACCTGGAATCGCAGAGTAATCACCTTCAAATTGATCACCACCTGAGTATTGTTGTTGCTGGGACCCGATGCCAGTTGATCCACTACCATAAATGCCACTCGAACGTGGTGGAATTGTCGGACGTTTTCCTATTCCACTGGTATTTGGAAAACCAGTTGTAGTTATATCGGATGTGGGACGGTTACTGCCGAAGGCCGTACCCGTTGCACCAAAAGCCGACCCAGTCCTTTGAGCTGGTGAAAATCCAAATGATGGAGCTGTTGGTCCTACATTTGCACCATAACTAGGGCTAGCTGAAAAACCAGTTCCTGTTGCAGTCGTTGGAAATCCAACAACTGGTCGCACAGAGGTTCCACTCGATGTGCTTGATATGGCGGGTGCGCTATTACCCAGCGGAACTTCCGGTCTTGGGTAGTTGTATCCAGTTTGGGCCTGTTGAAGAGGAATTTAAATGAGACTGTTAAAAATATTTTTTTTATTGATTCTCCATGAGGCTATTTATTTTTTGCACAACGTGACCAATTTTTTATTTTTGTATACATTTTTGTTTTTAAGATCATAACTATAGTAACAGAAAATTTTACTCTTATTTCCTCGCCGTGGTTTACTTTTCATTCACAAATTTTATTGAAAATCTTGAGGATGAGGATCTTGATCGAAATCTTATCTTATTCTCAAGAAGATTTTTGCAGACAACAATATTGATAGTTCATTTTGCACGATCACTTGAATATTTAAGTTTTTGAAATAAGGTTCCAAGTTCAAAATTAATAAAACGTTTTTTTTTTTCAATTTATGCTTATGTCTCCTTAACTTATTGTTTATTGGGATATTAATTAATGACTATTTTATAGCTCAATTATAGGTAAGACTCCTGAATACTTTACATCTCTTATTTAAAAAAGACACTCACAAAATTGTTTTTTTTTTTAAACATTTATACTCACAATACACAGTTGACTCCCCAACAGCAGCACTGAAATAATTAAAAAAAGATTAAATTCAGATAGTTAAGTTAAAGTAAAAGAATTCAAAAGAAAAACAAAATCTTAACCCCGTAATGAAGACACACAAAAAAAGAACACCCAAGAAAACAAATTGATCGGTTTTAAAACCGTCTTAAGCAGCCAAATACAGACACAATAGTTATTAGGCCAAGATCGAGATTCTTATCGAAGAAGTTATTTATCATCGGATTTCATTTTCTGCGTATTCTTTCATTCGACTTGATAACAAAAACAAAACCATCTTAGAACTACAAAAACGAGACTTAGACCACGATTCACTTAAAAACAAAAACAAAACAATAAAAAAAAACCTAAATAAGATGCAACTTCCCGTATGAAGAAGGAGTTCATGCAATGTGCACTTGCAAACCTTGTATGAGTAGGTATTCGTATACGAGTATGTACTGTGCTGTGCTGGGTATACATATGCAAGCATCATCAATAATTCTTTTAGATTAAAGTTTGACCGGAAAACCGTAACTTATTGTTTTGAGGGTTAAATTAATCCTAGCTTATGTTCTTAACTTTGTTCCACTTACCCAATAAAACTGCCAATTTTTTCCTATTCTGCTCCATATGCCCCATTTCGGTTTTTCAAACTTGTCAACTTTCAATAACTATCAAAGTTGCGATTATTTATTTTATTCCTTGTTTAATTCACTGATCCTTTAGATCCTTTTGTTGGTGTATGAACAACTCTTCAGCTTGGGTCTGTCGAAGTGCTATGATGGATTTCTTGTGCAAGTGATGAGCATGTAAAGACTGACCATATACTCATCATCTTCACCAGCTATTTATACTGAGAATATTTTTCTCTCTGAATTCTGCAAAAATAAAGTTTGAATGCATAGAAGCTTTTATGGTGTTCTTATGCGTATCGTACAGAAATGTAAATTGGAGAATGAAATTTACGAGATGCGATTTTGTTATCTCTTCATTTCAAATCTAGCCATTCTCTTATTGAGAATCTCCATTTACAAATACATACCTAAGGTAACTGCTTCTTGTTAACAAGAGTAACTTAACAATCATAAGCTTTGTTAGATAAAGATGCAGTTTTATACTGTGTAAGGCGAAGCTTTTAATTGAATTTTATGGCAAAGTTAATAGGTGTTATTGTTTTAAAGAATAAGGGTTTTGATGGTTAAAATAATGTAAACATTTAAAGCACTAAGAAAAGGTGAGTATCCTCACAACAAACAAAAGAGCTGATGTCCAAGCTATTTTAGGAATTTGTTTAGAAATAGAAATAAAATGTCCATGATTGATAGATCGAACAACCTTGATGCCTTGCCCATGTACAGTACATAGATAGTTCTAATAATTTATATTTTTATACTAGCTGTTCCCCGCGACTTCGTCCGCTTCAATTTATTATTATAGCAATTAAGACTAAGTTTTAAAAAATATATATTTTAAAGTACTTCGTAAAGGATATTTAGGTTTTATTTTATTATGGCTGAAGAACTTACGGATTTTCTCTGCAACCCGATTTTGACAATGGAAAGGAAGCCCTTTAAGATGAATAATTTTATTTCCTTTTGCAAATTTTTCCACTTATTCTTCGCTAATATTCATAATACTCAAAAACAAAATCCACGATTCGTTTGAAAACAAAAATCTATCCCATGCAATGCGTGCCTTCTGTTCACTTTTTAATACGATATCCCGCTGCTGGCTGATTGGTGAAAGAAAAACAAAGTGCTTTGTGGCGATCGACTGCGAGAAGAACAACTGGTCAAACAATTAAGGTAATGGAGCACGAATACCTTGGATCAATAGTAGCAAACTTTGACCTCTTAAGCTTTAAGAATTAATGGACCCGTATGTAAGGAAGGACGATTCCGCAATCTATGTACATCGAATTCAGATGTGTCGTAAAAAAAAAACTCGGTAGATTCCGTCGCCGTCGGGCAGGTCACCTAGCTCGCATGAAAGCAGTGGAACCACCTCGGAAAGTTCTATGTAGTACATTTTATGGTAGGGACAGCGTGGCAGACCATTCTTACTTGGAGGGACCGCGGCGGCGCAGACCAAACCGTCCGAATCCTTTGCGCAACTGAATGGCGATGACATGGCGTTCGTCACGATCGGGATAAATGAGAGACTCCTTTGGTCATTGGTTATGAATCATTATAGGAGAATGGTCATTATTGGTCTTTGGTCATAAATGGTCTTTGGTCATTATTGGTCTTTGGTCATAAATGGTCATTGGTCAATATAGGTTATTGGTCATTATTGGTATTTGGTCATGAATGGTCATTGGTCAATATAGGTTATTGGTCATTGGCCTGTATTGGTGAAAGGTCAAAGGTCAAAGTTCAGAGGTCAAAGGGCAAAGGTCAAAGGTCAAAGGTACAATGACCAATGACCTATATTGACCAATGACCATTCATGACCAAAGACCAATAATGACCAATGACCTATAATGACTAATGACCATTTATGACCAAAGACCATTTATGACCAAAGACCAATAATGACCAATGACATATATTTCGCCTATTGGTCGTAGCGTAATTTTGTATAGCTTAAAGTCTTCCTCGATAAATAAACTATCCAATGCAAAAAGAATGTTTCAATTCGAACCAGTGGTTTCTGAGATAAGCGCGTTCAAACAAACAAACTCTTCAGCTTTATATATTAGTATAGATTAAACTAGCGGCTCGTCCCAACTTCGCTCGGGATAATTCATAAATAGAAAAGCACATCATATTATTAGTAGTTTTTGAATTGAGTCAAAAGTCTATTTATTTACTCTCAAGAACGAGTAGAAATATCGGCTCAAATTAAATTTTGTTCGACAGGTTATATGTATATTCAAAAAATTCAGAAAGGATTTTCATAAAAATTTTGGTTGGTGGCAAATATCTCATGAACCAATAATGCCATTGATTTAAGATAAATTTTATTGTATGCATTGAGATGTAATATATATTTAGTACAAATTTGTTAACATTCCGTTATTTTTTTAAAATGAAAAACTAAAAAAAAAAAAATTGGCACAATGAAGGAAAAATTATATTATCTTAAAAAAATTTTTCTACAATGTGCAATAACGTTTTTGACACATGGTAAAATATTCGAAAAAAATCAATTGACGTTTTTTTTTACAAAAAAATTGCATGAACGACTTTTTTTATGCATCTGGTTAAGTGATTTTTTGATTTTTGACTAAAAACATTTATAAATTGATAACATCATAAAAATAAAATCCAAATAGTCGATTTCATTTAAAACATTGGAGAATTTAGGTGCCAGATTATCCAAAAATGGATATGTTTATATGAAAATTGCTTTTAATGATTTACTTACATATGTTTGCAATATTCTAAAGAAAATGTTGGTTTGTACTTTGTATAGGTATTTCCTTTTTCAACACGTCTAATTTTAAAAGCAAAAATGACGTCTACGTCTAGATAATTTTGATTTTCAGAAGAAAATTCGTTGAGTAATTTTATCCAATTTTGACAATTCATTTACCAAATGGTAAACTTACAAAAATGGTTAACTTATGTTTTACATGGTTGTCCCTTAGTACCTTTACTTTTTATATACTGACAATGTTAATTAAGAACTGTTGCTCTGCCACACTTGAAACTCACGTAATCTCACAAATTGACACTGTTCTAACCTGTCACATTTTCAAGATACTATTGAATATTAAAATATTGTTAAACTTTATTTAATAATAATTTATTAAATATTTAGATAATCTCTAACAAAATAAACAAGCATAAGTCTTTAAGTTTTTTCCACATTAATATCAATTCCTTCTGGAACTTTGTTCTCCTTGACAATGACGCTCTCTTCAAGAAGTCTTATTTGGGCATCCAAAATTTGTGCAGTCAATTCCATTCTTCTTACACGTTCGCTAGCATTTAATTTTACATCGCTTCGTTTCCCTGGATCGTGATTTTCTTTCTTCAGAATTTTAATTGGAAAGTCTTCTTCCAATTCCATTTTAAGAAAATCCCAAAAACTATAATGATCTCTATTCTGGGAATCCTCAAGATCACTCTCTTTCTCTTTAGAAAAATGCAAGCAAACAACTGTGATGAACATATTTATAAGAAATATCGTCACAACAATAACCAACATTGCATAGAAAATGAATCCAACAAGACTTCCACCATAGTTCATTTCCGATGGATCTACCGTTGTGCCAAATCCAAATGACAATGACATCAGTGTCGTGATGCACGTTACAAACTCAATAAAACTCGGTGACTTAGTGCCATTTATGATGTAAAGTCCAAGTCCTACGCCAGTTAGAAAAATTGCCACGAAAAATGACGTTGACGCAAGTTCACCCTTTGCATGATATAATGTCCTAGTCAATACTCGAAACACTCGGGCGAACTGAAGGATCTTCCATAAGCGTAAAGTTGTCAATGCCACAAGAAAGGCTATCAGCACTGTGCATGTTTCGTCAATATTTGCAGCTCTGTTAAATGGAACGAACTCATTTTTTCTACTCGTTTCGAGTTTATACAAAAGATGCTTGACGTAAACTTCCCGTATCCAAACTGCAAGGCCAATACAAATGTTGAGACTAAGAATCGTTATGTCAACATAATTCCAGAAAGCCGAAAAGTAGTCTCTAATTGAAGCTGAATACCACATTTTTAAAACCACATCGGCCAAGATTCTTGTAAAAATAACAAAGTACAAGAGAAAAGTCAAAAGAATATGCAGCCGAAGGTTGTCAATATTAGATAACAACTTTAAAGACTCAATCCGATCTGTCACCACAAATGAATCGAAACCTGTTTGCTCGGCCACAATGGCAACTAGAGTAAACACATTCGCATCGACATTGTACAGCACAAACTCGATTACAACAGCTGCCGTGTAACTGTCAATCCATTTGTTTGATTGAAGAAACGTCAAAACTCTATGACAGTTGCCTGGATTTCTTCCCAAAAGTGTTATATAGCCTCCACCGGGCACTTTGTGCAGTCTCCCACTTTTGTCAACACCTCCTGTTTGTTTTTTGTCTTGGTATTCCCAGGGCTTGAAAATTCGCCAAAACTTATCCTTAAACGGGAGTGATTGAGCTGTCAACCAACTTGGCCCATGTATTTTATTGTCAAAGCTTGACCTTTTCTTCAGATTTTTGTGGCGCATCTGTCTTAGCCTCACTACCCCAAGGACTTTGGCTAGTTGCAGATTTGTCCAGCCACTTTCGGCAAAACGTTTTCCATTATACGATCTTCCATCAATGAATCCATTTACAATTGTTCCATTTATAAACGCATACAGATCGTCAGAAGTCAAAATAGTGCGTGTACCGAATTGACTAAATTTGGGATTCCTCAAGACATCCTTTATGGTTCGAGTGTTGTAGTAAATTAGAGAATCCCTTGTTTCAGCTACAAGAAAGAGTAAAACTGTTAGATAAAATCCATATAGCAGCAAATCGTTTAGAATGTCCTTGTATTTTAGAGTTAAATCTTGGTTGCGTTTGAAAAACGTTGGTCCCAATTTAAGTTGGTAGTTGAGCGCCTTGATTTTGCTTCTTAGATACTCTGTTCTGTGAGATCTTCCAACTGCAATGGGGCTTAAAGCTTCAGTAAATGGCAACCGGAGGCGAACGGTATTGTAAATTGCCTTGAAAAAGAAGAAACTAATGTCACCGACGAAGATTTGGTAAATTAATACGAGGACTAGAGTTGTCAGAAATGCTTTGAGTTTTTTTGTTTCATAGTGAAGTCCAGTGTAGTAAACACAGCAGGAAGTAAGGAGAATGGATATAAGAGATATTATTAGAGACAGTTGGAAGGATCTTCCGAAATTATTGCGCACAAATTTCATTTTTGACATTCAAACTAAGATTAAATGAACGATAAAAAAGAATTAATTTATTCACTTTAAAAGAGTGTTTCGAAAAAGATGAATCAAATGTGTCCCCATCAATAAAGTTTGGGTAAAGGAACGAATTCCCAACGACTGGTCCATTAGCACCATATGCCCGATCTTCAAAGATGGCGATCCTATGTCCTATAGAAATTACAGGGGCATATCCCTTCTTAATGTCGCATATAAGATCCTATTCACCGCATTGTGTGAGCGTCTAAAGCTCTTATGTAACACTATAATCGTCAAATATCAGTGGGGCTTTCGACCCGGCTGGCAGATCGACTATAAGCCAAATCTTCACACTCAGACAGATCCTGGAAAAGAGCAACCAAAGTCGAGACACATCTTTTCATCGACTTTAAAGCAGTATATGATAGCCGTCAAGAACTCCATAGGGCAATGGACGAACTCCGGATCCCGAGATCGTGTAACTTTGGAAAATAGAAGATGCAACGTACAACTAGAAAATAATTCTAGAAGAAAGGAGCTATATTAGATGACCCCTAAGTCCAAATACTTAAAAGCTCTAGACTTTGTATGCGCCTAATATAAACCATTAATCTTATCATGTCCGGGCTATGCTGTCTTAGAGACGCTCAGAGCCGATATTAAACAAAAGAAATTGACACGGTGTAATGGGGTTTCCTTCGGGATGTTTGCTCGTGGTCGAATTTTATGGATAAACTTCGGATTGTTCTTTAAATCAATGAAACAATTTCCAAAATATCTCATATTTAAAAGTACACACTCAAATATTGTCAGATCTCAATTTATCTATTAAAAAACTTTACTAAAGCTCAAAGTTGGAAAAAATAACAAAAAATTAAAATTCAGAAAAAAAACTTAAATGCAAAAATGGAAATCTGTGTTTTATTATGGGAAACGATTTAAATCAAATTTTGTTTTGAACGTTGAAATTTACAAAAAAATAGAATTTTCAAAAAACATTAAAATCAAAGCCATGGAACCCTACAAATTGAAATTTACATTTTGATTTAGTTTTTCGAAATTTTGAAAAAATGCGAACAATGAGTTAATTTTATTTAATTTTGGTCAGCTATTTTTGAAAAATTTAATTAAACATTCAATTAAGTTATATTGCTTAAAAAATACAATACAAATCATTCATTGATCATAATATATGTACATAAACCAATAATGTTGATTTCATTCTATTTTGTATTGAATGGGACAAAGTTTGTCGGGTCGGCTAGTCTAATATTGCTTACGTGCACTTGTGTTGTTGTGTAGGGTGCTCTACTAAAAAAAAGACCAGTGGTCGACGGCCAACCTGCCTGCTTCTAAACTTTCCTCAAATTCTATTTGATTGACTTTTCAGTATCATATTTAACAGTTAGGGATTGAAACCTTTCAAATAAAATACCAAAATACTGATATCTTACACACAACAAAATAAAACTTGTAAGTATTTTATATGAGTTTGACTTTCAATTTTATTTTTTTGTTATATGTAACAATGAACTTCAAAATGCACAATATGCACAAAGTTGTGGTTACTGGTTAATTTAAAAAATATCGCAATGAATCTATAAAAGCAGGTATTGACGTCCCAACTACACGACAGACTAACGAACACATCCACGTTCCACCACCACACCAAGGTAAAGTTTTATTTATATCCCAACATCCATAGACTTAATTTATAGTTATTTTTATTTCATTCAAATTTCAAAGATTGATGTTTAATGTAGTTTGAGATCTTCGACCTCAAAACTTAAGTGGTTGACATCTGCAAAGTTGTGTACCTTACCTCCTACTGAGTTAAGAATTAAAAAAAAAAAAACTCAAAGCAATTTGTTTCTTTAACAATAATATCAACTTTTTAATCTACATACATACATAATGTACATATATACATATTATGTTTATGTAAATGCAATTCGTTACATTTATGTAGACGATTTTTGCAAGTTGTCGAAGCTAACAATGCGTACAATGTCTTTTTTAAAAGATGGTATCGAACCTTCGAACTTCTTGAGTATATCTTACATTTTAACAATAGCCATTTCAGTAGAATATATACAAGTATTGGATGATTGCAAGAAATTGGGTTCTTTACGTCACTTGTTGACGTTTGTCCCATATCGGTTTTTACATGTGCATTCTAATTTAAGCTAAGGCCTTGTACTGACTCATAAAAATTGAGTGAATTATTGTATGTATGTATGCATATGTGTGTACACGAATACATACATCCAACAATTTTCGATTCTATTTAATTTTGGATGAGTATGTATTACCTGACAAAATAGACTTCAAAAATCTCCTCCTTCAAAAATCTTACTCCTCCGAATCGGCTTGATCGATTCGTATGAAATTTTATATGCATATTCAGTAGGTCTGAGAATCGGCTACTATCTATTTTTAATACCGCTATGTGGTGAGAGTTCTCCATGTCCACCACTAACATTTATTTTTTGGACAATTTTTTAAATTTGTTTATAATGTGTCATTACAAAATTCATGCAACCCTTAATTTTCACCATTCTTTCACCGAACTTTAATTTAATTTGAATTTATTTTCTTGATTTTAAATTTAATCAAAATAATTGACTCTGTAGTTTACGATATAAGAGTTGACATAAGAGTTTGTAATGTAATCAGCCATTTTAGGGAAGGGAGAATTTTAATATCTTTTTGAAAAGTGATACGAAGCACACCGGGCCATCTAGAAACTATAAAAAAATGCACAGAAAATAGAAAAAGCAACAAAATATTTTTCTATAGCTTGAATTTGTGCAATAAATGGTGGCGAGATGAAGTTCGCCGGGCCCGCTAGTATTATATTAAAATTCTGATTATTTATGCAGTCAGACCTTTTTTTTAATCAGACCCAAAGTAAGAAATTTTTTGAGAAACCTTATTTATATAAAAAAAATGTATTATAAATTATAAAAATTTAAAAAATGTTCGTTAGTTAAGCTAGCATTGAAAAATGTACAATGATGGACTTCAATGATAGCTACTATAACTGGCGAAATAGTTTTTTTTACAGTTCCTGCTATCAGTAGCGAAGTTTTGTCCTTGGGTCTTGGTCTTTTTATTGTTTATTTCAAGTCCTATAAGTTTCATCTCTTTATTAATAGAAAAAAAGACTCTATACCAGAAGATGCCGAGCCGCGTCGATGATGTGTTTTTTTTTAACTAGAGAACCCGGCGAACTTGTCCCTTCCAAATTAAGTTCTAACAGCACTCCTGGGTGTTAAATTGGACTATATGTCACCAACCGATTAAAATTTTCTTTCTCTCCGAACTTACAATTATTTGAATTGTTCGTCTTTTCCTTGGCTTTTTAAGACCATTACATCTCAATCACTGACATACTGATGATAAAATATTTTAATAACTAACTGTATAATGTATACAGAGTGACATGCAACCTTATAACTTTTCGTTAACGTTGGATAGACATCTGAAATATAAAAATTTGACATTCAACTGATAATCAAAAATACTTTTATTTTTGTTTTTTGCAACTAGAATAAATTAAATGGGAAAATGAGGTTGTTGGTATACTGTCTTCCTGGATATTTTTCCATATTTTCTCACAATTTAAACTTTCCACGGACTACGATAAACATTCTAAAAATAGAAGCAGCCAAATCGGACCATCTGTTCTCGAGTTTTAGCGAGACAAGCAAACAGAAATTAATTATATACACCCATAGAAGAATATTATGATTCTTTTACTTGTTGTAAATTCACGGTAGTGGGAGTATTTTTTAGGAGACTTTCCATCGCTAATTATCCACCACTGCCATCTCAAACCTGACGAAAAATGTTTCTTTCAAAGGAACCCTATTCTGCTTATTAGACAGCGACAGCGACAGCTCTTATCAGAGTTTATCAGGATTGGCAGTTTGACGGTCTTGTTCAGCGTTCATTTTCAGCCTTATTCTCCTATTCACGTGAATCGTATATCCGATCCACCCATTCGATTCACTTTCAAACTTCCTTTCCATTCTGCTATCCGTCGGGTGAACTATGTACATTATCCCGAACCAATTTGACATTTACGTGAACAGATTTTCCATTGAAAATCTTAAATACATTTATTTTATTTCAATATTTAAGTTTTATCACTCTACCTAATGAATTGTATTGTACTTTTTCAATTATAAGCAGAGGATTAAGAAAATCCTTGAACAGCTCTGGAGAAATTTTAGAAAATAAATGAAAATATTTTGGGACTGTCCGATGAAACACAAGATTTTTTTTCGTTTCGAAATAAATGATCTACAAATTATTTCAAAATCATATGTTTACTATAAACTGAATGCCAAAGAAAAGAGCATTTCGGTATTTATTGGATATCGTTTTTACTTACATTTAACTAAACACAAACAAGAAAAAGACGAACAAGACCATATAGATAAATGTTTTCTTGGACATTTGGTTTTAACTAAAGTCTATGTCTATAACGAAGTCACTGTATGGTGCAAATCCTTCTAGAAGCCCTGAAATTGTTTGGAAGAGTTCAGTTGTCCAATCGTCGCATACGTTACGAGTAAATCGTGAACGGAATCTGTTTATTTGGCATGATGTCATACGTACAGCATACGACTAATACGTAATTTGGAATTATGTACGTGACAAGTTCACGTATTCAACTGAACGAAATGTCATTCGCTTGTTTTGAAGTTTTCGAACAGATTGATATAGGCAAAGAAATTAAAATGTAAGTAAAATCTTATTTATATTAATTAAACTGTTTAAAATTCATAGACACACAAGTATAATAATTTATGTTTAGGACAAATATCAACAAAATAAATTTTTACCAAAAAACTGCAATGGCAGACTTTATGCAGGAGCATCCAAACGTTGCAAAAAATCTGCTGCCAAACACCGCTCAAGGAAGAGCTATAAAAAAATGGCTCTTGAAAACTCTGACTAGAAAACTAAATGCAAATATTGAGAGGCTACATCACATTGTTATTATACCTATTATCCGATGATGAATCAAAATAAAATTTACAGATTCAGTTCCAGTACTATTTGTAAAATTACGTACCGTTTGCTAACGTATGCCATCATCCCAATCCTTGTGCACGTTTAACGTATCACGTAATTTTCTTCCGTACACTTATCGTTCCGTGAACGGATGCGACGATTTGATCCCAGAATAGATTTTTCCTAACAATTACATAGATTAGTTTCATGCTACTCGTATCTTATGCGGCCTTAAAGTCAATAAGAAAAATTCGTGAAAATTGTTGGTCTTCTGATCTGCCGATTATTATTTATAGACTTGCAGAAATTCTTAAGATGCTCAAACAGCACTTTGCATGGGAATATAAAAGAATATACTTACATATATGCGACATTGAAGTCGAAGTTTGGGAATAATGGAGCTGACAGACAAATTCTAAGACATTCTTTTCAGTAGCCATATTTTATTGATGACATCTTCACCGTGCTTAAAGAGTGCCATTGAAATTTCATATAGACCTGTTGGTCAAGTTCTTCTTTAGCTTTTAAATAAAATAAACCATTTCTATATTGGGTTGAGGAACTGTTGGTTAAAGTGAAAATTGATTTTATTAATTTTAAAGATCCTTGATTTCGGTATGACAAATGGAAGTAAAAAACAATCCTTAAAGAAATCAATTTAAACCTAAAAAATATGAAGATTTCGTGACTCTAGAGTCGAAGATCTAAGTTTACGAAAAAGTCGTTTTTTCTTCAAACCTTTTTAAACAAACATATAAAGGTTGGGTCATCTAAAGTTCCAAATGTTGATGAGACTAATTTGCAATTTATTGTTTTTTAGGCGTCTATTTAATGGCAAAAAACGATTTGATATATTTGAGTCGTATTTGATTAACACTTTTGGGTAATTTTAAAATCATAACTGAGAAATAGAAATTTTCATTTATAGCATTTAAAGTGATATTCAAAAATAAAACAATAACCATTAAAAATAATAAAAAAATGATTTATTTAAATTTTAATTATATTTACAATATTTCAAAATTTTTAAAAACTAAATCAGCTAGGTTCATAAAAAAATAAGAAAAAACAATGCAAGGCATTTTAGGAGTATTTCATATAGTTTATGTATATGTTTCGTACTAAAAGAAAATCATTTTTGTTTTACAAAGAAGAAACAATTATGTACAAGATTCAAGTTCTAAATTGTAGTCATTGAATTGTGTCGTTTTGCAAGCAGACTAAGAGTTTTAATTGCTTTTTTAGCTGAATGTTTTCATTTTTCTTAGTTATATGTATAATACAAATTACAAGTAGTTCTCAAAACGCTTATTTTTGGGAAGATCCAATTCTCGAAATTAATTTACTAAATAACTTATTTTTTTTCTATACAAAAATTAGCACTTAATATGCTGCAAAAACTTTCAATTTGAAGCCATTTTTTTTTTAACTAAGTTATGACAATGTTTGTTGAGAATTTCAATAGTTGGCGCTTAAATTAATCATCGTCTGCTAAATTTCGATGCTAAGGAATAGAGTGACTTAAGGAGTTCTAAGGCCCTCTCGTCGGAGGTCCTGTTAGGATTATTATAACTTTTGGGCTGTCTGTCTGATGAGACGACTGTCTTCGAGGTTGAAGTACTAATAGTATTGTCCTCTTCGTCTGGAACATGTATCTCAAACCTCGTTGTTTCTTCACTTTCGTTTGATAATTCGGTTGTGGTTGGATTGATTGTTGTTGAGGTTATTTTGTCACTGAAGACTCGATGATATGTGGTAACGGGGATTTTATTTGTTGTTGTTGCTGAGACTTGAGAGATTTGTTTAATCTTAAGCTTCTCATCCATGCCAATTAAGGCGTTTAGAAGAATTTTTCGTGATTTTTCCAATGCCTTGCCGTTTTGATCATCACAAGTTTGAATCAGAAGGAGCAAGAGTCTTAGAACATTCTGATTGTGTTCGGCTTTCTTCATGACATTTTGCAGATGTACTGCTTCTGTTTCGTTAAGACCACCAAAGAGCTTATTTGCAATTCTTTGAAGACCGTTATTTTTCGGTAAGAGCTCCGATGACAATTCAGGACTGTTGAGAATGTCTTCAATGTCTTCTTCACCCTCTGAGGCATCTTCAAATCGGTTGCGGTCTGTATTGACCTCAACAATTGGTCGAGATGTTGTTGTTTTTGGCTCTCTCATGAGACCGTCATTGATTGTCAAGGGATCAAGGTAAATTGACTGAGTTATCTGTGACCAAGGGTTTTCCGTTGGTTTTATTGTAGGAAGTTGGTTTTGTAACCAAGGGTTACCCAAAGTTGAGCCTTTTACAACTTCAAAGTTATTTTTGACAGGTTTGCCACTGATTGAGGGGGTCGTGGTTGGCTTATCCTTTGAATTGGGTACCTTATCAGTTGTTGTCGCTGTGCCTGATGTAAAGGTCTTGAGCTTGTCTTCAGTGTCTTTAATCCAAGGATTGTTTCCTTGCGATTTTGGACTTGAAGTCTCAAATTTGTTTTCTGATTTCTTGGGTTGTGACCAAGGACTCTCGGTATTTTCGCCACTTTCTCGTTGATTGACAATGGAGGTTGTAAGTGTTTTATCGGTCGGTTTGTCAGTTTGAGTGATAGCTGAATGTGTCCAAGGGTCTTCGGTGCGAGCTTGTTTCTCTGATTGATCTTTTTCCACCTTACCGTCAAGGATGTTTTTACCAGCATCGAATGCATTTGGTTTCGAAGCTTTCGTTAAATCGTTGTATGACTTGACAAAGGATTGACTTTGCACTTTGTGCAGTGACTCGTGTTCGTTTTCTTCGTCTAGACTTGGAGGTAGCAGTTCGGAAGAAATTCCTGCTCCGAGCTTAGTTTGTGGAACAGGAGTCGAATAGCCGCCACTTCGATAGGTAGTTGTTTCACCAAACTCTGGCAAGATCGCCCCATATGCAGGAGTTGATACATCAAATTCATTATTGATTTCCTTGGCGATATCGTTAGATTCAGTTGTTGGGCTTGTAGTTGTTTCGTCTTTTTCGGTTGTTGATGTTTTTGGGGTGTTTTTGCTAAGGCTATTGCTGACAGTGGTTCCAGATACATTGTTTTGCGTAATTGTGCTTACCCTATTACTGCTTGGAGTTGTCGAATCCACCGCACTACTTGCAGGAGGTTGAGGTCTTACACCAATAAGATCCTTCCTGAATGTTTCTGGATTTTCAATGTATTTAGAAATAGCATTGGAAAAGACCTGAGCGATTTTTCTTGTTTCTGGATCTTGAACCAAATCTCTGATTGTCGTTCGAGTAAAGTCACCAACTACTGTTGGAGAGTTTACAATTGGCGGTGCTGCAGTTGAGGCACTTAGTGAATAGGTGTCAACTGCATCGCTTTTATCTTCACCCAGGCCAAACAAACTTAAGTACTTTCCTGACGTTTTATTGCTCAAAAGTCCAGCGGAAATTTGGATAGATGGCGCTGCTGTAGAAGTTATTGAAGACGTAGTTGTTTCTTCATCGGAACTAGTTGTAGATCCAATTTGATCATCGTTTGCGAAATAATTGGTCAGGGAAATCAATGTTCCGGGACCCGATGAAGGTGGAATTTCTAGGCCCACACGTGGACTTGAATTTTTGTCATCGGTGACACCATTTTTCATAGTTTCCTTAAGAACTCCAACGGTCTGAAGAATGCCTTCGACATTTCTTGACACAAAACTGTTAACACTTGCTGGTGTTCCCAGGTTTTCTTTTTTGCCCTTTGATGATTTGGGGAGGTAAGTTGGTCCCGATGTCGAAGATCCCAGAGAATTCTGCAAAGGCTTCGAAGAAGTTTCCGAGTATATAGGCAGCTGAATGTTAAGTTCTTTATTGGAAAATATTGAGAACCTATGGATTTCCGAGCTGTCTCCCTTTTCGGCTATTGAAAGAGGCTTTGGTGTTGCGTTGTCAGTTGTTATTGCACCTCTGAGTGTGGTAGGTTCATCTGTTTTAACAACGTTAACAAACACTGTCTTCGATTCAGTTGGCCTGGTTCGTGCTATTGATGGAACTGTGGGCGTGTAAAATGGTGTAGTACGGGTGGTGTCTAATCGTCGAGCTGTGGAGTAAGTACCGGGATATTGGGATGGTGTTGTGACTCTATTGATAATCGGTCCATTGGCAAAGAAGTCTGGCCTTATGGTACTGGGCGCTTCGAAGGCTGGCCGCTCTTCACGGTCTGGTGTCACAAAATGCTTCTCACTCACAGAAGCTTCATCCAAGGAATTCCTGTTAGTATAGTGCTCAGGATGTGCTGTGGTATAGTAGCTTATCTTTCCTGGTGTCGATCCCAAACTGAGGTCAGGTTTCGATGTTATAAAGAAGCTCCCGGATTTTTCGCTTTCAATTTTCCTTTTTGCGGTCTCGTTATCATTGTAGGTATGCTTTTGACTACCCCTAGCAGGACTAGCAGACTTGGAAATCTGAGCATCTTTGACTTTGTCCGAAGACTTTTCAGCATTTAATTCGCTTTCCTTATTCAAAGTCTTGTCACCACTTGTGTAGCTATTGATTCTTGGATTTTTGACAAACGAAGACGATTCAGCGGTCACCTGTAGTTCGTGTTCGTTGTGTTGATTATTATTGTCTTCCAGTGGAGGGCTAGTCAAAAGGTCATCCTTCTGTATCTTCAGTTTTTCATTCGATCGGTTGTTTGAACGATTGTTGGTTCTAGTATTTGGTCTGCCATTCGATCTATTATTTGATCTATCATTCGATCTCACACTTGATCGATCACTAGGCCTATTTGATCGATAATTTGATCTGTCAATTGAGGTGTCAATTGACCTGTCTATCGATTTGTCACCTGACTTATCATTCGACTTGTCATCAGAAAGGTCTTCAAAGTCAAAACTCTCCACAGATGGATTTTCATTCGAGTCGATTCTTCTGTCTGATCCTTTGTAGTGTCTACTTTCGGGAATTATATCAGCAACTTTGTTATCAGTTGTGTATCCCTTATTCAAACCATTTACTTTAACTCTGTGTCTTCGTGATTTGCTAAGAATTTCTGAGCTTTCAGCATAATAACCCGGTGAACCAGCACAATTAACCTTAAACCACCAATCGCAAGTTAGTTCGCTTTGCTGGAATATCGTTCCATTCGGACAGAGAAATGATATTTTACGTCCTTCTTCACAAATATGGAAAACCTGTAATTTAATGGAAACACAATTGTTTTAGTTTCACCAAGAAAAAAATTGAATGCAAACTTGTGTGACTGTACCTGACAGGTAGTTTCTAAATCAGCAAAATATCCATTTCCATAGGATCTACAGCTAAATGTAGTTTGAGGAATTCTTGGAAATATGGGAAAGTCAATACCGGGGCGCCCAACTACCCCCTGATAGACTTCATAATCCAGATCTTCGTCAGATGATCTTTTTCTAAGTCGATGATGGTGTTCATTACAATCGTGGCGTTGTTCAATATGTTCTTCGAATTGAGCTGCACCAGTTTGTTTGGCCAATATTCGAGCGGGAGTTCGATTCTAATAGAAAATATAAGATTTAATAAAAATATTAATCTTAATATAATAATAAATCAGTCAGAAAGTTGTTTTAACTTACAATTGCTTGACTTAAAACATTTTCCGTCAAGAAGAGCAGAAATAAACCTGAAAATAAAAATTATAGATAGGTAAGAAGAATTCAAAATGATTATTATACGGAATAATAAAAAATGGATTTCTTTAATTTTTCTTTTGAATTTAATATTCTATTTTTGTTTTTATGTGTATTAAACTTGAACAAGATGTATTTCAATTCAAAAAGCAGGGCTGTAGTAGCTTAAGCTTTTGGGACAAAACCGAGGCAAAACCAAAAACTAAATTTGGGGACCAGTTTACAAAATGTTGGTCTACTTAACGAATTTTCAAAAAGTATTAGTGTTTAGTAAAAAGCTGACCTGAGCTGCAAAATCATATGTAATGTCAAAAGAAAAAGATACTCTTTGACGATATTGTTAAAAAGTGAACCAGTTTTCTAGCTGTCATCATCAGAGGGTAGAAAACAGTTACACGGAAAATTCTTTTCAAGTAATCGCAGGGATGTAATGTACAACATTAAAAGTTGTCAAAAAATTTAAGAAAATGTAATTTTTACTTTGTAATGATTAAATGACTCATTTCTTAAAAAAATTTGTCCAGAAACTTTTTATAAGAATATTACAAATGATATTTAAATTGATTGAGTACGTCAGGGATATAATGTAATGCCTAAAGAACTATTGACCTTTTTATTGTTAACGCCACTAGACCCCTTGGAAGTTAAGTCTGCCTCGCAATTTTTACATACTTTCTCACTTTTCAAACCTTCCCTGAACTACTACAAACATTTCAAAACCGAAATCAGTCAAATCTACCAAGCCGTTCGCGAGTTTTAGCAAGACAAAAAAATAGAAATTGATTTTTAATACATAGAAAGTTTACTGTACCGTTTGTTGCAAATCTCAACTATCGTATAATGTATTGCAACTTTTAGAAGCGAATGAAGTGTGGTATGAAACACAATCTAGAAAAAATTGAAAAAACATTTTTAAGCTGTACACATGTAAAACCTTAATTTTGAGGCACTCTATTTATTAAAAAAAAAAACCGCATCAAAATCCGTTGCGTAGTTTTAAAGATCTAAGCATACATAGGGACAGACAGACAGCGGGAAGCAACTTTGTTTTATACTATGTACTATTTTAAACTAAATAGTAACTTTTCCCCTTTTTAGGTAACATCTGAGCTGGGAATCAAAATAAAAAATGTATGACAAGGAATTACTATCAAGCTATTTAATGCAAACAAATTCAATTGTTAAAACGCATTCTAATGAAATGAACAACTTATTACAATTGCGATTACGTGCAGCATTTTTTAACGAATCAGAATTGCTTATGCGCAAAAGTTTAACATTGAGTGGACGTTATAAATGAAATACATGTCACTTTTTCTAGTTAATGTAGCTGCAACCTTAGTTTGATATGAATCTCCGAGTAAAATAAAACGTGTAAGAAAACTGTCACCTTAATATCAGAGGATAGGATCATACTGACAATAATTATCCCCATGCTGCAAAGTTGTGATTATAAAAAAATTAATATTTTGTTGAAAATTGAATTTGGTATTAAAATACTGATCTTTATTGTACACGAAAGGTCTTAATAAATAAAACCCAAGGCAAACAGAAAAAAAAAATACATCAGGTACAAAAATTTACGAATTTATATTGCTAAACATTTCATTCAATTGGTTAACATACAAATGTCAATTAATCAAAACTAATAAAAATGTCATGCATTGTTTTTAATTAAATCAAAAAAAAAAAAACAACACCATCAATGTTAAACCTTTAGTTAATCATATATTTTAACACCTTCAGCTACTTGATTTTATCATAATAAATATCCGTACAATAATGAGCTATTGTTAGATAAAAACAAAATGAAAATGATGTTAAAACACATCACGACATCGAATTCCATTTGGACAACATTTACAACATGAACATAATCACTCGTATTAAAAGAAGAGAGAATTCATTATATATGCGTACACCATAAAACCAAATCACCAACCTTGTGATGTTGAAGAATAAAAATACAAAATTTCACACCTCGATAGTTCGCAAAAAGAAAAAAAAAATTACAAATTAAAAAAAAAACATAAACTTCAACTTCAACTTCTCACGCCTATTACACATCGATTAATAAAAGTTCTTCATCGTCAATCAAAAGATGTAAACAATAATTGTTTTACCAGGGACAGGAATTGCAGAAAATTAAACGAATAAAAAACAATAATATTAATGACGAGACGACGTCATTTTGAGGTTGCCCTTAAAATGTCGGGCAGTGATGGTGCGAGTTCGAGTACAGATAGACTTCAATGACAATGTAATAACCACTTTCATGATGCGTACGCTTGTCATTTTTGTTTAAAAAGCATTAATTTACATCAAGGTGACTTACATAACATCACCTTCAATTTGATGCAAAAATTTAATGATTCAGAACTTCCGCGAATAGCTTTCAATTACCGCGTTGAAAGGAAAACCACAAATTGAACTAGTTTTGAACCGAAAGACATCCAGAACCAGATCCAGAAGTTGAACTTAAGTAAATTATGACATCGTTGTGGAAAACAACATTTATAATAAATTTATATATGATTTTAGACCAAGGATACTTTTATTTACTTCCCATAGGGAGTTATTGTTATCGGTGCGATTTGTCAAATTGAAATTTTTTGCCATCTCTGGATGTTTTAAGGTCCCTGGAATCTCAATCCGTCATTTGTAGAGAGATGTGCGGGTAAGGTAGGTTAGGTACGTTCGTACATATATTCGAGATACCTTCTTTCGTCCGCGATATCTCATGAACAAAAAGAGATTTGGTATAAATTTGGAAAAAATTAAACATACCGTTATTTTTTTAATTGAAAATAAATACATGGCTCAAATATACAATGAATGAAAAATGTTATCAACTCAAATTCAATTTAATTTTTTTTACGTCAACTGACGTTTATGACATCTGGTAGAATTTTAGAAAAAAATCAATTGATATATTATTTTTCACAAAAAAAAGAAGTACCTATAAAATTCTATCAAAAATTGGTAAACAAATTTTTTGAACTCGAACATTTCAAGAGCGACCAACGATATGGAATTTAAATTTATTATGTTTTATAGGTACATGATATAATGACGAATATGGAATCGGTAGTTTTCTTTTTACAGAAAATAAAAACTGACATAAAAAACTACCAAAAGTTGTCAAAAATTGATTTTCGACTTAAATATCTTGAGATTGGTCAATGATTTTGTGTTTAAATTTATTTTTTTTACCTGATACAACTGTACCTTCCAAAAAATTTGTAAAAAATGATTTTCGTCAAAAATGTCTCAAAGATTTCGTAAGTCTGATTATTTTTTGCATTGAAATTGTTATCAAAATTATTGTTATAAAAATTAACCCTATTTTCTTCTGGTCACGCTATAACTTGAGAACGGCTAAACCGATTTCGTTCATCTTTCTTTTAAATATTTTCTAATGTTTCGTAAAAGGTTTGTCAGTAAAAAAATAAAGAAAAGTGAACAGAAACTAAGAAAATTTAAGAAAACTTAACTATTTTTAACTTTTTTAATGTTTGAAATAACTGCCAGTTTGATATATCGGAAAATTTATTAAAAACTAGCTAACCCAGCAGACATCGATAAATAAAAAGACCTAAACTTTTGTATAAAGTGATTTACAAAAAAAAAATAACTTACAAATGCCACATAATAAATTTTCAATTAAAAAAATTTATTTTATTTTTTTTTTCTAAAAAAAGAACACCAAAGAGTTGAAAATTTCAATCAGCTCACAGAAAATAATGATAACTGTCAAAAGATGATAATATTCGAAGTCATTCTGATGAATGACAAAGAAAATTTCTACACATTTCAATCAAATTTTGTATTGACCATTTTTTCTTGTCCGGAGACCAGTCCCAATTGATGCGAATCATCGAAATCGGTTCAGGGGTCTATCCCGAAATCTCGAAGACAAAAATCTCGAAAGACATAATCTCGAATGTCACTATCACAAAGTATCATCGAAGTGCACCAATTTGAACTTTATGCAACGGTTATAAATTACAAATTGACTCTCCATTTTATTTAGAAAACGTTTGTATGGGAAATATAAATGGGCTTTTATTCGAATTCTTCTCAACTTTTAAACCTCCACGAACATGAGATGAATCCGTTCAGCCGTTCTCGAGTTTTAGCGAGACTAACGAACAGCAATTCATTTTTATAAATATAGATAGAAGATATAGATAGATATATAATGGCTTTTAGTGTTGCCAGAGCTGTCAAATTTTAGTTTTTGTTTTTTTTTAATAAAATTTAGTTTTTAAGTGACCAACTCTAAAATGGATTGTAAATACAAGTGGAAAGGAGGTGCTCAACTGTAATAAGAATTTCCAGAAATCCTGATAAACCGAATAATGAATCGCTGTCATCGCTTTTCCAGGGAATTAGTTATTCTCTTAATTTTATAAGTGGAATGTCAAATTTTATTAACTTTTAAGGGAGATTTTAGCTTAGTTGAAAATCACTCTACTAGGATATGATAACGTTTTGGATTGTTAGAAGAAAAGTTTGTGAAAGTTCTTAGGTTATGTGTCTACTTTTAATTGCCAAAAAAGTTCCAATTAAGTTGTGATTCCTTCTAAGAAAATTACCGATTTTTCTTGATTTCCCAAAACCCATACTATTTCAAGAACTTTTCATTTGACGTTTCACTCAGATAAAGCAGTAGCTGTCAGTTTTTGGTCAGTTTGTACGCATTCCCGGCAGTATTAATATCTTGGGACACAACGTAAGATGTTTGTGTGCATGAAGGTAGTAATTTTTAGCAACGATCAACCAATTATTACTTAGTTAAGGTCGATGAAGATGTCAATATTTTTGATATTTAATATTTTCTCTTCATAATATTAAGTAAAGATAACATAAAAAGTTCAATGAAAATGCCAAGTTTTCAAAGTAAAAAGGGAAGTTATTATAGTATGAGTGACACAAGAATCTGTTTGATACCTGTTTTTGCTCATATCAAAAATAAAACTTAAAATTTTTCGAATTTAAAGTAATAAACTGTCAGTTTACATTGAACAACATCTACGACTTTCGAGTTTCACGAGATCAAGACGAGTGTAGAAGAAGTCTCTTAGAAAGACTAGAAACATTTCATTGGGCCTTGTTTTCTCCATCACGTTTGATCACTTGATATGGTTTAATGTTTAAACTAGTAAACTAGGTACATAAATCGAAAAATCACTTTTTTTCATTTGTAGAAGGTTGAAAAAGACTATCAGGGCTCAGGGGTATTCTGAAGTCACAAAAAGAAGTATGTATATTTAAATTGACATCAATGTTTCAACGAGTTCAAATCTTTCTCAATGTAAAAAATTAAGTTTTGACATTTAATGGTAGTTATTTTTTTTTTTTTTATCTTTTGCGAGTTTTCCTAAATTTACCAAATAGGAATACAGACTTGTTGAACTGCCTGAATACAGTAGAGTAACAGTAGATGTCAAATTACCAAGGCATACAAAATCTTAAAAGAAGCTTCTTACGAGTTGGTCAACAATAAACTTTTGCATAAATAAATAACTCACCGAAGACTTAAGTTTCTTGGCTTAACGATTCCAAAATTGTTTAAACTATGAACTTTTTGGAACAAATGTAAAATGAGCAATTAAAAAAGCTGAGTAAAAAAAATCAACATTTCAATTTAAAACAAAATATTTGCTTCATAGATCTTCTCAAAATATGTTAGATCTCCCTTTATTCGTTAAATTTAACGAGATCACTCTCATCAAAAATTTTGATTGTCATTTGGTAAGTTAGCAATACTTCCTACGTCATTCTGATGGAGTGACGTTTATCATTTGTAAGAGTACCAAATGTCATCCCATCAAAATGGAGTACAAGTTTAAACAATTTTTTACTCATGTCCTTGCGAATCTGTAGTATCTACTTTATACGTGTAATTGAACTAATGATTTTTCTACATTCAATTTTTTAATATTCATGAAGCCACAAATAAATCAATAAGCATGAGTTTAAAGAAAAAGTTAAGAACTGTAACAATTGAGAAAAAATATATGATAAAACTTACCCTCTAATAAGATCTTTTCAAAGCGTGTAATCATTTTGGTGTTGATGCAGTAATCTGAAAAAAATAAAATAAAAATAATATTAATTTTATATAATTTGTTGATTATTAATTTATTATTATTACATGAATAACATTTGCAGGATATGGAACAGAATAAATATAGAGCAAATGATTCTTTATTGTTTACAAATCAATTTAAATGTTAACAACTGTCAAACTGTAACTAAATGTCACTGTTACACAGATATGTCAGTAATCGACATTTTAAAAACTTTCTAAAGTCGTAGCTGTCAAATGAGTTGTCATTGAAAAGTGTTTCTATATATTTGAACTTAAATAAATTTCACTACTTAAAAATACTTCAAATGACTTCAACGCTAAACTCTTTCATCACTCAATTTAAGGATAAGTGAAAATAATTAAATTTCCTATACGACTCAATGTCACACTTTCACTCATGAACCTAAGACTCTATCCGAATATCTCAAAGAAAAAAACCCATCTTCGTTAATCAACTAAATAAACCACTTCAAAAACATTAACTTGCCAATAATGAATTAATCAATAAGAAAAAAAAAAAAAACTTTCCTTCGAACTCTTATATCTTATTACCTCTCTATTGTTAAGCATTTATAGCAATTACAATTATTTTCTACTCTTCCACTTCAAAGTAATTGAGCATCGATCTTAATGGATTCCAATAAAATATACGTACATCTTGATTTGTAATATTTATAAGTATACATATATGTAACATCTTCTTCCTCATTTGTGTTTATTTTTATTGTTAATAATTTTTCATTGAATGTAGAAATTACAAGTCACGAATTACCACACCCCGAGAAGTGGCTCAACTTCTTGACCATCATCTCCAAGCCTATATACGTCATCAACCGAATTAGTTCTACACATTACCATCACGGTTCATCAGCCCGTTTGATTGTAGCTCTTGAAAGATTTGAATAAATCATTGATTAACCGATCATCAGAATATCCAATGAAGTGATATCTTTATCTGCGCATTGAAATTTTAAATCATTATTTATTTATTTTTATTTTTTAATTTGCAGCATTCATCAATGATCGCAAATTATATTCACACAAACGAATCAAGTGGTTTTTGGATGAGCGTGTACCTCGAGGAACACGATATTGTGTAATGAGATGCAAAGCATTTATTTATCACCAAAAAGACGGAAACCGGATGATGATGATGATGACGATGGCGATGTGAAGATGAACCATTGGAAAGAAGATTGAGACGACCACCAGATAGTTATGTAGAGATAGCGATGACGATGACGACAACAACGTCAATGACTTCTCGCAGCACGGGAAAGTTGATCTATGGTCGCTGCGCTGCGCTGTTGGCCATAGGTACTCGTCTATGCAAAACAAAGCGCGACCCAAACATCGGCCGCGGCGGCGGCGGTGTCTGATGCAGATGAGACATGACCACTTGGTGAACTCTCTCGAGTCGATGCATTTTAAAACCATCGGGCATGATACTCACTCTGACTCTGACTCTGCTCAGATCGTGATGAGCTGCAGTTGCAGTGTGTTTGATTTCAGGCTACAAAGATATATTCTTCCACATAGTAATATACGACCCCGCACCATCTCTCACACTAATAAAACTCTTTGGCACCACGTTTTCCCATCATGGCCAAGCAATAGACTTTCTTCGGAGTTTTTTAGTTCCGATGCAATGATGTGAGGTCTTCCTCAAAATGCACACGATATCTGTTTTTGTTTTTGTTGTTGTTGTTGCTGTTGTACCCAAGTCAGTTTCTTCAATGAAAACAAGAACTACAAACGTCATTGCTTTGCCACCAGCATCGCGATACCTTAACTCACATAACTAGGAAGTGCAAAATGCTCGTCAACAGGTGTTTCTAAACAAGTTAAAGATGCACCTAACGCCAACGCTTTTCATCGGATGGCGACAAAATGCAGGCAAAAACAAAAAAATAAATGCAGACAAAAATTGCAACAATTTTTTCGCGTAACCTTTTTGAGACGACTCTAACCTTTGGAACGATGCACTGTGCACTGTGCAGCGTGCAACGAGCACCGTGCAAGACCCTGTGTGGGTTAGCCTGGCTTTTAGATTTTCCAGAATGAAGCATATGCAGATAACAGCGATACTGTTGTGGCTCTTAACTAAACTAACTGAAGATGCAACAAAACAGAAAAAAAAACTTGAAACAAGCCCCTCGTTATAAAACACACAAAGATGACATAAATTGCATGGATGCACTATCTGCAACCAGCATCGCCTTGGAGCTCGCGGAGAGTGTGCTCTGTCAGTTTCCGGAAATCGTGCAAAAACTTTGGCATCTCATAGACTTGAAAATTAATGAATGCCGTTTTCATTGAGAGTCTCTGTTGAGTGCTTTTTTTTTTTTTTTTTGCAGTTTTTGACCAAATATTGTATACATGAGTATGGTTTATTAGGTTTCCGCCAAAAATATGAATGTGTGTCCGTCCGTCCAAAAGAGAGTTAATGCACGAATCGTGCTTCGTGAATCTCACCTAAGCCCATTGTCCATCTCTTCTTCATAATGGATAGCAGATCTTTGCAATCTTTTTAGTTTTGGGTGTGAGGTTGTGAGTTATGTTTTTGAAGGTACTTTTTTTTCCATCGTCATCCTCATCAGTTTAATGGTCGGGAAATTGCTAAATTTCATGGCCGCCGAATCGGGATTTGACAGAAGCTGTCATGCACATACATATGGTATTTGACATATGTTGTTGGAGAGGTCAAAGTTAGGGATTCCAAAAGAGAGATGACGACTAAATTGACAGTCAACACACTTCACGATTGTTGTTTCTTCAATTGCTGAAGATCAGAAGAAGATATTGGTATTTCTACAAGATCTTGCAACATTTATTGTAGATACAATAGATTTTTGAGAATAATGTTTATATTTGAATACCTTGAAGAAATTGTGTCACATTATAAATGAGTGGTATTGTTATTGTTTTTTGTTATGAATACACAGTAATATAATTTTTTAATTATTTTTCTGTTTTTTTTTTTCGTTCGTTATTAATGTATGTAGATTGCGTGGTCCAAAACTTTAAAGTTTCGTGCAACACGCATCTCATCATCAGTTTACAAGATTCATTCAAGAAATAAAATGAACATCTTCATTATTTTATGATGTTTACAACTTTCTCATAGAAGTGCCTCTGATTATTCCATGTGCAACCCAGAGCCAGCGCATGGTTAGGGGGTACTTCATTAGTTATGATTGGAATAGGTTTACATAAAATTATTAAATATTTAAGGTTAAGAAATATTAAAAAATGTATGTATATGAAAGTGTAAATTGAAAATTGGTATGCATATAGTTTTAACAAGGAAGCTTAAAAACTAGGTCATCTGCAACAATGAAGTTTGACAGTAAATATTAATAGATGTAGACAAACAAAACTACCAGGATTATCAAGAGACAGATTTGAAAAGACTTAAAAAGAAAAAATTTTGAGGCACTTGTTTAATGTCATTGCCAAGATTCCAAGTAAATCTAGTCAAAGTGTTTTCCAATACGAAACTTATGTCGTTTTTAATTGGCAATCTGGAAGCAGAAAAAAGCATTCTGAAAGCGTTCAATTGGGCAAAAATGACAGTTCTTGTCATTTTTGAAATCAGAAAGAAAAACAGAATCACTCACACATTCAAAGATTTTAAATGTCACACATGATAAATGTCATATTTTTTGAATTAACAAATGTGCGAACTGTGAAGTGATTGCTTGACATAAAATTTAAAATATAAACAAATTTAAAATAATATTAAAAATATCTTAACAATAATTATTCCTAATTTGTTCCGTACATAAATACACATATGTATGTAGTTAACACATGTCACATTTTACCAATACAGTCACACCAAACTTCAAATTTTTCAGAATTCAGAAAAACTGTTCAATTGGGATTCTGCTTATAATTCCAATTCCGGTTTGCTAATTAAAAAACTACATAATTTTCGAATATGACACTATTTGTTCAGTTGTAACTTTTGACATTAATTTGTAATTTCTTGACAATTGATAAGTAACAACTACGCCATTATTCAAAATGGAACGAAACAAGCTTCAACAACGCAATGAAATTGTTAAAATTCGCTAGAAAATAGGGGAACATTTTACAGTTCGCAAAACTGAAGCACTTTTTGCAATAGTGAACTGATGGGAAAATTTGAGCTGTTGGGACAAGTCAGTGATGTCACACAAGAACAACTGAGAATATTTGAGCAGTGGATACTTTTTAAGCTGTCATTTTTCGCATTTGACAGTAAAAACTACGCCATTATTAAAAATGGAACCATACACGCTCGAAAATAAGTAATTTAAGAACTTTTGAGGAAATGGTGAAATTGGTTGAAAAGATAAGTTTTTTGTGACATCTTATTGATTTAAATCATGAACAACTGAGACTATTGCCACGTAGCGCCGACAAAAATCAAGGTTTTTCGCTTCCTTGTCGATCTTTGAAATTAGTCATTCGACAATTAGGAATTGGAAGGTATTAATGTGGACAATAACGAAAGAATCAAAATTTCGCAAACATTATAACCAAATGACCGTGACCTGTGAGTTTTATATTCTGTTGTGAATTTATTTAAAATTCAGTTTGTCTATAATAAATCACGGTCACTTGGAAGTATCGTGATTTGTGACCGCTTGTCTTCTCTTGTGATTTTTTCACAGAATGTGAAATCATCACAGGAAACAAACCAAATGACCATCAGGTCATTTCAGCTCATTTGTGAATTATTTTATTCTTTCAGAGTTGCCAAGCATATGCGACCAGTTAAAGTGTGGCAACTCTATATTTCTGTTCTCACCTTAAAGTTCATTCGCTAACTGGCGGTCCAAAAATGCACCAAATATGATTTATGAGGTCAGAATTGCATTTGGCATTCTTAAGTCAAATATGTATCTCTGGTACCCATTTGAAGATAGATTGAAAGAAATTAAAATTTCTAATTCATTCTACGGTTTAGTAACCTTTTTGTACAACGGATTATTTTTATTAAATTTAAGTATAATAGTTCTATGGCATGTCAATATTTAAATTTTGGCCTTTGACCTTTTAACTACTTAAATTCTTTATCATAATCTCTTGTCCGATTAGCATAATACCAATGCTATGAATCACTCTATACAATATTTTAATTTTAACCAGGCTTATTTATATGTTTACGCATACCTTTATTATCTATAAATATTCATAACAATATTATTTGGTTTTATGTATATACATTTTTTAAGGGTTAATATCCTACAGTAAATTTTTTTGATTTTTTTCTTTTTGTTTTATTAATAGAAAAATTATGTGGTTGTGACAGATATTCTAAATTTAAATCAATGAGTTCATGGTTTATTAAAATCAGAATATTAAAAACTTTTTTCCGGTAAACACAATAATTTTGTTAAGATGAGAAGAGTTTTTCTTTTATTTCTAGCAAAAAAAAAATACCACACTTTTTTAAGTTAATGAATGGTTTTACAGAATCAGACATAATATCTTTGTTAATTTTAAATTTTACTAACATCTTTATAAATAGATAAATAAAAAGAACAAAGTCTAGTGCCTTGTTACCATTCTAAGTACAGAAGATTTTGAATTAGTGTGCTTTAAATCGGTCAAATCAAATCGGTTAAACTCAAACTAAGTTGAATCGGTTTAATTTTTGTTAACAGACTTAAATTCAAATATTCAAATTTCATCCTTCGTTGAAAATGGATTATGAAACCTTTACCCCCAGTTTTACAGTGGTAATTTAAACTCCAGTTTTAGTTTAAACTTCAGTTCAAGAATTTATTCGGTTTCACAGTTTTGTTTAAACTTTGAACTCAATTTATTTCGCTGTTCAATTTAAACGAGACTATTTTGAGGTTTAAACTCCAGGTCAGTAAATAAAAACTGACATTTCAATTTAATTGAATGGGGTTTGTGGGGAAAAATGTTTTAGAATAACGTCGAGAAAGAAAGATATAAAAGACAAGGATAGATACTTAAAAAACTTCATAAAAGTGATGTATGAACACGTTACGTCACATTACGCATTTGAACGAAATTTAACTAAACTGAAGTTAAGATTTGACTGTGAAACTGGACGAGTTAAACTAAAAAACTTGAACACCATTTAAGGTTCAACTGAACTGAAGTTTTAACCTCAAATTTGTCAGTTTATTTCTCTTGCTTCAAAAAATGTTCTTCTGGAGAGTATGGTTGACATTTGAAATGTAATATACGTCGATTCATTGTTTACTGTCAAAACAATGTCAATTGAGAAATAACGTCTGCATATTATTTGTCAATTTTGCTTCAGCTTGAGTTAACAAACTCGATTTATGATTTGGTTAGCTTAAATTTCAACTCATTTTGAAGAACTTTCGAGTTCCAAATCACTATAGATTGAAAAAAGATCTGCGGTGGATTGTTTTCGTATTTCTATTACTTTCAAGACTTACTCTTTATGACGTTTGATGACTTTTAGGCCAATAAATTATTATGAGTGGTTATTTAGTTGAAAAACTTATTATATTAATTCCGGTGCGTTTAACTCTGTTCTGTTGTTAATTTAACACAACAGTACTGTAAATTGAACAGTTCAAAAAAGATACGCATTGAGGTATTCTAAAACATGAACGCGTCCAAACTTATTTACTTCAAAAGATGAACGTGATACATTGTTATTATTTGTAACGTTTTATCAGCGATGGAATTGACATTTTATTAAAATAATTGGCGCAAAATTTTGAACAACCTATTGTTAAGGACTTAACATTTTACTAACTAGCAATTTGCTAAATATTTAACAATTTACTAACGACTACTAAAATTTTAAACCTTTTTTTTCGTTTTGCTAACTAGTAAATTGCTAACTCCTTTTTATCAGGCATCCGAATATGTCCAAATAGTGACAGTTCATGAGAATTAGCAAAGCAAACATACTTAAACGGACCCATTGATTGGAAATGCCTCAACTGTAAACTGGACAATCCCATGCAATCCAATAAAATTTAAATACACATGAACACAGGTTTATTCTCGTATTCCATCATCCTTGATGTAGATTTCTCCAAAAAAGCACTTTTCTGCACAAAGACTTCAAATATTTCGAAATCTTCGTCTTCCGATAACACTTTATTGATGAAAAACAATTTTTTAGTTCCCGAATTATGAAAATCACGAATAACACGAATCAACACTTTGAAGTAAAATTGGAAAAAAAAAATTTCTAGGATAATGACAGATGACATATGGATTTAGCATAAATTGCTAAAAGTTAAAGTAGGGTTTTCAGGATTTTAACTTTAGCAATATGTTAAGAGATAGTAAAATGTTCAAATCGTTTAAAATCTCATCTTTTTATCTTAATAGCAAATTGCTTAAAATGAGTTTAACAATTTGCTAAATTTTAGCATGAAAAGAATATCTCCAATGCTACGTTTTAATAAAATTTAACAAAAAAGGACTGTTTTAGAAGATATACTTAAATGAAAACATATTAGCAACTAACAACATTAGAGAATAAAATGTAAATCAAGTTCCTTTTTATTTTGTTTTTGAAGAAGAACTCACCTTCAAACTCATGCTTTTTTTTCAGGATTCTTAGGAATTTAAGGATTCACTTTTTTAATTTTTTGATAACAGAGGCAGTCTGCAATAAAACTGTTTGTTTTACTATTTGTAAATTTTTTTGATATATTGCTATGTTTTTGATCTTCAAGAATGAACAAAAATTAATAGAATATTTTACAAATTGCCTTAAAGAATATTCATTGTTTAGAAACATTCTGATTAATGAACAAGGCCTGTTTATACTTCTGTTCACCTTTTCAAAATTCCACTTTACATGATATAGTATAAGACAACATCGAACAATACGAGCAGAATCATAAGCCCTTAACGTAGCCAAACAAACATTAACAGCTTCCGTCTGAAATAGTTATGTGGTTTTCGATCCTGAAAATCTTCAATAGATTTCCAAAAATATTGTGAATTAGTCAGTAAAGACTTGGTATTCCAAACTGCAGATAGCTAACTAGAGATGGAGCTGACTATCTTAATTTAAAGTTGTTCCGCAATCTCCCAGAAGGCATAGTTTAAGATGCTGACACTTACCGTCAAATTTGAAAATTTGCATGTCATTTTTTGAAAAAAAATTCACACCTTTTTGAACTTTTTGTTGCCCAAAAGGAGACACATAATAAAACATAATTTTGGCAAAAGTTTTATGTCACCATCACACCACCACTAATGGTCCGTCATTATAAGTCTCCACCAATTATGATTAATAGTTCATTGCTCCATAACAGACATCAAGCAAAAAAAAAAAAACACACACATACAATCCCCACAATCCAAAATACAATCTAGCACACCTTCTACTGATGACGGACAGATAATATCCAATCGATTTGCAATAAAAAATTCAAACCAACAACAACAAAAAACCGAAGACCTAAACTCAAGCTCATCGCAATAATATCTGACTTTGACTGTGCACATCATCACTCAATTCAAAAAACAAAAAACACAATTAATCATCTTTCTCAATGATCGGATGTCATTTTTTTATTCATTTTCGCAACAATTGCATGGCACATCCACGTTTTTTTTTTATTTATAAATTGACAATTGCAATGGATTTGAAATTATTGTGCTGTTCCGCTGCCCCATTTATAATTTATGCGAAACTTCTAAAACTGACACTTTTTTCGATCAAAATTAGGAAATAATATAATTAGACTCGAGTATACTCTTGTATAAAATGCTTGTGGCTGTTGTGGGGAGGTGGAAATATTGCACAGTGCTTTAAGCCCTCGAGCTATTAATCATCTTATGATCTTATGCAAATCGCATCTTTGTGATGCTTCCATATTTCGTTACTATCATCAACTGTGGAGAACATACTCGTATACTCGTGGTATCAAAGTAAAGAGGGTCTCTGCATTTTTGGCCAAGAAGTCACCGCAACAAGCTTGTAGAGCGTTCCGCCTTACTTACAGCAAATTGCAATTTCTACTGATAAGCATAAGAAATGTTTTATTCGGGAAAGCAACAAGAAAGATAAAAACAGGAACATTTAATTACCACCCTCAGGAGGTACTCGTCCATTGTGTTCCGACAAGTTGCAACTTTGTATGGTAAAGTTTGCAGAGCTGGACTTTGTGCAACACACAAATTTTTGCCAACTTAGTACAAATGAAAACAACAAATTTGCATTTGCTATATACCTTTGTCGAAGATGGAACACCTCCTGGGACCACTCCCACTCTCAAAGAAAAAGCAAAAAAAAAACAAAAACAATTGGAATGGGCGAGTAAAAGTTATTATGCAAAACAATTACCATTTTTGTTATGCAAAAATTGTTTTGTTTTTGTGTTTTTCCGCTTATGGATATTAGTTTTATTATTATTTTGTATTTTTTCTTTTTCAGTTTGTCTTATCTCTGGGAAATTTTTCGGTGGATTTATGAACCTATTCATTGGCAGAAAACCTTTTTTTTTTTTGTTTAATAAAAAAGTAGAGGGACAGTTAACGACTGTGGTATAGTTGTTTTTTTGGTAGCAAACTGTGTATTATTCTCACATTTCGAAGAACTCTTCAGGCTTCATTCATCTTAGTTTTCATTTTGGTCTAAATTTATGGTAATGAGTTGTTTTTTTTTGTGTTTAATGTATTGTGCTGTCAATTAGAAGTGCTGCCGTTCATAAAATATTAAAAACGAAGATAATAATGTCTTAATTATAATTTTTTTTTTAACTGCGAAGCTCCCAGACCTTGTTCATTTAGCCCTATAACTACTTAAAGTAGGTCTAGGTCTGTTTAATATATTAATGTGCCCTTGGTTGAGCAAATAGCTTAATCAAAGAATAATGTCATCAGATGATTTTTGTATTCGTAATTATGCCGCAAGGATCTTGAAATAAAATAAAAATCGTGTAAACAACTTACAAAACTAAATTATTTATGTACAATAGTATACTTAACAGAAATGGACCTAGATGACTGCCTGATGTTTACCAAACTAAGAGTTATTGAGTTGCGAAGACACTAATTAAAATGTTTACCTTTTAATCAGGAAAATTAGACAGCCTCAGATATTGCGAAACATTACATTCGAACTTTTTTAGTAAGGATACCTATACACAAGGGCGCAAAATTTTAAAAGATTTAGCAAATTGTTAAACCCATTTTTAGCAATTTGCTAAGCTAAAAAGATGTTTGTTGCTAATTTTAAACGATTTTAACATTTTACTATCTTTTAACATATTGGTAAAGTTAAAATCCCAAAAACCCTACTTTAACTTTTAGCAATTTGCTAAATCCATATGTCATCTGTCATTATCCTAGAAATTTGTTTTTCCAATTTTACTTCAAAGTGTTGATTCGTGTGTTTTTCATAATTCGGGAACTAAAAAATTGTTTTTAATCAATAAAATGTTATCGGAAGACGAAGATTTCGAAATATTTGAAGTCTTTGTGCAGAAAAATGATTTTTTTGTTAGAAATCTACATCAGGATGATGAAATACAAGAATAAACCTGTGTTCACGTGTATTTTAATTTTATTGGATTGCATGGGATTGTCCAGTTTACAGTTGGAACATTTCCAACTAATGGGTCCGTTTAAGTATGTTTGCTTTGCTAATTCTCATGAACTGTCACTATTTGGACATGTTCGGGTGCCTGATAAAAAGGAGTTAGCAATTTAGTAGTTAGCAAAACGAAAAAAAAAATTAAAATTGTTGAGTCGTTAGTAAACTGTTAAATATTTAGCAAATTGCTAGTTAGTTAAATGTTAAGTCCTTAACAATAGTTTGTTTAAAATTTTGCGATAAAATCTTTCAAGCTTTCGTTTCTAAGGATGTCAATTAAGGTGTCGAGGCAAAAATTTGTGATGATCTTCTTGTTTTTGTGGCTTTTGAAACATCAAAGTTTTCCTCTATAAACTCAATTACAACCCAAAATTGTCGATCATCTTCTGTAGAGATGGCAAAACAGTTCAAAATTCATTTTAATTGAGTTAAAGGTCATATGTAGAGAGATTCCAGGGAATTGTAAAGCTTACGAACTTGCAAAAAAAAGAAACAACTTCCACTTGTCTGTCAACAAAACTAACTTGGCCAATGCTTAATGCTAAACGCTCAAAGCAACTCATTTCTCTTCTTAGATTACCCCTTAGGTCCATTATGTGTGTCTTTTGGATATCGCCTTAAGATTTTTGCAGAAGCTGTCTGGGATGAAGAGGAGTCAGGGTAGTTAGATTCTCACTGCCCTATCACAAGGACATACAATCCTCATGGAAGACTTCTACTATAGAATGATCCAAGTGCTCTTAGAAATTTCGAAATATATTGTCTCAAATGCTTCAGATCCATGTGATATCACAACAGACCAACTATAAACTATTGTTCTAAGTGTTTTAGAAAATAATTTACTCTTCTGTATTCATTCTGTTGTTTGTTCCATCTTCACTCTGTTAATCTGTTACGTTTCAATGTCTTTTATGGTATCATCTGATAGCCTTAATCGATAAGATGCAGTGTGATTGTTCTTCATACATTTAATTCCGGAGTATTATTAACCTTCTGCGACTGCCGTGTATTTTGAACATTTGTTAAATATTTCCAATTAAGACTATTTCATTTATTTTTACTTTAATTTAATTAAACATTAAAAATCCTTCGTTATTTGACTAAAAAGTATTGAAAGCGTTCGATTCAACATTTGACAAATACGAGTACTATTAGATTTTGTAGTGTCTGTCATACTATCACGTCAGTAGCAGAAAGTTAAATATGATGCAATTTAATAATTACACTTAAATGTCCATTTCACCAATAAGCATATGTCTCAGTAAAAAACATAATAAATGATAAAATAACTACTCATCACATTAAAAAACATAACAAATAGACCCCCCGATTGACAAGACAGTCTCGTAAGTTCTTGAACTTTACAAGTCAAACAGGATTAACAACATCACATAGTAGTTCCAGTCTTGCAGTGCATATTATGACCATGACATAATGATAAGATAAATCTGCCAGAACAAATCGCATCATTCTTCTAGAAGAACAAAACCAAAACTTTAAGTAACAAATATTCACAAATTGGCATGGAAGACGCCCATTAAATAAAAATTAAAAAAAAAATATACAATAATCCCAACGTTGCGTTGTTTTGTTAACAATTTTTAATCACCCTTGGTATTTTGATAGCAATAAAACAAACCCGTAATCAATGTAAGCGCTTCTTCTTCTATAAATATCAAAGGTCAAAAACGTGAATGTTCACTTTATTATAATATATTCTATTGCAATAATTTGATGCTGTTTGTCCACTTTATAGACAAAACAACAAGATCCACACAATACAACACAACACAACACACAACACAGTTTTGGCACATTCAAAAAAAGAACACAAAATCAATTCCAATAATTCACTCAGGAAGATGTACCTTCCAAAGGACTGTCTCAGTCTACAGTCGCGCCGATGTACAAGAATCTCACACAAAAAAAGAAAAGAAAATATTTATGGTGAGAAAATAGTCGTACATTTTATAGCCTTCAATTGCATGTCTAAATTTAGTGATTCGACACTAATTCTTTTCTTCTAACGGTCTCTTTTTTCTTTGCTGCAGAAATAGTCAATTGACGTGAAGTCATTGCCGATTGACAAAATAATTGAAGGTACAACATTTTTGTTGCTTAGTTTGTTAAGTTATTTATGACCAATTCGAAACGCGTGATATACAATGAATTGTTCAATAGAAGTTCCGTTTAAAAAGTGTTAGTCACACTACGCGTTTGGCGGGGAGGATTTATTAAAAGAACATCAATAAGACATCAAGAAGTGAGTGTGACATACTGTGAGATGGGAATGGCTTTTATGGCATGAAGTCTGAAATGGAAATCTGATCTCATCTTGGATTTACAGTTTTGAATCGACCTTGAAGATGCGTCACTCTTTGAATTCAAGCTTCGATAACTTATCAAGAAATAACAGTTTAACGATAACTAAATTCAAATTGAATTTATAGCCTAATTGATAAATTATACATGACTGATGCTCTTTTAAAGTTTTTCAGAGGTGATTGACATCACAATTTTTTATTATGTCCAGAGGCATATCAACTACTAATTTATTGAATTCATTAGCTATGTTTTTTTTTAAGAGGCTTATAATTTATGTAATAATGCACGAGCCCATACATACTACATACATACGAAGTTTTTATATTGACAGAAAAAATTTAAACAATATATTTAATAAAATGGAATTTCTTATACCAAGTTTAGTTCGACAGGTTTTTAGTATGTACATAAGTAGCGGAATAGGTTAAGGTCAGAGTTTCTTCTCGTTTTTTTTTTTTTTTGGTCTCTGATGTGGATTTTTTGTAACCTTTAATCAATTTGTCTTAAACTTAAAATTGTTTAAAAAGCCAAGAGCCAAGTCATTTTTAATAATTTAGTTAAAACAAACAAATCCTATTTGAGGTGTAAAATTATAGTTTTAATAAATTTACAAATTAAGTGAGAGCCAAATTATGTAAATACATATACATATGTAGGTATTAACATTATCACAACCAAACTAAGACATAAAAAAATGTAGAAGGCACTCAAGGTACGTTAAGAAAATTTATAGGATAATATTGACATTCATACTTTCCAAAAATTGTTGGCCATGAAAAGTAATGAAATATAAAATTACAACAAGTTTTGAGTTTATGAAGGTACAATGTTAATATTTTTTTAAGAAAAGTTGTTGTTGTAAATACACATGTTTACATGCTTAAATTTAACAAGATAACAAGTCTGAAGATAGATAGAAGGCGGTAGTACATAAGAACTTTGATGTCCACTACCGACCGGGCGCTTTGATAAGAAATTTAAATGCAAACGAAAGAGTTGAGCATCAAACTTTTTGTTTTGTTTGTTCAAATCAGATATAGAATAAGATAAACCAAAGTACTATTCAAAGTACTGTCTTATGTTTTGTTCACGGACTATGGATATTTTTAAACAGATTTATGTTATTTAAAGTACGCAGAATTAGCTTGAACCCACGTTTTTCGAGCAAGATCCTATTTTGGTAAATACAAATTTGCGAATTTGCATCTACTAAAGTTTCTCATTGAAAAAGTTTGATGGATGTTTTCAACTGCATGTTTTCAACTGGTTAAAATTTTAAGAAGACCCCTAGAAAAGTTCAGGATATTGTTATATTCGATTCCAAAAAGAAATATATTTTCTGGTTCAGTATAATAAAACTTATTTTTATTTTCTGCGATAAACTTTCGTGTTCACCAGCATATTCATCCAGACAAATACAATATGGAAAAGCCGGAAATAGCATTTCAAATGGTTTCTATTTGGCATTGCCAGATGAAAATTTTCGTGTTACTTGAGAAAAGATCGGTAGATGGCGTTTTACAAAAAATAAAAGGTCGATAGATGGCGTATAAAAAATCATTACAATATGGAGAAATTTACGTTTTGGTAAATTTTATTAGACTGTTTGTTAATTGTATGCTTTGTTGGCAATGACCTATTTTATCCTTTTACAAAAAATTCTTTTTTTATCTACCTAAAATATTTATATGAAATCATTAAGAGGTTACAAATCTAGAACTTGAGAAAGTTGTTGAGAAAATTATGCTTTATTAATGTTTAACTGGGAATGTTTTCAGTACATTTTTGTCAGATTGAAATTAAATGTAACAAAACAACTTTTTGTATAAAAGATTTTGATAAGAAACAGAAAATTTATTTAGTCCAAATTATTAATGGACGCAGATGTTGTTGCTAAAGCTCCGACAATTCCAATTCCCATAAATTGGAAATTGTAAATATTAATATTATTTCTAGACATTGCAATAAAAACTGAAATAATCATCAATTTGGTTTTCGGTATAATTATTGTCAAGTTCCTGGAGTAACTAAGTTGACTAGTGAGTTCTACTGTATGTTAAGCAATGTTGTTAAACTAGAAGCAACATACTTAAGGGAACAACTTAAAGTATGGGCTTAAAATAATTCAAAATTTTTATCAACACAAAAAATTTGAGAAAAAAATTAATTTGATTTCAATCTTGTAATCTTTTGTAAAAGAAAAAAGATTACAGGAATTTTGTCTGGATCTTAAATTTTTAATTTATTCTTTTGTATAAATTTCAACTCTCACTGCAACAAGATTAAATATTGAAATTTTTATAATTATATGATAAGTGATTTGATATCACGCCCACTGTGTTCCAAATCTCATGTTTTCTATTTTTCTTGTTATATATACCTACTGTTAACCTCTACCACACTACAAATTTTCATCATTTAATTTTAATTGCTACAGATTATGAGAAAGTGGGAAAAAAAGTGTTTTATAATTTTGATGATATGTCAGTTGGTTACGGTTTTTACGATTTTTAAAGTGTTATATCTCAGGAACCACTGTATCTTAGAAACTATGCTTATCCTGTAGAGTTAAAGTTTGGTAAAACGCATGTGCTGGATCAGAATTGCCCAAACTGAGTTTAAAGGTTCTATCTTTTTTTACTATTTCTAAAGTCAAGAGAGGTTTAAAAATCTGTTGAGTGCTCTAGAACTTGGCCGAGTACGTCTAAATTCAAGAAGTTTTGAAATTAAATATCGTACATCAAGATCGAAAGAGATACCTTGAGTACTAAAAAAGGATTAGGACCAATGATGTCAGACAACAGAATGCGTAGTGCTTTTGGTGTTTTTATTTGGTATAACATTTTCTAAGTTCCACAGAACGATACCATAAATAGGAATATAGATAAGAAATTTACCTTGGACTTTACCATAATTTTAAGCAACGATATTTTCAATGAGATCAATAAAAGAATTAATAACTTGACTTGACTGGACTTGAAAGCACAAAAAACACCAAAACTGTGCGTCCTTCCTCTATTAAAAAATAAAATAAAATAAATAAATCAGTAGCTGGGGGAGATGCAACACCTGAATCACAAACAAGATAAAAAAATAATGTTTCCAATTGTACACACAAGGTGAGCATGATAAATCGAATCTATTGTCAAACAATCAAACCGGACATAGATTCCTTCTTAAAGAAAAAAAAAAAAAACCTGCAAAAATCGCAATTTCACAGCTTTATTCAAACTTAATTCGATTCATATAAATTGTCTTCGAAGGTCATATTGCATATTACGATATAATAGGTTTAGTCCAAGAAAAAAGAGAGTGATGATGTTAAGCAATTTATCTTATATTTTTGATTAATTATTATCAACATCACAATCTCTATCAGAAAATCATTTAAACTCAAACAAAAAGCAATTATACGCACAAGAAAACCATTCTGAAAAAATAACACAAAAACACAAAAAAAGAAGAAGATCCAAATCGACTTGTGTAATTGCTGTTCATTCTCCCACCATCTGTCAAAATCCAGATGCCTAATTAGATACATTTGTCAGTTATCAAACCAAAAAGGAAAAAAAAACTTTGTTTGACTTTTAGATTATTGTGGTGTTCTTCGCCGTATAACAACGCAACAATGTGTTTGGTCTTCAAGTTAATTAATGGCCCGTATACAATGTCAATTGTCAAAAAGCTTAGAACTGTCACAATGTTGGTTTTGAAATAAATTTCGTATGTCAACAGCATAAATATAGTTCGAAATCATTGTGTTTGTGCCGCTATTCTATTTGTTTGCTTGCACAGTTCGATCAATAAATCAATGATGACTTAAGGAAAGTACAAAAAAAGAAACAATGCCACGAACTTGCAAGTACCTACATTACCTCTTGTGTTTGTGTGTACCTACGTATATCTATACAGTTGACGTACAAACATAATAGATACATCTATTAATACAAGATGATGAATTGCCAGCTTAGTTAATTTTGGTTTCACAATTTTTCGATCTTTCTATTTCCAGGTATAGGTACGAGTATACACACCAAAACAATAGCAAAACAAACAACAACAAAAAAAAAAAAACGGAAAAAAAAAACACAAACAAGCGAGACGGACTTCCGACTGCATAGTGCCGCAAATCAGCCGGCATCCATCTTTTGTGCCTTTGCCTTCTAACAGCCGACATTTCTTTGGCTGTCGAACAACTAACGGTGCGGTGCGATGGTGGCGCACCCTAGCTCAGACTCTAATCTTTATATTGAGGATGAACATAACTTTTTGCGCACGGACAACACGACCGTACTGCCTTACGAAGACAGAGACGGAGACGGACGGACGAATAGCCAAAAGGAAGTAGCTGCTAGCTTTGATATTTCTTTGAAGTTTTTCACGGTTTTTATTCACACTCGGAGATGAGATGATGTTGCGTTTTATTTTAAGCAAAAATATTTTTGAGGTCAATTGCAAGTATTTCAAAATTAACTTGCGAATATGTACGTATAAGTGGAAGCAGTCGAAGTATCATGTGTTGTTATTGTTGTTGTCGTTTTTGCCGGTTATTGTATTTGTCGAACTGCCAAAGCTGTTGTTCGATTATTCACACACAAAAATGGCGGCAAAGAAACTAAATATGTACTCAAAACTGCATAAAGAACAAATTTTTATTGCTATCGATAGCAATTTTATGATGGCTAAATATTTTTACCTTCAGGTATTTGTATATAGAAGTACATTGAGAGAAAGAGATAGAAGCAATACCAGCTGTAATTTGTAAAATTTAACGCCCACAATTACCATGAAATTTAATAAATTATGTCTACTAGATTGATACAATGTTTTGTGCATCAATTTGATGACTTTTGGGGAAAAAAAGATGACACAACATGATCAAAGTTCAAAGTTATTTGCGTCATTACCGACAGTTTCGATGCAATGATGGTGTCGCATTACCACAGTTATTATTGTGGTTATACCTTTAGAAGAAAGCAATCTTCACCAAATTCAATTTGTTCGTCAAAAAAATTGTTTTCCTTCATCATAAGGAAGTAAAGTACACTGCGAAAAAAATTTACAAAGACGCCTCTTCAAACTTGGTAAATGATAAAAATCACGAAATGCTAAATCTGATAATTATGGTGGAATAGAAATAATCAATGATCATGATCAATTTCGGAACGACCTTTTTTGTCGTCGGTTTCAGACCAGCTTTGCAAGATGTGGCGATTTTTTAATCGTAACTTGAATTATCAATTTCTTTCAATGCCAATTGCTGAACGGAATTAAATTTAAATCTGAAAGCTCTCTAAAACTGAAAGTTAGTTTCTGTTCTTTACCTTTAATAATGACGTTTATCAAATTTCAAACGTCAAACTCTCATAAAACAAATTGTTATGTATAAAAACGAATGGATAACAACTGAGCATAATTTTATAAGTGGAAAAAAAAACATCTTATTTTTATAAAATCTTCAAATAAAACTAGTTGGTATTTTTTAATTTATACTTATTATTTTTGATTTAAGTGAATTTAAGTGAAAGTGCATAGCAAGTTTTTTCGCTACTTTATTGTTTCATTGGTTGTTGGCTTTTTGAGCTGTTCTCCCTTTTCAACCTTTTACCATTTAAAAAAGATATTTTTATTTATTTTACACAAACTGTATGTCACTTTTTACATTTCAAATGGTTTTGCAAATATTGATATGTACATTCCGGACAAGACTGCTATCAGAAGAAGATAACAAGAAATTTAAAATAAGATGTACCTACAACATAGGCCGTGAAATTTAAAAATTCTATAATGTGACGTCACTTTCCTTGTTCTTTAATAAATGTCTATTTCAAATTTAACTCCATTTGCAAACGCTTTCCTAAAATTTGTTTTATCTAAAACACGATATTTTTTGTAAGTGTACTTTTCTTTTTCGTGACTTTTGAATTTTATTAATATGTATAATTTTTTTTTTTTATTTTAAAATTTGTTTTATCTAAAACACGATATTTTTTGTAAGTGTACTTTTCTTTTTCGTGACTTTTGAATTTTATTAATATGTATAATTTTTTTTTTTTATTTGATGATAGATTTATGTATACTAGTGAAAAATAAAATTGAACGTGACGTGGGTGAAATTTATAGTAAAGTTATAATTGAGGTATCAAAGAAAGAAAAAATAAAGGAAATATTTCAATCAAAATCAATCATAAAACACTTGTCAATGTCTATCGGGAGTCGAGACTTTTGATACTCTGTTTTGTTTTCACTTGAGGTTGAAGATGATATAGTGAATAAAATAGAGTTGAAATGAAATTGACATTATGTCGAAAATAAACGAAAAAAACGAAAATGAAAATTTTGTTTAATAGGTTTTGGTTTTTCAGCTAAAAAGACATCTTTTGTTTGAAATTTGAAATACATAACATTAAGGATATTATTCTTTGGTATTGTTCAACTTAATTGATAAAATTTAGCAACGAACAAAAAAACTCTGTTAATTGAATCCTATTTTTTTTAATTTAAGCATATGTTTAGAAAGCTTTTAACTAGCTGATTGCGGTTGATTTTTAGGATGGCCAAAGGAGCTGACGAGACTTTTGTTTGTCTCGTCTTGATCTCGTCCAGTTGAACTGGATCTGGACCAGTTCGTTTAGTCTTCTATTTAGTTTTGCCTTGGTTTCGGCTATTTCAAGCCATGGTGTTTTTGAAAGAAAATCTAAAAATGCGAATTTTGTTGTCCAAATGTCAACCCAAAAATATCAATTTTTTTAACATTATGAATTTTTAATATACGTTATATGAACATACTTGTATGCATGTATAGTATCCCAAGTGACACAGCTAGTAGCAATTGAATCACAGCGACTCTCTTGTGACTGATGAAATGTAACAAAATGATAACAAATGTGTCATAGTGACTGCTTTGTTACCAAAAATGCGAGAAAATCCTACAGTTTTGTAACTAAATTATTGTTGCAAAGTAGTAACAATACTGTAACATTGTTACTAAAAATATTGCTACTTCCTTGTTACTAAAGTTCTGACTTGTGAAATGGGAGAATTTGTAACTTCTTTGCTACTAATTTGTTACCTTGTTATATGAAACTTCTAAAATGTAAGTAAAAAAAGTAATTGCAATTGAATAACTTTTAAAGTAAATGTTAAAATCAGTAACAGTGAAACTGTAGTGTTTCTTCTTTGTTTTATTTAAATTTTTAGTAGAAAAACATTTGTGTCCAAACCAAATATTTTACTAATTTTTTTTTAACCACAATAGTCTTTAAGAAATATAAAGTAACCTTTATGTTACCCTTTTAGTAAGACTTTAGTCACAAAACTCAAATCTGTGTCACTAGGGATGTCGATGTCATAGATATTCTTTATTGAAGTTTGAAAGTTTGGACAACAAACCATATTTTGAAAATTAATTAAAAATAGAGATAACTTCAAATGCGGATATCTACTAAATATTTGAACAGAAAAGAATGACGACACTATCATAGTCTTGTAGCGGGTATCTTTTTGGTAGTGCAATTTAGTCTTTCTTTTAAAAACTTAGAACGAGACTTTCTTGTCTCGAGACCAGCTCTTGTCTACTTTTAAAGTAATTGTATAATGAATTAAAATTTGGAACTCATAATCAAAATGCTGAAGATTTATTAAATAAGAACTTCATAGAGCTTACTAAGATGAAGATGAATTTGAAGAGCTTAATCTCCTTCCTTTCCTAAATTAATAAGAGTGAAATTTAGTCTGTTTTTATGCAGTTTATTAAGAGATTTCTGTTTGTTTTTCATTAAAAAAATTAATTTCGAGCGTTTATCAATTTCTGTTTCAAAACATACAGATCTCGATATGCGTTTAAAGCTTAAAGACTTTAGACCAACTGAAAAACGTTGACTTTGAAAACCCTCCTCAAAAATATAGACACAATTTTTGTTTGTCATTTGTTTACACGCTTTAATGTAGACGTGATACAAAAATCAACTTCATAAGTAAAAACCAAAAAAAAAAAAAATATTTCATCACTTGCGATGGATGAATATTTTATTTATTATCTAGCTACAAAATAATTTAGAAAAATATTTTCATTTAAGAGTGAGCGCAAATTTTAGACAAACATACAAATATAAACCTGCCAATTTTATCTGGATTTTGTTTACACGCTACCAATCTACACAATGCCTAAATCATATAAATTTTATTAGGAAATGCTTATCATTGGATCCATGAATTAAACGTGCACAGTTTGCTTGCCTTCAATTTGAAAATATTTTTTTTTTTTTTCAATACATCAAACACAAAATAGCACCTGTTTAAATATTGATTATTGATTTAGTATAAATATTTACTAAATATACATAAATAGTGGCTTATATTTTTGGTTTTTTCTGTTATTCTCTTATTATTATTTTTTTGACAAATTTTGTTTCATAACGAAAACATTTTTTTATGTTTACATTTTAGCGAAAGCAGTTTTTTTATATTCAATTCGCCGGCCGTCGAAAAATTCAAATAAAAGTTATGGTATTAAATAAGCAAGTTTCTGGGGTTTGACAAAAGTTGTTTTTCACCTACATACCTGCACAATTAAATTAAGAAAAAAATCATACGTATACGCCAGAGTGCACCACCCGAGTATTCACATCATAAATAATGTATTTACTAAAAGTTTAAACTACATGAAATAACGTTTTGTTTATGAAAAATGTTTATGAAAAATTGACAAAAAAGATTAGACTTGGTCGAGTTAAGAAAAAAAACAACAATATTTTCAAAATACTATTTCAAATAATTTATTTAGTTTCTGATTTTATTAAAAAGCGGTTTATAGAGGCAAAATAAATATTTAAGTATTTAAGACAAAATTCTACCTATAATCATATAAGACCCAACTTTGCAGATAGATTTCAAAGTTGACTGCTTATTAAGTCATCACATTTGATAAGTTAACTATAAGTGACAAATCAGACGGTTTTACTTTTACATACAGCTTGTCCCAAAATCTCCTCTCAAATGATTTTTCAAAAAGTTAATTTCTGTACATCTTTTTTAACACCAATTCTCAAACCGTTGAACCGATTTTAAATAAAACAGGAACACTTTTGTAGGGAACAATTTTGTGTATTCTGGAAAAAATAAAACCACCATTTCTATTCAAATTCCACTACATCTTGGTGCACATAAATAAAATATAAAACACTCAAAGGCATTATTTCAATTATAATAATTTTATTGCAAATCGTGAGAACTCTATTTCCGAGTCAAATATCTGTAATAAGCCATATTAACTTCTACATAAATCACATTTATAAATTGAATAAGAGACTTCATATATACCTTTTAAAGTCATACACTATTATTACCAAATCAAAAACAGTTCAAGCCCTTAAGTTCAAATTTCCCTCACTTAAAGACGAAACGTTTCAAAACAAATTATAATCTCATTAAAGTTAATTTATTATAATAATAAAAATGTATCATGCTTCAAATGACTTCTGGCAATGATATAGGGAAAAGTTTACCTGTGTATCAAATGTCAAATTTAATACACAAAATAAAAAAAAAGAAGAAAGACATTTGTCATCTCACAGCATAGCACCATAATATGTCTAAACCATGGTTCCATAACTCGAAAAAAATACCCATTCGTGTCGAATATTATACGTGATCCTCAAATTAGATCTCACTTTTTTTTTGGTGCATGTTCTGTCAAACAAAAGCAGAAATCCAAAGAAAAGATTAAAGTTTATCTTTCACAAAAAAGAAGAAAAAAAAAAACAAACAAACAAACAAACAAACAAAACGGTCACAAAATAATGAAATAATGTATTATTTTCCTGGGTTAACTTAAGAGTGCACATATGCACCGTACGATTCCGCAATAAAAGACTTAAGCCAACCTACATGCATAAGTGAATGGGTGGAGCATATGCCACCCATTCAACAGCCCAAAAAAGGGCAAAGCCTCTACTAAGACCCCAAAGGGTTTAATTTAAAGTTATCTAAGTAATTTTCCTTTCTCCATCTGCAACAAACTTGGCAACAAACACTTCCGTATATTAAAGGTGCATTCTTGAGAGACGCCTCTGCCACTATGCCATTGTGTCGGTGCGCACAATTAAAACTTAATTATAATATTTCAGATTTTTGCGTCTGATTACAATCGTTTGATGTTTAAGCAGAAGCGGATTACATAGTCTAGAGCCCCGATCTTAATTAAATTTAGGATTCTTCAAATAATTTTCTTTATGTCAGGGTTTGACATGTCAATTTGTCCAACCATGATGTTTGGATACTTATTAAGCACATGGATCTTAGATGAGTGTTGACACCTTTCATATTGTGTTCGCAGTCAAAATCCTGAGAAACTCTGAATTTTAGTGACTGAGGCTATCAGATGATACAATATAGAAACACGCTCTCTGATGTTTAATTTCGGTGACCGATAGACACCGATGCCCTTTTAGAGCTAAGAATAAATTTTGAAGTTGTCTTAATGCCGAATTCTAAACTGACTGTCTGTGAATATAGCCTAAGACTTACGTCAAATCTATTATAAATGAAGGAATCAAAGTTTTTTCTGTTTTCTTAGACAGTTGTTTAACTCCCAAATGCACCAAAACGAATAAGAACAAAGCTGTTAAATCTGGAACGCTAAATACTTCAAACATTACACCCGGGGCGGTACGGGTACAAAACTGCTGCACGTCCGACATTAATTGCTGCTTCAGATACGTGAATCACTCCTTTTGTCTGTCAAACGTCAGCCGCCCTTTGTTACAATTAAACTGTCTAAAAGCAAATCCGCTTTTTATATTTTATGAATTACAACAAAGCTAAAATTTTGTGCACGTCAAAATGAAATGAACTTACTGCGGCAGCCCTGTGCTTCAGTGCTTTAGTGATCCAGTGCTTCTATGAAGATGTCTATTACAAACTGGGCTAATTGGCAGATGTCAATTTTTGTTTTTTACTTTTCATTATTATTATTGAAATAATGAACTATTATCTTTGTAATCGTGATATAATTGAATAAAAATTGAAACTGAAGATGAAGATAAAAAGATTCTCCCGATGGAGTGCTTTTGCTTTGCTTTTGATATCTGAATTGAGAATTGATTGATTTAGTTAAAAGAATGCGCGCACATTCAATAATTTTGAATAGATTAAAATAACAATGAAGAGATGAGTTTTTATATAATGAAGATACACGAACATACCTTCCTACAAATTTACTGTGAGGTGAAATTTTTATTTAATAATCAAACCGTTCGAAGTTTTGACATAGAACGAATGACTTTTGATTTCTTCTTTTTTTTTTGAGTACCTATTGTGAAGATTATGGGAAATAGTAAAAAGTAATGGTTGAATTTTCAGAATTTATTATGATTGATATACTTTTTCTTTATTTTGCTTTGTTTGTATTTTTTTGAAAATTAAAAAAAAAAAAATAATTGAAGCATGCAGCATTGGTATAGATGTGTTGACGTGTTTATCAAAATACAATTGAATAAAAAATTACAAAGATGAGAAAGTCAGTTGGTTCGGTTCGTTTGGGTTCACAGCTTTTGAAATAACTGTCTACTCTAGATTATTAAGATTATTATAGAAACGTGATTATCATTCATCAAATTAGTGAAGGCAATTTTAAATTCTATTAAGACTTTCAATATTTTGATAAAGTGAAACAAAAATACGTATGAATATTTTGCATATTGTTATGTCAAATTTATTAAAATAGTAAGTTTCTATTTTTTTTTTAATTTAATCAGTTTATGCCGGCAGAATTTTCCCAGCCACACATTTTGTAATTCAAACTTCTTCAAAAGTTTATTTGGAAATTTTACTTAAGGTCAAGATCCAATTATAAAAATTTACTTATTATAAGCGTGATTTTAAGTTTCGTTCAAAATGTTAATCGTGCAAACAAACAGAACTTACTTAGCAAACAAACATAATGATTTTTTAACATTTTTAATATGAATTCTGCCATGACTATCATTAAGCATTTCATAGTGAAATTATAAGATTTTCTAAAATTTCTGTGAGACGAAGTTTCTGATGTACTCTTTTAAAGCGACTCCTTTTGACGTTTCATCATTTTCGGGCTTTCACTTTTTGATAGTTAAAAATATGATGAAACGTCAAAATGACTGATCTCGAAAGAGAGTACAATGTGAATACTGTTTAAGATTGTTAGCTGTCATCCTGTTTTTTTTTTGTCTGTTAACAGTTCGAAAACAATGTTCCTAAATGTCAAAATTTTACAGGGAATTTTTGATATTTAGTATGAATTAAATCCGGTTGGTTTTTTTTTTGACAGGTTTTGTGTTCGATTATATTAACCACAATATATTTTTCTTAATTTTTAAAATGTCAGCCAACATAAGCTCTACTTCCGGTTATTTCAAAACATTAAAATACTATTAACAAAAAATCTAAATCCTAATCAAACTAATGGCTTTCGTATACCTTGTAAAATTTGCCAAAAAAGCTAATTCAACTAGCTACTAATTGTTGATCCACCTATTTTTTTTTTTTTTTTATTAATCACATTTATGCAAAATAGAGAAATAGAGAAGTATCGTAAATTTATATACGGATGTATGCGTAGAAAATCAGTAATTAATCGTTAATCAATCAAATGATGAATTAATGTCATTAGTGGTATCTCAATGGGAAAATAATTGATTTTTTCTTTTTACTCTCGCCTCGGCTAAAAATCAAACAAAAAATCAATTTGGTCAACAAATCTTTACATTCATATTTATATATGCATATGTATAGTATTTAAAAAATTTCCCACGTCAAATATAATATAAGGTGTGTAACTAATTAATAATACACACTAATCACTAGCCACTTGAAAAATATTGACGTTTGAAAATCAAATAAATAAAAGTGATTTGTGACAGAACAGATTGACCAAGCTCTTGACTTCGAATTCTTTGGGGGAATAGTTTTCTTTTTTTGGCTTAGATTTTAGTATCTATGTAATGTACGTATACATTTTTGAAACCTTATTTAAAGCTTTGCGTTCTAATATAACTTGATACCACGCCCTTAAAGACATCGGCGGGATAGATAAGGATACTTGCTGAAGAAAGCCAGAATCAGACTTGAGGATGTGTTCGTTGATATTTTTTTAAATTTTTTATACTTCGCCTAAAAAGTATAAGGGTTTTTCTATTTCACTTTAATATTTTGTCGGTGATAGAAGATTTTGAAATTTTGACATAAATAATTTGACAAATAATGCAAGGATACCAACTTATCGGAGTCAAATTAAGAGTGAGTTATAAAGTGAATAAAGTGTTATTTTTTTTTAACGCCTTTATATAATACATTTTAGGCGTTTTTCTCTTTAAGCTTCGAGCAGAACACAGATCAGAGTTTGATCAGAGCTATCCGATCTATTTATGAAACACACTTAAGGAGTATTCACATGAGAGCGAATGAAAAAACAAATGGGATTTAAAAATATTTGAGCTTAAATTCTTCACAAAAACTTTACAAAAGGGTAGAAATCTAGTTTAATTTAATGTTAGCATGTTAAAATTTGCGTTGTAATAGGTAAAATGAGAGGAATTCCAATATGTCTGCTACGAACTGTCAAACACCATTCGCGTTCCACATACCATCCAAACTGCAACGAATGAATTGTTCGCGCGCGACTAACCTCAAAATCATTCTAAAATGATGTTCTTGGCCTAAGTAAAAGCCATTTGCAACGAATAAAATAAAGTTCAAGTGAACGAAATGTCAAAATGGACGAATGTTCGTTCAGTCGTCGGTTGTTGGTCGCTCTCATTGGAATAGACTGCCAAAAGCAGTCTGTCTCTGTCATGCCACATAAAAAAAAATGTGAGTTAACCGAGCTCATCTTTTTACTCCATTCGCTCGGACATTTTTATTTGGAGCTCATATGTAGATCGCGCTCCGAGCAAGCTGCGATTGAAAAAAGAAACACAATCTGAGCGCTCTGATGTGCCTGAGCACAGATCTTTCTTCAACAGCGCAGTTCTCTTTAAAGTAGAACTTTATTTATTCTTAAGTTCCTTAAAACCCCATTGAAAGCCTTGAAAGCGATATTATCTTTTCAAGCTTTAAAAACATTTATGTATAGATATAATCGTTTTATTTATGTCTTGCCTAATACAAGGCTTATCTAATGAAGTACTGAACAATGCCTATATGTAAGTACTCGACTCATAGAAAAACTTCACACCTCATAAAAAATAAAAATTAATTATTCCACCACTAATTAAATCAAATTTATATTTGATTAATTTAATTGCCTCCAAATGATATTCATCACCACCACGCCCCATACGCCTATATGCCTAATAAAGTTATTCAAATTTAGTTTGAAAATAAATTGTTTGCTTATCATTTCGTTTGCTTCTGTGAATTCCTCAAGATCTATAATTCTATTCAAGATACGGACGGCATCCTTGGATGCACTTCTTGTGGTGGCACCTTCTTTTTTGTGCTCTTAAGTTGTCTACAATGTCGAAGATAATGAATGGGTACCATCAGACGCAGAAGTCACCACAGTAGCACTAAGACCAGGGCTGTCATCACAGCTTCTCTGTTGCTTCTACCGCCGCGCCGCCCGCCGCGCAGTTGCCGATGTGATACTGCTTATTGCCATCAGCCACTGGTATTGAGCAATGCGCGCCCAGAGTGAGTGATTCAAGTCATTATTTAGTTTGTGAAAAGCTTGCATAATTTTAATTTATCTATGAGAAAGAAGCTTCAATTTTTTTTTTTAGTTTTTTATTTATACCACAAAAAGGGGCACACCACACTTACCTACACACCAATCCCGAGATAATAATGCAGGAAAGAAAAAAACCAAAAAACAAAAAAACATCACAAGAAATTTTGTATGTTCTTCTAAAAGTAGTTAAAAATGAAGAAAAGAAAAAAAAACTTAAAAATTAAACAAAATTTGCATAAAATACACTTTGCGGGGAAACAATTATGTACATAGGTATAGCCAAGCCATGTTTTTTAGCCAAGACCAGACCAAGACCTAAACAAAACATGCGGTACGCTTTTTATTGCCCAAGAGTCGCGCAAGGCAAACAATTAAGATATTATAGAGCAGGTCCCACAGCTCTTTGATTGAGATAAAACAAATTTTAATTTTTATCATTTGTTCAGAAAACAAACCTAAGAAAAATTTAAATAAATAACTATAACATTTTGGAAAACATTAAAAACTATTTAAGTTTTAATAATGCCCAGTAGGAGGTAACAAGTAGTTCTGTACCCTTGTTTATTTGTTGTACGTTATAATTATTGAAACCCTTCCGGCTTTTGGACTCAATTGTAGTTCATTAAAATTTTTAAAAGTCTTTAACTTAATATGGATGTAGAGTAAGGTTCTTTTTGTATTAAATTCTATTTTATTACAAAAAAACTTTTTTGCTGAAAATGAAAATCATAAAAATCATCAGGCGTGTTTTATTGGTAATACTTAGCAGTAATACAAGTTCCCTCAAACAAAACAATTTATAACTCACTTTTAATTTAACTCTCGAAGTTGGTATCCCTGCATTTCTTGTCAAATTTGAAGCAACAGTAGTTGTGTTTTATTCACTGCTTTATAGCCAGTGGAGCCTTCAAGAGAATAAAACGATCAAACATATTTCTTATGTGTACATAAATCACCAGCACATGTGGCTTTTTTTTTTTTGCTGGCCGAGGGAAATTTTTGTGCTCTAGCTACACAGCAGTAAATAAAACACAGCTAGTATTTTATGAAGTGTTCGAAAACTACCAAATGTACTAAGAATCAAAGTTAAAGAAATGTTCACTAGCAACAAAACTTGCTAATCAGTAATCATTCTATTTGTGTCGAATTTGGGAAATTTTTAAAATAAGCTGATATTAGAATTACTTCAAGATCAGCAAAAACAAAGGAAGCTAAAAATTCTAACGATTTGTTGAATTTGGAAAAAACACTTTGCAGAAATACTAAATGTCAGTGATATCTCTAAGCTTCTGACAATAACGTCACACACTATCTTTACCTGTCAAGTAGATATGGAAATGCAATTTAAAAACAACACAATTATTAGTATTTTTAAATAAATATACAATGTATGTACATAAAGTATTGAATCCTAAATAAAAAACCCCACACTATTCTTTTTCTTAAAATAGCACAATATCTAGTAAATTTCGAAACGACTATGATATCGAAAGTTTTTGATATCGAAAAACGATTTATGATGATTTTTTGGAACTTGGTTTTGGATTTTTAGGATTTAAGGTTTTTTATGTTTTGGCAATCTTTTTTTTTACTATTTCCAACTCTAGTTTGTCATTTAAAAATAAGAAGACATTCCAAAGAACAAACTTCAGATAGTAATGGCAGTTTTCGAAGTCCTTTTTTTCTGAATTGGTTGCGTTCATCAGTGAGCCGTGATATCTGGTTTAAATGTCACAAAGAGCTTGGACAATTATGTCATATTAAAAGTCGAAGATATTCCATTGACCTTAGTTACAAATGGCAAAATATATTCCTAAACTTTTTGACACATGGATGAAAAGCAGAACCCTTCAATTTAATTCAATTTTGACAGATACGCAGAATTTTCTTAGTAGTTTTATTACTTTTGAGCTAATCGGGTCAGTCAAAAAATTCTTACTTCCTTTTATACTTAAATAAGTTTTTAAAAGTTTCGATTTTAGTTTCAATGATATAAATATGGTATAACTTTTCATTCAACGATCACTCACGCTCTTTTATATAACAATCTTCCATATCGTTATTGTTAAATTTGATTTGAAACAAGTCAATTTCAGAAATTAGCCCTCACATCTCAATCACACTACACTACACCAGACCAGGCTATTACGGTGAAAGTGTACGGTTAAGTTCCATCCACAAGATCGCCGCCGTCGCCGCGCGCCACCGCACCGTGCAGTTCCACCGCATTCAATAAATAAAAACAAAAGAAAGAAAAACCTACCAAAGTCGATCGAAACTTTATACAGATTAGGTAACATACACCTATAACTTGATAAGACTTGAGGCTCATCGCACATTCATGATGGTCGATTTAATTTTGGTAAAATCTCAAATTTCCCTTAAGGTGCCGCCTCCATTCTGTGTGTTTCGTTTTTTCAAACTCAACTCAACTCATCTCATTTTATCAGGTCATGGCTTCAATTCGTGGATAATCATTATCTCAGGAAATCTATTTCTATTCAGGGTTTTTCGTTCAAATCATCAAATCATATGGGAACGGAACCGATATTGCGCGGGCACACGCTCTGCCCCTGTCAATTATGTCTTTAAAATTTAAAGACCGGCAATTACCTTATACACTGTGCTATAAATATGTATTGCATTGGGTCTTATGCCCAAGAAGGTACTTATCGGATAAGATTTGCGGATATTAACGAGAAGCTATCATCGAAAGGCTTTGATTTAAGCTCCTCCGGGTGTCGATGAGACATTTTGAATATAATACAAATCGGACACCATGAAGACGCAAACAAGATGAAAGTAGACAGCTGCCGCAAAAGTGAGGAAGATTTGAAGTCTTTCAATTTCAACCCGAGACCCATCCACACCCCTTGCTTTCAGCACATGACTTAAACTCTATATACGCAATTGTCTGAACTCTGTACGTACGTATGGAACTTCGGATTGGTTAAAGGTGGGTCCACAGTTGGTAACTTGCTGAATGGCATGATTAATGAAGTGGAGAAAATTCGCTTGTCGGTTTCCACACTCATTACAAATCATTTTGGTGTGCAAAATGTTAGTATTAATGGTCTAGAGAGTCAAAGTGTTGTTTGAAAAGCTAGATGTGATTATTTAGCTGGCATATATACATACATACATAATGTACAGTACTGTTACAGGTACACGTACAAGATGGATATTATACGACAAATATAAATATCTTTCGAAAGAATAAAGATAGTACATAATTTTAAATAGAATTTCGTTAAGTTGCGTCGCTAATGTGGTGGGTTTAAGGTTTCAGCAAATAATAAAAAGAAGATAAATCATTAAACAATTATTTCACAATAAGCAGGGAATAAAGATAAAGGATTTATTGTGTTATGCAGTTTTATAATTAAATATATTTATTCATTCAAAAAAATGAGAAATTCGAAAAGAATTCAACAACCTATACCACAATGAATAAAAGTTTAAAAAAAGAAGTAAGGAAAAGATCTTAGCTGGGAGATTGAAGACAAAACAAAAATCTTTTTTAAAAATTAGAGAAACAAGGTTAAAATAAAACTACGAATATTTTTTGTAACCGAAATTATTGTTAAAACTAAAAGTAGGTACACATGGATAACATAATTACTTCCACTGTCATAATTACCACAACTGTCAAAAGTCAAATTAAATTCGAAAGCGATTGGGTACTTGCAGGTGACATAAGGGACATTCTTTAAATGCAAATTCATCTTTTAGATGTCATGAATGTCAAATACAGAACTTTACTCTACAAACCTTCATCTCCGAGTGATTATTTTCTAAAAATGTCTCCCAATCTGAAATTTGACAAGAAATGTCTTACATCTAACATGTGGAAATAATCAAGTCACTTAGTAACAAAGTTCAATTTTAAATTGAATGAAAAAATATAATCACCTGATACGACACATGATTTGACACATGGGCTTGGTTTCTTGACTTACTTTCTAATTATTATTATTCTAAGAAAATATTTGACAGCTGACCAATCAGTGACTAGCAACTTGACTTTCTTTTACTGTTTTGTTTGCTAAAATAGCATATGGTGTCATATTTGAAGAAGGACGGCTCTATTATACTTCTATAGTATAAACCGGCAGAAACAGGTTGCAGATCATACTTCAGTTTAAGAAATGGGGTACAAAAAACCTGAAGTCTTGGGGTACCGAACTGAATGAATTACGATAAGGATAGGTGAAGAAACTTGTTAAGAAAGACCAGGGCTGAAGCTCAGTTGTCATGCGGATGATGATGATGACCAATGTTTGTACAATGCTTGTCTAAAGCAAATATCTTTACTCAAAAAATTGAGTCAGAAACAATCATGTAAAAAAGCAACTCCAATTATTTCTAATTGGAACTATTGTTCCATATGAAACCAGTATACTTAAAGCTGCTTAAGTAAGTACTATTCTTTGTTACTCAAATTTGTTAAACACTGCTTTGTATTTTTCAAATTTCTTAAGTACTTTTACTGAACGTCGCATTTTTTTATTTAAGGAATTCTAAATACTTAAACAATTAAAATGAAATAAAAAAGCGTTCAAGTATCCAAAACGAGGTTATTAAATTCCTTATAGGAGCATCAAAGCTGTTATAAATAAGATGTGTCTTTTATGTCCCAATAAAAATTTTAATTTTTAAGTACAAGTTTATAAAAATATATTGTATACTTGTACTCAAATGATTTACGTTCTGAAGTCATAATATATTTTTATAATTCACAACTCTAGTTAAAAACTTGCAATACGGCCACACGTTTTCATTTTGGCCAAATTCTGGATCCAACACTAGAATTTCAAGCTCTCTTTCTTTTGACAAAAAAAAAAAAAATGTATTTGAATAATTTTAAAATTCCACAATTCAACATACAGGATCTCATCTATAAGTCATATAAATAGGTCTCGTCTAAAAATCAGAACTTGTTCCCCAACTTCAACTTTGAATTTACGAATTTAAAATAGAGAAAAAAAAAACTCCGGGCTGGGCACTCCTAGTTGCAGCTGCTACTGCAAAATTTAAATTGGAATATATGTGATGAAATCGATATCAACTGATGCATTTCAAGATCAGCACATCGTAGACTTTTCCTACACTTCTTTAGATCCACCAAGATTATAGGATTATCTTGGTGGATCTAAAGAAGTGTAGGTTCGTATACGTATTTAGACCGAAAGACGTTATAGATTTTTGCTTAAAATGTGATATGACGCAAAGGCTTCATGCCCAAGGCAATATAATAAGTATGTAGGTACCGGCTGTAACGAGACTACTCGTGAGCCGAAAAATGTTATTTTTTATTTATTTTTTATTAATTTAAATTGAAAATCAAAAAAGATCAAATGAAATTACTTAAAGTAACTCAAAAGAATTTGGATATTGCTCTAAGAAGTCCAAAGTTCTGAAAATAATAGACAAATAAATTTAAAACTATTCTATACTTTCAAACTAAACACCTACATATACTCTATACATATAATATTTTATAGTAATAAATTTACTTCTATATGAACTATTTACAGATTAGCACTTTTTATCAAGATTCTAATTTTAAACCTCAATAAAACACAATAAACGAGTGTAATCCATATAATAAAATAAATAATAATAAATACTTTATAGTCTTAGTGTCCCCTATTTAAAAAAATATTAATTATTTATTCATCAAAACAATAACTGTTTTTTTAATCAAATACACAAATATTCGCTTAAAAGAATCATCAATTTAAACAAATAAATATACAAACAAGTTATTTTATGACATAATAATAAAAATATATTTTTGTTGATTGTTTATGTACATATATGTATATTTAAGATTTTGCAGTTATGTATAAATAATATTATCAAAAATATTTAACTGGAAAAATTGCTTTTTGTGGTAAAGGTCAATGAGTCATTTTTATTTTGTTTATTTTTGTGAAGATTAAGGAATTCAAAAGATATACATAAATACTCTTATGAAATAGTTGTTAAAACTACGAACATTTTATTAATGTATCTAGAATTGGTGTTAGTATTCTTTAATTCGGTTATACAACTACAAGCTTTTCAATAAGAAACAACTCTGTCGAAAAGAAAAGAATAAGAGAAATGTGTCAGATTCCCTCTCAAAAAATCTAACGTTGTGAAACTGATTTCTATTCATTAAAAAGGCCCATTGTTTTTTCGGCTAAAATTGAAGTCTTCTTCTGAAGATCAGTCATTTTTTTCTGAAGATCGGTCATTAGTCAGCGAGCAGAATTTTCTCACATAACTTTGGAGATTAAGATTTAACTTAGGAATACTCAATTTGACAAAGTGCTATACCGATAGTTATGGTGACTAATATGTTAGTGATAGACTGTCAACATCTTGACTGTCAACAAATTGAAATCTTCTAAGTACCAATTTTTTTTTAGAGACTTGTGAAACAAATGAAGAACTTGTTAAAATTTTTAAATCTTAAAATTTTCCAATCTATTTCTATGTGTGCTACTATTCGAGTAGGTGTTAGAAAGACCAATTTGACATTAGATATTTTACATACTAGTTTCCACTGTTTAGAGAAACATGAAAATAAGTCGTCTTTTATTCTAATGTGATATAGTTGTCAGACTTAGGCTTTAACGACAACAAAAATACCCTAAAAAAAGGGCCAAAACTAGACCGAGAGGAGACCTCACATTTTGACACTAATTTTTCCAGTTTTTACACTCTTTCGAATTTCATAAATCAAAAATCTACGAAGTTGAAACACTACACACTTGTCATAAAGGCTATTAGACGATAAAACACAGACTACAATACAAGAGGAAACATTCATGACAAAGGCACACGGTAGATTTTAAACGATCCCTTTGTTCTTTCAACCAAACTCACTGAGATTTGATATCGATGATCGAAAAGAATCAATGCCCTATTATTGGCTTATTATTTTTATTCGTCATTTGATTATAGTTTTTAATATTAAAATGAGTGTATTTAATTTATAAATGTAAATTCTTAAGATCCATTGATGTAATGGGAACGTTCTTGATGAAAAGTTGGGTATTGCGTTCTTAAAAATAGATTTTTTTCAGATTTAGTTAATTTTGTCAAAATATGTATTGTTTGTTGTCAAATTCCTTTCAATTTAACCAACTATTTGATGGACTCAAAAACCTCAGGAAAATCATGTTTTTTTTTATTTTGACGTGACCGAAACAACAGGCTAGCGTCGGATATCGTTTCGTGACTAGACCTAGTCAGTTGTCAAAATTTAATTTAATAATTAATAAATTACAAAACAGAACATAAAATTTAAGTTTCTTAAATTTCTTTTTATAAATCCTTGGAAAAGTGACATAATATGTCATATATGTATAATATGATCTTCAGCAGTACCTATTGTCTTTTTAAGGGCCCCCAATTCCTTGTTCCCCATCGGAAGTTTCTCAAACTAACTACGCCAATGGTCTCAAAAAAGAGCAAGATAGCAATATTTGTGTGAACGGCATGAGAATATTTCCACCTCAATGAATTCAAAAGCACCTGTGACTGTGACAAGTTCAATTTGATAATAAACGATAAGTTCTAATGTGGCCACGGTCTAAGGTGTAGGTGGTTTTTATGTTGACATCAGAAATCAGTGAACAAAGGAACGTGTTTTTCTTTTCGAAATTTAAAAAAAAAAAGTCTATATTCATCAAATATCTTATTTTTGTATTTAAATAACAGAAATAAAATAGATTTTAAGATGAAAAAAATTTTTTTTTTAAAAACTCATTAGTCAACTCAACCGATACATTTAATGAAAATATTTATATTTTTTGCACACATTGTGTACCTACTCTACATACACCGAAAAACAATAGGGAATCATTGCCCCAAATGCTAAAAATAAAACAGACACACAAACTATATATTATACTAGACTCGAGTATCAAAAAGAAGAGACTTGCTGCTAAAGACCAGCAAGAGAAACGTCAAAGTATAATAATAGCTTGCAGTGAAGACAATGTGCTTCGATAAAAAATACGAACAAAAATACCAACGATAAAAATTGAATTTTGAATAAACCCGAGCAAATTATTAATAATAGCAAAGTTTATAAGAAAAAAAAAAAAACAAAATTCAAACGACCTTTGTCATTAGTGCATACAAAAATGTGGGTCATCATCATATATCGAGCTTTGGGTCATATAAACAAAAATTCAAATTCAAATTAACCAAAAAAACAAAAAAAAAAAAACACTTGTTTCTTTTCGTTTCAGCTGCCACTAACGATATTTTGAAAAAAAAAAACACAACATCTACAAAACAAGTGCAGCATTCGCAGGCCCATACACCGTTTTTGACGTTCTACAAATGCTATTCTCGTACAATAATTAATTTCCATCTTATATGAAAAGGAGAAAGTATTGCAATTTGGATTTTCAGAAAAACGAAACGAACGAACAAAAAAAAAACAAAAAATCAAAATGGTAGAACATTATTGTGCGCTTGTGCATCTAATTTTCATTTATTTATTTTCCCTTAGATTTTAAGTTAAACATTTGTTAAATATTTATGTTGGTTTTGCGGATTTTTAGCTTTTCCCACTTTTCTCGTGTACATCAGCAGTGAATAGTGAAAAGTGAAAATTGAAAATTGAAATTTGAAAAGCTCTTGCGCAAGGCATTTTTTGATTTCGAAAACACTAAAAAAATTGAAAACGAGTGTTCTTTTTGTACTCAGCGAGTATTGTCGATTGGAGAAAGTGTGCAGGAAGTTTTTTTTTTTTTCTTTTTTGATTTCCCATATAGCAAAAAAATTAAGTTTTGGTCATAATTCTTCCATTAAATAAAAAAAAAGATATTTGTAATATTTTTGAAATACAAAAAAAAAAAACTAACTATAACTAACTCTACAATCGACAATAAATTTATTACGCCTCGCGTCGGGCGCCCCATCCATCGTTAATAGATAAAAGTTCTTATAGAAATCATAGAGAGCGATGCAGAAAAGTGTCAGTTCATTTAATGTGTCATCCGTCGATGGTGATATGTCTAGATATAACCCCGAATTTAATAGAGTACAGAAATCACAATCTATGTATAATTGCGTTATTGAAAAGGAGCGCGGCTTTAAGCCAAGCGATCGACATGATCCATCTAAACGAGAATTTCTGACAGATTTAAGTAAACAAATCTGGCATAAGTCTGAGGTGTGCTTTCAAAAAAAAAAAATTAAAAAAAAATAAATCACAGAAATCAATTTCCTAAAAATAAATTTCTTATTATTTTTTTGCATCTAAAAAATCTCAGGAATCATCGTCAACGGTCTCAAAAAAAGTTGATTTGCAGAAGATATTCACACCAGCAGCGGATTCTGAAGAAATTTTGCCAAAGAACCGTAAGTATCTACATTAATTAGCTACATATGAGAATTATAGATACATTTATCTAGTTATAATGACAGCGACAGGGTATGGGCAAACCAGGCGGGTATATACATAGATACATACCGAGTCTTTAAAACACTAAACATTGCATGTACTGTACATGAATTCGGTATGGGAGAGCGAGCGGTACACGCGGTTGTGCTCGTCGCCGCCGTCGTCGTAGATGTTCGATTCTTGGAAGTTTGGTTGAGAAAATCTGATTGTGATGAAACGTTTTACGAGCGAAATTAAACACTAAAAGCTTGTTTTCTGACATTCATATGATTCATCTCACTTAGCATTGGTAAACGAAACGAGGTGTTCGAGGAAAACATTTGTTCGCGCCTTTTTTTCTGAATCGAAATTCACAACAAGATCACACGAACCTGCTCTTGTGACTTAAAACATTAATTTGGTTTATTACTAATGTAAAGTTGGGTTGTTATGGGAAAATTAAAGGTGGCAATTTCTGAGAAGAATCAGAAGTCTATTTTATGTCAAAATTTTATTCAAATAACCAAATAATTCAATTTAACAAAAGTGAAGAAAATTAATTAAAACATGGACTAAAAATTTAATCATAAAGCTTTTTTTAGACGATCAGTTCAGTTTCAGTTGAGCTATCAGTTAAGCTTTCAGTTAAACTGATGTCTAAACAAAAAAACTGAAACATTTAATTGAAACTGAGTTTAATTTTAACTTAACTGACAGTTAAACTGATAACTGAACTGTCAAATAGTCACTGATCGTATCAATGATAATGTTTCCCTTTTGTACAAACAAAATTGACATAATGATGTGTTCATACATAGAAAAATTCTTATCTGTCAAACTGGACAGTTACGTACATGTGAAAATTCAATCTCAACAAATTCTTTAGCATTTTCACTACTTAATAATAACTGGCCAGATTCAGAGAACCTAAAGGATTTATGTCGTTTTTAATTGGCAATCCGGAATTGGAATTAGAAGCAGAATCCCAATTGAACAGTTTTTATAAATTCTGAAAAATTTGAAATTTGGTGTGACTATATTAGTAGTTTTGCAATCATGGCTTTTTGGAAAACTCCTACAAGAGAGTTAACTGCATCACTTGCATCGTCATGACTTGATGAAGAAGTTGAGGAAGACGACTCCAACAATGTTTCTAACAAATTAGGAACAATTGTTAAGATATTTTCAAGGAAAATCTCTTCTTTTTCATAATCAGAACTGTCACTTTTGCCCAATTGAACTCTTTCAGAATGCTTTTTTCTGCTTCCAGATTGCCAATTGAAAACGCCATTAAAGATGGAACAGGCTTCTGATTGGGTGCATTCACTTATATGTAGTCACTACGCAGTCGAAAATCAACTAGTTTTGTGAAGGCAAAATGCACTACAAACTTTGGCAATCGCAAACTGTCATATTTTTGACAGATGTTAGAAAAAAATGATAATCATTTTCGATTTTAAAATAAATCATATCAAATATAAGATATAAAATGAGTGATTTGCAACAAGATGAAGTCATAGGTATGCAAAATAATTAAATTAAGATCATACTATGGTAGTTTGGAAAATTAAAATTGTATTTTTATTTAACAACTGTGAAATAACAGAGTGAAATGTCAAAATCACTATCAACTACCTTGGAAGTTGAACATTTTTACACTACGTCGGAGGGGAATTTTCTACTAACTTTTTAGTTATATTTGACCAATCAGAGTGAGTTGACTATGTAGTGACTACGTTAGTGAACGCGCCCATTGATAAGCTGTAAAGAAAACTTGCCTTCCCGCTAAAGTAGCTTCTGTGGAAAGTTGACTGGAAAGTAAATCAAGAAACTGTGAAGAATATTCACCTTTTCCATTGCAAGTATTCGCGTTTACACAATCAGTGGCACAGCGTGTGTCAAAAACAAATGATTTTAATAGTGTACGTTTGGGTTTAATTTTTTTTTTTTCAATCAAAGATTTGCCCTGTTAAAGTTAATTAATACTAATGGAACACAATATTCAAGTTTGATTATAATATCTTTACAAAATTTGCTCTTAATTTCATTGGCTAATTTTGAAGTCTTATTTTATAATAAAAATAACGGTACTCACCATAATATGACTGTTGTAAAGATATCTTATTTAAAATTCTATTTGTCTCAAATACGGGTGAAATTAAGTCTTGAGAGTTTCCTCCACCTTAATTCTAAAAAGTCCATTTCAACGAAAAATAAGAAGCTTGTACGCGTTTTACATTGTAATTTAACGTACAATTCAAAATCACTCTAATCCTAGTTTAAAATGATTTTTTTAGAAGATTTTGACTTAGAAAACTTGATTTAGAATAAAACTTAAGTATTCTATAAGGCTTTCACAACGGAGCCAAGTTGCCCCTCGTGTGAATGGAGCATTGAGCATTAGCCGAGCAGAGAGCCATTTTGATATACATAAGTGAAAAAAAAATCAAGTGTAATGACGACCTTAACAGAAGCTGTCATACTTATAAATTGTTAAATACCGTTGTTGTTTTGTTTTTAATTTGTATCCATTTTTTCTCTTCTCGCATAATTTTCTTTCTGATCTAAGTTTGATCTTAATTATTGTTAAATGAATAAAATAAATAATTAATTAACAATTTTTTTTAACATTCCCAATTTGTTTACAAGGAAAACTTTTTGCATCGTCAGCGTTTTATTCGTCAAATCTTCATCCAACTGTAGAGGATCAAGTTGCACTAGCTCGAAGGATATCGCATTCGTTGAGTGACATGAGCAATCAACAATCCAAGGGTCAATCGATGTATGTCAATCGAAAGAAGCGATCTGTCAAATGGGTTCACGAAGGTTCAGGAAAAGGTTTGTGAACTTAAATAATTACAGTAGTTATACCCATAAGTTGTTTCAAAGAAAATATTAGGTTAGTTATTTTATAAAAAATTAAATATAATCAAAGATTGTTTTAATATAATACAGCTAAACCGGATGTTGAAGAATATTACGAAGAAACCAAGGAGAACGAATATGATTCAAATGAGAAGGTTCCATTGAAGTTGGTTATGAATCCACGGGGTAAAGTACGTGACTTGAATTCAATACGTGAGCCATTGAGTGAGACGGGATTGTTGTCTCCAGATAAATGTGCTGAATTGGTAACAGCACTCAATGCTCCAAAGGGACGAGGTAATTTAATTTTATCTAAATTTTTGTCATTTTAAATCTCTTTCTTTAACTGTGCCAAATAATATACGATAAAGGAGCTGAACTTTTCGCCAAACGTCGCAGGAAGGCCGAAAAATGGATTGTTGACGAATACAATCCCGGCACCAAGTCCCCATCGGGTCTGCTAGAAAATCAACAACAAGCCTATAAGCCAACATCACCATCACCTGCAAGTATGGTACCAGCATACTCTGATGTTGGTATTCATCGGGTTCAATTGAATATGCAACAGGATGAAATTCAAGATAAGTACAGTCAGCCAAGTTTGATACTTGTCAAATCACCATGGGATGCTGCATTGGAAACAGGTTCGGCTAGTAATGCTTTCGAAGAGGTAAATAAACATGGTGGATATTATGGACAGCACAAACATCAACAAATACCACAAATCTCAGTTACACCAATACCACTTTACCAAGTATGAAACCTTATTTACCTATACCAATCTACACTAATACTACTTATCAATAACTAAACCTACATTAACCCGGTTTTTCGATATACATACAAATATTTTAGAAAGATTCTTAGTACATGGTAATGAAAGTCTGCTTTATTATTTTTTTTTTAGGAAAAACCTCCTCAAATTATTCAGCCAAAACCATCGACATCGAATAGTCAACGAGATCTGGCGTATAAACCAAGCATACCAAAAGGATGGAAGGCACCAGCTGTCAATTTGCCAAAAGGTTAGTTCTTATAAACACGATTTCCGTTACATATACATATGTATGTTGGGCGGAAGACTCGACCTGTCTTCATTTTTCGAGGCCATAGCTATAGCTTTTTTTCTTCACAGCTTTTAAATGTTAAACACTTGTAAGGCTTATCTCTATGCATACTTACTTTTATGAGACTCATAGCTTTACTAGCATTCAACAATTTATATCCTTGATATTTGGCGAAAAAGCTTTTAGTTTGTAATGTAACTTACAAAAACACTTCGAATACAAGACAACATTTCTTCAGAAAAGCTTATCTTTATATTTACACCGTAAGGAATAATCTTCAATCTCATCTTAGATAGAAACTAAGAATATTACAGGAGTTAAAACTAAACCTTGTGGGACACTATTTTTAAAGTGTTTGAAATCATAGGTGTCATGATATAACTGGTACCAATTTAATCAAGTTCAAAGCTTATTCTGGAATTCCACAAGGTAGGCATTTAGGTCCTTTACTTTTATAAACGATTAATTATCTGTGTTGGAGAGTTCTAACTCATGGTTTGGCATCATTTTTAAATTAATAAATGGAAACTTAGATTTTTCGAAACTTTAACATTCCCCAGACCCTAGAGAAAACTGAAGAATTTGAATGAATGCACACATGAGTGCTTCAATTATAAATAAATTAACTTCGCACTCACTTTTTACATTTCTGAGCCATTAAGAACTCTAGAGTCAGCTACTCCATAAACGACGTTAGTTCATCTTTACATCTGAGGTTTTATTTGGTCAAATTTTTACCAAATCCGTAGTTCCTTAACAAGTTAATAATTTAGGTGAAGTACCTCAAGGATGTCTCTAAGAACCTCTTTTCTTTATTTTGATTGTTAAATGACTCTAAGCGGATTCTTAAATTTCAATTAAATGGTCTTTGGTTAAGATGATTCTTATAAGTTTAAAGTTAGGACTAAAACACCTAAGTTTTACTTTTAACGATTTCAAGAAATCACTTTCACTTTTACAAAATTGATTTTGTTGAGCTTATTTTCATTTACTAATGATTTTCTTTTTTTATTTAACTTATGCACTATCAATATCTTATAACACCTGCAATGCTTTTTGAAATTACAAACAAAAAAAAAACACAAGCTTCTACATCACCTTTGCCTTTTCGTTCTTCAACAAATGCTGTGAACAATGTTAAAGAACACATTGGAACAACAACTCTAATTGAGCAAATTTCCAGTGCAGCACAAAAATGTGAAGAACTCACTCGAAATGATGAACACGAAATCATTCATCTTATGACTCAAACGAACGAAAAGAAAGATTCATATATGAGTTATGACAGTGCTTTGCAAGAACTTCAAAATGTTCTCGAGAGTGTTGAAAGGAGTGAATTGTTGCAAAAGCAACAAGAAGATCATCGTAAACTTTCAGAATACTTGAGACTGACAGATAAATCTGATACTGAACTAGAAATTGGAAAATTACACTTCCAAATGAAGAAACCAACTCTTCCGCCTTTGGTTGAAGACAATACAATTGATACTGGTATCGATGAAGTTGAAGCTAAAGAACAAATGACCAATAGTAGTAAAAAAGAGGTTGTGGCAAATGACAAGGAAGAACAAGAATCAGAAGAAGATTACATTAAGGTCCCTGTGAAGGATCTGATATCAACATTCGAGCAACAAGTAGAAGCTGAAAAAACATCTGCTGAAGAGCAGTTAATAGCTAAGCAAGCCTCGAAGAAGGCAAAAGTTATGAGTGTTCAAAAACTGGACGCCGAGATTTCGACAAATCAGACAAACTCAAAACAATTTGAAGAACAGGAAAGGAAGACAATGACCGTTGAAAATAACGAATATCAATATGAATTCAAAACTATTACCACGTCAACGTGTGAAATACAGCATCAGTCAGAAAAACAGCAGTGGCAAATAGAAAAACAGAAAGGCAAGCCATTTTAACAGAAAGTTTTTGCTCAAGACATGTGTAACTACCAGAGAATGTTGATTTTATCCCAATTAAATGCTTTGTTTCCCTTAATTTTATTTCATTCAGTATTTAAGCCATAAAATAATTTTTTGTTTTTTATAGGTTGAACCTTTTTAACTCGAAAGTAACTCGTACATGTTTTTCTTTTTCCGCAGAACTTTATGTTCCCAAGGAGATCCCTCTAAGGAGCTATGCACCACCACCTGACACATCAAGTTACCTCCCAAGAAGAAGTGCCTCCCCAATGCACCCATCTCCATCTGGTTTCCCAACAACAATTATTGAGAAACCTTCATATACTAACTTCCCGTTGACTAAACCTATACCATCGCTCCCAACTGAGCCACATCCCAAGCAACAATCATGGGATTCCTCGGTATATCAGACACAACAGCCCCCATCTTCAACTCATCCAACTCCGGTGAATTTCAATCCATCACCATTGTCATTTGAAAAACTGGCCAAATTCGAACAACGTGATTCATCACCAAAACCATCCTATCAACGTCCATTCGATGCTTCGAACAAGTTCGGCTATGCTTCACCTCCGAATTTCATGAGCAACCAAATGAAGAGTCAATATAAACCCTTTAAGTCAATCTATCCTCCGCCTTTGGGAGTTGCAGGAAGAGAAAGCTCATCACCTTGTGCTCCGGCTTCTTTCGGAAAAAACGAGCCTTATCGACCAGTTGCGATTGGACCCAAAGCAGTAGTTGGAAATCTTCGTTATTCAGATTTTTAAATAGAAAAAATCATGACGAAGCCAGGGTTAAATTTTCAAATAATGCACTAAGTTATATGAATTTTGTTGTTAATAATAAAACAAATAATAATGTTAATCGATTTGTATGCATACGTAAATAAATCTTTATGTTTTCAGCCTCAAAACTCGAATTCGAGTGTCTTAAACGATATGGTTTCTTAAAATTCTTAAGACATTTGATAACGCTTTAAAAGTTAATGAATATTTAAGTTGAAAATCAATCAAGATAAATTCATTGTTAAATCTTAGAAGAAATTAAAAACATCACACTAATCTTTAATTTATTCCACAGCTTGAAATTATCCTACGGTAAAATCTCAAATAACTCAAACGTTCGCAATAAATTATTGGATTCATATTCAAATAACTCATAGCACCAACCCTCAAGACATCAAGACAACTTATTTCCAATAAAACGAAATTCAAAATAATTTAACCATTTTAAATTTTATTTAAACAAAAAAAAAACAAGATCTTCAACAAAACAACACCTTTTTGGATGATTAAGAATTTCAAGATCCTTTGTTTTTTTAATAAAAGCTGATGTCATTTATAAAAACTATTAGATAGCAATTTAAAATCAATTTAGAATTCAGAAAGAAAGAAATACAAATATTTATGTAAAATAGAACATTAAATACTCCACATGTCAATGAGTAAAAAAAAAAAAAACACCAACTAAACAATATAACCCCTCCCCCCACCCCCTCTTTACATATTTCTTTGATAGAGACACAAAAATTAAACGGACCAAAAACAATGCCCTAGAGCTTCATGCAACACTGCACAATGATAGGTAACTCTATACCCACTAACTAACAATAAAGAGGAAGAAGTTCTCACAAAAACCCAAATGCAGATTCCGAGATGCCCCAAAACATTCATTACAATGCACGATGAGCAAACATCTCCAAATAAAAATTTTTCTCAGAAAAAAAAAAAGAAGCAAAAGATAGAATTTACCTCTTTGGGTTTTATTAAAGTAGAGAAGAGAAATATTAGATAAACAACCTAACCTATACCTTTAGCAAAACAAAAACAAAAGTCTTGACGAAAAAAGAGTATCCAGCCCAAACAAAAAATGGTTAGAAGAAGAAAAAAAAAAAAAAAAAACAGTGATAAATGGTTCTTAGCCCCACAAGAAGATACAAAATTATATTTTTTAAGCGGAATAAAAACAAGACGAAGAAGAAGAATCAGAAGCAGAATTTATGCCATTTTACTAAAGCGTATATAAATTTTGTTAGAATTCTCAGTCTTCCATACTAAGATTCTGATGTGAGCTTTTGTTGTATCTATTTGCAAGTTTGGCACATACGAGTACTTAACATGGCTATGATGCAATGTTATGGTAACGACGACGAAGACGAAGATACCAAACAAACTGGGAAGACGATGCATTAAGATTCAGAGACTGAGTGACATTTTAAATAGTCAGTCGTAAGTATTTACTTTTTTTTTTTTTTTCTTAAGCTTATCTTAAAGGTTAAACTTACCCACAATCCACAAAGTGGCAACTTTTTCTTGCAATAAATTACAAAAGAAGATTCCTTTAGGTCTTGATGATGTTCCTTCTAAATGGGTATTTCCGTAGAAAATTAAAATTCATTAGCTGAAGCGAGAAAAACAAATTAAACATTTACATATATATAAATTTTGACATCCGCAAGGAATATATACACGACAAAAAACTTAAACAGAGATAATAAGAAGTCATGCACCACACACAAAGATCTTTAACGAAATATAGTGAAAGGTCGAAGAATAAAAACGGTCCGAAACGATTTTTGTTACAAAAAAAAAGAAGTAAAAAAAAACAGACACAAATTATCCTTTTAACCGAAAATGGGTAAAAAAAATAAGTAACACCGAAAAGGATCGGAACAACAAGAACAAGTGTATCCTTTTACCAGAAAATCGGTTGTAGAGGAGAAATACGTCTTTCCACGATCGTTACCAACATTTGAATGTCTCCGTTGGGATCGAATCGAACAATCTTTAGTAGTGCACCATCATTCGTTGCCGTCCCAACAAAATGAACCCTCCATATGGATGAAGATGAATATGAAGATGATGATGAGTGCTTCGGCGGTGGAGCAGAAAAAAAAATACAAAACAAAACAACAAATTCATCAGTCATCAGACAGAAAGACAAACAAGTATAAGACTCCCAAGACTAGTCTTCACTAGTCGGCTGCAGTCTGAAGATACCTCAGCTTGTTGTTGTTGGCTTGTAGGTTTAGTGATGATCTTCTTCTCTTTTGAGATCGCGTCATCGTTCCTCGTCTGAGCCGCATGTAAAATGAATGAATGAATGAATGAATGAACCTCTCCTACAACAGAGAACACAACAAACAAATTTTGAAGTGTGATGGATCATGGAATGAATTGTCAGCTTAACTCTATACTCGTAGTTCGTAGATCGTCGGTAGAAGAGGCACATCTTCAAGGTACTCAAGTTTGTTGTGTCTGCAAAGTGAGTGTTATCTTATAAGCTTTGCAGATTCAACTATCTATTACCTCCTCAATCGTGTGGTCATCTTCTTCGTCTTCCAACAGAATCATCACCAGAAAAACCGCATCGCTCATTGATCATTGATCACGTCACGAGTTATAAAATCCTTTCTCACTTTCGTTATAGTGGGATTTGTTGTTCTTATTTTTTTGTTTTTCTGCACCGCCACTGCGATGGACGCGACGACGACGATCATCAAATGATTATAAATATTATGTATATCTGTAAGTGGATGTTAATTTAGACAGGTATTTTATTTTTATTTGGATTTAAGCAAAAGATGCTGGTTTAAGCAAGTGGCACAGAAGATCTAAGATTTTGAGAGAGATGATGATGATGATGATTATTTCAAAAAGATGTGCGTTATTAGCGAGTTGTAGCTATAAAGTTTCGTTGACATACCTATCAGAGGGGATGCGATGTAAGACAGGTAGGTATATATGTATGTACTTGTATGTCAATTAGCCAAAAATAAAAACTTGTTTTATTATTATTTAGCTTAAGTCAATATTAATTATTTTTTATATTTTTTGTTTTGTTTTGTTTGTGTTTTTGAATGCGTGAATGCAACGTGTGTTTTTGCTTGTGGGGATTTATTATTATTTAAGCCGATATACTATATAACTAACAGATTACAGATAAAATGCAATTTGATTTTTTAGAAGGGTAAAAAGAAAAGCATCAAATTAAAGTGTTGTTTGTTTTTCGAATATGAGATTTGCTAAAATTTAAATAATTGATTTGCCAGTTTTTGATCTCCATTTGGGTTTTGAAAATGAATTGAATTGAAACAAAAAAATTATTGTAAAATCACTTCCACTTTTTGCCCATAATTTGTATTCTATTTTTATTTAATTTAAATTTTAATTTAAATTTAAATAATAATTGTGAAAGAGGCCTAAATTTAGAGATTAAGAACAGGATAATTTTGACATGGGAAAAAGGCGATTTTATACCTTCCGAATCACTACATATACCTACTATAAAACAAAGTCGCTTTCTCTGTCACTATATCCTTATGTATGCTTAAATCCTTAAAACTACGCAACGGATTTTGATGTGTTTTTTAATTGATAGAGTGATTCAAGAGAATACAATACATTATACGACAGTTGAGATTTGTAATACATACATAAATAGTATAAGTACTTCAAGGCGGTACAATAATCTGTTTGTTTGTCTCGCTAAAAGTCGAGATTTTTATTTTGGTTTTGAAATTTTTTCGTAGTCCAGTTAAGGTTTAAAAAGTGATAAAATATGGACAAATTGCGAGAAGATTGTGAAAAAAAACTTAATCTTCCCACACAATTTTTCAGTTGGTTGTCAAATTTTTATATTTTAGTCGTCTATCTTATTTAAAGTTGCCAGCCATTCTGTCACAATTATACAGTAGAAAAAATCATCAGTTGTCAGTGCCTGAAATGTACTGCCCTTAAAATTCAAAGAAAAGGACGAACTTCAACTCAATACAATTCAAATTGTAATTTTATTAGGAACAGATAAACTTTTGTTGGAAGTTCGGAGAGTAATGAAAATTTTGATCAGTTGATGAAATATCGAGCAATTTAACAGACAAGCGTGCTGTTAGAATTAAATTACAAATTATAAATGGAATATTATTTGGAATTCAAAATATTAATTTGTAACTTATATCACAAATAAACATAAACTGTCAAAATTCATTAAAGTTAAGCTGTGAGTTTAGTTGATTAAAAATCTTCTGAGACATTAGAATGTAAGTTCTAAAAAATCATTCTTTTGGTTTTTATTTTTTTTTTTTTGCTCCAGAAAATAGCGATGCTTATGTTTGAAGTGACATTTACAAATATTTTTTATCGGGTGATTCATCGAGAGATTGTATTTTCAACAAATTATTTTTGACAGATCACGGATGACTCAATCAATCAATCATATTGTCTGCTTTGTTCAATATTATTCTAAATACCTTGACTTATCGTATTCGACAACTTTGCGTATTTCATATGAGGATCTCGACCTTAAAGCGTACAAAATTTAACTTGCCAGAGATGCCACTTTGTTGCAAATGCAAAAAATAAATCTACTGCCACTAAATCCAATCTACAGCACTTTTTTCATTTTTGCCAGCTTTAGTTTAGATTTCCTGTTAAAATAACTGATGTAAATTACAACGGTGACTTCCTTTACTTTGCCTAAACGAAGCCAATTAATTGTAAACTTGGCTAAATTTGTTTGTAAAATAAAAAAACACCTACAGTGGAAAAATTGAATTTGAATCTACTGCAATTTTTAAGAATCGACTGGCGCTTCTCGTTTCTTGGAGTGGTAATCTTGACTTTGACCCATTTCTTGCTCAATGCTTACTTTAGTTAGCTAAATTTTCCTAATACCCGATTACAACCAAGAGCTAGCTATACACATCCATTAAAAACAAGGAATGGTGTGGCTCATGAGTTCGTGAAACTTCATAAAGAGCCTCGATAACGAATTACAGTACACTGACTTTCGGCAAAATGCATAGTTATCCAAAAGATGTATTTTGATACGTACTGTCAAAGCTAGAGCCCATAGCTACAATGTGCACTTGGGCGTATACTTACTTTTTTTATTTATTGATTTTTTTTTTATCTAATTATTGTCAGATTCTTTGTAGACTTTTTCTTCATATCAAGAAATCCAACAATGTCGTAACAAATATCTACACCAATAAATATTGAAAATAACTTTTGACTGAGGTTTTAATGGTTCCAGAAGATTTTTAAATTTTAACCTCCAAATGTTTAATTTTCACAACTCATGTATGTATGTATTTTAAAAACAGCTGCAAATCCGTCAAACTGTTTGTCGGTTACTTTTTTTTTTTTGTGCCAGATCAATGATTAAATATAAATTCAGTTTGTTCAGGTTAAATACTTGTACAAATATGAAAATGCAAATATTGTATTAAATGTATTATTTTTTTTTCATAACATTTTTTTGTCCGTTTTTTTTTTGTAATTAAAATAATTCAGTTTTCGTATAAAAGGCGCCAGGTTTCTGTTCGAAAACATCAGTTACTTTTTATTCTTTTTAAAGTATAGAAAACCCAAAACGAGATGTTCAAAAACGCCTTGTCCCTATTGGCTCTTGTGGCTGTCATCGGTGTTTCGAGTGCCCAAACTTACTACACTAGCATGCCAATGCCCATGACCGTTGACAACAGTGGTGGTTATGACGGGGCTTACACCACCGTGGAAAAGCATGTAACATATGTCGACAATGGTGCACAAATACAACCACAAGTACAACCATCTTCAGTGACCTACATCAGTAATAACTATGCAGACGGACAAGGCCAAGGTCAAGGACAAATGCAAGGTGGTGGAAATGGCATGTCAAACAATCAAAATAATGGCGGTCACTCAGGAGGTAACGGTGGTGGTGGCTTAGGTGGACTTTTCGGTTTGGCCGGTAACCTTATTGGAGGTGCTACTCAAGTTGGTATGGGTCTTCTTGGTGGTGCTGTTGGTTCAGTATTGGGTGGTCCCAAAGGTGGCGCAGCATTAGCAACCACTGGAGCAAACATTGGTAAACAAGCTACACAAGGTTTGATGTCGATGGGTTAATTTACTCAGTTTATCGGTTACTAAGCTGAATTCATTGCATTGAACTGCACCATGCACTATTTTGTAATCAATAAAATAAATGATTAACAATTAACATGCAAATTTAAACTTTTTTTCTCAAATTACTTAATTTTATTTTTACATGTGTAGATATAGAAAAGGAGCATTTTGACAAATTTTAATTCACCATTACGTTAAACGAAGGGCTAACAGAATTGTTTACGTTCAAGTGCCAAATTGACATATTCTATACGTAATAGAATGTATACATCATTTACGGTTAATAAATGTTATTTCTTTGCAATTTATACACATACTTATGTATCATGTAGTAGGATATCCCAAAAATACGTATTATTGTCCAGCTGTCAGATTTCATGATCAATTCTGACAGTTTAATTCACTTGCACAAAAAAAGTGTAAGCAAGAGTTAAAGAGGTGAATCAAATCAAACAAACAAACGAACATACCTACCTTTGGAGACTTTTCAAAACAATCATAACTTCAATACTCGAATAAAAATGTCAAAAACTCAATCCGCAATGAGATTTAGAACATTATTTTATTGGCAGTTGTGTGCTAATAGATTTAAACTGCTGATACAGATACAGATAAATACTAAAAAAAATCATGGCTTTCAAAAGACGTAAAACTATTAATAAACACTTATAGAAAATATATTTTTTTAAGAAAGGGAATTCTGCTTAATTTCAAAGTTCAAAAATATTTCTATCCTTATCTAAGATGTAAAATTGTCTTAACTAGAATACTGTCAAAGTTTCATGAAATTTTAGAAAAACTTTCTTAAGTTGTTGGTCTTAAGTGGCGATACTTCTGTTGTAATTTTTGTTCAAAATAAATGTTTTTCTCGTGTTTTGATAAAACATTAAAACATATTCAACAGTAGTAGAATTTGTTCGTTACTGTACAGACACAAATTATTGTATTCCGTTCAGTCAGGTCACAAGAGACTGTGTTGACAGAAAACATATCGAAAATTTATGACATTATGTTGGGTTACAGTAAAGTGTCATTTTGTGAGGTTGATAACATCGTGAGCTTCTAAGACCAATGGGAGTCTCGTTTTGTGAACATCGATCAAAAAATTAAACCTGGGGTGGAATCGTGTAAGGTGATTTTTGATAGTTGACAGTGAAATTTAAGAAAATTGATCTGTGTAAAGTGATAGTCAATTTGACTGTCAAATTTTATTTGACTTTTTTATGTGACACCTATTTAGCTGTCAATTTGATCAAAATTAAATTCGTTAGATGGTGTTTCCCCCTGAAGCAAATGATTTGTTAGTGATACCAAATCTATGCAAAAAAGTTACACAAAAGTGATCATCTTACACAGACGGAAAAGTGTAGACTATCAAATTTGAAAGTCAACTATCAGCTTAGCCGATTCCACCCCTGTTCGAAATTGAAAGGACATTTTGACACTTTTGACACTGATTAAAAGCAATAAACTGAGTTTCTGCAATTCGTCAAAATGCCTGTTTAGCTCCCTAAAAACATCCAAACAACGCACGTAAGTTAATTGAGTAAAATGTTTCAACTTGTGTGTATATCGTTTATTTTATTGGTTACAAAAAAAAAAACGCACGATGAATTCAGTAAATTAACCCATCGACATCAAACCTTGTGTAGCTTGTTTGCCAATGTTTGCTCCAGTGGTTGCTAATGCTGCGCCACCTTGGGGACCACCCAATACTGAACCAACGGCACCACCAAGAAGACCCATACCAACTTGAGTAGCACCTCCAATAAGGTTACCGGCCAAACCGAAAAGTCCACCTAAGCCACCACCACCGTTGCCTCCTGAGTGACCGCCATTATTTTGATTGTTTGACATGCCATTTCCACCACCTTGCATTTGTCCTTGACCTTGTCCTTGGTTTTGGTCTGCATAATTATTACTGATGTAGGTCACTGAAGATGGTTGTACTTGTGGTTGCATTTGTGCACCATTGTCGACATATGTTACATGCTTTTCCACGGTGGTGTAAGCCCCGTCATAACCACCATTGTTGTCAACGGTCATGGGCATTGGCATGCTAGTGTAGTAAGTTTGGGCACTCGAAACACCGATGACAGCCACAAGAGCCAATAGGGACAAGGCGTTTTTGAACATCTCGTTTTGGGTTTTCTATACTTTAAAAAGAATAAAAAGTAACTGATGTTTTCGAACAGAAACCTGTCGCCTTTTATACAAAAACCGGATGCTCCTAACTGCAAAAAAACAAAAACAAAATGCTATGAAAAAATATAATATACATATGTATATATAGTATATGCAATACAATATTTGCGTTTTTAAATTTGCACAAGTATTTAACCTGAACAAACTGAATTTATGTTTAATCTTAGATCTGGAACAAACAAATTTTTGCACAAACAGTTCGATGAATTAACAGTTGTTTAAAAAAAAAAACATGATGTATTTTGAAACCTTAACAATTGGAAATGTTGAATGTTGAAATTGTTTAAATTAAATCTTCTGAAACTTAAAAATCAATGTCAATAGTCTTTGAAGATCATTTTCAAGCTCATTCTGAAGACCTTAATTAAGATAGAACTTGTATTTTGTGTATTTTAAGATCTCAAAGCCGAAAATGATTTTTTTTTTTTTTCAATTGGGACTTCACTCCATTTGAAAATATTTTCAAGTTGTACGTCATGCCACTCGAAGAAAAACATTAAAAATATAATTTATAATTTCAAATAAATTGTAATAATTGTTGGAAAGGTAGGAGGTGGATGTCACGTCCCTGATGTAGCAAATCAAAATATCTACCATTCGAAAACCTTCAGAGTTTGTGTACGTCAAAAGGGTGTAGGGTCTAGAAACTTGTAAGTAAAATGTTTTCAAAACAATATTCAACGGTGGAATATTTATCAGGCTTAAGGTGGCGAATCAATTTACCATACGTTTTCTTTTAATAACCTATACACTTGAAAAGTTTTCAGCACGATAAACATTGTTATTACAGAGTTCTGTCAAAATTTTGATCTTAGAAGTTTAAACGTTCGAGAGTTTTTGAAGATAAGAGAACTGGCTTTATTTTTCAAATTTGTGTACTTGATAACCACAATGTCACTGATCTTAGGAACATAATCATTTTTTTTTATGAATTTAAAGATCTCGCGTGCTGATCTTGCTCATCTTATTGACATCGTACAGTTTGTTTTCGTGTTTGCCCACGGCATCTTAAAAAGTTTTGGGATCAAAATCAATCCATAAAGAAAGATATCTCCAAAAACATTTAATTGTTTTTCTTTTTAAACAAAGACTATGAGGAATCCTAAACCAGCGAATTATGCCTGCCGCAATCTTCCACTTGATGATCGTTATCAAATTTGTATGCACTCCAACTGCAGGTACTAGTGATTCGCCACATTTCTGACTCTGGCTTTCAAATAAAGGAGTAATCTTTAAGATACTTGTAGTTTTGTTACCTTTTGTCCTCTTGATCAATGATGAGCACCAAACACTCTGTGCCTGTGCTGTGATCCAACAAAATAATCACTGCTGTCGGTTTTTTGGCTTGTAATGTAATGTAATACGTCCGTCCTCGTTTCGAATGCCAACAACAATGGCACACGGTGCAGCGGCGGCGGTGGCGTGGTGATAGTGAAGCGAAGTGATGCGCAATCATTGTCCAAATTCAAACACGGTATTAGCTTCAAGCCGCATCTAATGTTATGAAATTCATCTTCGAGATTTTCTCGGCGCAATTTAAGAAATCCACAAGAGGAACAAAAATTAAAATTGAAGAAGACCCGATTTGTCGATTTTGGGGGGAACCAAATTGGTGGCAGTAAGGATGAAGAAGGAAGTTAATTATCTGTGTGTATCTCTATGCACAACTTCCAAATTATTTTGATCAATTATCCAATTTGAATCGAAATCAGTTACGTTAAGAGAGATACAAAGTTGTTAGATCCGTCGTCGGTCGTCGGTCGTCGGTCGTTTGCCGCTTGTCGTATTGATATATCCCTAAGGGCAACGTGACGAAGCCAACGACGAATTCAGGATGATGATGGTGCGAATCAGTACATGGGTCACCAATCGGGTCTCGCAAAGTTAAAATAATAACTTGCTACCTCACGGAGGAGTCAGGTATTTCTGCAGATCTGTATAGAGGTGTTTAATTCCGTCTTTCTATATTTACCTACACACACAACGATACTCATCAGATATCAGTGTTAGCACAGAGTTAATTGTTTTATTTGAGAGTTGAACATTTTAAAAAATTTTGTTTTTATTTTGAAACTTGATAATTGAAATGGCCTTAGGGACACATAACAAGCCAGTACAGCCCACTGCACCTGCAGATCATGGATTCTTTGGAGTACCGTATTTTAAAGCGCATCTTATGATGGATCAACGCTGGGAACCCAGTTGCCTAACGAATCAATTTAAAGGAATGACCAATGTATTGGGTAAGCATTGTATAAGAAACTAATGTTCTGATAATTTGTGTCAAGACATTGATTTGGATTTTTGCTAAGAACCTTCAGATTGTAGTCGAAAAGTGTCAAATTTTGATTTAAAAGAGTCATTTTATGTCTGTGTCAATCGGGCTTAGATTTGTCGATGTGATCATCAGTTTATCTCGTTCTCTCTTATAAACAACAATAAAAATTCCTGTCTCACTTAACTGTCTCTTTCCAACTAAACAGGACGTTTCAATAGGACCACTTTCTTTTTCCTTTTCTTTTCAATTACAATAGAATTTTGAAGAGAAAAGATACCTCCCGTGAAAGTTAGAGTTACGTAACATCAACTAAAAAACGTAACTTTTAAATGAAGAATTTTCACAAACTGTGTGTAAACCACTCCCAAAAGAGTCGACGAAAAAAAGGGGAAAAAGTAAATAAAGAGTTCATCTTTTCAAGTACCCAAATTTTAACCCGTTCATCTTTTGGAACACAGAAATGCCGAGAAAAAAGCCTTCATCTTTCTGAATTGTTCATGTTTTTGCACCGTTCATGTTTTCGAGATTCTACTGTACTATACGAAAATGATTAATAACATAATATTATGATTCCCTATTCGTAAAGTGGAATAAAGATCTTTAATGAAATAATTATTGGTTCACTAATTCCATTGAAGTTTCATTTTCACTGCATTCTTAAATGTACACTGGGTCGTATACGTACTTATATTTTATTGCAGTTTTAATATATGAATTTTAATTTATATCGGGTGTTTTTAAGATCTTGAGAGAGTAAGACACAAATATTGGTTGAATGCTTTTTTTATTTTTATACGAGTATAATCTGGTAGATTATTTTATGGCATTTTTTCCACGACTACGAATTACATATATACCTAGTCCTTTTTAGCAGTTCAATTTGTCACCACGTTTTCCAATGAATGGCGGCTTGAATATTAACTTCCAAAGATTCAACACTTGTCGGCATAAACCAACGACTTAACTGGAAATAAGGCACTTAGGTACCAAATATATTTTGCAGTTTTCGTCGATGTTAAGCTGATTAATTTTTGTAAAAGAAAAATCTGTCAGAATGGCTCGATAACGCTCGTCTTTTGCCGTAACGGCCGGCAGCTTCTTCCTCATTTCGAAAATAATTCCGCCAACGCGTAAGCCATCCCAAACTGTCAAATTTAATTGTCTTTTCTCTATATACGGCAAAGACATTTGACGAAGACATTTAACTAGAAATGAGCAAAACACAATTCTTCGGTAAAAATGTTCTATGACTTTTGCGAACAGATATAATACTTAAAAAAATTAAATTCCCACAATTTAAAGGACTTGTTCTGTCAAACCATAGACTGTTTTTATGATAAAATATTTTCTTAAAATGTGTTTCGTTCTTTTATGAAAGTGTGCGGTTTGTAGCAAATTTTACACCTCTATAAACAAGGATGCAGAGTTAGAGAATATTCTTATTCAGTTCTTGATGACTGTTTTATCCCGTATCAACTTTTTTGAAGTCATATATGTACCTTATCAGTTCCGTGGCCTTCAGAATTCTTCGTGCAAATGGATTCTTCCAAATCTCAATACAGGAAAGCTGTTTATACGTCAAACTGTTTTGTCTGATGATCTTATCTGATAGTTCCTAATCTTGCAACTGGTCTAAATGTTTTATTATTCCTTCAAGGAATTGTTTTTCCTTCTCTTAGAATATGCTCCAATTCCCAAATTTGATATTCATGTTATGATCTATTTTCTTTTCCTTGCAGAAACTGTCATTAAAATTGGATTACATTTTGAAGTTTTGTCAAAACATTTTGACATATTAAACGTTTATTCTTTTGTTGTTTCGCATTTTTCGACATAAATAAGTTCTCAAAATGTAACTTCAACAATTAAAAAAACTTCAATATTTTACACCTCTTTCGTTCCTTAGAAGATTATAATGATTTCTTTTACTAAAAACTGAATTTTAGACATCTTAGCATTACCATATTTTGTTTCTAAATTTATTGGGTGTATATGAATACAGAAACTTCAAATTATTAGAATTACATAAAATATAGTCTGGCTGAAAACTTTAAACAATTACCTACAGTTTTCTGTGAAAATTAATTTGTATTCATATTAATTTTTTAATAGAAAAACATTATCTCTACAAGAAGCACTCGAATGCTGCTTTCAAAAAACGATATTTGAAAGAAAACCGAAGTTTAAGGCAACAATGTCGAGATGGACGTGTAAAACTACAAATGGCTTTGCATGCAACTAATTCGAAAAAGATTCGAAACTATTTAATGAATTATAAGGACATGCAACGTTTATATTATAGAATGCCAATTCATTTGGTCGTCGATAATATCAATCAAAGGACTTTTGTATTGAGAAAGGAGAGAGATCGATTGAAACACCGATTGAATCAGCTAACTGTGGATTATGAGGAAAAATTGGTATGTTTCAATTTTAATATATAACTTAAAATTATACATAAAATGTATTGATTATCTTTAAAAGATCTCCCTAACTAAAACTTAAATTGTAAGAAATGTCTGACTTTTTATTTTAAGCTTATCAGAGTGGGTTTTTTTTATCGGAAATAAAGCTGTGTATCTTTTTCCAAAACTGCCAACCAATAATTTCAGTATGACAGCTCAATCATAACTGGGCTATAAATAGCCCAAATCTAATGTTGAGTCAGTTGTTAACTTTGCCTGTGCTGTCAGCAACACTGCAATATAAATAACATTATTTCTTTCATGAGTTGTGCTAAAATAAAAAAATTCTCACGATAAATAAGATATTTATTTTTGTTAGTTTTTTTATGTAACATTAAATTTTTATCGAGGTTGTCAGAATTTTAATGGTATTGGGCTACTATTTGAGCTACTTTTTCGGCTTCGCTTTTGGGCTACAAAAGCTTCTATACTTAACTAAACTTTTAATATTTATTGTGTGTTGGTACTATTTTTAAAAAATAACTTAAAATAATGGATTAATTGGTGCCTTTGAAAACTTGGCACTTATTCGCCAATCATAAGTTATTTATTCAACAAAAAATAAATTTGGTATTTTTTGGGTAACAAATTCTACTAAAAAATTTTAAATATTGTTTTCTGACACGAATAATTTATTTTCACTTATGCAACTATTTGAAAGTGGTAAGATTTTGAAAATATCGATTGACAATTCTATATAATAAACATTTGACATATGGGTTTTATAAAATTATAAAGGGTTTTTCAATAAGAGCGCTATAAAAGTTTTTTTAAATAAAACAAAAACGGTTTTGGATATCAGTGATTTTCTTTATTCCTGTGAAAGTAGGTTCGATGCCATTATGTATGTAACTCAATTTCTTTTGCATGGCCACCACGGTCACGCTTGCAGAGGTCCAGACGCTGAACCCAAATTTCGACGGTTTTCAAGCATAAATCGGCCGATACTGCTGCAATTTTACTTTCGATATTCGTACGAAGTTCATCAATCGTCGCTGGCTTGATGGCATAGACCATAGACTTGACGTAGACCTACAGGAAATAATCTAACGGCGTCAAATCGCACGACCGAGGCGGCCAAGCGACTGGACAATTTCGTGAGATAACATGTTCTCCAAACTTGGTTTCCAAAAAATTGATTGTGACATTTGCTGTGTGGCTTGTGGCGCCGTCCTGTTAGAACCACATGTCCTCCAAGTCCATATCATTCAATTGGGGCCAAAAATATTCGGTTATCATTAAACGGAAGCGATCCCCAGCCGGTCTTGATCATCACGGAACTAGTACGGCCCAATGACGTCACCGGCCAATAAACCCCACCAAACCGTAATTTGTTCGGGATGGAATGATGACTCATGGAGTACGTGTGGATTGCTGATCTTTTCGCAAAATTAGCCACAACGATGTCACAGAGATGCCCAACGCTTGAGAACGACGTGTGAGAAACACATTTGGGCTTTCTGCAACTGAAGCATCTGCGGCAGCAATATTCTCGACACTACGGGCACTTCTTTGTCTCACTGGCACGGGAACATTTTGTACTGTGCCTGTGGATTCAAATTTTTCCACTAGACGCTCAATTGTTGATCTGCTATGAAGATTATGACGACCATAAATTGGACGTAGCGCTCTTAACGTTGAGGCCACTGACTCCGAATTTCGGTAGTAAATTTTAATAATTTCGACTCGATGTTGGCTCGTATTTCTTTCCATCATGAAATAGCAAACCTTACTGAAGAGAAATGTCAAAAGAGCGGCAAGAAAAATCGCGTCATTTGCTGTCCCTGTCGCTCTACTTTTGTAGCATCCCTGTTGAAAACTCCGATACTTCAAGACTGAAAGGCCCCGCTACACATAAGAGTCATTTTGACGTACGGTTCGTAGAAATCAATCTGCACTCTTGACGTTTAACTTGATACTTAAGGGGCCGACCCATAGAATCCGTCGCATGCGTTGCGGCAACGTATTCAACTGACAGCTCGGTTAAATACACACGTTCTTATGAGAAGCGACCCATAGGCAACGCGTTCACCGGACGCCACGCAAAAAGTAGCTCAACTTTTAACTTTTTTCTCCGGCAGGTCCGTTGGCATCAGTTGCCAATAATAGGTATGTTCGATGAAGACGTTACATTTGGTGCATCGAAGTGCTCCGAACTCGTTCTGATGAGTTTTGTTCACTCTTATTTAGTTGCGTACATACATATAAAAAATATGCGAATAGAAAATATAATAGAAACATTTTTTCTTCAATATTACTTACTGAATTCTTATAAATATTATGACTCCTTTTACAACATAGTGCTTTTTAGTATTTGCGCAACTGTGAAGGTCATAAATGTCTGAACTTTTAATTTTAATCGATTGAGCGAAGGCAAATTGAAATGAAACATAATTAAACAAAAAGAAAACAAAGAAATAATTGTGATCATTTTGCAATTCTTGAAAACTATAATAAAATACGAAAATAAGCTTCCTCATAATATTCTGGATAATTTCCATTATTTTGATAGTTTTGTGATGCCAATTCCTTCAATTTTTCAGTTTTATAATATCCAAACAAAGATAAAATAGAGTTCTCATTAGTTATTATAAAATGCTCTGGCTTTTCTCAGTACTCACTAGGTTCGAAAAATAGAACAGACCTAGTTTGTATTTTTAAAAACCAAAACAACGCAACGTATCCATTGGGTCACCCCTATTAGTTTCGTACGTCAATATCAACGGATCCGGTGCCGCAACGCATGCCACGCATTTTATGGGTCGGCCCCTTTAGGCCCTTCCACTTAACTTCAGAAATGGAAAAAATACAAACATGGTTAAGAAAGCATTTTGTATTTTTCTTATGTTAATTTTTGGGCATCCTTTATGATAGCAAACGGCATTAGGTCCTTGCAATTTAGATATATTTTTTTTTTTTTTTAATTTGAGTCAAATCCTGTTGATCAAATATAATATTTTAGATAGAAAAATCAGACCTGGAAAATCGAATCAAATACCAAAACGAATTTGTTCTCGACGAAGAAATTCAATCGAAACAAATTCGCAACAAAATCGAATGCTCCAATGTTCGCCTAAATGCCATCAAAACCCTAAATGACGCCTATAAAAGGATTATCCAACTTCTGACAAACGATGAAATCTATTACGAACCTATCTTGAAGTCACTCCAAAAAGATATTGACAATCAAACGCAGTTCACCAATTATATAATCGAACTCGGACTACCAGCAATTGCGAAATTGCAAGAGATCACTGAGCAACATCGGGTGAGAATGCACTTGTCTCGGTCGAAGTGGTGGTTTAGTGACTTGACGACTACGACCGACTACGAGCGGGACAAGTTAACATTTTAATTATTGTTAGCAACTTGGGTAACATAATGATGATGTGGGTTTCGGTTTGGTGTTGTTTTTTCTTGTCTTAGAAACTGGAGGACAAAGCACGTCGGAATATTTCATCCAAATTGCAATGGGTACAGAATTACGAAAAACGAGCTCAGCAACGTCAGTCTGATTTGCGAAAGTTACAAGCCAAAGGAGAGGTATGAATTATGCATATCGTTCGTATTCGTACTCCTACCAAAATGCCAGAGCCAAAGAGCAGTATAATTATCTTTTCAAAAAAGTTTAACAAACCTTTCCCATTTTCTTTTTTTTTTTTTTTGAATCTAGGGAACCGTTAATAATTACTTCAAACGATACGTTAGAGAGACTCCTAGCATGATGGAACTTAAATGGGAACTAGAGTCCATTGAGACAACAATTAAACGGGTAAAATTTGCCACATTGTGTTCCAAGGCCACAGAAGTCTATCCAAGGTGAGAGGTTATGTAAAGTATATGTATCTAATCTACTGACGGCTTATTGAGATGACAAATTATCGGATTGTATAGAATTAAGAAGCAAATTGATGACAATCAGAGATTGCATAAGATCCTGGATGGTGATATGGTTGTGCATCAGTTGACAGAGAAGAAACTGCAGCGAGCTGATGTTATGAGAGGAGTCTTAGAGCATAATCTAACCAAAGAGGAAATCGAGTAAGGTTGCTCAATTTTCTGCCTAATATTTTTGTTAGTTTCATTTGGTTTTAAACTTTAGGCGACTTAAAAAAATTAAGAATCTTAAGGAACAAATTAGAGAGGAAAAAATGGTTGAGCAGGAATCAACTGAATATCTGAAGGAGTGTGGGGAAATCTTTTTGCTGATAAGGTAAGATTCTTAGAAATATGTATTTATGTTTGTTTTTTGTTTTTTTTATTAATATTTCATTGCATTTTTAAATCATTATGTGAATTTTGATAAGATTAAATACGGAACTAGAGCTGGGCGAAGTCTGTGATCTTTCGACAGAAGTCTGCTAATATAAACACAATTTGTCAATACCTAAAAAATGCTGTTTTTTCTGTTTTTTGAATAATATATTATGTACAAAAACACAATCTTAAAAAAACATCCCATATGTACATTAATACGAGTAAGTTCCTTTAGCTTATCACTTCGACTATTGTTTTCTTAATTCCGGCAAATATTTTTGTCAACTTAGGCAGAGCTAAATAACAACCAGAGTAAATATTAGGTTTTAAAATTTTATTTTCATTTGTTTAAATTTATTTAAACGTAAAAGCTGTGTTTTTTTTAAGAACTACATTATGTATACCTAAGTTTGTTATGACTAGAGGTTCATATTTTTACGATCAAATAACGTTTGATTTTTCTTAAAATATTTATATTTAAACATTTGGATTGTATTGTTGTATATAATCGGTGAACACCACACCACGCGCCGTAATAAATATTATTTTTTAGATGATTTGTACAGCAGTACTTTTTCATTATCGGAACTTTTTCGTTTGCTTTCTTTCAAGTATATACTTTAAGTGGGTATTTAATGAAATACTGTTACGTATGTTTGTTTTATAAAAGTTGATCATAAATTCTAAAAACGTATTAAGCTTAACCAAAGAAGAGCAAACGAACACTGATAAATATGTTATCAAATCAAACAAATCAAATATGATAATTTGAAATCCTCATTCAAATTTTAATCGATCTTTAAATCTGCTCATGTAAACTAGGAATTATTTGTTTGCACACATACAATCATAGGACTCATCACTAAGAAGTCTGTATAAATAAGATCTTTGACAGATGAAATGACATTAGAAAAGAGCACTCCATTTCAATTTTTTACTTTGTTCACGGAGACGGGAAAATCAAGGTTTAAGAAAATTTAAGTGGTGAAATAAAACGGAAGTGATACTCCTTCTGTAGATGGAGAATATCTGAGAAAACGAGTGCAGAATTCTAAGGTCTTAAAACCAAAATTACGGAAATCTAAATAATGTCATAGTCTCAGATAGCCAAGCCTACATTTAATTGAGTGCTTGGACATGTGGAAGCCCAAGGTAATAGCAGCAACGTACCCTATTCTATTAGGGAATCTAAAGAGGAAGCCAAAGGAATGGACAATTTGGAATGAGCTCTCCAGAATTAAGCTAGCTAAATTACTATTGTAACCGAAATCGATTTTTATGTAGTAATATGCTAAGCATTCTAGGATTGGATTGTAGTGCTCTCGCTAGAGGAGACACAAGACTCAATATTAAGTAAAATGAATGTCCTCATTCCCCAGAGCTACTCATTCATTGACGGCATAAATGTTTCTATTAAAACAGATGTTTTTTTATTTTTCAATATTTACAAATGTGTCAATTCTGAACAACAAGCCAACAAATACCTCGTTATTTATTTACGTGTGGTAAAAATTAGAATTTCATTTGATTTGAAGGTACTCGTATTACTCGGGAGAGGATTTGAAAACTGTAGTTTTCCATATTTTAACAATTTAACAGTATAAATAATTAAGACTATTTTCTAACGGCATGCATCCAAAAATCTTTATTATTTCATTTCAATTTTTGCAATAACAATTTTTGACATTTACATTTAGGCAGGTGTGGTGACTTGCATTAAGATGTTGGTTACATTTTCTACCACATTATAAATTTGACACTAGTGTGTGGTGATTTAAATTTAACCTGCAGTGGAGCAGGCTAAAAGTAGTTAAAATTTGAAGTTGATTTGGAACGTTTTTGCTGGCAACCAAAACAACGAACTCTTTTAAAGGCATCAATGGCGGTTAGACAAGTTCAAATTTTCACACCTAATACACCGTCTCGTTGTCATAATGCGTTGATAAACACAAGATTATCTTTGCTTTGAAATTTATGACAGCTGTTTGGACTTACATATATTCATATAGCTGTTAAATAAACAAAGAGCTCATAAAACAAACTGTTTTGCAAAAAGACTACAAAAAACTGTTTTGTGAAAGTAAGGCATTCTTTTTAAAGAACTGTACACAGAAAAAAGCAAAATTTGACTCGACCTCGATCCAAACTTCGTCAATTGAAACAGTTCTGTAGGTATTACTGTATCAATCAGAAATTAGTAAGTATAAGTACCTACATAAGTAATTCATTTAATAACTTTCAGTTCTTAACAATTGAATACAATATTTGGAATATTAAAGCTATGCCTATGCCGTCACATTCTTTTTTTAATGTGAACAATATATGAAAAAAACTTAAAATTTAGGAATATTCTGTAATTAATAATAACCTATACTTGTAAATTACTTTCAAATAATTGCTTAAAGTTTTAAAGTCGATCTCGTTTAGGATGTGTAACCCCCAGTTTCACAGTGGCAGTTTAAACTCCAGTTTTAGTTTAAACTTCAGTTCAAGAATTTATTCGGTTTCACAGTTTTGTTTAAACTGTGAACTCAGTTCAAGTTAACCAAGGGAATTCTGCCGTTTAAACTCTAGTTCAGCAAACAAAACTGACATTTCAATTTAATTGAATGGGGTTTGTGTTGTAAAAAGTTCTTAGAACGACGCGAAATATTAGTTTTTTTTCAGAAAACATTATTTATTTAAAATTAAATTGTGCATTAAAAATTTCATCGCGTAGTGAAAGTGATTTTAGATGAACTAAAATATGTAAATCTCTCAAGATTATCAGCAAAAAAAAAATCATATTTATCCTCATTTGTTTACTTCAGAGGAAGAAAGAATGATAGAAAAGACAAAGATAGAAAGTTTAAAAAAACTTCATAAAAGTGATGTCTGAACACGTTATGTTACATTACGCATTTGAACGAAGTTTAACTAAACTAAAGTTTAAATTTGACTGTGAAACCGAACGAGTTAAACTAAAAAACTTGAACGCCGTTTAAGGTTCAGCTGAACTGAAATTTAAACGCCCACTGTGAAACTGGGGGTAAGAGTATTTTTGCTGAAAAATGAACTCCTTTGCGGTTTGAATATTGGACATATAATGAAAAAGTGGAGACAATCTTCTTTTGATTTTAAATTACATAATTTGCAAAATTGTATATAAAACTACCATTGTAAAGGTAGCCGTTTAATCGAGTCTTCGCATCTTGCTTTGAATATTAGAGATATTTCTTTATAGCTTAAACGAATCTTGGAAATAGTTTCTGCCACCCAGATTGTAATTAAGCAGACAGTATATTATCCTACTGTTAGATTCTCGAGCCTTTGTTTCTAGTTCGTTTCGAATTGAGTCCTCATTCTTTCGTATAACGCAGTATAATTTTTCTTTAAAATGGTTTATGTTGTTTAAATTAACATCCAATGTCTCTCCCTAAGCATTTGCAATAGACTGCCATCTTGGATTCAGTTTCAGGCCTAATAGATAATTTATCTACTTTTCTGTTTCTAGTGAAGTATCATGGTAGCTCCATCTTCTTATATTCTGGTCACTTAAAGTTCTATCGAAGACCATTATTTTGGATTTATCAGTGTTTATAGTAAGTCCTCATTTCATGCAATCGGTTAATCATCAGTTGCAATCCTTCTGGCAAACTCCGAAAGCACGACGCGACGAGATCATCGGCGTACAATAGTACGTCAAAAGTTGTGTTGGCAATTCTTATTTTTCCAGGGAGATCATCTGCAATGTCGTTTATAAACAAAGAGAACAGCAGAGCACTAAGCGGACATCTTTGTTTTACTCCTGCACTGGTAATAAACCATTTCGAAATGTCTTCTCCATCCCAAACAGTTGCCTTAGTGACTGTTAACGTGTCTTGGATAACTATTATAAATTTTGTAGACAGCCCAATCTGTGACATCTTAAAAAACAATTGCATTTCTGTTGACTAGATCAAAAGCAGTTTTGAAGTCAACGAAGAATGAATAGACTTTTTTGTTCCTGCCTTGAAATGCCTTGACAATAGATGAAAGTGTAAAAATTTGATTAATCGTTGAAAATAATTTTCTAAGCCCTGCTTGTAATTCAGATGAAATATATTTCTTTCGACCCATTTTCCAAGCTTGTCCACCAGTACCTACACCACAGAATATTTTTGCTATTACATTCATAAATGAAATGCCTCTATAGTTTTCAGGAACCTTTTTGTGTATTGGAAATCGGAAATTATTATTTTCAAAACAAGTCCGTTTCGAAACCATGTAAAACATTTGTTTTAGTTTGATTCAAAAGTAGATGCATAAGATCCCCTATTCTCAACTCAAATTATTAATTTTTTTAATTTCTAGATATGCATTGTGGAATTTTAATGAAATCCTAAGATATGTACTACGTTCAAATAAATCCGTAAAAATTAAATTTCCAACATCGCACTTAAAGCTACCCTTGTTGAAATTCGAGAATCTCACTATGAAAGCTTTTCCTCCAGATGGTTATGAAGAAAACAGTAAGTAATAATTTAAAATTTAAAAGAATGTATAAAAAAAGAGACAATTATTTTAGTTGACGCACTTTTACAAAACTTCAAGAAACGAGTCAATGCACTCATGGCCGTCTACAAAGACCAATTAAGCCAAGAAGAAGGAATTAACTTAGAGAAAGAATATCATGAAATATTTCTGAGCGGACTTGATGTTGAAGACGATTGGTCTGAAAAAGAATCAGGTAAGTTTTGTAATTTTGACAAATCAAAGTATTTTTGATTTAATTAATGAATAATTTTTGAAAAGTGGGTTTTTAACATTGACAAAGTATAGCTCAAAAGTGTCGATGAAAATATCTATAAAATGAAATATTTTGATATAAGCAGATTTCAACTTGTCCATGTCCACATTTTCCCTGTAGAACTCCCCAAAGATATTTCTATTTTTTGTGCGTTTTTGAATGTTTGTGCAAACGTCCTTAATTGATAACATTTAAAATTTTGAGTGCGAACATGTACAGTACATGCCAAAGGACGCCGAAAATGGGTCCTTAGTATTAAGGACGTAGGTATCCCTAATAATACGTCTTGATCTTATGAATGCAAATAATCACATCTAAGTATAGGAAGTTCAAATTTTGACAGTTCTTTTAATAGTTTGTTAAACACTCCAAAAGAATAACTCAATCAGAACTTCTTGACTACCAGCGTGTAACAATACAAAATAAAAGTTTTAAATTCCACCCCAACCCAAAAAGCAGGTTAAGCCACTTTTAAATTTTTGACAAGAAAATTGATATATTTTCTGACAGTTAAAAATATAAGATAACATTTTCTGACATTCGTGTTTGCGTCACACGAACATATCTTAAGCCCTTTTTAGACGATCAGTTCTGTTTCATTTTCAGTTGAGCTATCAGTTAAGCTTTCAATGTAAACACAAAAACTGAAACGTTTAACTGAAACTAATGGAATTCCCATCAGTTCAGTTTTCAGTTAAACTGATGAACTGAACACAGAACTGAGTGTCATTTTAATTTTACTGACAATTGAACTGAAAGGGACTTTACAATAATAAAATTAATCTTTAGACAAGGATCTTATGGCTTTTTCAATTGTCAATCTGGAAGCAGAAAAAAGCATTCTAAAAGCGTTCAATCGGGCAAAAGCGACAATTCTGATTCTGAAAAAGATGACGTTTCTCTTCTAGATTTGAAATCAGAAGCAAAAACAGAATCACTCACACATTCAAAGGTTTTAAATGTCACACTTGATAAATGTCATATTTTTTTAATAAACAAATTATAAGAACTGTGAAGTGATTGCTTCAAATTAAAATTAAAATATAAAAAAATTGGAAAATAATATTGAAAATATCATAACAATTGTTTCTAATTTGTTATTTACATTGTTGGAGTCGTCTTCCTCATCTTCTTCATCAAGTGATGACGATACAAGTGATACATCACACATGTAACACTTTACCAATACAGTCACACCAAACTTAAAATTTTTTAGAATTCAGAAAAACTTTTCAATTGGGATTCTGCTCCTAATTCCAATTCTGGATTGCCAATTAAAAACGACATTACAATTAATTGTAAGATACATTTTCTGGCAGTTAATTATGAGATGACACGATTGAAAGGCATCATAAGAATGTTTCTCACTCTGTCAAATCTGACAATATTGTAAAACATACGATCTACCAACCGTGCACATTAAAAACAGAACCAATCGCCTGTAAGAACCATTCTAACAAAACTTAGCTTTTGTCTGAAATTTTTTTTATTTGTCAAATGATTTATGGATAAAATAATATCTGACATTTCAAGGTGAATATACTTTGCCCTGTCAAATTATTTTAACAACAAGAAATTGTTTTTGGCAAGTGGTAAATAGTGTAATTTGCATTTTTCTACATTTTTCGCCAAATATTTTACAAAATTAAAATCTATCATGTTTCGGAATTTAATTATATTTTCAGATGATCCTGAACACGATGAAGCTCAGGAACGAAAATTAAACCAAAGCGTACTAACTCGTAAGCAACTCAAACAAATCAGTGCCAAAATGGTGGAAGAACTTTCCAAAAAGGACGATTAACGGTTGAAATCTTGAAGAGTACCTAACAAACAATATCGTTTTTTTTTTTTAAATACACATAACTCATTCAACAATAATTTGTATCATAAAATTGTTTCGTTTCAAGGAATGAATTGCAAATTATGGTCTTTTGAAAAGCTAACATAAATATAAAACATAATCGAAATAAAACAATGTCATTCGGGTTAACTTTTTCGGATCTCGGTTCTTTTTGTTTGATCTCTTAAGAAAATTTGAATACACTAATTTTTCTGTTCCACTGTCCAATTGATTGATAAAAGCCGAATGCATAAGACCGTCTTTATTATGGAACAACCAAATACGAGTAAATAGCCAAACTTTTTATTCTGTTTCCATTCATAATGAACGGACTGCATCTTGAGAGCTTAGATAAGCCGGTCAGACGAAACAAAAGCCCTCCAAGACAATAATAATCAGTTCGAGTAGGAGTAACATAAAAAAAAAAAAACATAGATACAGAAGCAGAGGTGGATTATATGGTTAAAGGGCTGGACAGACAGCAGCGTTTCATTTGGTCTTGAGTCTGGATGGATTAGTGGACTTATAAGATTGAAGCTGCATGCTGCTGCTGTTGTAAGGTTTTGCCAAAGATTAATTTCGAGGAGAAGAGGTCTTGCAATGGGTCAACTCCGCTGGAAACTGCATTTAAATTGTTTATTGCCGCGTTGTTGTGGTGTGTAGTAGTTTATTGTGGTGGCCCTAATTGCAATGGTAGCACACCAGCAGGGACCAGAATAATGCTGCGCAAGCAAGAAAAGGAAGCCAATAAGTGCATGTAACTCTTTGAGATGGTAGCTTCAATAACAATAACGATCACGATTTATTAATTTTTGTTATTGTTGTAATTCATCGTGGTATCTGTCTATTGGAACTCTTGGATGGATTGTGATTTATTGTAAATCTTGAATTCAAGTTAGACTGTCGGGTATTGGATGTATTCATCAAAGGAATATTCTACTATTACGATTATAATGGGCAGTTCATTGGTATGGGTATTTGCCTTGGTATACCTACTCGTATAGGTTTAACATGAATGCGGGTGACACAGAAGGTAAAGAAGTTTGACCGATTAATTGAGCATGAGGAGGTCGGTTAATTTGGGTTTTCCTGGTAAAAGATCTAAGAAAGCGGATACTGTGGCGTATACGTAATTATTTCGCAAACACAAATATTTTGCAATCAAATTGAATGCACAGCCAGAAAGGTATTATTTGGTATTACTGATTTATTTAAAGACTGATTTTAGCATTTTAATTTTAATTCATGAGTTATTTGGCAGCACTTCGAAAATATTATGATATCAAAATAACAGTTAAAACTTTTATGAGGATTTGGAACGATTTGGAAGAAAGTTAAATATTACTCTTCTAATGTAATCGGTCTACTTTGTCGAAAGGAAAATCTTGACGTTTTAAGGTTTTAATAATTTGAAGTTAAAAATGTCTGTTTTATTTTTAAGAGTTTCTTAATTAGGACTTAATTTGTTAGGAGTATAGTGTATAGTGCTGTGAATTTTGACAAAAATCAGGGGTACATAATTTAACTGTAATAAAATTGTTCGATTTGAAAATTTAAACATTTGGTTTAAGTCTCTAACACTAGTTAAGTTTTTAAAATTGTAATCGACTCGTATTTACAACAAAGAAAGAGACAGAAATTGATTTGTGAGCTGTTAACCCACCCTTTGACCCTTAAATTAAAGGACTTTAAACAGATCGAGATTATAACAGCATCATCCATGTAATCTTAGAGTCTAAGCTTAAATCACCTTCCAGAAAATAATGACTTAAAGTAAATTCAAATAACAATTTCCTTCAGCTGTTGAATGAGGTTCGTATGAGAAAAAGAAGGAAAAAGTTTTCCTTTCTCTTCGAGACTTCAAAACTCTGGAGTAGCGTTATGTAAATTTTTTATTTGAGATTCTTCAGGCCTTATTTTCTTATGAGAAATTTATAAACCTCATAAAAACATATCTTGTCATGTAAAGGTGTTTTCCAAATAAGCAATTTGGCTATGTAATAATAATTTCTTACTAAAGGAAATCAATTTTATATCAGTTCATCTTTTTGAGAGTCTACTGTTTTTATTTAAATGACGTCACAATTTCGAATATTTGAATTTTCTACTTCATTATATATTTTTTTACAGTTATTTAAATAAATCTTAAATGTGATTTAAATTCCTTAAGGCTCTAAAAGCAACATGTGCCAAACATTTTAATAACTATAGAAAAGATACAATGGTATAAGAATAAAAAGTCTTATGTTTTCTGCAAATTCATTTTATACTGATAGGATCAGTATCAAAATAAAATACCATATAGAAAAATATTACCTAAGTGACATCTAACTCAAAATATCACCATTTCTATTATTAGTTATCGAATTGATATTAAGACGCACAATAAAAATACAATTAACATAACAATAGTCAAAAAATTAAAAGATGTTTATAAGTTTTCAATATACGATATAAATTATAGTAGGTACAACACTAATGACAGACCTAGCTTACACTGGATAAAGCCTAAGGCCTTTGGAGCAGCATTTTTTTTTTTTTGCTTTATCTAGCTTGGGAATTTGTTGAAATTATAATAATGATGACCGTGACCCCGGTGCTGATGATGTGAATAAACTGATAATTTCAGTTTGTTTTGTTTTTGTGGTTGGAATGAACAAAATTAAGTCTTCCTTAAAATTGTTTTTCATATGATGAGACTTTGGGTGTAATCATATTAAAACGCTCCCTATAATTTTGTCGGAGTTGGTCTTTTTGACAGCTGTCACGTGATTTAAAATAGTCATATTTGGAGTGATCATAATCAACAAAGCCATTATTGAGACGTCGCCTCGTTACATCCTCAAAAAGTCACTGTTTGGTGTGCTCTATGGGCAGAAGGAATTATTGGTCCATATTTCTTCAAAAATGAAGCCGGCCATAATGTCACAGTCAATGGGAACCGCTATAAAGTCATAATTAATGACTTTTTCGTGACTGAATTGAAGGAAGTTGATGTGGATGAGCTTAGATTCCAACAAGACGTCGTCGTTAAATTCTTGGACATAACATTATATGCTTTTTAGTTCTTCTTAAAAACCACACGTTTAAAAAAAAAAAAACATCCTTTATTAGATCAATGTTTAGCTTATAAAAATAAGTACGTTTGATTACAAATACACAAGTGTGGATTCTGGTTTTGGATCAAGGGGGACTTAAATAAGAACAATTCGAATTCAATTTAATATAACACTGTTTAAATTATATAAATATAAAGCAGGCTTTATCTTATATTATGCACTATGAATATCATAATAATAAATATATAATTACACAGATGTAAATTATTATTAACTTTTCTTTTTATTTTTGGTTTTTAAAAGCTTTTATACATGTCGAAGTGTTAGACCTGTAAGGAGTTTTTCGACCATTAGATAGAGTCCCCAAAACCAAGTTTTAAAACAACGTACAGAAGAAAATAATTAAATTAAAGTTACATATTCAATCACGTATGAGAATTGTTTTAAGTTTGGATATACATACATATGTACATATTTCATTATAACATTTTCAATCACTTCTGTATCAATCTATAGCAAATACAGTTCATCTGCCATTGAACCATAAACCATCCAACAAATGTACCCTCATATGAGAACATTTTTTTCTTAAACCCCCTTTAAGACGATCAGTTTTTAGTTAATTTTTCAGTTCAACTGTCAGTTCAGTTAAAATAAAACTCAGTTCGGTGTTCAGTTCATCAGTTTAACTAAGAACTGAACTGACAACTGATGGGAATTCCATCAGTTTCAGTTACAGTTTCAGTTACAGTTTCAGTTTCAGTTTCAGTTAAACGTTTCAGTTTTTGTGTTTATACATCAGTTCAACTGATAGCTCAACTGAAACTGAAACTGATCGTCTAAAAGGGGCTTTACAATTGTCAACTATAAAAGTAGTTGCTATGTCAACAAATATTTTAGTAACATAGTTATAAATTGTTGAAATCATTTAAGAACGATTATTATTATTATTGTTAGAATTGATTAATAATAATCAATGATTATTTTAAGATTTTTCAAACTACCAATATCAAGAATTAGATAAACTTTAAATAGTAAAATAAATTGCAAAGGAAAAATTGACACTTGTGTTAACTTGCTTCAGAAATGTTTTAACTATGTAAATTAATTAGGTAATTAATGTACCAAAGTTTTGACTTCACAATTGACACATACAAAAAAGTTCTCTCTCTTCTAAATAAACTATTTGAAGGTTCAATTCTATGAAATCATTTCCAAGTGAGTTACATTATGTTCATATGTACGTCCAAATGGTTACTAATTGACCCTTCAACATGAGTTTTAGAATAACGCGATGACGTTATATTAGGCGTTTTTCTTTTGTAGTTCAGAGCAGAGCCTGAACTGCCAAACAAAAAATTGTGTTTCTTTTTTATAGCCTTTTCACACCAAACAGAAAACCTGGTTTTCGCGAAAAAATCGGTTTTCGCTGAAAACATATACCGAAAACACAAGTTTTCCCATACATTTTTTCTAAACCAAAAGTTTTGATAAACCACAAGTTTTAAATAAAACATGTCCAAAACATGTTGGATTTGCAAGATGAACTTAATAAACAAACCTAATGAAACATTCAGCGCACAATCAAACGTCAAAAAAACAGCTGACGGCAAAATGCTGTCAACAAAAAAAAATTAATTTGAGTTCAAAACACATTTGTTTTTCTCTGTCTTCTCCTCAAGATAGAGGCTTGAGATCTAAAGAACATATTGAACAAAATCTTTATATATTCTTTATTTTTCTCTTGTTGCAAATAAATCTGTTTTAATTCTGTAGAATTCATTTTATTTAAAAAAATATGATATGAGTTGCTAATTTGTAACACAAAAATTGCATTAATGTTTAATTTGACAGTTGTTGTCAAAATAATTAAAATGTCAAACGAAAACGTGTAAATGTGCGGTGTGAACAGTTTATGAGTTTTCCAAAATTTTTAGCTGAAAACCCCGTTTTGAGTTTGGTGTGAAAAGGCTATTAGCTCTGAACGTTCAAGATAAAATAACTGAGCAGACTGAGTTAAATTTTGTTCAGAGCTTGTTCAGAGGATGTTCGGAGCATGCTCGATATGCTCGGACTCTGTTCAGAGCTCTTTTCTGAGTTAAAAAAGAAAAACGCCTATTATTACAAGTTAACTGTTAAGAGAGATATTTTTTGATTATCGTAAAAAAGAACGCATTGCAAAAACTTTTTACTGTCAGTAGTTCTGTGACTGTTTCAATATCAGTATCCTCGAAACTTTTCTTTGACAGGAAGACACCTACATAGTATGTACATATGTATATTTGTATGTATATATAGCATGAACACTTCAATTTCTCCAAGGGAAAAGATTTTTCAAACCGTTTACATTAGAATCTAGTAAAAAAAAACAGTTGTAATTCCCTACTCTGATGCTATGTATCACTGAAAAGAAATACAATTACTGTAAAACACATGTATTATTCTAAAAATATATGACATTATTTTTTAAATGATTTATCTTCCGCTGTTGTAAATAACCTAAAAATATAGGGACACAAATTTACTACTATGTATATATTATTCCGAAATATATTGAAAACATTAAGCATAGAAAAATCTATTATTTCTGTAGTAGAATATTTTATATTTCACTTTTTATGATCAGTTTTATCAAACTGAAAATATTCTATGAAAAATTAAATAAAAAATAAATCCAGCTAAAGTTTTCGTCTTTTATATTTTTTATTTTAATGGTATTGGTTAAAATAAAACGTAAGGAGTTTGAATACAATAAATTCAGCTTTAGTAACCGATAAACTGAGTTAATTAACCCATCGACATCAAACCTTGTGTAGCTTGTTTGCCAATGTTTGCTCCAGTGGTTGCTAATGCTGCGCCACCTTTGGGACCACCCAACATTGTACCAGCTGCACCACCGAGAATACCCATACCAACTTGAGTAGCACCTCCAATAAGGTTACCGGCAAAACCGAAAAGTCCACCTAAGCCACCACCACCGTGGCCTCCTGAGTGATGATTGTTTGACATGCCATTTCCGTTTCCATTGGAGACGTCCTGTCCTTGCATTTGACGTTGTCCTTGGTTTTGGTCTGCATAGTTATTACTGATGTAGGTCACTGAAGATGGTTGTACTTGTGGTTGCATTTGTGCAACATTGTCGACATATGTTACATGCTTTTCCACGGTGGTGTAAGCCCCGTCATAACCAAAATTGTTGTCAACGGTCATAGGCATTGGCATGCTAGTGTAGTAAGTTGCGGCATTCGAAACACCGATAACAGCCACAAGAGCCAAAAGGGACAACGTTATTTTAAACATCTTATTGTAAAGTTTGGGTTTTCGATACTTTGAGAAGACTAAAAAGTAACTGATGTTTTTGAACAGAATCTTTGAGCCTTTTATACAAAAACCAAAGGTTTTAATTAACTTAAAACTATAAAGATTGTGTAGCTCAATATTAATTAAATATTTACATTAATTATTTTATGCCAAATTACACAAACCTGTACAAACTGAACTTATTTTTAATCTTTGATCTGTAATGAAACAATTCCCTGATATTTGGCATCTGCGGCTGATATTTCAATAGTTTATAACATACTATACATCTTGAAATACATAAAAGCAAACAGAAAAAAAGACTAACGTTTAATCGTTATTGGCCAAATATTATTGTATGAACTATGTATTTACATACATACTTGTGTATGTACAGTTTTAATTGGTTTCCATATGAGAACACAGCACACTTATCAAAAGTAATTACCGTTTTCAATTTGGTTGTCACGTCTGGTTATATCGCAAGTATAGATTTGATATTCGATGTATGTACATAACTTAAGTCTACTGTTCATTTTTTTAAGTTTCTAGTATTTTGAATTTGGAAAACGCGAATGTTATTTTATTTTATTTCGTTTCGCAATGGAGTGGAATTCACTTTCGTTATGGAAATTCTCAATGAATACCTCGGTAGGGCTAACATAACTTAAGGCCCTATAAACACTCCAATTCAAGCTTAAGCTTAAACATATACTTTTACACTAATTACACAATTAATCCGAAATTTAAAATTACGAATTAACACGATGTCGAAAACTCGTAACTTCAAATGACATTTCGACAGTTGAAATGTTAAACTCTCTCATCAAAACTATTCAATTCATATACTTAAAAAAATACATTAAAATCCATGAATCTACTTGTCAATGCCCAAATAGTTTGATAACTGGATAGTTACAATAGAATTTGACAGTTGAAAACATGCCTAAATATTGTAATGCTATATTGGGATTATGTCAGTTAAAAGGGTTTTCTGTTTGCGTATTTTGCGATTTTCGGAATCTTGGGTTATACCGCATCCTAAAATGTCTTGTACCAGAAGTCGGAAAGAGCTAATCATTGTCTTCATGCTCGAGTATAAGTACATAAAATTTGACTATTGGTTTTCTGTTTATTAATATTATAATTTCATGTGTGGAGTGGGCACCAGATGACCTTAGTACCAATAAAAAACAAATTAAGTGATATACATCATGTAAAATAAACGCCAGTAGGAGAGATGAGGGCGAGAAGGACCATTTAAGATTTAAATTTTCCTGTTTTTTTTTTAAGAATTACTTCAATCATCGAACTTTATCATAGTAAACAATGAGGGTTTCGCCTCAGAAATCTATTTTTCCGTGGGAGCAGAATGACCTTGTTTAATTTTATATAATAACTAGAGGTCCCGGCAAACTTTGTCTTTCCCCAATTTAATGCAGAAACTCAAGCTATGGATTTTTTTTTTCTAGGTGGCCCGGTGAATCGTAAGTTTACTACAAAGTGGATTGAACGACAGGACAACCGAAGTTGTTGAAAACATCTGTTTCGTTGTGCTGAATGTAAAATAATAACCACACAATAACACCAAAAAATTGAAAAAGTAAAATTCACTGTATTACGGTTTACTACAAAATAAATTTAACATGTGGTGGTTATGCTATTAAATTGTAGCTTATATGAAACGTTTGGACGTTTGACATAGCGCCATCTATTGAATACTTACTCAATCCAGTCAACAGATATCGCCATCTGTTAAAATCGTTTATAGCTAAGAGATTGTTGTGCTGTCCTGTAATACCTACACAAATAATTTGTAATACAATATTATTGCGATCATAAATTGAGATGTTAGCTATCCTATCTTTCAAGTTGGATCAAACTGCACACGGTGTACAAATTAGGACAACGTGACACATAATTTATGTATACACATAAGATTTTATATTATTATATTTCTATTTAAGACAATAGTTTTTTCAAACTTTCATGTCGTTGTAGATGGTTTTTGCAAATTGTTTGTTAACTAATTTCAGTTTCCAATGAAACTAAGGGATGTGTTGTAAAATTGTGTTTCCATTAAATCGAAATATTGAATAAGAATAACATACATTTAAGAACCATGTTAAAAATCAGTTTCGTAATTTTTGTCCCATTACCCTTCTTACCTACTTTTCCCCTATGGTAAGTCAACTGAATTAATGTATTCCTTTCTGAAGTGTTCATGTTGCCAAATAAAATGGCATTGACAATTTCCTTCACCCAGTAAAGGCTCTAATTTCATATTGATGAAACAAATAAACTGTGGTGCACTCAGGTGTACTGTTCACTTACTTATTTTATTAATTTATAATCTAACTTTTTTCTATTGATGTTTAACTCGGCTTATATCCATTAAACACATCCTATATACACTAAAAAAAAAACGGAACAAAAGCCAGTTTCTTGTAACAAAAAATTATTTCTTAAAAAACAAAAAGAAATGGCAGTTTTCAAACTTAGCCAAACTTAAATGTAAATTTTTTTTTAAATTGTCAACAGATATCGCCATATTGTGCCTACGATAAAAAGATATTTATTGAATTTGTCAATACAAGCAACAGTTAAGTTCACGAGAAGTTACTTCCTTATTTCATATTTATTCAGTTGTTCTTCAAAAATTTGTTGATATATTACTAGACCCATGTTTTTAATTACGATTGTAAACTCAGTTTTGATCTTTTGTATAAATCCGACAGCTAAATCTTATGTGCATGTTCATTAAAAAACATTCACTGATTAATATCCGAAGAGCAGGAAAATAATTTAAATTGTATTATGCACATACATAATGTATGTTTGTACACATAACATAATATTTTTAAAATATGTATAATTGCTTTGACTTTTTGATTTGACATTATTTACATACATATTTTCATAAAAAAAACTATAACGTGTTTTTTTGAGTCGATTTATAATAATCTTATCTCACTATGGCTAGACCGAATAAATTTCAAATTCGTTTTTGATTAAACTCTAAGGACCAAGGAAAATATTAAGTATATTTCATGCATAAGTTTCAAAATAGTCTACAATTTCTTCTTTAGGCTTTTTTAACAATTAGACAAAATATTAATGTTATACTGAGTGATGGCAAACTATTTTAAATTAACCGATAATGATTTATTAAATGAGTACGTTTAAAATACATAAGGGACTTTCTTATACAATCAACGAATTGATTTTCCTTAAATACAATAACTGCTAAATATTCAAAATAAGTGTTCATGAAAGTGTTTCCAATCAAGTAGGTAATTCTGCTCCAATCACTTGCTGCATCCGCTTTCCATTTGCAAGGTCTGTAGTAGTGTGCAAAAAACATTAAGAGGAATCAATTGATTCGATTCCAACAATTCGATTATGGTATCACACTCATCTAAGAACAGAACAATTCATTGCTACATCAATCCTGCAATGTTTTTAACTAAATCCGAACGGAAATATGAGCAAAAAAACGAAGGTTTTCTACCAAGATCACCACCGACCTAATTTTGGTTTTATGTAGATTTAATAAGCTAATGAAACAGAACATCATTTTTGTTGTTCTTTTCTTATTTAATACATATTTCTAGACATTTATTTAAATATTCTCATCTATTACATATTATCGTTTTGGGTGTATACATACATTCATATTTATAATAACTATTATATTGTTTTTGTTTTCATTTAAAATTCCTTACTTGTCTGTCATTGTTTTTTGTTTTTATTGTAAACAGTTAAATAATTGCAAATATCAATAATTTAAGCTAAAAGTTTCATTTGTTTTGTAAAATACTTTAAACGGTGCATTTTGTTTTCAAAAATCTATAGCTCTGCCTAAAGTTTATTTCGACTAAAAGTCCGTTTTATTTCATTTTTGTTTGTCTATGTAAATTGTTTAATATATTTATTTTTACAATACATACATATATTAATGTAGGTATACATGTACATATGTACATATAATTTAGCTTTGTATTCATTCCGAGATAGATACATATGTACGTGGTGGATTAGTGTATCATCAATAAATATTGTCATTATTGTTTTCCTAATAGATTTTGTTTGTATTTTAACTTAATTGATGCTTGTTTACTTAATATAGTATTTTATTTCTGTTTTACAATAATTCGTGGGCAAAAATAAAAATAATAATAATTTGGTTGAATTTTGAATTTATTTTTTATTAGCCAGTAATCACTTACACATAAGCTACATTATAAACTTATTTGCCATCGATTTTATAATTTTTTTTTTTCTTTTTACAATTTATTTTAAATCTTTTATTTTTTGTTTTACAAACATGATTATCCGCTAAATGATCTAGAATAATTAACATTAACGTATATTTATATTGAGTTACAACTTTACAAGGAAACATTTTTGGTGAAAAGTTAAACATAAATAATGTTGAGTTGACAGTGTGCTGGGCGGTTAGGATTGGAAATATCTGTTAGCAAATTACATTTACTTATATTTGAGCTTCTAATTTTTTTTAACTACTTTTCTTAGCATTTATTACATATTCCTTTCATTTTATGTATTTTAATAAAAGTAAGTAAGATAAATTGTAAACGATTTAAAATTTAAGAAAAAACTTTTTTATCTGTATTACAGCTTTAGTTAGCTCGCGATCTGATATAATGTAGTTTGCACAGAAAAATCAATCTATGTAAGCAACTAACATGCAATTAACAGCGAATAGTCATACAACTATAGCTTACAAACCAGCTTCTTTGGATCTGTTTTATTTATTTTTCCGAATATTCATTAAGTAAAATTGTCATCATGCATACTATTCCTTTTTTAGATCCGATGATTGAACAGCGAAATGTGTTTCCAGATTTAATTAATTCATACCTTCTATTAAAAAGATCAGGTCCTAAAATATATGCGAAAAAATCATATTCGATTCAAATCTTCAAGTGAACAACGGAATCAGCAGAAATGTTACAGAACTATTCTATAGTAACCTGAGACACTTCGATTAAGCTTAAACGTGTTGCGAATAGAATAATGAGATGACGCTCAAGTTTTTTTTTTATGATGAACAATTTTGTAAGGCCACAGCCAAAACATGGACATAACCCTTAATATAGAAATTTAAAGAAAAAAAGGGGAAACTGTTAAATATGTATATAAATTCAAAATTACGCAATTGTCTTACATAAACGCTTTCTTAATCATAACATATTTTTTTTTTTACTTTTATTTTGAAGATATATTATTATTATAACACAGATAAATCAGGAGAAAACAAAAAAAATCAATTTAGAACATTGCACAAAATATATAAGCCACAATTTTAAGTTATACCTACGCCTCCGCCGTGCTTTTAAAAACATGGAACGAATTTAAATTTATAAAGCAACAAGTATATAAGCTTATCTGAGTGAGCACAAATTATATTTGTAATATGTATTATGAATTTTGTTTTTTATAGGTACTTTTCAAAGTAGTATCTAAATATATATGTATTTTTATTTGTTTTCTTTGTATATACATAAATAAATGTATAGTTATATATTTACAAGCACTATACTCACAATAAATTTTGCATTTAGCGCTTTGGAAAACTTATGAAGATCATTGTAATATTTTTGTTAAGAAAGCTGAAAATAAAAATATAAAAACGTTTTTCCGTCTTGTGTTTATAAGGAATTCCTATTTTAATTTTTTTGGATCACATAAAAACCAAACAAAAACTTTAATATTAAGACAATGTTAAATTTGAACACAGATGAATGCCTAATTATTTTGTGACAAGCAATTCATAATTCACTTTTCTTTGCCAAAACGTTTGCGTGTGTAATTTGTTACAGAGTTTTTTAAATGTTTCAATAATATCAAAATTGCTAGCATTCGTTCTACAATAAACATAAATAAGCTTAGCTCAGGTCTTATTCTGGAAAGCAATCTGTTTGTTTGATAGTTTGGCCATCGTCGTCGTGCAATTTCATTTAGGTATGTCTACGGTAGAGTTTTATAACTCTGAAATGCCACTTTTCAAGTGTTTAGGTTTAAAGTTCAAATTATTCGGTCTACACTATTGACAAAAAAATTAGGTCAAGATAATGTTACATTCCTTCATTTAAATTTAAATCCTCAATAATCATAAAACTATGTAATACATATAAAAAAAAACTTATCTTTGAGTAGGAATGTAAAAAATAAGAAGATTAATAATTTAGCAGCAATTTCTTTCCATATTTGTGATGCAACTGTATTCAGAACATATTCCTCGTTTCATAAAATAAAAAGCAAAACGTCTCATACATTCTCCAAAGCGATCCAAGCTATGACCATGAAAATAATGCTTGTTTCCTTTCCAGTACTTCGTAAGCGTTAACACATACATATGTCTGTATATATTACATACATACATATATATATGCGCATCATTATATAATATATAACTTTTCTTAATTTAACAGCGCATCTATAAGTGTCATAATCAACATTTTTATTATTTTTCTTTTTTGTTTTAAATATATATATTTCATTTATAATTTTATATCTGTCTTCAACTCATAATTATTTTCGTTTAGTTTAAATTATTTGTAACTTTTTCTTTTAATACAATCAAGCTAATTGCCTATCATAAAATAATAACATTAATCTTTTATTTACAAAAAAATCATAATAATAATATCAATAAAATATATTTATAAAAAAAAAAAAACTTAAATCAATAAATTGGAATGATTATACAAAATTCAATTTTTATTTCTAAATTACTAAACAATTTTGATTGTTACATTATTACAACAACAAAAAGTAATGAAATCAATGAACAAAATCATATAATGTAACTATTTAATTTGTTTCATTAATGGACGCGTCGTAAATATTCAATATTGGAGAAGTAGAAAGAAAATATAAATTTATTTTTATAAAATAAACAAAAGACACAAACTAGAATCTTTGATATTAAAGATGGTGCAATTAGGGTCTCTGATGATAATGGTTGAGATAGGAATTTAGCTTTTAGAATTTTAAATACATAATTTTGTTGTTTATACATAACATAAGTGTACATGTTCATGTATTTTTGTATGTAGGTTCTTAACTTGCTTTCCATATTATAATAGATGGATTGTGTATACTTTTTTTTTCTATACATATGTGTATATGTATGTATATATTTTTATATATACATGCAGAGGGGAAATTTAAGATATTACTTCTTATTTTTGTTTAAGGTAAATTATGTTTAGCACAATCAGTAGTTTTCAATATAGGTATAGCAATTTCTGCAATAATAAGTGATAGTATATAACTATATTATTTTATTTATTTAACGTTTAATAGTATTATTTTAGTGGATGCGCGGATTGAAGAGATTTTGTTTGTATTTTGTTTACATTTTTTATATCACTTATAACGCTCCAAATGGATCTAGTTGAATGTTCTTACTGCCATTCTGTTGGGCCGGACTGCTGTGTGGTTGCGCTGCCGCTGTTGGCTGCATTGCCATCATTTGCGGCATCACTGGCTGTGCCCCAGTCATAGGTTGCATGTTGTTCGTTGCCATCATTGGCGCCCCCATGACTGACATCCCCTGCTGCAATTAGAAAACATCCATATTGTATTGTTTCTCTTTACCGAATGTTTTTATTATAAAAAATAAAAGCTATCAATACTCAATTTCTAGCGCTAAGGAGTGTGAGAAGTAATTTATACTAATTTTTTTTTTTATGTAAAACGAAACGAAATTAAAACAATTTTTAACGTACTAGCAAACTAGCTTACCTGCATGTAGTTAGGTAACACAGGATAAGTAGGGTGAATAAACGGATGATTAATTGTGACTGGCGCAGGACTAACTGTCATGCCATGAGCCTATGTATTTTGTGTATAGAAATAAAAAAATAAATAAAAAAAATATTTCAACATAAAAACAGAAAATAAAGCAAAACTAAAAAAATGAATATTTAAAACTAAAAAATCGAATTCTTAAATAAATTAAATATACTTGTAATATCAATTGCAGCAATTCTATTACTTGGAGTTCAATGTTCTGCATAATTATATGGATTTAAGATACAATTTTAATAACTACTGCCTACCTATACATACCAATTAACAAATATCACACTTTTGTTTGTTGCCCATATACAACATTAAGATTAAATAATAAGTACCTCAAGGTTTATGCTATTTATAAATTTAGTTGAGGAATTGTGTTAAAAACAAATTGAGTAATATCCTGATCCGATTGACTTATTCCTATAAAAGCAGAGTGGGCTAATTTAAGTACAATTTTTAGAGCTTTGTCTTATGATTTCCCTAAAGGACCATTTAACCTTATAATTAATTAATTGTCATAATTTAATTCTATAATCAATTATTTTTTGTTTTAAATTTATTAAACAGGAACAACACTGAAGCTATTGTCACGGAAGTTCTGAAAGTTTTCCTCCCCTTTAAGGCGAATATTAAAAGCAACTTTAAGGATGAGAAGATTATAAAGCTAGTATTACACGGTCAACGTAATGTGTTAACGCGTTGACTCTCTTATCGTCAAATAGACAACTTTTAATACAATGACAATGTGAACGTTGACGGTGCGTTGACGGAGAAAATTTTGATTTTTCGATGACGTCAGAGAGTCAACGCGTTGACCTATTACGTTGACCGTGTAATACTAGCTTAAGAATTTTGTATATTTTTTCTGTAAGAAAAAATTGAAGGATGAAGCTATAAACAAAATCAAAGAATTAAAGAATTAAAAATCCTCCCGATTGTGATATCTGCCTATCCCAAAATGTCATAATATAGATCTTGATTGTCAGCTGTCTATTTCTTATTGAATTAAGATACAGATCTGAATAGCTTTGTTTCGTTCCTTTAAAGTGACCGAGCACAACGTCATAAGTCAAAGCGTATCACTTCGAGTTAAATGTGAATTTGGAAAGAATTGTTTTCTTTTATTACAATAAAAATGTTTGGACCTCTTCTGTTAATTTACAAAAAGGATACAAGACGATGTTCTTTTTGTGATATGTGATGTCTGATTTAAACCACCGAATATGTAAGTCAAAAATGTTTTCTTCTGAAAATCTGTCTGTCTTTATTATGTACATACATTTAAATTTGAAACTTTTCCAAATTATTGAGAAGTTTGTTACAAATCTGTGCAATTTGTTTTAGTTCAATTTGTATTCAAATGAAAATATTTGAGGACCATTTCTTATGATTCGATAATAATATTTGGAATAGTTATTCAAAAGATTTAAGATAGATAAGATATACTAATGAAAATTCTGAAAAAACTAATCAAATGAAAATACAAACATTTGGGAAAAAGCTTATAAAGTAAGAATTACATACATATATAAATATAGCGAAAAAGTAAAATAAGAAAAAGGAAATAATTATTTCTTAAATAAAATTAAAAAAAAAAAAAATTAATTAACAGAATGGCTAGGTCCCCAAATTGACCACCAGAGCTGCCGCATTTTGTATTTGCATGTTAATTCAGGCTTTAATTATTATCTCTCATTTAGAATGTTAGGAGATATAACAACTGATGGCCTATTTTGCGATCTATTTTTGTTTTATTTTTATAGACTACCTTGTGCTTTTAATCATCATTTGACAGTGGAAACAATTAAAGTTGTACTTCATTTTTGTAAAATAAATAAAATTAAAGTAATTAAACAGCATTTTTGTACTTTTCTAGTGAAGCGAATCTAGTATGTTATGTATTTATAAAGCAACTAATCACTTGCGGAGCCATAGTAAATTTGTAAAAGTTTTTTTTTTTATTTCTCGGTTGCATACTGACACCTATCCTATTTAAGCATTATTATCGACAATGAGCAATCAAATTTATCTGTGTTGACATATTCTTCATATTTCTTCTCACTACACAACTCACCATTGGGCGATAACCTGCACCAGTTGTTGCGGCCATTGGTTGTGGTGTCCAATTAGCACCTGGCTTAGCTGTGTTTTTCGGCGAATTCCACTGCACGGGTCTGCAATAGCACAATGGTAAGCAATTTACATTTTGCATTTAAAATACATAAGTACTGCTACTCACTTTGTGCTTCCCGATTTATTTATGTTTAAATTATCTACCAGCGACATAAGCGAACTATCCAGATCACCAGTGAGAATTTTTCCAGTGCCTGCTGGCTGGGATGCGCCTTGTCCAGGCTGTTGCTGCTGTTGTTGTTGTTGTTGTTGTTGTTGTTGTTGGAAACCACCTGCACCTGAAGCAACAACATCAGTTGGATTTGGAACACCTGACATGGCTAGTGTGCTACTGCCCGCAGTATTGCCGGGCTTCAATACATCACCCAATGCATCGAAGCCTTACATTACGTTTGATTTTTTTTTTTTTTTTTTTTATGTACGAATATAGTATGTGTGTTTTTTATGTATTTTGTTTAATTTTTGAATTTTTGTATTTACCGATTTGACAAAAGCATATTTACATGAAGTTCAGCCCAAGTTAGTTAGGAGTGTTTTTGTTTCGATTTACGAATATGATGAGATGTTTATTTTTTTGTTTGTTTGTAGATCCATTTATGTATGTGCATTTAACCACCACAAAGAGACGCGATTTGTACAATGTTTCAATGGATTCAGAAAGGGTTGAAAAAGATAGACAAAATTCCATATTATTCACCATGTGTGCCAAAGTTCAAAGATAATAATGTGATTGTTTGGTAAGTGTGGGCCTACATAAATCATGGTTAGAGCAAGCACTAAGTAATACATAGTTTTGAGGCAAATTATGATTTGATTTAAGGCACTTTAGCATATCTTGTGAGAAAATTGTTAGTAAAAGCTTCGAAAACATTAATATAGTGCATTCTTTGTTATACAAGAATCCAACAACTGCCAAATGCATTAAATTATAGCTAAATACTTTGAAAAGGCATGTCAATACAAAATATACACTATAAAACTATGTCGGCAAACAAATACAGGATTTAATATAGTTCAGTAGATACAACCATGATTTCAATATTTTACGAGTACACATTCCGCTACTCTTTCTTAAATATATACATACATACATATTCAAATTTTTGAAAGCAATTTTTTGGTATTTTGTATAGATGTTCTATTTAAAAAAAATGTGTGTTTTGACAAGTGCTCTTTTAGTGAGTTTGACATACCCATCTCATAAGAAACACATCGGAAAAATAAACTCAATCTAGTATTTAAGTTAAAAACCAGACCTAAATTTAAGCATTTATTTTTGAATAACAAGAAGAAGAATTTGGCGATTTATTCACGCACTTCGGGTTTGAATTCGTCATCGAGTTACATAGGTGTTTTTCTAGTTGCAAAGCGAGTGAACTTAACCTCAAAGTCAAAGATATAGCACTATACGAATGTGGAATGCTTTACACGGCTCATTTTTTCCCAGCATTTGCGAAGTTCAGATATTAAAAACCAAAGTGCATCGGTATTTCGTTTGTAATCCTATCCTAATTCCTAATCGCTTACACTTTGTTAATCATGTTGTGAGAATATATGACATATGTGATGAAAAAGATCAAATTTACGAATTTTGCATTGCATTCTTAGGAACGTTCCAGTTCTGATTACTTTAATTTGAAACAAATTCAATTTATAACGACCAAGGCGGATTGAAAAAAAAAACCTTTTACTTTTAAAATACATAGTCCTAATCCACTTCAAATTTAACGGTTTTAATCTTATACGTGCGTCTAAATCGTTTTGGAAATACTATTACTACCCAAAATCTTATACAAAATACCATTAAATCAATGCACAGCGAGAAACTTAACCTTATTTTAAACAAACAACATAAAAGAAAAAAAAAACAATACAACAAAAACCAAAACCAAAAAAATAAAAACTTAATATGTATCAAACAAAACTATAAACAAAAAATCAAGCTTGGCAAACATTGGAATTATGACCTCCATGTTCCATGCCAACAAAATTATGCGACATTGGTGCAAAACCAGCATAGCTTGCATTAGAAACAACACCAACATCAGTGACGTCGACCACAGACACATCCTCGATAGCTATTAAGGGTGTTGACGATTGCAACTGGGGAAGAGGTGATCCACTCTTATTTATGATTCCATCATCACATACGTCAACTAACATTGAACATGAAGTCGAGGATCCTAAAGGAATGTGAGGGTTTTGATTTGAAGACATCATCACCTCTTCCGCAGTATTGCAGCGCTTTATTGTTATTGAAGGCTGTGCTTCTTCACCTGGTGGTGTAGCAAAATAATTTGGCTGTTGCTGCTGCTGCTGCTGATATTGTTGTTGTTGCTGTTGTTGCTGGATTTGAGGTTGAAAACTTGTGAATTCTGAACTCATACTATCCGCTTCATCAAAGAAAGGATTTGGCAATGTTTGATTTGAAGGAAGGTCCATAATGGCGGCTGCGGCGTTGGCGTTCAAGGCGGCAGGAGCAGCTTGGAAATATTTGCACATATAATAATAATAAATACGAAAAATTCATTTTAGTTCCAGAAATGTGAAAATTGAGGATGTTGCGAGCGAGGTGTGTCTTTTGCATTTTTGGGTATATACTTGTTTTGGTGGATTCTATTTGGAATGTTTGTACCAAGTTTATGACTTTTGAGGTTCGTTATCGTTAGCAAATTACATATATTGAACATTGTTTTTTCTTTTTTATTGTGGTATTAAATAAATAAATGAAAACAAAATTAATAAAATAATATACTTATAATAATGTTAGTTGTTATTCGTTGGTTAATTAGTATATTTATGATACAGGACTTAACAAAAACATGCGCTTTGAGTATTAAAGTAGTTGAAGTTCTTTGGTTAAAAATATGCATACCATTTTATAAGTTAGTATATATTTATAACAGAATATAAGTGGTATAGTAAAATAATAATTTTGTTTAGCGTTTATTGAACATTTATGTATAACATTCAGCTATAGAGGAATTTGAAATAATATGACTATGCAAGCAGAATCTTAAGCAACTCACCTGTTGGTTCTGTGTTTCCGAAAACCGACGAGAAGTTACTATCTGAAACGAAGGCATTTGCAGCCGAACCTTGACCTGTTGCTGATCCATTGAAACCTGATTGATTCGCAAAGAGAGATGACGTTGAGTAACCTTTTATTTTGGGAAAGTTGAATAATAAAGAAACATAAAACAAAAGAATAAAATAATAATTTTAAACTACAAACATAAAACTAATTTAATTAAAAAAACACATAAATTGTTGTAGGGAATATGAAGAATGGTTATAAATCAGAAAGAACAACGAAAAAAAAACGTCAATCCGTGTTACCCAACTATTTCCAGGCAGTAGTTTGTTGTTGCTTGTAAAAATTGTTCAAAAATACAAAAGTTTTAAATCTACGCTATTTGTCTAATAACAATAATATGCACACACTGATCTTGGGATTTGCTTGGTGAGATAGACTTAATTTGCTTGAATTTAACTGAAGATGAGACTAGAGAAATATTGCTTTTCAAAAGATCATATCCAATTATTGCCACTACATTATTTTGAGACTAAATTATTGTTTTACATATTAAAGAAAACCCCAGCGACTACAGGCTAAGGTTTATTGGAACAAATAAAACAGCTGTTTGTTAAATACTTCTTTCGCAAGTTTTTTTTAGACATGGGCAACATTAATATCCATAGATATCCAAGGAGTTATCTTGTACTTCAAGTTATACACATTTGCTTGGATGGTACTTCTTCACCGTCAATGGAAAGTCTGTTATGAAATTAACGAAATAGCTCGCTTGAAAATTTTATAGAGACAAATATGTTGAAATTCCTTTTTTTTTTGTGAAAAAAACTAACAAGGAATTTTTATAAAAATTCAAAAGTAATTTTTAATTACAAATCGCAACAAAAGCTGATTTTTTCTGACAACGAAGTAAAGATGTCAGGAATAAATTAATTTGTTACAAAAATTATTGAAAATTATTATAAAATGTTTCTTTATCTTTATAACTTAAAAAGTCTGTTTTAAGAAAGATTACTCAACAACCTACGATTAAAAACTAAAACATCATACAAACATATGTACAATAATTCTTAAGTCATTTCTTATTAAAAATGTATCTCTAGTTACCTACCATTACGAGATTATCAAAAATAATAGATCACAACGAATAAAACAAAATAAAATAAAAACAAATAACTACCATTATTCAGCCAAATATTATTAGCACCTGGACCTCCGACCGGAGCTGGAGCTGCGGATGCATCAAACATATCGGCAAATGGATTACCCAACTGCAAAAGATCATCAGAAGCTTTTGTAGTGCTCGCCGCTGGTGCAGCTGGCACACCAAATAGATCAACAATTGGAGCGTTGCCCTGTGAAGCTGGAGGGGATGATAAAAATGGATTTGTAAGAGCATTAGCCGCAGCACCCCCACTCCCGCTGGGCGATGAAACTTTTGACTGTAACAAAAAAATAAAACAATTATTATTATTTGTACCTAAAATATGAAAATAATTTTTTTATTTTAAAATTTACTTTGTACTGGTTCATGGCAGCTTCCTCTTCAGCCAATGCTTGAGCTTTAATAGTGTCATCGATGCCATTGGTGTTGTCAAATTTACTTGATGCAGCTGCAGTGCCAAAGGAAGAGCTAGTAGAAGATAGGGCAGACACACCACTCTTTACGTTCTTTTGGTTGCTACTTTTGTTGTCAATTTTTTGTTTAAATAATTTTTATCAATTATTGTAAAAGTCCGTGGTATCGAATTGTGCGAATGATTTGCATGATTTTTTTAACAACAAAATCAAAATCAAATCATAATTTCAACAGAAACAATAACAAGTTATTTTTAATTCAAAATAAAAGCATAATGCAACCAAAATTACATAACGGGAAAATGGATAAAGTAAGGAAATGGTTTTCAAATTTAATTTAATTTTTTTATTTTAGTGCAAATTGGGGGTAAATTAGTAAGAAAGTAGTGAATATGTGGGAAGAAAAAAAAGACGAAAGAAAATTTTATAGATTACTAAATTATTCTACAAACAAATATTGGAAATTTTGTTTAAAAGATTCATATGTATGTACATTTGCATAAGATTACTACATCATCTATATACATAATTCAAAAGATAAACTAAAATTAAAAATTAAAATAAAACTAAAACTAAAAATAACTTTGCGGTTTAACAAAAATAATGTCTACGTTTAAATTAAAACATGTACTAGATAGACGGCCTTTGCTAGCGAGAAAAACAAAATTATATGCTAGGAGAGATTTTTAACTTACACTTAAAAGAAGGAAGTCATTTATTGCCAACAAAAAAAAGTATGATTGCGCTCTGATATTTTTTTAAATCTAAGTTTAAGAATTCCGTGGACATGCACAGTTGTCCAACTTTTGGGTTTCGTTATTTCGTTAAACTTAAACAACAATTTGAAACCAATTTTTTCAAGTTCTATAACTTTAAAATCGCCATAAGCGAGGTATCCGTTCAGAGTGGAGATTTCTCCGATTGTGTACGCTTCGGAGGATTTTTGTTACATTTCTCAGACATTTATTTAACGAACCGGCGAATTTCAGAGCTTAGGAACAAAATTCACCGACGCTTCGGTATATTGTTATTCTTTTCAATAAGAACCTCCGACAAAGTATGTGTTGCGGCAATTAAATTAACAACTTTAGGTTGCAATATTACAAAGCAAAGCGTTTTTATTCAGCTTGCCCTAATTAGGAGTAAATTATAAAAACCAAAGCGCAATCAATAATCAATAACAAAAAACAAAATTATATTAAACATTGTCTTTTTTTTAGTTTTAACCACGGCTCTTTGAAAAAATTTAAACTCCTTATTTCACTACAAACTAACTTACCTTGCCGACTGAGTTGGAGTATTTGCAGCAGAACCCTTTCTACCTTCCAATGTTGCCAAATGTTGTTCCAAGGCGTCTAGCAATGAACTAGGCGCTTTTGTTAAATCTGGTATGTCACCTTTATCAATGCCAACATTCTACAAGTTATATCGAGATATTTTTTGGTAAATCAAAAATTTATGTTGATGTAATTTAAAAAACATACCTCGGCAACTTTCAAAAATTCCCCAACACGATCCATTCGAACTAAGAACTTTTTATACAAGTCTAAAGCATCACGAGCTTGTTTTTTATTCATATCAAAATACTTCTCAAGCAAATTGATAATACCGTCATTGTAGCACGCAAACAAGCGTATGAGATCACGGAACAATAACATAAAGCTCATGTTGATGACACCTTTCAAAGAAAGAATGAAAAAAAAAAATAATAAAAGCTTTCAGGAGATTATTATTTTGTTTTCAACTCAACTAACCATTTGTTAGATCGTTTGCTTGGCAATCGAACTCAAGAAGTCCATCCAATTGAGCTTGCAATACTGGTAGAGTTTTAAGCAGCTTGTCAGCGTTCATTGTCCGCAAAGATCCTTCCTCCTTGCTATAATTGAGAAAATTTAAAGGAAATTATTTTCTAACCAAATGATTCATCCCCCAACCCAAAACTTACCCTCGTTTGACTTTGCAAAAATCAAATGCAACAGTTCGGTACGAAAGAGCCTTTTCGTTAAGGTATTTAGCATATCTACGAATAAATGGTGACATATCGTAACCTATATAAAAAAAAAAGAATACACACAAATTTAGTTGAATCAACAGAATTTCTACTTAGTGTGGTGGGTTAAATGTTTGCACTGAAGGAGTATGGCGGATAGTTAGGAGTTATAGTTACAGCTGAAGTGGCGCTTTGTACTCACCCATTCTCGCCCCAACTGCTCCCATGCCCTCTTTTATGATTGGAATTGTAAATGGTAAGAGTTTTTTTTTTGTATTGAGTTAAAACAAAAGCCAAAAGAAAAGAAAGAAAAAGCAATAAATAGTGTTAATAATTATTAATAATTCTCACTGATACAGTTAATTTTTGTTTTTTGTTAATACACCAACAATATTGTTAGTCGATACAAAGAAAATAATAATACAAAATAAAATCATAAATGAGAAAAATAATAAATAGTAAAAGCTTTTTCCAAATAAAAGCATAAAAACTTACAAAGAACAATTAAACAAAACACCGATTTTTTAGAAATAAATAGTGATGATGATTGTAATTAAAATTAATGGTTTAATAAGAAAAAAAATAACTAAACCCTTTGAGCTGTTATAAAGAATCTATTAAGTGGTTGGACTCATTTTCTAGAAATCCAAAGTCATAACAAGGTATTGATATTCACCAAATAAGGATTAAAATTAATTATTAAATTCATAGAAATATAATGTGTTTTCATACAATTTTGTATTTTTTGCAGTTAATAAATGTAGCCCGGATATGCCATTTACCAACTTATAGCTTTCTCTATAAATTCTATACTTGATAACGGTTGGTTGCAAAAAGGTATTCCTGAAGTGGTGGAACCATCAATTCTTATGTGAGCTGTCCATTTAGCATTTCATTAAACTACACTTCCCATAATTCCAGTATACATAGTTTCTAGGTGTTAGGTTGTATTCATCGTGAAACCAGTCGATCCAACTCCTGCGATTGCTGTGATGGAGTTCGTTTGAGTTTTGATGCTATCTCTAATTTATTATCATTTATTTTAGGTTTCCAATTCCAATTGATGACTTCAGACACACATTAGAGTCCCTTCAGATTTGTAGCAGAATGTATTTTTCTCTTCGTCTGGTGTCTTCTCTTTATGTTCGTTTACGAAAATGAATGTGTTTACGAATGTGAATGTACTAAAATTTATCATTCTGATTTGATTGGTTCAAAAAATCAATTTTTTGCTTAAATTGTTTCCTTAATGTGTGATTTTTGTGACAGATAACCACAGGTAAGTTAGAATGTTTATAGTATTTATAACTTTACTTGAAACTTTAAATGCATTTTTCTCAAAACCATATTTTTTAACTTTCCTCCATCATATCTTAAAAACGACTTGACCGATTTACTTCAAATTTATAGAGTAAGTAAATAAATTAGGTTGCGCTACAGTTCGTAGAGAACCAGGGCCTAGTGACTTACAACTCTTAACCATTCTTGTGTGCGAATAATTTCAGGAATGGACCTACAGTATTTATGCCGAAAGTTTCAGGTGACGCAGGCAAGTATTGAAATCAGACATTTGGCATGACAGTCCTACGCAATAACCATCACACCACGGGTACTACATCGAGTGGACTATTATCATCTCAAAATTTTGAAAATATCCATTTTTTTCTGGTTTCCGGGTGTCTTCAGACCATTATAACTATAATTCTACTGAATATTTTGAGCTACAAATTAAAGTGCATACTCTTGGAATATGTATAAATAAAAATCAGGGCGTCAAACTGGAGGACCGCCTTATAGTTCTTTGTATTTTGACAGGGCATCACTTTACTATTCTGCAGTTTATAAGACTGTCTATTTTGCATACAAAAATCCTTAAATCGTAATTTCGTTCTCATTGCATAATTTGCCGTCGTCAGTCAGTTTGAAAATATGGTAAAGGTATTGAACAAATCAAATCAAATCGAACACTCTCATCGAAAGAATTTTCAATTACTATGGAGAAAATCAAAAAGTGATCTTTTAAGCAAAATCGAATATAAACACCAAACCCAAACTAAATTTTACTAAAGTCTTATTAAAAGCTTTTAAAATAATGTCAAATATAAATGAAAACATATCACAAAAAATACAAACAAAAACAAAACCAAACATTATATTTTGCGTTTACCTTGTACACCGCCTTTATCCGTAAAGCTATTCAAGTTAAAAGTTGAATTACTTGAAGCCAAATACTGCATGAATCTCTGTACAGAAAAAAAAAAAAAAAACAGCACACAAATCAATTATTAAAAATTCATAAAGAAATCAACCATCAACGCAAGTTTAACTAACCTCATTTCCATATGCCAAGAGATGATGGGCTGTTATCAAAGCTTTGTATACCACAACCCAGCTGGCATTTTGTGATCTCTCAATAAGTAAATTTGCCAAATGTGGAATTGATACATTTGGTTCGTTGGTACAATGAACCAAGTCTGAAAGAAAAAAATTGCAAGTAAATCAATTAGTTTATTATTCATTCTAAAGACACAAGAGAATTCAAAAGAGAAGATAGAATGTTTTAAGACACCTTAAACAATTTAAAATAATTCTGATTTTTGTTTGTTGTAATTTTAACATAAATGATATCATTTATTTTAAACAAAAAAGTACTTATGGCAACCGGTGCATAAAGTTCATTCTGTTTAGCGATTACAATAATGTACGTACATGTGACAATTATTAATGTTTATAAAATTTTTTGTTATCAGTCAACTTTGTACGAAAATAATAAATACAAATAATAAACATAAACAAGCAGTACTTGAGAAATGCTTTTTAATTTTTTTAAATTTATTTTCCAAAGGCAAAGACTGAAAATAAAAATTATCAATCGAAAAGAATAAAGAGTTTATCTAGTGTTTAAGAGAATAAAGCATTTTTAAATTGAATTACATATTTTTATCAGGCTTATCAAAGTATACGCCCGTTCTAGAGATAATTTGTTCCAGTTTATGCAGCTTTTTGTTAACAATGGATTTGCACTTTTTCAGGATTATTAACATATGAACTTGGATTTCCGTTGTAACCATTTAAATCAGACGTAAACGAACTGCAGAGGAAGGAGTTCAGAAGCGCAAATAACTGCTTCGGAGATAGGAATCATAATGAGGGAAAAACTTAATCTGAGAATTATAAAAAAAGCCGAAAGCAGGTCCCAGGGACGCTATTCCTTTATGTTCTCGTAACATGACATAGATAACATTATGCAGCCTTGTAGTATACAAGGCCGGAGAGAAAAATTTGAGCCAAGTTTTTGGTATGTATCAGAATGTGCAGCAATCATGGTCTTATCTATCCTGCAGGGAGGTATAGGTCAGCCCTATACGTTAAAGGCTGCCTATTATAACATATCCAAATCCAAAGGAAAACTTTGTTATCTTGATAGACATGATACAATCATAGCAAAAGTACTTATTTCTGAAACTGCAAGCAGTAACGTTTAATCAATTAAATAAAGAAAAAATATAAAAGTGACCAAAATCGGGTAAATACATGTTTTAAATTTTCATAATGTGCAAGAAATGTAATCTAAGCTGGAGAAAATCGAAAAATTAATAAAATTGCTTTAAGAGATCAAACTGCACCCACAAAAATTATAACTGCAAAAAATTAAACCTCCTACTATCAATATATAAGCACAAAGAATGCGACGAAGATAAAATGAAAATGTCCTTTTTAAAACTTTCAAAATGGCATAAGTGTATGTCTCCTAAATATTGAAGCAAAATGTGTTAATTCTTTTTAATGTAACATTTTATTTAAAGAGAATATTTAGCTACGAGTGTCTTGTTGACAAAACAAAAGTAAATTGATCGCCGTAGATCTCCTTCCTTTTTATTTTGAATAAAGCACAATACGTTCTTTGTCTTAACGCCTTACTTGAGTAGTCTAGTCGGTGGTCTTTAAAATAATTATCCTGCCATAGGTTTCTTTCTCTCTTTGGAGAAAGTTTTATAAAGTTAAGTTGCATTTTATTACTCTTCAAACCAGGATCTTTTGAACTTGATGACAGAACCAGCGATTTGTCTATATAAGTTATAGAGGTTATAAACCTGTTTCAATCAGAAGCATGTAGTTTTGTATGACCCTCGAAATGTAAACAATACATATCTATTTCGTGTTTCTGTTTTTTGCCCATCGGTGCATTATTTTGTGATAAGTTTAAAGTTGCCTTGTGGGATAGGACTAGTTTTAATAATCTTTGAACCTGATTCTATATACTTGTTCGGTGTTGAATTTTGCAAACAATATACATTATTGAGACAAAATTTTTTGAACACTTTTGAAAATTTCGAAGCAAAAGTATTGGACACCAAAGGAAAAATTTACAAAATTTACAGTATCGTTTGAGGCTTTGTATTTCGACTTTGGGTCAACATTCAGTTTGGAGAAAAAGTTTGGTAACATTTTATTTAGAACAAATTAAATTGCATTCTTTTATTTTTCTTTGGAATGCATCAGAAACTTTAAATTATAAATAAGGAGGACTACTAATAATTTGGACCCTTGAGTAACATCAATGTGACAAGAATATTCTTGAATGTATTAATTTAAAAACTACAAAACTAAGTTAGAAAAAATCCGTTGGATACTCTGACAAAATAGTATTACTATATATGACTGCCAATTTGTGTATAGACCAATTTCTGGTGAAATTTCTACTGAAGAAATGTGTGCTCATTGAAGTCTACCAGCAAACAACAACAATAAATGTAAATTTTTCTTAGCTTGCACCACGATCTTGGAATAAAAAATTAAAATAATTTAAATAAATTATTATTAATGTCAAAGCTTGATCTGTTGATAAGTTATCTTTAATTTGAATTTTATAAATAAATTAAATTATTAATTCACATGAGTCAATTTTTGTCCAAATCTCATTGCGCTGACCTGGACTGTGATAGGTACTTTGATTTATTTCACAGCCTAACAACGCCAACGGTACCTCCATTCTGTTATTATTGTTATTGCCCAGCAGCAGTGTCCACAAATAAACTTGTCCACAAAAATACAAAAACAACAAACCTAAAAGAAATCAAATCAATCGATACATTGGCACTTGCCGCGATTATATGAGTGAAAACATGTTTCTCTTTCTGATTTAAAACCCAACCGATACCAAAGGCACAGAAAGCAGAACTTCTTATCGAATTTTGCATATGAAATCTGAAATCCACCTCCTCCGTAGTTCATGCCATGGCGATTTGTCACAGAACTGTGTTACATTGTACACATTTTTATACAATATTTTAATAGATATTATTTTTTTTAACTTGGCACTTTGCATATGGAGAAAACAAAAAAATGAAAAAATGTTATATTAAGATTAAATGTCATTGTTGTTGTTGTTGTTGCCGAAATGGGGGTGTTTTCTTTATTTTTATTATCAGCAGAAGAAAAAACAAAACCCACCGAAACATCATTATTTTCGTATCTAGCTATTTGAAAATGCTCCAAATTAACACAGAGTTTAAGATGATATAATAGGTACTAGTGGCGACGTTTAGGAGTATGTAAAGGACAAACAAAAAATGAGTTATGTGTACTTACAGTCCAAATGCTTCTTCTTCGGGCCGATCAATTCCTCTGTCGTCGCTTTACACACCGACTTTGCCAGACCTTGGCCAGCTAAACTATGTCTAGCGGCCAAAAATCTGTCTTGCATGGTTTGCCCTGCCATAGCAATGATTAGGCTGTTTAGGTTCCTGCTGTTGTGTTGAACTAATAAACTCTTCTTCTTCTTCCCCTTTCTCGCTCTCTTACTTCCTCTTCTGCCTCTCGCAGTGCTCCTTCAATAAAGATTCTTGTTGTTCTTCAATTGGAAATCAATCAAAATCTATCAATGAACTCGCACTTTCAGATTCTCTCGGCCTTGTTGCCGATAATTTTTTTTTTTTTTTTCTTAAATCAAGTTTACACTCTTTCTAAGTTTCAAGTAGCTACACAACTTGAAGATCTCGAGCCTACGTTGGAACCAAGTCGTCAATGAGCGATGAGGAAAGGGATGGTTTCAGATGGCGAGTGTGTATCAAAGTCTTATTGGATCACTGAATATTAATTCTGTTAAATCCAGAGATATTTTATTTGCAACAAAAAGGGCGTGTTGTTGGTTTTATTACTTTTTTCTGGTTTTTCTTTAAAGAATTTCTTCACTTTTTATCACATGGAAACTTATTTGATGTTCATTGCGGTCGAGGAAATTTTCTTTTACTTTGTAGAATTGTAGTGCGTGATATTTTACGTACCGCCGCCCCCTTTTTTCTCAATCGATGACAATGATGGTGCTCCACCATCTACTTTTATGTGGCTCCTCTGAATTTTCTTGTTCGATTCTGGGTGAATCGTGCATGCAGTTCTTTGCTGGGCTTTAGATTGGAACTTCACAACTGGAATTACTTTTTTTCAACTTGATGGAGTTTTTCTTGAGTTTCTTTTTGTATTAATGTAATTAATTTTTGCACAGTAGGTATTTTTTATGATGTGTAGTTCGTTCTGTTACTTCTTTGACTTTTTTTTCAGTACGTTTGCGCCTGGCCTGGCAGGGAGAATCACAAATGCCAAGTTGTCCCAAATAACACAAACACACAGGGCACAAAAATCGCAGAATGAAAATGAAGTCGAAGTGGAAGTGAAGTTGATGATTCGAGGAATGTGAAACGAGTATCGAACAGGGTATGGATGAGCTCTGACACTGACGTTTGGTTGTTTTTGTGTTCAATTTTGAAAGTGGTTGAAGGTACATAGGGTGAGCCATTTAGTTTCAAGAACTTGATTTTCTAGAGTTTCAAGGCATCGAGACGTATTGAATTATATTGTTGATAAAGATATGAGTTAATTCAGGCAACTGTAACTTTAAAATACTTTTATTTTGTGATAAATATCCACAGTGAAGTTAAATTTTACAAGTGCTGCAAATACAACATTCTAACTGCCAATAAAAGCAATAGAAGCAATAATAGTTGATACAATCGATTACTCTTGTGTATCTTGATCTTGAAGGCATGTTCGTAGATTACGATAAGTAGTTTGTTGTTTAGCATTTTCATTTGTCATGGAGAAAAATAAATATTCTTTTAAAAAAACCGCCATCCAATACAAAATGATCCTGCATAGGTTTTTTTCAATGGAAAAATGTTTACTTTTTAGATTTCAAGATAAAGTAGTTAAACGTTAAAAATTAAATAATGACATAATGACATAACAGAAGTCTACGAATTAATTTTTATTTTGCATCATTTTGACTAAGCCCCATATCACCCATCTTCGATAAAATATTGGAGCAATATGCGGTGACAGTTAATCCATCACGAGAGGGCAAACAAGGCCCCAAGAACTCCAAAAGCATCGGTGTCTTCTGAACCACTGCACAATAGTCATCATACGATATCAAACCATCACGATCAACGTCAAATTTCTTAAATAACAAATCAACCACATCCTGTGTAGCAAAAGAAAGGAAACCATTAGTGTGTCACAGCCGGATCGAATAACCTTACCGCTGTCAGTTCAGCAACTTCATCTTCATCGTCACCCGTAAAGAACTTATCAACGAATTTTGTCAAAATTTCTCTATTCAAAAACTTTGTTTCATACAAATTGTATATCTTCAATTTAAGACCGTTAAATGCAATAATTAAATATTTTACTAATGAAATGACCAACTTACACTGAAAACAAACTTCATCTTCTCATCCAGTGAATCCGACATAAATACCGAAAACAATTTCACCCAAGCACTCGGACTTACGTGATTTTTCGAATCTCTTGCAATCAATAACATAATCCTTTCGATTACTTGCAAATCAAATATTTTAAACAACACTTCGAATATATGAAAAAATTGCTTCTTTGTCATGGCTTTTGCTCTCGGTCCATTTAGTAAAACGAATTTGTGGTAAATCATTAAAATACAATTCAATTCCATTTCAGAGAATTGCGTTTGCTTAAGCATCTGCTTGATTAGCCCATGATAGATGTTCAGGAAACGGGTATTTTGAATTCCATCCAACGTTCCATCAAGAGTATTCATATTCCTTGGTTTTTTTCTTCCAAAAACTTTAGAAAAAAAAAATAAAACTACTTTCAAATTGATTTTTAATTTCAATGCCACCTTCGTTAACATGCAGTGTAGTTGAGTGAAAATTGAATCCAATTGAATAACAAACCAATGTCAAAACATCAAATGACAGCTTATTGATAAGAAATGTTGTAGTTGTAGAACGTTTAACGATGTCTGGAAGAATTCGAAAGGCCATTAGCGAAAAGGTATTTAAATAAGTAATTTTTTTAAATAAAAATGAACATGTCAAGCGAAGGAAATTGCTTATTTCAAACATTTACGTACAGATCTCTCAAATAATTAAGAGAACCGACTTAGAGAATGCAATTGCTGCCCGTCTTGAGGTTCCGAATCACCTCAAATCTGCTGCCCAACCGGAACTGCATTTATCAAATGCTGATCTCACTTCTATCATTGGAAGACAACCCCATAACTTAATAGAACAGTTGACTGCCTCTTTAATTGGTAAGGAAGTTGAGAGTATAGCCCCAGTTGCATTTCGTGGCCACGCTGAGACAGGAATTTCCTTTAAACTTAACCAATCAGCATTTGTTAGTGATGTCCTTAAGTTAAGGTTCGCGACTCCTCCAGCTACCCATAGTAGAGGATGTGTAGTTCTCGATTTCAGCTCCCCCAACATAGCAAAACCTTTTCATGTAGGACACCTGCGCTCAACGATAATCGGTAATGTGATTGGCAACCTTCACAGGCATTTGGGTCACGATGTGGTCAAAATGAATTACCTAGGCGATTGGGGTACTCAGCTGGGAATGCTCCAGGTCGGATTTGAACTGGAAAACCTGACCGATGAACAGGTTCGAGTTAATCCGATTGAAAGCCTTTACAAAGCATACGTTCGATCAAACACGGATGCTAAGAGTGACCCCAGCATCACAGAAAAGGCAAGAAAGTATTTTACTGATTTAGAGAATGAAACAGCTCCTGAGTTGCAACAACAATGGCAGAAGTATAGAACCTATACGATCTCAGAGCTTGAAAATGTGTATCAAAGACTTGGAGTCGAATTCGATGTATACGACTGGGAATCGCAATACAGTCAGAAAGCTGTAGGTTCTGTCGTTGATCTGTTGGAAGAGCGTAACTTAATCCATGATGAATACGATGGTCGTAAGATTGTCAATGTGGGTCAGCGACGAGTCCCTGTAATCAAGAGCGACGGATCGACGCTATATCTTGTACGAGATATAGCGGCTCTCTTAGATCGATTTGAACGATATAAATTCGAGAGGATTTTCTACGTAGTTGATAATGCACAGACTGATCATTTTGATGCACTCTTCAGGGTAACAAACGAGCTCGATGCAAATATTGGAAAGAGAGCTAAGCATATTAAATTTGGGAGAATTCGTGGAATGAGCACCAGAAGTGGAAATGCTGTATTTCTAAAGGATCTACTGAATGAAGCTCGAGATATTATGGTGGAGAAACAAATACAAAGTCCAAGTAAGTTGTTTGTGTTTGCAATGTTTATACATAAAAGCTCTATTTGTTGTTACAGTGTCATTTAAATCTTGAATTTGTAGTTGTTTTACTCAAATATTTTTTACATATTTAAGGATATTAAACATTTACCTTGAACTTTAAAGTTTGAAGTTCTTTGATTTTGGTGAATGTTAAATTAATTAATTTATCAATATTCAACCGTCAAAACATTGTAATTTTTATCTTCTTCTTTTTTTAATAATTACATTTGTTTTCTATTTAAAAACAATCACTTTTATTAAAATTCGAGTCATTTAATTATTTTAATATTATGTAGCTGAAACTTTTTGATTGATGAATTTCGCTTGTTCTTCTTTTAATTGTATCTACATTTTCGTCATAAGCCTGAAGATATTCATAACCATATTCGTATAATTTTAATGATAGCAATTTTTCATTTTAAGCAACAAAAATTAATATCTCGTCGTTGGATTCGAGTGTCGCTGATGTTCTTGGAGTCTCAGCTGTGATAATTAACGATCTTAAGCAACGTCGTCAAAGAGACTACGACTTTGATTGGAACAAGGCATTACAAACGAACGGTGACACAGGCATTAAATTGCAATATACCCACTGTCGATTATCAAGCCTCCTAGAGAATATGTCTCACATACAAGTAGCTTCTTGTCCCAATGAAAAATGTTTACAAGAACCAGCTGCTTTGGATCTCATCGTTCAAATAGCTCGATTTGATCAGTCTATCCTTAGAGCCGCTGAGAGTCTTGAGGCGTGTGTTCTTGTTACATATTTATTCTCATTATGGTAATTTATGAAATTTTCATTGTGTTTATACACTTTTACTAACTTTTTTATTTTATGTTTAAGCAACTCTACCAGTCGAGCTCTTAAACTTCTCAAAGTCAAGGACGAAAATTCTCCAGACACTCAAGCTAATCGAATGCTCTTGTTTACTGCGGCACGTGAAGTTTTAGCTTGTGGAATGAAAATACTTGGTTTGAAACCACTGACAAAAATGTAAAATTAGGAAAAAAAAAACAAAGAATATAAATTATTTTTAAAAACGACAACTTTAATTTCCTTTGTGTCTGACGTAACAATAATTTTATCGCTTCTTCCAAGTGTACTTTCTGCGAGCTCCTTCTTGACCGAACTTCTTTCTCTCACGACGACGGTAGTCACGAGTTAATAAACCAGCTAATAAAAAAAATAAAATTGAAATGAATCAGAAATCTTAATTAATTTTGTTTGTTTACCTAATCGCATTTCTTCAACCATATCTTGGTCAACAAAACTTCTTAAACTCATTGCAATACCCCAGCGAATAGCACCTGCTTGCCCGGAAGGACCACCACCTGCGACATTAGCTTCAATATCAACCTTACCTAGCATCTGTGAGAAAATTAAGGGGAATATAATCTGAAATGAAAACAAAGTTAAATTTAGTAAACAGAGACACATTTAAATGAGAAATCAAAAAGATACAGCAATTAAAACCTCGTCAATGATACTTTAACGGTTTTTTATTTAAAAATAATTAAAAATACACATGTGTAGAATAAAAGTTTTAGAATAAGTGGACACCGAAGATCCTTTTAAAATAAATATGTACAATACACAAGCAACATATTTAAAAAAATACTGTTGATTAGTTTAAATTTTGAATTCAAATGTTATTAACATCAGCTAAATCGTTTTAAGGGATTCACACCCCTTCTATGTATATAAAGGAGTCAAATTAAGTAATGTATTTCATTTCATAGATAATTTAGTTTGTTGTATTTTTTTTCTCAAGAAAACTAATCAACTTTATTGTTATCTTATATCAGAACTGGAAGCCAAAGTCAATCTGATATCCAGCCAACCATGTGAGTTCTGGAATTTTGTTGAATCTTTGTTTTACACGATGTTATTTATTTACTAAATTGTGTAACATAAAACATAACTTATAGCACATTCGTACAAATAAAGGCAAATACATAATGTACATCATTTTTTCTTCCGCTTATCAGTCGCTTAATAGAATGGACAAAAAAATAAAATAAAAGAGGCAACTTAGTTTTTTCGCCGCCTCCGATATGGCGATGGCGATTTGTCAGCTTTTGCACCGGAGACAACGTACATATGTAGAATGGCGGCGAATTTATTTTTATTTTCTTATCGGATTACTTTCATCAAAGTAGTTAAATTAAACGCGGCAACCAACCGGTTGCGGCAGCGGTGGCTGTGATGCGGCGCGGCGTGGAGCAGCCAACTTATTAGAAACAGAAGCGAGCAAGAGACAAGTGCTTTTAGAAGCTTCAAAAGAAATACAATTTATAAAGTACATTTCATAGTAAGCACTCGTAGACAGTGTTCTGAAATATGTACATCCCTATGTGTTACTATTATTTTTCAACATCATAAGCTGCTCCACCATAACAATCTTAACAGACAGAATCGAGTAATAAAATTGAACTTGCCACCTTGAATATGAACTCCGCTTAAAGATTAAATAAAAGTAGGTACTTATTCATACTGGTGGTAGTCTCGTGCGTAAAGAAAGATGTTTAATTTTCTTTTTTTTTTCAGTGCACCTGATAGTAACATCAAACATGCGTTACTTGGAGGCAACAAACTCGTCCACTTGTTGGGCACGGAAGGCCTTGACTTGGATTCTCTGGCTTACTCGGTGCATATTGCATACAAGTCTGTTCAGTACTGCAAATTGTAAATTCTTAGGCTTCTGCACAGAATCATTCAATCATAAACTCGTACCCAGTTGTGTGTAGGTCATTAGTAAGGTTCAATAGCCTTGTTTTAAATTTGAATAAATAAATGGATAGCTTTAGACGAAATAAGGTACTTGAAGGTTAGTCAAGTTCCCAGTCTGTGATATTGCTAGCTGTCAAAAACCTACCTTTTAACTAATTCATCTTTTTCGAATTTGACAGAAAAGTTCGTTGAAAACGACTTCGCTATCATCAAACCATGAGTATAATTGAAAGCTGCTCTGCAGTTCAATTATTTTTTAAGGTTCTATTTATAGAAGTTTTGTTTTCAAAGAGGTTTCTATATAGTTAAATTGTAAAAAGGAATGAATTTATAGATTGGCTAAAATATTTTTCTGTGGAAAATAATGTTATTATTACTTTTTGTAGGAAGAGTAACTGAGAGTGAGTTTCTAGATTTGAAATTAATAATATCTCAAAAACTAACTATGTACCAATAGTTATCCAGTTCTGGGCATGAAAAAAATATTCAGTTCGTTAGGAGATACGATTTAAAGAAATAGTACTTTTAAAAAGTAATTGAATTGTCTGTCAATAAAAGGTTTGTTTGTTAAAATTTACCTAAGCTTAATCCTTACCCACTTTTTTGACAACAAATCATAAGAATTATTAAAAACTCTGATTTTGCTACAATCAACCTAGTTTTGGACGTTCGCAACTCAGTACTTCAATTATATTGAAGTATATTGAAGTTCATGAGCTTATGTTAGGATTGGCACCAATATGTATTTTAAATATTTAACATTTTGACAGCTCAAAAATTGAGAAACTTTAGGACTTATGTATACATATGTATAAGGATCTGGAAAGCTATAAACTGTATTTCCCTTAAGAAAAAATGAAGATGCTGTATGCAACCTCTCTATAGAAAGAAAGTTTCATGAAGTTTTATGAAAAAATCATTAAGGCCGTTTATCCACAACATCCTACCTTTTCGTATTTTTCGTATGAAACGGAAGTTAGACAAGAAGGTTTGTTTTAGTTCCCAAAAAAGTGGTGTATTCAAAACCCCATTTATGTACGTTAAATTAGATGTGTTTAAGTTTCTGAAATCTTGTCTATAGTAAGAATTGTAATCGATCATGGTAATTAAATTCGGTTGGAGAGAGAATATTTTTGTGCTTGTCTGAACTGTCAACGTTTGACAGTTAATTTATAAATGTTACAAAGTTTGAAATATTTAATTGTTAATGAAGAATGTGAATTTTAAAGTGTCAAATAAAAAATATATTCCCATAGGTTATCCCCAAGAAAATAAACCCATGTGGTAGGAAATCATAAAGTATAACTATCTATCTCATGTTTTCTTATGTACATAGGTTTACTTTTTCAAACACTTCTTGTATTTATGTGACAGCTCACACTACTTTACCATTTGTAAATCAAAGAAGCCCTCTGCACGCCATTATGGTAACTAGTTTTTAATGTTTTTAAATAAACTCAGATATTAACTGGAAGCCAGGATTACAAATAGTGGTTGTATACATATTACACTCGAGAAAATAATCAATATCCCGAGTCCCGACCAGGAGATAACAAAACACTGCTTCTTTCAATCAACTTGTCAAACTTCAAGAAACTTGTAGAACAATTTTACCGTTGTCATTCTAATACTTTACAAAAAATACTACTTACTAATTTTCTTACAAAACCTATACATTTTCATCATGTATGGGACCCTTACTACATCAGCAATCTTGGAATTTAATGATAGTATCTTCATTCGTTTCAGCATCGCAGCAGAGCAGAGAGAAGAACCACACCAGTGCAATTGATGCGGAATATAAATTACCCAGTTTTCGAGTGAGACAAAGTGCAAATTTTTTTCACAGAAGTAATAAAAAGATATAAATCTTTCGATTGCCAGGGGACAGGGGCGCAGGCTGATACTATGTACCTTTTAGATAGCTGAAAGTACACGGTAGCAGAAGTATTGTTGCTTAAATTACGACAAAAGAAAACAAACTAAATTATTTCGTTATTCGTTATTTGATGAATGACGACTAAATGAATGAGCTTCCCATAAGCTGACAGTAACCGGATTGAAGTTCAATTAACTAACGCGTTACCGCATCGATACGATACTTAGCATATTATGTATTTTTATTTTTATGGTTGAATCTATTTTCATTCACAAAAAGTGAACAGCAATTGCTTTTGCCAGTCCCAACACTGGGATCGTCGTCAGACTACCGGAAAACTGCCTCGACTCCGATAATGGTAGATGGAAATTTTCGTGTGACCAAACACACTACAAATCAAAGTAGATAATTAATTAAATTGACAGTTGATAAATGAAATAACATTTGAATTTACATACATTTATTAAATGAAATCTAAATTACATTTGATTCGAGTCTGGTTTTATTTTTTGATTGAGAATAAAAATATAAAATCGAATTCTTATTACATAAGCGCGTAAACTGTTAATTAATAAAAATCAACGGTAAAATCGGCTGTGTTTGTGGTGTTTTCTTTAAGGTGATGGTCACATGTTATCGCAACAAAAATATCATTGTCACTTTTGTTATCCTTAAAAAATACTATTTTATCATTTCAAATTTAATTTAATAAACAGACACTTTATGAAAAATTAGGCTTTATTTTCAGTAAGTTTGACCACTTAAATTAATTTCTCATTTTTGAATTGGGATGTAACGGATCAGATACAGATTCACTTTGGTAAATGATAAACTACTACTACTATTAAGGATTCTGGTCAATCTCCACAGAAAGCCAAACGGTCTGAAATTTTTTACACTGAGCATAATTAAAAATGGAGTAAAACTTAAGGAGTACATTTAAGTATAATGAAAAATAAAGGGTTTTCCAATAGGGACTGGTTGATTTTGACAGCTTGTGACGCCATATTGTTTCTTTTACTTTTTGTTAAAATATCGTTAATAGGCGTTTTTCTTTTTAAGCTCAGAGCAGAGAACTGAGTTGTCAAAAAAAGATCTGTGTTTCTTTTTTAGCTCAGACACATCAGAGCGCTCAGTTTGTGTTTCTTTTTTCAATCGGAGCTAGCTCGGAACGCGCTCTACGAGCTCTAAATAAAATGACAGAGCGAATGGAGTAAAAAGATGAGCGCGAATATGTCACTTTTTTGTTTATGTGGTATGACAGAGACAGACTGCTTTTGGCAGTTCAGTGCTTAAGAATGTTTCTTAAATATTATTATTATTATTATTATTTATTAATTGCAACATAAATATTACAAATTAATCTTAAATAACTACAACACTAGCTTGAACGCTTTTGGCTGTTCTTAAATATATCGGAGAACTCTGATCAAACTCTACTCAGAGCATACTCGACGTGCTCAGGCTCTGCTCAGTGCTCTGTTCAGAGCTAAAAAAGAAAAACGCCTAATCAGTCACATCATGGCGTTGAGAAACACGTGCAACTGGAAGTTGATCCCAATTTTGGTCGAAACATCATCTTCAGCGATGAGGCCCATTTTTTTATTTGGGATGACAACAATCTAAGCGAGATTCATGAGGTGCCAATGCATCCAAATGAAGTTACTGTTTGTTGTGGATTTTACATTTCAAAAAACGAAGCTGTCCCTAACCCATCACTTCAATGTACTATAGGAGTATATTATAATACGCTTGGAAAAGTGAACTAGACCAACAAACTTATATATGTAAAGTAAGATGTCTTGCATTCACGTTGATCTGTGGGACAATCAATTCCATAAACTTTTAAGCGAGCCCTACAAATAAATTTGTTTTAACAAGTAAATTTGAAAACTTAACTTAAATGATTGTTCAACGATTTAGAGACGTTGAAACGTCAAAAGTGCTACATGTCACTTGCCACTGGTAAAGCATCGCTCTTCGTCATCAAAATCAAGAATGATAATAAGCAGAAAGATGTAGGACCGCCTTAAACCTATGTTGTACTGTTGTCATGTATTTTTTTTTTTGTCTCTCTGTTTTGTATAAATGTCTGTGTTGTATCGTCTAATAGCCTTAGTCACTATGGATTAGTGTTTCTACTCCGTATTTAAGTTCGGAACTGTATGAATGTGAATGTAAAAGTTAATGAGTTTGTTCAACTTCGTCTGCAACTTAGTTCCAATAGTTGTGTTTTATTCACTGCTGTATAGCTAGTACAGTATTCAAGTGAACCAAACTCAGCCAGCACAGCAGCTATTATTTGTACTGGTTTCTTTTTCGCCAGCAATCAAATTGTTGTTGTTTGTCGAGGGAAATTTTTCTGCGCTAGGTATCCAGGAGTGAATAAAACACAGCTTATATTTAAACATCTATTGCTGTGACTGTGAAAACTTAGTCTCAACTGAGTTCAGTCAATAAATTTAATAAAATTCATATAATAATATAATTCTAAATTCCTTTTTAGACCTTATCATCATGAATAGTTTTAAGTTATCTATTCTGTGTTTTAAAACCCATTAATTTTCCAACTTCTTGATCAAAATTCCACTGCGTACTAACAAAATAAAAGAATCACTGATAGATCATAATTTGTATATTGAATACAAAAAGACCCAACAGCAGGTAGACTTAATTTATATCAATCATTCTCGGTTCGAAGAGAATCACCTCCAAGCTAATAGACACTCTTAAACTATTCTTCTTGTTCAATCTTCAATCATTCGCGTGTCTTTTTAGTCGAACTTTTGTCACTTTTGTCACCACCAACCTATAAACGTGTATGTACCTCTATTTAAATGTTTCTTTTTCATTCTGAAATATGTACTATAATAATTTTCTGAAACAGAAAAAAAGATTCAAAAAAAAAACAAAGCTTCAACGCAATATCTTTTTTATTTTCTATTTATCTACTTATCGACTTGTACCCTAAGAATAACTAGTTATAGCTTTTTTTAAGTGATCATCGTTGTCGTCGTCGTTTAAAGACCTCTATACGGCACAAGAATAAAAGCTTTTTCGGGAAGACGAAAAATTTAACCTGCTCTCGACACGGCGCGATTATCAAAAAAAAAAAAGAAAAAGAAAAAAGACCAAGTAACTGCCTACTTCCATATGAGCTGAGCGTGCAAAATCAGCTGTGGACCTACTACTGTAACGACTGAAACGTTGTCTTCGCCGTAAGATCTCTGTAGTCGGTGAGACCGGTGGTGGAGGTGGTGGTGGCTGCGGTAGCGGTAGCGGTAGCGGATTAGTATATTTGAACAAAACGAAATTTTGCATCAACAAATTTCGAATAGTTAGTATCTTAGTTTAGTTTAGATACATTCGCCGTCGAGTTTATATCACACTTGTGAAGTCGTCGTATAGTCTCGTCCCAATTTAAAACTGAATAGAATAGAAGATAGATAAATTCTGTTTTTTTTTTTTGTTCTGTTATCTATCATCATCAGCTTTACTTGATTAAAGAGTGATTTTTCATGATTTGATACTATTTAATGTATGATTAATAAATTAAATAAAATTAATCGCAATGCAGTATACCACCGATCAAATGATCCTTTTAAGTGTATCTCACAGTGATGTTTTATCGTGCCTAAGAGTGTATATGACCTATAGAGTACTTGAAGAATTCGAATACCTATCTTCCTATGCCCACTTGTACTTGAGGGTGTTTTTATTTGTCTTTCAAGTTCAAGGACAACCTCGGGGACAATTGATCTAAATTGTGAACGTAAGAAAAACTATACAAAGCAACAAAAAAAAAATAAAGACCAAATAGATCTTCCGGTCAGCCTGGAATTTTCTTTACCAATCGCCGCCGCGCCGCACATCCAATAAAGCCCAAGCCTGCTGCTGAGCATCATCTTCATCAGCAATCAGCATCACCATAGTAATTTCTGCCGCTGGCTGTGTCGCCAAACTCCAACATCCAGATGCACAGTGCTTAGTGCATCTGGATTCGACGGAGATCACCCTGATAATATGCGATGCGTTTGTCCGCGTTCACACTGCCTTTAGCGTTTTGTGTCGTCTTGTGCGGCTTTTGTTTGCCTTTTTTTTTCAAACAAAAAAAAGTAACGTTCTTCAAAACACTCGTATATACTTTGGGATTTATTTACGGTTCTTGCGAGTCATTGTTCGGTTAGTTGGATTTATTCAATTATTTGAGGACAAATGATATTCATCACACTTAGAGCTTACCTATGTATGTACTTATGTACAATATGGAGAGAGTTTCAGTGTCAGAAGCTTTAGGAATGCTGCTGCTCCTTTTCATGCTTGTTTTCTTTTTGAATTAATCTTTTTTTTTAATCTGTGATTGTGAACTAAATCGAATTTGAAAGAAAAAAATTAAAACACTCTACACTCCGCGGTGCTGAATTGAGGTTATGAATTTGTAAATCCTTTTTTGCGGGGGAGGGGATTTATTGATTTTTGTTCCACGTAAATTCGAAAGTTCCACGGGAAATTTCATCCAATTTAAAAATAATATTTTTTTCAAATTTCATTGCCTCAAGTGAATGAAAATTTACAACTAAAAAATATTTTTTTTGAAATTAAATAGTCAATGGGTGTCAAGAATGAATCAACGTTATGAACTTTTTGGATTAAAATTGAGGATTGTGTGTTGTTTTTTTTTTCATTTTAATTTTTGTGCTTTTGAACTGCTTGAACTGACAAAATGACACATTACAGTTTTGACGTTTGATTTGTCTCATAATTCAGAATCGGTATAAGAGTTAGAAAAAAATTGAGGTTTTCGGTTCACAAAAACCCCTGACAGCTGCGAGTTGTGTTGATGACATTTTACAAAACAAGTGTTAAAACATAAAATTCGTTTTTAATTACTTTAAACTATATTCCAAAGTTTTTATTTTATATTTTCGTTTGTCTGATTCTTTTTTAAAAAGAAATAAAAATATATTTGTAACTTAATCACTTTCATTACATTTATTTAACAAATAAACTATTCGTTACCTCAAGTAATTCCTATTTGACATTGATTGTCATCAAAGCAAATTTTACTGAAAATGCAAACTCAACTTAAAGGCCCAGAGTGTATAGAGTGTAAAAACGAAAAAAAGTTAATTTCTGACGTTAAATGCACGTGAACAAAAAAGTGTGTAGAAATGCTATTGTATTTGAATTCCACAATCAAAACACATTATAATAGATTTTTGTTGTTTTTCTTCATAGAATTATTTAGTCGAGAATTTAAAAGCACTAAAAGTACCTACTCCATGATTAAATCTAAATAATGGATGACATCGTTAATTTGCTTTTTTTTAATTTTAATTTAACAAACAACTCAACTTCCTATAAAAATTGAAAAGATGTACCTAGAGTTAACATTAGGAAAAAAAAACGGTAAAGAACAAAAAGAAAAGAACGTTACAAAAATGGATAGCTCACTACACCTACAAATGTGGGCGGGAATAATCAAAATTTGTATTCTTTTTTTTTTTGTTGTGATGTTCGTTTTTATTTCATGTCTGGTATTTTGGTCTGAGGGGAAATCAAGTAAAGCTCTCATCACAACAAGAACTATAAGCTAGACTCTTATAATTTATGTTTAGCCAAAAATTAGCATTTATAGATTCTTGTTTTATATTTTCGATCGGAATACTTAACAACCATCTAGCTGAATTAGATATTATGGTGAAGTTAGACTTAGACACTATACCGGTATACTTATAAGAGCAATGATCAATCATTATTTTTGTTTTCGTACAGTTACACCTGATTCAAGATATATGTACATAGGAGGAAGCCAAAAACATTCCACAAGGTAACGCCATCTTCAATGACGAAACGAGAAACAGTACGTCAACTACATACATATATGAGTGTTTGTATTTGTTGTTACTTCTACTTGAGTAGTTCAAAGTCGGTGTACGTGATGTAAACATTGTAAATTTTTCGAAGATAGCTTTTAGAGTGAGATGACATGTAGTTAAATATTTTGACTTGGTAAAAGAATTCATATGGTTTGAACTTTAAAGGGCTAGTTAAGGCTTTAATTTGGAAAACAATAATGAACTAAATGACGTATTTGTTGTCAGTTTTAATGTTTGTGCAAAATTTCCCTCAGTAAACAAAAACAATTTGATTGAATGACATCTGTGCTGGTGATATAAGAAATGTGCAGCAATGAATAAAACGCAACTAATAATTCATCAAATTTTCTTCAGAAAAATGTCTACAATGTCAATTTTACACGGGCTTTATAGATGTTTTTGTGAATTAAATAAACACAACGAGTGGGTATTTTATGTTTTGCGAAACTTTTTTACTACGGAACTATTCTTAGTATTTTCATGTAAGGAATTTAGTTATACAATTTTTATAAATTGAAGCAAATGCGTATTAAGCACCCGGAAGTAGACTTGCTTTTGAACAAACATTCGAATCGTCTATAATTGCGATAGAAAGTGAAGTCTTTTAACAAACTTGTACAAGTATTTTCTTATAACATAGTAAAGACACATTTTTGGATAAAATATCTTATTTTTTTCCTAGATATCTTGAATATCAATGAACATAATTCTAAAATAATTTTTGTAAAACGTCAAATGTATTGTGTACTTTTAACTTTACAATTTTGATGTACATATGTAACTACATTTTTTTAATTTGTCTAAAAATTCTATAAATAAGTACCTTTTCCTATTTATGTTTTCTTTATTTAATAGAGTTAATTTTTGACAACATTCATTTTTGACCAAGTAATGAGAATTTATATTTAAAATATGTCTCGAAAACAAAATTATAGTATTTTTTGAATGGGTCCTCACTCTATACTCGTACATGGGATTGGGTAGAGCTGTTGAAACATAAATTTCACTTTTCAATAATTTAAAACCTTTACACTCACGAAATGTCTACAACATTGCTCAGAAGAAGGCATAAATGTAGCTGGTTTTGAATCTTATACTGAATCTGAAGAATTAATTTTTGATGCACTTTTTTAATGAAAAAAATCATTTGAACAGAATTAGATTCAACACACATTTATTTAAATGACATATTTTGATGGATGAGATGAAGGTTCTAAAGAACGCTTCTATTCAACCACTTTGCCAAAAAAACAAACAAACTGGGAGTCTCGAATAAAAAACAAGGCAGGGAACAAGAACGAAATGCTTTAAAGTGGACAATCTATATTCCATATTATCATTTTAAATAAAACAAAACTCTGAAATCTTTGAGTTTTAAATCAATAAATAGCTTTGAAAAAGAAAGAAAATGCGATTCTTTCTTTTAAACCTTGAATAAAGCAAAGTCATAGCTCATTTTTGCCATAAGATTCAAAATTATGGAAACTGTGAATGAATACCGGGTTATACACAACAATTTTTTTTATAAAAATAATACATTGTTCACTAGTAAATAATTTTAAATAAACGTCGAATATTCCCCAAGCCCCCCCCCCCACGGTAGTAAAATGTTCCATAATCGGAATGATTAATTTGAACAACCCGTCTACGGCAGTTTATTTGAGTTTAAGTATGAAATCAAGTTTTGATTCACATTTTAGTGTCTATAAACATACATATGTACATATGTACATATTTACAAATATACAAAAAATACTGTTAACATAAATAGAAATCGTTTAATCATTGTCTGTGATTCCATTCTAGCTCTCTTCTTTAACATACGTACATACATATGTACATTTGTATGTACATATGTATGTATTTATGTACATAAATATCTTGATATCTTAAAATTTAAACAATAATATCGCATTTCTGCATCAAGACAAGATTTATTTACAAAGAGTTTATTTTACCTACTTTGTTCAAATTAGCATTTGAATTAATAATTATTTTAACTTCTGTTGTTTTCATAAAACCATAAAGTGTTTATTTCGATAATATAATAATTAACATTAATCATACATACTTAATTTTATGAACACAGGATAAAAATTAATTCTATAAATATAATTAAGTGCCTGGGCAAACTCATATAGAATTTCAACTTGAAATTTGCTAAAGCTTGCATTTTTATTTAACTTAAGTTGAATATGTATATTTTTGAAGGTGTGAGATCAAATATTTGATTGGTCATTGAATTTTAATAAGAATTTATAAAATTTATTTTTAATGAGGCCTATCATAATGAGCACACTAAAAATAAACTTATGTAATTGGAATGCAAGCTAGCTCTCCACCAACTCGTCCAAGTACAAAGCGATTTGGTACTTAAAAGCAGTATAAGGTGTATAGTTAGTTGGAAGGACTGGTGATAAGGGCACATTTCCAAGGCGGAAGAGAAAACGGAAACCCTATTTGAGAATACAAAACGCATACGTAAATCATAAGTTTGTTTAGGGAATCGGTGTTATGGTTAAATTTCATTTCACACATTTTAAACATCTCATGTCTTAGTGCTCTTAGTTTTTGTTCAGTCAAATTTTAAGAGAAAAAGTGAACGAGTCTTTCGAAGCAATACATGTATTTTTTAATTTATTATTATTTATGTATTGATTTCATATCAAATACTCAATAATTTCAAAAACTCTATATCTGCATTCTGTAATACAAATTTTATAACAGAAAAGTTTGCTGGTGTAATTTCGTTAACAAAAATTGGTGACAAGAATTCAGTTATCAAATACATTTGCCTTATGATAAACGTTTGAGCTCCTTATTCTTCAGTGTGGGGATTTTTGATTTATGAAAATAAACTAAAGTAAACTACTATCGTACTGATTAAAAACAAAACAAATTTTTTAATTCTGCGTTCCCTGTTTGCAGTTAACAGACAATAGCTTTATATAACACTTGAGGAATGCCTGCCTTATACTGAAAAACTATACACCTCCTCATAGATTTTGTCAACAACATGTTACAATCTCTATTTCACTAAATTTGCTTACATGTCATTCAAACACTTAGGGCAAAGTGGGATAAGAGTAGAATAAACGATATATTTTTTTTCAATATTCATTTAGTTAGATAGAGTTTCATATCACTAAGTGTGTTATCTTGTTTTTTTTTTTGGAATATAGACTAGACAGACTCATCTCCCATGCGTCTAAGAAATTTGGTTGAGATTTTCAAATTAAAGAAATGTTTTATTTTAAATGTATTACAATTTAATTAATATAAGCTTCTTATGTTTGCATTTTGCTTACTTTACGCTATTTTAATTTGAATTATGACAAACAATAATGTAAATAAGATAGTCTGGGGCAACATAATGAGCATGTACATAGGTAAATATGTAAGTAGGTTGTTTAGGCACACATCTAAGATAATAACTGAACTGATCCTTAAATGAAAACGAGTCATGAAATGAAAATGACACATTTTTAAAACTTATCTTTGTTATTTTCTGAATCAAAGCACACAAACGATTCAAAAAAAAAACACTCCCATTTATATTATATTCCAAAAAACACAACATTGCACAACAACATTCGACTGATTTGTACAGTGTGATCAGTACCGGTTAAGTATTTTAGTTAGTCTAAATTATATAGCTGCATACACTTCGGGCAACGAACGATAAAATCAATCATGTGTAAATACACTGAATGCGATCAACAATAAACAAACAAATTTCCACAGAACTGACTCTATGTTTAATTTTTATTCAAATTCCCTTACATAGATTAGAAATGATATAAGAAAAAACCAATAAACGAATTAAAAAAAAAGAAAACAATTAAAAGAAAAAAAACAACGATCGATTCGATGGGGTCTCAGTGAAGAGCGAAACCAAATCTAGCAAAATAGATAGTTTACAACTTAAATAAAGTTAAATGATCTTCGAAATTGTAATTTGTATTTATAAGCAATGGAAAACCTGGGATACAAAGAAGGCTCAACAAAGCCAAGACGAATAGCACGTGCAGTTACTACAGTGACTAAGAATGAGGCCGAACAACCGTTATCAGAAAATAACACAAGGTAAGTATAGAATTTATAAATATAAGAAAACAAACGTGATTTTTAATGAAATAGTTTTCTTTTGAATTATGTACCTAACCTACGGGTTACTTATGCCATCGCATCGGTTAAACGGTAGGCATAACGACGTAAGCTACATTTAATGTGTTGTAAATTTAATAGCAGAGACGTGTAGTAGAAACACATAATTTGAATCGAGCGAGCATGTTCGAAGTTTAAATACAAAAATCGATCAAATTATTAAATGTTTCTTTAATTCACATTCTAATTTGAAGATCAGTTTCCAGTTATTTCTAAAGAGAAATGTCCTACCGGACAGTGTGTCGAATAAGACAGCTTAATCTATCTTCATTTCTCAAATTAAATCAAATTAATTTCTTTAGAATATGCGTTACGCAGTTATTGTAAGAGGGTGCTAAGTCCTGTATGTCATTTTCAACCAATGTTAGATATTTGTTTATGTTCAAAATATTAATAACACAATGATATTGAAATCGATTGATATGCACAAACTTAAATTGTTTAGTTTAGTTTAGCACAAAAAATAAGTTAATTTTGTCTTGTTCAAGTAGTTTCTTTGTGTCTCTTAAGTTTATTATACTATCAATTATTGTTTACACAATTTAATTCTTTTAACATAAAAATCCATAATTTATATTTTATTTTTAGATTCAAAACCGTACCACCAAACTTGATGGTCCGATGGAGAAATAATCCTGAAGCAATGCTAGAAGCTCAATATCCAACAGCTGGACAATTTGAATACATGGAATGCGGACCATCACCGCCCGCAGAAAGTGCTCCAAGCATGTATGACAGCTTCGAGGAACCAGCCAGTGAATTGAGTGTACAAATTTGCAATGATACACTTCGTATAAGTTTGATTGATCAAATGAAAACTGGTTCTGGTCGCGTACGTTTTTTGGACGAGATCGAACAGGGAAATGTTGTCGCGGAAAATGCTGCTAAACATTTCGAAACCGCATCTAAGACAGAAAAAAACTTTAGTTTTTTATGGGCTGCATTTTTGAAGCGTTGGGACTTGTTGGAAGGACTGCTTGAAATTGGAGCCGATTTAAATTTTTGTGATATTAATGGAATGTCTGCCTTGCATTTGGCTGCTTTTAGTGGTTGTCTATCTTCACTGAGTTTCCTCATCGATAAAGGAATGAACTTGAATCAACAACAAAAGTGTTATACTCCTCTGCACTGCGCTGCTTTTGGCAATTCAAAAGAAGCCGCTAAAATGCTAATCAGCAGTGGAGCTATCATGACCATAGACACCAATAAGCCAAACTGCGAGGAATCATTATTGCATTGTTCGGTCCGAGCTAATGCTCTGGAATGTCTAAACTTTTTCATATCCGAAGGAGCAGATGTCAATTCATTAAAGCCAAATGGAACCAACCCAATACATCTAGCTGCTGACTTAGGTAACGCACAATGCTTGGAAGCACTTCTTAATGCTCCTAATGCCGATCCCAATGTTCGTATTTGTATTCGAGAAAAGGAGTCAACCGCCTTGCATTTAGCCGCAGATGAGGGCAACGTGGAATGTGTTGACTTGCTTTTGTCAAAAGGTGCCGATGCAAAGCTTAAAAACCACAGAGGATTCACTGCTCTTCATTTAGCTGCTAGAACATCAAGTTTAGAATGTGTAGAGTCTCTCTTACGTAATGGAAATGCTGATTCAAACGCAGAAGACTTTGACCATCGAACACCACTGCATGCAGCAGTAGGAAAGTCAGAGAACGCCTACGACATTCTGGAGACACTCATATCATGGGGAGCAAATGTGAATCACAAGGACATCTATGGCTTCACAGCATTACATTTAGCCGCTCTAGATGGATTGGCACAGTGCGTCGAAATGTTAATCTTTCATGGCGCTGATGTGACTACAAAATCAAAGAAGGGTACATCTGCTTTGAATGTGATAACAAGAAAGACTCCCGCATCCGTCGCTATGATCAGGCAAAAACTAGACGCCGCTATTACTTTACATCACTCTCAGGATCCAGTAAATCGAGAGGTTGAGTTAGAGCTGGACTTTAGACAACTTCTTCAGCACTGTCATCCTAGAGAAATTAGTTATTTAAATACGTTTGTGGATGAAGGTCAGAAGGAGATCCTGGAGCATCCTCTTTGTTCAGCGTTCCTATACATTAAGTGGGGCAAGATTCGCAAGTACTATATAGGCCGACTAATATTCTGTTTCACTTTCGTTCTATTTCTAACACTTTATGTACTAACTGCGCTGGCACACAATTGCTATAATGGCAGCAAAGACGATAACACAACAATTCAAGCCCAGGAACTTTGTCAAAAGCAATCGATTCTTGGCGATATGCTGCGAAACAATCCGTTTGTCATGGAAATGCAATGGTGGGTCTTAGTTGCCATCACCATAGTGGAGATATTTCGAAAAGTCTACGGGATAACAGGGTATTCATCATTTAAACATTATGTGATGCAAGTGGAAAACATCATGGAATGGTTTGTCATAACAAGCGTCTTTGTTATTTCTTACATCTACACCAAACAGACGTACACCTTTCAGAATCACATAGGAGCCTTCGCAGTGCTTCTAGGTTGGACGAATCTCATGCTAATGATTGGTCAGCTGCCGGTGTTTGATGTTTATGTGGCCATGTATACACGAGTGCAAGGAGAATTTGCGAAGCTTTTTATGGCTTATTCATGCATGCTAGTTGGGTTCACAATCAGTTTTTGTGTGATTTTCCCCTCCTCCTCGTCTTTTGCCAATCCATTTATGGGATTTATTTCAGTTCTAGTAATGATGATCGGAGAGCAGGATCTTTCCCTTCTCATTAATGATCCAGATGGTAAGGATCCACCGTTTCTTCTCGAAATAAGTGCTCAGATTACATTTGTCCTCTTCTTGCTGTTCGTTACCATCATCCTTATGAACTTACTTGTTGGTATAGCCGTTCATGATATCCAAGGGCTTAAAAAAACAGCCGGACTTTCGAAGCTTGTTCGTCAGACAAAATTGATTTCGTATATCGAATCGGCATTGTTTAATGGATATTTACCAACATGGCTGCGAAATTTGTTACACTACACGGCTTTGGTCTCACCCCAGGCCTATCGAGTTGTTCTTTGTGTGAAGCCACTCAACCCAAGCGAAAAACGCTTGCCTCGAGATATTTTAATGAAAGCCTACGAGGCAGGCAAAATAAGAAAACAATTCGGACACACTATCTCCGCAAAGAACTCTGCAGCTACATACTTATCGTATAAAAACAAATATAACAGCAATGGAAGCCAATCACCAGAGTATGGAGACATTGAAAACTCACCAAATCTAAATACTTTGACGGCAAAAATTGATGATAATGCTGATCGAATTGAATTTTTAACACAGGAAATTCAAGAGCTCAAGCAAGTTCTCATTCAGCAACATCAACAGGCGAGCAAAGTAATAGATAAGCTATTATTAGTAATTTCGAATCAACAAAAAAATAATTTAAGGAAATGAGTTGTGACAGAGAAAAAAGTTACCAGTATTATAAACAATTAAAAATCTTTTATTTAATTTTTTTTTTGTTTTTATGTTTGTGTAGAGCAAAAATAAACATTTAAAATAATAAATTATCAGTTAAAATTTTAAACGAAAATAAAAGAAAGAATAATATTATACAGTACCTAACTACATATAATAGAAAATATAAGATTACTTTAAGCTGAACCACATTATTTTATGTATATGTATTACTTGTAACAAAAATATTTGTATGAATAAAATATATAAATTATAAGCAATGAGGGCTGTTTATTAGGATTAAAAGCATAACAAGATGTGTTTCTACATTCAAATAAACCATCAAGTTCTATGGTTAGCTAGAAAGGTTTTTAGTGATAATCAGCTCATAACAGAGTACTATCTAAAATATGTAAGTAAAGTATGTACATGTACATGAACTACATTTAAAATATTTATACATATGGTATGTTATTATTACGAACAGGGAATAGACCAGTGATTATATCACATCAATGTTAGTCATCAGGTACAACAGCAATTGCGGGACGACCGCCATCAGATAATTAGTAAAGAGGCAATAAAATGAAAAATGAAAAATGTTCTTCATCCAGTTTTATACAAAGTTTAAAAGATTTTAGAACACTAAATAACATGCCTCTAAAGTTTTTGAAGAGAATTGTTAAAAATGCTCATAAAATGAATTCTGACTAAACTCGGGTTAAATACGGTATAGAAATTTAAAAATAAATTTAAAATAAAAATGGTTAAACCGAACAAATAAAAGAAGTAAATAGAAATACAATCATGAACTGTATGCAATCTACCTCGGAGCAGATATCGTGAAAAAAATTAAGCTCGGTAGATTCCGTTGGGCTGGTCACCTAGCTCGCATGAGCGAAGAGGAACTAGCTCGGAAAGACATTTGTAGTACATTTTATGATAGAAGACAGCGTGGCAGACCATGCTTACGCTGGAGAGATGCCGTAGACCAAGACGCCCGAAGCCTTGGGTTGCGCAACTAAATGATATCGGCTAGTGGTAAATGGAGAGACTTGTTAAATGAGGCCAGGACAATTTCTAGGTCCCCCAGCCGATGATGATGATAAAATAGGAGTTATTTATATAAACGAATTTATCTATATTTATTAATTGCATCCAAATTTAATCATCAAATTCCAATTAACCAACAAAAATATAAATATGATTTATGTTATTTCAAAACAGTTTTATAAACTCACCTGTTCTCTACATTGTTCATTTTCAAAGTATGTGATATCTTCACCATTTATCTTTATCTGGCCAGTTCCAGGAAGTCTAATTGTAACATCGGCACGAGCTTTTTTCCTTAAACATTCTAAAAAAATAAAATATTTTATTTTCATAATATTCATTTTCATTATTATTCATGCAATAGTTTACCATAAGTTGTTATAAATTGTCGACCTTGTTCATCAATCTGAGGTTTTGGAGTTTCTGGCTGTTTACTTTGATCCAACAATGGTTTTGTGAATTTATAAATAAAATCTTTTCGTTTGTATGAATAAGGATGAGCAACAAAACGATCCATTGCATTCACAAAGTTATTATATTCTATATCGGCAATCATTTCAACTAATTGTTTTTCCAATTGTTCCTTGGGAAGCCACTGGAAACCCGTCAAATCACTAGAAAATAATGAATTCATTAGATTAAGAACACTTAACATAGAAAATTATTTTCTAAAACATTATAAATTAACGTATCAAGAATATAAAAATATACAGCCGCTAAGTTTTGGGGCTTAACGATAATCCTAATTTATTACCCCATATGATCAAAAATAGCAATTCTATTGAATATTTCATTCTATTCGAATTTCATTTCGAATGCAAATCAATATAAATATTAATACAGCTGTTTGAACAATTTTTTTGTCATTCGGTGAATTACTGGTTTCAAATTAAAAAAGTTTAGACACACAAAACTTCAGTTTGATAATTCTATTAACTGGAATGTTTACGAGTATACCAAGTCCATCAGAGAACTTCCGAAGAAATCCTTGGAGCATGACCAGACATTCTTAAAATACAAGACCATAACCCAAATTTGTTCAGTTTATAAAAATTGAATTCATATATTCAAATATTTATATTTTAGATGGAGAATTTAAATTCACCGAAAATAATAATAATAATAACTTTCGATTAGGGCTTATTTCAAGAATCCTTAATCAAATCTTCAACTTCGCAACTTAGAAATAGATATTCATTTCAAGTCTAGAAAACTTTAAAGAAGAAATACTTGGGGTACTTACACTTTTTGATCAGCATCGGCGATTGTTCCACGACGTATCATTCTCTCCTCCAACACGTTTAATTTGTTTATTTCCTCAACAATGTCCTTTAAAAAAATGGAAAATACTTTGTTATGGTCTTTCAATTATTGTTCTTCGTGCAATACTTACAAAAAGTAACTTAAAAAAGTTTGGCCTGCCAGTGTAAAACATACTGTGGAATGGACGCCCAGTCTCGTCGAATTCAGCTGCTTTTCGTGCTGGAAACACTTGATCGGGGCTTTTCATAGCGGGTCTGGCAAGTTTATCATAAATTCCCGACGGAAATAAATACTCAATGGCATTCTAATAGCAAACGTTGAATTAAATACATAATAGGAAACTCTAAGCTAATATAATCTCTTACGTCAACATCCTCTTGGGTGAATGTTTCAGGATCTTCTCCCATCATATTGGCTAAATGTCTTTTACCAATTTCATACTCAATGTGTTGTGTTTTCATGAATTGGTCATGCTCTTGAGCCCGGGTCAGATAGGCTTTCATGGCTTTGCTTACTTTTTGGGTATTGACAGCCAATGGAGTAGCCTGCACTGTAACTTCTGAACTGTAAACACGCTAATTGAAGAGCATATTTAATTATTAAAGTACCACCTTAAACAAATCTTATTTTTATTATTAAAATTGAATTATGAATTCCTGGTCCTGATTATTGAGGTTAGAAAAAATAATGCAAATACATACCAAATAACATGGAAATTAAAAGAATGGTATACTTACTGCATTGGATTTTAACCCTGGATTACAAATGCTTTTGATCAACACACGGTTAAAGTTTAAAATTGATAAACTTCGAAGGGCCATCCTGAGAACTTTTAAATGAAAAATATTTTGATTTCTTTTGGCTCCGACCTGGACCTCCGAGCCACCGACTAAATATGACAGTGACAGTTGTTGACAGCGATTTGGAATGAGAGCGTGACAGATTAAGGGCGATTCTACACTATTCTAGATTCACACGGTTGTCGAAATGGAATAATTTATGTCGAAATTTAATAATAATCTTGAAACATAATAATAATATTATTTTGAAATCACGTAATTTGAACAAGTTTCATTGTCACTTATACGTAACAAAAAAGGTATTCTGAACTATAAAATGAAATGTAAAATGGGTTTTATTTATTTTAAATTTCTTAAAACAAAATGTGTGCAGCAAATGGTCGAGTATATTAAGTTAATTCGATTGTATCAAATTAAGTGCTGGCAAACCAGAATGGCCAGAATCCAATGAAGAGTTACGGAATCGATCCGCTTCTTCTACATTTTTTCTACGGTATTTACATTTTCTTGAAGTAAAACATTTAAATTCATCCTCTTATTTCACCATTGCAGCTCAATTTTGCAACTCAATTTTTTAATAGTCAGGTTCGTTCAGTGATGCCTAAGTACTAGAGAGTACCTTACTCGTAGTTTCAATGAAAAGTACAAAATTGGTTTCGAGTGTTTAAAGTGCGTTACTACTGCGCTCATCTACACGCGCATGAGATCATGAGCAGATGATAGTTCTAGATTATGGTTTTCATCTACCGACGAGTACTTAGCCACCCCAAAGGAACGCGGCTAATAAATCAACTACTCGCGACAGGCCGCGAACGCGGCCAATTATCTCGAATCGGGAACAACTCAAAATTCAAAAAGTCAAAACTCAAAGTGCGTTTTAATGTCATTTTTGTATTACCTTCCATACGTTTAGGTTTTTATTAAAGGCGCTAACATTCTGCAAATATTTTTTGTATTTGATTTAAAACGATATACCGTTAATTTCTGTACAAATTGCATCTCGAGCTTATTTTGTTTTACCAAATTTCTTGAAGATAGTTTACTCTAGATCGCAAAATGGTTATCATTAGAGCAATTAACCTCCCTGATGCCGGTTTAGTTTACAGCGCTACAAACACGCAGTTAAAAATTGGCGACCGCATCATTGGAACAGGAACTCTATATGTTAACCAAGAGTAAATACGTGCTTCTGATTATGGTGAATATTAAATTAAAAGTAATAAGTTGTATATAGTTCTTTAGAATGGATGCCCACCGATGGACCCGAAGGTCTATCTATACTCTGGAAACAAATAAGTGTTCATGGAGTAGCACCCAATCCAGTAAAATGTATTTATTTTATGCTGGACCATAAACTAGTATGGGAAGGTGTTTATGGGGATGTCCTCATCCCAAATGGTAATGAACTAAATGGAGACGAAAGTGATGAAGATGATGAATCTAATAGTGAAGAGATGACCGAAATGTGGCTAATTCCTAGCGATCCCAACACTGTTGATTCGATATATCAAGCCATGACCGATTGCCAGGCACTGCATCCAGATTCGGCTGAAAGTATTTCTGGCTCCGAGAGTGATTATATGGATTTTGAATCTGTTGGACAGGACCGGGAAGATGAGGACGAAGATAACAATGATAATGTAGGTGGAAACATGCAGGATTTGAATATTAACGATGAAAGGTTTGCCGATGCAGAAGAATGAACAAAGAATTTTTTGATACAATTTTTGAATTCCTATTGTTTTTCTATAAAATCATAATAAACTAAGACTATTTCCCATTTTTATTAAGTCATAGCCTACTTATAATTCCAATATGATTTACTTGGCTGAGTGCTATAATTTAATTTTAAAGAATTGCTTGGTTGAGTGTATGTATAACTAGGCTACATCCTTGAAATTTGATTCAACAAGGAATGTTTGTTTAGCCAAGCATTTAATTCATATTAACTTTTGTACAAAAATTACAAAACACACATTAAACGAGATGTTTTTACTTTTGAGTATTGGTCAATCCATCAGCATATTGAAATTCTGGACTGTTCTCATATTCACACATGTCTAGAGCAATGATACAACTCTCCTTTACCACCCGTTTGTCATCGTTCACATAGTTGTTTAGGATTGTCATACACTCTTCTGTTGCAATTGCCCCCAAAGCTTCAGCACATTCGTGGCGAACCATTTCATTTTCACTAGCATCTTCAAGGTTTTCTTTTAGATACGGAATACTGCAAGGTTCTTGTAGTTGACCCAAAACAAAAGCCACTTCGTGTCGAAATAGAGCACTTTTGTCCTTTAAACCTTCGGTCAAAGCCAACACGCTTTCTTCAGTTCGCAAGTTTCTCAAACTGAACATCGCACGATATCTATCAAATAAAGATTCGTTTGGATTAAGATAAGTCTTCTTCAAATCATCAACAGTAAGTTGATTTTTTGTTGGAGGCGATGGATCCACAGAATGATATGGATTGTTGTCGTCTACAGAGTTTCCATTCTTTAGCCAATTGACACGATCTAGAGCAATTTTACATGTTTCTGCCACTTCTACGCAAGGGTCGTTTAGGTATTTTTCAAGAATTGGAATGACTTCAGGTACACCAATTGCTCCAAGAGCTTCACCTATAAAACATTCACATTGTAGGTTACTTTTGCCTTTTATTTGCTTTATCTCACCTGCTTCATGTCGGACCATTGGTTCCTGCTTGTTGTCTTCGAGGACATTAGTTAGAACATCTATCGCAGATGTATCTTGCATTTGTCCTAAGCAATAGGCCAATTCGTGCTTAAGCAGAGCTGAATCATCTTCAAAACATCTACTTATTTCTTGCACAGATTCCCTTCCACCGATGTTTTTTAATGTGAACAATGCCCGAAATCGTTCCTTTAGTGGCCGCTCCTTGTTATTCAGAACTTGCCCGATGGTATTAATTTGTTCTGATGATATTTTTGTCATTATTAGAAGAAATTTAAATGTGATTTTTTATTTAAAATAAATGGTGAAATGTGTTTCGAATTTCGCTTTTATTTTGACAGATCCGTTTGACAATTTTTGTTTTGTGCCTGTTCTTCAACCTGTCCTGTACACTTTTGAATACGACATTCGGCAGTTAAAAAAGCTTCGTTCAATGAACGTAGTTAGTTATCAATTCCGACATAGTATACACTGTGCAAAAAATAAATGTACAATTAATTGCATTAATTCACAACAAGCTATAAATTTACAAGCAACTAATGTCGTTTTCAATTGGCAATCCGGAATGAGAAGTAGAAGCAGAATCCCAATTGAACACTTTTTGTGAATTTTGAAAAATTTGAAGTTTGGTGTGACTGTATTAGTAGTTTTGGCTTTTGGAAAACTCCTGCAATAGAAAATTAACTGCATCACTTGCATCGTCATCACTTGATGAAGACGACTCCAACAATGTTTCTAACAAATTAGGAACAATTGCTAAGATATTGTCAATATTATTATCCATTTTTTTATAGTTTAGTTTTAATTTCAAGCAATCACTTTACAGTTTGCACAATTTGTTAATTCAAAAATATGACATTTGTCAAGTGTGACATGTAAAATCTTTGAATGTGTGAGTGATTCTGTTTTTGCTTCTGACTTCAAATCCAGAAGAGAAATCTGTTCTTTTTCAGAATTAGAACTGTCACTTTTGCCCAATTGAATGCTTTGAGAATGCTTTTTTCTGATTCCAGATTGCCAATTGAAAACGACATAAGTGATACCACTCTCATGATAGATTCCATATGTGCAAAAAATGTTATTGTTATAATAATTATATAATTGACTTTCGGCATTTTAAATTATTATAATAAAAACAACAAACCAAAATAATGCTTACCCATTTATTTGAAAATAAAATTATCAAAACAAAATAAAACTCCTATAACTATTTTCACTTTGTTTTGTTTTTGAGCATGAAAACAAACAAAAAATAAGAAACTATCAATTTCAAAAATAACTTACTTTCCATTTACTCCATTTTATAAGGGGCCGGTTATAGCTATCACTGGTTTTCATCATTAAAAAATTTGTTTCGAAGTTAAAGAGTGACAGAGAAAGTTAAGTTTGTCATGTTTTATATAAAAATGAAGCTAATGACTTAGAGAATTTGTTTACAAAAGAATATACTTATTTTTAATGATGGAATCGTTTTCAATGAACATGATTTCATGATATGGAACAAAATCGTTCCAATGAAAGCATTCCATTTTCTTTGTATTCCCTATTCCCACCAGTCAGTTTTTCTTTCAATGATCAACTCTAAGGGGCCGGTTATAGCTATCAGTAAAATTTGAAACAGGAGAAATCTGAAATGTTTTACTGATGAGCGTTTATAGCAACCAGTAAATTTACGTCATTAAATGTTAGGAAAATGTTGTTTTCTTTCGATCATAACATCGAGCTTCGCGCCTCAGACAATTTGTTTACTGTCAGTAAAATTTTTAATGATGTAATCGGAACAGTAAAAAATTAGAACACCAACAGTCAAACGAAATGGATTTTTTTTTTGGCTTTTGGCAGTCAGCTGTTCAGTAAAATAAAATTTCATCATTAAAAAAATTAAAATGGATTTAAAAATTAAATAAAACTTTAAATGCGTTGTTTCTTTTTGAAAAAAATACTTGAATATAGGATTCATCTTATTGCATCAATCTTTTGCTAGAAATAAATCTGTAACATGTTCAAAAACTAAAAAAAAAAAATTTACTGATCGATTTTACTGATAGCTATAACCGGCCTCTAACCTCAAATAGTTTATCTATTTTTTTTTCTTTTGAATTATGCAGTTGTACGTCGCGTTTTAGAAAAAATTATACTTTTTTTATTTCACTTTAATTAAGCTTAACAAAAAATCATACACAATTGTATTCAATTTGTATTTTAAAAAAAAATTTCGCATACCTACGTCTAATGTTTTTTTTTTTGGCGATGTCGTCATACAAACATTTTCATTCGGTATTTTATTTTCAAAATTGTATAAACTTCTTATTTATTTATATCCCTTCAAAAGCCTAAACAAAATTTAACGTTTATAGTTTTAATAATAACATAATTTCAATAAAAATTTTCATACCCCATTTAAACCCCCACCACCCCTAAAGATCTTTTTTCCAATAAGAAGTAGCCTTTCCCAAATAATATTTAAATCTGTTCAGTAAGTTAGGCATGATTGGGTTACACCTTTGTATATGAAACCCCTCAGTCATTGACTCAAAGACAAATGCACCTCTTTACTCTGCTATTCTAGTGCCAAGCGGCATGTGGTACCCCTAAAAAAACTCACTAATGAGACTACTATGGTTTAGATATACAAAGTTGGACTTATGAATAATTTTCGAAAAATTAATTTTCAAACTCAAAATTTTGAAAAAAGAATTAAATTATATTTTTTCAAAATATTATATAGGTAGTTAAGTTTTTTTTCAAGATTCAATGTTATGAATTTATCTTAAAAAAGTAAAGTACTTCTTCCAAGAAAAACACTCAAGGCAGTGAATTTGATATAATGTGGCGTATACCCACAGATCCATGTGAATAAATTAAGGTTATCTTTCCACTCCAATAATTTGCTGGTGGCTATTTAGTTCAATGGGATAATAGAACAAATCAATTTTTAATTGGCTGTTAAACATGAGCTAAAATATGGTCCACTAATAATGTGTAGGATATTACCCACTTAAATAATGATAAACTTTTGTTAAGTAATAAAAAAAAGGATTTATTGTTTCACCCGAGCATCATACAAAATTCTCTTCTCGACAACCGATTTGGGACGCTTCGCCGGCTTAACCAATTCGGATTCATCCATCGGCCGAATTATTTGACCCCTCTTTGTGATAACCGATGGCTTGGTCAACACCCGAAAAGCTGTCTCTGGCACAAAATTCCTTCCAACCGGAGCCCTTATACTGGCTTCGTAATCTTGAACAGATTTAAAAGGGAATGGAACTTCCGAAACTAAGTGTTCTCTCAATTTTTTATTATTAACATTTTCATTGATACGGACTCGACCCATCGTGATACTATTCTCCTTTGGTTTTTTGTTCTTTGCAAAGTCCAATACCAATTTCTTTTTATTTTGCAATGATTTCTCGGAAATTCCAGTTCCAGCCCAGGAGCCCCAACCGGGCATTGTTAGAGTTATCGTATCAGCTAATGCTTTCTTTTCCTCATTCTTGTCTCTTCCAAAATCAGCCAAAATGTCATCGTCTTCAAACGCATCGTTGATAGTTGCTTGTCGCTGAATAGCAACTCCTTCGTCTTCATCGTCAAAGTCCACATCTTCATCACAATGAGTTAATTGGGCCAGAGATGTTTTTAGTTCCTTCGGTTTTACTTCGGCGTAGTTGTCATGCTTTATGGCATCCACTTCTCTTTGACTTCCCTTCGAAGGAATATCAATAGCTGTTTTGGTTGGAAGCACAGTATCTGCGCCATTCGCCGTCTCTAGCAGTTGCTCATCAAGTTCTAAACGAGTCGTTTGGTTTTTGAATTTTAAGTCTTCGAGGTTCTTCAGCTCATTTTTCTCTTTTGATGGCCTTTCTTTTTTATGACTGTTTTTTGTTTGTTTTTTAATTATTTTTTGAAGCTTCCTCTGTTCGTTTGTAAGTTTTTGTAACACATTATCTTCGGCCTTATCAAAAAGTTTATCGATGCTTTGAATATCCGAGTTTTCATTTTTGACGTCTTCAACTAGCCAACCATTCTCTATAGTTGGGATAGGAGCAATTTTCGTTTTGGCTTTTGTGTTATTCTTCTTTTTGATTTTCTTAGCCGCATTCTCTGTGGAATTTTTCTTTGATGCTAGATTACTGTTCGAATTTTGTATGACTTCTTGTTTTATTCTTTTAGGTGTTTTCTTTTCGAACTCCTCTCCGTTCGCATCTTCGGTCTTGGTAAAAGTTTTCTTGGTTTTTGCCTGTATGGAAGGATTCATTTTATCTTCAATTATCGAATTTTGTACTTCTTCTTTTTTTATCTCTTTAGGTTTTTCTTTTTTGAACTCATCTATTTCTCCACCAAAGCCTGAATCCTCAGTCATTAAGGCCTGATGATTTCTAAGTTTCTCTTCGTTTTCTTTGCGTTCCATCCAGTACTTCCTGTATCCCATCTCAAGGGCATCTTCGGGTTTGGCAACAGTTTTCTTGCCGTTTGCTTGCATCCAAGGATTCATTTTGTCTTCAAAATCAAGTTCCATGGCATTATTGTCTTCATTGTCTTCGTCTTCATCCTCCGAAACATCTTTCTTCTCTGTTAACTGTCGACTCAGAGCCAACTGCTCTGACAAGTCCTTCTGTACATCTCTGTTGTACTTTGCCTTCACTAGATTGTTCTTGGCCCAAGTTCCGGTATTTTTGTGCCTTAAATTGGCGCGTTCCAAAATACGGTTCTTTTCCAAGCTTTGTAGTTTTTCTAGTGCAGCTTCAGGATTTAGCTTTTGTAATGTTTCAAATTCCTTGAGCTGTTCCTTGAGTTTATGTTGTTTTTGGAGTTTGTGATAAGTCTTGGATTTTATTTTATTTTGGAGCCTTAATTTAGCTGTTTTTTGAGATTGTTGCATTTTCAAATAGAGAAGTTCTTGTCGACGTTTCTTGATTTCGTTTTTCGTCTCTAGCATTTTCTCTTTGAGCAAATCGGCATCTGTAATCTTTTCCAGCTTCTCACCTTTCAAAGCACGCAGTTTCTCTTCTGCCTCTTCCATTGCTATTTGCAACTCTGATTTTAAACACAACTTCGGTGGGTGCTTCATCTTGGCGGTGTTTATATAGACCGTTCCGGAATCTAAGGGAAATGTCTGACTTTCAGCCGATTGAAATTGAGCAACAACAGCGTCCCAACGTTGCAATTGTTTTTTTGTCTTTTCGTATGTTATAGAACGCATCAAACGATCAGCTTGCGGCTTTTCCAGCGGCTTGGGCAATATTTTACCCGTCTTCGCGACATTTCTCAATTCGTTTCCAACGCTCACATGTTTACCTTTCAGAGTTTCCACAAGATCCACAACACTAACTGGGTTCCTTGATGGAAGTATTTGCTTGGGAAGTTCAACCAGAGGTTTATTTAAACCGAATTCATCTTGATTTGTCGATGGTTCTTTACGTGCTACTTTTTTGATATGTTGGACTTTGGTGAGGTTACTTACGGCCTGTAGAAGTTTATTATGGTTTTTGGAGACTGGCTCATCATCCGAGGAATAGTTGTTTTCAGATTCAGACATTTTAAATTATTGCAAAGTTGAACAATAGTTGTATGCAGTTTTAAGGATGTGTTGCAGTGACTGGTTTGATGTTTGGTTTCACATGTGTTTCCGAAACAGCTGTCAATTTTATGAAAATGTAAGTAAATCTTATTACAGAATGATTGTATTTAGACAAAGTAAACTTCGAAAGAAATATTAATTAAGCACCAAGAAGTATAAGATAAATACCTTAATTTGCAATATTTTTGATAAACAACAGAAAATTATATTTTGCTGATGGACCAGGCTGAAAAACCACGATTTGAGTTTGCGATGACAGGAGAACTGACAGATATACTTTACTTTTGAAAGAGATGTGTTCGCTTTAGCGAAAAATCTTCAGGTACGTTTGATTTTTATTTTTATTTTTATTTTTTTTTTGTAGACTGGTGCTGAGATTCGAAATCTTACAAACTTCAGAACAAGTTTAATTAAATGAAATCATTAGATGTATTCATCACTTTAAAATATTTTTAATTAATTTGTTTCATGCGTTTACCATACATTTTTTATATATTCACATTCAATTGTTCATACAAGGAAATTTTTAATTTGATTTTTCTAAGTCGAATTACAGTCGTTCCTTTTTAAGCTTACTTAGCATTCTACTTTTCCCATCAATTTAGTAAGATAAAATTAAATAACTTTTGAAAAAATCTTCGTAAGAATGTTTCTGGGGAGATAAAATCATCTGGACTATAAAGCCTGATTTTTCGAGCTTGCATAGCAAGGAAATTGTTCTTAACTTCTTAATTTGTATTTTCTTATCAAAATATGTACAATGTTGTTATTATTGATAAATAATATTAGAATGACAATAACAACAAAATTCAGTCTTGGGCAAACTGAAGTGGTATTTGATAGCCACTAAATTTTAAAATAGTTTATCGTTTATAAAAAGCAGAATTTTTGGACCCGTCATCTTAAAATGAATTTACCTCATGTAAAAGTGTCCATAAGAGGTCTCTTCCCTTGTCTTTCAATCAAACAAGTCTCTATCATGAGTGTATGCCTGCGCCATCTCTTCACTCATAGCATCAACACAGTTGCGTGTTGCATTGGTACCAACCATCCAAAACAACAACAAAAAAGGCAAATAGAAAAAATGCCCGCCATTTGAAAATTTTCCATATTCAAAGGAAAGCAACAAAAGAAAAAGTGAAAAACCCGTCGCCGTTGAACGTTGAATTAGAGGAACATTACGGCAGCATTGGGCGAACCAAAACGTGCATGCGAGTTTTTATAGCAAGAATCAAGAGCAACTTCAGTTTCAGTACAGGCAACAGCGAGCAATTCTTTCGAAAAAGTATTCCATCGTCATCGCCATCGCGTATCAAAAATCTATTGAGATTCAGACTCAGCGAAGAGCGACAAGTAAGCAGTGAAATCTAAAAATCTTTGGTGTGTGCCAGGGACAGTGTGTGAGCGCGAAAAAAGAAATAAGACAAAAAAAACAGAAACGATCCAAAATTCTATTCATCATCTAAAACGAGAGTTTGTCAAGTGAATTTTGTAATTGAAATTTCGAAAAGGAACTACAATTCGCAGGCACATTCTTTGCAGCGCGCAATTTCATTTCCAATTGAATAACAATCAGAAACGAAATCCAAATCCAAACAAAGTCGTGTGAAAATGTCGGACACTGGAAGCAATTGTGATAATAAACCACAACAAGAAGACGTAAACCTTGAGGAGTCACAAGTTGAGGCGGTACCAGAAGTTGAAAATAAACCAGTTACACCCGTAAGCATTTTAAAAATAGTTAAATTCTAGTGGAGTCGTTGCGAGTTTGGGCCTAAAAGTGCATTTTGTGTTTTAATTTCCACCATTGCGCCGTTTTTTTATTTTTATTTTTTTTACCGTCATCTATGCATGTTCAATGGGAAGAAAAAAGATAAAGCGAAGCAATTGAATGAAAATATAGAAAAAAACGTTGCGTGTTGCTGCGAGGGTTTATGCAATGGAAGCGCCATAAAAAATATGATAGTGAGTGGTGGCAGGCAGAGCGGCAGAGGTGGGATTGATGTAGTCGCGCAGAATATGCATGAAAATGTCGTTGTTTCCTCGTTTGCCGCATGTAACCTATCGAGCATTGATGGCGGGAGTGAGCAGTCGAGAGACTATGGCAAAAGCAAAGCAAAGCACAGTACGAAGCAGAAGCAATTTTTCGAGAAATAACATTCGTTTCTCGTCGGCTGGTGTTTGTCGTGTTTACTTTAAGTACTTGTGCTCACTTTTGCTTTTGCTACGATCTACGAACCACGAATGTAAATGTTCGTAGAATCAGAGGGATGACGTTTGGTCTAGAGTTCGTAGAATGACTCTTGCAGAGTTTTAGTCGATGCGTCTCTGCGGCCCTGCCTTCCGCCTCAAGGTTTCTTCTTTCTTATCATGGGTGATCGTGTCCGTTGGGATGACGGGATACGGGAGTCGTCATCTGAGAGAGCAAAAGGGGGTGTGTTATTATATCTATTATCTGCTTGCTCTTGTTACAACACTTCTTTTCATGTTAATTCAATTTAAGAAAGAAATCACATCTTCCTCGTAAATTGTTGCATCGTGGCTATAGATTCCATACTTAGCATCAGTTATTTGGTAATTCAATTATTGATTCCATAATTATTTACGTGGAACTGGAAGCCGATTTTTTTTTTTCAAAAATGTAGAAACGATTAGCTATCTCACTCACCCACTATTAAATAACGTGTTTAGTCAGTCTTTTCTAATTGTGTTTTTTCTTTTTTTTTATTAATAAATTTACAACATTTTTAGGTTAGAATTTGTGATATTTGGTTATGTTTGTGTGGGTCTTTAATTTTGTTTTTGTAATAGGTAGGTATGTGTTTAATATTATAATCAATGAGATGGAGATAGGTTTTATTTGACGTCATAAAGATGACAGTTAAAATTTTTTGAAAGTTTGTTTGTTTTTATGTATCGGGTAGATTTAGATTCTGATTCGTCTGTACAAGGTGAAATAAATGGGATGTTTCATATTTTGGGAGACTGTCGGCTTTATTATGCAGTTTGTTTATCTATAAAGTATTTAAGGGTGTAGGTACATTCTTTTTTGTTTTGTCCAAAAAGAAGTTGAGATCGTTTGGTGCAAATAAAAGTCAATTGGAATATTTATATTGCATTATTTGAATTACTGATATTTCTTTTCACAAGACGACGCAACGTTAGCTTGTAGGGATGGACCTATTACTGAAGGTGATAAATCACTCGACTAGGGGTCCTATTGACCGACTATTTATCGATATAGCACTTTGACCTAATTGAGTTTTTCACTTGTCAGCTTAAGTATCTTCCAAAAAAATCCAACAGCTACTAAGTCTGTTGATTAATTAGCATCGCATGGTTGTGTTCAGGGTTGTACCCTTTCTCTTGATTAAAAAAAACGTGTTGAAGCAACACCATAGAGATTTTTTAGATTTTAACAAACAAACCTACTAAGGATATTTAAGGGGTAGTTAAAAATCTTTTTATAAGACAAAAGTTCGTCTTTTTATTGCTTAAAAGGGTAGTTACCACATCATCTAACTGATAAGCATTGGACTAAAAGTCGCAAAATTACAACAGCACTATTTTTACAGTCCACAACAACAAAATAAAATGTTTGTTTCGTTATTTTTTGGTATTTGCATATTATTTGTACCTGTGTATCCCTTAAATTGTACATATTTTTAATTAAATAAATTATTTGTTACTATTCTAAAGGTTAAACGAACCCCATCTAAAAGGCTGTCAGCCGTTGAACGCGCTCAACGCGAAAGTGAAGAGCTAGTTAAAACTCTTGGTGGTAGTTTGGACATTGAGGGTGGTCGAAAGACACGATCTAGTACAAGAGGTACACCGTCAAGATCAAATGTAGTTCATACACCTCCTCCAACAAAAAAAGCAAGAGGCACAACAGGAACACCAAAACGAGGTCGAGGCAGAAAACTTGAAACTGCAATCGAAGATGATGTAAAAGTAAGATAAAAATATAAATTGATCTTAAATATGCATTTTTTTATCAATTAAAAATATTTACAGGCCAGCCCCGAAAAAGTTCCATCAGAGCCAGAAACAAATCATGATGAAATAGAAAGTTCCGCAGTGGATGCCGTCGCAAACACACAAGAGAAGGTTGAAAAGGAAGATGATAAGTCACAGGCAACTGCAACTGCAACTGCAACTGAAACCCCATCAGATGTTGCAGAAGAAAAGCCATCTCCAGCGAAACAAGATGATAAACCTGAACCCATGGAGGTTGATGGCGTAAGCAAAGAAGCTGCAATAGAAACAGAAAATGTAGATGAGAGTGCGGAAAGACAAAGCGAATCATCTTCAAAACCAAAAGAAGATGAGTCAGAAAAATCAGAAAAGGTTGTTACGGAAACTCTTGAGAGTTCAAAAACTGTCGTCGAAGATGTAGTTGAAAAACCACCAACAAAGGATGTGGAACAAAATGCATCTTTAGATAATGAAAATGCCGAAACTGCGCATGAAAACAGTGTGAAAGTAAACGATATAGAAAAGGTGAATTCGAACTCGCTTCCGGCTGAACTGTCTCTACCAACACCAACAGAAACAGCAACAGCAACACCAATCCCAACCGCAACGCCAACCCCAACCGCAACGCTAACCCCAAACCCAACACCGGCTACACAAGTATCAGTAGCGGGTAATGAACACAAAGCTGAAAGTAATGATTTATGTAAGTACATATGTACATAATACATAGTCAAATGTTCAAATGTAACGGTAAACAAAATTTTATTAATATGATTAAACTAAAGCTCTACAACTAAGGGTCTAATTTAAAGAAGAACAAACAAATTGTTTTTGTTTCCATGAATTCAAAAATAAATTGCTGTAGCGTAATTTTGTTCTGGAGTTTGTGGGAACGCACTTTAACACTTACATATCTGTTTTGTTTTTTTCTGCATGCAGATATCCTCCAAGAGTAATTCTTTTCATGACATATTTTTTTAAATTTCATAGTAACAAACTAACATTATTATTTACCATCGGACTGCTGTTTAAATATTTTATTGATTTCTTTATTGAAAAGGAGACCATACTGAGAGCGTTAAAAGTTTTCAATTTTAAGAAGATGCTTTGCCAGTTTCTAATTTTTTTGAATATATATTTTTTTTTTGAATTTCCAGGTGAACCAAAAATTGCATCACCGCCAATAACAGCCAACAATGATGCAGCGACGCCGCAATACTGTAATTAAAAACAACTATTAATTAATTCTTTGTTTATGTATTTTTTAAATATACATGCAGTGACTTCTTTTTTATATAAAAGCATATATAATATAAGGCAAACAAATATTATTTTCAAAAATAACAGAAACAAAATTTTAAATATAAATAAATTAAAAATAAGCAATATCTCTGGTGAACAAAAATCAAAAAGGTATACATTTTTTTTAGTAATTCTTTTTGATTGGTTAAGTTTAATAATGAAATAACTTGTAGTTAAAATAAAAAAAAATACAGACCTCAAAACCACCTTTCTTTCTGTCATAAAAAAAAAACTCAAATCAAGCAACAGCCCTGGATTTATCACATAAAACCTGCATTTTTTTTATTTTAAAACAAATACTGTTACTAAAAAGCAAAACAGAATGTAAAACAACACAAAACAAACAAAGCAACAATCTTACCAATAATTTTTTTTTTAATTCTTAGTAAAAGCTACTATTGTAGTTTGTAAGTTTGAAACAATAAAACACAAAAAACATATCTCTCATATGAAAACCATGAATAAAGTTATAATAAAATCTGATGCTATTTTTGACTTTATAAAAGTTATAAATGAGCACAATTATTGTGTCTTGGTTGATGCAACATATTGTTAGAAAAAATAAAAACCAACACTCGTTAGTTTGTTTCAGGAAAAATTCTCGGAAAAATATTTAATTAGTTTTTCTTTTGTAAATTCTTAAAACCGTTGATTCCTTTAACCCATGCATACTATTAGAAAAAATAAAAATAAAATAATAAAAAAATGTTACTTAACACCTCCACCCGCCCATTTTCATTAAACAATAAATTTTAATAAAACAAATACAGTTAAATAGTAGATTCTTTTAATTATTAAAATGGAACCCTTCAAAAAAGCACAAATATATTTCATAGAATAAATTTCAAAATCAAATTCGAATTCATGTATTGAAATAAAAACTTGTTACAAGAATAATGAAATAAAATGAATAAAATAACAAAAATGCCAAAAAAAGAAACATTTTTTTTTTATTCTATTCAGTGTTGCTATTTTCAATTGAAAAAAAATCGCATATAATGAATTAAATATATTGAATCAATCAAATTCTTATCAAGGGTGCAATTACATAGTTATATTTATTCGTTCGAAATCGTAAGTATATAAAGTCGATAAAAAAGAACAACACCAATTAAGGTACAATCAATATTTGATACAAAATTAGAATCTAATGTATATTAAACATAAATTATATAGTTGTTAGTTGTGCAGAAATAAAAATTAAAAAAAAAAAATGAAAACAAAAACATCAACAAATTTAGTACAACTTTATTATTGTTAAAAATTAAAACGAAGTATATAGTGTAAAGAATATTTTATAAAGTATGTAGTATATTATATAAAAATATATATATTTATATTTTTGCATCACCACCAAGGAAGGGAACATTTAAGCAGCGCCATATTTTTTTCATTTTAATGAAATGAATTTCTTTTTTCTATGTATATAAAAATATATACTATTTATATGAATACATAAATAAAATAAAAACAAAACTGATTAAATATTCTTTATTAACAGGATTAGGATGGATTCAAAGGTTGTAAATAAAAGATACTTCTTTGAAGAATAAAGCGATTGAAAATTAACATTTGTCTGCGAAAATTCAAAGTTGTACATTTATGTAAATTTTTCATTTATTTAAATAACTTGTTAATACTTCAAGTGACTTAGAAACCCTATTAAGGGTCCAACAATTCACTGGTTGACATACAAAAAACGAACGTATTTTCTTTAGGTTAATAGTCAAATTTACAGTATGCATACATTCAAGTTTCCAGCATGGCAAATACAATTACATAGTATATAATCTTACAAGTAAGTAGAAAATCCCTAGTTCACTAGACAGTGAACTCTTTTGATATTTTAAACAATGTTAAATTTCTGCCTTTTTCCCTATCTATTATTAAACATGTACCTATTGTTATTTGTTAGCAATATAAAATAATAAAACGTGCTATAATTGGCCCGAAAGAAGTCCGATGTGAACATAAACCCAGTCAACAAGGTGTTTTATTGGGTAATCAAATGTATTTTCACCGAGTGCCCCTGAAACACAAAACGAACGGAAGAAAAAAATAAAACCCAAAGAATCTACAGGTCATAGGGTAGATCGATATTAAGAAATGAAAATTGAGTAACAAAAAATTGCCAAATAAAAATAAAATATGTATGTAAAATAGGTTTTCAATTTAGAATTTACTTCATTCGTAGAGTAGGACTAGGATAGAAAAAAATCTATCCCTTTCCTTAATTCTTTTTTTGCCTCAATGTAAGGATGCCTCTAAGGATACAATCAAGTTACCTGTCTGTTAAGCAACCTTTATTTTTACATCCACCAACTGCTTTTGGAAGGACGAAGTAAATTGAGTTTTGTTGACAAATTGTTCCACCAAATTTTAGACTTGGCTTTAGCTCGGCTGTTGGGTATGAAGTTTTTAACAGTCTTTTAGATTATTATTATCACTATTTTATACTATTAAAATTTTATTTTACATTTGCATTTCTTTATTGTATTATTATTTTTATTATAGAATATGTACATAAGTAAATTGTATATACATATTTCTTTTCATCAATCAGCAGAACATTACTCAAACAACAAACATAATAAATCTTTATATAAAACTGGGTGATGTTAGTTACTACGCTTATAACTCAAGAACGATTTTGAAAGAGCAAATTCGGACTGATCTCCTACCAAACTTGAGTAGGTACCTACAAAGACAAATAATTTCGATTAATTATGTTCAATCATTACGCCTTGTAGAAACATTATTGAAATTGGGTTATAGCGTGGCGTCGAGCATATAATAATAATATAAATTGGAAATTAAACACCATTCACCAAACCTTTTAAAATTTTTAATTTCACAAGCAATTTGATGGAAAATATTGAAGAATATATATATATATATTTTTTAAGTAATACAATGTTCGACAGTGCAAAAACAAATATGACCCATGAGTTGTTAATCCTTAGCTTTTCAACCATATACAATTTATCGAAATCGGTGAAATACTTTTTGATAAATTGGTACCACAAGATTTACCTTAGCCTTTTTATATATACATAATACCTTTGCGTTTTAGTAAGTTGCTATGTAATTATTGCCGACTAGACAACTTATAGCAACTTCCTAGAAATTTTATTTGTATTTTTTTAAAATCTGAAGTTGACTTTTGGCTTTTAATACCTGTTTTTATTAAATCCAAATAAAGGACATTCATATAATTAACTGTTATATAATTTGAAGAAAATTAAATATGTAACTGGCCCTTAGAGTTGTCGGAAAATAAGTTGCATTGAGATTGAACTGAGAGTTACTCGGGTGAGCAACTTTAAGGTGTAGACGGCGAGTCTAACAACAAACTGAATCTATTTTCAAAGTTTTACTACAAATATATTAGTGACGAAAAACACTACACAAGCTCGATCTGTATTTTCATAAAAAACTCAACTCGACTAGCATTTTCATGCATTTTGCAACTCGACCGTACAAACTAATTACACATTTTTTGAACACACCCCATGTAGAACAGCTGTTGGTTTTTGTTTTATTTTCAAACTCAATACTCATTTACTCAAATTAAATACTGAACTAAAATGGAAAGAAGATAAGCAAGAATTTTCGTAAACAAATAAAATCAAATGAGTTTGTACATTTACATCTTTTGTTTCAATTATCCATATTATTTTTTCTATTATTAAGTGAATATCTCGATTTAATATTTGTTCGCGACAGAAGATTTGAAAACTTTGACATTTAAAATTTGACATATAACGTAGGGAGGGATACCAACTTTAGGGAGTCAAATTAAGAGTGAGTTATAAAGTGAATAAAGCGTTCTTTTGGTACTCGTTTTCCTAGAGATAGATTACCAATAAAACGCGGCTACTATAAATATTAAAGTATATATATGTATACACAAAAAATTGTGTATTATTTTGTGTCACAGAAGTATCTACACAAACAATCTGAACCTGAACCACAAAATTTGATGACTACAAATGGCATACAGAAACACATACACACAAGCCAAATTTGTGTAAATAAACAAATCGTCTCTGGTACACAAACAAATTTAAGAATGATTTGTGTGATTTAAAAATAGATTCCTCCACAAATTATTTATGATACACAAATAGCAGATAGTTTAAAATATTCTCAAAGTTTTGACAAATCGATTGAAAATTTAAACTCTTGAAACAATAAATAAAATTGGTTTTTGGATTCGTGTTTGGTGGTAGGTATATATTTAATAAATTGTATTGAATTATTTTTGTTTGCCACAATATTTATTCTGTAGTTTTATTTAGAGAAAATTGAATTACAAAATGAAATACAAGCTTCAAAAACAAGAAGCATCAAAACCAAAGAGACGAAATTATGTAAAGAAAGTGGAGCACGAATGGTCTCATGAAGAGATTATGCGATTGATTGTAGCAGTCAAGGAGCGAAGAATGTTGTGGGATATGGGCACACCCGAATATAAATTGCCAAAAGCAGACGCCTGGCAGGAGGTTGCAAATGCAATTGGAAATGTTAAAGTGGATGACACCAAAGGCAAGTGGACAAATTTGCGTATATCCTTCAAAAATAATTTGGCTAAGTATAGTTCGAAAAAGTCGGGGCACGGTAAAGACGAAGAAGTTGTTATCCATTGGCGCTATTTCAAATCCTTGATGTTTTTGGAAACGAATGACATAAAGCAATCAACCGAATCGACGTCATCGTTGCCAATGGTGATTTTGGTGATTTCTTATTTAAAAATATTTAGTTCATTGTCTAATTTATAGGCTTCTCAAAATAACGATTCATCAATTTTCGCTGATTTAACAGTGGCACCTCCACCACCATCTGGAATTGTAGTCGGGAAACGCAAACGTCTACGTCATACAAATGTAGAACCACTCCCACCTCTTCCGTCGCCAACAGCTGAAGCTAAATTAGTGAGTCCATCATCTGGAATTGTTTTAGGTAAACGAAAATGTTATAAAAATGCAGAAGTACGCCCACCTTCTCCGTCTCCTTCGCCAACAGCTGATGCTAAATCGGCGAGAGAGTTGGCTTACAATGCATTGTCATCGTTCCAGGTAAACAACGACAGATTCAGTATTTTTGGTCAATACGTTGCTAGCGAATTACGAGCCCTTCCCACTGGCCAAGCAATTTTTGTACAACGCGGATTAACTCGCGAACTCCTCAGACTATTGGAAACTTTTGAAACTCCTGTTGTATTTGCTGATAAAAATGGTAAAGAAACCAACCCGAAATCTATCAAAAATAAGTAAAACAGGCTATTCTGGGATTTTCTCATATACATACATAGTACATAGGAATAGTATTGAAATAAAATAAAACAAAAAGTATTTTAAAACAATGGGTTATTTATTATTATTTAATTTGAACGAAAAATGTATAGAGAATAATTTTAATTCATCGATTTGAAATAAACAAAAAAATTTCTTAATTCTCATTTGTGTAAAAACACATAAACTATTTTAACCACAAATCTTCATATGTACATACATAAATTGATTTATGTATTTTATATTTGTGTATGGGAATAAAAGTTATTTGATGATACATATTTTAGAAATTTATATTTTAATAATCAGCCCGCGCATGGGTTTTGATGTTTCGGAGTTAAAAAAAACGGACTTAAATTATATACACATAATTCAGATGTGACACAGAAATCATATTTCTAAAGAATTTAGAATGTATTATTATGAATGCATTCATCAAAAAGGCTTCAAAAGGTTGTGATTTTTTTTTTTAACTTTCAAAAATCCTAGCGAAGTTCAGGAAGTTTTTGAATTGATTGCTTTTAAAAGCTGCAGTATAAAAGATTTCTTTTTCATAAGAGAATAAATAACTTAAATAAAGAAATATTGTTGTTTTAAATTTTATTCAAAAACTAATTAAAAAATATCATTAGATTTTTTCAATAAATAATTATTTTCTAACAGTTCATTCTAAATCTCTAATAAGTAAAATGTCCTTTTTTCATAGGATACTCTTCAGTTTTTACACTATCATAATTGATAAATTTACTTATAATTGGCGAGAGTAGATTATGATCCAGTTTTTTATTATCTGGAATGACATAACTCAAGGGAATCGCAACTACCCAGACCACAAATATGCCCAATATGGTATACCATTGGAAAGAAATGTCAAATATAGAAAATCCTTCATCATTTTGAACTTTATAAATCACATCACTTGTAACATTGGATTTGAAACTAAAAAAAAAAAACAAATATCGGCAGATAATATGTGTATACGTAATGTATGTATGTATGTCGATTTCTGTAACTTACATTGATCCATGTAAAGTGTAATTAAAACGATCACATCCATCATCTCTGCTTGGCAAAGGAGGAAATGCTAATTTTCCGGCTTCCATTCTTCGTTGGGCGCCAGTTACAAGAAAAAGAATAGCTAACATACTTGCTAGAAGTCCAATTAATGCACCCTTAAGAGAAGTAACAATTCAAGTTATTTTTTAATTGGGTACTTCACATTATGTGTGCTATATAAACTTACTTTCCCATTAGCTTTTGGCACTAAAAATCCCAACATGAAAACACCAACCATGGCTCCTTGCACTACTCCACCTATTGTCATTATGGTTTGAAGGAGAGATGCAGATTTTTCAACTAAAAATCCGGCAGTTACACAAAAGACACCAGTAAATAGAATAAAAGCTTTCATTGAAAGATTTGCTTTCCGTTCGGTATGGTTTACGAAAGGCTTTACATAATCGAAATAAAAAATTCCTGCTAAAGAATTCATACTTGCTGACATTGCACTGAAAAAAGGCAAATACACATATTTGAATCGTAAAATATATGATATAAAAACGGTTCCCTAAAACCATTCACAGATGTTTACATCCACTATTTACCTTAAAGCTGCGCTGAAAACGCAAGATATAAATAATCCTGGCATGCCTTTTAAATGTCCAACAACATCCTGAACGAAGAACGGCATCATTTTATCTGGTTTATCAACAATCTTTGGGAAAAGGAAAGTTCAATATTTGATTTGGTACACCATAATTCTTAAACTATACTAACCTTTATTTTAAGCGGGTCACAATCATGGTACATCGAATACATAATAATTCCAGTGAAGCAATTAAAAAACATAACGAAGATGAATCCAATGGCAAATATGACCAAGGACCTTTAAAAAAGTTCGTTTTTTAATAAAATCTTGAAAAAGACTATAGTATGTAACATTTTTCTTACTTTTTAGCTTGTCCGAGGGATGGTAAAGCAACAATTCTCTGTACACAAACTTGGCTAAGACCAATATGACCTACCCATAGGCAAAGTCCTCCGGCAGATGCATTCCAAAGGGTGGTTCGAGTTGTGACATCAAAGTTCATACTAAAATATTTCATAAGATTCAATGAGCCCTTCCAAGAGTGATCTCACTAAATTTAAAAACTCATGTCAAAAAAGGAATCAATTCGGTCAGAATTTGGAATTTAACTTCTTTTTTTCTTGGTTTAGTTTTGGTTTAAAATCAAATGTATGTAAGTCTGAATTTTGCGGCAGATCTTCCACTAACTCAAATAATACTCGTACACATTACATTTCTTTTTCCGTAGATTTGAACCATTGTTCAAAGACAGTTGACTACATACGAAGTCCCTTCTGCAATTCTTCTCTTTTGTGTATTGATCATCTTATCTTCTTAAAGAGTGTCAATATGTACAAGTACATATGTATGCAAGTCTTTAAAAACTATCAGGCTTACGTATTTTAGGAAATGCTGACACAAATTTCTTTTAGAGAAAAAACATAAATACCATCATAAACTTGACAGTCACATTTGATAAAAATTTGACATGAGTTTTAATGGAAGTGTAACGGTTTCGAAGGGTTTTAAGAAGATTTCACTAGTCGAAGAATTTTGACATACTTAACATCCAGACGTCCACCATTTATAGCATTAGCAAAAACATTGTCAAGTCCACCCACTGCCACTACTCCCATAATGCCAACAATGGTAACTGATATAACCATTACAACAGCCTGCACAACATCTGTCCAAACGACAGCTTTGATTCCGCCCTGTCAAAGAAAAAAATATTAATCATTATGAAAATATTTAGAAAATACTAAAAAACTTACCAACATGGTGTAGAAAACACAAATAGAACACACAATACCATTTATAAGATGAATATTTACACCGGTAACTATTTGTCAAAAAAAAAAAAATTAATTTTTAAAAATAAAAGTAAAATTAATAAACGACTTTTACCTTGTGCAAATGATAAAGCTGGAATGAATATAAATACCGGCATTAGTAAGTATCCAGTCAATACAAAGGATAAAGTCAGAATTTGTCGGGTAACTTTATTGAATCTCAATTCCAAATACTGAAATTATAACAATGATGAAATAGTTTTGAATCTTTTAGAATCGCCGGAGTTGGTTTTGAAGAAATCTTATCTAGGAACCAAAATCTATGTATCTTAAAGAACGTAACCTACATTATATTGACTAAGATTTTCGTTTGCTATTTAAAAAAAACATTTTTAAATTTCCTTGAACTATTTGTCTTAAATTAAGTTACGTACTTAAAATAGGACGTTTTGTTAAAAAATATCACCGGCTTTTAGTAAACATTTTTAAAATCGATTACTTTGTTTGTATTTAAACAAAAGTTTACTATCACACAACAAGTGATAAATTGCATAGATTAAAGTTGTTAAGATGCCAAGAAACAATTTAACATTATTTACAATATATGAATTGTATAAGTAACCATTAAATAAAAGATAACAAACTAACAAATTCAGTTTTTGTTTATAAAAAATCGCAATCTTGATTCAAACACATTTTTGATAAAAGATACGGTGAGTGCTGAATGGTGAGAGTGTCAATCTTTCAAACTAATCACACAAACAGCAAATCTTGTTATTGATTTAAAGTCTATTAATAAGTTTGTCAACTCCAAATGACAATCAAATGGCTACTTGAATTCTCTTAGGTACTATTACAAACAGCCTTATTACGGTTGTCAAAGATCAATTAATTGACAATTGAAACATTTTGTCAATCAATTGATACATCGGTATTATGAACCCGAGTTGATCATTTTTTGATCCATTGTGAACAAAGATCAAAAATCTATTGTGAATAGTGCCTATTTACTTAAGACAGCTGCAAATTTTAGTATGTTTGGGATGGATTGTTGCCTTTTCGTTGGCTTTAACTTGTCGTTGATATCTAAAAATACATTAAGGAAGGCTTCTTTCGAAAGTTAGTTTTTGTAATGTAATTAAAAAAGATCTTTTATCTACATACATACATATGTTCAGCCAAATCCATGCTTCACATCGCGTAATTTTCTTCGAATCTTTGCTTGCTCCAAAGTATTTTCTTCTTCAATTTCATTTTCACCGAAAAATAGTTCTATAGTAGACATGCTTTTGGCTTTCGCGATCCGTAAAATATTTTATCAACAAGGAATTTGTGATTGACTGGAAATTTGATAATCAAAAAACATTTTGACAACCATAATACCAAGACTGTCAATTTAAATCATTCACAATAGATCTAATTTCTGAAGAGCGTTCACAGTTTATCAAAAATTTTGATTTTTGACAACGATAATACCGATTCATTAATTTTATTGATAAATATCAAATATCGTATTGATCTTTGACAACCGTAATAAGGGTGAAATGATTCCAAATATTTTTTCCATCTTTTTTGCTAGATATTATTTAAACAATCTCTGCAATTTTAAAGATCTCAGTTTACATGGAAAAAAAACTCAAAGGTGTTACTTAAAACTATCTTGCAAAAATTTTCCTCTATTGGAAAGCACGATGTTTTATGTTTTCATTGTGCCTCATAGAATTATATTCATTGAGCTTTTTCATTTTTGAGTTCCCCAAGGAAGACACTCAGGTCCTACCTTTTTTAACTTTACCATAAACGATATGAAAATGGTTATAAAATATTCCACTATCTTAATTAACGCTTAAGACACCGTGGCTTTAAATACCATTGAGTCGATGCATGAATCTAGTTAACTTTAACCATATAGAAGATGGTTTTGCAAGTCCAAGGTGGTCAAAACATATTTTCCAACCCCTTACAACAACTCTCAAGTATAGTTCGCTTATCAAAGGGTATCCTACTTCAGAATTAAATTCGCTTTAAATAAATTAATATGAAACCTCTGGAACAGCTTAGATTGATAGATAAATCAGACTTGATTAACTGTCTAAATCTTTACAGCTCAATTTTAATAAACAGAAGTCCTCGTCATTTCAAAAATTCGAAGACACGACGGAAGATGGAACCCGTTTCTCGTATGCTGCAGAATATCAATTTGAAGAAAAATCTTTTTAAAACTTTTCACATAAACAACCTTATATCTTATTTGTATTTAGTTGTTTACGTATTTTGTACTATAATAGTTTATTTATTATATCCATGTAACCGATTCCGTCTGCAATTAAATATTTTTGATAACAAATAATCGAAAAAAAATAACTGAATTCTTTTAGTAGCCTTATAGATTAGATGCTATCTTTAAACTATTTTTGGTGGCATCAGCCGATAAAAGTGTTTGAAATGGAAAGATAGGAAAAATGAAATATTATGTACATCTTAAATAATACTGATTTAATAACTGACAGAAAAAACTAATTTCGGTTTAAAATCTCTCTAATACACACATTTATATTTTATTTATAGTTCGAAAAACAAACAAATAATAAAATTTTAATTATTATAAATATTGTAACTTTTTCAAACTTACTTCATAACAATTTGAAATGTTGTTGTTATAAAACACAGGAATTATAATGTACATCAATATAGGAAGAGCCATAAACATAGCAACCATGGTAAATGCAAATGTTATACCAAAACTATACATTTCCGATGGTATTGTCACAATTGATATTGCTGATAATTGACTAATATTAAAACAAATAATAATAAACAATCAATAATGATCAAGATGTTTGCATATTATTTAATTATTATAATTATGCAAATATACCTCGATACTAAAGAAATAGCAACTGGCCAAGCTTTTAAATTTCTACCACCAAGTAAATATTCATCAGCAGTATCATTTTTGCCCGAGAAAAATCCAAAATACACTCCAATTCCAGCCGATACAATTAACATCGATATAAAAACCGCATAATCTTCAAAACCGAATGTAAAAACTTTGATAAAACTTTCCAACACAACCGTGTCAGTTATGTTAGCTGACATTTTGAATAAAGTTTATAAAATTTTAAGTTTTGAATTATTGATGGCTCTTGAGTGTAAGCTTGTTTCGACGAAGAAAGAACGTAGACTAAAATTAGGTGATGGTTTTAGTTAATAAAATTTTCAAATTAACTACAATATCGAAAAATCAAAGATTATAAATTACTGGTCACTTATCATATATCACTTATCACTATCAATTGATTTTATCACCGAAACAAGAAAAAATATTATTCAAGCAATAGCTAGTTCATAACTGATACATATTTGCAAGATATGAGTATTTTGGGAAATTATTTTGTGAGCTTTCGAATGTAAAGGGTGTATTTTTTGGAAAACATAAATATTCATTCATATCAAAATGATAAACATATGTAAATCTCAATAAAAATGTTGTAGAAACTTATTGTTAACAAGACTAGTGGGTAGTATAGTGATATCAGCACATAAAAGAGCAGCGAATGGTTCGATTATTTTATCAAGAAAGATGGTTGTACAGGTGTAAATTTAATCCTCATACCTGAACCAAAATCAAACTCAATAATAAAAGATAATAGGGCGTATTCATAGTCATATCTTAAACCCAAGTCTAACTGAACCGAAGTCTAAAGTTAAGACTAAACTGACAGAAAAATTAAAAAAAAAAAACAATATTTTGTTATTTTGCTGGCAAACCAATAGCTATTTGATGGTTGATCTTCATCAATATTTTTATGAAATTAAATCACTCGCGTCAAAAATATTGATTTTTGTGTGTGTTTATTTCATATTTGACATTTTAAATAGCTTCTTAAACATACTCTCTGTCGTGTTTATAGACTCTTAAAAATTCGTTGGATTTCTCTTCACCCCGAATAGCAGAATACATCTTGAAAACAAAAAAAAAACTTTATTAGAACCTGGATATGAAGATTTAAAGCAATTTCTTTTACACAATTTGAAAAACAGGGCAGAACAACGTCTGCGGGGTCAGCTAGTTTCTAATAAATTAATGAATAATATATTGAATACCCAGACTTTCCCAAACCGCCTTCGTCTAGCGAGGAAAACTTCTATGTATTTTTTTAAACACATAATTTCAATCAGCTAAAAAACCAGAGGTATTTCTGTTTAAGTAGTTTGAGGAAACTACTCGTATTTAATCAAATTTAACATATCAGACACAGACTGTCGAGTTGGTGCAATTGCTTTCAAGCAGGTTTCAAGGCCAACCATTTGAAGGTGTATGAAATGTTCGCGTTTACTTCAGTGACAAGATATTTCATCATCATCATCATCATCATCATCATCATCATCATCATCATCATCATCATCATCATCATCATCATCGGCTCGGCAACCGGGATCCGGTCCTGGCTTCATTTAGCAAGTCTCTTCAGTTGCTCACCCCAAGGCTTCGGGCGTCCAGGTCTACGCCATCTCTCACGGTATCTGCTTTTCAAGGTAGATTGAATACAGTTCATGATTTGATAAGCGTTTCCGAAATCGTCGTTCCTCACATACGAGGCCAACAATTCTCCTTAAAACTTTCCTCTCAAACGCGCCTAAAAGGTGTAATGTGATGATTTTTGGACATTTTGGAATGAAACCTTGAGGTTCAGATCTCCTTAAAGACAGCAGCTTAATTTCAAAGAAGTATTGAATCGCAATGTTCAGGCAGACAATCAATAAATAAGACCGTCTTGATAGGAGATTTTTCCACCCCCTGTGTGGCTAATGGCAAATCAATTTTTCTTACAATAAATCTCTTATCCTGACAATTGAAAAGAAAGAAAGAAAAAACTGCTCAATTACGAAGTCCTAAGGCAAATTAATAGCTCAATGAACCACAATGCTCTCATTACCATTTCGAAGCGTGTGTCCAATCCACTGCCACTTGCGCCTTTGTATAATGGTATCGATGGGTTCCTGACCTGTTCGCCTGTATAAGTCCTAGTTAGAGACACGATTAGGCCAGAAAACCCGTAAGATGTTTCGAAGACACCTATTAACGAAGGTTTGCAGTTGCATGGTTGTTGTTGCTGTTATTTTCTGATTCGACGTTACAGTTGAACAGTCGTAACTTTGTGTTCAAGCTGAGAGATTTGTTCCTCCAAACATTGAACAACATTCTGAATGCAGCCTTTGCTTTTCCGATGCGACTGGCGATGTTTAGTTCGGTTCCTTATTCAGTAGAGACGTTACTTCCAAGATATTGGAAGCTCACTTCTTTCTTGCTGATTGTTGAGCAATGTTCTTCGGAGCGGATGACTGCGAGCTCCCGAGGCTGAACATCTTTGTTTTTCCCGATTGATTTTCAGCCCCACGTTTGTTGCTTCTCTCTCCACCCTTGTTGGCATTTAATGCATATTCATGATCCTTTGTGAAAGCAAGCATACATCGTTTGAGTTGTCAAGATTATTTTTTGTCAAAGCCATCCGCAGTACATCACTTATCAGTATCACCAATAAAAACAGGATTGGTGACAGTATGCAGCCCTGTCTGACCCCGTTCAAATTCTTCAGACAACCTACCTCCGTGTAAGATGTGACATTTAGACCCATCATGAGTCACTTTTATAATAGCAATTAATTTCTCCGGAATACCCCTTCTCCGCAAAGCAAGTCAGATAAACTCAGCAGATATTAATATTAAAAACATATTTATTTTTATAAAGGTCGAAAGGGAAGTTTACAAAAGCATCTTTAATAAAACAATTGATAAGAATTTTTGAGATTTCTTCGACACTATGGCCAAAACAAAGAAAAGAAACTAGACTTTTGTTTATCAAAAGTTATCGGCGTGGCGTGTGGAATTCGATATATAATTTTTTTAAGATTTTAACTAATCGTATTAGGTATGTACAATGTACATAGATTACAACTTATTTAGATAAAAATTCGTCTCTAAGACTTAATTGTTAGCTTATCATTTCCAATGCGTATAATTTAATTATTATATTGGACCTTAATAACTTCGATTAATTTTTCCATTGGAATATACAAAAATATATTTCCTGGTATAATACAGTTTAAGTAGGCAAAAGGTACTCGTAAGTCTTTAGTGAGTTGACTGAGTCGAATCTCATCGGATCCTTAAAAATTCCCTTTTAAAAATTCAACACCAATATTATAATGATTGTAAATAATATTACGGAAACAATGAATAGTTTAGCAAATAGTTTTACTTTCGGGGCAGTAGATTATACTGTCTTTACATTGTTGTTAATTATTTCGGCCCTTATTGGTGTGTATTTTGGATTTTTCTCGGATAATAACGATACTGCCGATGAGTACTTACTTGGTGGCAAACGAATGAAACCATGGCCAGTTGCAATTTCTCTGGTTTCGAGGTGAAAAAAAAAAAAAAACAATAATTATAAAATGATTAGATTAAATGGCTAATTCAATTTACAGCCAGCTATCAGCAGCCTCAGTTGTAACAATACCAGCGGAATTATATACTTATGGAATATCATTTGCATTTATGCCTTTTGCAGTTATTTTTGTTGCACCAATTCTTTGTTATGTCGTTGTTCCTGTGTTTTATAACAACAATATTTCAAATTGCTATGAGGTAAGTTTGGCCATTAGCTTTAAGATATAAAAACTCAAAATATTTAATTTAATATCTTTAGCAACACATACATCAAAATACATATTTCGGTATTTTTAATTATAAGTGCAGAATATTTTGTTAAAAAAAATCAAAAATATTAGTAACATATAGTAGTAGGAGAGCCCATGAAGGAAATTGGGGATTTACTCGAGCGCGTAAGATTAAGATAACGTAGATTAATTAATAAAAAGGAAGTACACATTTCGCTAATCTGACAATTTGAACCTAACCCAAGGGTGTGGGAGGATAAAAAAGTTGAAGAAAAAAACTGATGCGTGTACTTACTCGAGCGCGGTAATTTTTTTTTTATTTTAAAGCCGAAGGTACTTAAAATCGCTATTTAAAACACAACTATTTTAAATAAAAAACTAATTCTTAAAAAATAACGGTAACAATTACACCTAATTATTATACATTTTTTTAAAGCCTGTTTTTAAATCAAGTAAAATAAGTTAATAGTTTTCGAAAAAACTCATCTTAAATTCAAAATTTGGCCAAGCATTTTTTTTTAAGTTTGAAAATCAATTTTTCAAAATTTTAATATTACATACAATTTTTTTAACTTATAATTCGTTACTGTCATTACTTCTTAATCAAAAACTAAAAACAATATGACTTTATGCCTTATAGTTTTCAAAAAAAATCGAAAATTGCTAAAACTTTAAATGATATAACAGAGTGCTGGCTTTAAAAAAATGTGTAATACATAAATGTGATAAAAAACATTTTTTTTAATTGTCAGATTAACAAAACCCCTTGTTTTAATCGTCAGATTTTTGGTCACTATACTTGGAACATCATGTGGAACCATCAGTATGCTAATGTGACACGCTCGAGTATGTCAAGATGGCGATTTTTTTTTACATTTTCAAAAATTCGTAGCTAGCTTGCGTCACTTCCAAATCGTCAGAATAAGAAATGGGAGTATCTGTAGGGCTCACTTATCAACCCCTCTGAAAATCTGACACGCTCGAGTAAATGCGTTTTTTTTTAATTTTTAAACCGTCCCGCATAGCCACACCCACCACGTTAATCGTCAGATTATTGTATATTATATTTCAGTGACATGTTGGCACATGAAAAATATCAATATTTGACGCGCTCGTGAATGTACATTTTACTGTTTTTTTTTTTACAATTTGAAAGGGGTGTAGACACACTCTCCACCGCTAAAAGTGAAAACGGTACTGACAATTATTTCTTTCTTATTACCTTATCGACCAATTTCAATAGGTCTCCACGACGCTCGAGTAAATCCCCAATTAGCATCATGGGCTCCCCTACTATAGGTTTAAATACAAATGTTTTGCTACTAAACATTTTAATATAACAAAGAAGTAAGACTCCAGTTTCACTGTTACTGATTTTAACTTTTACTGTACAAGATACTCATTTGCATCTACTTTGTTACTTCCATTTTCCCCATTTCACAAACCAGAAGTAACAAGGAAGTAACACACTAGTTTCATTGTTATCAATTTGACATTTACCTTATGTTTGCACCCTGTTTTAAAGTAACAAAAAAGTAACTATCATGTAACATAATATAAACTAATTCATAACAAAGCAAAATAAAACATATTAATAATATTTGAAATAAAATATTTCTAAGTTATTTTGAAAGCGCTTAAATTTTACGGGGGATAGAAAGTCATGTTTTGTGATATAACGGCAAGCGTTTTGAAAATAAAGTTTCCACATGACCGAAATTTAATATATGAAAATTATCATCCCAACCCAAATAATCACTCACAGTAGTGATTACTTTATTAATTTGAACATATGTAAAGAGAAAACTGAAAAGGTTTCCATTATAAATTTTGTTATTCTTTTGTGACAATAAAATTATAAAACCTTTGAATTTTTGTTTCAATTAAGTAATAAAAAATTAATTGCGTGAATATGGTTTTCAACATTTTTAGTAATATGCGGTTACAGTATTGTTACTACTTTGCAACATTTAAATTTAGTAACAAAACTGGAGAATTTTCCCGCTTTTTTTTTCTCGCATCACTTTGTTATATTCCATCAGTCACAAGAGAGTCGTTGTTATTCAATTGCTATACTAGCTGTGTCACTTGGGTAACATCATTTAACTCCATTAAATGTTTGTAACATTTAATTAAACTCAAAAAATAAAAATAACCAGTACATAATTGGTTTTTCTCAAAAACTTGTATCGACAAACAAAATTAATAATTTTAATAATTATTTAGTAGACTTTTATTCATATTTTTATTATAATTTTTATGACTTTATAACTATTCGTACTTGATTAATATTATAATCAATCGGAAGTGAATATCAGCTTTTATATTGAGATATTTGGGGCAAAAGGAAACTTCAAGAATCGTTTCGATAAAAAATTCAGATAATAATAATTATGTATGTAAATGTTTTATAACCTACAATAAAATTTGGGTTAGTATATTTTTATTAATTTTTCTCGTGATGGAGATATTTGATAACAATTAAATTTTGCATTATCTCATTTTTAAATCACAATGGTGAGAAAATCGAAACTTGAATGTGGTAAAATAGGATAAAGACAGGAAAGAACAATGTCAAACAATTTTTTCAAAAGTTATCAAACCTGTGGTTAATATAAATTTAAAAAAGGCGTATACGCCGTAGTGTACACTTTACAAATCATTAGTAAAGAAATGTTTAGCACAATTATTTATGTTTTCTTTTTGAGGAAAATGAAAATAATCACAAGAAATTAATAAAAATCATCTGGAAGTAAAATGATAAAATGCCACAACTATTCTTACATATAACTGTTTCCTATTTCCCATTCAAACAATCTATGAAAAAGATTATAAAAACAAAATCAAAATTCTGTAATCATTCAACTGTGGTTAAGCTGTTAAATTTTTATAATGAAACCAAGGAATAGGGACTTGTTTGTACGAGTAAATAACTGAAATTGGTTGAATACTTTTTTAAAATATTTAAATAAAAAATTCTTATCAACCTTCGGGTATAATTTTTTGATTAATTAATTTTCGTTTTTATTTCACAGTACTTACAGCTAAGATTCAACAAACAAACCCGTCAACTTGTAACGTTCGCATTTGTAAGTTCGATTTTTCTTTTGTTGCCAATTTTTACATTTATTCCAGCTTTGGCATTTGCACAAGGTAATTTTAAACTTAAATAATTTGACACCTAATTTATTTTGAATTTTTTTAATGTTTTTGTTAGTAACGGGCTTTAATATACATTTGATAAATGTAACAGTATCATCTATTTGTATTTTCTACACAATGTTCGTAAGTATAAAATTTTTACATATTTTGTTTGAGTTTTAAAAACAGGTCTGTTAACTTCTATATAAACTAAAAATGTTTTCTTAATATCAAGAAAAGAAGCAACGTATTTTATAAGGGAGGGTAGATTTAAATGAAATGTTTCCACGAACAAACCACACAAGATTCTAATAAATCTTGAACTTTGATATTCTGAGCCAAATGGTGCATTAACGGTTTCAGGCTTAAGTCTCAATGTAAAATTCAGTCAAGTTAAAGTCTGCAAAAGACAAAGTTTTTGTACACTGCAAAGAATTGTCGCCGTCTTCGAGTTTTTTTCTATACATTTTACGAACCACATCGATGATGCAATTTTGCGATTTTTGAACTAATCGGTATTGCTGATTGTTTACCAAACTGGTCATCTAAAATTTGGCCATCAAACATTGAAGAATAAATTTTTAGATATCATCACATTTATCTTAAAATGGGCACACTGATAAATAGATTTAAACTTGCTTATCTTGATAATAAAGTTTTATCAATTGTATAACATCGCATAAGTAACTGAGTAATTAACAAATGATTGGCAGTGATGTCACAAAATAAATACAACCAAAGCATTTAAAAACTTTAACTTCGCCACCTAGGAGCAAACATCCCGTATCGACTCTGAACTATCAATTTTATTTAATTTTGTGTGCACAAGCACATATTTACAAAGTGTGGTAAATTTAATTACCCATAGAACATAAAGGGTCAAACGTCATTTTTGACATTTGTGAATCAGACTGTTATAGTATGGAAACGAACAAGCATTTGATCGCGTCAAGCTGTCAAGCCATCTTACACTTATTACGAGACATTTTAAGGGCAAACATTTGTATTAATAATGGTGGTAGCCATTTGACAGATGCCATTTTTCTTCTTAATAGAAAAAACTGTGCAGGTTCAATTAAAACATAAAATTGAATAAATAATTTTGCGCTACCTTGTATGCACATTTTTCGTTACTAAGTTTTATCAAGATAACAAAAATTGATTTTACTAAAAGTTTTGAGTTTTGACATTGTCAACTTGGTTGAAGGTTTAAAAATCAGACCTCTGGTATTGTCTCCTGTCACATTCATTGTAATTTTTGATGTTTTCATTTCAAGGGCGGCATAAAAGCTGTTGTTTGGACGGATGTTGTACAAGCTGCTGTCATGTTCTTTTCAATTGTCCTGGTTTCAATAATGGGTATTGTAAAAGTTGGAGGATTGGATAATGTTTTTGAGAGAGCAATGGATGGCGGGCGACTTGATATCAAGTATGATAACATACATTTTCTTAAATAAAATTGGATGTTGTTTAATTTAATTAATTTATTTTCATATATTTACCTACAAATGAAGCTGGTCACTAGATATTAGAACTCGTACATCTTTTATAGGTTGTTTTGTGGGAGGAATTTGCTTGTGGACTAAAAATATTGGATTCAATCAAACCTGTGTCCAAAGATTATCTTCGTTGCCATCTCTCAAGGATGCTAGAAAGTAGGTCTAAGAAGATGGACTTTTTTCATTTTGTATTAACTTTTGTACTTATTTATAGATGTTTAATTTATTTCATGGTTATATTTGTTACCGTGATGTTCTTCAACTGTTTCACTGGAATTGTTATGTTTTCGAAATATTATGATTGCGATCCTGTAACTATTGGAGTAAGTTTAAATAGAAAATTATTTAATTTATTAATATGTATTTTTTTTTAATTCAAGATTGTAGAAAAGCCTGACAAAATGGTGCCATTCTATGTGCAAGATATTGCTGGACACTGGAAAGGAATACCAGGCTTGTTCATTTCATGTGTTTTCAGTGCTGCTTTAGGGTAGGAATTGTTTTATTTTTTTATTGATGTGATAAGAATAATAAATTTTTAAATTTCAGTTCAATGTCTGCAACATTGAATACTCTGGCTGGAATTTGTTACTTTGACTATGTGAAACCTTTTATAAACCACACTGAACGAAAAGCGAACCTGGCTATGAAAATATTTGTCTTTGCTATGGGAATCTATTGCGTGATGGCAGGTTTTGTTGTGGAAAAGTCAACTTCGATCCTCCAAAGTGTCCTAATCATATCTGGAATAACATATGGAGCAATTTTAGGTATATTTTTATTAGGACTATTAGTACCAAAAGCCCACGGGAAGGTAAGCAGTGGCACAGATACTTTCAGGAAATGAACTTCATGTTCATCTTGTTTTAGGCTGGTTTAATTGGTTTCATAGTGGCTATGATTTTGATGGTCGGTTTGATAACTGTAACACAACATAGAATACAAACTGGTGAAATTAAGTACAAAACGTTACCAACAAGAGTAGATGGATGCGATCGTTTTAATGTAACTTTACATAGTTCAATGTATGAATTATAAAATTATGAGTTATTTTCAATTTGATTTAAATATTTGTTTTTTTTTTAGATTTACTGAAGGTAAGAATGCCATTGTCTCAGATGTTCCAGAATACCCCGAAGAGTTTTCTATATTCAACATTTCGTTCACTTGGTATAAACTTATCGGTACAATTTTGGTCTGGGCCATTGCAATACCATTGAGTTATGTCATTCCGAATAATAAAAAAATTGATCCTAAGTTGTTATCACCACTAATAGCACCATTTGTTAAATACAACCCTGTAAAGACTGAGGATTATATTTTAAACGGAAAAGAAATGGAAGCTATGAAGCAATAAATAAAATTAAGTTTGTTTTTTTCATAATATTTTGTTTTTGTTTTTATTTTATATGGTGAATTATTTATTTTATATTTGTTATACTTTAACAACGGAATTAAACTTTTCACTCTTATTCAGTCGTCAAATTTATAGGTTTTATAATAAGCCATTTCTTTACTTTAAAAAAGAAGAATAAAAGAATAAAGTATAACTCACTTCTTCTTTTCGAACGTTTTCTTGTATCTTAAACTTGAATCCTCTGTCAACTTCGACCTACAAATTAAACCAAGCTGCTTTGAAAATTGCTGATACCGTGTTTTCAAATTAGACACAAGAATTTTTTTAATTTTTTTAAGAGCGGAAATATCTAATCTTAAAAAATATATGTGGTGAAGTAATGCTGTCTGCAGATACAAAATTATAAGCACGCCAATGTCAAAATCTCTGAAATTTAGAAAGGGTCTTTCGTTTTCATTGATAAAAAATCAAAGTTTGACAGTACCAATTTTTCAATCTTTATTTTTTTATTTTAATATTTATACTAAAAAAATAAAGTATGATCCCTTTGGTACAGCAGCATTTATCTGTAAAAAAAAAACAAACAAAAAAAGAATTGAAGTACGGTGCACTTAGGCGTATACGTGTTTTTTTAAATTAAATTAATGATTTCATGCAAGTTGATTTTATAGTTTCTTGAGTTGATTCCTCCAATTATGATGTCAAATCGTGAATTTTGAATTGTATAATATTTGTGATTCAATCGCATGCCAAATCTTCAAAAGTGTTGTAAAATTGTGAATAGATTTATAGATATAGACATGTGAATATCTAATTTCTAGTAAAGAACTAGCTTTGATTTTCAAATTTGTTTTACTTGGGCTTCTCTTATTATTTTTTTTTTTTTATAAAAATTATTCCCTTAGTTCATGATCCTCCGTTGTGCTTGATTTACGATTCATATAATTTTTTATAAAAGGCGCCAATAAATTAAGATTGGTAACATTTTTTTCTGGCATCAAATAACTTAATGGAATAGCAATAATCCAAACTAATACTGCTCCAGTAAATTTGTACCAATGGAATGATATGTCAAAAATAGAAAATTCAATATCCTTGGGAATTGGAATCTCTTTCGAGGTGTCTCTTAATCTGTAACATCAAAAAATCCATTGTATTTATTATGAACAAATCTTAATTTAAGAATATCTAACATATTATCCTGAAAAGTGTAATTAAAATGATTACAATCATCGATCCTGGTTGGTAAAGGAGCATATGAAAGCTCTGCTGCTTTGATTCGTCTTTGAGCTCCAACAATTAAACAAAGCACAGCTATCATACTTGATATAAGTCCTATAAATGCTACCTGTTTATAAATAAATTGATTTAGTGATATTCTTACAGAGTGAGTTTATTTTGGAAATATCTTATTAACCTTTCCATGAGCCCGAGGTACCAATAATCCCAGAAAAAATACACCAACTATACTCCCTTGGGTCATTCCTCCGATGGTCAAAACAGTTTGAAGAATAGATTTCGATTGTTCCACAATAAATCCTCCAAGTATACAATAAAATCCACATAAGAGCACAAAAGTTTTCATTGTTAAATTAGCTTTTTGTTCAGTGTGTTTAATAAAGGGTTTAATGCAATCAAAGTAGAACACTCCGGAAAGTGAATTTAAATTAGCTGAAATCGTACTAAAAATTAAAATTAAATAAGTTTTGTTTTATGGAATTTCATTCCCTTTACCTTAAGGCAGCACTGAAAACACATGAGATAAAAACACCGGGCATTCCTTTTAAATGTCCAGCAACATCTTGAACGAAGAATGGCATCATTTTGTCAGATTTGTCAACGATCTTTTGTAATAAAAATTAAAGATTGAGAAAGAAATAAAATTATCAAAACTTTTGTAACGAGAAATTTTACAAATTTAATACAGAAGACTAATTACCAGTGTTGCCGCCTTGCATTTGTTGTTCAATTTAATAGTACGAAAAATGTGACTGTCACTTTGATGATGAAAACAGTTCAACATTATATGAAAGCGATTCATAAAAATCAAGATTATTTGAATAAAGACTGCGATGTATTTTATTCTTTTCAAAACACAAAAATCAGCCTTTAATTAAGAATTGGCGGCAACGCTGGTTTGACAATAATCAATATTTTTGGTTTTACTTATATTTCACCTTTAACAAAAGTGGATCACAATCATGATACATTGAGTACATTATAATTCCAGTAAGACAGTTAAATAACATGATACAAAAAAATCCAATTCCAGATATAACTAAAGATCTACATTCGTCAAAAAAAAGAGTGAAGAAACATTTTATCTAACATCAATGAATGAATACATCTTCGGAATGTTTTGCACAAACCTTCTAGCTAAGCCAACCGATGGCAAAGCAACAATCCTTTGTACACAAGTTTGATTAAGTCCTATATTTCCAATCCAAAGACAGAATCCTCCGAAAAAACAATTCCATACTGTTGCTCGAACTCTGGGGTCAAAATCTAGACTAAAAAATCAAAAATTATGTTTAAATAAATGGAATTATTTAACAAAATAAATTTGATACACAAACAAGGTGTAGCAAAAGTCGTTACTCTATCGGTGGAAATATTAATTCGATTCTCATATAATCTAGACTAGATACATAATTAAGATCAACAAGTCATGAATGGCTTAGCTAGAATTATCAACTCATGCGCCACCACATCTCCGAGCCGGTATAGGTTGACAACTTTTGCAGCACCTTATGTATAGATAAAGTAAGCATACTTGACATGAAGACGACCACCATCAATTGCATTGTCAATTACTTTACCAATGCCTCCTACCTTCAATATTCCAATTATGCCAAGAAGAATAATAGAACTAACCATAATGCCACCCTGTATAACATCTGTCCAAACGACTGCTTTGATGCCACCCTGTAAAAGATAACATGTAGTTTGTGTCTGAGCTTTATTATTTTTTTTTTTTATTTATATGCATTTGAACTAAGAAACTTTGAAATTTAATATGGCATTTATAAACTTACCAACATAGTGTAAAACACGCAAACGAAACACACTATCCCATTTACAATATGAACATTGTTGCCCGTCACTAAAAATAAAAATTACTATCTTAGTAGACGGTATGTTATTGATTCACTAATTTTACATAAAGTTCATGCATATTTTTATTTCTCGTCATTTTACCTTGTGAAAAGGCTAGAGATGGTATAAAAATATAAACTGGCAAATAAAGAAACACTGTCAGCATATAGGCAAAAGTGACAATTTGTCGTGTTTTCTTATTGAATCTCAACTGTAAGTACTGAAAATGAAGACAAATTATTAAATTAACTTACTATATTTCTATAAAGATGCTTCAATTGAACTGTAAATTATCAATTTGTCAATTAACGGATATACATACATACATATATTCTATATTCTATATTCTATATTCTATATTCTATATTCTATATTCTATATTCTATATTCTATATTCTATATTCTATATTCTATATTCTATATTCTATATTCTATATTCTATATTCTATATTCTATATTCTATATTCTATATTCTATATTCTATATTCTATATTCTATATTCTATATTCTATATTCTATATTCTATATTCTATATTCTATATTCTATATTCTATATTCTATATTCTATATTCTATATTCTATATTCTATATTCTATATTCTATATTCTATATTCTATATTCTATATTCTATACTCTATATTCTATATTCTATATTCTATATTCTATATTCTATATTCTATATTCTATATTCTATATTCTATATTCTATATTCTATATTCTATATTCTATATTCTATATTCTATATTCTATATTCTATATTCTATATTCTATATTCTATATTCTATATTCTATATTCTATATTCTATATTCTATATTCTATATTCTATATTCTATATTCTATATTCTATATTCTATATTCTATATTCTATATTCTATATTCTATATTCTATATTCTATATTCTATATTCTATATTCTATATTCTATATTCTATATTCTATATTCTATATTCTATATTCTATATTCTATATTCTATATTCTATATTCTATATTCTATATTCTATATTCTATATTCTATATTCTATATTCTATATTCTATATTCTATATTCTATATTCTATATTCTATATTCTATATTCTATATTCTATATTCTATATTCTATATTCTATATTCTATATTCTATATTCTATATTCTATATTCTATATTCTATATTCTATATTCTATATTCTATATTCTATATTCTATATTCTATATTCTATATTCTATATTCTATATTCTATATTCTATATTCTATATTCTATATTCTATATTCTATATTCTATATTCTATATTCTATATTCTATATTCTATATTCTATATTCTATATTCTATATTCTATATTCTATATTCTATATTCTATATTCTATATTCTATATTCTATATTCTATATTCTATATTCTATATTCTATATTCTATATTCTATATTCTATATTCTAAATTCTATTTTCTATATTCTATATTCTATATTCTATATTCTATATTCTATATTCTATATTCTATATTCTATATTCTATATTCTATATTCTATATTCTATATTCTATATTCTATATTCTATATTCTATATTCTATATTCTATATTCTATATTCTATATTCTATATTCTATATTCTATATTCTATATTCTATATTCTATATTCTATATTCTATATTCTATATTCTATATTCTATATTCTATATTCTATATTCTATATTCTATTTGTTTCTAAATTCTACTTACTTCATAGCAATTTGAAATGTTGTTATTAAAAAAGACTGGAACTATAACATAGCACAATAACGGTACAACAACAATCATTGATGAAACAATAAATGCATACGTTATTCCAAAACTATACATTTCAGCTGGTATTGCTATGACTGATATCCCGGATAGTTGACTAAAAATGAAAACAATATTAAAGTAACTTAATGTTAGCCAAGTAAGTGCAATTCTTTTACCTCGCAATTAATGATATAGCTATTGGCCATGTTGTCATTCGTTTACCACCCAATAGATATTCATTAATTGTATTATTTTTCACAGAAAAGAATCCAAAATATATGCCAATGCCTGTGGATAAGGCCAACATCAAGCCTAAGATCGTATAGTCTTCGATTCCGAATGTGAATTGAACTTTTCCTGTTGTGTTTAGTAACATTCTAAAGAAACTTAAACTTGCAATTCTTTTTGATTATGATAAATTGAAGAAACAAAGAAGAAAATTTATAACTTCATAGAAAAGTAACACTTCCGTGTAATCCGACAATTGACAATGATTTTATTACTCTGCCGTGTTTTACCAGACTAAACCATGTACAACACTCATTCAGTGGCAAATATTGATAAAAAATTTGTTTGGTGTCAAAGGTCAGTTAATCCAAGACTGATAATAATATATTGAATCACAGAGATCAGTGCCTTCTGTTAAATGCAAATGAAGCTAATCAGATTCAGGCCGTTTAATTTGGTCTTCTATGATTTGGGGCTCTCTTCTTAGGCCAATAGTATCTACGAAACTATCATTGTTTTTTAAGTCTATAAATAAGTATATAATTTTTAGGATATTGTATAGGACTTAAGCAATTTGTTTATATCATCTGATATTATTATCTACTCTTGTTAATTAATTATTTTGAGTTAAATTGTAGCATAGTTGTTTTAAAGCTCGCATTGTTATTGTTTTTTAAAAGCATAATTTTAGAACACTGAACAAAATGTTACAAAATAAATAATGTCACATTTTAATACAAAATTGATACCAAAATATGTTGATATCAAATATGATTTTATTATTTCTAAAAGATAACTTTATTTGAGAGAAAAAAATCGAATTATTGCTTTAATAAAAGTGTTGCCACAGTTTTATTTTATATTTGCACCTCCCGGCTAACATGGGGACAATAAACATAGATTTCCATATTTTAGCAAAATCTTTAAAATGTGGTGTTATGCTATGTGTTATCATGACAAACTTCCTGTTTTTGTTAATTTATTATTCTTCCAATTATAAATTGTGAGTAATTTGTTTTAACAATTTTTTAAAAACTTTGTTCTAGAAAATGTGAGATCTAGAGATGAATCTTTAGACGCAATTCGAAGGTATTTTAAAAACCTTTAAATAAAGGATTGAATTCACTAATATTTGCAGAATTTAACTGGATTTTGGCCTTGTTACTTTTGGTGATTGAGGGACAAATTATAATTCAAAATCACAATAGAATAAATAAATTTTGGAAAAAATTTACAAAATTGAATTAAAAATTTAGATTTTCTCACTTCTTCAATAAACATTACTTTGTTTTATTTTACCTTTTTACTTTATTTTTTTTTTCTCTTATGTAATGTTCTTCGTTACACGAACTTTTAAGTTGTTTTTATTAAATATTTAATTTGAAATTAAATTTAAATAGTAAAATGTTAATTTTAAGTTAAAATTAAGAAACTCTTCAATCTATAAGTTTTTTTTTTTGAAAAAAATTGACTCAAATTTATGAATAAGTTTCTAAATATTTGAAATATGGGATTTTGAAAAAACTAAACAAACATTTTTTGTGGTTGTTTTCAGATGATGAAATTGCTGATGAAAATCTAGACAGATTTCGATAGCGAAAAACAAAAATGATGAAAAATAAATAAAAAAATCACTTCAAACTCCGTCATCATCGGTTAAATTTATTATTTCACTAATTTTATTTATTCACAGTTTACATTTGAATTCGGTGTTTAGAAAACCACTCCTCTCTTCTAAGAGGGTCGAGATGGACCTCCTCCCACAGTCAAAAATGCTTCTTTGTTGCCCCTCTATTGGTTATCATTCTGCGGCGCCTTGTTATCGTACTCTGTCCAACTTAAGATTAAAACTAATTAACATACGGCAGACATTTAATAAACATTGTGATGAATTAAAATGTATTATTCTTATCTAGATGTATGCATCCAAATAAAACAAAATGTACGAGTAAGATTATTCCATAAATCAACTTAAGTCCATACCAAAAAAAAAAAACAGTAGGTGTTCTATATCTCCTTAATTTGGTTTCTTATCCATCGGGTATTCAAAATTGTGAAATTCAATTAAATGTAATAATGCTCTGTGTTATCTATAAAAATTCAAATTAAAATTGCATAGTAGTAAAGATATCGTCTCACTGCCAACAGTCGGATAAAAAATTTGGTTGATCTTTGTGAATCAGTTAAGAAATAAGTTAAACTTAAGTTATTTTTGGTAAGAGTTTTTTTTTCAGCCAAAATACTAAATACCATGTCCGTCAACGCTTCAAATGTGACAAGTACTTCTTTGATGAATGTATTTACATTTGGTCTTGTGGATTATTCAGTTTTTGTTGCACTTCTGGGAGTATCGGCTTCGATTGGATTATATTTTGGATTTTTTTCGAAAGCTAGTAAAACAACAGATGAGTATCTTCATGGAGGGAAACGGATGAAAACATTACCAATTGCTATTTCATTGGTTGCAAGGTAAAAGAAATTTCATTGAAACATAAAAATAATATTAAGACTTTTATATCAAATATTCAATTCCAGTCAACTTTCGGGAATAGCTATTATGTCAATACCAGCAGAGATCTATAGCTATGGAATAAATTATTTATTTACTGTAACAACAATATTTCTGGTTGTTCCTGTACTGTGCGAAATAGCGATTCCTGTCTTCTATGAGAATAATATCTCAAATTGTTACGAAGTGAGTTCTATATTATATACATAATCACTACCTAAATATCATCTGAAGTTAAATTTATCTTAAATTCCATTTAAAAAAGTGAAGTGAAATAAATTCCAACGGGGAAACAGACTTTCATGCAAATAATAGTTAAATAACTGAATCTTTTTAAAAGAAATAGACCTCTGGTTAAATGTTCAGCTAATTGATAGACGAAGTTTTTGACTTCGATCCCCAAACCAATATGACAAATGCTCAGAAAAATTAGGAAGATTCTGGGCTTTATTTACTTATTGGATATTGTCATCAGAAGTCCTTTAACACTTCATCTTGTAAAATGATGAATTACACGGTGAACAATGGTGAACAATTCCATATTTAATACTTTTTTCGTTTGGAATAATAATTAAAGCTCCTTGAAATTATTCATAAAACTGAAGAAGCCAAGTCTTTAAGCCCCTTTTAGACGATCAGTTCAGTTTCAATGTTGCAGTTGAGCTATCAGTTAATCTTTCAGTTAAACTGATGTCTAAACACAAAAACTGAAACGTTTAACTGAAACTGAAACTGTAACTGAAACTGATGGAATTCCTATCAGTTGTCAGTTAAGTTCTCAGTTAAACTGATGAACTGAATACCGAACTGAGTTTCATTTAACTGAACTGACAGTTGAACTGATAAATAAACTGATAACTGAACTAAAAACTGATCGTCTAAAAGGGGCTTTTAAATATTTTCTAGCGCTTTGAAAATTGGAAGCAATTAAATCATCATAAATATTTTAATGTTGTTTTACCTAAACGTTAATTCAGCAATTACAGTAATAAACGCGTAATTTTCAACCATTTTCTCTTGGTTCTTTTACATGTGCTTGAGAATCGGGATTAAGATCTTGAATTTATTGATAACCTGAACATTTTAAAAGCTTCAACATAAAACTCGAGGTTTGATGTGCATAAAATTAATGGATTTATTAATAAATTTGGAAATGTGGTGAATTGAACCCAATTGAAAATGTATTCTTTTAACATTGTGTTTGAACTTTAACTTCAGTGACAATCAACTGTCAAATAGAAGCTAGTGTAATAAATTTTAAATCAATAATTTTGTTTTTGCAGTATTTACAAAGAAGATTCAACAAGACAACACGTCAAATTATAACATTTTTGTACCTTTTGACAACGTTGCTTAAGCTACCTGTGTGTATATTCATTCCATCTTTAGCATTTGCACAAGGTACATTTATTTTTTATAAAAGATGGGTCAAATGTTTGCAAATGGCGTCATTTTTAATTTGACATTTGTAAAGTAAACAAATATGCAGAATACGTCATGTCAACAAGGGACATGCATTGCTTTCCTACTGCTTTCAAAAATGTTGTTGAATAATTTGGTGCTTATGACAGTTTTGTCACTGCCGTGCCGCTGAAAAACAATTTTTGAGCCACCTTGTACTTAAATACCCAAAATTAAATATTACTTATATATACTCATTTACTTTTCGTACAGTTACTGGGAATAATATTCACACGATCAATGCAATAGTTTGTTCAATTTGTGTCTTCTATACCATGCTTGTAAGTATTGGAATGATGATCATTTTTTAAAGTATTGCCATCATTTAAAAAAATAATATTTTCCAAGGGTGGAGTTAAGGCCGTTGTATGGACTGACGTTGTTCAGGCTGTCGTAATGATTGGATCTATTCTACTTGTAGCTGTCATGGGTGTTAGTGCAGTTGGTGGATTCGGAAAAATTTTTGACAACGCAATTGCTGGTGGTCGTCTGCAACCAAAGTAAGTTTTCAAAAAGTTTCATATACTACTTGCCCGTAATTAAGGTTTTATGTTTTGAATGTTTTTTTTTTAAATAATATGTGATGTTTTGTAGCTTTTCATTCGACTTGACAACACGCTCAACAATATGGAATGCTCTAGCTGGATCATTTTGCATGTGGAGTAGTTATGTGGGATTCAATCAAAGTTGTGTTCAGAGAATTGTGGCATTGCCATCATTATCGCATGCTAAAAAGTATGAGTTCTCCTATTTAAAATATTTTTTGCTTTATTTTAGATTATTGTTAAATTTTTAGATCTCTTTATATGTTTGAAATTGGATTTTTAATGATCATGCTGTTAAATGTATTCACTGGAGTAATCATTTTTGCAAAGTATTATGATTGTGATCCTATTGCTATGAAGGTAATTTAAATAAAAACTAAGTTTATCAATTGAAATTTTGTATATATACAAAATATTTCATGTTAATTGCCAACTTAACAGCGTTGAAAAAATCGTTATATCCGAAACAGATATCTGAGACAGTTAATATCCATTATCCGAATAGTGATTTTAATTCATATAAGATTTTGTTTAAATCCCTGTTTTTATATTCACAGTGCACATATTATGTTATCTATAAAACAGAATACGGATATTCCAATTTAACTATTCGGATAGTTTTAATCGCAATTGATTTGAAAATGTTGACATTGTACTTAAAAAAATGTTACATATTAAATGTAGAACATCATAAAATGTTTCTCAAACTTAATTTTTATTTTATAATAGGTAGTTGAAAAAGCTGATAAAATTGTACCATATTTCGTTGAAGATGTCGTTGGACATTTATCCGGTATGCCCGGAGTCTTTATATCCTGCGTTTTTAGTGCATCTTTAAGGTATGTTACATGTCTCTATTAAGATCTAGTTATTTTTTTATTCTTATTTAAATCTCATTGTAGTACAGTTTCAGCTAATTTGAATTCACTATCAGGTATCGTGTATTTTGATTGTGTTAAATCTTATATTAATCACTCAGAATGGAAAGCCAATTTGGTAATGAAAATTAGCGTTGTAATAATTGGAACGTACTGTGTTATGGGAGGATTTGTTGTTGAACAATTCAAATCGATTTTACAAGTTTGCTACACCATAGCTGGAATATCACATGGAGTTGTGTTTGGAGTTTTTACTGTAGGACTATTAGTACCAAGAGTTCATGGAAGGGTTAGTGAATTTAAACGTTTTTGTCCTGTATGATTATTTATCTGTTTTCTATCTATTTTTTCTACAAAGGCGGCTTTAATAGGTCTTATTTTAAGCACAATTGCGATGCTTGTTATTTCCAGTGGTGCTCAGATAGAAATGAAAGCAGGAAATCTTTCCTATGATCCTTTACCAGTTAGCACTCATAATTGTGAAGGTTCAAATACAACTTCAGGATTTTCAACGTAGGTTATTCAAAAATGACAAAAAATTTAAAAATACATTGTTAAACAAAAAATAATTTTTATAGAACACTATTAGCGATGGAAAACAGCGAGGAAATCAGTTTTTCGATATTTAGAATTTCCTTCTATTGGTATGCAGTTTTGGGAACTCTTTTCGTTTGGATTACTTCAGTATCATTGAGCTTTATTTTATCACCGTCATCGGATGAAAAACTAGATCCAAAACTATTGTCACCATTTGTGAGATCTTTTATTGGAGTCGCCGAGCCCGAAGCAGAAGAAGTGCCACTTAAAACTCAGTTAAAAGTGTAAATTAAATATTTTTAATTTAAATATTCGTAAAAAACATTTAGTTAAGATTTTTTGATAAATTGTAAACAAAGGAAATAAAGTTTTTGATAAAATCGAGATCTTAATTCATTGATCATCAGTTTAGGAAATGTTTGTCATTGGTAGCAATTTATCTAAAGTTAATCTGACAGTTTATCTCACAGTATAAATATTTAAACGAATTTAAAATCTTAACTTATTTAAAAAAAAAAGAAACGTATAAACGTATATGTACATATGATAATAGTTTTAATACATATGTATGTATGTATCTTTGTGATTTTAATTTTTTTTTTTTAATAATTTTAATTATTAATATGTAATTAGTTTAGTCTCTTTCTCATCAACTGTCAAAAACGCAACTGTAACTGCTACATCCTTGTTTTCTTTAACAAACTTTACGTACTTTGATGTCTAGCAACTAGAAGATGAAGGTTTTTTTCGGTTTATTTTTATGACTAATTGGAGCAGGAGCTTATATACTAAGCATCTCAATCTTTAACGATAAGCATTTCGTATAATTGCTCAGCGGTGCAATGCGATATGGCAACAATTAAGTGCCGATCGGAACTCACTTTCGTAGTGGGCTATTTATCGGAAATTGGGCTATCTTTTTACAAAATTGCCGACAACTATTTCACTATGACAGCCCAATCATAACTGGGCTATAAATAGCCCAAATTAAATCTTGGTGGTATATTTTTTCGTACAAATTAAATCATATCATATTCGCTCTCTAAACATACCCCTTAGTCATTGCATAGGTTGGCATCACTCTTTGTTCTCTGAATATACATAAGTACTACTCTTCTATACTCTGGTTTTTACATTTCAAATCAACTGCAACAATCTTCACTTTAATTGCATTTATTCTGGAATTTCCTTTAAAAAAATTCGATTCCTCATTCCCCATAATATGGGGAAATTGGGACAATATAAGAAAATTTACAAAAAAACAATGGGAATTACTATAAATTTAACTATAATATATATACAAATATAATGCCAATGACCACGATGATAACAATGACTCTGATGAAGATATAAAAACTTTTGAATGATTTTCAACAGTTACATTGTATTTTAAACTCTTCCTTTTGATAATTAATAAATTAATAATAAATTGTAATTGAACTTATGAAAACATTTTTTATTGGTATTGGGCTACTATTTGGGCTACTTTATCGGCTCCGATTTTGGGCTACAAAAAATTCTAAATTGGGCTACACTTGTTATGTGAGTTCTGTCAATGCTTCTTTGTCACCGAGCTGCTTATACTCTTTTAACAACCACTTGTAATGGGTTTTTCAATAAGAGCGCTACAAAATTTTTTTTTTATTAAAACAAAAACTGTTTTCGATATCAATGAAATTCTTTATTCCTGTGAAAGTACGTTCGATGCCATTATGTATGGAGCTCGATTTCTTTTGCATGGCCACCACGAGCACGGACCATTTCGTGAGATAACACGTTCTCCAAACTTGGTTTCCAACAAATCGATTGTGATAGACCTATGTGGCTTGTGCCGCCGCGCCGCGCCGTCCTGTTGGAACTACATGTCCTCCAAGTCTATATCATTCAATTGGGGCGAATAATATTCGGTTATCATTGAACGGCAGCGATCTCCATTCATCACGGAAGAAGTACGGCCCAATGACGCCGCCGCCGGCCCATAAACCACACCAAACCGTAATTTTTTAGGGATGCAATGATGACTCATGAAGGACGTGTGGATTGCTGCCTGACCAAGACCGCATATTTTGTTTATTGACGAAGCCATTAGCCATAAATGAGACTCATCGCTGAAGATGATTTTTCGATTAGAATCCGAATCATTTTCAAGTTGTTGCTCAGCCCAATTCACGAACATACGACGCATCTGTTGGTCAAGCGGATTCAGTTCTTGCGTCAATTTAATCTTGTAAGGATACAGGCCAAGATCTTTTCGCAAAATTTGCCACAACGACGTCACAAAGATGCTTGAAGCTTTTGAACGAAGTGTGAGAGACACATTTGGGCTTTCTGCAACTGAAGCCTCAACGGCAGCAATATTCTCGACACAACGGGCACTTCTTTGTCTCACTGGCACGGGAACATTTTGTACTGTCCCTGTGGATTCAAATTTTTCCACTCAATTGTTGATCTGCTAGGACTTTATCTACTTTTGTAGCGTCCCTGTTTTTTTTTTTTTTATAATTAGCGCGCACGCAAGGGGTTTTTATGTACCCTTTATATGTCAGAGGCACAGTGCGAGCTTTAGGTAAGAAGGAGGGGATTTGAAAGGAGATGTCGGTGAAAAAACCGATAGTTATTTTATATCGATCTACTTAAAAACTTAGTTTATTAAAGATCAGTTGATCGTCAGTAACTCTTCCAATCCGACTCTAGCCAGACCCATTTTATAGCACTTCAACTTAACTTTAAAAACATCGCACTGCAAATTTGAAACTGCCTCAACTAATTCCCTACAAATTGCTGGTTAACTTATCACTGTAAAGTATTAAAGATAATACTTTTAAAGACGTTTTGTGAGAGGATGCTAAGTTGACATCCTTGTAGAACGAAGAAAAAAAAAAGAAAGAAAAAATTGCTCGAAAAATTCGAAACTGTCGCAACATTAACGGAAAATTATCAACCTACCACCTTTTCTTTCGTTGAGTATTGTTTCGCTAAGTTCACACTTATAGATAAGTGTGCAGTTGCAATTTTACTCACAAGAAGAAAATTTAGTTATGAGTTAATTTGAATGTAAATTAGATTCTCTTAAAGATAAACTACGATTTGACAAAAAATAAACATTGTGACGAGATGAATTGCATTTATCTTATCAAGATGAATTCATCTAAAAACCACAAAAAGTAAGTTTGTTTTATGCATTAACTTAAGTTCTATATTAAAACAACAGTAGTGTATGTTAATGTAAATAGTAGATGCTTTTTTTATTTAACTCTTTATTTGAATATTTAAAATTGTGCAATTTTATTGAACCTACAATTTGCTCCTTCTTATCTCCTAATATTGACATTGATTTTATAAAGTAGTAAAGATAAAGTCTTGAAGCTCACAATAGCACTGTAATGTAATTTAAGTTGAACTTGGGATGAGTTATAAAAAATTACTTTTGAAAATTTAAAGACTAACTGAGGTCTTTGTGGTAAGGTTGTATAAAAACACAAAAACCGACACAATTAAATACCATGGCTGTCAACGCTTCAAATGTGACAAATACTTCCTTAATGAATGTGTTTAAATTTGATCTTGTGGATTATGCTGTTTTTGTTGGACTTCTGGGAGTATCAGCTTCGATTGGATTATATTTTGGATTTTTTTCGAAAGCTAGCAAAACAACAGATGAGTATCTTCATGGAGGGAAACGGATGAAAACATTACCAATTGCTATTTCATTGGTCGCAAGGTAAAAGAAATTTCATTGAAACATAAAAATAATATTAAGACTTTGATATCAATTATTCAATTGCAGTCAACTTTCGGGAATTGCGATTATGTCAATACCAGCAGAAGTCTATAGCTTTGGGATAAATTATATATTTACTATCCTTTCGATATTTTTGGTGGTTCCTGTTTTGTGCGAAATTGCTATCCCTGTTTTCTATGAGAATAATATCTCCAATTGTTATGAAGTGAGTTTGTTATAAAATTTTTTTAATAATTATGAGGCTCAAAAGTGACCCTTAATGTGGTTGAAAATTTTAATATCACTTAACCGATAGAATTATACAAGAGTTAGTATTACTGCATTTTTCAGATCTTATACCTTAGAAACTTTATAGCAGGTTAAAAATTTAATTTCTTAATTATGTTTACATGTTCTTTTATAATTAAAAGAAATTAAATAATTTTGGATACTATTCTTAGATGCTGGTACCGTAACTATAAAATACTTAATTTTCATTTTATATTCTTAACCTAAGTAATTCTGAAGTTAAATTTGAAATCAAGTTAACGAATGGAAAAACAACATGGATTTATTTATTACTTTCATTGATTATTTTTAATTATATATGACATTTTTATATTCGCAGTATTTACAAAGAAGATTTAACAAAACCACACGTCAAATTGTAACTGTATTGTTTATTTTGACAACATTGCTTAACCTTCCAGTCTATATATTTATTCCATCTCTAGCATTTGCACAAGGTAAAATTACTCTTTAATAAAAGGTGGCACAAAAGTTGTCATCAAACCCGGTTAGAAATTCTTCCTTTTCAAAGATGTCAATTCTTGACATTTGTGTCTTCCATATTGTTGCAACTTTTGCGCCACCTATAGTAAAACATATCACAAGAACGTAAACTGCATTTATTAATTTTCTGCATATAGTTACTGGACATAATATTCATATGATTAATGCAATTGTTTGTTCAATTTGTGTCTTTTATACAATGCTTGTAAGTATTGACGGTGGATTAAAAATATTGAAATGATGTAAAGAATCATATACATATGTATTTTAAGGGTGGAGTTAAAGCCGTTGTATGGACTGACGTTGTTCAGGCTGTTGTAATGGTTGGATCTGTCATACTTGTAGCTGTCATGGGTGTCAATGCAGTTGGTGGATTAGGTAAACTTTTTGAAAACTCAATTGCTGGTGGTCGTCTCCAACCTAAGTAAGTTAACGGATTTTAAAACCAGATTTATTTTTTTTCCAAAAACATTTCCTTGCAGCTTTATATTTGACTTGAGCACACGCTCAACAGTATGGAATTCTTTGGCTGGATCATTTTGCATGTGGAGTAGTTATGTGGGATTCAATCAAAGTTGTGTTCAGAGAATTGTGGCATTGCCATCATTATCTCATGCTAAAAAGTATGTTTTTTTAATTACAACAAAATTAAAATATTGATTGTTTTATTTATGTTATTGTTAATTTATTTATTTAAAGATCTCTTTATATGTTTGAAGTTGGATTCTTAATAATTATGGTGTTGAATGTATTGACCGGAGTCATCATTTTTGCCAAATATTTCGATTGCGATCCTATTGCAATGAAGGTAATTTTTTTATAAGACACATATTACTATTTATACGATTATTATTAACACCATTTTTGTTCAGAAATGATATTTTTTATTTTTTTATAAATTTTTTTCTTGAACATCAGAAGAAATGTTTTTAATTGAATCCTGATATCCGATACTAAGTTTATCAAATAATTATCCGGATATTGGGACATTCGCAGATTTAGATATTGTTTTAAGCATTATAACGAGTCCTTAAACTTTTGCAATTTTAAATGGAATTGTTGAATCTTATCAAATGTAAAATGTAATTTTTAATTTAAACAGGTAGTTGAAAAAGCTGATAAAATAGTACCATACTTCGTTGAAGATGTCGTCGGACATTTATCCGGAATGCCCGGAGTTTTTATATCCTGTGTATTTAGTGCATCCTTAAGGTATCTCGCTTACAATAATTTTTTAAATTTCAAAATATTATTTTATCCGTATTTATTTATCTAGTACCATTTCAGCTAATTTGAACTCACTATCAGGTATCGTCTACTTTGATTGTGTTAAATCGTATATTAATCATTCAGAATGGAAAGCCAATTTGGTAATGAAAATTAGCGTTGTAATAATTGGAACGTACTGTGTTATGGGAGGATTTGTTGTTGAACAATTCAAATCGATTTTACAAGTTGTCTACACGATTGCTGGAATTTCACATGGAGTTGTGTTCGGAGTGTTCACTGTAGGATTATTAGTACCAAGAGTTAACGGGAGGGTAAATAAAAATACATCACATTGTAAATTATTTATATTTCATAATTTTATCTAATTTTTTTTTTTGTGTAGGCGGCTTTAATAGGTCTTATTTTAAGTACAATTGCAATGCTTGTTATTTGCACTGGTGCTCAGATGGAAATCAATGCAGGAAATTTGTCCTATGATCCTTTACCAGTTAGCACTCATGGTTGTGATGATCTTAACACAACAACTGGATTTCCAACGTAAGATATTAAATCCAGGAAAAGTAGATACTATAAAGTTGGTAAAAAAAAAATTATCCTGCAGGAAACTATTGACGGTGGAAAACAGCGATTACATCGGTTTTTCAATATTCAGAATTTCCTTCTATTGGTATGCAGTTTTGGGAACTCTTTTCCTTTGGATTACTTCAGTGTCATTGAGTTTTATTTTACCACCGTCATCGGATGAAAAACTAGATCCAAAACTATTGTCACCATTTGTGAGATCTTTTATTGGAGTCTCCAAACCCGAAGCAGAGGAAGTTCCACTACAAACTCAGTTCAAATCGTAAATAAAATCAGAATTATAACACGATTAGTTAAACTAATTTTGAGTTAAGATTTTTTGGCAATAGCTACATATTGAAATAAAGTTAATTATTGAGATTTGGGTAAATAGATGAAGAATGAATATTGATCACATGATTTAATGGATAGCTAAGCTAGGATTTTTTTCCATTCATTTAAAAGAAGCAGTCTTGGTAAAATAAAGTATATAAAGATAGATTTATTTGTAAAAAAAAGAGAATTGAATATTGAACAGAGAATGATCTTTTATTTTATCAAGACAAGAATGCATTAACCAGTCACTTATATAAATCATGGTCGTCCACGAAGTGGTAGAGCCAACCAAGTATAATAAAGTAAATTGAAAATAGAACATTTTGCACTGTGAGTTTATTGTTGCAATTTTCATAATTTCTTTGAATATTTAATTAATTTAATTTGCATTTAAAAATGTTGCTAAATACATGCCCGAATGTTGAAACACCAATTTTTATTATTCCATGATTAAAATCAACTTGATGATTAATTTCATAACAATAGAAAAACCACAGTATGCTGAAACATTTTAAAATGTTTGACTATCACGGAATCACATAGAGCACTACCATTTCCTTCTCCATCTCCTCCTCTATTGATGATTTCTGCCAAACTGTTAAGTGAGCCAAACTTTAAGTTTAACCTAGAGTGTGTCGCATGAAACAGATCAGAGTTTATAGATATGATGTTACAAATGTTGTTTGTGAAGCATAACAATTGAGCAAATTTTATGCCAAAATCAGATAAAATTCCACACATTTGTACATAATATAAGAGTAAAGTGCGAGGAAGCATAACTGAAATTGTTCCTATCTTACACGTATGTATGTACATTAGCAGGGGCTATAATAATTACAGAGCCATGTTTAATTGTTCACTAGATATACATAAAGCAGGCCCGTACCCAAAATGTAATCATCATCACATAAATGCCTAGTTATTTAACCGGGAAAATCAATTGTCTGCTTTTTGTAAATGGTTTATTAATAAGTGTATCTATACAATAATATGTTACAAGGCCACTGTTGACATTTGACGTTTGACATTGAAATTCAGTTTCTAACTAAACCATCTCAAAACTATACATTTCTTTGGTAAAATTCAGCTCAAAATGTCATCGATAATGGGCAACAATTTTCGATGACAGTTGCTAAGCTGACTTGACATAAATTCAAAAGAAAAGTAAATTAAAAAAATAGATACAAATTTATTATAATGTATAACTAATAGTTCGATAATTCTCCACTAATTGATATTTAATAAGTTCTGCAAGTTGTGCAATATTTTCATTATTTCATTTTTACATATTTATATGTCAAAAGCATGGAGCCACAAAATATATTTTATCACAACTACGCAAATGACAAATTAAAAAGCACTAAGCTATTCAACATAGTTGTTTCCTTATTTTGAAGAAATGAATCTATTTTTTTTTAAGAAAGTGCAATTTATTTTGTTGTTCGAAATATTTTCAATCCACACACAGAAAACCGTTAGTGATTTGAGTTTGCATCGCCAATATGGTCATTTCATTATTGACAAACGCATCTTTTCTCACACTCGGATCTGATTTACGAGTAGATGGCGCTAACAAGCTCATTGTATACGAACTGAATTTAGTCAGGAGCATAACATGCATAGAAAGCATTGTCTCTGTAAACACTTTTCGCAAACAAGCTGCCTGCTGTGTCGTTGTAACTAAGGTAAGGATCCTCTATACTCAAAGTCAAGTTAACCGGGAAATGTCAACATACTTACTACATATTGTCGAACACCTTTTGAGATACCATAACTATAATACTTTATTAGGTTTTCACTTTGAGTTCGATATAATAAATGGAATCCCATATGTGAACTTGAATCGTGACTCTGCATCATTTGCTCACAAACTGAATCTATCGAAGCGACGCACGGACTTATCAATGTCCAATTGCTTTTGCGTGATGCTGCAATTGCAATCTAATTTATTCATAGGTACTACTGTTTGTTTTTTATTTCTTGATGAGCACACAAAATAAAATTGCACTTGTACGAGTATGAACAACAAACAAAAACTAAAATTGATTGCAACTGGCAACAACTTTTCAAATGTCGCATTTCAATGACCAAATAAAATACACGAAAAATACATCGCACTACTTAGGAGTAGAGTATAATAAGTCCATGGGATTGTGGAAGATCAAAAATGAGCTCAATAATGGCTGAAGTTGAAACAATCGTTGAAACGTGTCTGTAAACGGTACCTTCGATTGATTATATCATAGTACCATGAATAAATTGAAGTTAAAAAAGTATTGACAAAAATTGAGATTAAAAATTTCGAATTGTAACAACATTTCAACATCAAACCCATTCCATAAATTAAACAACCATTGAAATTAACATCATTTAAAAAAACGATGGGAAGAAATCTATTTCCTGTTCCTTAAGACGAAGTGTTTCAATAGCACCATTCAGCAAATAAGTCTGAAAACACGGTTCTAATGTTTACAATTTGACAATGTGAACGCTTCATCAAAAAGATCGTTAAACAAATGCTGATGTTTAACTGTTTTGACAACCATATTTGAGAAGACTTAAAAATTTAATTTTAAGAAAATTTTTAGCGGTGCACGTAATGAGACAAAACAACTGGAATAACTTTTTCGGAATAAGTAAAAATTCTTTTTTTTTTAAAGAAAAATCTAAGTTCGCAGCCTTCAAAATTAAAATTTAGAATTGTTTCTTAATGTTTTAAAATTGTATCGAAATTCCAATCAATTCTTCATTATCAAAATTTTAAATCATTTTTGACAAAATATAAAAACAAATATAGCAAACAAAAATCACATTTTTTAAGCTTCCAATAAGAACGACGACGGCCATTTTGAAAATTTCTTTAAGGTTACGTTCACAATAAAATAAAATATTTGGTAAATCTACGAGTAATTTGAAAAACCCGTAGTAAATATAAAAAAAAAAACTTTTTTATATTAAAAAACATTTTCGCACCACACTGTAATCTTGAATGAACTTCATTTAAATCACAGAAGCTTCTTTTTTTTCTCGAATCTTTATATAGCCTCGACTTCGAAACATCGATTACCATCTTTAAAGCTTTCAAAAGAAGCATCGCTGTCCATGGGTTTATTTATATGTACCTACTCATACATATACATATAGGAATAAAATTGTACGCACTTCGCAGACGGTGCAATGATGGGACCATCATGCAAAAGTGAAAGGAATTTCTCATGAATTCATGGTTTATTATTGGTAGTTAACTTCTACACTATAAAGTATGAGTATAGACAGACAGCGCTGAGCGCCAGTTCATTCAGGGAGCGCAGCAGTGGTGGCGGCAGCAAGTAGCAGTGGCATCAAGGGACAACGACGAAGATACAACGTCGTAGCGTCGTCAACGGCTTCGTCGTCGGCCATGTCGTGTCATTGTAAGTGGAAGTGACTTTATGCTACAAGCCTACAAGAAAGTGGGAACGCATTTTTCTCAGAGAGTCCACAACTATTTTCGACAACATACATACATAAATGGGAATTGGATCTTACGTAAGATTATATTTTTATGCACATCTCGGAGATACTTTATTTGGCCAATTTGAATGATTTAATGTTATTGTGAAGTTAATTAATTTGATGAGTTTATAGGTGGCTATAATGAGTACAAAATACCGTATAAGATATGACAGATGAAAGGAAATGTTTTGTTTTTTTTTTCCTAAGTTAGTTTATGTTTTCCTTTGGTTGTAAAAGATAAAACGTTTAAGATAATAATTGTGAATTGAATACTTTAACTTTGGGTAGTTAAATTGAAATATCTATAATTTTAAAACTTAAAAAAAAAACTCATTTAGATAAAGCTGTAATTTTATCCGGAAGTGAGAACAATCGGGGAGCATTTGATAAACGTGATAAAACCCAATGATCAAATGTATACTTAAGAAATGAAGAATTTTGTTGATTGTGTTTTGGAACTATATTATGAATATATTTATGCTTTTATGGTCACCGAAGTCGATTAACATCACTCTACAAGCACCTACCTAAGAAGGCCTAATCTCCGATGAATTTTTATGTAATTTCAACATATTTGGCATAAGCGTTTATCGATACACTTAGTAGTAATCTTTTTTATGAATAATCTAACAGCTTGGTATCATTGATATTTTCCGTATCAACGGCACTGGACACATTTAAGTTTCTGATACCACTAGACATTCTAAGTAATCAAATAGCTGCCTTAAGAACTTCAGTTGACAATATTGGCATTTCGTAGTTCTTGACTTTTTAGAATCTATTCTGAAGCACACTGACTTCACCTCCCAAAACTATAGTTCGACAAAAACTTCTAGATTTTTTTTGGGAAGAAAATGCATTTCCAATGAATCAAAAACTAATTATGGCGTTGGTTTTCAGAACACGGCTACGCCCTTCTTTCTGCCTTCCTGACCATTTTAGCACTTTCTTGGTAGAAGCTGCATAATGGACAAAAAGTAGGAAGAAACAATTCATCATCTTCTCTGTACCTTCCCTGCTCAAAAGCGCAAAATACACCTTAGAGAATTTTACCACAAAGATTCCTATTAAAGATTTGGCTGTCAGATTTTGAAATAAGCAATGTCCAGTTTGGGAATATTTCAAGTAACCATCATAAAACGTAATATCCGATGATGCCTTTGATACCGTCAAGCATTAAATTTTATTTTTTGATGCACACTGAGGCGTATGAGCAATTAATAGGTTTGTTCCAAGTGTTTTGTGCACAGAAATTCACAGCACACATTTTTGTAAAGGAGTGGGGGTAAAATTCTCTCAGTGAGAGAGAAACTATGTACAACGAAGTGGAACGACATTTCACAGAAAATCACAGAATCTACGAAAGTCAAAAATTTCAACAAAAAATCATTTCAACAAATTCGACTCGAAAGCGCGTAAAAAGTTTCTAATTGTTTAAAATTAATTGAAAAATGGATTTGTTAAAATTGTTACGAATAAAGTGCTCAAGAGAGTCTGACGACTCGATTTGGAACTCAATACTGGTGTTTTCCATAATGAAAACTAGAATGTAAAATTCAATTTAAAAAAATTCGTATTTTAACGGCAGAACTAAAATATCAAATGCTTTTTTTGAATTTGACAGTCTTCAATTTTCTATGCACAGACATTTTTGTGGCTGAAATTCATAGGGTGGGGAAATTTTTTGCTCTCTCTTGTGTGAAAAACTATACGAAAAATGTGTAACTTTCGCAGTTTTTCGGTGATTTTCGGTGAATTTCACACACTTGGAACAGACCTAATATTATTTTCCGTTTGATGTTTTCTAAAGTTCCTTGCAAATTACCATTCCATATCATTAGAGTTCCACATTTTCCGATCTTTTATTTTGAAAGGTTGTGAACCTTAACAATTTTTTTTTAAACAGACGAACTGTCATATCAATTAGAGCAGAATATGCAATAGGAACCTAAACCATCAAAAATTTGACACAAAAAAGGTTTTGTTTGGTTCAAGATTTTAATTTATCGAGGTTTAATCAGGATTAAAATGTCCGTATTGATGTTTATTTAGGAATAATCTTAAATTTCTTTAAACAGAGTAATTTGAATATTGTACTGAACTAAGCTGATTATGTAAACAAATTTTAAATCATGAATTATAAAATAAAAAAAAAACAAAACGAAGAAGAATGATTAATGAACTTGTGAAACGAAAGTAATCCGATAACTTACCTGAAGATTTTTTGTTTAATGACTTTACAAATGGATGCTCTTTTTTTCAAATCCAGTGTCACTAATACAATATCAAAAACCATCTTTTTAATGAAACTGCAATTAAATATCGAGTAAAGGTAAAAGATAGCACACACATAAAAACCTAAATGATTCCATCCATCATCTTTTTTCACACATCCAATACAACATATACAATCTGACTACTTAATCTTCTATACATTAAATTATGTATGTACACCCATCACAAATATAATACCATATCACGAACATCATCTTTAATCACCAAGAAATAATCCCAATTAGATACAATGAAAACCATCATCATTTCATAACTGAACCAGTGGTAACAGAAACAGACCTACATACATACTATTGAGCAAAAGAAGCCGATTTAATACAAAGTCTATAATAAACGAGTAGAAATCCCCCAGACCCACGGAACTTACGGATCCACAACCATGGACAGCTTTTCCTATTGTAATTTGGTTCAACAAAAGCATCTGCTTCTGGCACAATGATTATTATATAATCCGCCATCGCTAGTATTAAGTCACGTCATAGTGGTGCAAAATATCGTCAAAAGTTGATATGAATCATTCCAAAACAAAATTATGTAGGTAGATAATTAACTGTTATGGACATGGATTAATAAAAAAAAAAAAAAGGTTTTCATGATGCAAATTATTCGATTGGAATAGATTATAGCTAATTTGCAGACATAACTAATATTTTATTGGAAATATAAAAGCTTTTAACGGCTTTTGGCAAATTTATATATTTTGCCTTTTATCTCACGGCCAACTCACTCAACTGTCAATGTCTTAAATAATTTCTTAAAAATTCGATCAATGATGTTTTTTGACGAAGAAAATCTGTGTAATTTTACAAATTGATTAATGACGTCTATCCAAGGTGCTACTTTTGATGACCGCATTTTACGAAACTGAGGCCCCGTACACACGCAACTGCAAACTTGACAAGAACTTGTATACATGTTCAAGCTGTGTTGTACAAGTTTATTTGAACGTGTGTATGAGAGAAATGCATAAGTTCCTTGGTTTACTAAGTCACCGTTATAAGACTTCTCTCGGAGTTCGAAAAATTCTACTAAGGACTTTTTGAAATACAAGATAGAGCTACCTGAGAGGACCAATACTTCAGAGTAAGTTAGCAAAATCCCTTTTATATCAAATATAGACAGGCACTTAAGTCAAGTGGACTTGTAGTGACTTCCTCTAAAATAAGGACTATTTATTAGAAGCCTTCTTTTTTTATTTTTTATTTTAGTTGAACTGCAATTAATAATTAAGCTTCATGTCTGCATTCTTTTTATTAGAAAGTTTAAATCAGCAGTATATGACTTGGTTAAGGAGTATGTTCCAACTCATTTCCATTTCATCTCATCGGAAAGGAAGCATGCCCGATGCGCATGGCACCTCACCATTGTTTGCCAGATCCTCGAGAAAGGAGACCCTCTGAACTGCTCTAACCGCAGAAGTATCAGCCTCCTGAACATCGCTCATAAGATCATTTCTGTCGTATTATGTGAAAGTTTGAAACCATTCGTCAACAACCTGATATCAGTGTTGCTTCAGACCAAGAAAGTCTACCATCGACAAAATTTTGACATTACGGCAGATGTTGGAAAAAAAAATTAAGAATTCCAAATCGATACCTAATAGCTCTTCTTCGATTTCAAATTTTTAAGTATTGAGACGAAAGCTAAGAAGATGAGTTTAGTAATCAATGAGGGCAAAACCAAGTATATTCTGTATAATCGAAAAAGGATACTGAACAACGACTTTTTGGACAAAACGTCACTATAACGAGACGTTAATTATTAAGTAGTTAAAGACTTTGTCTAACTGGGCACCGCCGCCAATTTAGACAACGTCACCAATGCTGAAATCAAACAGAGAATAACAGCCTTATTACGGTTGTCAAAGATCAATTAATTGACAATTGAAATATTTTGTCAATCAATTGATACATCGGTATTATGAATCCGAGTTGATCATTTTTTGATCCATTGTGAACAAAGATCAAAAATTTATTGTGAATAGTGCCTATTTACTTTTGACGTTTCAATTTCATTTATAATTTTATAACGAACTGCTTTTGTTTCGTGTCACGAATTTTATTTTGGTCGATTTGGATTAAAAATGTAAGTAGTAATTTTAAAGTGTTTTCTTTACGTAGGAGTAAAATTGTAAGCAACAAAAATCAGCTCACCAGATTAGTAGAACGGATGGAAGAGAACCCAGACTTCGCCAAGGGTGTTAATTCAAAGCCGCTCATGAGTAAGAAGTGGGGAGAGATTGCGGTGGAATTAAACAGCTTAGGGCTGATTTTATTTTACACACAGTGTTTTTCGGTTTGAACATTTTGAGAACAAATAATGATATCGAGTCCAAGCTTATTTTATTCTGCCACATAGAAGTTGTTTCTAAAGAAAAAAGCTACAAACAATTATTCAAATATATATATATTTTTGTCTCGCAAGCATACAAATCTTTTGTCTTCACTAGATTACACATATTGAACACTTGATAATGTGCTCAGGGTTCCGTAAAATATTTTATCAACAAGGAATTTGTGATTGACTGAAAATTTGATAATCAACAAACATTTTGACAACCATAATACCAAGACTGTCAATTTAAATCATTCACAATAGATCTAATTTCTGAAGAGCGTTCACAGTTTATCAAAAATTTTGATTTTTGACAACGATAATACCGATTCATTAATTTTATTGATAAATATTAAATATCGTATTGATCTTTGACAACCGTAATAAGGGCGTAACTCTTGTCAATCACTTCTTCTTTGGACTTTGGAGAAGTAAAATCCTCTCTCGAACAACTATATAGTGACACTTTATAAGACGCTTATTATCCCAGTCCTTATGTATGTCGCCGGGGCTTGGACCTTGCTAAGGCAGGATATGGTTAACGTCTTAGGATGCTTCAAAAGAAGATTCTCCGAATAAATTAAGGTTCCGTCTGCATAGATGGCGATTAAAAAAGAAAATTCAAACACAAACTCAACGGGCTGTAACAGCAATACTGAACTAGTAAAAAGAGTCAAAACTCAACGACTTATATGGCTGGGGTCATGTTGAGCGAATGAAGACCAACGGTTGTCCCGGATTGTAGCGTCACTTTAAGTTAGTAAGTCCTTTAAACAGTACGTCGTCGGTACCCCAAGGTAAAAAGTGGGACAGGTGGCAATTTAAAAGTGGTAAGTTGACAATAATAATCTATCAAACTTAACGATATTCAAATTGAATTTTATTTCAAATGACCAATTTTGATAGACATTTGAAATATCTCACTCGATCTTTAAATTAAATCATGCTTTTTTTCCTTATCTCCTCTTAACAATTAAATAGGGACAAGATATAATAAAGATAGTAAAAATAGTTGCATTAAAAGAGTCCAACATAGACATCGTCTTTCATTATACTTAAGTGTATCTGGTCAATGTTTTATAAATTTCAAAATTGACATCTTTGTATAAACTATATCGCAAAGCTGTATGCATTAAAAAAGTTCTCTCTCAAGCAACTTAAGTGTCACTTTTTTTTATTTCCAATCACTGAAAATTGATTATGTTCACAATAGATCAAGTCTTATCTTTGAACCATTTATTGATTCGATCCTTCAAAATTAACGATTTGCACAGTTCTGTAAAAAAAGATTAGGTTTTTAGTATTTGCATGCTTACTTCTCAAGTGGAGATTTAATGTACAAATACATTAAATTCTTTGATTCGTTGTTTTTTGAAAAGGAAATTTGACAGCGTTTGAAATATAAGATGTTTTTCTTTCTGCAAATGTTGTTATCGATTTTAATAATGACAAGTTGATTTTTTTAACTGTTCCTGCTGTATTTTTTTTCAGGAAACCAATCAATAATCTTTTAACCTGACAAGAAACAACCTTTTCCTTATAGTTCCCTTTTACTTTTTAACAAAACCATCCCAGACACACTATCAAAACCCCACTGTTAGCGTTCTTATTTAACGGTAGCATGCGGATAATCTTTTAAGCCACTAAACCATTGTGCTGACCCAATTTCTTCAAACTTTGAAAGTAAAAGTTGAATTTATTCATTTCTTCGATTACAAGACACCTAAAAGAGAGGCAAATCACGAACGATATAGCAATTAAAGTAATTACATATTATTAACCAGTCGAATGAAAAATTAAAGCCCATATAATTACGGTGACAAAATTTTCGATTTTTTTTATTATTTTGTTGTTTTTTTTTTTGTTTGTTTGTTGTTGTTTTGTTTCTTTGTTTGTTCATGTACATAAAAACACTTAAACTATTAAGACATAAAATTAAAAAAAAAATAAATGAAAAGAAATATTTACAAAATCTGAGACAATACATCATTTAAAAAATATAAGGCAGATATAGTCTGGGAGAAAAGAGGTATGAAAAAAAATCGAATAATGCGATTTATAATAGAAAATCACTGAAAAAGTAATAAATGGAAAAAAGGTACCAGTGACACATATCTTACAATAAAAATTATGAGAACTTAGCATCATTAATAATAATTATAAAATAAAATATAATATAACAATAAAATATTTATAAAATAAACAACTAGAGGGAATAAAATCGTTACTTGGCATCAGACGCGTGTATCCGTGTGTATAATCTTAGCGTGAGTTCTTCAATCGGTAATCCATCATCAAATATTTTAATTAGAGAAGCGTTTGTTGTTGTGGTAAGAATGTCGTCTCTTTGAAACATAATTGAGATAAGCCAAAATTCACCAATAGCCCGAAAGGGGGCGATGGTGAATTATGGTAAATTTCGAGTTTTTGGCAGCATTCAAGAGATTAATAAGTGTGGACTAAAGTTAAGTGTGCGTCCTTTTAAAAAGGAGCACCGTAACTTCCACTGGGTCTTGATGGAGCACCATATGATCCCGATGGTCCGCTTGGGTATCCACCGCCACCACCACCGCCGCCGGCTTGTGTGCTAGTTTGAGCGAATTGTGCTACTTGAATTGCCTGTCGAACACCTTCCAAATCAATTCCAACAACGCGGCCACCGCCACCACCACCTGGAGCACCATATTGGGTTGATGGTGGACCGTATGATCCTGATGGTGGGCCGTAAGATCCAGATGGAGCACCACCACCAAATCCACCACCGCCACCTCCACCTCCTCCGCCGGATTTGCTCTCTTCGTTCAAGAGAATTTGACGCACTTGTTCAAGGAGCTGAGGGTCGACATTTTGTCCTTCCGATGTTTGGAATCCTCCACTGACAGCTTGGTATCCACCACCACCGCCGCTGCTAAATCCACCACCACCACCACCACTGCTAAATCCACCACCGAATCCGCCGCCTCCCAGAGAGCCGCCACCACCACCGCCACGCGGGTAATTGTATCCAGACGGTGGTTCCGCAGCTGCCAGCACTGCCAGGGCAGATGCCAAGAACTGCAATAAAAAAAAAAGCAAATAACCGTTATTCAAACTGTGGTGAATTTATGAACTTAACAAGCAACCGAAATAACAAAAAACAAACTTACTATAGAAAAGGAGTTCATTATTTGTGTTGGGGAAAAAGAAAAAAATAATTTAAAATTTGGTTGCTATCGGATAGGGAGCCAACGATTGAATGCATTTCAAAAAGCCCGGCTATGGCCTCTTTATAGTCCGCTTTACTCCATTCCTTCAATTCGAAAGATATTAACAAATTCGAGAGGCGCACCAACAAAACAACAACAAAAAAGAAGAAGCAAACAAAAAAATACAAAACATGTGAGATGCCCACCACAAACAACCATCATCATCAGCTTCAGCAGCACCAGCACCAGCAAAAGCTACAGGAACAACTGTCGAATCGAAAAACAAGAAGAAGAAGATAAACCTAGAAGTGGCAAGACGCAAGAGAAGGTAACTTGCAGCAGTGCCAGTGTAGCATCATCTTCAAGTCTCTTCCAAAAAGGCCAAGAGAAGGAGGCAACAGCAAACCACTACACTCTATGTCGTTCACCATGCATAGACCTATGCTTTGACTATGAGTGTCTTCTATTGGAATTAAGCTGCAAAAATTCACATGAACAAACAATTGCAACGTTCGTCTTCGTCTTCGTCTTCAGCGTCGTCGTTGTCGCGTCATCGTCGTCGTCGGTGGCGTCAAGTCGGTCGCGTCCGCGAAACTCTTCATCATCACATAGCCATCGCATACCTTCGTCTTCGTCATAGTCCATGGATGCCTGCTTCTAAGTCCGTACTTAATCTCTGTGATTTTATCAGTTTTTTTTTTTTTTGCGTGAGCCCAGGTTGTATATGCAAACTTTCGTCTTCGTTTCCTTAGACCAGGCATAATGTTTGGGCTATATGCACACTGTTGGTATAAACTGGAAGAAAATGATGATTATGGTAACGGTGACGGTGACGGTGGTTACATCAAACTCGTTTGGCAATTACATTAAATGAAGAAGAAGAAAAAGAAAAAGACAATCTAAATGACATCTGTCGCTGGTGGTGCAAAAAAAGCCCACACTCACAGTTGGATAAGCAGAGCTCCAGGTCAATAAATTTAAGCAACAAGATTTCGACAAGAAGCCTAAAACGTCAAATGTGTTTTTGTATTCTTTTAAAGTAAGAAAATCCGCGTCAGAAGACTGATGAGTGATGGGTTTACCTTTTGACAAATGGTGCTTTGAATGGGTGCTATATGTCAAAATATACACATTCATTAATCTTTTTATGTATGTTTGTATATCAACAGTTTCTTTGTAGTCTATTCGTACTTTGAATTTGAATAGATGTCATCAGTTAAAACGTCATTACTCTTGTCATTATCGCAGTATGATCATAAATATTATTCGATTTATTCAAAGCTTTGAGTTATTTTAGCGCACATTCTAAGCTTCATAAATATTTCTTCATCGGGTTCGCAACACCTGACCTGAGACTTTGCGGAAGTTATTTCGATCTTCATGAATGTATATCTACATAAGTAATGCTTACGCATTTTGACATTACTCATTAATTGTCATTACTGTCAAAACATTACTGTTACTCAATGTGCATTTTGGATTCGCACTTAAGTCAAATCCAAAATTTTGGGAGTTATTTGTCTCAATTAGGCCCCATTACCATCGTCGTCATCATCATCATCATGAGCATTTTTCTTCAATTTTGAAAATTAAATTAGGCACAACGATGGCGCTGCTATCGTCGTCGGTCTGTCGGTAGCGGGTGGGCAGGTGGAACGAAACACAAACTGTTGGTTGTCCACATTCGTTTCATAACCGTCATTGAGATTATTTTCGTTGTTGTTTTTGTTTTTGTTTTGTTGTTTGTTTGGTAATACAAGAATACAATTATTTATGTTGTTACATATGAAGGTACCTGTGATGCCTACTTGAAGTGCATATAAATTGTTGTTTGCTCAGTAAAAAATTGTAGCAAAAGTGTCATAAGAGAGTTTGCTATCAAGATTTTGCATATACGAGTATGGATAGCGAGTAGCAATTTTTTTTTTGTTGTTTGTTAAGTATTGACAAAATGAATATATTAAGAGGCATTTATAAGCGGTAATAGATATTCATCTTTTGCACTGAAATGGGAAACCAGAAGCAATTGACATTGTACATGTGTACTGAAATAGTACACTTTTGAGAAGAAGTGAAGGTTATGGAGAAGAACAAAGCCTTTTTTTTCATTCATATAATGTGTCAGGCTTTTAGTCTTGGTAAGTTAAAACCACTCTGCGAGTTAATGTATATGTTTGGCTTTTACCATTTTTTGGTTTGTTCAAAGTTGTGCGAATATAGATATAAAATGAAAACGATAATGATGATTGAACTTGAGTGACCTTAAGAATTATGAAACCGAAGACTTTTAAAATTAAAAAAAAAAAACTTTCAGCAGCAGTGGTTTTTATTTTATATTATGGTATGCTAAGGTGCTTTTATACATACATACATATATTTAGAAAGCCAAGTTTAAATTACTATAAATTAAAAAAATTGCGGGAAGAAAATTTCTCTATGGTGAAACATTTTTTTTTATTTTTGATGGGAAAAAGTCAAATTTGACCTCCATAGTTCTATAGTAGGTGAGAATTTTTACAAAAGGGGAAATGTATTTTAGATTATTTTTTTAAACCTTCTTCTTCTTAATCAATGTTAATTTTTATAATTTAATTTTATGATTTAATTTTTAAATCACCTTTCATAATATTATGACCTTTGGCTGATCGAACTCGATGCACTCAAAACCAAACAAAATCTATTGCCATAATTTTGACAGTTGTAGGATTTTATGAATAGCCTAGTTTTTGATTTAACTTCTGTATTTTTATCAATTGTTCAAATGAGCACTTGTCGAAGTTAGAAAAGATACATAATACAAATGTCCAAATATTCAGTTTGGTTTCTAATTTTATCATGATTGGTTGCAGGCGAATGTGAAATGCCACCCAAATTCCGTCTCAGTTGAAAACGCTGGACATGAATTTCGTCAGGAAATAAACCGTTGTGCTGACTTCAATGTTAAAAAAAATTGATTTTGAGACAAAAATTTGTCCGAAATAAAGAAAACTAAGAGCAGAGGAATAACTTTGGCCACAGAACAGACTTAAGATCATAGACGTTGTTTTTTTATTTCTTAATCAAATTCTGCAAATCTTCAAATCCCTTTTAACTTCAGAATAAATAAAATAATTTTTTAAAGTTGCATGGATATGTATGTATGTAAACGTAATTTAAAGATCGTTAAGTCAACATTTTGCGAAATATCAGAAGAGTTTCTAATGTGACAGAATTTAAGAAAACACCATTCTTTTTCAAATGTTAAATTCGGAGCAAATCTTAATTCATTCATTAAGGCTACGGTGTCATTTCGTCCTTAAACTTATAAGAAGCTATCCACCATCAATAATGGTTTACAGCTTTGGTTGATTCGTTTATATATCGCAAGAAAAGAAAGGGTCTGAGTATTGAAACCTCTGGTAGTTCAGCTAAAATGTTGAGATAGGCTACAGAACTTTCTCTATTGGAATGTTTAACAATTTTAAAAGTCATCATCGCCCCCTTGTTTATCTGTCATCATATTCATGTAAGTACGATTGATAATTTGATAGTGTAATGGGATCCACAAACATTTTTTTCCTCAGCCAATGTCAAATCCCAAATTAAATGCTTTGCTAAAGAAAAAAATATAAACATTTCAAAACATATTTTACTATTTTTAATTAAATTGTCATATCTAGTTAAAATTTGCTGTCTGCATTCACTTAATTTTTAAATAAATTACACGATTTTAGTGATCTTGATGCACACAATGTATCAATAACTTTGTTTATAAATTCATTCTTGTTTAGCTTGACATACATACACACATCTTCTTAAAAAAGAATTGCAATTTTAATTATGTTTAGACCACAACTAACTGATAGTATATTTGTTGAAGATGTACTCTAAACCTAAAGCCTATCTTCAAAAAAACATATTTTGTGCCTTAATTGACAAACTAATAAATTCATCCAAGCGTCATGTTTTTAATTATCTTACAACTTACAAACGTACTACATATATGTTTGTATGTACATATGTACATACAGACTCTTAATTTATAATAATTTATTCTGCATTAATTCCATGGTCATAAAATAACTGACGCAGCTGGATGCATTAAATTCGATTTAAATGGTAAATCGTTAAAGAATCTTTATGGTGCAAAACGAACTAACAAAAATTAAAACTTACACTTAAAATATTAACTAAAAAAAATTTTAAACCTGAAAACAGTCTTCTTTTTTGAATCTAAAAAAATTGGTATGAAAAAATTGACATCATGACCTGACTTTATGGGAAGATGCTTAAATTTTTTTCAGTGAATATTGTTTTTCGGTATAATTCGTCGGGTTTCTAGTTGAGTTCTTCAAAGAATATTGATAATTTGACAGACAAATTCTTAAACTACATAACTAGATAACATCAGCAGAGAACTGAAACTTAAATCGCTGAAGACACTGTCATTTGGTGCCAGACCCGTTTCCCTGTACAATTCTTTGTTGGTAAAACGATTGTACCAGAAAACGAGTAAGATTTTTATAGTTTAAAACTAAGTATATTAGCTGTGTTTTATTCACTGCTGCGCAGCAAAATTTCCCTCGGCAAAGAAAAACAATTTGATTGCTGGCAAAAAAGGAACCAGCAAAAAAAAAATATGACAGCTGTGCTGGAGATATATAAGGAATGTGTTTAATCGTTTTATTCACTTGAATGCTGTACTAGCTATGCAGCAGTGAATAAATCACAACTATATTAATGAAAGTTTGCAGTCTCCTAGTTATAGTCGTTGTTATTTTCCAGGTGCTGCTGAAACATTCCTCCAAACATTGCACAGCATCCCGAACGCAGCCTTTGATTTCCCAATACGTCTGGCGATGTTTTGTTCTGTTCTTGCTTACAAAATACTGAAACCTCTTTATACTTTCTCTACTGGTTCTTCACCAATACTTTATCACAGCGGATGACTGAGAGTTCCCGAGGGTTGATCATTTTAGTTTTTTCCGTATTGATTTTCAGCCCTACGGTTGTTGCTCCGTGGTCCATTTGAGAAAGCAAGCATACATCGTCTGCGTAGTCAAGGTGTATTAGGTAAGTTGCCAGAATCCATCTTATTCCTTCGTTTCCTGACAAGAATATTTCTTCATCAAACTCGAAATTTTGGCAGAAAATTATTATCATACTTTCGCAAATCAAAGTGAGTGGCTTAACGATTCAACAACGTTATAGTTTTATAATTAAATCAGCAATTGAGCTCCCATGTCCATCAGCTTCTCAGTTCGAGCCTTAATTAGATAACGATTTTATCCAAAAAATCATCTTTCCTGACGATGAAGTTTTCCACCCAGGTGGCTAATAAGTTAACAAATAAAACTTTCGCGTTTGGGACCATAGGAAATCCCGCACGTAATTGCCGAGAAACCAATGCATCCACATCAGAGAGTCAGAGTTTGCAGCGAATGAACATGAAACAACGTTTCCATCAACGGTCGGCGCCACAGGGCCATCATGTAAACTGATTTTGTATGGACTTGGACGACCTCGGTTCTTTTGAAGCTAGGTTCCAGATCGCTCTCTTTATTGATAAGATTAAATCGATTTGACTGTTTTATTTCTTAAAATATTTTCCATCTCGAATCATTCTTTTAAAATGATTTTCCAAAGATCAAAAGTGTAAAACAAGAGGGATTCACTTCCTTACAAAATCTCGGCTATGTCAATTTAAATCTACAATTTGATAAAACCAATTTTTTTTTGTCATTTACATATTTAGTGTAACCAGTCACAATTACCTCCAGACGCAGAATTAACATACAATCCTTTAATTATGAGAAAAACTTATCCAACTTTAACCAAGTTCTGCATATAATTAAAATAATAGCTTATTGTATCGTAGAAAAACAGGCAAAGAAAGAAAAGTCTGCATTGTCAACTCAACATAATAATGTCGAAGAAAAATGCAGATTAATGAAAAAAAACTGATCGTCCGCGCTCCGCCTGAATTGGATATGTACATGTTCATAGTAGGCATGTTTTAATGAGCAGAACGGGAGGGAACCCTTCTCACATTTGATTGCATTAATCTTTAATGATATAATGATAATGCGAGAAAATAAAAAAAAAAATAAAACAAAAACGAGAAGATTATAAACATTTTCCGCAATACACATTGCCAACAATGTAAATGATGAAAATATGTTAAAAAAACACAAGAAGCCTCCTCTAATAGTTCATCATTATTGTACAATATCGTATGGCTCATGGGTGTCCCATGGGCAAAGTACCCCGTGCACGCTCGCGCACCCGAAAATCAAAGAGAAAGAAATAAGTGAACTGACAGCGAGTATGGTGCAAAAGAAGTTCCCATCAGCATCACGTCGTCGCGTCGTCGAAGTTATAGTGGGTCCTCCTGCATTACCAGTTGGTTTTATAATTTGCAGATTATTGTTAGCTATGTGGGTCTCCTTAAAATTTATACACTGAAAGAAAAAAAAACTATCGGAAAATATTATTTTCAAATTGACATTTCATTATTTTTTCATCTTTTTCGCACTCATTAAAAAAAAAAACATGAATATCTTTCTCACTCCATCATCTCTTTTTGATGATGTGGATTGAGTAAGATATGGCTGAATCACAAACACGCTTTAGCTTCGGCTTCGTCTGCGTTACGATGGGTTCGCTTCAAGGTGGCTTTGAATGACATTTCTAAAATGACACTTTTGTCATTAGCAGCTGTTTTTTTTTCTCAAAAGTTTGTTTTGAACATTTTCTTACACTAGAAACTACCAATTATTGTGTGTTTTAACCTTAGAAAGACATTTTCTGATCTACAAAAATAAAACGTTTTCAAGAAAAAATTGTATAGTAATTCTATATTTCAATAACTTACCTTTGAACTACATATGTACATATATCTATTAAACGATGGGAATCCTTAGAAAAATATTTTTTTTTTGTTTGTTGACTTTTTTTACATCTTTTGAGCTGTCAGACAAAGCAAGTGTTCAGCAAATTTGAACTAGAGCTTCCGTTTGGAGTCACATTACGTATAACATTACGTTCTTTTCCTTACGATTGTCAAACAAAACGTGAGGTCGAGCTACATATATTGTGATAGCATTCATTGAATTCCTATGACTGAACTCGAAAACTACAGGCGAAGCCGAAGCTAAAGCGTGTTTGTGTTTCAGCCAATAAAATAATAAAACGTCAAAATGAGTCGCGTCAAAAGAGTATTTTTGAAGTTTAAATCGTTTTTGATGCAGGGTGATATTGACATCAAATCTAATCGGCTTCTATTAGTTTAGAAACATTAGAAATCATAGTTCCAATATCAATTTCCTTTGAAACTTTAGAAGTAAGACATACACATAAGATTATTCCAGGTTATAAACAATTTTACAAAAAACCTCTCGAAATGAAAATAGTGAAGTTGGAAATTCTATAATTTTCACTACAATCAATTACTGCTGAGAATTTTATTAAAGTTTCGTAAGTCAGATTCGTAGAAAAGAAATTCTTTTTTGTGCTTAATTAAAATCTACTTATTATGGTCTAATAGTGACATTTCTGACAATTTTTTCTTCTAAAATTATACTTTAAAAGTATTTGTTTAGACCCTTTTTTGTGAAAGTGTTGTTAAATGTAAATCATGAAATTTCTGTAAGATTGTACGTGTTTTACAAACAAATTTGACAGTCCGCAGCTTTGTTGACGTGTTTGACGTTCAATTGCAATACGAATATTAATATTTAATGTGTTTAGAAAAATGTTGTGTCTATACTCATTGTACGCGTAAGCTCTTTAGTTAGAAGACCGAACAGTAACGGCGGGCAGAAAACCGAAACTGAATAAATGTTTCACAAACTATTAATTGAAGAAATGTCATTTTGTACTGTTTATAAGTTTTTTGGAAGACAAACCTACAAAGGCAAATTGTGATCAGCTAAGATTGCTACTGACATGGCTACTGACAATGTCTTCTAGAACATTGTCAATAGCCGTAGTAGTAGTAGTAGTAGTAACTTTATTGAGATTTCATTTTAAAATTACATTTATGTTGAATATATATAAGTCTTAATTCACAATGAAACTTAACTTAGAGAACAAGATTTACGTTGCGCGGACTTAGAAGTGGTTTGGCTATACAGGATTTATTATTTTATTTGTTTTAGTAGTACAAAACTGATTTAATTATAGGATTTATATCCACAGATTGAAAATATAAAGCGTCCACTCAACAAGACGATGCATTGAGAAATAACTTAACCTAAATTAAAGGAGGGATAGAAAAAGAAGAAGGAAGAGATAACAATAAAATGCAAACATGAGACAGACATATGTGTTAATATATGTCTGTCTGCAACACCGTTTACGTGTGCGAGTAGATGAAATTAGGAATGATGAGGCGAGAGAGTAGTTCAATTACATTAATTTGACATTTATCTTTTTGTACAAGCTCATCTGTTGGATATGTTTTTTCTCATCAAATATATACTTTTTTATGGGTTGTACTTTTGCTTACATTTTTTCCTCATGGAAATTTGGCTTATTACTAAATTATATTAGATTTTAGAAAAACTTAATTTACTTATTTAAATAAATTCACAGCAAATTACTTAGGAATTCAAAAGAATACCTATTTAAGTCTTAAGGAAGGTATTTGTAAGAACTATTTTGTCTTTGAATCACAATTATAGTGTATACATATGTATGTAGGTACATTGTAGTTATTTTAAGTTACTTAAAGTTAGGAATTAATGGAAAAATAGTTTTATTATTGATTAGAGTTAATATTAAAGTCTGTAAATATTTACACTTTTCGTAATTATGAATTTTTATTTTTTCATAGCTTTAGGGGTTGAGTTACATATCATTCATGGTGAAAGGGGGGTGAGTGAAGCAATAAAGCACAGGTAGGCACCTGGTTTCTTGTTTTCATCTAACTTTAAATAGTTAGGCCAGAATTCTCTGATTTTAGAGATTAATTGGTGAATGGGTACACCAAACAGTTTTTGAGATTCCTCTACGAAATCAGATATCTCACAATTGTTATTAAGATTTGCAGCAGTGGGTAGCTGGGGAGCTTGGGTGGAGTTTTTTCCACCTCTTAGTGCATCAGCATAAGAAAAAGGATATTTGTCCACTTTGTTTACCAAGTTCAAGGTAGCATTTCTAAGTCCCGCTTTTTGGGCTTTGACTGCATGTAATGCAGCCTCTTTTTTCTTTACCATTTCTACCCTTTTTGGGCAACCTTTATAACTGGCAGGGTGTCCTGACAACCCGCAGTTAACACAAGCTACAGTGGACCTGTCGTTTTGAACGTCAAGTTCACATTTCCCACTTTCGTGGACGTTTAAGCACTTCACGCATCTAGATTCAAAAGAGCAATATGCGGAGACATGACCATAGCGCTGACAATTAAAACATTGTCGAGTTCCAGAGTTTTTCACTGAATCCCATCTAATTTTGTGCCGGAGCAACATTTTGATGGATTTTATTCTTACAAGGCTTTCCCTGTCCCCTAGGACACACTGGAAGAGATCTAGCGGAAAATTATTTAATTTAGACCATTTCGTTTCAAATTTTTTTACAGTCACGTTAAGTGAGGGGTCCAATTTGAGCAACTCCTCCTGCACCTCAGCAGGAGTGAAACTTCCAGATAAGCCCTTCAAAACGGCATTATGTTTTTTGAGTTCCTTAGGCGTAAAGGAAAAGGCCTCAACTTTACTTTCTTTAAAATGACTCATAAAAAGGGAATGTAACTCAACACCCTTTACAAAAATCTTCAGTTTACCGAATCCATTAGAAATAAACTTAATATTCTCTAAACTAATATTCGACTTACTAACAAACTCAAGTATCGTCTTCGATGATATTCCTTTAGTGAATATTGGTGGACACCAGGACTTAGTTTCCTCTCTTGAAGGAGGGATATTACTATTTGAAGAGCCAGGGGTGATCTTCACAGGAGGAGAATCTTTGTTGATTGCAGAGATGTTTCTATTCTTGATTGATGAATGTTCGTCATCCACATCCAGGAGAGCGAAGCGATTTGATGATGTTGTTGGTGCAGCCGCAATTTTCTTTGCACCTTTGTCAGGCGCGACTCGACTACGTTTACGAGCCATAATTCTCGTATACATTTCTTTGTCGCTGGCTAATAATTCACTAAGAACTTTTTCGTTAGCTCGTTGTATTTCAATCTGTCCTGTACCCGGAGGGGTCCCGTTAACTACGCCAATATGCACGCTGTTAAATCGCGGCATAGGGATCTTTACGTTTGATACGATTGTCTCAGTCTTACCCAGACCAGAGACATAGGCAGCTGATTCCATTTCACTCGCGCCACTTGCGCGTAGGCTTGATTGTATATGTGAGTTATCGATGGCGTCGTCGTCGTCATCTGACCAGTCTACTAATCCAACAGATTGTTTAATTGCATTTTTGTCTGCGGTATTCAGCAAATGCGACGGTAAAACTAGATTCCTTCTTCGAAACTTATCAGGTGGCACAGTTGGCCGTAAAGGGGGGAAATTATCCTCCTCCATTTCAACACAAAACTTGATATATATATTTTTTCAGAATCTGAAGATATAAAATTTCTACTGTCTCTCTCAACACGTCCTATCGCGATGAGGACACAAACCCTTTTCCTTGTCAATAGCCGTCTTACTGACACTTCTGACAATAGATACTGACAGCCAACATTCCAAGTTCAGACAACTGTAGTTGACGTTTAAAAAATTTCTGAAGGTATTATTTAATCTACCATAGCTGTCAGAAGAAAGGTCATTTTGGAGTTTTGCTTAGTTTTTTCTTTAAGTGCATCTCTACATAAAAATACATGTGGCAAAATTTACAAATTGCCAAAGGCAGATGTATTGGCGCAAATCGAAGAAGAACACGTTGTCCTCTTTTTTTATTTGTTAATCTTCTTCGGTGCTTTTATTTATTTATTTTGTTTCGTTTTTTTTTGCTTTTTTTTTTTTAATTTAGTTGTGCCTCAAGATGACACCGAGCATCGTGAATGGAATGACGATTGGGGAAAGTAAAAGTCATCCAACAGAGCAGGAACAGTAAGCTTAAGCGCAACCAACAACCTCCAATATACAATATACAATCATATACATACCTAAGCCGGAGGAACAACTTAAAACCAGTAAACCACTTCGTGAGATGGTCACTGCAATGCCACAAAAGATAAGTGCACACGACAAAAGCATCAAATTGTACACGAAAGTATCTATCTATTTGTGCAAAGAAATTTTTGGGAAAATACCTTAAGGAGGAAGCCAAATCGTTACGTGGAGTTTGGCCCGTCTTTGACGTCGCATTGATAATTTGGCTTCCTCCTACGAGTACTATATGTACTTCAAAGATTGCAATGAGAGAGAAAGAATGAGTTGATGAGTCGTATCACTGAAATTAAGATAAATTTATGATAATTGCTTTTTATTTGCGTGTCAAAATGGATTGCATTTGGTATTTTCTTTTCGAAGGTGTTAATCAATGTTAGCACTTCATATTTTAAAGTTTGTCCATTTTCTTCTTTAGTTAATTCAAAATCTTTCGGCTTTCAGCTGAGTTATTTTTTGTTCATGATGACACATGGCCATGGAAAAACTACATACATATTTATATATGTATGAATATTCTTTGCGTGCTTTATAAATTGATTTTATAATTTAGCTGTACATATGGATGATATAAAACGATTGGTCAGCATTGGACTGAAACTGAACTGAAGTGAGTGCACCCAGAGCAGAGACTCATTTTATACTTTTAAGGAGTTTTTTCAGTTTTTTCAGAGTGCGTCAGTGGTGCATTTAACATAGTTCTAAATGATCACATATGTACTTAAAATTGCTAATGTTGTTAATATATTTTGTGGGTCAAGTATAACCTGCAGATAAATATGTATAATAATGAAGATAAATAATTATTTTTTAATGACAAGATCAACGCCGAAGAAAAAGATGATCATATGGCATGCAATCTATTTTTATCCGATTTTTGTAATGCTTTGAATAAACAGTAGATTTTAGGAAATTTTGAACTTAACAAATTTTGAAATAACCGTTGTTAAAGATGAGTTAAACAGGCCATATAAGGCTGAGGCATATTTGGAGTGTGTTGGTTGATTAAAGTGACGATTCAATTCAATTCAATTAATTCAATAGACCTCGAAGCTCGAACTGAACCAAATTGACTTGGAGTAGCACGAAGTCTAAAAAAAACGAATGATTTCTTTTATCTAGTTTTAAGAAAGACTAGGCGATCAATTATAAACACCAAGACAAGTACATGTCTGCCCTAATTTGTTTTTCCCAAAATAAAAATAATCCACATACGCCAGAGTATTTTTTTGTTAAATCCAATTGAGTTTTAATCCAATTAGCTTAGAATTATCGTCTTCAAATTGGCCTTTTTTAAGGTGAATCTTCTGTTTTCAAATTGGCGTAAGAGTCTCTTCAGAGCGAACGTTATTAGGTTTTAATTTGAAAAACCTTCAAGTCGCTTGAGCTTTGACCTTTAATAACTATCTATGGCTTAAATGGGTTAACTTGGTAAGTTTGATTACGTGCATAAACCTAAAGCATTTTCAAAAACTCGACCAGTTTTTCTGTCACACTTAAGCCAGATAAAAACTATAGGTAACAACTTTTCGTCATATTTTAGAATTTTTGACAGTTTTTCCAATTACGTTTTTTGATTTTATTTATATGATAAGGGGGTTCGCACTTTTTGACATGCCGTTTGATCGGGCGTTCACATTCTCAAATTCGAGTCAGCCAAGCATATTTGTCATACATATTTGATAATGTGAACCCTCCCTAAACAGACATTGTTTTTTTTTTTTAATTTGAGCGTTAAACAGTTTCTCAATTTTCCGACTTCAGATATTGAAGGCTTACCAGGGGCCTGTAATCAGCTATCGAACGAGATTTCACTCGACAGACTAAAAGTTAACAAATTGTGGATTAAAATGTAACAATTATAGTATTTATTTATGTCAAACGTGAATACGCTGACGATGTTTGCTTGCTTTCCCATAAGATCATGGATCTCCATCAAATGGCAACAAGGGTGGAGAGAGAAGCAGCAATCGTGGGGCTGAAAATCAATACGGGAAAAACAAAGATGTTCAGCCTCGGGAACTCGCAATCATCCGCTCTGATGAACATTGGTCAACAAGCAGTAGAGAAAGTAGATAGCTTCCAATACCTTGGAAGTATCGTCTCTCCTGAAGGAGGAACCGAATTAGACATCGCCAGCCGCATCGGAAAAGCAAAGGCTGCGTTCGGGATGTTGTCCAATGTTTGGAGGAACAAATCTCTCAGCTTGAACACAAAGCTACGACTGTTCAACTCTAACGTCGAATCAGTTCTGCTATATGGCTGCAGCACCTGGAAAATAACAACCACAATAACCAGGAAACTGCAAACCTTCGTTAATAGGTGTCTTCGAAACATCTTACGGGTTTTCTGGCCTAATCGTATCTCCAACGAGGACCTACATAGACGAACAGGTCAGGAACCCATAGATACCATTATACGAAGGCGCAAGTGGCAGTGGATTGGACACACGCTTCGAAAAGGTAATGACTGCATTGCAGGCCAAGCAATGCAGTGGAACCCACTCACACAAGAAGGAAGAAGAGTAGGTAGACCGAGAAGCACGTGGAGAAGAACAGTTGAGGAGGAATCTGCGAGACTGGGAAAGAGCTGGAGGGAGCTTAAATACATCGCTGGAAACCGTACACGATGGCGCGTAGGAGTAGTTGAGGCCCTATGTCCCGCTAGGGAACACCAACGGACTTCGTAGGTCTGAGGACCTAAGTAAGTAAGTAAGTAAACGTGAATATTGACACCAAAATATCAATGTAAAAACTGTGATTTTTGAATGAAAATAGCCGCGATCCTTTGGGGATGGCTAAGTACTCGTGAGTAGATGAAAACCATAATCTAGTAATATCGTCTATTTATAATCTTATGCGCACATAAGTTACACACTCAAAACATTCAAAGTAAATGTGCGTTCCATTTAAACTGCCGAGTAAAGTACTAACTAGTACTTAATCATCCCCAATAAAACTCGGCTAGTGTCAAATTTTTACAATATGAAACGTCAAAGTAGTAGAGTTTTATCAACTGCATAATTAACTGTCATTATTGTGTTACAATTCAAAATAATAGGCGAAAAGGCCTTAAAGTAAGAGATTTGGCTATTAAAGATGCTGTACATTTTTAACTTGAAAGTCCTTTTTGGTGAAGTAAATCTAATTGCGAATGAAAGAATACGATGAATGGATTGCGAATGCATTTTGATTGATTTGTTGACATTTTTCCAATAGAAGAAGTGTCAAAATGACATTTGATTCCTTTCACATAGAATTATGCGTTCGATGTGAAAACTAAAAGTCTTGTGCTCCTTTTATGAGAAAAAATGAAACTGTGATCAAAAGAAGATACAGGTAATTCACTTTCATCTATTGTACTAACATGTCCTTGTCCAGCTGATCCGGATTGTATTGTATATGATTGATCATAAAGTTCAACAACGCAACATTTTATAGTAGAGTAGACAGTTATTTTATTAACATGTTTCATAGTTTCCTCTCGCCATATTTTGCTGTTTTGAATAATTTTTCGTTTTTTTACAGTAGGTATTCTGTACAACAAATAAAGCGTGAAAGCAAAAGTAACTTCCGAATCTATAAAAAAAAAACAATCGGCTATCTTTTATGTACAATTGGAAAAAGATGTATTGCCTGTGGCGGTATCGTATCGTAGTTGTGGAAGATCGTCGAGGGCAAAGACGACGACACGGGGACGACGTTTTATTTTCACTTGAGCCAGGCGTGAGATTCAAGAGTGTTTGAGTGAGGCCTTATGTACCTACTCGTACATGACTTCAGCATTTTTGCAGGGTTCAAAAGGTGTAGGTCTCGCCGGAATAAACAAAAAATTCAATGCTCTACCTCCAGTGATGATCATTGTTAGCTTTGGGCTCAAATAAACAACAACGACAACAACAAAAATCTTCACAGAGATTTGGAATGAGGATGCGGCAAAATGTTGCCGATGGGAGATGGTATAGATGATGTTGGCTGACTTGGTGCGGGAGGCTTGGAAGACGAATAACGACGACGACTTTCATCGTGCGCAGCGAGATGTAACAAGATAGTTAGTGAATTTTTATTTCTTTTTTTTTTATTGTGTTTCTTATGCAATTTCAAGTTTAATTAGGTGTCGGTAACTTTCATTTTAGTACCACCATTGTGTGGTCATTGTCGCAGCTATGTATAACATTGTTGTGAGTACTTTTTAATAGCTCAATACTTAGTATTGATTTGATAAAAATTAATTTAAATGGAAGTGCAGTATACTCGTATCGAAATTACAGAAATATACGAGTATTAAGTTAATTGTCGTTTATTGTATACTTAATTGAAGAAAATGACCCAAAAAATTAACATCTTGGGTGTTAAATGTTTACAATTTATTCCTTTATCAAAAATATTCAATTTATTGCTGAAGGACTGAGTGTTTTTCGAGATAAAATCTTTAAAGCGAACAGACTTGTTCAGAAAGGTTAAATTTCCGGGATATTTTCATTCGAATTTTGTTTTCCTACGTTTTGTTGGCCACACTTGTTCCTTGAGTATATTTACAATTTCAGCCATAAACTTTTTTTGGTTGGTTGAAATGGTTATACGATAAAAAAATTAAAAATTCTTTGCAACCACTAGATACTACCTTCTTAGATTAACAATGAATGAAAATGAAAACACAAAAACAGTAAAGAAAAATTTCATGGAGAAAAAGTTTTTCTTTCAAAGTTTTTCTCACATAATCGTCAGGATTTGACCGTTGTTTTGTACAAACGTACATATGTTTGTAAATCATCTAGATACATATATGCAGACCTTTTAAAGGCATATAAAAACTTTATATCGGTTATTTATATATAGATCATACAAGGAAACTAAGCTATTTCACATCCACCGCCAATATTGACCTATTTCAGGCTTCAGCTAGAGTTCCAGTTTCGCTTGATTATATATAAGACCTAGGTGAACTACCCACCAGGGTTTACCGATCTTATCTTTTTGACAATATTTATTTCGAAATAGGTAGGTTGTTCAAAGTTGTGATTGCGGATGCTACAGATACAGAATCTTTCTTTCTCATATACCGGTCCCAATAATATTTTTATTTTGTTTCTCTATGTAAAGAAGCATCCGAGTTTTTGTGTGACGGTATACCCCTTGAAATGAAATATCAAAAACTTTAATAAAAAATAGGTCCTAGGAAAAACAAACAGAAAAAAGATACGAGCGCCATCTACATAAGCCTTGATTGTCATGAGCGCCACCTACATACATAAGCCTTTAACAATAATTACAAAACTGTAGTTTAATAACTATTCCGCTGTTAAATAATCTAAATTTTCTTTTAAACTCTCGTTGGGTTCAAGCTCTTACTAGTCCAAATCCGTTACTCATTCGAGAATTGAATTTGGTCTCAAGTTTTAAATTTCACAATAGCAAGTGGAATGTGAAAAATTGAATTTAATCTACTAAATTACCTTCCTTTAATCCCAGACTATAGTTTAGTAATGTAAAGGTGAAAACATTTTTTACTCACCACGGTTTGGTTCTCAGCTCAGGCCTTTCGCGAATGTTGGCAGAATTTGTACTATGGTTAAATTCTGACACAAGCGTGGTTAATAAAATTGTCTAAAATCTAAGCTATGAAACTTATACAGAATTCATCTTGAATGATACAAAGTTAAAAGACTCGGAATGTCTCGGAAAATTTTACCAAATGTCAATTTTATTTATTTTACTATATTTTCAAATAGTAAAATTTTATTTATTCAGTATATATAAAATATGTACACAAGTAATACTAAAAAAGAAAGATTAATAATATTTAACAGTGATTAAATTCGAGATAGTAAAAAAATCTTTAGTAGTAGTGATCTTTGGAAATAAATAAATCATAACTTTTATTTAGAATACTCTCACAAAATTGGTTTGTTCATTGTTTTTAACATTAATTAAACGGAAGAACATGTTTTGATATTTTTAGCACAGTAAAAACTACAGATTAAATTATTTGTTTTCCTTTTTTTCACCACACCCAATATTCTTAAGCAATTGGTTCAAGCTTTAGTTTTTAAGTGTTAAAACGACATTTTTAGCTTTGTTCTCTCCACTCTCTACTCTTTATTACTTATTATTTTTTATGATATAAAATAACGAAGCAAAAAATATAAATGAGTTATTACTAAAATATTCTTATGGCATCGTTTTTATCAGTCCGCGTGTAAATCCAACGTCAAACAATAATCTCCGACCTCATGTCATCCCTGTTAAAAAGAGCCACATTCAACTCATCTCTCTACTACCAACTAGCGCCATCGCAATAATTCGTGTTCATCGCCCTAACTACAAATATGAATGGCGTGTGTTGTGTACAAGAACTACTTAAAAGTGAATATCAAACTTTATTGACTAAATTATTCGCTAAATAATTGCCAATTTACCTCAAATCTCAACTTAAACCCCCAACTACCAATCTAAATAAATTCTCATTCGTCTAACGCCTCGCGAATCCCATTAAAATCAATTGAAAAATCCAAGTGTTTTTATTACAAGCAGTGTGACAATTAAATCGCGACGACTACGAGGAGGACGACAACGGCAACGAAACAGATATATTCTATTTGACAAATGGTCAATAAAAATACACATGAAAAGAAGTAAAAAGAAAAGGAAAGAACATCCCAAACGAAAAAAAAATAAAATCATCTAAAGTGAAGAGAATAATTTCCCCCCAACAAAAGCAAAACTAATCAACGAAAAAATGCACGCAATCTTTTGTGCAATTGTTTGTCCCTAAAAAACGGATAATTCCGAGTTTGAGTTCAGAGTAGCGATTTGGAAAAACACCCCCTCCGCCACCATTGCACCGTCATCACCTCCAATAATGTTAAGGTAAAGTGATAAAAAAAAAAATTGGAATTCCCTGCTGCTTGATTCCTTTTTTTTTGTTTTTTTTTTATTTTCTTAATGCGTGCGTCCTACTCTGACAGCCGCCAGCGACGTTGCGCCATCTCGCGTCCTTCTGTGGTTTGTGATATTTGTGAATTCCTTTTTCTTTCGAATTTTATTTTTTTTTGTTGTCTTTTTTTTATTTCCATCAGCGAGGAGGATTCCAGGGAATGGTAATGTGCCCCCTAAAATAATAGGTACCAGGCGGAAAGCTGGAAAATTGTAAGTTGTAAGTGGTGACCAATTCTGGAGTTGGAAATGTGATCCCGCAACTAATGGCATTGCGGAGACAGGTAGATTGCCAAGCAAAGCTGTTCCGTGTTCGGTGTTCTGTCGTTTTGTGTTCTGTGCTCGGCCAGACCGGCAAGGAAGCATCTATTAAGTCCGGGACGGATTTGTGTGTTTGGGGCGAGCAGGTAGATTCGGTCAAAAGTTGGGCACACTGTTGTAGTTGTTCGCTTGAGTTTTATGGTTAGGGTTAAGGGAAGGCTTGTCCTCCCTCTCGGGTATTTTTTTTTTTGTGTGTGTCTGCTTCCGTGTGATACTGCGGCTTTCTCTTGTGGCGGCACTACACATGAACAATGCCGATGCTGATGGACGAATTATTGACATTCTTAATTTTCCTGCAAAGCGTCCCAGAGGCCAGAATCCTTATTGACATTTCAGAAGGCATTGCCTTTGGTAAAGAAGTGAGAGCTTCAAGTGCACCCAGGTTCGTCAATGATTGTATGGTTACTTAGCAAAATTTAAAATTTGAACCAGAGGTGTCACGAACTGAGTATCGATTTGCTTTTACTTTAAAACTTTTGGATTTTTGGAAAAGCATGAATTTCTTCAGCAGCTCTTAGATACTAGAAATTGTTGATTTGTTGGGTATCATCCACGTCACATTCAACACGTTCTAGGCGTTATAAGAAATCCATACGCCATAGTCTTTTTTGTGTGTTTAAAAGTTATCAGAGTTGGTTTGTGTAGCAGGTCGATTTTGGAGCAAGCAATGTCTCTTACGAACAATCTTCTCTCCCTGGTGCCCTCTATTGTTTCGTTAGTTGTATGTTGTATAATAAAAACAGTGTTTTCTGAAGTGTTTGTATATTTTACTGGAACTATAAAATAACATTTCTGATTTCTGTTGTAGAATAATAATTGAAAACCATTATTGTTGTAGAGCAGTTAGAAATTGATTCATGTCTTTCTTTTAATGTCAAATTAATATTCAAAACTGTACCCAAGTCTATTACAAAATCCGTTGAATGATTTGTAGAATGATTCGAAGTGATTTTTAACATCTTTACAACATTTTATTTCCTTCGCATACAACTCATTAGAATCAGAATAATAATTTATTTTCGGCGCATGATCATTGTACCAAAGTTAGGCTTGGTTTCAATTGTTTTAAGATCAATTTTAACTGACTCAAACAATTTGGATATTAACGAGTTTAAAAGCCGTGAATTTAAATTTATGCTATTGCAGTATTCTCTTGCAGATCAACAATTTTCCTTTGAAGCTTCCGCGTGAGAGGAACTGATGTTTTATGTTTCCAGTCTCTTTAAAAACATACAATCTTGAAGCGAATTATATCTCCAATTCTTTTATATAAGTTGTAAATGTATCTTAATGGCCATTAAGGTTGATTTTTTGCCACATCAATGAATTCTTTTGTACACTTATTGGTCAAATTTTGTCTAGAATCTGCTCTACCAATTTTATGGGAACTTTATCCCAGGGAACTTTTTCTCTCACAACTTAGTTACGGAAATATTTGTATACAAATAAGGAAAAAGTTCCCTAGAAACAGTTATTTACGATAGCAAAGTTCCCAAAATAGGAAAAAATTGGGGGGATTTTTTATTCGTGTTAAGGCAGCTTGTATTTATCTCAAAATTTAAAATGATAGCAAATGGCTCTGAAATTATTTATCCTTGATCAATATAAATTTTAATATGCTCTTTTAGTACACGGCTAATCTGTCAAACTGTTATAATACTTTTTTTTAACTAATACTGAATTGAAAAAAGCTTTACATAATGAAGACTTATCTATGAGTAAAATTATATTTTGGGAGCAGGATTCATATGTAACTAGATTTTCATATTCTAATTTAGTTTATTTTCCAATATATTATTATTATATTCACCAATTCAATTGTAATACTAGGTTTTAATAAAAATGCTTTTAAACTAAAAAGCTAACAAATTCAGTCGTCTTATATAATAAACCGGTTCTTGAAGATCTTTCCAAACATTTACAAACATATTTATGTAATTTATTTCAATTTCGACTAGTCAGTCATAACATGATCTTCATTGCCGTAAAATAACTCTTATGTCTTAATAGTACTGGGCTTTCCCTTCTAAAGTCTAGTTCTAAAATAGTGGTCTGATATTTTGAAAGACCTTAACATAACATATCTCCATAGTATTACAAACGTCCCCACAATGAATTATTACTATATTGGACGGTACTCGATGTGTAAACTGGTTAGTCTTCGGTGTTCATAGGGCAGTTAACAAATACTCAGGTTGGAATGCATCTTTATTTTATACTCAATACGATACTTGTGTGTTTAATATAAAAAAAAAATGCAAATGCAATCTCTGTAATCACGTTTAAATTCTGTTTTTGTGAATATTTCAAATAGACAACCAAAATGTAAAGTTCGAACACCATTAGAAACATAAATCAAAACAAATCATACAAGATCCTTTGTGCACTCTGCCTTTGTGATCGCTCCCATGAAGGCACATTATGCCTTCACTTGAAAATATAATTGTCGATTTATTCAAACAGCTTAATTCATGAAATTATCAGAAGTCGGAATCTAAGAACAATCTTTCTAGAAATCAATATTTAACCACATACATAATAATTAGTGTAGTCAAAAGCATTGAAGGAAACATTTTTTTAAAAGAAATTATCGGTCCTTTTATGACCAGCATATTAATGTAAGTCCAAAAAGAACATTGATCGTATTAGTTCAGTTTTGTATTGAATTACTATAAAATTATCGTTCAGATGTTAAGAATGAACATCGAGGATGAATTAAATATATAAGATCCATTTGAGGCAACGAATCTGGTTCATTCTTAATAATATTCTATGTATGTAAATAGTGTGATAACAAGAAAACAAGATCAAACAACTTAACCTAACTAACTAAACCTAGCTAACTATTAATCGAAGCCAATGGTTTGTAAGTAAGCCATAACCAAACATTACGTTTGCTTACATAGTTTTGAAGAAAATTAAAATAGGTATTATCAATGTCTTCACAAGGAACAAACGTATTCAGTACACCTGTTTGACTATAGGGCTACCCATAAAGTACGAAGTGCCTCTAGACCACTTACTTTGGAACTATTTACAATATTCTCTAAGTCTTGATTAACACCAGGAGCTGGATGCATGCACGTCAACTCCTTGTATACCAAGGGAACACTTTTCATTAATTGATGTGTTCTTTTATATAAAAAAAATAGAGGGCCAAGTATTGAACCTTGAAGAACACCCAAAAAACAGTAAGGTAAAAATCTGTCTCCAATTTGGACAACCTGTCTGTTTTCAGCACTTGATGAAAAGTTAAAATTTTGCAAAAGAGCCTTTGGCGTTTTTGAGAATAGGATAAATTTAAACTAGCTTCCATAACTGCGAAATGGGTGAATCGAAGACATGTTAAAAGCGTTTCAAAGACTCGATGTTTCTGTTATGAGTAGACGCACGCACGATCTGTCAGAGAGTTAAGATCTGCTTGTCGACAACTTAGTTTGTAAATCTATTCTGTAGTAAATCCACAACAACGCACAAAAATCCACAACGTACAATTTATAAAAGTTTATACTTTCAATTTTTACAATTATCATTGTATTAAATTATTTTTTTTCTTTATTTCAGTCTGCAGCTGACAAGGATCTGGTTGTGTGCGGGCCAAATTTCTTTGGCCAGCAAACCAAATCACAAGAGATAAACGGAGCTGCATAAAATAAATGAACTGATAAAAGAAGACAAGAAAAAAAGAGTTTAAAAAAATAACAATCATATAAAATAGTTATCAACGTCTTACAACTTTAGTTTACTTAATTCAAAAATAACACCAACAAAATATAAAAAAAAAACTAGCAAAATTTAGATGATATTGGCAAAGCCCACATAAAAACAAGCAATAAGTGAATAAAACAAAAACTAAAAAGAGAATTAAAAGAAAAGATCTTCAAAGAGATTCTCAATTTGTTAACGTAACGCGTGTGACAAACACAAACAGCCATTATAGAAAATAGTATAAAATAAAAAGAACTAAGTTTAAAATATAATGACACACAATCTCGGAATGGCTCCATATCGACTGCCGGGGCCAGGTATTTGCCCGCCCGATTTTAAGCCACCGCCACCCACAGAATCGCTGAATATCATTTCAGCACCGAGTAATCCCAAGAAACGGCGGAAAACATCGAACGCGAATGCGGCGAACGCTGCCAACGCAATGTTATCACAACCCCCGCCCACACCGCAGGACCTGTTGCCACCACCGCCTATGAGCGGTTTTGGTGACACAATTGTAGCATCGAATCCCTTCGACGACAGCCCGCCCATGAATAGTCCCTCAGCCATGAGCCACATGGCGATGAATCACTTTAATGCAGCAATGAATCCGCACATGCATCCACATCATCCGCATCATCATATGGGTGGCCCGTCGATGCGTGGTATGAGTCCGCTAGGAATGGGGAGTCCAATGGGAGGTATGATGGGTCCTGGCGGTCCGATGGGTCCCGGAGGTCCAATGGGTCCTGGCGGTCCAATGGGTCCTGGTGGTCCAATGGGACCTGGAGGTCCGATGGGACCTGGTGGACCCGGAATGCAATGTGGCGGTCCGATGCCACCTCATATGGGAAACCGTGGTGGAGGTATGGGCAGTCCCATGGGAATGCGAGACGGAGGAGGAATGCCTCCTGGAGCCTCCATGGGTGGAATGAGTCCAATGAGCAGCATGGGCCCGAGCATATCACCGATGGGTCCAATGGGAGGGATGTCGCCGATGGGCGGCCCAAATAATTCTCACATGGGAATGAACTCATCAATGGGTCCCAACGGACCGCGGTCGATAGGAAGTCCCATGAGCGGCGGACCTATTGGCAGTCCAATGAACTCGATACCTATGGGATCGCCCATGGGAAATGCAATGGGCAGTCCCCTGGGAGCTGGCGGGCACAACGGTCCAAATCAACCACCTCACATGAACAACGGTCAAATGGGTCCACCGATGCACAGTCCTCTGGGGAATGGTCCAGCGAATCACAGTCATATGCAAGGAATGAATAGTGGTGGAGGAGGAGGAGCAGGAGCCGGTGGAGGTGGCGGCGTTGGTGGAGGAGGAGGTGGTGGAGGCGGCGGTGGCGGTGGTGGAGGAGGAGGTCCACCGCCCAATCACCCAGCATCACGAATGAACGTCCACAATGGTGCAATGCCCACTTCCTCAGCGAGCGGACCGATGCCACAGCATCAAATGAATCAAATGTCAGTGGCGGGATGTCCCACAAGTTTGGGGATGCAACAGTCGGCACCTCTAATGACTCAGGCGAACAGTATGAATTCAGGTGGGCCTGGCAGTGGAGGTGGCGTTGTCAACGTCGGTGGAATGGGCAGTCATGTGCATCGAGCTAGTCCTTTAGGCGGAGGCGGTGGAATGAATCCAATGAATCACCCAAATGTTCCTATGCACCAGTCGGGGGGAATGAGTGGTGGTCCACCGGGCGGGGGTGGTGGTGGACCACCAGGGCCACCGCCAGGAATGATGAACCCAAATATGCCGAACATGCCACCTCATATGTCACCGCATATGGGTCCGGGAGGACCTAATCACCATCTAATGCATATGGGCCATATGGGAGGACCGGGAGGCCATCCTGGCAGTCCAGTGAACGGTCCACCACCGAATGCAATGGTTCCAAATTCAATGTTCGGACCAAAACCGATGCCAGTGAGTGCGGGCAAAATGTATCCGCCTGGAACGTCAATGGTCTTCAATCCACAAAATCCGACCGCTCCACCTATATACCCATGTGGCGTGTGTCACAAGGAGGTCAACGACAACGATGAAGCTCTTTTCTGTGAATCTGGTTGTAATTTCTTCTTTCATAGGTAAGAACATTTTTATTTTAACTCGTTTTTAAATAATTTTAAATTTTAAACTTAGCTATCGACGAACTAAATATGAAAATCAGTTTACACATTTAACCTTAAACACGATTGGATAACAAAACTATTAATTTCTATTTTTTAAGTCGAACTTAAGTAGTGGAAGAGAGGTTCTTTCATAATTACCGTTTGTTCTACACTTGTTTTAAACTACAAATGCTGTGCTTTGATTACGCAGATGCACAATTCCATTAAGTGATCATCGTTTCAACGGTTTAGTCACTCTCTTTTTTTCAACGCTATAATAAAGCAAACTATCGTCTGTAAGGATGACCACAGTTGAACGCAAAACATATAAATTAAGAAGACACAACAGACTTTTCTCTACAATTTATTTAATGTTCACATTACGACAGCACGATGAGCAATGATCTGCTTTTCAAAACTCTAAAATAATATAACTTATGATTAACTCGAATGAATAAAATATATAAGGTATCGCATGTTCTTCTAACGGTTATACTTGCCGTTTTACAATATTATATAATGTTAATGCGAATGATTTTAAATAGAGCTCTTATTAAAACATTATATTTAAGATTAAGATTATGTATGTTTTCGAACAGCGTTGTTATACGAATTGCCTACACGTCTTTGCAGCATTTTCTGACTGTGCATCTTCTGCTAAAGGAATGATCTTTAGAGTTTTTTTATTCTTAGAGTTTGGTTTTATTCTGATCATAATGTGAGATATCTTAATGTTTTGTTATTTAACGTGGTTTTGGTGAAAATAGTTCAACGCTTAAAAGATCCATCTAACTTCTATTTGTAAACGATTTTGAAAGTCTAGTTCTTTCACTAGTTTTCAAGTCTTTTCAGTTTTAACATTCTTGTTATACTTTCTCTTTTATTTGTCTCTTTATGTGCTATAAAGTGCTTAATTTTTAAAAAGGTAAATAATTTTCGTCTCACTAGAATAAAGTGTCGATTAAAAAAACTTTAGACGTGATGACAATGGACATCGTTATGTTGCTACGTAAACTATCATCAGATATGCCCTGATATTTTTTGTTGTTGTTTTCTAAAGGTAATTCCTGATTGTTGACCACTGCAATGCTTGCCTGTGCAAGCGAGTATGCAAATGAAGGCTCTTGGAAATAAATATGATATTTAACACAATAGTTCTTTAAAACGATCCTTGAAAATTGAGTTGACATACTTTTGGTATCGATTTATAATTTCTATCCAGCTAAAGAAGGACACAGCTTCCCAAAACATGTACGACAATAACAAGGCACAACCTTTTGGCTTGGAATGTCACAACAAATGTTTAAAATTTTAATTCCAACTGAACATTAGTTCCTAAACCGATCAGTAGGTGGTGTAGGCAAAACGATAACGTGTTATTATTTTAATCAATATCGGTGATATGCCATAAGTTCAGCTGAATGGGTAAACGGAGGTTGGTTTGTTTTTACACTGAATTAGTCATTACAAGTTGGAATTTTGTCAAACTGCACTATCAACAAGTGTACTGATCAGTCGTTCAGGTAAATACATAGTATCATCTGCAATGTTGTGCAGAATCTACATAACAAAGTAGTAATAAGGCAATTCAATTGCATCAACTAAATTTTACTTTTATTTTAACAAAACAAAAATTCCTATAAGCCCCTTGTTCTGTATAAAATTTTAGCTGTGTGAATAAAAAGTGCTGGCGATATATGTACATATGTAAAGTGAGTTTGAGTGAGTGGCACATAGGATACATAGCATGATTCTTAACGTTGCTTTCTTGTGCCTCAAAAGAAACGAGTGTTGTTATATTTTGGCCGGAACTGTATTTTGTATGCTATTGAATGAAAAAGTCTTTTGTAAAATTGACAAAATAAAACTTCTCACTTTTCAGGTATCACTGACGATTTTCTATTTTTTTTAAAACTATGATCGAGTTTTTATAATAGATAATTTAATACTGTGTATTTTTTTAAATTTTTCAGGACATGTAGTGGCATGACGGAAGCTGCATTCCAATTATTAAGTAAGGAAATCTACGCAGAATGGTGCTGTGACAAATGTCTGTCTTCCAAACCGATCCCAATGGTCAAGTTCAAATGTTGAAATAATATCATTCTCAACAAGAAACAAAATTGAAGAAATAAAAAATTTAAATAAAAAACAGGAAACAACAAGAAACCCCAAACAACACCACCGTTACCACGATTAAAATAAAAATACACACATTTGCATTGTGAGATAATCAGACAGAGCTAAAACTTCAATTGGAGTCAAATGGTAAACTGAGTTTTATTCATTTGTTTATACATACAAAGAAAAAATGAAATAAAAACACAAAAGAAAAAAAAATTACGAATAATTGTAAAAATCATAATAAATATATAGAAATACATATATTTAAAAGTATGTAAATGGTTCACCCGGTTGAAAGTCTCCAATTAAAAAGTATATATATATATAGGACATTATTATAAAATTTGTGTGTAAATACAAACCAATTTATACCCGTGATTAATTTTAATTAAGACTTGATAAAAAAAAAACAAAAAAAAAAAACAAAAGCAAAAACATTTAATGCTCCCACACCATCACTAAAAATTTTCCCCCCTCTCTAAATATTAAATAGAACTCAAAGATTATTCGTGTACATTTTTTGTGGCAGTTTTGATGTGTGTGTGAACATTGGGCGAGAAATAAAAACAAAAACAAAAAACAAAACATGCATATATACAAAAGAAAACTTAGTATAAATAATAAATTACATTTTAATAAAAAAAAAATTAAGAAGTTGTGTGAATCCGAGAATGGGCAAATAATAAAATTAAAAAAAAAAGATAAATCAACCAGGACTCTTTTTAAATGTTAACATAAAGAAAAAATATTAAAATCAATATAGATTTTAAATAAGTTATTTATAAATAAAACTAAATACGAAACAAAATATATATATATATATCCCTTGATAATAAAAAAAAACAAAACAAAAGAAATCACACGAAAAAAATAACAGGAACGATTTGTCTATTTCCTAATATGTATTTGATTTTTTTTATGTTTATATATTTTTTGTTGTTTATGCAGTCTTTGATCTCATTCTAAAGAAATTCACCTAAAAGAATATAACAGATGGATTTGGCGTGGCCGAAAATCAATAATTCGTTCTATTTTAAAGCTAGTTCAATCAATTTATTTTAATTTGTTCACAATGACGAAGAGAATGACTTATGTATGTATTTTTTACCGCACAAGTTATCACACAGAATCAAAAGCATTTGACCTCTATTATTTCAAAATATGGGAAATACCATACAGTTCAAATTTTGCAATGCCTAAAAAAGCTTCCTTTCTCATATATGCAAACATGAGATAAGATTCTTAGAGAAGTCAACTTTTAGACGAGGTTTAACATTTTCAAAATAGACTCAAAGCCTCAAGAGTTAAGATTATAAAAAATTTAAGTTCAATTGGATAAAACAAGAAAGAAAAAGCTAGCCATAGTCTCTTGCAAACTTCAATCATATTAGTATCCAAACGGTTATCCACTTGAGTGAGGCAAATAAAAGCAACTCTGTTGTTTAAACGTTTTTATCTGGCAATAATTGAGTCATATACTTTTAATTTGAGCTTTGGTTGGAAAGAAAATTACTCAATCCAGTATCAGTAACAGTACTGAACAATTCACATGTGCCAGCCATATATCAATCGCTGGCAATGGGGATTTATTGCTATGACATTAATAAAAACGTAAGTATGACTTCAAAGAATGTATTTTAACTTCTTATACTTTTACGTATTTGTCATAAATAATCGCAAGAAGTGATTAAATTTGGAACATGAATTTTAACTATTTTGTTCGGAGGAGATATCTCAACTTTTTTTTTTTAGTTCGTCAAGAAAAGTAAGCTTTTTTAATTAATTGAAAAAATAGTTCTTAAAACAATCGGCGTTCTTTTACTACGATTTTCGTTTAGAAATAGCTCTTTTTATTGTATTTCCTAATTATTTGTAATTGGTAATACGGCTTTGGATTGAATTTCTTTCCTTTCAAATTCTCGTCGAAAAATGCATACAACGAATTAATGTAGATTTACAATAGAATGCTGTTTTTATTAGTAAAATAAATGAGAAGCTCTCTTTTTTTCTATTAAAATCGTTTTCCCTTTTCAATCAATTGGACAAAATAATTCTTAATTTTCGTTAAATTTAAAATTATAGTCACGAAAAAAGATTTTTTTTTTGAAATATAATATTTATAATTCAACCTGATGAAATTGGTTATTTTGCAAGCTGGTCATTAGCGAAAGAACCTATGAATGTATATCAAAGATCAGTATTGGATAATATAAACACATCTCTTATTAAAATATGGCAATAAGTAAGACAGCTCAAGTGCTAAGGAAATGCTGCGAAAAGGAAATTTGTTAAGTTTGTAGACATAATTTGAGATCAGTCACAACGGCAAGGACTTAGATTGATTTATTGGGAAGTAAAATTCGCTCTTTTAGGAAGAATCACGCATTTGCATCAGATTTTTATTTGAAAATTGGGGAAATTGTGCAAGGACGTCATTTAGAAAAACCTTTGGAGACCATAGATCTGAAGTGTATGTTCTTTTAAAGTAATAAAAATGATGTATGGAAGACAAACTTTCGGAACTAAAAGAAATGATAATTACTCTGACATAAGAAAACATCATCTTGTCTTCTACATATGATAACTAGGATGACTATACATGGTTCGAATTGTAAGAATAAAAATCCCTGGTACCTAAGCAAAATCAAAATGAACAGTTCCTTTCCGCGTATATTTTTATGAACATCATTTAACGAATGTGATCATAAGCTTGCTGGATCTTTTATATGCATAAAATTAACTGCAATGTATTCTTGTTGATGTTGTTTTTTAATGAAAACCATTTTAATACGATACTAATAGGAATATTTCAATTTAGATCTTCTTATGGAAGTTCATGTGAACCTTACCATTCTTTGAAAAATGAAATTAGTGCAACAGGAGAAATTAAATTTGTAGTTAATTCAGTCTGAGTAGTTCCCAATGACCCTGGACATTTTTAAGTACACTTCAGAGCTATTGCCTTTCTGTTTGAGTATTTATTTTTTCCAGTTCTTTATTTGATCAGCAAACTTGTAGTTAGAGATCCAGAATAAAATATAAATATAAAATAACCTGTAAATATTGATTTTAAATATGGGTCACTTTTAAATATATTCTAGCTCGCTATGTTAAATTTAGATTATGTTAATTAAAGATTAGACCCCTATTTAAAGAAATGAATGTTCGTGTAAAGTCAAATCTCACAAAACAAAAGTAGAGTCCTCAGAGTTGTTAAATGAATTTCCAACATTATCAAAGCACCCGTGTGAAAATAAATCCTTGCAAAGTCTTGTTATAGACGAAGCTTTCTGGCCTGAAAACCGCTGTCGCCTCTGATTGGAAAATGGCTTAAAGACAGCAGAATTTCGTTCTCAAGTAAATTATTGGTTACAAATTTAAAATTCATGTTGTTGAGCAGCCATCTAAATCCATTGTTTTTTTGAATCTAAACTATTGTTGAATTACTAAGATGCTTCATTTAAATATTTCTCCTCGACTAGAAGATTTCTTGATTTTCGAGACATAAATCTTCGTTGTGTTAGACTTAACTAATAAATTTTATGAGTTTAAATTATATTTTGAAGAATATCAAAATGCCAAAATTGATTACTTAATATATATATTTTCTTTTAAATCTGCAATGCTTATGGTTTATAATTTTCAAATGGCAAATATTTATTATTTTGCATGATATTTTAGATTCGTCCTTCCTGTATTAGCTTTATCTTTATAATTTAAAGTAACATATACATACATATATATATAAATTAAAGCAAAAAACAAAAACTGTGTGTGTTTATAGTTTTTCTTTTTTATTAATCAAATTTTGTTTTTTAAAGATAAAAAACATAAAATCGAAGGAAAATTAAATTAAAAACAAACAAAATAAATAATAAAAACAACTTGTAAAAAAAATTAATAGAAATACCTGAAAAATTAAAATAATGAAACAATGACAAAAAATATTAAATGAATAAAATGCCTTGTTAAAAAAATCAAATATTTTTTTTTTGTTTCAAATGATTCTTATAAGACTAGAAAAAAAACTACTGCACTTCATTTTACAATTCCATCTTTATTTATAAAAAAACCCCTCAAGGAACAACACTTAACAACCACAAAGCTTTGCTTGCTAATGCTTAGATCTTATATTTTTTTCATAAGCCGTAATGACTACAAAAGTCGTACACTGAGTTTGATGTTATATTTTTATTAACTATACTAATATATAAAACTGAAGAGTTTGTTTGTTTGAACGCGCTAATCTCAGGAACTACTGGTTCGAATTGAAAAATTCTTTTAGTGTTTGATAGTCCATTTGTTGGGGAAGGCTATAGGCTATATAAAATTATTATAAAGAAAATTCATTTATAAAGAAAATTCATCTTCTAATGAAAATAAACCTTAGTTTGATTAATAAATAATTTAGCTTGTGCTATTAAAACAACATTTATACCATGTGTTGTATCATTGCCAAAATAAACAAAATATTAGGATGGCAGTGAAATTTGACAGGGATTAGGCTAAGATGTTGCGTTAACTTACGTTAGTCTTTGGACCATAAGCAATTCTACAAACCGAAAATATTTGACATTGAATTATAAAAGAAATAATTGTTATGATTTAATAAGTAAAAGTACGATTGGATGAAAAATAGTTAAATTTAAACCGGACGTTACAAGTGGATATTTTTAAAAATCTGCAAGTATATATGTGTTTGGACAGATTTGATAGGAAACAAAAGTTTATCGATATATCACAATGGGTCAATTGGATTGTAGATAAATCTCGGCTTTGAGATCGTTAGGTCATGAACTTAAGATATACAGTTTTTTATCTTATTTCCCCAACCTCAACGAATAAGTGAGGAAGTTTTGAAATCAAGAACCAAGTTTGCGATTTTGGTTGGTCGTGTGAAGTATTTTTGGTAGAGGTTATTTATTAAAAAAAAAACTTTATTGGAAAGAAAATTATTCAATGGAATCCAGAGAACTTTTTTAAATTATTTATACGAGCTTGATGTACTTTTATGGACACTTAAAGAAGGAATGTATGTATTTAAATGAACACAAAGTTACTTTAATTTTTCAAAACATTAATGTTAGCTTAGTAATTATATACCTTTTAGTAAATTAAAAATAAGGAGAATTAGTTTATGTATATGTCGTTTATTAAATAAAAACCACCAAAGTCTTAGGATTACACGAGCACGAGGTTATTTGCGATTTATTTACATAATACTTGTGACTTAGGAAAACACCGCTAGAAGAAGTCTAAAGTGGTCAACACACGAAGCTATTCAAAATAAGTAAATTAAAGAACAACTTACATAAAATAAATCAATCATTTATGTACATATGTATGTACGTACACATTTTGTTAAAGGCTTTTACCTGTTCATGTTGATTTGTCAGATTATGATGGTCAATTTGATAGATGGAGCAAACATACATATGTAGAACAAATGTGTACACTTGGGCGTGTACGTGCTTTTTATTTCTTTTTTATAGCCTGCATATTTATTTCTTGGCGTTCAATTTCATGCTTTGTGGTCCATGAACAATAAAAAGATTTTTTTTTAAACAGGATAATATAGAAATATGAAAATGCAAGCTTAATAATAAATAATTTATTTTAACTTAAATGACGTATGACCAATGGTCATTGATATTAAACATTTTTTGAAGATGATTGTTTGACATAAAATTGCAGGTACATACAAACATATGTCTATATATAATTATAATTCTTATAATTCTCTCAAGAATTTCGTCTTTTAGGAAGAAAACTTAATTCAACACTTCAAATAGCCGAAAACTATACCCTCTTTTATTAATTATAAAGTTAAAGTGCAATTCAAGGTTCGAGTCAATTGACTAAGAAATAAGCTAAGAAAAGCATTTAACTGACTGCACACTGAAGATTTTCAAAGTCTGATAATTAAAATACCTTATGAAATTTTATGTTTTCAAAAAACAAAACTTTTTCGACCTTCATACAAAAGGACAACATTTTCATCTAGTTACATTTATTTTTGCTTACACTTTTCGACTTTTCAAATAGTAAAATTCGTAACTGGTAAGTATTTAATCTTTGAGATAACAAAGAAACAAAATCTCGTTATCTAAGATCTAAGTTTTGTATATACTCGTCGTAGTGTAGGTGCATTGTAAATATGTACCTGCATTCTACAATGAACATTCTCAAGGACTTTTCGTTTTATTCTTCTTAACTAAAATATTCCATTTCAGCTATTACTAAACTTTGAGAAGTCGAAAATTTCTTTTTCTTGCTTTTAAAATCATAAATTCATTTTTGCTTTTTTTTTTTAAATATCCTTGCAGCTGCAGGTAGTTACATCTACAGTTACTCCTTGTCTTTATTTTTTCTCTTTCTTTGACATCAGAAAACAAAAGAAAAAAAAAAACAGAGATATGAAAGAAAGGTGAGCTTCTTGTTGGTTCTAGGGTTTTAATTTAAGGTAATGAACAGCTGTAAGATAGCCTTTGTCTCTTCGAAAAGGATTAATTTGAATGTGTGCATAGAACTTTGAAAACAAAGTTATGGATCAATATGATTTAATCGATTAGGTCATATTGAAACCAAAAAACACCTGTTCATTGTTAAATAAGGTCTAGTGAACAAAATCAATGAAAGGCTCTTTTATTAATGGAGATGGAGATATGAAGATACTATTTTTGGTTATAATTTATTTTAATTCATTTATTTGGAAATAAGATAACGAAGACAAATTAAATTAACTATCCCTCCCAAAACTGAAACACAAGTGAATCCTACAAAGTATTTTAAAGACAGTTTAATGAAATAATTTTTGTATGGGATGTTTTAAAAGATAAACAAAAATTTAGCAAGACTTAACAATTCAAATTTAATTAGCAATTTCTATTGTAAATCTTGGTTACTGTTTCGATATCTTCCAGTAAGAATTTATTAAGCGACATTTTTCGACAATTAATTTTTGATGTGGAACTGTAGGTACTAGAATTTAAGCGCGAAATTTTGGCCAGGGTTTCGCTGCCCTATCATGTATACAAAAGAAACTAGAGAGAAAAAAAATTGTCGCTAAGCACACTCATCCAAATAGAACTTTATCAATTTTTATCGCTTATAATACTCCAGATATTTTTAATTTTTAGTGCTTTGCTGGATAATGGATGGATCAAATCCGTATGAGTTGGACGATTCGGACTGCTTCCTTTTTGTTTCGTTTTCTACCAACTTCTTTTTGGTTTTGTTTTTGAAATCAGCCCAGACCTTGAACAACACAAACATTTTTTTTTCTTAAAATTCACTTATTTTATTTACAAACCTTTTTCCATGTACTACCTTAAGATGAAGGCCCATAGCTATTGAGCATTTCTTCAAAACCGGTCAGCATACATATATTCGGTTTGCAGAAAAACCTTTAGCAATTTCCGGATTCTCCTCCATCAACTTTATGAGGACGTCCTTTTGTTCCCTATTTGTCCAATTGGAATGTGACTGTACCCTTAGTAAAATTAAAAAAAAAAACTCATCAATATAACTTATTTTGTTTAATTATCTTATTGAACATTTTAAAACTTACATGTTTATTTAGCTATTCATCAGGAAATATGTTAATGATACAAAAATGACATTTAATTCGAATCATTTGAAAGTCAAAGTCTACTTAGTTTTCAAAAATAAATGAACTTTCGATTGAATTGGACTAACTTTCGAACGAAAGCGAATTTCAAAATAAGCGTGATTATGTTACTTTTTATATAGATTTTTATTATTTTATTGTTACTATGGAAAAAAAAATTAAAATGAATTAAGCGACACAATTTATAACAGTATGTATTTCAATGCCATTTAACATTATATCAAGCGCCAATGTCTTGACCACGAAAATGTACTAAGCGAGAAAAACTTCGAATATGATTAAAATTTCGGTTTCGCAATGATATCAAATTTTGAATTCTGAAAATCCCTCTCCAAATCTAGGCCTTTCAATAAAATATAAAAAAAAAACTAATAACCCTATTACTGTTAGCGAATCGAACGTTCGAAGTGAGATATTGTCATTAGCGAACTAACACATTCGACGTATTACGGTTGGCGAACTTTAAAATGTGAGTTCGAAATTCATTGCTACGATTTAAAAAAAAATATGATAGAAATAAATTAAACGTCATCGAATGAAATTTCAAAAAACTTTGTTTTCTTTAATTTGTAATTTGCATTTTTATTAGAAATATAAAATCAACCAAAATGATAAGCAGCATTGATTTGTTTTTTGAAGAAAACGAGACCTACAGAAAGAAGGTAAGAATGCTTCGGCTGCGCAAGAGTATTCGAGACAACTCCAATGTCTTAGAACTCCCTGAACATCTGTAAGTAGAAAAAATATTTCGTACCCAAAATTCTTTTAAGGATAATTTTTTAAAGCTTCAGATCATATTTTCGACTGAATAATGAAGCGTTTCTCTTTGTTTTAAACAAGTTGGAAGGCCAATTACAAAATTCAAGCACCTCAATTCCTGCTATATTAAAATTAGCTTGTTCCCTGAGATCTAGGCCTATCCCAATCTTCCGTTTCCTTAATACTAAAAGAAGTTGTTTCTGCAATTGAAGACAATTTATGTCCAACCTGGATTAGTCTTAACATGTCACCTGATGAAAAACAAAACGCACGAAACTACTTTTTTTCAACGGCCAGGTTACCTGGAGTGATTGGGTGTGTTGACGGAACCCATATAGGAATTGTTGCTCCAACTGAATTACGTCATCAATACCTTAACAGAAAAGGATATTACAGTTTAAATGCTATGATAGTAAGTTTTTTCTTGAGTTTGGGTTTTGGTTTTTAAAGCAAAGTTTTCAGGCGTGTGACCATAAGATGTTTATTCGTTAGGTTGACTCAAGGTATCCTGGATCGACTCATGATTCCTTTGTATGGAACTGCAGCCATCTTAAGTCAGTTCTTGAAACATGGTATCAAAGAGGAGAACGTTCAATGTTCCTTGGTAATTAAAATAAGTAAAATTAGTCGTTCAATAATTTTAATTCTTAACTTTAGGAGATGCCGGTTATCCGTTATCATGTTGTTTGCTTACTCCTTTTAGAAATGTAAGTTCTGGCTCAAGACAGTCTTTATTCAATAAGCAACACGCCAAAGCTAGAAATCTAATAGAAAGGACTATTGGCGTCCTTAAAAGTCGTTTTCGCTGTCTTCTAAATGAAAGAAAAATGCATTACACACCTTCAAAGGCTAAACAAATTGTAAATGCATGTTGTGCTTTGAACAACATTTGCATAAAATATCGAATTACCGATCCAGAGGAAATTGTAGCGGAGAAAATAAAGTTGCCACCAGAAGGGATACAACTCGATACTACAAGTAGTACAGAAGCCGAACGCAGAAGAAATGAAATTATGGAATCTCTGTAGATTAAAAAGAAAACACTGAAATGCAATTTATGATATTTCATAAAAACAAAAGCGTATTTATTTATTTTGAATTAAATTTGAGCATCTGCATTTCATGCTTCTTTGTTTCCATTTCCAGGTACTCAACATGTCGACGGTTTTTATCCAGGTTTTCTTTTTCCTTCCTTTTTTCAGCTGCTTTTAAAATAGCAAGTTTCTCTCTTTGGAGTTCATAATTTTTTCTCGAAAACCTGGCAATGTCGGACAAGAAACTTAGCTTTTCTTTTTCCACTGCAATTCTGCTTGAGTTGCAGTTTGCCCTTGTAGTAACCGAACGCGCTCTTCTTCCGAATTATCATTTCTTGTTGTCTTTTTTGTGTGTGGTGGTTCTGGATTAGCGGCTTCCCCAGTGGGTTCTTGAGTTTGAACTTCATTGTCATGGGCTTCCTGCTCGCTGACCAATGACTCTTCTGTATTTTGGATTGTTACACCAAAGCACAAACCTTCCGGCCTTACAGCTTGCTGAAGTCCAAGCAGTTCATCGACTGCTAGCTCTAAAGGGTGTTAAGGCAACTTGAGAATATTGACCGCCACCCGTAGCTGCAACTTCGGCCTTGTTCAAGGCAAGCTTTCTTTTAATTTTTAGCTTGTAATCCAGCCAAACCTGTTGAATTAACTACATGCATTCAAAAGTTTTGAAATAAAAAAAAATCATCTTACCTTATGCCATTCTTTTCCATCGCGAGTAGGTGGCCCAAGTGAGTTGAGGGTAGTCGAAAATTGGTCCCAATATTCCTTTTGGTTTTTTTTTGAAGAACCAAACTCTCCAACACCCCTCGCCAGATTTGGATTTGATTCTATCAGTTCCACTAACTTTTCGAACTGATTCTTGTATGTTCTCTTGCAGCTGAACAAATAAAATGCATTGATATACATATGTTACATATTTATTAAAAGATATGTAATAAATAAATGTTCTTACCTGGTTCTATTTTCCGATATCTTTTTAGAAAACACAAGATTCGACTTACTTTCACCGAATATATAACGTTCGACAAATAATAACACGAACGATTTAAAAATCAACGAACATTCGATAGTCATAGTGAGTTCTAATTTCGAAAATTTTTTGAAGTTTTAGTCGAATCAAAAGTTCTCGATTCGCCAACCGTAATACTACTTTCTCACACTCACATTATTATTCGTTCGACTCGCCAGTGGTAATAGGGGTGTAAATGAGGCATTTTTTTCGTTTTCTGAATTACCTATTTTGAAAATGTCTCTGTTAGGTTTATGTCATTTATTGTATACTTTGGTAAACTTCCACTGGCTTTAACTTTATGTTCTTGACTTTTTAAGAATGAATTTATTCATCTTCGAGCTGATTTATATCTATATTTTAGAAATAAAATCCCCTTGAGCCAAATGTCAACACTTTTCAGAGGAAAAATAAAAAACGTCAAAACCTGTCACAAAATATCGCTTTGAAATTCTAAGGTGGGCGTTAGAAGTATTATATGTAAAAAATTGCTATTTTTCAGGAGAGCGAAAAAACGTTATAAAACGTATAATTTTTAATATTTTTTTTGAATCAAACTGTCATTTTCTAGTCTTATGTCGATCTCAAAAATAGATAACAGATTTTGTAATATTTTTGTTGTAAAAAAGATAAAAGAGCGACTTATACTCATTTGACCACTAACATTTTGTTAGAAAAGTGACTTATAATTACTAGAAAAATCAATAAACAAAAAAACAAAGCAAATAAATTTATTTCAAGTACTTCAGTATTTTTAAAGAAATAAAACAATTACATTATATTTTTAACCTTCTTCCACAAATTCTTCTATATCTGGAAGTGAATCAACTGCGGAGTTCGCAGTTTTTAGGTTTATATAAAATTTGTGAAACTACGGGCTTATTAAGGGAAGCAAGCTCATTAAATCCTTTTTCTTTTCCTTTGAAATAGGTAAGGTATCGATATACTACCCCAGGTGACCGAGTATATCGTAACCATTTTGCTTTCTGCCACTTAAAAGGCTCGCCTGTCGAGTCCTTTTTTCTTAAGACCAGTGCTGACCTTAATAATGATGCATAATCATAAAACTTGTCATGCGTCATCTCATTAACCGTAATTTTTTTTGTCTTTCCAACAGTTCGCACAAGTTGATACCAATCGTATGGATGTGATATAGGGTATTCTGTTTTTTCTTTTGTTTTTCAATGAGCCCATGACCTAGGTATATCACACTCCATATGGCTATGGCCACTGACCATGAACTTGTGATCAATGATTTTTAATGAAGTTTTATTCTGCATAAGCGTTAGAAACATAGCTGCAACATGGGAATTTTTATTTTGACCACCGCATGCATCAGAGTAAAGTACGACATGTTCGACCTCATCAGCTAAATTTATAAGCTCCTCATATAATGCAGTTGCTATTTGGTTAGCTGCACATTCTCCTTCTGCTTCATGCCATATGAAGCATTTAACATCATTTCCTCCAAGGTTATGAATAGTCAGATTAAAGGTCCATAGTAGGCGTTTGTAAAATGCCACAGACGTATTAAGGTATGGAGTGGGAAGGCATTGTTGTAGACCAAAAACAAAAGTTCGTAGAGTTGATGTGGTTTTTGCTCGATCTTTATCAATTCGTTCGGAGTTAAAGGCTGCATCCGCAAGATCATGGTGTTCTTTTAAGTCATTCGTACCTATATTTTTCCTTCAGGTCTATCTGGGATTCAATTTTTATTTTCATTACCAAAGTGTCACATGTATGACATGACTGTGTCTACTTGTAGAATCTTAAAACTCAGATTTTGGTTATGAAATTCTCTGGAATAAATCTTCCTTGATACAGGAGCAGACACTTTTTCACAATAAAATGAATACATTTTCTGTATAGTAATGTGAGATGGGAAATATTTTTTTTTACTTGTTCGCCTTGTGTAGTGCGATTCATAGGAAGGAAATGAAAGAATATGCTCTATTACACTTGCAATGGCGTCGTCGGAAAGTTTATTGTTATATCTCAGTCCTCTTCCTCTCTTGGAAATCAACGTCATTATGAAAAATTTACCTGTTCGGCTTACACTCAATGCAAGTGCAACCATTTTTGCAGCTCGGCTAGATAAACTAACAATAACTAAACACTTTGAACTTTGCACCTTGACAAACTACTAACGAATAATAATATTGATTTAAAACTCAAAAGAAGGATGGAAATTTAAATTTCAAAGCCTACTTAGATGGAAATTCAAATTTCAAAGCCTACTTTTCATGCAAGCATCCATGGTTCATATTTACAACAACTATTTATATAGAAAAAAAATACTAACACTACCGAATTATTTGGTCATTTCAGTACAAGTCAATGAAATATTAGCTCTCATTTCAAAAAATAAATACATCTCATATGATCATAATAGTATAACTTGACTTATACTACTTTAAACACTCACAATTATTTCTTATACAATTATGTTACTTTGACCACTGACAGACTTATACTGCTTTTACCAAAAATTCCCTATCAATTTTACAGTCGAATGGTGTACTTAACTCATTTTGACCAAAATTTGACTTGTACTACACCTTAGAATTAATATAATAAAATGTGTCAAATAGCCGGAACTGTATCCTTAGTAAATTACTGAGCTTGATTGCTAACTTGTTTCTCCTCAGTTTTTGTGTGTTGTTGTTTACAATGTAAACTTTTACTAACCTGAGGATAAAATGAACAACAAAACGTGGCTATTAATGCGAACAAATTGTGTTCCAACGTTCAGATATCATTCAAACCATTTAACAATAATTAAATGGAAGCTGTTGGTATTCATTTTTATATTAATAAAATAATATAACATCAATTTGAAACAAGTTTTTCGAGAAATTATATGTGCCTATAAGTTGGTTGGAAAAAACTGTTTTTGGCGAAATTGTTCCTTAAGGAAAAACGGAACGTTTTTCTTTATTAACATTTGGGACTGTAACAAGAAACATTTTGTTTTTAGCCCGATTTTTTGATGGAATAAAATAAGAAATTTTACCATCGTTATGAAAAACACCCTTTTAAAGAGCCATTGAACAGTAGTGGTCCTGAAAGAGCAACACCACAGTATTTCAAAAAATTTAGATAGGAGTCCACGGATATTTCATTAAATAAATTAAATTGGATTCAAACGACAAAACATGTGAATTTGAACATTTCGAACCGAGCACGAATTTTGATAGTAAAATTCAATAATTTGCAAGCTTTGTTCATTTGTAAGACGATCCATGGTTAAATTGCAAACCAAACTGAAGCTGTTTGACAGTGACACAAGATACTAAACACACGTCAGCTGTCAAAACCAGTGTTGCCAAAACCAAACCAGCTAAAAAATCACCCGTTACTTGGACTTGTCTTTGTAAGTAAAGTAAATTATTTCTATAATGGCTTTCAACTCATTCTACTTTCTTACTGTAAACTGAAACTTTAAAGAAAATGCTCCAGTTACGGATGCAGTTCGCAACAAAACCATAATGTTCAAATTAAAATCAATACTGTCAAAACAATTTACTAAATATTTGTTTGTGTTAACTAAAAAAAAACACTTATCGTTATGTCGTTTTTAATTTGAAATCCGGAATGGGAATTAGAAGCAGAATCGCAATTGAACAGTTCTTCTGAATTCTGAAAAATTTGAAGTTTGGTGTGACTGTATTGGTAAATTGCGACAAGTGTCAAGTACATAATGTGAATCTATGTACGGACCGCCCAAAATTTAATTTGTTTTTTGTTTTGTAAACATGGAGGATGTAAATATCGATAATTTCGATGAAGAACATGGGGAAGACGACTCCAACAATGTTTCTAACAAATTAGGAATAATTGTTAAGATATTTTTAATATTATTTTCCATTTTTTATGTATTAATTTTAATTTCAAGCAATCACTTCACAGTTCGCACAATTTGTTAATTCAAAAAATATGACATTTATCAAGTGTGACATTTAAAATCTTTGAATGTTTGATTGATTTTGTTTTTGCTTCTGATTTCAAATCCAGAAGAGAAACGTCATCTTTTTCAGAATCCGAACTGTCAATTTTGCGCAATTGAACGCTTTCAGAATGCTTTTTTCTGATTTTCAGATTTTCAATTGAAAACGCCATTAATCTTATCGCTCAAGGAAATATTGACAAGATATCGAAATGTCAAATTTCAAAAAAAAAAAAAACAAATGACACATTTCCCAAAAACACAAGCTTCCACAAAGCCAAAAAGGAATGTCATAGAGAGAAATAACTTCCAAAGGTCATCATCATCATGGTCAAATTTTAAAATTTATGAGTTATAACGGTTATTTTGCATGCTATGACGTATATGCTGTAATTTTTGAAAAATTGATTGTTAAAAAAATGCAAAGATTTAAAAACTTTGATTTGAACGATATCACATTCTATTTGAACTTTTCGACGTAATTTGGGAAAGAATTTTGATAAAACGTTAAATTTTTTGTGTGTTTTTAAATTTTCGGGTCTGGGTAATAAAAAACAATTTCACTGAAAACTTCACATAAAAGAGCCGTTCTGATATGGCTTGAAATTGTAGGTCCTAAGTTTCGTTTCACGTCTAACACTCTTAAATCTTCCTTAGCTAGAAACCCTGGTAGCTATTAGCTTTTAAGTATTGCTCTGTGTAGATTTATTTTTAGTTTAATAAATAATAATAATAATCTTCCTTAACCTAAAAACACATATTTCTTAAAGAAAAACGAAGCTTTTATTCGTTATTGTTTTTTTTTTTTTTTAATCCAACTTTTGCGGTTTCTTAATTAAAATCTTTTTTTTTTTAATTTTTTTTTTGAATGAAATGTGTTGGCTTCCTGAAGCATCATTTACCTACTAAGCAAATCTCTTCAAACCCATTAATCACTATTCAACATACAAACAAAGCATTCCACCCCTCACAACCATCCGCCCCACCAACCATGATAAATAAAGCCCAAAAGATTAAATTATTCCGAACAAGAGCTTTTATCTCTTCTCTAATTATCCTGTGTGTTAATGAATCCCAACAAAAAAAAACCAAAAGTATTCAACATCAACATCAACGCCACCAACATTAATTTCTCAACCAAATTGAGTATCTAGTATCTCGTATATACCTATCGCAATCGCACAAGTGTTTTCCACTAATGAACTGTTCAGTATGCACCGATCATTTATAAATGCGAGTATATGCTATAGAGTACTCAAGAATTCCCACATCCCAATCCCATCAGGCCATCACTGCTATACTGACTGACTGCCCGCCAGAGGTATTCCATATACGAGTATTTATGCTTGAAACAAGGCCTCGCTTTGGGGTAATACGTCAAGCTGCAATATATATCAGTTGCCATTTACCAGGGGTGTGTTTGAGTTCGTCATCCTATAGGGTGTTCCTTAAAAACAGTCCTGCTTGCCCAACTTTAATTGAATTAAGGTAGAACAAGCTTAAGTTAGGCGTTGGTCGAATGTGAGTGAGAATACGTTATTAGTAAATCTCTATGATACTTAAGTAATTAGTTTCTAGTAAAATAAAAACAAATTTTATTTAAGCATTAATTTACTAACGTATTTTGGCGTAACTAGAACTTAAGTGGTAGTTTCTTGAGAATTTTAAATCTAGGCACAAAAGAAATTAATTATTGGGGACTCTATCATAAATCTTCCTGGAAACTACACTTTTTATATTTTCGAATTTTTTTTAGTTTTAAAGCCTCCAATATAATAGAGGGTATGTATACAATTTCAGTACTTACTCAAAGTAAAAAATTCAAGTAAATACTAAAATTTAAGTTGAAACTCTGAGTATACTTTGTTTCGTTTTTAGTTGATTGCATATAATCATTACTTGAATTCATTCAAGTAAATACCTACTTAAAATTCATATAAAAACAAAGTAAATACTTAAGCTAAGATCAGACGGTTTGTGTAAATACATAAACTTTAGTAATTTCTGATATACTAAAATTCTACATAAATTTCTATGGCAACACGATTTTTGTTTGACCAATTGTTGGAATTGGTAACGCCTCTTATAAAAAAATAATAATAATAAATACTGATGTAATGCGCCCTAGCATCCCAGCGTCCGTTCGGTTGGCCTTGACTCTGCGCTTTTTGGCAACTGGGAATAGTTTTCGGTCGCTACAATACCTTTTTCGAATCCCACAAAACAAGATTTCTACTATAATTCCGGAAGTGCTAGACGCTATCTACAAAGTTCTTGTAGACGACTTCCTTAAGGTAAGTCTTCATATTATGATGAACAGCTAAAATTCTCATATTATTATTTTTTGTCAACAGACACCAACAACAGCGGCCGGTTGGGAAAACATAGCGCAGAAATTCAATGAGTTTTGGCAATTCCCCAACTATAAAGTCACGCACAGTATAGTTTTAATGGGAATTGCAGATGCCGAGTATAAATTGATATACATTGACGTTGGTCGAAACGGTCGATTTTCCGATGGTGGCGTATTTAACCGTTGCACTTTTGGACAAGCAATAGATAGCCATCAGCTTTGCCTTCCACCACCGAAACCACTACCCGGCCGAGAAACACCTGTTCCTTATGTTCTGGTCGCTGACGATGCATTTGTTCTGCGGCCGAACATCTTGAAGCCATATAGTCAACGCGGCCTGATAATGGTGCAACGCGTCTTCAATTATTAACTATAGTTTTTCGCATTATGTCGGCTCGTTTTCGGGTCCTGCGAAAACCAATAAATTTAGACGCAGAAAAGTCGAAGAAAGTTACTCTTGCGCGCTGTGTGTTACACAATTATCTAATGACTACAAATAGAGGGACGTACGCACCAGCCAACTCTTTCGATAGATATGACAACAATGGGAACTTAGTAAATGGTGAATGGCAAGATGTTACAATTGAGACAATACTACATCCACTGCAGCCAGTTGTGGTGCGAACAAATGCCGCCATCGACGCTAAACCGATTCAAAACGAATTTGCTAACTACTTTGTAGATGAAGGTGAAGTGGAGTGGCAATACCACAGTGTTTAAATTTTGTTTTTTTTGTATGTTTTCTTAAATAAAATAACCCATTCGTTTATAATTGTTTTATTCAATATCCATATTATTCACATCGGTATCTCCACCACTGTAATCAGTAAATATAATAGGAGTTTCAAATGTCTCCATCAATCTGAGGAGTTCTCGTGTTAAACCTCGTTGTTGACAAAGTTGGGCAAACAAACAAATTGTTTATGTAGCCATTTGTGTTCATCAAATTTTTAGGTTCAGATGTTTTGTGTATTTTTATGACAGAAATACACAAAATTATACACAATACACAATTTCTTGTGTATACATAAATCGTGTGATCTAAGCTTTAGTTTTTCTATTATTTTGTTTAAACACGTTGTTGACAATTTACAGTTTAAACAATTATAATTACTTCGTTTGAAATCTTTAGTAAAAGCATTTACTCTCTTTTATGTATACCACCCAATGTTAAACTTTTAGCCCCCACCGAACACTCAACGATTGCAGAAGAGATGTCAATCTCCTTTTCAACATAGCTTACTTGCCGTAATTGTTTATCTTGATCTTCAGAACAGATGACGTCCCTGCACGCATATAGCCTCTTCTCAATTGGATCATAAATTCTATAGGCTTTTGAATTTTCGCAATATCGCACCAGAATTCCTTTCATAGACTTTGGATCTAACTTCTTCCTTTTATGTCCAGGAACGTGTCCCATAGCAGTAGATCCGAATGCCCTCTAATGACTTACATTTGGCTTTTTGTTTGACCAAACTTCCTCTGGAGTTTTAAAATCGATCATTCTACTTGGCGTCCGATTTGTCAAATAAGCAGACGTTACAACCGTTTCGGCCCAAAAATGTTTTTCAAGAACAGCATCCACCAGCATACAACGGAGCCTTCTCCATAATGGTGCCGTTTATACTCTCAGCTTTTCTATTTTGTTACGGAGTGTAGGGAACTGTGGTTTGATGACGTGTACCACAACTTTTCAGTGTCATTATCCGTTCTTAGAGTTTTGATTCGTTTTCCAGTCTCATTCTCGACTTGAAGCTTAAGTTCAATGAATTTGTCTCTTACCTCTGATTTTTCCTCGAGTATGAAAAACAAACACTTTGCGAGAAAAATCATCTATAGGAATAAAAGTACGTATAGCGTGCACCACGTCATGATGCCTGTTCCATTGGGCAGCACAAATCCGAGTGCACTAACTGCAATGCCTCACTTGAACGTGTATCTGAAGTTTTGAAAGGTTTTCTTGAATGTTTGCCTTCAAGGCAATTCACACATCGTCCACTTTCTTTGCAAGAAAAATCCAAACCAGTAACAGCCCCTTGTTGCATCTTCACCATCACGTCATAATTTGCATGACCAAGTCGCCTATGCCACAGCTCACACGATGCCCGTTGCTCAACTAAATTTGCTGCCGTTTTAACTTCGTAATGGAGGCGTATCCAATTTGTACAGACGTTCTTGAACCAGACTCGCAGTTTCAATAAATTTATTGCCTTTATCATGCATATAACATCTGTGACCTTCAAAAAATAAGTACTTTAATGCCGTTCTTTGTCCATTGGCTCACGGACAAAAGTTTAGCACAAAGATTTGGGATGTAAAGCACATTATTAACGGTCACTTCTATTGCAATTCCCCCGGAAAGCAATTCCATTTGAATATCTCCCATTGGTTCCACGACAAGATTATAGCTGTCTGCAACTGTGACTTCTTCACTGTTCATTCTTGAAATGTTCTCGAGGCAATCTTTCCGCATCGTCATGTGTGATGAAGCACCAGAGTCTATGAACCATCCTGATTGATCCATGTCTTTCTTGACGAGTGTAAACGACGTGTAAAACACAATTTTTGCTGAATTACCTTTTTTATCAGCTTTTGTGTTGACTTGTTTGTTTGGACAATTTCTTGCAAAGTGCCCTTGTTGTTGACATTCAAAACACTTTGGTCCACCTGCATTCTTCTTCTTCTTCTTGGAATTACCTCTTGTAGTCCCACCAAAAAATGCAACTGTTTGTGTCTCATCACCAAAATCATCTCCTTTCAAGTCCTGTAACAGCTTTGTTTTGATTACATCAGCTGTGATGTTGATACCGGAACTCTCGATTCCCATGATCATCATAGGTTTATATACGCATCTCCAAGACCAGCTAACAGCAATGTACCAACCCACTCATCCGAAACCACCATACCAATAGTTGAGATAACTTTGTTAACATAATTCTCAACAGAACCACTTTTTCTCAAATTGGTTGTTATCAGAGTTCTTAGTAGTCCCACACGCCTTGTCAATCCTTTGTCATCGAAAGCTGCAGCCAGCTTGTCCCAAGCTTCTTTTGCTGTTTTGGCATCCCTCACATGCACGAAATTTATCAGTTCGATTAGCAAAATATAATTTTCGATTTTGCCTTTACACATTTCTTCTTGTCCTTTTCTTCTGTGATAACAGACTCCCAAAGTTCTTCCAGGACAAGATAATTCTCAACAGCGAACTTCCAGTGGTTGCAATTTTCTCTGCCTTTAAGTTTTTCTATCGCTACCAACGAAGAATTCGCCTGGGTCCATAACCTGTTGAAAAACCTAAATAGTTCAATTGTAATAAATATAAAACACGATTCTCGATTAAATATTTAATTAATTTTTAGCTACATTATAAAAATCAGAAACTATCATAAAATACAAAGTGGTTTTAAAACAAGTTGTTATTATGTGTTCAATTTCCAACATAGAGTCTTCATTTTTCTGTGTTGGGAGCTTTTCGGTGGACCAAGGCTTTTGGATTTATTCTTTTTCACGAATTTTTGTGAACCCTTTGTAGATTTCGGGATTATTCTATATCAAACTAATAACTAGCTCTGTCTAACGCAAAAGAAAATTGTTCCATATTAATATTTCGTGTTGAGATTCCTTCAAAAATCAATAAATTAACAGATAAATATCTTTAGGAATTTATTCCACGATAGCTGGGAATATTTTTCGAAAACATTCACGATCGAGATTTTTAGGAAATGGGAATTCTTTCAAGGGTAATTTTATTCACGATAGGATCCATTTTGTTATCAGAAAAAAGTACTGCCCAGTTATGTATACCTAAGTAAAAATACTTGTCAAGTATGTAGGTACTTAAATACCCTATACCTAATACTTATGACAAAGTATTTGAAAGTACTACTACTAGTACTAACTTCAAAGTGTTTAAGAATTGTAAATGATAGCTTTACAAATTTTAACAGACATATTAAATCTTCTTTTGTAAATTTCTATTAAGTAGTTTGTTTTTATGATTTTTTGTGTTAATATAGGTAAGTTAATTTTAGGTTTAGGTTCTTCGACTGCGAGATCAACAGCTGGTCAAACAATCAAGTTAGCGGAACATGCATTTGCAATAATGCAATCCGTCAAATACCTTGGGTCAAAAGTAGCAGCCGATAACAATACACTGGCGACTGCTCAAAGCCAACAGAGCCTACTTTATAGTCTGTAAGATAGCACCCCACTTCAAAATTAAAACTGTTATATTTTTTTAAAATCAAAGCAGTTATTTTTGAAGTGTGCCATGACTTTTATTTATTTCGTTGCTACTTTAGATCTGAAAGTTTATGTCGTTTTCAATTGGCAATCTGGAATCAGAAAAAAGCATTCTCAAAGCGTTCAATTGGGCAAAAGTGACAGTTCTAATTCTGAAAAAGAAGAGATTTCTCTTCTGGATTTGAAGTCAGAAGCAAAAACAGAATAACTCACACATTCAAAGATTTTACATGTCACACTTGACAAATGTCATATTTTTGAATTAACAAATTGTGCGAACTGTGAAGTGATTGCTTGAAATTAAAACTAAACTATAAAAAAAAATGAGTAATATTGACAATATCTTAGCAATTGTTCCTAATTTGTTAGAAACATTGTTGGAGTCGTCTTCCTCATCTTCTTCATCAAGTGATGACGATGCAAGTGATGCGCAGTTAATTTTCTATTGCAGAAGTTTTCCAAAAAGCCAAGATTGCAAAACTACCAATACAGTCACACCAAACTTCAAATTTTTTCAGAATTCACAAAAAGTGTTCAATTGGGATTCTGCTTCTACTTCTCATTCCGGATTGCCAATTGAAAACGACATTAGTGTATTTTCTCTCGTCTAACTGAAGATATCGTGTTCTCTGGGGTGTGCCGAAACCCCATATGTGTTAGTGAAATATTTTTTTTGAAAGACAAGTGAATACATTGTTTTTAGTTTTTGGAAGTCTAATTAGGTAAGTTAGTGAATCTTTTCAAAATAACGTTACAAAACGTTCCTGAATTGCAGAGCGGCAAACGTATACCATTTTTTGAGCAATATGTCTCAAAATAGAGCAAGCTACGATGATGAAGAGATCAGGCAACTCTTATTGGACGTCAGAATGAAGATGCAGACTTCTTAGATGACGTAGAGGCGGATTCTGAAGAAGACGATGAAATCATGGCAAGTGATTGCGAAGATGACGAAAATTCAGAAGAAAGGAACCACTTGGGAGTTATCTTAGGTAAAAAAGGATACCGTTGGACGACACAGCCTTCATCTTCTACTGGCCGGACAGCGGCGAAAAATATAGTTTTGAAAATGCCGGGTTGTAAAGGTGAAGCAAAATTCGTAACATCAGAGGTTGAAGCATGGAATCTACTTTTCGATGATGTTGTATTCGAAGCTTTAGTTAAAAATACTAACATCGAGATCAGCAACCAGCGTCAAAAAAGTGTTCCACCAGCTGATTCTCTATTGCCTTCAAAATCTGCCCAACATCCAACTTCCGGAATCATGATCGACACAACAATAGAAGAGAATCGTGCTTTGATTGGTTTACTCTACATTGCTGGAGTGCAAAAGTAAGGTCGAAGGAATACCAGGGACATGTGGACTACAAAGTGCTCCCCAATTTGAATTTTTAATTAATTGCATCCGATTTGATGACCGGGAAACGAGATGTTCGGATAAACTGACACCAGTACGGTTCATTTGGGACAAATTTAATTCAAACTGTTCAAAATATAATACGCCCCACGAGTATTGTACGATTGATGAGCAGCTTTTAGGATTCAGAGGTAATTGTCCTTTTAAAATATATATTACGTCGAAGCCAGACAAGTACGGCATAAAAATTATAACGATGTGTGATTCTAGCACATATTATATGGTATCTGGGATTCCTTACGTTGGGAAAGAAGAAAGAAGATCAAATGACCCCATACCGCTGCAGTTGGTACTCAAGATTAGTGAAGGCATTCATGGCACGGGAAGGAATTTAACCATGGACAATTGGTTCACATCAATTCAGTTGGTTGAAACAATGCTAGCGCAGCATAATCTCACTGTAGTCGGAACGTTGAGGAAAAATAAAGTTGAAATACCACTATCCTTCTTACCCAACCGAAAAAAAGAAGTACTCTCCTCGCAATTTGCTTTCTAAGACAAAATTACCTTGGTTTCCTTCACTCCAAAAAAAGGCAAAGGAGTTTTGCTGGTATCCTCACTCCACAAAAGCAAAGAGTTTGATTCGGTGACAAGAAAGCCTGAGATCATCGAGTTTTATAATCAAACAAAAGGTGGCGTTGAAACGTTTGACCAGCTGGCTCATAATTACTCCGTTGCCAGAAAGACTCGTAGGTGGCCTATGAGGTATTTCTATGGGATGCTCGACCAGGCGGGAATCAATGCAATGGTTCTCTATTCAATAGGAAACAATTACAAAAATAAAAAACATAAGCACAGCATCTTTTTGCAAAATTTAGGTTTGTCTTTGGCAAAACCATATATGTATGTTAAAGCGTTTGCAACAAAGTATCCACAGCCATTTGAGGGGTACCATCGAAAAAGTGCTTCGAGAATCCATGGAAGGCGATCCTCAGAATTACTAGGATATTTTGCTAGGGGAACCTCAAAGAAAGATTCCAAAGCAGGGAAGCTGCTTCTTGTGTCCTAGGACACGAGATAAAAAGTCCAAAACCACATGCAGTACTTGCCAAAGGCACATTTTCCCCGAACACCGCAGCGAAGTATGCAATAGCAGGACTGAAAATATACCGGTAAGACTTATAAAGCCAAAACTTTTTCAATATACTAATGTTCCCTTATATGTGTTCTTTCAGAAACAAATTGGAACATTGAAGCTTTAAAAGATAAAATTTTTAAGATTTATTAAAGCCCCGTATGGTCACACCACCTAAATGAACCCTTTTTTATTTTTAATTACAAAGGCTGTGAATTAAGATTGTGTTTTAAGTTGCTGATATTTTCAACCCAAAAATACTGTGGTGCTCAGGAACCCCATATGTGTTAAAGTTATTCGAAAACCCTTATGCATTCTAGGGTTAAATTCAGAAGCCTTACCATAACCTCTAAACTGCTGTTGTACAGAACTATAGTGATCCTGCCAGTACTCACATATGGATCCGAGACCTGGGTGCTTACTAAAAAGCACTCCGACCTCTTAGGCGCATTCGAGAGTTGAAGGAGAATTGTTGGCTCCGTATGTGAGAAAGGACGATTCTGGAAATGGTACAATCATCAACTGTATGCAGTCTTATTCCAAGCAGCAAAAGCACCTACACCTAGGATTAAACATTAAACTTGAAGATGGATGAAGTAAATTAACAAACAATTAAGGGGCTTCCCCTGGTCAGCGTTTTTGAGAAGAACTGCAAAATGAGAACCTCGTCCAGTTCTTTGAAAAGGATTACACTAGATTTAGAGCCTATCTCACCTATCTGCGGTTGAAGTTTAAGAAAATCATTTGAAAACTCAGTAACCAGCATTTTGATGCTTGTAAATCTTTTTTTTTTTAATTTACTTTAAATATTTACTGTCTTGAGTTTGAACTTTTTTATTATCAAACATTTACATTTAGCCTAAAGCCCCTTAAGATTGAATAAAGAGCTTGTGCCCTACAGCCATGAGTAGAGTTCGTCTTTATTCTCTCCTCTGAAGCCTATGCCCATTGAACTTTATATTTCCAATAATAAAATGAGTCTTTCATTGAACTGATATCTGAAGATGATGTCAAATTCTTATAGTATATAAAAAAAATATGAAAATTTCAAAATTCCTTATTAAATTTAAATTTTCCCAACAAATAAAAGAAACTCACGATAATAACACCACAACTACAGTACCTAAATATATCCAACATATCCAACAGAAACTTGCTGACAAATCAAATAATTCTTATTCCTTTACAAAAAAAAAAAAAAAAAATTATTATGAAAACTCAAAATAAAAGCTATTTATCATTTTGTTTGTGTTGTCTTTTCTTCCATAGGGGTAACTGGTTCATATCCTCAAGCCCTAAAGCTTCTTCCCTTTTAGTAATCGAAAGAAAAAGATGACTTTATATACATACTACATTATAATCGAAAAATCGTATTTCGTAACATCATTCCAATATTGAAATATTCCAAACAAACAAAAATTGAAAAAAAAAAAAAAAAACAGACCCAGGTGGATTTTTCACTTTTCAGATTTAAATCAAATTTGTCATTTTATGTGTTTAGGGAATTTTGCCACGTCCTGTTAACATTGAGTTGGGTAAGCAAGCAGCATGCTATGCTCAGCGAAATTGATTTTCTTTATGTTAACACGCCCGCTTGTTAAAGAAAACCTGTTGCCAGGGACGCGTAAGTTTTCATTCGTAATATCACAACAACAACAAATATAAGAAATATTTACATATGTACAAACATTATAAGAAAAAAAAGTAAATATTAATATTTCATTGAATTTATGTACAAAAATACCTATGCGTTACGAATTTATGTATGTATGTAGATAGATATGTATAATTCGTGTGAGTATATTTTTATTATTCCGTAAACATTTGTTGATGTCGAAATCACATACCAAGGTAATTCAATTTTGATTATTCAAGAAAGGAAACTTAGTCATTTTAATGAGCATTGGTTATGTAACTGTAAAAAAATTCAAATAAATGAAGTTTAAGTTGACAAAAAAAAAACTTTGAATGCGAGATATTAAATTAATGGAATAAAGGTCTTTAAGTCAGTGTCAATTGTTAACTTCAAGTCGTACGAGAAGTTAAGAGAATTGACAAATTTTAATATAATTTAAGATCATACTGACAAATCGGCACTTTGACCAAAAATGTCTCGTTCAATGGAAATAGAAAATAGAAAAGAAAATTCAGAAACTTAATTATGTATTGGTAACAATTAATAGGCGAGTAAAGGAGATGAGACTTATTTTTGGTTCCTGAGACACAGAACTCAAAGCTCACCAAAAACTAGACAAGTTGTCTTTTAAAGCTGCTGCCAAAAGTGTGAAGGTTCTGTCTTCTGTGGGATCTTAATAAATTAAGTCGTTAATATTTTTAAAAGGTATTCAACTGATTATGTTAATGAGTATGTGTAAGTTTATTAAACTCCGTTTGCCAACTTTTTTGTCATTCTCATTCACATATTCTTGTTCCCAAAGTGGATGTTAGACAAAATTCCAATTCCTTAGGAAGCGAACCCAAATGCTTAATCTGATTAAATACTCATCAGTGTGATATTTAATTTTCTTAAGTTTAAATCCAAATGGGGTTTTGACACCAAAAAAACAGTAGCTTTATTAGATATCTTGAAGGCTTTCGATTCTAGAGATCCTTCTGTTTGAATAAATTTTAAAACAATTTCCAATTTTATAACGCATCTCTTCGTCTTATTAGCAACTATCTGAAAAATGGAGAGTAAATAAATAATTGAAGTTGAGAGTTGTATACCTTACTTATTTTTGGTAATCTCCAGAATACCACAAGGTTCAGTTTTAGAACGACTTCTGTTCTCACTTGTTGTTGATAATTTTTTAATACGGTTGAAGGTTACTTAATTTAATGTTCTTATTTCTGTAGCGTACAATTGTCTTAACCCCTAAAAGCATCTTGTATCAAAAATAATACAAGTTTTTTTGTTTCAATCAGAAGATCAAAAGAACTTTGTTTTTCAATTGGAGCAACACCAAGAACGTGATAGTTTTGACATTTAGTTATAGGCGGTATTCGTAGTAGGTGCTTTGGCAATAATTGTTACAATGAATTAGATTTGGCCTTGAAAATCGCATTAAAATAATTCAAAACCACTGAAAATGGTCGTTCATTCAGAAACAACCTGCTGGTCAGCCAGCGTGGTCGTGGTGGACATTTGCAATATATCATTTTTTATTCATAATTGACAAACGTTTCTTTTTCTAATACAATCAAAATTTAATTCATTTTCCTCTTAATTTTTTGTTTTATTTTGTATTAGAAAACAAAACCCTCTATAAGAGAGAACAACTATATCTTGACTAATAGAAAATAGAAACAAATTATGATCGGGCGTTATTTTAGTCAGAGGCGGCAATAATGCAAAAGAATAAAATCAAAAGTTTTCTTTTTTTCAATTATGTAATTGTGTCGAAAAAAGCAGTGTTTTTAAATAAGGAGATTGTCTCTGAAAACCAAAAGCAGAATTCACCGCAAGCTGGTTAAAAATAAAGGCGCTCCGGAGGAAGTAAACAATTATTTTGGATCATGAACCTCTCGTCGGTCTGTTCCAAGACATCTAAAGAATAACAAAAATCTAAAATAATGGAACTCGAAACTCCGTTTCAATTTGTTTCTTTTTTTTACCACCTCTGCTTTCATCGATAAAATACAAGTTCAACAAATAAATTCATTCTCTGTGCAAAAGTAGCCTGATCACCCTGACTGCATCTCTCATAAATACTATCCATAAACTTTTGGACGTCAAGTTAATTTCCTGATTTTAACATAAATCAAGCATTAAGTTTTGACACATAGCCATACTTGATCTGCTTAATTTAAAAACCGAATATCTTGTTTCATAATTTAAACTTTTTCTTTTTATTGTTTCTTCTTGAAGATTTATTTATTAAATTTTGCTCGTAAAATATTGAACTGAAGTGAAAATGTAATTCATTCAAAAAATATATCAACATATAAGTTCTGCTCCCTGAAATTAGGTTTGTAAATTAAATGAAAAAAGTGCTTCGATACTTTGATTGATTTTGAGAAACAGCTGGACCGATTTTGACAAAACTTCACATTGATGCGAGTGTCAAATTTTACCGAATTTTTGGTAGAAAAAATTATAGCACGTTTTCTTTTTTCTTGAAGGTTTGAAGTAATTTAGATAAAGTATCATTCATCTAGCTGTAGTGTTCTTAGAAATACATAGTTCACTAGCATTTTGAACATTGCCAGTGGTGGATTTACTTAGGGAATTTTTGGAGTCAAATCTCTCTTCACGTAAGAGTTTCTCTTTATCTAGTTTTCTTTTTTTTTGTACACGTGCGTGTTCGTACGTTTGTACCGTTCGTACGTTCCTACGCTCAAGATTTTTGATTGGTCGCAAATATTTCAAGAACGGATAATGCCATTGATAAATTTTATTGTGTACATTGTCATGTATAAATTTGGAAAAATTTCAACATACCGTTATTTTTATAAAATTGAAAAACTAAAAAAAATATACAATGAAAGAAAAAATTACATTATCTCCAAAACAATTTTTTGCTATGTAAAATGACGTTTTTAACATCAGGTAGAAATTTGGAGAAAAAATCAATTGATAGTTTATTTTTTGCAAAAAATAAAAAAGAACAAAAATTCTACAAAAAATTGGAAAAAGATGTTTTTTTTTCATTCCAAAATCTCTAGAGTGGGCAACAATATTGAATTCATTTTAAAAATAAAATTAATAAATAAATAAAAACGAATGAAAAATTGATGAAAAAAATATAAAATAATAATTTTTGATACAATTTTTATAATTATACTTGTATCATTTTTTTTTTTAATATAGCCTTACAAGTTATTTTTGAATACTTGATTTAAAGAGAAAAATATTTAGTCTCAGTCAGGGTTGCGAGTTTGTGAATTCAAAAATCATTAAATCATAAGTTAGTAGGTGACTTATGAATTAAAAAGCGTTTAATTCATAAGCTAGTTAGTGACTTATGAATTAAAATTGTTTTAATTCATAAGTCACTAACTGGCTTGTGAATTATTTTTTTTTTAATTCATAAGTCACCTACTAGCTTGTGAATTAATGCCTAGAGTTAAGCTATGAAGTGAATTAAGCTTTTGCAACCCTGGTCTCAGTATTTATTATACATATGTTTAGTAGATTGCAAGTGTCCTCTTCCCTATGTGAAGAAATCCTAGATCCACCTCTGAGACTTGTTCTAAATAGACTAGAAGATCCAGTTTCTAAATGCAGTATTGGTTCTTTTCCAAAATTATGGCAAGAGTTGTTCAACTTCATTAAACTGTTTTCGAACCCAAATACAGACGTGCGGAGTAAATTTCTTTTTGATGTCGTCTCGTCGCGTCGCTTGAAACACACTAAACATCGTACCTGTGCAACTTATTCAATTATCATTTTCTATTTTGATGAACTTTGTGGTAGGTATTGCAAGTTTTACTTTCTGATTACCTAAAGCCCATGACTTTGCAAGGTTCATCTCCAGCCTCCACCTGTAGCAATAATAGTCAGACAGCATAATGATAATTATTTGGGTTCCATGTTCCATCTCAATCCAAACCAATAGTAAAACTTTTTGATGTCATCAATGTACAAGGTAAACACTAAAAGGCTTATAGATTTCATTCTGGCTTCGCACCAATATCCATCTCGAAGTATTCAGATATTTCACATCCATTGAAAAAATGTACATAGCTGACTCAATAAAGAAAAGAACCTAAAGCGATTGCGATTCAAATATGCCAACTGATAGCTGGATAAAGAAAAATGTCTGCATCTTTGCTTTTGCAATAAGTAATTCACTTTGTATCTGTATCTTTACCTAAAATTCCAACGGATGCTAAAGTATCTCGTACATTATAGACCTTATTATCATATTTGCAGCTAAGCTTAAACCATCATACTCGTAACACCAATATGACAACCATCTATAACATTTTCGCTTTATTAATCAAAACCTAATTTTTTTATAGCTCCCAACCCGAATATTGGTGACTATCGAGCTGCTAGAAGAATATACACACATACCTACTTACGTATCTTTTATTATTTGTTGAGTGAGTGGATAAAAGCATAAATATCTACGCCCACTTATGGGAAATTGGGAGGGATATGTATGTAGATATACATACATAGATATAGATAGTATCCTGTATTCCCAACTCCTTGCCATAATGTTTGAATTGAACTATTTCGCATATACATACATGTGTATACATGTACAATTGATCCGGATATTTTCGTAGATGTGTGGCATGTGTTGATTATTTTTATTCACACGCTTTTACATGCTTACCACGTAGGGAACTGAAGTGTGACAGTGATGTCATTTGAAGGTAGTATGCTGATGCTGGTTTGGTTTTCTGTTCTTTATTGTGATGCCAGCCGTTGATGTTATGTCCAATCTCATACGCCTGACTTTAGCAGATTTTTTGTAAGCTCAGAACAGAGTATTTTAAAAACGCCTCCAGTATATCGAGGCGAGGTATTCAGAATGTTGGCCTCGAAATGCTCTTCATCGTCCTTAACAAAGTGTACGTATGGGCTGGGCGTGTAACGTGGTATCTGGTAGACATCATTTAACATAATCTTAGTCATATGAGTCCCTTGTCCGTTATTGTATATAACCATTATTTGAAATTGAAATGGTGGTTGCAATGCTTCCAGCAAAGAAATGAAGATTATGATAAATTTTAACCCTTTTTGAGTATAAAGAAATTTCGGTCGATTGGGTTTCTGGATTACTTTAATAATACATATACTTTTAGGTAATAGTCGGTATATAGAGTTTTTGTTTATAATGGAATGGATTTAATCAGAACATTAACATAATTTTAAAATATGAACCTATTTTGTATTCTCTGTTTCGTTTTTGTTTTAAGCACAATTCTAGACGTCATAAAATAAAACGTTTGAATAGAAAAGAAATCAAAATTAAGATAATAGTCCTTTTAAGACAAACGTGAGTCTTCTCATTGGACAGGTTAATCTCTTGAGAAAAATTCTATGACATTTTTGGCTGTCACAAGTTTTTTAAAGATATTTTTGAAGGTATCATTTTGGGGGATGCATAGTTTTATTATTACTAATTCATTTCATAGTTTAATTATATTTGAAGGGATTTTCGATATCAAAAGGTCACAGTTGTGCCCAAAATTCTCTAATCGCAGGATTGTCCCGTATGCAATTATGATCCATTTAATAGATAAGATATTAAAGCTATAAATGCAGCTTTCGCTAGCTGTGTTCCTTCTTCTTTTCAAATAAACTGTATACTAACCCAACCCAAATGAAGGTTTTAAATTTTGTCTTGAGATTTTCCTATATTAAATTCAGAAGTGGGATCTCTAAGTACTTAAACGAAAACTAATTAATTATGACTTTGTAATATGTACAATGGATGTATTTTTAAAGTCGTTCGTGAATACCTACAGCTATGGCCAAAATAATAGCAACATTAATTAATTTTTTGTAATATTGGGTCTAGAACTTAAGCTAGGCAAATATAACAAAATATCTATACACTGCCAATCACTAGGATGAGGCCACATATTTTTCAACCGATTTTCGGTCCGATACCTGTTGGAATTTGGTTAACCCGGAAAATTTTACTACATGAGAGTAGGTACATATTTTCTTAAAAAAAAGTGATACAATTATAGGGTTAATTAGAAAAGACCGTTGGAATTTCCCTACATTAATGAATGAGCTACCTAAAAAGGATATAAAAAAGTGCGTCACTAGGATGAGGCCATTGCGAATATTTCGTTGTAGAAGTTCACATCAGCAATTTTTTTCAAAATTTTGGTTGCAATATTTAAGAAAGTTATACAAATAACTCTTTTTATTAAATTTCAATTACAAATGGGTTCCGGAAAGACGTTGACAGTGACAGAAAGAGGACAAATCGATGCTTTCAAGGAAATGGGACTCTCAAGCCGAGAAATAGCAAGGAAGCTGAACAGAAGTAAGACAGTTGTAAACAACTATCTTGCTGATCCTCAAAACTATGGAAAAAACCAAAAAGGACGCATAGCCCAAGCAACAACATCCCGAGAAAAGCGTTTAATTTTACGTATTGCTTCAAATTCTACTCAATCAGCTACTAAAATAAGGTCCAAAAGCGGAGTATCAGCCAGTATTTCGACAGTCCGAAGGATAATAAGAAAAGATGGTACTATCCAGAGAAGAAAACTCAAAAAGAAACCTGTTCTAAAGCAAGTACACAAGGAGCTGCGAATGAACTTTGCAACATTACATGTCTCTTGGAGCAGTCAATGGAAACGCGTTGTCTTTTCGGATGAAAAAAAGTTTAACCTTGACGGCCCCGATGGATAAAACTTTTATTTCCATGATTTAAGAAAAGAGGAACTAATTTTGGGAAGACATCACAGCCGTACATCAGGTGTTATGGTGTGGGGAGCTATCACCTACTATGGCAAAATCGAGTTGGAGTTTCTTTCTACAACAATGAACGGAAACAGCTACAAATGCTTGTTGGAACGGTCATTTGCGAAGATGAAAAATATTTTTGGACCTCTGCCTTGGATTTTCCAACAAGACAATGCCCCCATCCACACTTCCAGGGTTGTCAAAAGCTGGATTTTATCAGAAAACGTAGAGCTTTTGCCATGGCCACCCTATTCACCGGACTTGAACATAATCGAAAACGTATGGGCATGGCTATCTCGAAAAGTTGATGAAGGCGGTAGACAATTTGAAGACAAGGACTCCTTAATTGAAGCTATCCGTGATGCCTGGGACGAGATTTCACTTGACTATTTAAAAAAAACTTTATGATTCCATTCCCAACCGTCTAATAGAGGTCATATCGAAAAATGGGGGGCATACTCATTATTAGTTGAGAAAAACTTAATAAATAAATGTTTGAAAACCAAAAACTGTTAACATTTCTTCCTTCTTCTTCATCCAAGTGACGCACTTTTTCATACTGTTTTTAAGTAGCTCTTTAATTAATGTAGGGAAATTCCAACAGTTTTTTCTATTTAACCCCTTAATTTTATTACTTTTTTTAAAGAAAATATCTACCTACTCAAATGTAGTAAATTTGTATGGGTACGAAATTTCCAGCAGGTATAAAGAACGAAAATTTGTTGAAAAATATGTGGCCTCATCCTAGTGATTGGCAGTGTATATATAAAATTCTTCTGTCACAGTGTTTGTCCTCGAACTCCCCTAAAACGGCTGGACCGATTTTAATGAAATTTGGTATACATCATATTCGTTAGGTCTGCGAATAGGTTTTTATCTATTTTTCATACCATACGTATGTGGTGTGGTTTGTCCACCAATAACAGTTTTTTTTCGACAATTTTTTTTTTTATGTGTGGCTTTAAAAATTGCATGCGAAACTTAATTTTCACCATTTATCACAGACATTTGATTTAATTTTAACTATTTTTCTTGAATTTGCATTAAAAAGTAAATACTTTAAAGTTTTAAAAATTTAATTAAAAAAATTATTTAAGTCATATCACTCTACCAAATTGGCCGGTATGTCAGCTCTAATGAAGCTGTTTGGCGGATCTTTGGTTTCTCAATTCATGAACGGGATCCAGCAGTTACTCATTTAGCCGTCCATCTTGAAAACGGTCAGCGTTTTTTTGAGTTGTGTAATCGTACAGATGCTTTTGGTGCCTTTGCACGGACGTTACTGTATTCAGAAGTACCACAATATTTCACATGGGCTACAACAAAAAAATGGGCGCCCCGCAAGAAAGGCATACCGGTTGATGCATGTCCAGGTCTATTTAAATCCACTGCGTGAGTGCTTTTATCTTCGTCTGTTGTTAGTTAATGTCGCCGGCCCATTGTCATTTCAACATTTACGCAACGTGAATGGACAACAGTATTTGACGTATAAAGATGCGTGCCTTGCATTCGGCTTGCTGGAAGACGACAACCAGTGGGAATGTATGCTTGCTGAAGCAGAGTTAAACTGTACAGCAAAACAAATTCGTCTACTATTCGCTATAGTGTTAACTACATGCTTTCGAACTCGAGCACAGATATTTTGTGATAATCACAAAGATTCTATGACTGACGATATATTACATCATACACTCACAATAAATTAGTTACTATTTCTAGAAAAATATTCTCTAGAAACAATTTATATGACAAAACAACGTTTGTCGGGTCAGCTAGTTATTATTATATATTAGAGGTAAGTATATTGTCAATCCATGCCACTTTTTTTTTTTTTTTTGAAAACTACAAGGAGTATGCAAAATTTTGTACTCCGTTTGCTTTAGGCTTCTCAATGAACTGGCCATAAAAATAGCAACATTTAATACATTTAACAAAAAACAACCGAAATATTTGTGTCTTTATTATTTTTAAAGAATATATAACTAATATTTTGTTGAAAAACTTTTATTTTTCAAAACTTCATCTAATCGTTTTGGCATAGAGTCTACCAACTTCTGGCACTTTTCTTGTGGAATAGAATGCCACACATCTTGGACAATTCTCCATAATTCCGCTTTGTTGGAAGGTTTTTGATTGGCAACCTCAATCTTTAGCTCATTCCAGAGGTTTTCAATCGGATTAAGATCTGGTGATCGAAAAGGCCACTCCAGAACGTCTAATTTGTTTCGTTGAAACCAGAGCTTTGTTGACTTTGCAGTATGTTTGGGGTCGTTATCTTGCTGGAAACGCCATTTAAGTGGCGTATTATCGTCAGCCCACGGCAAAATGACATTTTGCAGTATATCCACATATGAATCCTTCGTCATTATTCCATCTACCTATAAAGGAATATTGGACCAACGCCCCACCAACAAAAACAACCCCATAACAGAATGCTGCCACCTCCATGCTTTAAGGTTGGTTTTGTATATTTTGGGTTGTAGACCTGGCACTTTGGGCGATGAATAAACTGTTTTCCATCCAAACCTAACAAATTTATTTTGGTTTCGTCGCTCCAAAGTACATTCCTCCACTGCTTCTTGGCTCGACGTGGTTCGTCTTTCATTTCGTATTTTTTCGAAAAACAGATCCGCTTCTGGATGTGTATTTTTTTCAATAAAGGCACCTTCCTCGGAGATCGCGCATGAAGGTCACTATCCTGCAAAATACGACGAATAGTTCTTGAGGTGATGGGCGTCGCTATTTCCCGCTATACAGATCTTTTGAGGACATAAATAAATTCGTCTTAGCTTTTCCCACCCACGTAGCTTTGTCACTTGAGGGGTATGCCCTCAGAGTTGTCAGGTCCTTAGAGGTGTCAAACTTATAAGATGACGATAATTTCTTTACTGGACTTAAACAAGCAAGAAAAACTATAACTCTTAGGCCAACTATCAAGAGTCAAGACACAATCGCCTTTGTCTACAAGCAGTCACCACTATCCGATGGACAGGATATGTAAATTTTCCGTGTTCCGATACTTTCTTAAATAAAAAAATATTTTTTTTTTCATTTGGTCTTAATTGCCCCTCTTTGTCTCCTTAAGGGTAGCAATTTACAGTGGACCTAAATGAGCAGAATGGCCATTACCACATCTGACCTAGGTATGGGTGTCAAAATGGAAAGGTCTAATCTCAATTTCCCTGCAGTAAATTTAAGGGTTTTCCCAACAACAGTTAAACATAAAATTACAACACACAAAAATCTGTCGCAATATTTCCTCTAAGCCCCAAAAACAACAAATGTAAGTTATGGTGGTTATGATTCAAGGCCAACATTGGTTTCTGTATCCTGTTCAATTTGTGGTTTTATTTTATTTTTATTTGGTGTTTTTTTTTTTGTATAAAACTTATTAGCCCCCAGGCTGATTGACGGATTAAAGGATGTTTAAAACATAAAAGCAATCAAACGAAAAATTTAATAAGTTGAACCAAAAAAAAAATTATAACCGAAATTAAAAGAAGTGCAAATCTCATGAAAAATATTCACGGACAGCGGCCGGCAGGTTGACCAAAATGTAAAAAATGAAATTAAAACAAAAAAAAAAAAACATTTTTCATCTCGAGGCAATTTATTCATAAATCCTCTGATGAAAAAAGGTTTTACCCATTAGGCCTGGGGTGGGGTATTTTAATAGCTGGAATTCTTTATGAGTCAAAATATCTACTCTACATATAAATATACGTTCTACTTAACCCTAAAACGTGTTGAACCCTTCCGGTCCAGATGCCAAAGTACCTATACCTATAATACTCGAATACTTTCATCTAATGAAACTTCTACATCAAAATTTATTAAAGCTTCAATGTCCTTTATTTTTGTTTTATTCGTTTTTCTTTGTGGTTTATACAGTTTAAATTTTTATAAAATGTATAGGTACTCTTGCATACATAGACTATCACGAGGGTACTTTGGATTTGTTTGGTTTTGTGGTCAGGATTAGGAAGAGGGATTATGAAGGGAGGATAACCTGAAAAACAAGTACATGGAAGCCTTAAGCCTTAGGACTTTTGCTTTTAACCCTTGAAAAACCGGTTTTTAGTACAAAAATGTTTAGAAACCAAATGTTTAATGTTTTTTTGAAAGAGGTAGGTAAGTGAATGGTGACGGACGGTTTAAAAATGTTTGAATTTAAGCTGAGGTAAATGTGCCTATATAAGATACATAAATGAAATGAACAGTAATGAATGTCTCATAAAAATAACATAGTTGGTCTTTATAGTATAATTCAAGAAGGGTAATTCGTCATAACTATTATATACCTACCCATTTTTGTCTCAATCGAAATCCTTGATTTAAAATAAAAGAAAATATTCAGAGATGCAGAATCACATGGAAGTAGGAAAGGTAATCAAACGAGGTGACCAGATACGGAAAATTAGAAAAGAAATTTGTAAGAATTATTGGAAATGAATGGCTATTGCATTGCTTAATTCGAATCCGTTTTAATTGGAACCATCAGGTGAGAGATACAGGAGCGGACTGAGAATCAAAATGCCTCATTGGGGCTCTTAGAAAAAGACTTGCACTAATATATAATTATTTCGAAATTATTATCAAACACCAACTTGTAATTTTTTCAATTCATCTGAGGCACTTTGCTGGTTCATTTTGCCTAAGCTCAAGAAACTTTCTTGGAGCCCTAAAACAAATCAAAACGAATAGAATGTTTTTTTTTGTAAGCGACGTAATAGTATTACAACTTAAGTATTAAAAGACTTAAGAAATATTTATAAAGTTTAACGAGGCCTTTCTTTAACAATAATGTGCAAGAACTATACAGAACGTTTTTAAGGCCGCCAAAAATAGCGTTCAGAATGGAGGACACCTCAGCAGACCAATTTAACCATTTTTTTCAACTTATCTAAAATACTGTAGGGGCCCTTCATCCTGTTCAAAAATAACTACATATGTATATGACTAAACATTAGGAGAGTCTTACAAGATCCAGAAATGGCAAATGCTTATCATCTGACAGTAGATAATAAAGGGACTAACAGTTCTTGCACCTTGGGCACTCTAAAATTTGGGAGAACCTAGAAAATCTGTATGTTTCTTAAGAACAGAAAAAGATTGTAGAGACTTTTAGAATTAAGCCAAGATATTTAAAATGTTGCCAAATCTTTGGTAAAAAGAAGTCTCCCTAAAAGATTATTCTCTGAAACCCTATGATTCAGTAATGATCGAAGAAGGTCATCCTAATGCCTTCTGATGAACTTAATTTTAAATTTCCTATCGAAGGAGGCGTGAAGCCCCTTTTAGACGATCATTAAGCCCATTAATACCATCTATTGTCAGTTCAGTTTAAATGAAACTCAGTTCGGTTCAGTTCATAAGTTTTTGCGTTTAGACATTAGTTTAACCAATAGCTTAACTTAAACTGGAACTGAAATGATAGTCTAAAGCTCTAAAGTCCCATTTAAATGATACTTTTTTCTATTGAATAATTAGGTAAAAAATTTGGAACGGTTGCTGTTGCTATGGTAAAAAAGAATTGAAACTAATATCGTAGTTAACGAATCAATTGATAAAGAGTAATCAATTAGGTCTTTCAAAACAAGAACGTTCATAGACTGAAAAATTCTCCGTCAATAGTGACGCATTTCTAGTTGACCACCTAAACTCCCTGTTCAATTTCATTGGCTTATATGGAAGAGCGAAAACTGTGGACTTGAATTTGTGGAACGCTTGCACTTTGTAATGCAGGCGAAATGTAAAAAAATATATTTATAACCGATCACATCACACCCTCATGTTTGCCAACATTTATATATTTCTAGCACCACTTAACTGCCTCTTACATTTAACTAGACGAAACTCTATCTTCACTGAAATACTTTGGATAAATACTAGCTTATTTTTGTTCACTAATGAGGTGTTGTTGTTTTCCTTGTAAAATTTTACTAGGTAGCGTATTCACTTACCAATAAAACACGACTAATAAAACTTCTGATGTTAAGTTAAAAATACTTAAAGCCTTCGACAGCCTTTGCAATAAAATTTGAATACTTTGAATAAATATCATTTCATCAGGTCTCATTATTAAATATTTAATGTATAGAAGTGCAAAATAACAACAAAAACAATTGCCATAACACCTTCTCGCATCCATCCTCCTCTCGTATATTTATCCAGCATTTGGTGCCACCAGAAGACCTTTGTTTGTATCTCAGCACAGCGAGGCGCCAGCATTTTGGCATTAATCGTGCCAATATTTTCTAAACTGAGAACTATTCCGCCTGGATGTATATTTATATTATTGCTGCCCTGCCCCCCAAGCAACAACTGGATTTGTATAACACACCTTCTCTTCGCACATCTTCCTTGGAATTAAACGAAGACCAGACCAAATCATCCCTGTCGTCACTCCTATCCTATCCCAAAAATTGGCACATCAAAAAGCCAATTTCAAAACAAATTGCACAAGCTGATGCACAGACTGTTTCATAGCCAAAATGTTTTTGTTTTTTTGTTTTGTTTTGTTTTTGTTTTGTTTTATTTGAGTTCATCATACAGAATTCATTAAGACCAAACTTTTATTTCTCTAAATGCAAATTCACCATTCAAATGAAAATCAATTTGATTGAGGGATTCTTTGATTGATATCAAGAAAATTGTTGAATGAGTTGCAGGTGGTGATTGAGTTAATTGAGTTGATTCTATGAATGAATGAATTGAGTGCGAAAATATGTACATATACGTTGATGCTCTGTTGGTCTTTTTAAGTGGTGATGCATCAAACGTCATGAATATTGAAATTGCGAATGAAAATCCGAAAACATATTTATTCGGAATTCAATGGATTATCTGAGGTGATGGCATTCATGTCGGTTGTAGTCATTCAACACGTAAATGAATGACAGTGACGAGTAAAAGTGGTAAAAAAAATGTTTGCAGTCATTCAAAAAAATTTCAAAAATTTTCAACTAAACACAAAATGTTCCCAGTTTAATTTCTTTAATATTTTAAAAACTTTAATGTTGAACATTAGAACAAGAATTAGAAAGGATGTTCCTCATTTTAACAAAGGTCAAAAACGTTTCCTCTCAAACCAAGATGCGAGAAGATTGGAGCGAAAACTGTTATATGTACTTAGGGTCCTAAACAACAAGACAAGCAGTCCTCTTATACTTACTTACACTTTCTGTAAAATACTGAGCCATTTTCAGTTGGAAGAAAATCTGAGGAGACAAAAATCAATCTTTGGTAAAGATGGCAGATCGTACAATTCCTCACTCCAATCACACCAAGTTCAAAAGTCTCTATAACATGGAATCGACCCTGGAATGGCTTGGAAATGTTTTTTCGCCAAGTTTTGTTGGACTTGAACAAAATTTCCCATAATTTCTAGAAACGATGAATTGAATACGAGATTAATTTAAGCAAGAACGTGTTCCGAAACATATGTATGTACATATGTCAAAAAATTGTAAAGGAATTAGCTATTCTAGACAATGACTTGGGAAGCATAATTTGGTCAATTGTGAAAAGACGGTAAGAAAATCATGAAGTCAACACTGATGACCTCGAGATCTCATAGAGTTGAAATTGAGTCGAATTCTTGAGTAATTCCTTCACAACTTGGAAAAGAGTTCGTGTATTATTTAAAAAAAAATTTCTTTCGGTGTAAAAAATTGTTAAATCCTCTTTTTCAAATGAGTGCACACATTTTACCACTTTTGCACTTCACTGTAAACACTTGTATCCTAGTATGTATTAAAGCAGTGGCGGATTTACAAATTTCGTTTAAATTCACGTAATTATACATTTTCTATAATTTTCCTCCTTCCACTCATTCAAAGTGAGGGCAACAGGAGCATACTGATTGGGGCGGCCAACTACCTGTTTTGCTATAGAATATGGAAGATTGCTAAACCGATTCACGGAACGTACAATGACAAAAGACAAGTGAGAGGGGAATGTCATGGGAAAAATTTGTTGCAGACTTCTATCTGTTAGTCATCAGAAAACAGAAAACCATAATGCAGAAATCTTTTTGATATCAATGGGGTATAGAAAAATAAAATTGGTACCAAATTTGCCGCCCTAGGCTCAAGCCAACTCAGCCTTTTGGGAAATCCACCAATACTTCAAAAAATGGTAGTTCAATTTGTTAGCTTTAAAACAATAGTATTCTAAGCAAACAACGGTTATAGAACACAGGTTACTTGATCAGTTTTTCAACGTTTCGAAAGCGATATCGATTTTTCAATACAAGAAATGGCAACAGAAAATAATTTTGAAATTATTCTTTTCTGAAAAGTTTATCCCACTTAAGCTTCAATTTGACAGCTGCCTTTTGAAGTATGTAAAATTTTTTAAAGATATTATTTATTAAAAATTAATTGTGTTTTAAAAATGTAATCGGATATTAAAAGAGCGACTAAGAGAACTTTATATAAATTACTAATATCAGAAGAGAAAGGCGCGTTCATTGGAAAACAGATTACTTCAACTATTGGGACGATTTGGAATTCTTTGAATGATTTCGAATGTCCAATAATTCGGCCTTTACCTACACATTATTTTGGAGAACATTCGATCCCATGTTGGATATGCAACTACATACTTCGTAAACAAAAAAAAATAGTACGCATACATATTATCAGTCCAAGTAATGATAAAAAAAAATCTTCTCAGTAACCATTCAATATTTGTCGAAACCAAACTATTGTTAACATACCTCCTTCTTTCTATGTTAGTGGATCCTTGGTCAGAATTGATGCGGGATACTTTTGTGGTGTATCAAAATCATTCGTCAATAGAATTTGTAAAAAAGAGTCTTGTCATATCACACGCTCCCCAATTCGAGAAAAATACATAAAGTTCCCCACGACACAGATGACAAAAAAATAAAGAGATTTAATCAATTTGCAATGTTTCCAGAATCAGTGATAAATTTGAAAATGGAAAATTTGAAAATCAGTTCATAGTGGTGGGCGGACTGTATCAATGCATCAGATGGTATTGGATGAAGCCTTTACGTAATTGCAACAATCTGCAAGAAACATTGTACAATAAGTCTCAAATTCGAAATTGTGTTGAGCGCTCTTATATATGGAGTATTGAAATGAAGGTTTCCTATTTACTATAATGTCAACAGGATTAAATTTCAGAGTACATAATTATTGATGCAACAGCTCTCTTTCAATCCGCTTGTAGGTAAATGATTATTTCAGAAGTCTTTTACGATAGAAAGATGACAATTTTTTTGTGTTAACTAGAATTGAAGTATTCAAAGAAAAAAAAGAAAAGTGATAGCTAAATTTAAAGGAACTTAAAATAATATGCAGGATAATAAAAAGATGATAATAGAATATTTCTTGTTTTAGTTTTTGCAATTCTGTGGTAAAATATATCTAGCTTTTTCTATGGAATCCATTAATAAAGGGTGTTTTTTTTCAGACTGGTGATGGTTTTTAAGAAGAACTAAAACGCGTACATAAGTCAATGTTATGACCAAGAATTTAGCTTTATTATAAGAAGAAGAATGATTTCGGGCTAGTAACCACCGGGCTCTAACAAATTCCAGTGGAGAGGTCAAATTTTAGACCAATTTTTGCAGAATTGTGGCCGTATGCAAGCAATAAAGTGCCAAATATACAAGCGACTTCACATAACCCCACAAAAGATAGTCCAGCAGTGTTAAATCGCACGATCTTGGAGGCCCACGACGACGCGAGATAATGCACTCAACAAAAGTTTCCTTCAATAAATTGATTGGAATCAAAGGTCGTCCACATCAACATCCTCCATTTCAGGCACGAAAAAGTCATTATATAATTATGGCTCTATAGCGTTCCCTATTGACTCCAAAATTAAATTCCTTCTGCCTATATATAGTGCACACCAACTAGTGACTTTTTGAGGTAGTAACAGCATCTCAACAATGATGGCTTGTGGATTATGATCACTCCAAATACGAAAATTTTGCTTGTTAAGGTAAACATTCAACCAGAAATGAGCTTAATAGCTTAACTAAATTTTCTTGTGAAAATCGGGATCGGTGGCCATCTCGTATTGGGCCCATTCACCGAAAGTGCTACGTGCTTGATGGTCGCTTAGTTGAATTTTGTAAGATGTAAGCCCAAAAACCAAGATCCTTCCGCAAAATCTTCCATAAAGTGGATGGACACTGATCCAATTGTTGCGAGCGATGGAGGATGAACTTATTCGGGACTACTTCGATAATCTGCTCCACTGCAGAAATATCGTTTTCGGTGCGCACTGTACGACGCGACGGCCAGGGTCTCTGTGGATGCACATTATCCACTAGAGTAAACGTGGTTGGAAGCCGATCCATGGTTGTTCGAATCACCGAATCAGATAGGCGATTATGTTGACCGAATATTGCACGCAGCGTGCCAAGCGTTCGTGCAAACCGAATCATTATTTTGGTAATAAACTTACAAGATTTGGAAACGTATTTCAGAAGTATGTAAATCTATTTATTTTGAAATGGCAAACGAACTTGAACATAAATCAAGGAACAGTTGTCAAAAAGGGAAGAACTCCTAAAAAAGTTTTGGCAGATTAAAAACCACACGTCTAAAAACAAACACACTATATTTCTTGGAGACCACCACAAGTTTCGTACAACTTTTATTTCTCTGCAGCTGAATTTAGTTTTGCTCTTATTCTTTAGTTGTCATATTTTGTTTTCAAAACATCCGTTGTTCGGTAATTTGATCCGGTTTTTGAATTATACTCAAATGCAATTGAATACCATGCCACGACTTTTTCCTTCCATTTGTTTTCCATAACATCCTATTTTTTAATACCAACTCCAATAGTTAATCAATGTCTACGGTTTATTTATATTTCAAATTGCACACAATAAAATAACCTCTATTTTTGAAAAACTTTATAAAAGTGATTTCCTGAACACGTTACGTCACATTGCGCAACAACAGCAACATGCTTCTCATCATAAAATCTAAGTTCCACTAAACTGAAGTGTAGATGTCACTGTAAAACTTGTGCTTAATGTTTTCAACTTTTACAGGAAAAAAGTACATAAGATCTGACGTATGACGTATACATATGCAGACACTTTGTGTTTATTTTTTTGTTTATACAAACAAATATGAATTTAAACTTGGTAGACATTTTTCTCGTGAATTTTTAAATTTCTCATGAAATTCAAAAGATAAAACACATTTGATACAGATTCATATTGACTAATATTGTTTTTATTCTTGTTTATTTGAGTTTTATGTTGGTTTAAAAAAATTACTTTTTAAAACCATAAAAGTATAATACCCCACATGAAAACGTGAGATTTTAATGTAAAAGTTATTAAAAACAACTCAAATATTAATAACCCTACCGACCGACCTGTAAAGTAACCATTTTATACTTTTTAAAAGTTTCTTTTGCTTTTCAAATTTACCGGAAGCTATACATAATACATAAAAATCGGTAATTACGTGGTGACTCTAGGGTTTTTTATTTGATTTTATTTAAGATAAGAAGAAGATAATTATTCAGCTACGTTATTTTTGAGACTGTTAAGGAAGAAGAATTAGGTATTTTGATTTAAAATACAGAACAGTTTTCCAATAGAGATTCTTGAACTTTGATTGGTGCTTGTATCCATCTTATTGAATCTTCATCTGTCAAATAGGTTGTCATTCATAAAGTCTACTTTGAGTTCAATGTGTTAATCAAAAAGCAACATTTTTGAATTATAAGAAACTTTAATTTACACTTGAATTTTTTCCATTAAATTGCAATGCATCCAGACTCCAGAAAAAAGTCAATGTTTTGGGGTGAGTTCGTAATTCTTTGAGAACCACTCGTTGGTCATCAGTGTATGTATATCTCAGGAAATAATATTTCATACTCAATTTCCTAACATAAAATTCGTTTAAAAAGGCGAAGCATTAAAATAGTGTGAGTTATATGTATAGTCAACGGATTTTGAATTTTTCTAAGTTTATTATAATTTTTTGAACTAAAAATTGCAAAATAACTTTTAGACGGTTTACATTAATCAATTGGCTAAAATGACACAACTTCTATTGCTCAACTTGTTTTCGAAATTTTACAAGAATTGGAAGCGTTTATCTAAATAGATCTATACTAATTATTACAAAGTGAGTGATAACCACGCCCCCTGATTCTTGAATCAAATATTAAAAATTTTAAGGTTAATGATTTCGGGGATTTGAAGATCCGTCATGGATTTTGTGATTTCTGAAGAGCTGTAACCCAAGAACCTCTTTTGCTGCAGAGTTTAAATGTGTTGAATCTCTTTATATGTTTAAAAAAAAAAGTTTAAAAGTCTGCAAAAATTATGCAGTGGTCCAAAACTTACATTGGTCCAGTTCAATTTGGAAATTTTAAGGCTCAGTATCTTCGAACCTAAATAAATTATCTACTGAGGTTGTCAAAGATCAATTAATTGACAATTGAAATATTTTGTCAATCAATTGATGCATCGGTATTATGAACCCGAATTGATAATTTTTTGATCCATTGTGAACAAAGATCAAAAATCTATTGTCAATAGTGCCTATTTACTTAAGACAGCTGCAAATTTTAGTATGTTTGGGATGGATTGTTGCCTTTTCGTTGGCTTTAACTTGTCGTTGATATCTAAAAATACATTAAGGAAGGCTTCTTTCGAAAGTCTAAAGTTTTGAATGAATCTAGAAGCGAGCCAAATTAGTTTTTGTAATGTAATTAAAAAAAGATCTTTTATCTACATACATATGTTCAGCCAAATTCATGCTTCACATCGCGTAATTTTCTTCGAATCTTTACTTGCTCCAAAGTACATATTTTCTTCTTCAATTTCATTTTCACCGAAAAATAGTTCTATAGTAGACATGCTTTTGGCTTTCGTGATCGGTAAAATATTTTATCAACAAGAAATTTGTGATTTACTGAAAATTTGATAATCAACAAACATTTTGACAACCATAATACCAAGACTGTCAATTTAAATCATTTACAATAGATCTAATTTCTGAAGAGCGTTCACAGTTTATCAAAAATTTTGATTTTTGACAACGACAATACCGATTCATTAATTTTATTGATAAATATCAAATATGGTATTGATCTTTGACAACCGTAATAAGGGCGTGAGTTATAATAACATTAAACACATGCCATGTATGCTACTTTCCAATGTAACAAATGAAACGCAAATAAAACAACAGTATGTATTTAAAGGTGTTCAACTGCTGTTCAAATTTAATATAACAACTTATTTCATTCAGATAATTTTATAAGTACTACTGCTAAAAGGTAAAGCTTAAAAAAAAACGGTCAACAAAGTCGCCTTAACTTCGCCAAGGAACATGTTTCTAAGGACTCTTATTTCAGGAACTAACTTTGTTATTTTCTCAGGCGAATCCAAATTTAGTATATGATTGTCTTAGATGGACTTTCTTACTTGTGGAGTAAGTCTAATACAGAGCTCTAAAAAAAAAACCTTTAGCCTACAGTGAAGAGCGGGGGCAACAGCATAATATGTCCGGTATAGGAATTGGTAAATGTAGAATTTATCGATGGGATCATAGACAAAACTCTATACTTAAGATTTAAAAGACAAATTTGTTCCAAAGCACGAAGAAGTTGAGGGTATTCAATAGTTTTCGAAACTGTTAAGACAACGATCCGAAGCACTAATTGGTTATTGTGGAATCCTTTCTCATATGGAACTTTTTTTTATTTAATGAAACCGTGATCACAAACAGAGGATATGAATATCATCGAGAATCTGTGGCCACTGCTAGACGGGAACACAGGACATTTGATTGTGGATATTTGTATCACGAATATTTTCAAAATACTGTCCGATGTGAATTGGCAACTGAGTTATAGCCCAATGTCAATAAACCACTAGTGCTCTGAAAGCTAACTGGAAGCTAGTGTTTTTAAGCTATAATTTCTAAAGAAAAAAAAAAGAGTTTTAAAGGAACATTAAAAAATTGTTGGTACATAATTTCAAATTTCATCGGTATTAAAAATTCTTAATAGTTTTTAACATAGTTTATGAAATATACCAAATTAAAGAATATTGGATATGTGCGACCAGCGAAGCAATGTCGAACATTCAAAAACTAAACTTTCGTGCATAAATCATACATATAAGTAAATAAACTTTTTACAGGAATGTAAAAATATCAGCATTTGTATTTTGACAGTAGTGACGTTAGAGGCACAGGCTAATGACCATACTCCAAAAAAAAAAAACAATACTTTGGGAAAGAATTTACACCCTAATCCGGATCTTACTTAAATAATCACCTAAGTTCCTACTTTTTTGCCTCATTATCAAGTAATGAACACAGACAAAACATTGCTTAGTTAGTGGTGTGCCGGCATATCCAAATGTTGTTTTCTATTAAAACACGATGACTTGCTAAATACAACATTTATTTTGAAAATATGACTTTTCTATCTACTAAACCCTGCGGCAGTCTATTATTTGAAATACATCACAAAAAATCATTGGGCCTTCCAATTTTCAGAAAGCTTCAGAAGTTATAAATGTTGATAATACTAGCCGTGTTTTATTGGTAATTGAAAATACTAGCTAGTAAAATTTTACATGGAAAACAACAACACCTCATTAGTGAACAAAAATAACATTTTTTGGTTGAAATTATCAAAACAAAATTATTTCGTAAGTAAACTTACTAAAATCAATTTTTCAAAAACTTGGTAAGACTTATAGGATCAATTCATATAAGATAAAGTTATTTTCATTAGGATTAGTGTATAACAATATCAATAACATAATTATTATGGAAAAATTATTGAAATATGCCTGTTCTCATTATAAAGCTGACAAAGGGTGCCTTCCATAAATGCATGGTTGCCAAAGTCTGACTAATGCATACCTTTCAAAAATGCAAATGTTAAATGTCCGATTTTCATAAAACTAAAACTCAGATATTTGTAGCTCAAATGGGAAACTATAAAAACTGACATGCAAACATATTTTCTTTGACTTTAATATGATCGCATGTTAACACAGCATGCATTTATGAAAACTCCCAAAGTAAAATGAATATGTCATTGATGAGTAGAATAAGTTAGTAATTATGACTCTGCACTCTGCAGGCAACTTAAAGTAACTTCTCGAAATTTTTACTCAGTATTTCTTCATAATTTCATGTTGACTTTTGTCTTCTAATATCTTATTTATTGAATAAAAAGAATTAAAGAATGTTTGCTATCCAAATAAATGGGATAGTAATTTTAAGAAAATAGTAAACTACGATTATTCAACTGGTCCTTAAAGTTGCCGGAAACTTAGTTCCATAGTTTCAGCTCTTCAACTTTAAGCTGTTGGCGGTAACAAAATCAATATATTTTCAAAGTTTTACTGCAATTATAAGTAGGTAATACAAATTCTAAACCAACTCGGTGTGCATTTCCATGCAAACTTCAACTCAACTAGCATTTTCATGTATTTTGCAACTCGACCCAACAATTTACATAATTACACATTCTTCGAACACACCCCATGTAGAACAGCTGTTTTTTTTTTCAAACTCAAATTGAAAAAAATTTCTTTAAGAAGTGAGTTTGTATATTCACAACTTTTGTGACAGAAGATTTTGAAATTTTAGAATCAATAATTTGACAAATAATGAAGGGACACCAAATTTCAGAAGTCAAATTAAAAGTGAGTATAAAAGTGAATAAAGCGTTTTATTGGTGTCAAAATATTATGTTAGGGATAGATTACCAATAAAACACGGCTATTATTACTTTAAATATGATTCCAACTGAAATTGCAAAATAAACAAATAATTCGCATGAATTTCTTGTGTCCTTACCCTAGATACCTTCATAAAAAATAATATAGGTATCAATTTATTGTACGTATTTTGCCGAGAAGTGTTTGACTTCCTATTTAATTAATCGTTTTTTATGTTTTATTTAATGGCGCCCAACGTGAGACTACCTATTGTTGTTCCCACAAGATATATTGAAGAAGTCTCATGTGAAATCCCAACTCCACACAATTATGTAGGTACTGTACATTTAAGAGCCATGAAGCTATTAAGATGTTAAACATCATTAATTTATATCAATAAAAAAATATACCTGATTAGAGAGCAATAAAAAACTTCATTTAACTTTTCGTGTCCTGATACTAGCATAAAAGCTTCCGGGAACTTCACTTTGTCTAAATGTTGTTTTTTTTATTAGTTTGGATATCATTCAGAAATATTCTAATTTTCACATTTAACTTCACTTTCTGTATGATTAGAAAATGACTCGAAGTCAAAGTTGAGAAAAGCGTTAAGTGTCCAGATAATACACAACACATTCACAGTTTGTTTTGTTTTATTAAAGATTAGAAATACTTCTTTATTACAGAATACTTCATACCTCAAAATCTTTACCTCCTAACAATAATATGTAGGTACGTGATAAATTGCTGTCTAAGTATCTGCCTAAAATTCTTAACCGAATTTCTTTCTATTAAAGTGAATAACTTTTTAAACCATCTCATTCATTTGAATACGTATAAATAATCTGAAAAAGATATCAAAGATATCAAGGTTAACAATCTATGAACTTTTTGGCCTATTTAAACTTTGTATTATGTAGCTGACATTGACGTACAATAGCTTTAGCCGACGACGACGGACGACTCTTCAAAAGGGATGCTCGACAAAACCTATACATATAAACGAATCAATACCAACTTGAGATTGAAAGGTGACCAAGTGACAATGAATTTTTTGTTTTCTCTTTCTTAAATAAAGATAAATAAACATTAGCCTATGTCCTTGTCAAGTATAGTGACGGATATGTCGAATAAGACCTTTTTCAACTTTTGTTTAATTAATTCAAGGTTGATATAACCGTGAGATAGGACTTAAAAAATAAAGATACTCTCTTATAGATTAAACTCACTTGTGTGTATAGCACTTTAAATAAAAATAAAGTCCTACAAAAGGATAACATATATAATAATAACAATAATAATAGTATTATAAACAAAAACAAAATAGGGTAAATGTTGCAATATTCAATAAACGGTTCATATATTTCGCATTTGATTTAAACTTTATTTTATAGGTTAGGTACCTTATAGAATTTCGAAAACTCAAAACTTTTGAGAATAAAGTGCAAAGTCCTGTAGCTTTTATTGTATAACAAAAAGAATAAAATTTGTAAAGGAAGTCAGTTACTGCAAAGAAACAAAAGCAATAAAGAAAATTTACTTTTACTATTTTGTACTTCTTTTGAATGAATTTATGTCACTTTAAAATAAATTTGATGAAATACGAATAAAAGTATGGAATAAAATTCCGTTTTTCATATAAATACGTACTTCCACTTTGGTCCTTTCAAACTGTGAGTGTAGTCGTATCGTATATGAAATCGCATACACTCGTAGTCGTACAATATTGCTATCTTGAGATCGAGAGGGGGGGTCGCTTTGAGGAGGTTTGATTTATATTTTTGCTTATTTTTATACATACCTACTATAAGGATCCGAGTAGAGGAGTATATATTATATGTATGTAGTAGTAGTGTTTGTGTTTTTGTTTGTGTTGTCATCCAGGACGACGAGCGACGGATGTCGAAGACATTCATTTTCCAATTGATAAATAGAGTTGGGAGTTGTGAGTTGGGAGTTGGGACTATCTTGATGGGGAATTGAATTGAAGAAACCAAGATAATCTTTTTATAAATGTATTTAAGTTTTTGTTGTCTCCTGGTTTTGTTTGAAAATTGATACGTGCCGAAGACAAATTGCAGACTTGTTATATTATTATCAACGATATACACCCGTTATAATATTATTTGCTTTAAATGATTCAGGATACAATCGAATCTTAGAGTTAATGATGGGATATCCGTTTGCAGCTTCAAGGGAATCATTATAAATTGTTGGTAGTTGAGAGCAATATTTTTGAACAACTCACTTTGTTCAGTTCCTTTTTTAAATGAAGGTAACTATGCTTGACTATAGAAAGTGCCATTTAAAACAGGAAGTACTCGTACTTAACAGCGAGCACGTGATTTAAAGGATAGTGTATATACTTATATAGATCCCCCTTGAGAGTGAGATACGGCTCTTGAAAATGGTTGTTTTTAGTTGGTCACGTATTAGCTTGTTATAAAATTGGGAAAGTTAGCTCTTTATACGAGTATATATATATATTTGTTTTATTTTTATTTATGGAAATTCAAGACAATAAACAATCAAATAACTTTTAGTTTAATATGTCTTGAGATATCTACCAACTATAACCATATATCGATTCGAAAATAGGAACAAATGGATAAATTTAGAGGAATACGTTTGCAAAGTTAAATTTTCGCATAGTGCCAAATTAATATCAGTGTTTATTTACATATTTTCAATGCATTCAAATGAGTTGGGATGGATTTTTATGGAGTCTGAAATAGTTTCAATCTTTTTATTCAAGAATATATAGAATGTAGAAAGATAAAAAATGAAGTCAAAGATGGACGAAAAGTACCTACAAGAAAATATAGACGGGAAGCAGGAGACCAATAGCAAAACGGAACAAAGTGTAAATTAAGATTGGTACAATTATGCAAAAGGCAGGCTTGCAGAAGTCTTTCGAATTTAAGCATTGTCAAGTTTAAAAAGAGGCTGGGTGCGACCCATCACACTGATAACTTCCCATTATGCATAATTAGAAAACTTGGCGTTGCTGATTGTTAACAATTTTAATGGGTGATTTTTTAAGAGGTTTAGAACTTTTTTTTTTTAAAAAACACACAAAATTCGAAAAAATTAATGAAATATTTATTTGAATCGATAGTTTGAACCTTGCAATTTAATGTTTAAAGATAATTTCATGCAAATGTTGACCGCGGCTGCGTCTCAGGTAGCCCATCCGCTGAGTCCAATTTTGGCATACTCTTTCACACATATCGGCAGGTATCTCACGAATGCATGCATGGATGTTGGCTTCCAATGCGTCAATCGAAGCGGGCTTGTCGATATAGACATTAGCCTTGACATACCCCCACAAAAATAGTCTAATGGTGTCAAATCGCACGATCTAGGCGGCCAATTGACCGAAACGTGAAATTAACTGTTCACCAAACTCGCCTCGCAATTGCGCCATTGTTTCGCGTGCTGTGTGGCACCGTCTTGTTGAAACCACATATCATGCAAGTCAAAAACTTCCATTTCGGGTAAAACAAAGTTTGTTATCATCGCTCGGTAGCGTTCACCATTGACAGTAACGCTGCGATTCGCATCATCTTTGAAGAAATATGGCCCAATTATGCCGCCGGCCCATAAACCGCACCAAACAGTGGCTTTTTCGGGATGCATTGGTAGCTGTTGTAATGCTTCTGGCTGATCTTCACTCCAAATGCGGCAATTTTGCTTATTTACGTACCCATTCAACCAAAAATGAGCCTCATCGCTGAACACAATTTTTCGATAAAAAAGCGGATCCTCGGCCAGCTTTCCAAGAGCCCATTCACCAAAAATTTGGCGTTGTGGTAGGTCGGCTGGCTTTAGTTCTTGCACCAGCTGTATCTTAAAAGGCTTTACGCCCAAATCCTTCAAAGGCCTAACGGCTGGGAACGGCGCCGAATCGACATTTCGCGGTCTTCTGTCACACTAGCTGATACGGCCGCAATATTTTCTTCACTACGCACAGTACGTAAACGTGTTGGTGGTTTAATGTCCAACAAAGTAAATTTGGTGCGAAATTTCGTCACAATCTTCCGAATAGATTGCTCAGAAGGTCGAGAATGCCGACCATAAAATGGAAGCAGCGCGCGATGAACATTTCGAACAGAGCACGAATTTTGATAGTAAAATTCAATAATTTGCAAGCGTTGTTTATTTGTAGGACGATCCATGGTTAAATTGCAAACCAAACTGAAGCTGTTTGACAGTGACACAAGGTACTAAACACACGTCAGCTGTCAAAACCAGTGTTGCCAAAATCAAACCAGCTAAAAAATCACCCTACTAACAAAAAAATTGTCAGAGATGTTGAAGCGGAAAAACAATATTTACAAATTTTTCTTAACTTTTTGTAGCTTTGTATTTGTTGTAAGAAATGTCAATTTGATATTTGTCAATATTTTATCATTTTTTAGGTATTCACAAATGCATTATGTTAAAAATAAAATATATTTGAATTCATAGTGTTGTTATGATATTTAAGTCGAAAAACAATTTTTGACACTTTTAGGTAAATTTCAGTATTGTTTTTTTATTTTTCGTAAAAAAAACTGTCAATTTGATATTTGTCAAAATTGTAGCATATATTATTAATTGTATTTTGTTTAAACATAAACAAGTTTGAAGTGAATATCGGTGCTCATTTTCGAGATATTCAAGTCAAAAAAGCACTTTTTACCAACTTTTGTTAGAATTTTGTGTACTTTTTTATTTTTTGTAAAAAAACTGTCAATTCAATTTTTTTTAAGCTTTCACCAGATGTAAAAAACATCGTTTTACACATAATAGAAAATAGTTTTGAAGATAATATTATTTTTCCTTCAGTGTATTAAAATTTTTGTTGCAATGCTCCAGTTCCTCGATATTTGGTCATAGTAGGCTTCTAAGATTGTTTTAGGGATTCTAGAGAGATATTGGAGCTGTTGAATGGCAAAAGGTTACTCTAGATATTTGAAACTTACTTACTTACTTAAGGTGGCGCTACAGTTCGGGACAAACCTGTGCCTCAACCATGATGCGTCTCCAGCCAGCACGATCTCTCACTAGCTGTCTCCAGTTTTGCACACCAAGTTGGTTGACTTCCTCTCCTACCTAAGCCGGGGTCTTTCTCTACTGTGCCGTACAGTGGCGCCCTTTGTTTGGAGAAGGGGAAATAATTCAGTAATTCCTGAACCAACCAACCGATTTCAATGAGATTTTCAGGTGTGACAAATAATATCGTTAGTAATCGACTTACTTAATTTTCGCCCGTTACGCTCGACAGTGGTTCAAAATAGCTATTTATTGGGAAAATATAAGAAACAAAGGTCTTGTTTATATTATTCACTTACATTAATTTCTACTATCCACTAACTGTTAAGTGTTTTGATTTGGGTTCAGGTCGTAAGCTTGTTATTTGAGGATCGGAGGAAATAAATAGCATATGAAAAACGTCTTTGTTTGTGGCCGTTCTAGACGATTTTCGGATATTATGAGATCGGAAAAATCTGTAATGTTTAATACGACTTTCTTGAGCCTCCTCCGATAATTTTGTGCACGCTTCCAGGTAGGTAGTATACCAAGGGTACAATTCTAAGGCCATTTTTGCCGTTTCAAGGTCGATATAAAAATTGCCGTAAATCACTTCTAAAATAATTGATAATCTTTTAATAAGGTGTTCATTAATTTTAGTAACTTCGGACGTCAGAGTGGGGTTTTGAAAAAAACGCCTGGAGGTGTTTCCAGGGTTTGTTGTTCCAGTTCTTTGCTTAACTATATCAACAAGCAGTCCCATATTTTTTCTCGAAACTGGTTTTATATATTATTTTTTGTCTTTTTTTTTATTTCAGCAGTCAGTGGAGATGTTCTCCAAGCATTAAATGGCAAATTAGGTATATATGCCAAATGTAAAATGTACTCCCTAAACCGGATTCTCGCTGGCAAGGTTGACATTCCCAACTTAAGGGAATCAACATTCATTGGTTTTTGTTTTACTTTTGATATCTCATTGATCTCCGGTGCTTTTGTTTCGCAGATGGTACATTTACCACTCGAAGATGTATTCGTCACAATTTGTGCAGTTTTTCCATCAATTATCACGTTCACTTTTTACTTCCTCGGGAGTTTCTTGTAAACAGTAAAACTGGAGCGGTCGGCAAAAACGAGTAGAAGACGGTCGTGGATTTTTCCAAATTGTTTCTAGATTTTCTCCCATAACAATTTTCAAGGGCACAATCGATGTTAGGAATAAATGTTCATCAGAATGACCTTCCTGCGACATTGAATTCCTACTTCTCCATGTAGCAACTCTGCCCACTAACACCATCACATCCCCATTTGCTGTGTAAAGTTATGTCTTGATCATGTTAATTAAAAAGGGATTCATCACTTTGGAAAAATTCTTTTGCATTTATGATCTAGAAGATCTTGTAGGAGAACACTAGCAGATTTTTTTCTAACAGTCACGTTTTCGGGGTAACACTTTTTTATGGCTTCAGTCACCTTTTTATATATGAAGGAAAAATATTGTGGCCAATGTCTTTGGTATAGCTTTCATCAAGACTTCATATTGGTCTTTCGAAAGCTTTGCTTGAATTATCAACGCTAAAGCAGAATCCGGGTCAAAAGTTTTCGGTTTGAGATTAAAATACGATGTTGCTGCGGCATTAATTAGATCCTGTGACGCATTGACTTGAAGCATTTCTCAAAATCCTTATCTGTTTTGTGCTTTTATTTTTATTCAATTCAATATTACCACCACTTGTCAGATTAACGTCAAATGTACCCTCCAACCGTTTACAATTTTTTTTAATGAAAACTTTTTTGTTGTAATGTACATCATGATATCGCGAATTAAATTTTCTGACAATTTAAAACTACAAAATTAAATTCTGTACTTTTTAGCTGTGGGTACTGCTTTTTTAAAATATTTCCAAAGATTCTTTTTTTTCTAAGATTAAATCAGCTCAAATTGAATGGGCCACGAAAAAAAAAATACCGGACATATCGTAACCGTTATAATCAAATAACAAACGCCAAATGAAAATTATACGGTCACATGACCTTCAAAATATGTAATAAATAATAAATAAATAACGGAAGACCAGCTGCGTTCACACATTTGAGCCAATTACACAAAAAGTTCAACAGATTTGTTTTCAACTGCCATACTTACAGTCAAGACTCCAATGTTGAACCTAAAGTTTTAAAGCAAGACCGTGTTATCTCTTAAGATATAATAAAGAAAGCTTAGCTTGTAGCTAAGAGTCTTCACTATTTGTCTGTATAAAAAAAAACCAACAGCGGCAAATGGCGATAAAACTCAAAATATTATGAGAAGAAAAAAGTAACACAAAATTGAGTTTTTTTTGTATACCAAGTACTGTAATTTTTTAACTTTAATATTTTTATTATTATTGTTTAACATACTAGTATTTCTAATTTTATCTAAAATCAAGCATTCATTAAATCGCACATCATTTCAAGGCTTATAATACTTAACAAGATTTAAATCTTACTTTGTGAGCGATTTTTTTGAATAAATAAATGAAATGAAATTTCCGACCATTTTTTCTCTTAATTTTCTCTACAGATTTATTGGATTTCTTGGGATTGGATTCGAAAACTCTCCGAGTTAGAGCGTTGTTATCCATTCGCATAATTTGTCCCAGCCATCCAAGGCGTTGAATTTTGATTTTTTTACTAGTTCAATGTCACTGTATAGCCCGAACCCCGAACAGTCCGTGATTGAATCTTCTCCTCCAATCACAATTTATTCAGACAGGACCAAAGATCAACCGGAAAATTTTCCTCTCGAAGCAACCTAAGACGTTCTTATCATGCTTTGACAAAGTCCAAGCCTCGGTGGCATACATAAGGAATGGAATTATAAGCGTTTTCTCACTTTACTTCTCAATTGCCTTCTAAATCTAAAGCAGTGATTGGCAAGAGTTATTCTCCGTCCTTAACTATCTCAAAGTTATAGCTATTTATGCTGACGTTTTTGCGATTCCCTTTTTTGATGACATCAGAAACTTGGTCTTGCCCTCATTGACCACTAAATCCATCTTCTTCGCTTCCATCTCAATATGTACATTGACATCACGTTGAGATCTTCCAATTATGTCAAAGTCGTTCACTTAACTGCTCAGGCTTTTGGAAGATTGTGCTTCTTGTGTTGACATCTGTGTTTTGCACAATTTTTTCTAGAACCAGATTGAAGAAGTCACATCACACAGTGCGTCACCTTAAAAAAAAAAGAAATATGGTCGATGGTGTACTGTCCTGGTCGGAAGCTACATTGATATGGACCAATCAAGTTGTTGACGAACGGTTTCAGACGTTCAAATAATACGGCAGACAGGATCTTATATACTCTTATACTCAATCGCAAGGCTGATAACGCTTTAGTTGGCGCAGTTCAGAGGGTCTCCTTTCTTAAGGATCCGACAAACACTGCTGAGGTTCCATTCATCGGGAATGCTTTCCTCCGACGAAATTTGCAGATAAATGGGGTATGCGTTCTCCTCACCAAACCAAGTCATCGCTTGGTTTTTTAAACAGTTCGGGAGCGAGGCTGTCAGCAGTCAGGCGGAATTGTTGTCCTACTTGAAACTAACAATATCAATTTATAAACATTTTGAACATAAGCTTATGAAAGATCTTTGGATGAGTAGTTTGTCAGACGGTCAAGCGACACTCAAAGTACTTACTTTTAACTCTATACAACTGTCTCTTACAACTATCACACTTTTTAAAAAATTAATCATAGCTCTGCAGTAGTGAAATTTACTCACCGTCACACTTGCTTCAGCCCCGAACCAGTGATGTCCAATTACATATACCAATAGCCCAAAACCGACAAGTTGATGATGGAGACGGAGAGGCTTTTCATTTCCATTCTGCTTATATCAACTTGCCTCTTAGGTGAAAATGGGCCTCATCACTGAAGATGATGAAGTTCGGATTAATTTGAAGTATTTCAAAAATTCAATCAACGAAGATTGTTAACTAAACTTTAAAAACCTTAAGATTATATATAAAATACATTTGTCGAATACCTAATTCTTATTCTAAAGATCGACAAAAAGTCGAAAAACTTAAATTTTGTCCATAATTGGAATTTTTACATCACTTTTATAGCTAAATCACAATATGGCGTTAGGTCGATCCGGCGTTGACGAGCGTTTGATCGTTTTTACGATTTTGCATTTCAAAAAGCGAGAACCTAGAATTTACAAAACGAAATTCAACCTCAAGCGTTCACTGACATTTCACACAAATTAAACACTATTTACAAAATAAAGAAACAAATTTCGCGCCAGAAATCTCGACAATTAAAAAAAGAAACACATTTGAAGTTGGCACTTTTAATTTATTTTCTTTTATTTTATGTAAAAAAAGAAAAAAATATTTCAATTCTCAAAAATAAACAACAAAATAGCTTTTCAGCTGTCAAACGCCCGACCGAATAGAAAATAGATCTACTTTTGCTTTGCTCGGGCGTTTACGATATTACGATATAAGGTCATAGCAACGCCTGAGGTGATATTTCGGATTGCCTCATAAGAATAGGTACATAGTTTCTATTTAAAATGTCAAAGCCCGACCGACCTAACGCTGTATTGTGATTTAGCTATTATTATTGCCGGGCGAGAAAAAAGTACTAAATTTTGCAAATTGTTCTTCCTTGAAGCATTAATTGTTGAATTTTCAGTTATGACATGATTTTTAATTGTCAAATTTCAAAAGATTTCGACTTCTAAAGTGACAGATGACAGTCCCAAATAGCGACGTAATAAAACTTCTTAATCGAAAACACTGTACTTAAATTTAAACTGACCGAAAACGGCTTTAACTGAAATCTAAAAAAAATATCACGTGTCACAATTGACAAGCTCCTTAATATGTCAGTATTTAAGTTAAACTCACTTTTCCTACTCACTAAATTCTTTGTTCCGGCCCTGTCCTGTTATTATAAAGTATAACCCCTGAAGCCAGCGTGTATAGTTCAGTTATGCATTGTCAAGCACTTAATGCAAAAATGTCATCTAAAGCCTTTGCAACTTATGAAGCAAATCACGTTATCATAGACTAAATAAATTCCAATCGGCGGAAAACAGTTTAACAATAACAATTAATTATGAATTCAAAAAATAATTTTTGAATTAATAACATTCAACGGATCGTAAATATTTCCCATTTAAAGCAAAATAACTGTAGATACATACTCTGTAGGTATATGTATGTAATTACAAGCGATGATGATAAGATGCTGAAAACAATTAATTTGTTTTATTTATTTTATTTTTTTTTTTTCATTCGCTTATCTAAGCAGCCTTTTTGAAGTCATGGCGAAATATGCCCACAAAATTTAAATTTCAAAAATAAGAAAAAAAAAAAAAAGCAAATACATAAATAACAAATTCAGATTGCAGAGTAAAAATTAAATGTCTTTATCAAAATATTAATAAGGCGTCCTTCCTTTCAATTGCTTGTTTCTGTTTTTATTCTGTTAAATAAAAAAAACGAAAAAAAAAACAATTTCTGCTCACTCTACTAACAAAAATTAAAAAAAAAAAAAAAAAACTCCTGGCTCCAATTGAGCGGAAAATTATTGTTTTGATGGTAAACACCGAGCGTGTGTGTCTGTGGAACTGGATCTGGAGAAGTGGATATTCGTTCCAAGTTACCTTAGGCCAATAAATTTAAATGTTTTCAAAAGTGGTGCTTTTCCTAAATGGTTTGAGAAAATTACCATTTAAATCGAGCGAAAAGGAAAACATTCTTGGCTTTCAGCAAATTAATTCGTTTTCTATAAATTTATGATAGTTAAAATTTTAGTAGGTAAGCAGAAGATAAGTATGTAGGAAATAAAGTACTTATATTCAATGCACATTAGGGTGGATCGATTTTTTTTTTTCGATTTCGGCCATTGATAGAAAGTTGTCACTATTCAAAACAAGCAAAATGGTGTAGTTGAATTTTTCGAAAAAAAAGGATTTTATACCGCCCCAAAAAAAACATTTCTTCGAATCACAGGATCTCTTACAGCTTTCGAAAGGACTATACTTTTGTGTAAGTGTTTCGATCCATAGATACAATTCGGCTTTGTTTTTATGGAAAACCACATCTTTCATTTGGAGAATTTGTCGAAACATACAATCTCAGAATTCTATTTGCAGTGGTAAGCCATCTGGAATGAACAATTTTCCCTGGGTTGTTTCTTGATAGATTTTCATGACAATAACCAGAGGAGTTAATAGCGGTACAAATCTGAAACAGGTATGATTGATCGGTGATTAGATCGTTTGCATTCGAAATATATGGTAGAGTACAGCTTATTGATTTAAAGTCTACTAAAGGCAGAATCTCGCAATCTTTTAAATCTTTTCCGATTGGTCCTATAAAGCTTCTTAGCACCATCAAGATGCTCGAATAAGTGTCTCAATGTAAGTTCGTTAGAGTGTAGTTGGCAGATAAACCACTGCAATGGTCTTTTGTAATGGTCTTATTACACCTCCTTTGAAGGCTGCATTGACAGCAGCGGTTCCATCACACCCAACAACAAAAAAATTATTCAAGTCCACACCCTTTTCATTTAAGAAGTTTTTTTTATTTTGTTACTTACATTAAAAGTTTTTCCACTCGATAACGAAATGTGTCCCCTGTATTCTGAATTTGGCCCCTTGACTAGACTTATATGGTTCTCAGAAACGATTTTCCGTCTATAGAAGAATCTATCATTGAAAGAGTTTTGTCCTTTCGTCCATCAAAATATAGTCCAAATGTTTCTTGAATTATTATAATTATTAAAGGCTTCTTGAGACTAGAAAACTCCATTCCTTTTCGCGAACTCGCATTATTTTATTTTGATCTACAACATTATCAGTTTTTTTCTTTGTGATAAGGCCAACGAACGTCTTGAAGTGTTGCGGTGACGATTGCTGCTTCAGCTCTCTCGTATTATATTCTCCTTAGTGGGCAACATACGGGCTCCAAAATCTTGTCCATTTTTCCAAAAACAGGACACAATAAATCACTACGAAGAGTAGACAGAAACATTTTCTTTCCTTAAAAAAAAAGCACAACACTATACAACACTTTTGCGAGGAATGAAACCAATATTTATTTGAATATATTAAATAAGAAAATCCAGGCTTCTACGATTTATTTGAATTTTTAAAAAAACGGAGAATTCCTAGTCTGTGCGAGTTTCAAATTTCTAACGGAAAAATATTATAAGGTTGCTTAAATATTTAAAAAATGGTTCTAAGCTGACTGAGGTAAGTTTTCTCCAAAGATAATATGCATTTTGAAAACAAAATTATATGTTTAATTAAAAAAATATTTTGGACTAGCTTTTACCCGCGACTTCGTCCGCATAAGGTTTTTTGTTTTCTCCCGGCTGTAAGTCCCCCTGCAACAATGTCCCACTATCGTGTTCCGGTCCTCAACTTCACATCAAAATTTGTTCAATAGCAACCTAATCAACCTCACACGATCACGCTAGATTTTCGACGGAATGAGGTATTTTCCCGCCGTAAAAAGTAGCCTGTGTCCGTGCCTAGGATCCTATCTTATAATTAACCAAGTCTTATAAAAATCCGTTCAGACGTTAAGGCGTGAATGAGTTAAACTTTTAAAACAAACGATTAAAAATCACTAACTTAATTAGTTTTCTGCCTACTGCCTACGCCTTAAGTACGATAGCATGAATATTAATAGCTCATATCCTATTCTAGTTTACTATCTATCAACTAAAACCATTAAAAAAAACACTAACTCAATTCAGTTTTCTGCCTACTTTCTACCCCCTAAGTACGATGACGTGATCATTTTGATCTTATATGCGTTTTTAGGTAACCATCTATTACCTTACTAAATTTCATCAAAATCCTTTCAGCCGTTTAGACGTGGAAGAGCAAAAGTCCCAACAAAAACGACTAAAAATCACTACCTCAATTAAGTTATCTGCCTACTGCCTATCCCGTAAGAACGATGGCGTGATTATTTATAGCCTATGACCATTTCTAGGTTATCATCTATCACCATACCAAATTTCAACAAAATCCGTTCAGCCGTTTAGGCGTGAAAGAGTAACAGACAGACAGACAGACAGAGTTACTTTCGCATTTATAATATTAGTATGGATTTGGTTAATAAAACTTTTGGACCGCGGCCCACCACATTTCTACGAAAAAAAAAAATGTTCATACCTAAACGGTCCACCCTAATGTACATATCTAATGTTTTTTTTTTAATGGAGATGCTCACTTCTTTGTGTTGCATGAAAGTGCATCACATTCAAGGAGTATTTAAAAAAAAATGTTAAGAAAGGTTAAAACATTTTAGTTGCTTTTCCACTACATAATTAAATAAAAAAAAGTCGCTGTTAAATGGGTACTAATAAATTTACATTTTACGAATACCATTCGTGACAGAAAAAAATGAGTAAAATTCGTACAATGAAAATTTTTCAGTGCAAATATTTTTCAGCTAGAATATATCGGGTTTTTCAACAGGGGCGCTACAAAAACAAAAGTAGAGTGACAGGGTAAGCAAACGACACCATATTTCTTTCCGCTTTTTTGACATTTCTGTAAGGTTTGCCATTTCATGATGGAAAGATATACGAGCAGACAACAAGCCGAAATTATTAAAATTTACTACCGAAATTCGGAGTCATTGGCCTCAACGTTAAAAGCGCTACGTCCAATTTATGGTCGTCATAATCGTCCTAGCAGATCAACAATTGAGCGTCCAGTGGAAAAATTTGAATCCACATCGAGAATATTGCTGCCGCTGAGGCTTCAGTTGCAGAAAGCTCTTATTGGAAAAACCTTTACTTATAAAGGGTGGTTAAATTTTAAGGGCCGATGTTGAATGTGGATCACACCTAAACGTCAAGTTTTTTTTCTGCATTTCATTGGCATTTCTTAATTTCAGACCAACTCAATTTGAACCATGGAAAGATAAAGATAAAGTTATTCAAGCTTATTATGAAAATGCACATCGCGCACTTCGTGATTTTTTCGGTCAATTTAATCGTCCAAATGTGAATACAATCGGAAAAATCGTGAACATTTTTTAGGAAACCCGGTCCTTAGGAGATGTGCAGGAGATGTTGTTGCTGTTCGCGATAGTTTTGTTGAAGAGCCGTCCTCTGCTTACTGCTTTACAAAAGTCTTTTAACTTACTAAAAAACTTTAACTTTAATATTACAGTCAGCAGTCATTTTCAATACTTTCGACTGTTCAGTTAAAAAAGCAGTCAAGTGACTGCAATACTTTTTGAATGGTTCCAGTATTTTAGTCATTGCAAAGTACTCGGTACTTTTACGGTTTGGCTAATATTCAAAAAGTCTTTTAACTGCAGTCAATTAACTGTTTTTAGTACGAGATGTCTATTTAAGACAAAGTGTAGGATTCATCAGTCATTTCAAATTTATATTTTCAAAATAAAGTAGGAGTCTTGACAATTTTTAAGGAAAGACTGAAAAGTAGTCAAAAGGCTTACAGTTAATTGACTGCAGTTAAAAGACTTTTTGAATGTAATGATACAAATTTCCTAAATAATTTGTATTTTATTCAAAATCAACATCGGCCCTTAAAATTGAACCACCCTTAATTTCAAGAACAAAAACAAATAAAATTAAGTTCATCAAAATTTCCAAAGAACAATTAAACTTTAAGAAAATATATATTTAAGTAAAGTTTTTTTTTTGACTTGAAAATTTTCATAACAAAATAAATTTTTTAACTTTAAAATTTTTGTAAAATAAAAACAACAACATGTTTTAAAAACAAAAAACTAATTTGACATTTACAAAAACTTCTGTCAGTTTAGTTTATTTTCCCATACATATATAAGAAATTGATATAATCGGAAATTAAATAATCCAAATTGTTACTTACATAGGTAAAATGTTTATTAATTGGCAAACCCAATCAATCGGAAACGATTTGATGAAAATTTAGACTGTACAGTGTACATATGTATATGCTACGAGAAATGCCTTTTTTGACAATAGATTAGAATTTTTAAGAAATGTAAATGGAAGTTTTTTTTTACAAACATTAAAAACCATTAAAAAATGTTTTTTAAAAACTGTTTTTCCACTTGACTAAGGCTCATAATTCAATTCAATATTTAAAATAAAGTTGATAACGATTGTCTTACAAAAAAAAAAACTTCTCAAAAATCAAATTTTTTTTTTTATATACATATTGAATATTAACCATCTAATGTCAAGATTATGGCAGCTTTTTTATAACATAAAAACACCATATAAACGTCAAATTTTCAAAGGCATCAAAATTAAGTGTTGTGCCATTTAATTTAAACTTAGACGAAATTTCGAGTATATATGTATTTGATTTTATTATTACTGGTTTTTATTTAATTGCCCTTGCTCAATTTTTTTAAATTTTAATAATTTATAGATATTCAATGTAAACGTATGTATGATAAAAAAAACATTTTTTTTTAAATCTACGACTTAATTATTATAAAGGAGACGTTATATTATCAAGATTTTATGTTTAACTTTGTCAAGTAGACAAAGACCTCCATTAATCGGGACCAGCTTATTCTTAAGAACTTGCATAATTTGGACCTCAAAATTATTTTCTACGTTGTTAACTGAAGAGCAAATCCAACCATAAATATTATAACAAAAACCTTGTGTAAAATATAGAATACTAGCGGGCCGATCCCCGGCTTCACACGGGTGGACAATTGTTTTAAACATTTTCTAATAAAAACGAGCCTATGTTACTCAAGGTAGCATTACAACATTGGAAGAATTATCGAAATCCGTCCAGCCGTTTTTGAGTTTCTTCATAACAAACATACAAAAATACAACGCTTCCTCTTTATAATATAAAAATAGAGTGTAAATATACAATACCCACGTTAAGGTCCTCGAATAGTTGCACATGGAATGTTTTTTTTTTTTTGTAGACATTTTAAAAAAACTATGACATTCTTGGTCATGGCTTTTGCCTTCATTTCTTTATTGATGCTTGAAAACCCTTTGAATTGTTTAAACTGCAATAAACATAGAAAAAGAAAGAATGTCTACAAGAAGTGAGCATAATCGGCGGCGGTGGTGGTGGCGGTAGAAGTGAAGAAAAGCAGGATATATGTATACACTTATTATATCCTTTTGTCCTGTGCACCACGAGCAATGGAATTCTTTTTATATTCACCGTTCAAAAGCAAAAAATTCAAATTCTTTTTACTGTTTTTTTTGTTTGTTTGTTTGTATCGTGATACCAAGTAAAAAATTGTTTTCCCGAGCCTTGCCCTTGGGATAAATATTTATGTTTGTAGACTTTAACATTGTACTTTAGGTAAATGTATACCTACTCTTTTTCTTTTGATAAAAAAGTAGGTTTTTTTTTTTTCTTTTCTTCTAAAGGTTGTGTTTATATATTTTTATATTTTTATTCAAACACAACATAATCACATAAATAATAATAATCTGCATTTGGTTGAATTTCAATTGTTAAGAGCATTTGCTTTGGGACTTTTTAGTTTCTGTGTTTTTTGTTGTTGTGTTTTCAGGTTAAAATTAAGTTTTAAATGCAAAATTTAAAGTGAATTTACACTTTAGTTTTGAAGAACTTTGTTCTTGGTCATGTTACTTTCACCCATTCACTTTGACATAAATGTATTGAATATATTTGATATTGAATGGAGACCTCCAACGTTTGAGTTGATCTATGTAAGTTATACATTTATAGTACCTAGTTTGAGTTGTGGCAATTTAATCAACTTCCCATAGGAAGTTATTGTTATCGGTCCAATTTGTCGAACGGAATTTTTGACAAATCTGGACTTTAAGGTCCCTATAGAATTTAAATCCGTCATTGCGTGTGCGTTTTTACGTACGTTCTTACGTTCGAGATTCTTTTTTTTTCACGGAATCTCAAGAACAAGAACGTAAAAACATATCAACTCCAATTAAATTTTGTCCGACAAGTTATTACTTCAAAAGTTGCAGAAAGGACTTTCATACAAAGTTAGTAAAATTTTTGTGGATCAAATAAACAATGAATGAAAAAATTTTGTACTACATATGTGAAATGACTTTTTTGACATGTGGTAATATTTTTGAAAAATTTTAATTTAATTTTTTACATAAGTAAACTTTAACTACCAACAATTTATATTTTACATTATAAAGTTAAAATATGAAACTCAGTCATGCATTTAATACTTTTTCTGTGCTTATTTGATTTAAGTTTTTAGAAATTATGTCAATTGGATGCTTTTAAAAAATTCTAACAAGCCCATACGCACAAAAACATATCTTTCAAATTCATTTCAAATTGACAAAATCAATCAATCATTGAATGCTTTCCACTGGAATGAGAATCCTTCAGGGCGCCTATGAACTTAACCCATTTTGTTTTTTCTGTCTACAACCATGAACGAGTAGATTCTAGTACACTACACAATGTTTTGAATTGATTGAGTCGAATTTGTATAGGTTATATTTTTTAATGTTATCAGTTCATTGAGTTGAAGTATAAGTATAATATGAAGCAATATTTATACATAACTAAAGTGTCATTTTTTTTTGGTTTGAAACAACGTTTTTGTCAACAAAAAAAAAATATAGTATTTAGAAAAGTATTTATATATATGTATATTAAAGAAAGTTTATGAACTCAATCCAGAAACCATAATCATAAATGTAAAATGAAATATCCTTTATTCGAAGCATTCAATAAGTTTGTACAAACAAAAGAAGAGCTAAAAGTGTTCGGATGTCACTTTAAGAAATAAATATAAATAAGTTATTTTTGTTTATCTAATATACATACAGATTTCTATTTCTTCATTTGCTTCATGTTGAAATTGGCGTTAGATAAACCGAATTTTGGGAATCGACGGGCACGATAGTCATAGGACCCAGCGAAGTTCTGCAGACTTTTTTCCCGAAGAAACAACTCCGATTTTTATTATGTTACCCTCTCTATACCTTAAGAGAAAAAAATCTCCAAATCCTAAATATTTGATACGCACAAGGAGCACAAGTGATCCATTAGATACAGGACTACAAGATCTCTAAAACCGTATTTCTATTTGACCGATTCTTTCATCAAAATTATGAAGCACTTTCTATTTACGTGGAACCTTGAAATTCCGCACAAGAGTTAAAAAAAAATCGACAAACTTGTGATTTCCGGAGAGTTCTATTTTGGACACATAAAATTTGTCCAAATAAAGTTCTGCTGTTTCCAAAAACCCACTACTTTTTTACATTCTAGGGAGTTATTTTAATCACTTGTAAAATTTAAATTTTTGACAAATTTTGACGTTTTAAGGTCCCTAGAATCTAAATGTTTGTGTGTGCGTTCTTGAGATATCGTGGAAAAAAAATTAAATTTAGCTTGACAGGTTATAACTTCGAAAGAATGCAAAAAGGATTTTTAAAAAAGTGAAAATTTTGGTTGTTCGCAAATATCCCAGGAACGGATAGTACTATTGGGTTCAAATAAATATTATTGTATAAACTGTGATGTGTAATACAGATACGGAAAAACTTCAAAAAACCGTTATATTTTTTGTATTGAAAAACTGAAACAAAATTTTGGCGCTCGAATATAATACAAGGAAAAATTATTGGTATTATCTTGAAAACAATGGTTTACTATGTGAAATGACGTTTTTGAAATCTGGTGAAATTTTGAAAAAAAATTAATTGTTAGTTTTTTTTATAAAAAGATAATAAATAAACAATTTTGTTTATTCTCATAATTTTTAAATTTCTTTTGATTTTAATATCAAAATCTAGTGCTTTTTAACACCATTTAAATGATGGACGCTGTATATTACCACCACGCCTTTTATCAATGTGAAAAGTAAATGAATGCTTTAAAAAAAAAGAAGATAAGAGTATTCAATAAGTATTGCCGGTGGAGAGGTTAAAAAAATTGGTTTTAATGTTCACTATTTTTATGGAACTATTGGAAGATGCTTTTCAAATGATATTTAAAACTGTTGCTTTACATCTTTCATTACAGATAGAGATAACTACAGTTTTACGTTTTGAAAAGAAACACAACTTTTAAAGATCGATGGGAAAGACTCTGACGTCTTTAGAATTCCAATACCATTTTCAGCAGTTGGACTAGACTGACAAGTTCATTTTAAACTTGTCTGACACTTCAACGACTACTTGGTTACCTACTTTTGATGAAACTTCTAGCCAGATCTTGATGATTCTTAAAGAAGTTAATGAACCTTTTTTCTAGCAAAAAATTCCCTATTTTATTTTAATACATACATACATATATTCAAAATATAAACTCGCGAAATTTCTTAAGTGTGATAATGTTTTTTGTTTATAAAATTTGTTATCAATCAACATAGAAAGTAAATCGATTAGTATCAAGAACGCCATATTTTAAAATTAAAATTTTTATGATAGCTTTTGATAACTGTGGCAATTTTTGTACATTATATAAGAATACTTGGCTTTATTTTTAACATTTATGTTTTAACTTATGTACAAGATTTTTTGTTAAAAATAAAATATTCTATCAAATGCTAAATTTGATGATTCGATTAGTTAAGGGGCCGACTCATAGAATCCGTCGCATGCGTTGCGGCAACGTATTCAACTGACAGCTCAGTTAAATACACACGTTCTTATGAGAAGCGACCCATAGCAACGCATTCACCGGGCGCAACGCAAAAAGTTGCTGAACTTTTAACTTTTCTCTCCGGCAGGTCCGTTGACATCAGTTGTTTATAATAGGTATGTTCGATGAGGATATTGCATTTGACTCCGGACTCGTTGTATTGAGTTTCGAGTTGAGAATCATAATTATTTCTTTAATATTAATTACTGAATTCTAATAAATGTTATGACTCCTTTACACAATAAGCGATTTTTAATCTTTGTGCAACTGAGGTCCCAACAGTCTACATATTTAACTTTAATTGATTGAGCGAAGTCAAATTGAAATGAAACATACGTAATGAAACAAAAGGAAATAAACAAATAATTGCGGTAATTTTGCTATTCTTGAAAACTACATACATACATATAATAAAATACAAAAATAAGCTTCGTCATAAAATTCTGTTTTTTTTTTTCATTATTTTAAAAGTTTTGTGATGCCAATTCCGTCAAATTTATTATATCCAAAAAAATATAAGAGAGTTTTCATTAGTTCTATGAAATGCTCTACATGCACTAGGTTAAAAAAATCGAACAGACCTAGTTTATATTTTTAAAAACCAAAAGAACGCAACGTATCCATTGGGTCACCGCAAATCTGAAATATTTTAGATAGAACTGTTCTTATTTATTTTTGTGTGACACAAATTTCTAAGATATTGCAGTCAATTTTTAAGAATGTTGTTGTTCGTCTTGTTACGGCAGAACTAGTCACTTTGTCTAATGTAATCTACAATAGTAAAATATGTTTTCGAAGAACTCAATGATTATTCAATTTTATATGAAATTAAAATAATTTAAACATCAGCTATGTCAGTTTACAAGCGCGTATCAAAACCCAACCCAAAGACTCGCTTTATGTAATTGTTGAACAAACCCATACAAATGTCAAAATGAAGCCATTTCTTATCATAAAAACTTTTAAGTTTATTTTTGAAGTATACACTTGCGTTCCATTTTGGTTCTGTATATTTCATACAGTTACATTAACTCCAGTTTTTTTCAAATATTTGAAGTTCTCTGTTTCAGATCGGAACACATTTTAAACTGTCAAACTGAAAATTTTGTTTATCTTCAAATGTTTATAAACGATGGCTTCCAAATATTGAGAACTTGATAAATGAGCTCACAAGAAGTTGTAAGTTTCTTTACTTCAGCAAATGTCAGACGAGTTGTCATAAAGATGATTGCTCAGGTGTAGAAAGAAAAGTAAGAACAAGAAATCTGAGAATTCTGACAACATTCAGGGCCAACTTTATTCCGATCGTTTTATTCAACATATGGTATTCGGAAGACTTAGAGTTCTCAACAAAAAAAGAGAAACAAACGTAACATTTAATGAACGCTATACAAATATGAACGTATGTATTTATGGTTAAGTTTTGAATTAAATAACCTGAGCTACATATACATATGTATTACGTTCCTCCAGAATAAGCTGAGTTTATCTTCTAATTCCTTTTATTTGTATACAAAGTCGCTGCCCGCTGTCTGTCTGCCCCTATGTACATAAATGTTTAGATCTTTAAAACTACGCAACGGATTTTGATGCGGTTTTTTTTTAATAGATAGAGTGATTTAAGAAAAAGGTTGAAAGGTTTTTAGGTATAACAAGATATTGTTTTTTCTTCAATTAAAAAAATATTTTTTTTTTTAATTTCATTCTACACTGGATTTCATTCCATACTTCATTAGCTCCTAAAAACTGTAATACATTCTACGATAGATGAGATTTGCAAATTGCAACAAAGGGTACAATATAATCTTTCTATTCCCAAGTATAGAATCAATTTCTGTGTGTTTGTCTCATTTAAACTCGAGAACGGCTTGGCCGATTCGGCTGATTTTAGTTTTAAAATGTTTGTGGTAGTTCAGGGAAGGTTTAAAAAGTAAAAAAATATGTAAAAATGTCGAAGAAGACCCTGCAAACAAATCAAACTTCATTTTCCCAGACAGTTTGTTCTACCTGCAGTTGGTTTTGGCTGTCAAATGTTTATATTTCAGTCTTCTTGCCAACTTTAACAAAAAATTATAAAGTTTTCTGTCATTCTGTCACCATTATAAATTTATTAAAATCTTTAATCATCAGTTTGTCAATTGGGGTGGGATAAAGTTCGCCGGGTTCTCTAGTTTTTTTTTTTTTTATATAAATAAGCCCTCCTGTGGTTAAGGTCTATCCATTTCGATTATATCCTCCTCCTGTATGAGACGACAATGACAATCCCAAGAAAAACCCATATTTATCGAAATTTGTATAATATTTTCAAACTGTCACTTAATGGTATACTGTCATCGGTATACCTTCTATATGTATATGTATGACAATGAAAACAAGTGCTTTGTTTATAATATAGTTAAACGCTAAACATTGTGGCATCTGTTAAAATGTCTTTATAAAATTAAGCAACGCAGAATCTGTCCCCAATAGATACGAATATTGTATACCTGCCTACTCTTACTTTTACAGATACAACCTACATCATACAAATTATTTGCATATAAATTTGCATAAACGTCTATACATTCATACATACATATATGTATGTATGTGTTTCTATATCTGCTTTACAGCATCATCAGCAACAGAAGCTACCTGGGCGTTTCGTTCCGGTCTATTTAAAATCTTATAAATATTGGGCTTAATATATGAATAACAGAATTTGCATTTCAAACAAAGTGTTGATGTAATAACTTCAAAGTGTCATTTTAAGTAAGATTTAAGAAAGGAATTTTAATATTGCTGTCATATAAAAATTCATAAATAAGAGGATAATTTTTTTTTTCTTTCTTTTGCATACAATCATTTGACGATTATACATATATAATTTAGAAGGAAATACGAGTACATTTTTTAATATTCATATGGGCGTATATGGGACGTGAGTCTTTCAAGGATGCGATCTCGCTCGAGGATGTGACTAACATATAAACATTAATTAAAACTAATAATAGCTATACTTTAATAAACTTTTGCAATTGTTTATGAAATGTGTAAGAGAATGAAATTCATTACGTTACGTTGACGCTTGTAAGAAGTAAGTTTATGACATTTGCATTTGTAGGTAAAATGTCATCGCTAAAGAATAACATGCAGCTGCGGAGAATTAGTTGGTAACAAACAAGTTACATACAACAGAAATCAGCTACCTTACCTTGTCTATTGAAGGAATCGGTGTCTTCATAGTATGTCACCTGTCATAGTGACGTTATTAAGCTCTGGCTAGATGCAGTTGGTTGAGACTGTTGACTTATAATCATATTTTCATAATTTTCAATCCACAACTATACGAATTTAGGTCGAAAAATAATCTGGGTTGAATCTTCGGAGATTCCCAATTAAGTTGGTCGGTAATGAGTCAATAATTCTAGGCCTTCCTTAATACTGGCCTCTATATACAATTATTTCTGTTATATTGACTATTATGACGAAATGTATGTTGCGTACCCGTGGTTAGTGCGTAGGACTGCCAAGCCAGAGATCTTGGGTTTAACCCCTGCCATTTGCCATCGAATATTTTAACTGTCACTTCGTCTTTCGAAGAACTGACAAATGCTCCAAGAGTAATAATTCTTGTCATGAAAAGTGCTTTCTCAAAAATTGGCCTTTCAGTTTCGGTATAAAAGCTGTAGGTCCCCTCCATCCCTGACATCACTCACACAAAGGATTGGTTGAGAGTTGTAAGTCACTACCCTGGTTGTTCATTAACTGTACCGCCATCTAATTTATTTTATTTATTTATTTCCAACTCCACATCACTCTGATTCCGCATTAAATATTGACATCACACTTTGTACTCTCGGTTTGTTTATGTCAAAATTCAGCTTGAAGCTTTCATGTCTGTCTTTTCAAAATGACAGCATCACAATCTCTTGCTTACCGACAGTATGTAGTGTCCATACAAACATAAGCGGACTAGAAATTGATGAAAAGGTTTTCGAAGTTCTTGAAGTGAAGTGTTCGAACTTAAGGCGGCTGTCATTTTCAGGAACTTTTCTTTGACGAATGAATTAAAAATTTCTATCTTCATATTGTCAAGGCTGCATAAAAGAAGTTGTTTTTGTTCTTATTCTTAGTTAAACGATCAAATCAACGCGGCATTTTAAAATTAGCAGAAATAAATTTTCAACGCTATACTTTGTCCAAATCGAATGTGCAGTTACAGGGAAGATAGGACGTCTTTATCTCATTACATCTTCAGAAGAATTCCCTTTAGTTGTGTGAAAGAAAAAATTAGTCAGCGTTACCGTAGTGCATATAATAACATTGCAAAAGCTCTTCAGAAAATGAAAAGAATAGCCGTCTAAGCTTTATTGTAACTGCATTTTAAAAGATTTCCCGTAATTTCCAATGCAAATACTTAAAATATACTCTATGTTAACCCCATATCATTCGAAAGTTTTAAAAAGCTCTAAAAACAAAAGCTTCTCTACAAAAACTCAAAGAAAAGAGAAGAAGAAGAAGAGAGAGAGAAGGTTAAAATGTGTCAGTTTTCAGTGTCAGTGAGCCTGCGCATTTGACTTTGCGCCTGGCAGGTCAAGCTGGTTTGCGGCGGATGCAGTCATGAATCCATAGGCGGGTGAGAACTTTTTATGCAGGATATATTTGAATTCAGTAGGTACGGTACGAATGTGAGGCACGTAACTGGTAAAAAAAAAGCTCTCCCATAAGGCCTGTACTGCAGATTCGATTTGGACGAATGCTCTGTTTTCACTTGCTCAAAAAACTTTCAATTTAAAACTTCTCATTCAAGTTGTAATAGGATTCCAGTTTATAATCTTTTAGAAGTTCACATTCAGCGCTGGTCTTTCATTGGGCACCGCTTTGCTTGCCTGTTATTTGGCTTTATCATGTGCTTGTCACTTGTCAGCTATCGATTGTAAAACTAGAGGTTAAGTTGAGTTGGTCACTTGGTAACGTGCTGTCACATATTATGTGACGGGTAGAAATTTTGAGTGGAATATTTCAAAGTACGATTTTCCAAATTTTGTAAATTGCCAAATGTCGTTGAAATGTTACTACAACTTGGGTGAATTAAAATCAGAATATTTCCTCTAAAGAGATCTTTGGTTTTCTTAAGTTTTTGTTTCGAGGTGACATTTGAATTTATTATGAATATTTACATAATTCGATGAGCAATGAGTAATTTTATGACTTGAGTCGACAAAACAATTTATCAACTTTTCATTTTGCACTTTTCAAATTTTTCATGCAAAAAATTCTGTTCGACAGAACTATAAAATCTGAAAGTTGAAAATTATAGGTGAAATTTTGCAAAGTTTTTGCAAGTTTTATATTCACTTTGCAATTTATGTTCCACGTACCTTCTTTTGTGCAAAGTGCAAAGTTAATATTGAAAAAAGTAATTTGCAAAAATTATGCTTTTTCTTTCCACAAAAACGCAAAATTCTATTTTCGCAAAGAGAATTTTGATTAGTTTATAAAAAGTTTGCAAAGAAAACGATCGCTATGAAAATGCATTTTGGTATTACCAGTGAAGCTTTCAAGTTGTTAAGACGTGAGTTTTAACTTGGCTATGGTGAAGATACGCGTGTAATTATAAAGACCGTATTGATTTTTCAGACTGCCAAATTATAATTTTAATGAGTGTTTTCGTTCAAATCGAATTCAAGTTGATTTCTTTTTAAGAAAAATTGAAGAAAAATTAGTGCACAATATATTTAAATTATGTTCTCAACACAAACAACTATTTTATGAAACAATACTTGAGAAATAAAATGACTTTTTTTCGTTAATCAAACACTACACTGCATGTTTTATTATAAATTTTGATTTTGCAAAGTGAAAAGTGATAAGACAAAAGCGAAAAGATGATTTTAAATGCTTTGTGGAGAACTTTGCATTCTCACTTTGCAGAAGATTTGTATTAAATGCAAAGTCTTAGCTAAAATTTGGTTAGTGCAAAGTGAGAAGTTGACAACTTTTTTGTGGAATAGGGCCCAGATGTCTCCTCAAGTCTTGTCTAGTGGCTTTTGACTCTCCAACTTTGCAAAAACTAGGTAGTTATCTGAGTTCTTGTTTCGAAACCTTTACAGATTAGAATAATCCCTCAAAAAGTCAAAACAATCTGCACTAAACTTGCCATTGAACGAGAGGCTAGAGAATCAAAACGATTGCTACGAGGAGCTAAGAGAAAGTATTGGTAGCTAAAAGTGGGGGCTCGTGACATATTGGATGGTTATTACTATTATCCACCAATTAAACGTCGAATAGGATAGACCATATATGTAGATAGAATAAAACGTTAAATTAAAATAATACACGGTCAGCGTAAAAGTTCAACGCGTTGACTTTTTGACGTAAAATGACGTGATCAGCGTCAGCGTCATCGTGAAATGCTGTCAACTCGTTGAGGCGTACATTGACGCTAGCTGACAAATATTTTTGATTCAACGCTTTGACAATTTTTTATGACCGTGTGATGTCTCGTAAATGCTATTAGGACACATTTTTGGGACTGCCGGTCATCGCAGACATTCATTTTTGTGGTAACATTTGTCATACGAGTAGCTTTCCACTAATATGAATTCTTTTTCGGTTAACTTTCACAGCCCAAAATGTCTAAGCCAAACTTGCTCCATCTTCCAGAACCCAGCGCCCTGTTGATATTGTACATCTTCCACACATAGCCATTCCCTGGCTCTTGGTCTATTACCCTTTACGTTGACCGTCTTATAGCAGCTTAAATCAAACAGAACTTCTCAGTCTACTTTTTTTTATTCTCTTAATCCAAGGACCTTTTATTCTACTCTCCTCAAAAATATCCAAATGAAAACGAAAAAATCATTAAGAAACATTATAATTTATATATGTACGTGTACGTACATGTATGTGTACGTTTTCAAATTAAAATTATCCCTTTTTCAGTTATATTCCTGATAGTCTTTTGTCCCGCTGACTTCCTTTTTAATAAAAACCAACTTAATGTTACTCTGGACCACAAAAAACAAAAAAAAACATATCAAAAAAAACTTTAAATACTTTTATAGAATCGATCGATTCAAACACAAAATAAATTCTATTCATTCAATTAATTTACCTTTACATTGATTTATCATTCCTAAAAGCAGATGTGCATGCATAAGTTTAGTATATAGTGACCAAAACACACCTGTTCGTCGACTCTCAGTCTGGGGGCTTCATTGGGTAGACCAAAGTTTAAAACAAAAATTGAACAACTTTTTCGTTGGTGGTTTCATTTACGGTACGGACAGTATATTTGGTTTACCTTTTCATTTTAAAATCGGTTGAAATGGGATAAATTAAGACAACCCTTTGCAGAACCAGAACCCGAACCAACAAGATGAAGATATGACACATATGTAGCAGGTTGTAGACAAGAGGTCCCCTTCCTCACGTATACCTTTGAAGAGTATATATATTTTTACTTTTTTTTTATATAAACATAAAAGTAGCAGCAGAGTCGGAGCTGGAGATAGAGCCGTTGCAGAAGCTGAAGCCGGTTAGTGGTAAGCTGGATTTTCTGATGTAGCCAAGGGAGTATCCTTGAAAGTCTTTTCTATTAATGATGAGCAAACAAAGTTTTTTTTTTTTATGTTATTATTTTTCATGTCAGGCCACCTGCCGAAAAGGGTGATGTGGCTTTTCTATAGATAAAGATATACGATGACGCAGAGCTATTAAAGGTTTCATATAACATACTTTCATTGCCTACATGTGTACATATGTATATATTTAACGAAATAAATAGGTACTTCGTGTTATGAAGATTTGCGAGTGGCGGGTCTAGTAAGGGGGTTTTCCAAAAATCTAGGTATTAAGAAAATACAATATTCTAACTGAACGATAACTATGTAAATGTAATTTTCTAAATGGAATAAACATCTGCAGTTTCAACTGGAACTGGGTCTGGAAAAGCTGTCAAAAAGTTACATTTATGTACGTTTTAATTTTGAATTTCCCAAATAGACTCACATATTAAATTCGATGTAATTTCTTGTGAAAATACAAATTGAAGAAAAACTGAACTTGGAATTTCGATAAATGAAATTAGATATTCACTTTCACAAGCGAATATGACATTTTTGTGGCAGTATCAAATAGAGTTACCAGACGCTAACAAAATTCCAAATTTTTCAAATTTTTTCGGTTTTAATTATTTTTAAACCTTCTGACTTTGGAAAGAAACAAATCAATTATAGGTACCTTTTATTACGATATAGAATTTTCAAATTTTGACATTAGAAACTTGTAAATCGAACTACATACCTACATAGTGTCTCCCAGCTTAAATGATGCACTCCTTTTAACTTTGAATAAAAAACAAATGTCATCTAATTTGCTGGGTTTATTAAATTAAGGTTATAACGAAAAAAGAAGGAATTCAAGTTTTTACCATTGAACAAGAGGATATTATTTTTTTTATTGTTAAAAAATAGGTTACAGTATAAATGATGAGAAATTTTAAAATCCCATTTCAATTTAGACCCAAAAAAAAAACACGTTTTTTGGTTAATATTAAGTGGGGTATCCTTTTTGTTTAAGCACTGAGTCCAATCTCTTCGACATTGATTCCACGAGTTTTCTGGTGTACTCCGAAGAAATCAGTCCCCATTTTTCCAAAAGAGCATTTTTTGGGTCTGCCTTCGATCTTATGTCGTGTTTTCTTATTTCGCGCTCAAGTTTTGACCATAAATTTTCGATCGCATTGAGGTCTGGTGATTGTGCAGTTGGTTGCATAATATTAGGGCAGTTCCAAATCAGCCATGCATATGTTTAGGATCGTTGTCTTGGTATACTCGAAAGGTGTCTTTAATATTGAGTTTATAGGCACTTTGCTTTAAAATATCCAAGTACATATTTTTGTCCATATTGCCTTTAATGAAACCATCAGCCCATTTGCTTTTCCAGTCTATGAACTGTCTCTGTGCCAAATTTCAACCAATTCGTTTCAGCCGTTCTTTTGTTATAAATTGTATAACTAACACGATTTTCTTTCATATATCAAAAATATTGACATCTTCATTGACCGCTAGATGTCATTTTCTCAAGTAAGTCAAAATTGGTTGATCGTTACTCAAAATTACTACGTTAATGCACTCAAACATCTTACGTTCTGTCCAAAGGTAAAATTGAAACGTCGAATAAAACGTTCTTGACATAGTATGGGTTTTGGGAAAACAAGAAAAATCGGAACTTTTCTTAGAAGGAATCACAGCCAATCTTATGCAATTTTCAATGGGTTTGACGTGTTTGAACAGGTATAACTTCTTTAATCTACTACATATTTTATCGAAACAAAAAGTATTGTAAAGCCTGTCTCAAATATTTGTATTACAAATAAATTTTTTTTAAATAATTCACTTTTAAAGTTTAAAAAAATAAAAAAACCTGAAAAAAACGCAAAACACGTTCTATTTTTGAGGACTTTTAAATATCCCTCATTAGTTTTTTAGCCTTTTGAACTATATTTTTTTTCTTTATTTTATTTAATAGATTAATTAATTACCTCGGGAGTGACGGATTGACTTCTTCTAAAAAAAAAATATTAACCCTTTAAATGTTCATTGAAAAAGCCCAAATAACAATTAGCTTCCCAGAGAAAATAATGCTTGTGCATATTTTTCTTATTTTTTTTTATTTTTTTTCAGTATTTTTTCTATTGGTCTCCAATTAAAAAATTCTAATTGCTTTGATGCTTTTTTTTAAATAAATTTTTGAAAAAGTGTCTAAATTGGTGTTTTTCCCTTTGAAATTTCCTTTTTACACGCACACATACAAGTTTCAGTTCCCAGTAATTCCACTGCGAAATTAGCGCTTCGAGAGAATTTTTTTCATTTGGAAAAGAAATGAGCACCGCCCACACGCTCTCAAATATTTTTGTTGTTGGTTGTTTCTTCATTTTTGCATCAAGAACAGAAAATGCAATAGAAAAACCGGTTATTGGAATTTGAGGAATATGTAAGGACAAACCAGTTTTTTTTGTCAATGAGTTTACTAGAGCAAGTGTACGTCCAATTCGCGTGGTGGGAAGTATGCAGAACAATATTGTGTTTAGTTCTAGTTTATCTACCTACTTCTTGCACCCTTTACTTTGATGACGTAGCAGAAGTCATGATCGTTTTGTTTTTTATATTTGATCTTGATGTTTTTTGTGGCAATAGAGAGGGGATTTATTGTTCTTTGGCAAAAACAAAAACAATTGCAATGCAAATGAGATCAGAACCGGTTTTCGAGAAAATATATTGAAATGGTAAGGAAACGTACATCTACAGCAAAGACTGAAAAGTCTTTAGTTATTATTGTTGTTTTTTCTTTACTTTTCCCACTTTAGCGTGCTATTGATCTTCGACTCTATTCTTGTTCAAAAGGAGTGTAGAGAGAGAGAGAGTAACAAACAAAAACAAAATTCCTCTGGCCACATAATCCGATGCCATGAAATTCATGACAAAAAAGGTCACTAACACAAATAAAGTCATTTACATGAAGTTTGAGTTTGCCGATCTGGGACACCCAGCCTTAATTGGAACTTTTTTGACAATTAAAAGTATCATGAAATTGTCCATAACCTAAAAAACTTTCACAAAATTTTCTGCTAACAATCCAAAACGTTATCATATCCTGGTAGATTGATTTTCAACTTAGCTAAAATCTCCTTTAAAAGTTAATAAAATTTGACATTCGACTTAAGGCTGGGTGTCCCAGATCGGCAAACTCAAACTTCATGTAAATGACTTTATTTGTGTTAGTGCCCTTTTTTGTCATGAATTTCATGGCATCGCCATATGTGGCCAGAGGAATTTTGTTCTTGTTTGTTACTCTCTCTCAACACTCTTTTTGAACAAGAATAGAGTCGAAGAAAAAAAAATGGGTATCTTTATAAGATCAATAACACGCTAAAGTGGGAAAAGTAAAGAAAAAACAGTATATTTTCTCGAAAACCGGTTCTGATCTCATTTGTATTGCAATTGTTTTTGTTTTTGCCAAAGAACAATAAATCCCCTCTCTATTGCCACAAAAAACATCAAGATCAAATATAAAAACAAAACGATCATGACTTCTGCTACGTCATCAAAATAACAGGCCGACTCCACTAGATATCTGTATCGCCAACTAAATCTCTGACATCTATATCTGTGAAATGTCTTCTCTCTTTGCTGGGCAGTTTATGTCTTGACATTTCATTCATGCAAAAGACTCTGACTTGGAAGTATCTCTGGCAAACGTCAAATAGTAGATACTTCTTCGTCAAGCTTTTTTGAGAATATCGTATTTTGCATTGTTTGTTTATGTTATGAAAAAATAGAAATTAATTTTATGAATAAATTTTGTTTTTTTACCTTTATCTCCTCTGGTTTATTAAAAAAGTTGAATTTTTTTTTTAGTTCGTACTCGAAAAAAAATTGTTTTGGCTCCAAACAAAACCTGCCGGCATGAGAATCAAAAAATAATGAGATCAAATGTCAGCTGCACACAAAAAAGCAACAAAAACAAAACATCTGTCAAATTCATGTCAGACATCTATATCAAGACAAAACCGCTGACATAGATCGCTGGCATCATGTCATAAGATGAGATATCGCGACTCCATTGGAGATTTCATGTCATGATCGGACCGCATGACATAAATTATGTCCTGTGGAGTCGGCCTGTAAAGGGTGCAAGAAGTAGTTAGATAAACCACACACGATATTGTTCTGCATACTTCCCACCACGCGAATTGGACGTATACTTGCTCTAGTAAACTCATTGACAAAAAAAACTGGTTTGTCCTTACATATTCCTCAAATTCCAATAACCGGTTTTTCTATTGCATTTTCTGTTCTTGATGCAAAAAGGAAGAAACAACCAACAACAAAAATATTTGAGAGCGGGTGGGCGAGGCTCATTTCTTTTCCAAATGAAAAACATTCTCTCGAAGCGCTAATTTCGCAGTGGAATTACTGGGAACTGAAACTTCTATGTGTGCGTGTAAAAAGGAAATTTCAAAGGGAAAAACACCAATTTAGACACTTTTTCAAAAATTTATTTAAAAAAAACCATCAAAGCAATTAGAATTTTTTAATTGGAGACCAATAGAAAAAATACTGAAAAAAAAATAAAAAAAATAAGAAAAATATGCACAAGCATTATTTTCTCTGGAAAGCTAATTGTTATTTGGGCTTTTTCAATGAACATTTAAAGGGTTAATAATTTTTTTTTTTCGAAAAAGTCAATCCGTCACTCCCGAGGTAATTAATTAAGCTATTCAATAAAATAATAAATATAGTTTGAAAAAAACTAAAAAACACGCTTTTAAAACCCATCATACTAAAAAAGCGGAAAATAATTTTTAATATAAGCTGAAAACAATAATGAACTAAAAATACAAGTGTTATTGTGAAAAAGCGTTGGGCGCATTGGCCATATTTTTTTTTCATATATCGAGCGCCCACGCTTATTCACAATAACACTTGTATTTTTAGTTCATTATTGTTTTCAGCTTATATTAAAAATTATTTTCCGCTTTTTTAGTATGATGGGTTTTAAAAGCGTGTTTTTTAGTTTTTTTCAAACTATATTTATTTTTAACTTTTTAGTTTAACGTGCTTTAAAAGCGTGTTTTTTAGTTTTTTTTAAACTGTATTTATTTTGTGATTTAAGAAAACATTGAAACATTTCATTGACCCATTTAGTTGATTGAAATTGTAAATGAAATTGGAATTATTTATTTATAATTTAAAATCTCGTAATTTTAATTAAAAAAAAAAGTCACCCATAGCTAGGATTTGATCCCACGACCCTTGACGCTCAAACTGAAACGTGACCACGCTTTAACCAACTGAGCCACCGAAGCGCTTAAAATGAGGGAGTCTATTAATATTTATAAGCGCATAATAAAATCAGGAAAAAGCAGGAGCTGTGGGATTAAAATATTTAATCCTGGTAATCCTGATAAGGATATTGAGATAAACTTATGAAATTATTGTTTTGCCACCGGTTCTTGATATGTGTACAAAATTTTATTAAAATCGGTTCGTGTAAAGTGGGTCAAAATCGAGTGTAAAGGTGTCGGTTACATACATACATACATACATACATACATACATACATACATACATACATACAAGTGAAGCTAATATAAGCGTGTTAAAAAAAAAAGTATAGTTCAAAAGGCTAAGTAATGAAAGAGGGATATTTAAAAGTCCTCAAAAAAAACAACGTTTTTTGCGTTTTTTTTAGGTTTTTTTATTTTTTTAAACTTTAAAAGTGAATTATTTAAAAAAATAAAAATTTGTAATAAAAATGTTTGAGACTGGCTTTACAATACTTTTTGTTTCGATAAAATATGTTGTAGATTAAAGAAGTTATACCTGTTCAAACACGCCAAACCCATTGAAAATTGCATAAGATTGGACTAATTTTTTGCCCATAAAAAAATTAAATAAATTAAAGTCAATCCGTCACTCCCTTAATTAACTTAATTTCTTTTGAAAACACCAAAAAAATTAAATAAAAATCTTAGCTATACCAAAAATAAATGGTGCATTTTAAACTACTATCAAAATAACGACAAAATTGTAGTTTGTTTCACTTTCATAATTACTGTATTATACATTTAAAAATTATAATGATGCAGTGTAGTAGCCCTGTTTATTGAGAATGCATTAATTTTTATTTCAATCAATTAGCATTCGAAATGTAAAAGTTATCGCTTTATTTGTAATATTTCAGCCGTTTTTTTGGCTGGCCACCCAGCCTTAAAAAATTAAGAGAATGACCAATTTCCTGGAAATGCAATGACAGCGATTCATTATTCAGTTTATCAGGATTTAGGGAAATTCTTATTATAGCTGAGCACCTATTTTTAAACTGACAGTTATTTCAAACATTAAAAAAGTTTAAAATAGGGTATCAACCTGTTTTGTTTTTTTTTTTTTTTAATTTTCTTAGTTTCTGTGTACTTTTCGTTATTTTTTTTTATTGCCAAACCTTCTAGGAAACATTATAAAACATTTAAAAGAAAGTTATAGTGCGACCAGAAGAAAATAGGGCTTCTTTTTTATATATATAGAATTATAGATAAAATATGTAGATTCGTATTTCTTTTTATTTACAATATAGATTCGTATGAAAATAAGCAGGAAATCCCTCATGGGGTTGCTGGAACCCGAAAATCCCTTTTGTAAACCCGACACTGATATTTGCACTCCTGAACAGAACAGTTACTTCATACCTCATCTTGACCTAAAGTGTGTATTTTGATTACAATAATTGTTTTAAAATTAGTTAGTTTGCTGAGGAGAAAAAAAATATATGTACTTCTTCTCCGACAATACAATATAGTATTATGTATGTATTGTACATATGTATATAGTAGATATAAAAGATTGAAAATTCACATAATACGTGCGTTGGAGCGAAAAGACTGGGAAGCCTGATGGGTCATCTGCTCATCAGGGCATAACACAAATGGACCTTTGGATCTCACGAACAATCTTTTGTAATCTAATATAAAAGGAAGAATCATAGAAGACTAAGAAAAATGAAGAACAATAGGAATTGTATGTTCAAGTATTTAATGCAGCTGATGAGCTCGCTGAAGACAATAAAGCAGATTTAATTGGAAAATGTAAAAACGAGTACCTACCTTAACTTTACCTTATCATTTTTTTTCTGTTGTATTAGTTAATTATTTTGAAACACAATATGCCTGTTATTTTGTATCTACTTTTAAAGCAGTAAAATATATGTATTTTGAATTATATTTTTCTTCTTATTGTTAACTTTAATTCAGCCTATTCTTAGAAAATATTATCAGTTTTGGGATTTAAGAACTATAGACCATTTCAGAACTATACTCAGTACAGTATAATAATGCATGAGTTAAAATGTTTGCAATTCTATATTCCAGCAACTGTCAAAGTTGCGAATGACATCCATGTGGCAATATATGTATCTATGGTATTTCACGCTGTTCGGGACGATGGCGATGGGATGAAAAAAATAATCCATTGAATTGTAAATACTCAACTCGAATTACCAAAATAATAAGGGCGACCACAACCAGTTGAGTACGCTCAGAAAGGCATAAATTAATACATACGTATATGTAAATATTATGGAAAAAAGTGAAACAAGCAAACAAGTGTCAATTTAGCTTCTATCAAGGATTGACTTGTGGCTTAAGGCAAGGCAGCATTAGTGGTCCTTGTTTCTTTTCAAATGATAAGAACAAGTCACCCTAAGCTTTTATTTTAAAGGGTGATGTTAAAAGACCTCCAGGGAACAGAGTTAAAAATAAATTTGTTTTTATAAATTATTTCTATGTATGTACACTTGGGCGTATACGTACTTTTTCACTTTGGATTTGATCTATTTTATTATAGATGAACAAAAGTTAATAATAGTTAAGGAAAGAAGAAAAGAAAATATGACGAGATACTAACACGAATCCAATAATATCAAGGGAAGATAAATATTTGGCGATTTGGACAACGAACGCTGAGTCGAAACTACCAAAAGCAAAACCCCAAAACCGAAGAGTACCAAGGTACTAATTCGCGAGGTACAGTCGAACTTCCATAATTGGAACTCTCAAAAAGAAAGACAAAAAGTTCGACTTATAGAAACTTTGATCTAAGGAGATAAGAAAAAAATGTTGAGTTTTGTATAATCAAGAGTGAAAATGATTATTGAAGCTTAAAAAAAGTCAGTAATCATTCTTTGACGTTTTTTTCATTACATTTTAATTTATAAAAAAATTCCATCCCGTGTATTATTATTAACACCACTCTCAACTTCACTAATGTCTTTCAGTTTTTGTTCAAAAGTTAAATGCTTTAATTTTCTTCCTGAAATTGAAATATGTGACTCCTTCCAAAGTTCAGATGAAAAATCTACAACATTTAAACACAACCATCCCTCTTCCACAAAGAAACTTTCAAATCTTATCACTCAATTTATTTTCAAAAAAAATTAAACTAAATGGAATTTCCCGAATTTGAACAAAGAGAAAAATAATATGTATCCTACTGGAAAGCATACAAAATAATCATAGTAGACTAGAGTTAATTTCAAAAAAAAAAAGTGAAATAATAGTGATTTCCCCAGTTAGAGAAATTCGAGTTAAGGAGACTTTTTGACTTCAAATGCAATTTAAAAAGTTCGAAACATAGATAACTTCGAAGTACAGTAGTTCGAATTATGGAGAACAGAATTCATGAAAATAAAGTTTAAAAAGCAAAGAAATTGGACTTAAGGAAGTTCGAGTTATGGAAGTTCGACTGTATAGTATACAGAAACTAAGCAATGTTAATATTGTGTAAGGTCACGTTTTTTGAAAAGGTTTCAACGTACATTATATGTTTAAAATAAAAAGAATTTCCAAATAATTTTTATTTGAATTTTAAATGATTTGCAATATGCTATTTCGGTAGATGTCACTTTTTAAGCTGTAGTTTTTTTGGCATTTGACAAGTAGAAAATACATCCATTCCTCGTCGTACTTTCGAATTGGGCATTCTACAAACGTCATTTGTGTGGTATTTAAAAAACATCCATATAGACATGTATTTAAAGGCCACGTCTTTTGAGGTTCTTCCAAATCATTTCCACGTATAATTGGCCGTTCAAATTACCTCTACCGAACACAACAAGATCCGTGTGAGCTTCAGAGCTTATGACTCTCCAAACCATAACTGACCCGCCTTGGTAATCCTCTGTTTCGGTTATCGTTCATGAAAAAAACCTTTCGTTTTTGGGTCTGCAGACTTCCTGGTGTCCGTCTGAACCTCGCAGGTCTATTCTGAGTTCGTCTGAGATTAGGACGTCCCTGCATTTCTTTGCAGTCCAATTGACATATTGTGGCGCAAAACAAAGTCTTTCTGTACGGTGCTCTGGCAGGAAACCGAGTGATTCTGAGAAATTTTTCGAACGCTTGACCAGAGTGGATCTAATTTGCTATAACACCCGTCACTTAGTGATTTTTATTATAGACCGATGGATGAGTAAGAAGTCTAAACAATGTATTACCAACACAACCTGGATCGGTGTGTGTAAAGAGGTGGTACGTTTTGATGAGCTACTTATTGGTCTTTTTCTTTTGACCTTAGTTGACAAGGAACTTCAAAGATGACTGAAGTTCCTATTTGGTGCCTCCTCGTGGCTCCTGCTGAACAGAACAAAATTCAAACTAACTTTGGGCGTTACCTGAGCGCTTTTCCATAGGTCTGAAAATGTGTTTAGGCCCACCGTGGAATGAGTTCCAAAGGGAAGGTGTCCACGTTAAAGCTTGCTTTCATTATTTTGTATGGTACTCTGGGAGCAATTCGGAGGAGGGCGCGATATTTCTCACTTCAAAAAGACGTATCCGAACCTCAGTAGCGGTACACAAAAGCGATTTCTGAGTATGCAGCTGATGATAAAGCGATCATCTCGAGCTGAAATGCATAGAAAAGGTTGTTTAATCAGAGCGCTACAAAAGTTTTTTTAAATAAAACAAAATCGGTTTTCGATATCAATGAAATTCTTTATTCCTGTGAAAGTACGTTCGATGCCATTATGTATGGAACTCGATTTCTTTTGCATGGCCACCACGGACACGTTTGTAGAAGTCCAGGAAATAGGGTAACGGCGTCAAATCGCACGACCGAGGCGGCCAAGCGACTGGACCATTTCGTGAGATAACGCACGTTCTCCAAACTTGGTTTCCAATAAATTGATTGTGACATTCGCTATGTGGTTTGCGGCGCCGTCCTGTTGGAACCACATGTCCTCCGAGTCCATATCATCCAATTGGGGCCAAAAATTTTCAGTTATCATTGAACGCTAGCGATCTCCATTCACAATAACTTGCCGGTCTTGATCATCACGGAAGAAGTATGGCCTAATGACGCCGCCCGCCGCCGGCCCATAAACCACACGAAACCGTAATTTTTTCGGGATGCAATGATGACTTATGGAGTACGTGTGGATTGCTGCCTGACCAATACCACATATTTTGTTTATTGACGAAACCATTCAGTCAGAAATGAGCTTCATCACTGAAGATGATTTTTCGATGAAAATCCGAATAATTTACAAGTTGTTGCTAAGCCCAATTCACGAACATACGACGCTTCTGTTGGTCAAGCGGCTTTAGTTCTTGCGTCAATTTAATCTTGTAAGGATGTAGGCCAAGATAACGACGTGTGAGAGACACAGCCACAGCTATATTCTCGACACTACGGGCACTCCTTTGTCTCACTGGCACGGGAACATTTTGTACTGTGCCTGTGGATTCAAATTCAAATTTTTCCACTAGACGCTCAATTGTTGATCTGCTAGGACGATTATTACGACCATAAATTGGACGTAGCGCTCTTAACGTTGAGGCCACTGACTCAGAATTTCGGTAGTAAATTTTAATAGCTTCGACTCGTTGTTGGCTCGTATATTTTCCCATCATGAAATGGAAAACCTTACTGAAGAGAAATGTCAAAAGAGCGGCAAGAAATATGGCGTCGTTTGCTGTCCCTGTCGCTCAACTTTTGTAGCGTCCCTGTTGAAAAACCCGATACATATAACGACCTTGAACTGGCCTTCTCATAGCCAGTCTTCCGAAATCTTGGGTTTTCCAAGCCCCATATGCGACAATTTTGTTTATTTCACCAAAGTGAAAATGGGCCTCACAGTCAAGTTGATTTTTCGATGAAATTCGAGATCATTTTTATGCATTTCAAGGACCCAATCAGCAAACCCTAAATGCGTTGTTGAAGCTTGTGGTGATCCAATTTTATTAAATGGGGTAGTTTCTCGTTGTCAAATGTCAAAAAATTACAGTTTTAAAAATGACATCTACCGAAATAGCAAAATAACACCTCTTATTGCAAAACCCTTTACTTTCTGTCAGTTCAAAAATATGAAGATCCCTTCCCAAAAACATCCCTTACGACGCGACGCGGCGGTGTGTTTTTCTCCTCAAAATGGAGTTAAATTCTTTTGATCCCCTCCTCTGATACATACCAGAAACTCCCTGAAAAAAGCTTCCCGATGCAAATTGCACAAAGCTAACAAACGTTATATTAAAGAACTTAATTCCGAAACAAAAGCAAAGCGGTTGGCTTGATTTTATGCAATGTAGCATCATCTATATACATAGACTATACTCTGATGTTTCATATCATAAAAATAACCAGAATTTATATCTTTTCGTTTCGCAACATCTTATGCAAATCATGATTAAGCACACTACAAAATACTTTGTGATGAATTAATGCAAAGCTGCTTTGTATTTGAAAAACTAATTATTTAAATGTCTGATGTCGGTAAGGCAGGTCTGTATACAAAGAAGAGTGTACAATGTACGATGTACGGTATACCTACTCCTGCATACGTAAATTTCATTAATTTTTCTTGTGTAAGGACAAAAACAAAGAACTATGTATACCTACTATTATCCTTTTATCAGTCAGTATTATCGTGAAGCTTGTATAATTTTATATTCACCGCATCAAATAATCAGAATAAAAAAATATTTACCCAAAACAAACAAACAAACCTTCCTACCTGCCTGTAGTTGTTTGTTAATACATACATGTATGCATATGTTTGTATATTAACTGTTGTGAATTATTTGATTTCTGTATACAAAAAGTCTTACTTAAATATATTTATGCCAAAAACAGGATGTTACGTTAACGTTGCAAAAAAAAAAAACAAAAAAAAAAGGGTTGACATAATATTATCTACCAGTGAAATGTTTCGATTGGGAAAAGGGAAAGCAGCAACCTGAGATATGGAAAACGCTTGTTAAATTCCTGACGAAAGAAGGCCACATATCCAAAATGTATATTGGAATGTATGTATGTGTATGTGTGTGCATGTGTGTGTAGTTAAGTAGGGACGTTTTTTTTTTTTTTTATATGACGAATTTTATAGTGCCTCCTATGGGGTTTGCTTTGAAGTTACCTCGCATATAATAAATTATATCATACGAATTCAATGTATTATGCGATATACTGACATACATACCTACATATTTTTAATGCAAATTAATTAAATTTTATACAATATATATATATGTAAGTATGTATATGTAGGTATTACTTGTGACAGCAATAATAATATTTCTGATACGCTTTGTGAACGAAACGCTCACCTGATCTTGCAATTTATTAATTAGTGAGTTCTGCATAAATAATAAGCAATTGAAGTTTTTTCTTCGGTTGAAAAATTTTATTTTAAGAAATAACGGGTGATTTTTTAACTGGTTTGGTTTTGGCAACACTGGTTTTGACAGCTGACGTGTGTTTAGTACCTTGTGTCACTGTCAAACAGCTTCAGTTTGGTTTGCAATTTAACCATGGATCGTCTTACAAATGAACAATGCTTGCAAATTATTGAATTTTACTATCAAAATTCGTGCTCGGTTCGAAATGTTCATCGCGCGCTGCTTCCATTTTATGGCCGGCATTCTCGACCTTCTGAGCAGTCTATTCGGAAGATTGTGACCAAATTTCGCACCAAATTTACTTTGTTGGACATTAAACCACCAACACGTTTACGTACTGTGCGTAGTGAAGAAAATATTGCGGCCGTATCAGCTAGTGTGACAGAAGACCGCGAAATGTCGATTCGGCGCCGCCGTTCCCAGCAGTTAGGCCTTTGTTACAGCACTACGTGGAAAATTTTGCGGAAGGATTTGTTCGTAAAGCCTTTTAAGATACAGCTGGAGCAAGAACTAAAGCCAGCCGACCTACCACAACGCCGAATTTTTGGTGAATGGGCTCTTGGAAAGCTGGCCGAGGATCCGCTTTTTTATCGAAAAATTTTGTTCAGCGATGATAGGCTCATTTTTGGTTGAATGGGTACGTAAATAAGCAAAATTGCCGCATTTGGAGTGAAGATCAGCCAGAAGCATTGCAACAGCTACCAATGCATCCCGAAAAAGCCACTGTTTGGTGCGGTTTATGGGCCGGCGGCATTATTGGGCCATATTTCTTCAAAGATGATGCGAATCGCAGCGTTACTGGCAATGGTGAACGCTACCGAGCGATGATAACAAACTTTTTTTTGCCCGAAATGGAAGTTCTTGACTTGCATGATATGTGGTTTCAACAAGACGGTGCCACATGCCACACAGCAGGCGAAACAATGGCGCAATTGCGAGGCGAGTTTGGTGAACAGTTAATTTCGATCGTGCGATTTGACACCATTAGACTATTTTTTGTGGGGGTATGTCAAGGCTAATGTCTATAGGGACAAGCCCGCTTCGATTGACGCACTGGAAGCCAACATCCATGCATTCATTCGTGAATTACCGGCCTATATGTGTGAAAGAGTATGCCAAAATTGGACTCAGCGAATGGGCTACCTGAGACGCAGCCGCGGTCAACATTTGCATGAAATTATCTTTAAACATTAAATTGCAAGGTTCAAACTATCGATTCAAATAAATATTTCATTCATTTTTTCGAATTCTTTGTGTTTTTTTTTTAAGTTCTAAACCTCTTAAAAAATCACCCATTATTAATTTGAAACGATGCTGGAACGGGGAGGGGGGGTGGTGAGCTGCGGCTGTTCTCATGGAAGAATTAGTATATAATGTCAAAAGAATGCAATTTGTTTAACTGAATTGATAAATCAACTAAAGAGTTTCTCAAAATGGATTCTCAAACTTTGGCACTTGACTGGACTGCTGCTGTCTTGTTTGTAATTTTTAAAGATTAACTGTCAAATCCAAACGCAGATCTATGTAACATTCGAAAACATGTGGAAATGATAAAATTAAGTATTCTTTCTCTGTTTTAGCAACGCAACTTTTGCAGTGATTTCTTTTACAGCCATCATATTTGATTTCTCGAGATAACGGTATTGATTGATTACTTCGAGTTGACAGGTTCAATAATAATTTACTCTCCAAGAACGAGATCTGTCAAAAATAACACTTCTATTTATGAGATTGTTCAGGAGAATCAAAAGCAGTCGAATCGTTGTTTCCTTGCCTCGCATGAACATTTTGACAAATTTTTCATTAAGACTTCGTTAAAACTTCAACTTCACAGGTTAACAAACTAGGCTTTTGAGCAGTGTTTTCAACTTTGGTTGAAAAAATAATATTCTACGTAAATGTTAAAACTTGCGACTTGAGGTTTTGAAAATAACTCTTATATTATGAAAAAAAAGTTTTTAAATACAATAACCTCGGTTAAAATTTGACAGTTTAATTGGTATATCTTTTGATGACTTTTCAAGTAGGTAAATTTAAGCTAGTTTAATATTGCACACATGTATCAACTTTCTGACAATATATCACAATTTATAAAGATAGAACCTGATGGGGGAACTTAATGATTGCATTGCTTTAAAATTTTTGAAAGTTTTTGTGCGCATAAAAAATGTCAAGTATTTTTTACATGTAACTAAATAACCTCATGTTCTTCATAAGGCTTGAGTCTTTTTCGTCAAGTTTTGTATGTGGGTAGCCACGCCTCTACGATGGAAAACACTTAAGTTTTCAAATCGTTTCTTTGTAATTACTATTAGGTACGTCAAATCCTTTCAACATTTTTCAAAAGTCAGAAATGTTCCTGAAAAAAATGTTAACCATTACATAACACCTCTGTGTAACAAATCTCAGAGGCGCAAAATTTTAAACAACCTATTGTTAAGGACTTAACATTTTACTAACTAACAATTTGCTAAATATTTAACAATTTACTAACGACTCAACAATTTTAATTTTTTTTTCGTTTTGCTAACTAGTAAATTGCTAACTTCTTTTTATTAGAAAACAGGCATCCGAACATGTCCAAATAGTGACAGTTCATGAGAATTACCAAAGCAAACATACTTAAACAGACCCATTAGTTGGAAATGTCTCAACTGTAAACTGGACAATGTTTATTCTCGTATTCCATCATCCTGATGTAGATTAGATAACAAAAAAGCATTTTTCTGCACAAAGTCTTTAAATATTTCGAAATCTTCGTCGTATTCCGATAACATTTTATTTATTAAAAACAATTTTTAGTTCCCGAATTATGAAAAACACACGAATCAACACTTTAAAGTGAAATTGGAAAGAAATATTGCAAGGAAATTAGCAAATTGCTAAAAGTTAAAGTAGGGTTTTCGGGATTTTAACTTTAGCAATATGTTAGGAGATAGTAAAATGTTAAAATCGTTTAAAATTAGCAAAACCATCTTTTTAGTTTAGCAAATTGCTAAAAATGGGTTTAACAATTTGCTACATCGTTTAAAAATTTGCGCCAGAGTTTTTAACTTTTTTTGTATTTAATTCCTACAGTTTTTTCAAGTGTTAAAACTGCTCGTGCAGGTCGATACAACGCAACAAATCGTACTCTTGTACGAAATTTCAAAGTTCAAAAGTTTTTGAACCACTTGAAGATTTCAAATTGTGGTTAGGTTTATATACTTGACTAGTTGACTAGCAAATTTTGTGAATTTGAGGTTTAGAACTGTATTTATTCAATCAAGGGAATTAATTTCTCTTGACCCAAATCGTACACGGAATACTTGTGGTTTCAGCAGAAGTAACGAACGACGTGCTACAATAAACACTTTGTACTTACCACTTCCAAGCGTGGTTATTCCCCAACGCACGAGTTGTTAAAATTCCTCCTGTGGAGCTGACATATCCAAGGCATCACAGGTTGTTACCAATTAAACTCAAAATTTTAGGGAAAAAATTCCTGAAACTAAATGAACTCTTGAATAATAATAAAATAAAAATAACTAATTGGATAGGAATTAATAAACAGGTTGATGGAAACTATTTTAAAAAAATATAAAAATACAAAATCCATTTTTGTACAATAAATTATCTTTTTTTTTATTAATTTAAGTTTTCAGATATTTTCTAATTATTTTTTTTCTCACAGAACAAGTTGCAGTAAAGTTAAAAACTAAAAGACAATAACTTAAATAATTTTATTTATCTATGTAATTAAATACATGTATGTATACATTTATTTTTTATTCTGTTTACACTAAAATTTTAAGTACTTATATAATTTTAATGTCTAACTAGAAGATATACTTACACATAATTTTATTTATTGCTGTTGTTTTTATTTAATTTTATTTATTTTCTTTCCTTCTAATATTCTACAATGCTACTTTTTTTTAGTATTAAGGATTCTATATGCACAACATGTAAAAATAGTCTATTATTTATATAAGAAGTTACTTAGTTTCTAAAATATTATTTGTTTTTATTATTTTATTTATACTTAATATTTTATATGGTATAAACTGTCTACGTACATAGCTAGGTAAGTAACATTCTTAGAATTAAATGTTAAATGATTAAGCTTATATTATTTCCAGTCAAATTTGTTTTAAATATATTTATACATTTTACAAATTAAATTAAAAGTTTAAAATGATGCAAAGAAAAGATATATTTGAAAATTTTAAATATTTTTGCAAATTACATTATTTTGATTGTTTTTGTATTTTTTTGTATTTCAAGAATTGCCATTTCACTTAGAATAATAATAATAATAATAATTTATATAAGTTGCAATTAATTATTAATTTTGATTTTAAAAATTTGATTTTAATATCATTTCTAGAGTCAGATTTGATGAGTGTTCGAAATACTTTTGTACAACTCATCGGATAAAGATATTTAGTATAAATATTATATAATTTCAAATGAAAAAATGGAAATTATTTAAAGACTTTTTTGAGGTTTAAATTATTATACATCGTTTCATTATGTACTTCAAATTAAGTTTAAGAACAATTACAAGCCTTTAGTTCCATCATGTTTTTGACGACTTGACGAATTTCGATTTCTTTAAGTCCAAGGTTGAGTTTTAAAATAGTTTATATCAGTTTTTGAGAAAGTGAAAAATAAACTTAGAAAAAGTCGTGTCAAAATCCTTAACTCTTTTAGAATCTGTATAAATATCTCCAGTTTTAGAGTTAGTTATTGTATCCGTTTTATTTTTAAAGCTATCAACTAGTGGCAATTAACATTTATGACAGTTAAGAACTGTTATAATAATTAAATGTGGTTAAATTGCTCATTTTTTGCTCGAAATTCTTTTATATTTCAGTTATACATAACTGTTTTATTTTTGTCATCAAGCAAATGCTAGAAATCAGAACTTTATGGCGTTTTCAATTGGCAATCTGGAAGCAGAAAATATCTAGCATTCTGAAAGCGTTCAATTGGGTAAAAGTGACAGTTCTGTAGTTGACACATGTCACACTTTACCAATACACTCTTGGAATCAGAATGTGCCGGCTTGAACGGCAGATGCAACCTTTAAGAACATTGATTACATTCTGAAGCCAAGGATGAGAAAATTTATACGAAAAATTCAGTTTTGGGGAAGCAACAGGATTTTTTGGCCAAAAATTATTTCTTTTTAAATGTTTCTTATATTAAATAAATGACATCTTTTGATTGAAAAATATTTTATAAATTGTGATATTTTAAAAAAGAAATTTAATCTCACACGAGTATTATTAATAGAAGAAATTAAGTATTTATACAATTCTTTTCAGGTTTCACCGGCGACGTATTTAAATGAGACATTGACTCTTTGAACGCATCCCTTAAGCCAATGACCAATCTGTCAATGTCAAAACATTCAATGAATGTTGATCATTGTGACGTTCAGAATCTGACGAATGATTTACAGATGAAATGACCACAATGATGTTTGACAGTTTTAATAGTGAACAAGTGTCAAAAACAAAATTGACATTTAATTTCTTTAACAGCCTTCGAAATGGTTGACTACAAATTTAAGTACAAAACTATTAATCCAAGCCCAAATTTACTTTAACAAATATGGCCACCACGTTACAGTAAACGCTATACAGACAGATCCATTTTGAAAGGTTATTATTCATTGGTCAACTGCAACAAAAATCTCAGAATGATACAATTTTCAACAAACAATCCTTGTTACAAAAATAAACAATGTCTTTGCAAAATGTTTCAAAATTAAATTTACCAAATACCAGATGCACACGACATCGTGTATAAACTCCCCCTCAGCTATGTTTTGAGTTATGTCCTTAGTACGAAAAGTTTGACACTTTCATTCACTTCAACACTCAATCCTAATCCCGAGGGTGGAACCTATTTATGAATATGTATAGTACCTACACTCGTATTTTCCTCATAAAATGAGTTCACTATAATAATCTTAAGAGAACAAGAACAATAGCTTGTAATTGTGCTTACAAATTTTGAGTACCAAGTACTTGTACGTAAGTTGCATTTCCATCCACAAGTACTCCACTTCCCTTTACATGTACGAGTACCTACATATTTATATGTATGTATGTATTATGCTTCTTAGGAATCTTCTTGAAAATACATACATTCTCTCCGTATAAGTAGGGACATTGTGTACATACATACATACCCGTACATGACACTTGTAACTTATATTGTTTTATAATAATTAAATAACATACGATGCGAAAATAAATTCCGCTGTCAACAAAAATAACAGAAAATAATAATTAAGGTATCTATACTCGTACCAGTAGCATCATCCTTATTAAATCAGCAGGAAAAACTTGGAAAATATGTTTCCCTTTCCATATACATACACATATAATGACACTTTCGAGCTCAGAGCTTCGGGCTACCAGCTTCGACATCACAATGTCAACATTGACATCGACATCATCTACTCTGTCACTATTATCTTCAGCACTCATCATCCGTTATTGTATAGCTGCCACGGAAATCACTTAACGGTGTCGCATTTGTTGTTGATGGTGTCATCAATGGCGCACCCTGAAACGATATTGCCAACGGAAGTGCTGACGGTGCACACAAGCTGAGGGCGCTCCTTCCTTCAGTCACAGAACGATAACGCGGTGGTCTACCGGATCTATAAAAATGTAAACAACAGCAAAATATTCGTGCATAAATAAAAATGATAAATTAATAAATAATTTTTCGCTGTCAACAGCACAAAATACAACACACTCTTAAATTTTAAATAATATAATTATTATTTAACCTACCTCTCGCAATTGCACTTCAGCAAACGAATAAATGCCGCCCGAAATGTTCGGTTGAAAATCGTGTAAATTATTGGATTTATCGTCGATGACACATAACCCAACCAGAGGCAAGTGTCGACAACATGCTCAGGTACATGGCATTCGGGACAGGCCGCAAACAGGATGTTCAGGATGAAAAATGGTGACCAGCACAATACGAACGTGAAGAAAACTAAACCAAGTACTTTTGTGGCTTTTTGTTCTGTCGCAACGGCATTTGCTGACAGATTGTTACGTTTGTTACGACTGTAAAAATGTTAAAGTTAGTGTTAATGATTACGTTACGGTTACGGCATTAACAATTGGTTTTTGCCGAATTTTATATGCATATAGGCATACCGCAAATTAAGGGCAGGTGTCGTCACGCTGTTCAGGGAGAACTTAAAGGATTTTAATTTGCACCTTCGAGTTTCTCGGCTAATTGAATCGGGTGTTTGGGTAGCCTGCTCACAGGTGGGTCCTTGATGATGCTGCTGATGCTGATGCTGTTGTATAGACCCACCAACAGAAGATGTCAAATTAGAATTGGTCCGAGAACTGGTACTGCTGTTGGCACTTGAGTAACCCAGTTGCGGTTGCGATGAACTCGCCCTTACCGCAGCTCCTGATGATGGGCGCCTGAATCGGGAGAGAGAAATTTAATTTGAAATTAAATGAAATTCCTATACGAGCTGGCTGACGAGTAATTAAATTTCTCATAACATTGGTTACGGTAAGTTACCACTACCGCATCGTCCTACACATATACAAATGTACATAATTATGTACACATACATATGTAGTACTCGACTATAGCCCAACAACGACAACGACCGACGACGTCGACGTGCATAAGGAAATATTTTGAAGTAGGTATTTTTTGTGTGGCACTGTAACTGTATTTAGTGTCTGAGTGTCTGGCTAGTGACTCCAGACCGAGGGGACTGCGGATTGGGTTGGGGTATGTTATAATTATTTTATATGTTGTTGGGGAAATTGCTCTTGGGTTAGTAAGAGTTAAATTAACGAAATTGTTTGGAAAATCGAACACACAATTTGTGCAAAAGTATCTACGAGTAACTTACGACTAACCTAACCTACATACGAGTACCTACATATGTATATTCTTCGTTGGTTTCGAATGTGTGTTAGGTATAAGAGTATAGGTACGAGGACAAGGGTCATCATCATCCGATATTTTCATGAGTTTCATCAACAAAAGTTAAAGGTGAATAATTGTACCTTTGCATGTTGATATAGCTTCTACCGTTACATAAACAGATTGTTAACCAGGGTTACAGGACTTCGGAAATTTATAACCTAAGCCAAAGAGTAAATTGAATTGAATAGTAAAATGCTCCCAACGAACGTGCATAGATAGACGATATCGATACAAAATAAGTTTTGACAAAAACTAAACTTTTATGGAGCTTCGTTAGTGAATTAAAATTCACAGAACTTTAAGCAGTTATGGTAGATGCATAATTTGTCAATAACTAACCGTTAATTAATTTTGAACATTTTAATTTTGTCCCTAATAATTTTATATTTTTCTTACTGTTCCACTGTAGAGTTAATACGTCTGTCTACTGTATACAAATATCCATTATTCTTAGATCATGAAACATTTAGATATTAGTTTTTCCCTTATCGAGTGGTGAAAGAAAATGGCTTTGGCGTGTCCTTACATTAATTTCAGACTGCAACGATGCACAATGTTGATTCAGAAGCTTTATAAAGATTTATCTTTTATATTGTTACATGAAGCTGAATCATTAAACAGACTGCACTTAAAATGAAAAAAAAAAACTGCCAGTTTCGGTCATAATGTGAAAAGGATATGTGGGTAAAGGAGGAATATAGTATGTGTATACGTGTACTGTAATGACCTACATTACATAGATCAAACCAGAGATAATGATGATGGGTTAATTTTCAAGATTTTCCTGGATCATACAATTTTTTCCGTAAATTTCTTGATGTTTCTTTTCAAACTGTATTTCAATTAATTATTGCTAATGGATTTGAGTGTCTCGACGAGGAGGGAAATTTTAATAAAGATGGAAATTACATTGTAACAATTTAATGGTAAAATAAGGAAAAGTTCAGCTTTTTAAACTTATCTTAACTAAAATAAAGATCGCAAATGGTCGTTAATTTTGACAGTTCATTCAAAAGAGCTGTGAATTGTAATACGAACGAAAGTTGAACTTGTTTAAGTATTTTTGTATAAACCCTTTTAAAGATTTCAGACACAATTTTATTGGTACTTTAACAATGACTTTTAAGCGCACTCAGGCAGTGTGCATTGTGCAAAGCACTTTACTTGCATTTTATGTGGAACATGTATAATAAATATCAACTCGAAATGTCAAATGGTTAAACTAAGACATTGATGTCAAAGAACAGATGTTTAAGTATCTAAGCAAAAGAGACAACAACATAATCCATTAATGTATGTTGCTTTAATTTAGATGCGTTCTTAATGACTAATAAAAATGTCAAATGTCACACGTTTCCATTTTTGCGTACTCAGAGTTGGAGTTTTTCGTATTTAGTCCCAACCACTGGTACTGAACTGTCAAGCAACTCGAAATGTGCCAATATAAGTTAAACCACGAACCTGGTGGAACTAATAACGGAAAACAAAAGTTTATTAGTATTTTTATTTTCAATGAATAACTTTGAATTAGTCAGAAATAAGTTATGAGGCCGAAATTCCTTAAAACAAAAAAAAATTATGATCCAAGGTTTAAATATTGAACCTCGGGTGAATGTAGAATTGGTTCCCAAACCTCTGTTGAACTTCAACTGAACCGTCGAGTCTTCGAGATCATTAAATTGTCCGAGTAGCTCAAGATAACATTTTTGATCTTTCTTTTAATTTTTTATAAATTGAGGACAACTCCAATTCTAAATACTTTTTTCATATTTCATTATCGAACAAACTCTTCAAATTTTTCACTATGGTGATGCAGTTAAATTTTCCTATAGTTATCTTCTCATCAAAAAAACTTGAGGATGCTGAAACTTAATTTGCATCAGAAAAGAACGCCCATTTGTCCTTAAGACCGCATATACTAGGTACGCGGAAGAAACCTCCACTTATAGATATTTAAAGAAAGTACTCCTAAATTCATATTTCGTCCTCTTAGTAGTCCATAAGTTTGGACTAACTTTAATGGCTACTGAAAATGTCACTGCCGAATTTGATAAACCGCAAGTAGATACTTAATTTCTATGATGGAGTTATTCTTTTCATGTTTCCAAAGTCGACGTGACCCTTCTTGTCTATTAAAGTTTGTAATTGTTAATGCGGGCTACCACCTTGACCTGATTAACTGTAACATTTTCTTGTCCTTTCTCCTTTTTTTTTTGTGCATTGCAAGCTATTTTTCATGGACTTGTAGAGTAGAGTTTAGGTTAGGAATACAATATTTGATGGACGACCAAACTAAAGTTTCATTCTTTCAACTGCTGCGATTGAAATACACAATAAATCATGGGTTGGAGGAGGTATAAAACTTTTTTAATTGGAGTAAATGAAAACCGTGAAATTAAAGACATCGCGATAATTGAGAATTCATTGGAGCAATAAATAACGAAATTTCCTATAGTTTATAATTATTGTCATGTTCATTTCGATGTTGGTGGTTGGGTTGTGTTTGAATGGAGAGTATTTCCAATTGCCTGAAGGTTAAGAAACTTTTTTCATTTTTCTACTTGTTCTGGGAAATATTCGATAGAGGAAGTTTCTATACGTATATAGAATGCGTTTTCGTGAATGCAAAATATAGTTAAAGTTTTGTTACCAATCGAAAATTTCGAGGCAATTCGAGGAATATGGTTTTTGAAATACCAAATGACCATCAGTAGTCAATCAATGTGCATTTCTATGTCATCCGGATGTTTCCTTATTTATTCAACAAACGAATGAAATTGCTTCAGCTTTGTTTTTCTGTTGTTTGTTAATTGAGAACTACATTTACATTATTTCTAAGAAGTCATTATTATGTTTGCTGGAATTTTTCGTTCAGGGTTTTGCAAAAGCTCCACCACAAGGGCTATGGTTTGTCAAAATGTCAGCTATAAGCATCTCTTACAGATAAGAACGATTGGTTTGGTCGTTGTGATCCATTGATTAATACGATTGTTCGATATCAGTGACAATTGAAGAATTCAATAAATTCTAATGTCAATTTCTTACAACCGAAACGATGAATATAAAGTTAACGAAACGATTGGAAAAAATATTTCGATCAAATTGACATTTATTCATTGGTTGATTGATTATAGAAAGTTTCGTTCATTTTTATAACAGTTTTATTACAGTTTTATTAACTCCGAAAGCTTCTTCGTTGTATTCAGAAATGATAGAGAATGACGAAGAAATAGCTATGCCGACCAGCTTTTTTTCTTTTTTTTATATGTGTGTATATTTTTACAGTCTCGTTTTCAGTTGACACAACAACTTTATTCTGTACGACAGAGAAAGAAGTGCCACTAAATGTCACAAAAAATTTTGACATTGGTATAAACAAATTGAGATCTAGTTGATATTGATAATATTTGCTGTCAAAAATGACGTATGTATATTTAATTTGGGATTTTTCAACTTTCACAACTATCCACAGCAAATACAATTAAATTATGTACGAATGAAATTGACTTATTACGGTTTAGAAACGTCAGAATTGCTGTCTTCATTTTCAAAACAATTAAACCAAAAATTAAGAGCATTAAAACATTGCACACCAGATTAGTTTATTGGAAAAGTAGCAAAATGTCTTTAATTTTATTCTAGTTTTAATTAAAACAAAAATAGGTGCCTATCTGAAAAACAATTTAATCTCATGAACATTTAATTTTATAATTTCATACTATCGTTCTAATATGGGAATGTGTGTATGTATGTATTTATGAATGTACTGTACAATATACATACATACATAGGTAGCTGCTGTTCAGCTCAGCTTTCAGAGCTATGATAATTGTTAAATGGTTTCATTTATCACAGCAACTTAAAGCAACGCAACGCAATCAAAATTCTAGTTATGAAATTCAGACAAAAGTCGTACGTACCATACCACCCAAGCCTGGCGTCCTTTTTCGCAATTCGACTTAACTTAACGAACAAATGAACGCCAACTCAACATGGTACACATTAAAAGTCGAAAGTTTTTTTTTCTGCATTTAATTTTTTCTTTTTTTTTTGTATTGTTTAAATTACGTACAACTTGTCTTTTATTCGGTTTTGTGCAGTTTTAGCATTCACTTTGCAGTGTTGGCAATTGTATAGTGAATAAGTTGCTATTATTCAAAGTAACTACATACTCGTACATAATATTAAAAGAAACGAACGGAAAAGCTACACACGGAAGCACTTAGCAAGTTTTCTATATCCTTGCGATAAAAATATAAACTTTAAGGTGTATGTACATTGTACATGACATGCGTGCATACTTCATGTTCATACCTTAGAAACTGACATGGTTATTTAAAATTTATACATACATTTATGATTGATGTCAAAACGGTTGAAGTTTGAATATTACAATATATATTTCAATCCTCTCTCTCTTTTTAACCAAGTTAATTTCTCGCTTTTCACTTTGACAGAATTGCGAGTTGAAATTGTTCAAGTAAAAAATCCTTCCGTGTGTCAAATTGAAAGTATGAAAAAACAATAATAAATAAAATGAATAATTTTGAATGCAAATACATTTTTGCTCTTAAATTGTACCTTGAAGAAAAGTTAAGTCCAAGTGTAATATAAAAATATAGATTCTGCAATTATTGTGTTGTGACAGCTGTCAAGTTTACCAGATATTTATTTATAGCGCAATGTCAAAATAAGATTTGCTGTATTAAGTATGGAATCTATTAAAAAAATATTATCTGACTATAATTAAGTATTGACTGATCTGATATGAAAACACAATATTTTCCATTTTATGAACGCAACCAGTGTAGTCGCATTTCTTCAAGAAAATGTAACAATTTGAATATGAAAACGTAACAAAATCATAAAAATGGTGGCAAATCGAAAATTATTAATCCGTCGAATGCAGTGGCTTTTATAAAATACAAACTAGATCTGTTCGATTTCTTGAACCCAGTGCGTACCGAGTAAAGTCAGAGCATTTCATAGAACTAATGAAAACAATTTTTTTGTTTCGAAAATAACTGAAAAATTAACAGAATTAGCATGACAAAACTGTCAAAATAATGGACAAAAGAATGTTATGAATATTAAAGTAAAAAGTGTAGACATTTGGAGTTGGAACCTTCACAGTTGCATAAAGATTAAAAATCACTATCGTGTAAAAGGAGTCAAAATATTAAGCTATAAGAAATCACAGTTAGTTAAATTGAAGATATAATTTTTCTTCACTTTCTATTCGCGCTCAATACCCGTTATCTATACATAAATAGATACGTTATTTATATTACAACGAGTTCGAAGCACATCAGCGATGCACCAAAAGCAATCGAACATACCTATTGTTGACAACTGATGTCAGCAAACCTGCAGGAGAGAAAATTTAAAAATTTGCGTCACGTTCGGTTAATGCGTTGCCTATGGGTCGCTTCTTAACGCATGCGGCAATGCACTTACTACGGTGTGACATTTCAATGTAATTTCTGTCTTCTGTCATTTGACAGAAAAGATTCAACTAAACTGAAGTTTAAACGATCACTGTAAGACTGGGTTTAAGATCGTATTAAATTAAAAATATCAACTAGAACTAAAGGGGCTATTTAACTCAAACCATGTCAAGTCCGTTTCAGAATTTTTGACTGTACCTCTTCTGCTTTGACCTGCTTAAAAGCTTCTTTAGGGCCATTGTTAGTTTTAACTGGGGGCTTACGAAAATTGGCGTTTTTGCTTTATATATATCTACTTTATAAAAATTATGTAGACACAAATTTTTAAATTTTACTCCAAGTTAAATAGTTTGTCTTATCTATGTTTTAAAATATCTAAACTTTATGAATTTACCCTATACAATAAAAAACACGTAAGGAAATACGTGAACAAAAAAAAAAAAAAAACTACTAAGCATTAGTTCTATTCTCAGAGTGTGTCACAATCACAAGGACAAACAACAACAAAAATTGTATAGTGGTGGGCGTTAGGTGCTGCAACGTAGCATTGTGGATGTTAAGAAAAAAGAAAATTTCAGCGAATCCAGGAAATTATTTAATCTGACTGACACAAAAAAGAACATTTTTATTATTTTGTTCTGTAGGCAGGTTTTTTTTTATATTGTCTAGTCAAATTAGGTTTAAACTTAGCAATAAAAAGTTTTGAACTTAGCAATAAAAGGAAGACTATAGTTTAGAGAAAGAAAAAAATTAAAATTATATTTAATTCGAAAGTAGACAGTGAATTATTTATAAGTGCAAAGATCATGTGCAGGGAGTGTGAAGTGGACGGATGTTTTAGCATAAGATGGCAGATGATATGGTCATGGATCAAGGACAAGTTCTCGCAAATGACTTTAAGGATTTCGATTAAACTTTCATAGTTACATGTTGAAAGTTATTAAATAAACAAACTTAAAAAAAGGCTGGAATGGAAACCAATTTTGGAACTTACATATTTTTGCATTCCAAAAAGATCCCTAATCAAAAACCTAGCAAAATTCATATCGAAAAAATTGATAATTTTACAAAGTTATAATTCTGTTGTAAAAATTATATGTTTATAATAATTAACAAGTTTTTTTTTTTATAAAATATCAACTTTATTACTCGTTCTCGAGATAATTGAGTCGACGAAATATTGTTTGCCAATTATATATAATTTTCCTGGTGGTCTTATAGCACCAATTCTTTATCTTCCTCAACTGAAAGCTTCAATTGTAATACTTTTGGACCTCATTATGGTAGAAGCTGCAAAAAATACTTTCGGAAACGGTCAGGATTAGACACTACCAAAACATTGGACACTTTTTTGTTGGATCACATTTAGACTACTTGGCAAATACTCCACTAAATAGAGTCACGGCAAACTGCACCTTAACAACGAAAGCTATTAAGATATTTATACAATACAGAGGGTCAGAAAGAAGACCAAACATGTCAATAGGCCAACTCTTAATGAATTTCGGTAATCGATAGAAATCCAAGCTCTATCAGTGACCAGTAGAAATGGCCACGAGACTTGACACTTCAAGACATTTGCTATGGTTTCATCTTGGTCTCATCTTTTTTTGAATATTGCCAGCCTTTGACTTTGAAAATTGGCAGCAAACCTAATCCTAAGCAAATATTCCGTTTTAAATGACATTCTGAAGCTAAATTAAATTGAATCTGGGACTGAGTACCTTTTTTTTTTTAAGGATTAAATTCCTAAGACTGCTATTAAACATTGATTCAAGAGTCATGATTCATCTCGAATAATTCTCTTTTGAAATTTTATCCTTTGAGTCGAACACAATTACATCTTGACACTTAAGTGATGAGTCATGACTCTAACTTGACAGCTCTCTTTAATTCCCTTTCGTTGTTTGGAAAATCATACATTCTGTCTCGCTCTTTCAACTATAAAGGTATACATATGAACTCGAGCACGACGAATTTATATAAAGAGGAAAAGCAAAATAACAAATGAATGAAAAAGAAATGTCAGAAATGAGTAGTGAAAAATTTGCCAGCGACTCACAGGGCAGTTTATTTTCCGTTTCATCTTTTCGATTCTTGTATCTCTCTTGCACCAACGTAGTTCGAAAAGAGTCACGACTCAGGAGTCATCGTGTAATAGCAGTGACAGTGACTCTCTTTCGTCTCATTTTTTTTTCTTTCGAATTTTCTATCTCTCTTGCACCAACGTATGTATAGTTCGAAAAGAGTCATGACACATAAGTCTAATTTTTCCTTTCCCATGAAGAATTTTGCAACTTTACTCATCTTGGTCTCGTTTTGTGTTCCTTTTAGGTATACTGTCTAGAATCTAGGCCGTTACATGCAGGACCAATTTTTGCGGTACCTAATGGTTAAGCTTCATCAATGAGTTACTAAAAATATGAACGTTGCCAATTTTTTTGAAACCTGAATGAATGTCATCCATTTTTTTAGTACCTAAGTTATTGTTTATATTTTTATTTAAATTTTCCATTGAATGCAATTCATTAATTGAATGATGATATAATCATCGTCAAAATAACGAACCTATCATCATAAAGTAAATTAATTCAATGAAATTTTGTATAAAAAGCAAAAAAATATTATGCATGAGTTGAAGATTTAAATTTTAAATAATTTTTCTGGAAAAAAACATTGAACATCATTCATTCATTTAAATGAGAATTAATGTCTTCAAGCTTATTAATGAAATGTTAAATTATTTTTAACACAATTTACTGTTTTTGAAAAATCACATCACCAGTCAGCAATACAAGTAATTATCATTATCAACACTAACCAATGAAATTGTATCAAAAGGATTCCAAAAAAAAAAAAAACAAAAAAACTTTCAACTTACATTTTATCCGAGAAACAGTAATAAATTTTCTTTCACCAATTTTCACATTCGTTGGTACAAACAAACACACATACATACATATATGTATATGTTTGAATGTAAGGGTATGTGGGTAACTTATATCCTTTAAAATAATTTGTAATCCTTAATGACATTTCCGAGGTTTGTCATTAATTGATGAAAGTAATTTATTATTGTGGGGTGGGCAAAAGTTCTGATACTATAATACTTACATACTTACTATAGGTACTTGTGTGCATAAAAATGTCAAGCGAGAGTTAATTTATTAAGGTAAAGTATCTATATTATGTCTGTAAGTATTTTTGAGGTTCTTTTCTCATTCTACGCTCGAATTAATGTTAATTATGTTACAAAAAATAAACAATTTTCGACTTGAGATAACGATTTTATTCAATAGACAATCAATAACTTCAAAGTGAATTAGAAACTGTCAGAAAATGATAAATCTGTCAGATCAGATTATTCACTTTGAAATTTCTCGCTGTGTGATTTTTATTGGTGAAAAGATAAAAAGTTATACTATTTATGGATGGTGAAAATATTTTAAGATATTGAAATTCACACTTATTGTATTTTCTACGCCCACTTAGAAGTTCGTCTTACGTCAAAGTATAGCTTCATAATTATGTCAAAACCAGTTGTCAAATCTCAACTGAAAGGTGATAATTCAATTAAATACCCAGAGCTTTAAGTTCTGCGCCGACACATTTTATTTCGCACGATTAAAAAACATTACCGATGATGTCTAAAATTAGACAATGTCAAAATTTAGCCAAACAAAGCTTCATCTTAAAAAATAAAAATGATGTTTTCTAGTAGGCATACTTTTACTTTTATCTGTCAAAAGAAGAAAGAAAGAAATGTCAAAAACATCAAAAGAAACTAAGCGATTTTTGAAAAACAGAATTTCAAAAAACTGAATTAATAAAAATCGAATTTTGAAAAATTAATTTTTGACTCGAATTTTCCGAAGTTTTTGAAAAAGCACTGTACAAAAAATGTCGACAAATTTTAAACTACAATCTGTTATTGTTAAAATATAACGAAAAAATCAATATTCGGTTTCGGTATATAGCGAAATTGTAGTCAGACCAACATTCTCAAAAACCATTATATAAGTTTTTCTACTTCAAATGATTTCAGAAATCTTATTGGTACCTCGCTTCGGACTAACTTTAAATGAACTATTCGAAAACTTTTTGGTAACTGACAAAATTGCTGTAAGTGACTTAAAAATTTTAAGTACATTTAATTTATTATATAATTTGTCAAAATAGGGTCAAGATCTTGAGAGCTAGAGCAAACTTGCTTAAAAGACAGGAAAATAGCTGAAAACTTGAAACTTTTGGCAACACTATTAAGCATCATTCAAACGAGTTCACATTTTGCTTATCTCAAAATTTTCAGAAGCTGACCGATTTTTTGAGGTCACTATCATAGCATCTACACATTGTTGATCTTTAGTGATGAATTAACTGTCAATTTTTTAAGCCAATCAGTCAATTTAAAATCACCAGTAAAATTCACAGACTCATGCTGCAAGGAAGGGCATTGTTGACACTTCACTAACACACGTTTTTAATGTCAAACCATTACTCAGTTAGTCTTTTCAACTTTAGGTATGAACCTACTCGTATGTCAAAACATCTGCAAAAGTCTGTCAATTGTATCACTGTTTCGACAAGTTCGTAATACAAAGTAGAAAAGATTTACTATACGTCAGGCTCAAGAGACTTTTTTGAATATATTGGAAAATTGTCTTCGTCATCTGTCAAGTAAAGTAAATAAAAATTGATAAAAGGGAACAGATCCATATTTGTATTCTTTTTTTTTTATAAATATTCTTATAATCATAAGAGCTAAAAAGATCATTAAAATGGAGGTGTTTTTTTTTCAGGAAAGCTAATTTATAGCTTTAAAGCTTTCTAATTTAAAAAAAGGATTATTTTTTATATTATTATTATATTTAATAAACAAATTAATTTCGGTCTTCCTTTCTTCAGTGGACCTACGTAAAACCCAGCACCGCAATAACTTTGTGCTGCATTTTTGCACCTAAGTATAATACATTATACCTACATATCATCGTTTTTAAGTTTTATACTCTTTAAGAGGCTTTTAAATTTTCATTTTTCCAACACAATATTAATAATAATAATTTCTCAACACACAAAAAATGTTTGCTTTCAACAATTTTTACTGGAAAAGTTCATCCGAAGCAACAAATTAAAAGAGAACTCGCATAAAAAAAGTTATTTGTTTCATAAAACAATGCTAACGTCAGAGATTTTTTTTCTTTTTTTTTTTTTTGTTTGATTCGTTCGAGTTCTTTGATATCAAACGTACCTACATACATAAAAAAAAAACTTTTGATATACTCGTAGCTAAACAAAAACAACCATGAGTCAAATGAACACAAAAAATTCATTCTAGCGTTGACGTTTGTTGAAGGACTTGACTTGTCACAGCTTAAGCATGGATGAGAGCTAAAATACTTAAACCCCACGATAAAGCACCCTGAATGTGTGCCCTCAAATCTCGGAGATGACGGCACTTTGACGTACAGAAGATTAGCTCACACGACGACACGACGCGACGGTGACGGTGACGGTGACGAGTAAATACGAGTTCATATACCTACAAACATGCATACATATATATTTTTTTTCTATACATACGTACATATCTAGTGTGACGTGTGGATGGGGATGTGGATGTCCCGGAGATCTCCAGTAAATTGCGCTCTGCTGTGACTGCGATTTCGATATGCGTGGTGATTTGATGCAGCGTCCTGATGATGGTGTATTGCATCTACCACCACTAGCTGGTGTTTGATTAATCTCTTGACGGAAATTAGAATTGCCGCCCCCATTACCAGTGCCGCTGCCAACGCCTGGCCAACCGACACATGCATCTCGCATCAGGTGGCGCTTTTGTTTTTGTGAAACTGAATTTTGATGGCGGTGTACATGATGCAATGGATGAGGTTTTTGTTGTTTGTCAAAGTCGTTAGTGCAGTTCGTTCCATTCGAACTTCGATTTGAGTCCGTTAGGAATTTGTTGTAACTGCCACTTGAATTGCTGTAGGTGTTACTCAATTGCTGATGATGATGATGGCCATGCTGAGGACGAATCGCAAATCTTCCGCCAAGTCTGGATAAAAGAGGAAATTAAATTCGAAATCAAATGAGGTAAATATTCATGTATGTTACTATGTACATATATGCATACGGTAAATGTGCTATTGAAACAGCACTACTCTTATATATGTAAAATCGTCATTTTGTACATACTTTAGGAAAAGAATTCCATTGAATACCAGTCTGATCTAAAAATACGAGTAAGGTTAAAAGAAATAGGTAACTAGGTATTCTAAAAATGGTTGCCCCTCTTGAAATACAAATGTATTGGATAATAAGATTATCTGTTAAAGGTAAATTTGGAGACATTAAAATAGAAAAGGATTCTCTGTTGAAGCAATCAACAAACTGGTAAGCGATTTTAAATTTCATTTTTAAACACGAAAATCTTCTTTTCATTTAATGTAAATTTTACTTTTTCTTTCTATTCTTCTTCTATTAAATCTGAACGCACCCTTTAAATGACGTTTATCAAATTTCAAACGTCAAGCTAAACAATTGAACAACTTTACGACACAACCAAATGTTCAAATCAAATTCTTGATTAATAGAAATTATTTAATCACGAAATTTAATATAATTAAAAGTTTTTAAAATTAGTCGAATAAGAAAAAAAAGTACGAGTTTTGACAGTTTTTTTAAATTTCATTTACTATATTATATTCCTTATGTAATTCCGTCTTGATTTGTCGCTGCTGCTGTCAAAAATTATTTCTCAAAATAATGATTAGAACATTATTTTTCCGGAAAATCGAAGTGGAGACTTTTTTATGTCTGTTTGGTAACTTGAAGTCTTCACGAAGCATCGTTTAACTTAGGTTTTTTTTGTAAGGTTTTTGACAACAAATTGTCCAAATACACCCTTAAAGGCAAACGTCAGTTTTGCGCGTGAACAGCGTACTGCCTGGAAAAAAAACCTAACACAAAATTTTAATGAGATACAATTTTTTCGCGATTTGCTTATAGGCTAAAGCCTTTGAAGTCATGACTTAACTGCTGCGTCACTTTGTGCTGAACTACTATCAAAATGTTAAATGCATGAACTTAAGAGCGATCATAAAAATAGCTGTCACTTTTGTCGATAAAAATACTGCTAAGCAATTTAAATTGAAGTTGTCATACTTAGGAAGATGGCGCTGACGTAGGCGCTAGATTAGGTAAGGCGCAGATTAGGACTCCGAATGATCGTGAATATATGTAAATAAGGACTTGAACTTGAAAACAATGCTTAAAGTAGATACTTTTCGTTGGATTATGACATTTAAATCCGATAATTTTTGACAAATATATATATATTTGTACAAAATTGAATGTCACTGTTGTCAACATTGTTGCACATTTAATACAAAAATCATAGCGACATCAATTTGACTGCCAATAGGTTTATCATTTTTCGACACAAATATTGCTATCGCCATACTCAAAAAAAAATCAATTTGATCAACGTCAGTCAATGAAATGTCATGAGAGTTCTTCTTTTTTCTAAATGGAAAAGAAAATACTTTTGAACTCTGTCTTTCAGAATTGTTCAAAAGTAGTAACGCACTTTCAAAACTGAAAATACTGAAATGTCAGTTGTGAAATAAAATCGAATTTCATTGTTAATAAATAAAATTTGATTAAACCGTTCGATTGGTAAAATGAATCTTCTTTCCGATTACCATAATTAGAAATGCTATTAAAAACTTCATACAATGGCATTCTTTGTTGCAGGCTTGCAGGATCTTTGAGCAAAGTTATAATTATTGTATTTATACTCTCAAGTTTATGCTTATGCATGTCTTTTTTGGTTTAAATTACCTCATTAACAAAGTAAGACAACACGTAGATAAAGCAGCAACTTTTTTAATTCACTTGATATTAAATTCTCATTATCGACGGAAAACTTTTAAATCTTCCTTCAATCTGTCACCAAAGTGTTGATTAATTGATACAAATTAATTCTTTAAACGGTGATGAAGGTAGTAGAATATATCAATCAAAGTCGCTGAATGTTCTATTTTTTATTTTAAACTTGAAAATAAAAACCTAATCAATATCAATCATGATTTAAATCCTTTTTATCTTTCTATAACATACACATAGTGGTTTGGCATCCTTGCCTTGACATCGCCATCATTTCTAACCTCCTCTGTCTGGAAATCAATTACTTTTTTTTTTCTATGGGTTATGTCCGAATGATGTATAGAATTTTTTACCTGTTTCAATAGACTACCTACACCTACATACTCGTATATTGAAGGTGATATACGAGTATGTAAGTACATTTTACCAACATGCAATTCTAGAAAAGTATATTACAGATATTTTATCCTTTTTTTTTTGGGAAGATATATACCAACCTTCGGAAGAGTTCACTCTCGGGATGCTCGGCGGCAAAACGAGCCTTTTTCCTGAGTAATGGAATCGTTAGTGCATATGTGGTAACCATCATCAGCATTGGGATGTAAAAGGCCACCAGGGAGCCAAACACAAAGAAAGCTCGGTTATTTATCACACAGACCCGCGGATGTGGCATGATGTTGGATTTATTTATAATTCCTGAAACAAAAAAAAAATAAACACATAAGGAATGGTACTTGAGGTGACCACGATCGAATGAAAATGCATTTCTAGAGAAATATTTTGAGAAAAGGAAATAATAAAAGATACAACTACTATAAATAAAATGTTATGTTCATAGAGTCCATTTTCTACTGGAAGAGCGGTAAATGCTCAATCAGCACGTAGACGTAAACTGTAAACTCGAATTCTGTGGAGTCTTAAAAACGGAAGCACACACTTTACGTTCATATATAAAGGGTGAACAGGGGTAGAATCGGCTTTGGTGATAGTTTTTTTTTGTTGGTTATGTAAGGTGATTCAATTCATGTCAATTTGACTGAAGAATAAATGTCAAAATAAAGATTACCATAGTAGGTACATTTTCAAGTGGTTTCCAGGATGTAAATTTAAATACCAAAAATGCTTAAAGTCAAAATTTGGCAACAATAATATTTGTCTGAACAAAACGAAACAGAGAAATAGCAATTTGTAAAGAGTCTGGTAACTCTGTGCACGTCGCGTCAAAAACGTCATATGTACTGGACAAGTGACAGTCCGTTTCTTGTTTGCAATAATGTCGTTTTCAATTGGCAATCTGGAATCAGAAAAAAGCATTCTCAAAGCGTCCAATTAGGCAAAAGTGACAGTTCTAATTCTGAAAAAGAAAAGAGATTTCTCTTCTGGATTTGAAGTCAGAAGCAAAAACAGAATCACTAACACATTCAAAGATTTTACATGTCACACTTGACAAATGTCATATTTTTGAATTAACAAATTGTGCGAACTGTGAAGTGATTGCTCGAAATTAAAACTAAACTATAAATAAATGGATAATAATATTGACAATATCTTAGTAATTGTTCCTAATTTGTTAGAAACATCGTTGGAGTCGTCTTGATCATCTTCTTCATCAAGTGATGACGATGCAAGTGATGCAGTAAATTTTCTATTGCAGGAGTTTTCCAAAAAGCCAAGATTGCAAAACTACCAACACAGTCACACCAAACTTCAAATTTTTCAGAATTCACAAAAAGTGTTTAATTGGGATTCTGCTTCTACTTCTTATTCCGGATTGCCAATTGAAAACGACATAAGTCTGTTCACTGAGTTTTAGAGTAGAACAGAACAATAAACGTCAGACAACCTAGAAAAGTCAAATATCTGGCATCTTAAATTGTATAAACAAAAAATTGTTTTGCTTTGACTCACGTTTAATGATTATTTATTACCAAATTTTTGATGAATAAAGCAATTATTTAGTTCCCCACATAAAAATCAATTACATAAAACTGTTCCAAATATAATATTTTATTTACCTACTTTATTCTCACACAAAAAAAAATATAAAGCAAAATAGACGAAATGAAAACCAATCACAAATTACAGACAGATGATTTTGATGTTCTAATCTGTTCTAAACTGTTCTAAACTGTTCCGAACTGTTTGGAACTGTTCGGAACTGTTCGTTTTTAGCTACTAGCAGAGCACTGAGCAAAGCCTGAGCACGTCGAGTAAGCTCTGAGCAGAGTTTGATCAGAGTTCTCCGATATATTTAAAAAACACACTTAAGCACTGAACTGCCAAAAGCAGTCTGTGTCTGTCATACCACATGAACAAAAAAGTGACATAGTCTCGCTCATCTTTTTACTCCATTCGCTCGGTTATTTTATTTAGAGCTCACAGAGCGCGCTCCGAGCTAGCTGCGATTGAAAAAAGAAACACAAACTGAGCTCTCTGATGTGTCTGAGGCTCTGAGCTAAAAAAGAAACACAGATCTTTTTTTGACAGTTCAGTTCTCTGCTCTGAGCTAAAAAAGAAAAACGCCTAATAACTCGAATTGATCGACTGTCATTTATAACAAAGACTGCTATTACACGATGGCTCATGAGTCGTGACTCTTTTCGAACTACTTTGGTGAAAGACAGATACAAGAATCGAAAAGATGAAACGCAAAATAAACTGCCCTGTGAGTTGCCGGCAAATTTTCCACGACTCATTTTTGACATTTCTTTTTCACTCATTCGTTATTTTGCTTTTCCTCTTTATTTAAATTCGCGAAGATGAGTCACGACTCATGAGTCAACGTGTAATAGCAGTCAAATCACCTTAGTTAATTTCACTTTAGACATCCAGATATGATTTGAATTTCAGCAGCTGTCAAAAATGCCAGTGACATCTAGTTGTCAGACAATATTTGTAACGCTTTACGATCGCAGAAAGTGTTAGTTTTAATTAAAAAAAAACGAATTGTATTGACATCTTATAGTTTATAGATTAATTTCGTCGAGAATTCTTTCTTCATAAGTCTAAGAGAGGGCTTGTTTGACTTTTCGTCATCGCATCGCCAAACAATGAACTTGAGTCTTGAATTTTCTGAGTGAGCACTGAAAATACTGACTGAAGAAGTGAAGACACAAAAAAAAATTCAACCTCTCAGTGAATTTGATAACAATCCAATAAATTCACAAAGAATGAATTTGATTCCGCTAAGCGCATGGTGACATCATTGGACCTTAATTCGTTAGTGTCAAGTAAATAACGATGTTAAGTGGATTCCTGCCATCCAGGCTAAGATTTTTGATGAACTTGAATACTTGAGGGCATCACATATTCGATTTTACGTCGCACATACTACAGAGATTCAAGAAACATTAGTCTGAGCTCTTAGTGCTTAAGGCATTGCCAGGAAGCTATGGCAGCCTTTCGGCATTTGAATGACGTGATGCTTTTTCACGTAATAACCAACCATGAATGAATAATTCCAGCTAAAGTCTTAAGCCTTCTAAGGAGTTCTTAAATTGATCTGCTGGCCAATTTTTAGAAAATATTCGTATTATTCAGTTTTATGAAATATGTATATCTAAAGGTAGGTAGGTACATTCGTAGAATTTTACTAGATAGTCAAAAAATATAGAAATACTCACCTAAAACCGTTATTGAACTAGATACCATCATCGCCATCAACCACACAATAGCAATTTTAATTCCAGCCAATCGCTTAGTCGACCGATGACGTGAGCCCAAAGGATTCCGAATACCTAAATACCGTCCCAAACTGATAAAACACATATGAAGGATGCTCGAGGAGCAAGCCAATACATCACAAGTCACATAAATATTACACCAAGTCACTCCGAGTGGCCAATAACCTGCAAAATAAAAAAAAAAACATGTACAAACATTTTTAATTTAAATCCAGTTTCGTTTTTCATTTTTTTGTTTAAAAAAAAATGTATTTACATTGCATTTTAAAGAATCCTAAATATTTGTTTATTATTAGCCAAAAAAAGACATCCTTTGAACCCCTTTGGAAAATAAATATTTATGTGGGATCTAGGGTCTTTATATGGAGCACACATGAATATGTGAATTTATGAAAGATAAATACAAAAAAAAAGGGAAGATAAAATTCACAAGAAAATATCAATTTTAATGGAACAAGGGACTAACTTTGTGTCCAGTCGAAATTGTGCGTTATAAATGGACAACTCCTACATTCATTTTTATGTACAAGTACATACATACCTATCCTAGAGTCCTACATAATCAAGGAGACGCAGTGACCTTTTTTTAAGTCTTCGATATCTGTTTTATTTTTTTTTGCAAAATTATAGTTGAGTGGCTTAAATGATGCTTACGAACATTATTTAATGATGTACCTACAGGTGACCTTTTATATAAGATATGATATCATCTCAGTTCCTTTGTAATTTTATGGTGCAAAGGTGTATCGACTTTGTCAGAGGTATACATAGATAAGGATGGCTTAAATTGTTTCGTCTGAATAAACATCAGTGAATGGATGAGCAGATGAACATGAATGAACATTACGAAGTTCTTAAGTGACAAGAAAAAAAAAAAAAAAGTTAAAGGACAAAAGTGGGCAGCTGAACAAAACCAATCTATGCTTTTTTATCTTTTATCCTAATTTCTATTAAACAATGAAGCTTTTAAGTTTAAAATGACAGCCAACACTTTGGAGAAAACGACAGATGAGTGAATCGAATTCGAGAAATTACAATGTCAAAGGCGTTGATAATCTTAGATCTTTTTATTTTAGATTGACTGTTACATAATAAATAGTTTCGATTAATTTGCAAAGGAAAATATTGAACACAATACCAATGATGGCTAAATGTCAATTGAAATAGGGTTGACAGTTAAGGCTGGGTGTCCCAGATCGGCAAACTCAAACTTCATGTAAATGACTTTATATGTGTTAGTGCCTTTTTTTTGTCATGAATTTCATGGCATCGCCATATGTGGCCAGAGGAATTTTGTTCTTGTTTGTTACTCTCTCTCTACACTCTTTTTGAACAAGAATAGAGTCGAAGAAAAAAAAAATTAGTATCTTTATAATATCAATAACACGCTAAAGTGGGAAAAGTAAAGAAAAAACAACAATAATAACCAAAGAAAAGAACAGTCTTTGCTGTAGATGTACGTTTCCTTTCCATTTCAATATATTTTCTCGAAAACCGGTTCTGATCTCATTTGCATTGCAATTGTTTTTGTTTTTGCCAAAGAACAATAAATCCCCTCTCTATTGCCACAAAAAACATCAAGATCAAATATAAGAATCAAAACGATCATGACTTCTGCTACGTCATCAAAGTAAAGGGTGCAAGAAGTAGGTAGATAAACCACGCACAATATTGTTCTGCATACTTCCCACCACGCGAATTTGACGTACACTTGCTCTAGTAAACTCATTGACAAAAAAACTGGTTTGTCCTTACATATTCCTCAAATTCCAATAACCGGTTTTTCTATTGCATTTTTTGTTCTTGATGCAAAAAGGAAGAAACAACCAGCAATATGTAAACCAACAACAAAAATATTTGAGAGCGGGTGGGATTTCTTTTCCAAATGAAAAACATTCTCTCGAAGCGCTAATTTCGCAGTGGAATTACTGGGAACTGAAACTTCTATGTGTGCGTGTAAAAAGCAAATTTCAAAGGGAAAAACACCAATTTAGACACTTTTTCAAAAATTAATTTAAAAAAAACAATCACCGCAATTAGAATTTTTGAATTGGAGACCATTAGAAAAAATACTGAAAAAAAATAAAAAAAATAAGAAAAATATGCACAATCATTATTTTCTCTGGAAAGCTAATTGTTATTTGGGCTTTTTCAATGAACATTTAAAGGGTTAATAATTTTTTTTTCGAAAAAGTCAATCCGTCACTCCCGAGGTAATTAATTAAACTATTCAATAAAATAAAGAAAAAAAATATAGTTCAAAAGGCTAAATAAAGAATGAGGGATATTTAAAAGTCCTCAAAAAAAGAACGTGTTTTGCGTTTTTTTTAGGTTTTTTAATTTTTTTAAACTTTAAAAGTGAATTATTTAAAAAAAAATTTATTTGTTATAAAAATATTTGAGACTGGCTTTACAATACTTTTTGTTTCAATGAAATATGTTGTAGATTAAAGAAGTTATACCTGTTCAAACACGCCAAACCCATTGAAAATTGCATAAGATTGGACTAATTTTTTGCCCATAAAAAAAATTAAATAAATTAAAGTCAATCCGTTACTCCCTTAATTAACTTAATTTCTTTTGAAAACACCAAAAAAATTACATAAAAATCTTAGTTATACCAAAAATAAATGGTGCATTTTAAACTACTATCAAAATAACGACAAGATTGTAGTTTGTTTCACTCTCAGAATTACTATATTATACATTTAAAAATTATAATGATGCAGAGTGGTAGCCCTGTTTATTTAAAATGCATTAATTTTTATTTCAATCAATTAGCATTCGAAATGTAAAAGTTATCGCTTTATTTGTAACATTCCAGCCGTTTTTTTGGCTGGCCACCCAGCCTTAAGCTTATCAGTTAGATGACTTGTACTTTTTATATATGTATGTATGCAAGGTGTAAGGTACGACAGGTACATTGTATGTTCGTACTTCGTACAAAAATAAAAATATATTTTCAGTAAACAAATCTATGTTAAAATATTTGACAGGTCAAAATGAAAAGTGTCAGTGAGATTCAGACTAAAGCTGAACAAAAACAAACTAGTTATTGAAATGTGTTATGTCAACGAGCATTGCAACAGCGCTAATTAAAAATAGAAACGCTAAAATGTCAATTTCATTGTATTTCTGAATTGATTGATTGGGATTGAAAGGGTTTCCCAATTACATGATGTTTTATTTTGTATAACCTACTATTTCAAAGCTGTAATCTTTTGACATTTGACAAATAAGTTAAGCAAAAATAATGTCATTACTTAGAAATTGAACGATACAAGTTTCAGTAACGCATTGAAATTAATAAAATTGACAGTTCGCAAAACTAAAGCACTTTTTGGGGTCGTCGTCGTGAAGCACATTCAAACTTCAAAGTGAAAGAAGTGAAAAAATGATCATGGCTGCAAATGGCATACATTGGTGCTTATTTTGACATTCTCATGAATAGTCTATTCGTTCGAATGATTCTATTCGTTGGAATGAACTTTCTTAATTTTGAGATTCGATCGAATAACATTCATTTGCGAAAGATAGCATAAAATGAACTTGAAAAAAAGATTCATTTTCAGTATCAGATGTTTGACATTTACTATGTTTCTATTTGAATTAGTATGACCGTTTTACATTTTTTTGTTTTTAAACATTTTATAGATGTTGGATAAAGAATCAAGAAACAAAATAAATAATACTTTTTTTCATTATAAAGTAATGTTTAAAAATAAATAAATACATATTCATTACCTACATGTTTTGTGTCAACTCAGTTGTTTTGAAACTATTCTTAAAAAAAATAAGTTGTTCATGACTCGTTCTAAATTTTAATTTTTTTCGTACACACTTGGTCACACTAAAGATCAAACACAAAAGAGAAGTGTTTGTGAAATGTCAAAACCAAAAAGTAAGATCTTTTTATTTGTAATTGTTTTGTTTATTGTTTGATAATTTAAATTTTTTGATAAAAACATAAAATAATTAAATAAAAAATGAAAATACGGCATTTGTGTTGTTTATAAATTAAGATGGTGCTGAAAAAGTTCAGAGGAGAAGGATAGCGGATGCTTCAAACCCATTGCTACCTTCGAGTTTTTCTTCCAGTATTTTAATTAATTTTTCCTTTTGTTTGGTTTGTCCAGTTGGGTTCGACATTTAAACATAAAACAACAAAAAAATTAATAAAAGTAATTTATTTTCCATGAAAAAAATAAAAACTTAAATGTTTTGTTTCTTACTCGACAGAAAAATTCAAACGACACAAAAATGACATTTAATTCTATTCTTTCGAATGTCAAAATTGAATTAGCTTTCGCAAATGAATGAACTTTCTATGGATTGGGTGAACATTCGATTTGTGCGATTAACATTCTAATCGCCGAGTCTCAAAATCAAGTGTCAACGAATTCGAATCACTTTCGAACGAAAGAGAATGTCAAAATAAGCACCATTATTGGTTATAATTATAACTTATAAGTAATTAATAGCTCGAAGAAATGGCGCTCAGGAAAAGTTGTACCTACTTTATTTTAAACCTAACCGTCAAATATCTCACAATATACTTTAACCGTTAGAACAGCAGCAATATTAAAGGTGTTTTTTTTTAGACGTGTGGTTTTAAATTTGGAAATACTTTTACCGGATTTGGTCTTTTGGATAGCAAAATAATGGTTCGGTTTCCACGACGCATCGGGCGCTGCGTCCAATAGATGCCTTAGAGATGACGTACGAGTGCCCAGCAAAGTCGGTATTTCGAACATCCATGGATCGATTTTGCACCACGTTTACTCTAGATTCTAGAAGATATTGCGCATCCTCAGAAATGCCGTGAAAGAAATGCTGGTGTGGATTAGGGTATCGAAGAAGACCTGAATGAATTCATCCTACATTGCGCGCAACAATATTTGACCTGTGCTTATCCATTTCATTTAAGATTTTACGGAATGATCTTGGTTTGAGGGCTTATAAAATCCAACTTGTGCAAAAATTTAAGCTGAACGACCATGAAGTGCGTTGCACATTCGGTGAACGTGCCCAATACGAGATGGCCATCGATCCCGATTTTGATTTTCACAAGGAAATTTTGTTCATCGATGAAGCTCATTTTTGCCAGAATGAGTTCGTTAATAAGCAAAATTGTCGTATTTGAAGTGATCATAATCCACAAGCCATTACTGAGACGCCGTTACATTCTCAAAAAGTCACTGTTTGGTGTGCTCTATGCGGGACGAGGGAATCGTTAGTCCATATTTCTTCAAAAATGAAGGCGACTTTTGGGAAGCGCATTATCTGGCATCGTCGTCGTGGCCTAGTAGATCTATTGCGAGGCCTCCAAGATCGTGGGATTTAAAACCAGTGGGGTTCGTTATGTGGAGTCGATTGTCTTGGGGTGGTTCCAAACAAGTCGAAATCCTCCCAATAAATTTTATTTCCTTGGGACTCATTATTTTCTTTTAAATAATGTAGTTATAAAACGTGATTAACTGTAATTTCTTTACCGATTTAATTTCATCTTCAAAATCATTATATTAAAATTCATCAAACACAGGGGGACTAAGAGTACACCCTTGTGGAACCCATGTCGAAGTTTAAAAATATTCTGTAAATATTATATATCAACAGCATACATACACATATGTATATACAAACATTAAAAATGTATGTAATTTATACCGAAATTTAAAAAAAAATCGAGGTCTTCTAAAACCATCCTGAAACTGGAACTTTTTGACAATAACAATAACAAACGAGCAACGTAACTTTTTCGCTTTATTAATATAGATTATTTTATTGTTCTCAAACCATAAGAAAAACTTACAATAAATAAGACCCCACCACCTAATTAAATCTAATCATCTCATTTATTGTCTTATTTTTTTTGTCAAAATTGAGACTCCTTGATGTTCTCTTCAAACAGAACAACAAACGAAAAAAAGTATCTCGTCATCCTTTAGGAGGACTCGTTCAGCAAATTTTACTCCTTGTACTTAGATTGACTATAATATTATTCCCTAGTTTGCGTCTACATCCTTACCAATTTGTTGAAGAATATTGGCATCCGTGACACGTTTAAAATTAACTTGCAATCGAGAATGCACAATTTATCTTCCTTTCGAAGTGAAGCTGTGAAGCCATGAAGCCCCGTGATACGGCCTTCAGTGGTTGGGACTTGTATATGGTAGTAACATTTTTCGCTACTCCAGAGGATACTATACTTCCCTATTCCTATTCTCTATTGATTAATGTAGCTGTTAAAATGAAACACGATACTCAATTTGTATATAAACGAGTTTCATTTTGTTTTTGTTTTATTATTTTTTTCCCTAATGAAGACTGCAAGCTTTGTGTGGACATTAAAATTCTCTGTAGAGATAAATTTTTCAAATTTAGGTAACAAAAATTTATGAGTAATAAGTTGGCAGTGTTCCAAAATATAATTTTTTTTTGTAATATTTGTATAATGTAGTAAGTAGGACATTTTACAGTTAGGGAAATTAGTGAAATTTTCAGGGCCAAAGTAATCTGGCAATGAAGAAGGCTAAGCATGAAGAGATTTAGTAGGTAATGGGAATGTTGATGGTTAGGGGGACATTTGCTATATTTTGACACAGTTATAGGTAGGTACAGCTTTTAAGGTAATTAAGTATATCTACAAAATGGTTCTTTTGTTGAGAAACTGTGAATGATTTTGAAAACTTGTAATTTTTATTTTTCATACAAAAGACTTAAATGTCATTAAGTGCATTTGGTAAATTTAGTTCTTTGTTGTTGTGTTGCAGGATCTGCGAATTACAAGTGCAAATTACTTATCTTGCGCAATAAATACTATCTAAAGGAAATGTCAACTTGTTTGTGATCTAAATGTAAAAATAGGATCTTATCTAGGTAGGTACACCTATGTATGTACATTGTACAATAGGGTGGGTAATTTTTTTAATTTAGCTGATTTTGAATTCTAATAGTGATAAAACGTGACCAATTCAAATATTTTTCAAACCCGAATTTATCTTAAGGCTGGGTGTCCCAGATCAGCAAACTTAAACTTCATGTAAATGACTATATTTGTGTTAGTGACCTTTTTTTGTCATGAATTTCATGGCATCGTCTTAAGTGGCCAGTGGAATTTTGTTTTTGTTTGTTACTCTCTCTCTACACTCCTTTTAAACAAGAATAGAGTCGCAAAAAAATGAGTATCTTTTTAAGATCAATAACACGCTAAAGTGGGAAAAGTAAAGAAATAAATATAGTTTGAAAAAACTAAAAAACACGCTTTTAAAGCACGTTAAACTAAAAAGTTTAAAATAAATATAGTTTAAAAAAAAAACTAAAAAACACGCTTTTAAAACCCATCATACTAAAAAAGCGGAAAATAATTTTTAATATAAGCTGAAAACAATAATGAACTAAAAATACAAGTGTTATTGTGAAAAAGCGTTGGGCGCATTGGCCATATTTTTTTTTCATATATCGAGCGCCCCACGCTTATTCACAATAACACTTGTATTTTTAGTTCATTATTGTTTTCAGCTTATATTAACAATTATTTTCCGCTTTTTTAGTATGATGGGTTTTAAAAGCGTGTTCTTTAGTTTTTTTCAAACTATATTTATTTTTAACAATTTTAGTTTAACGTGCTTTAAAAGCGTGTTTTTTAGTTTTTTAAACTGTATTTATTTTGTGATTTAAGAAAACATTGAAACATTTCATTGACCCATTTAGTTGATTGAAATTGGAAATGAAATTGGAATTATTTATTTATTATTTAAAATCTCGTAATTTTAATTAAAAAAAAAAGTCACCCATAGCTAGGATTTGATCCCACGACCCTTGACGCTCAAACTAAAACGTGACCGCGCTTTAACCAACTGAGCCACCGCAGCACTTTAAATGAGCGAGTCTATTAATATTTATAAGCGCATAATAAAATCAGGAAAAAGCAGGAGCTGTGGGATTAAAATATTTAATCCTGGTAATCCTGATAAGGATATTGAGATAAACTTATGAAATTATTGTTTTGCCACCGGTTCTTGATATGTGTACAAAATTTTATTAAAATCGGTTCGTGTAAAGTGGGTCAAAATCGAATGTAAAGGTGTCGGTTACATACATACATACATACATACATACATACATACATACCTACATACATACATACATACATACATACATACATACATACATACATACCTACATACATACATACATACATACATACATACATACAAAACAAAACGATCACGACTTCTGCTACGTCATCAAAGTAAAGGCTGCAAGAAGTAGGTAGATAAACTAGAACTACACACAATATTGTTCTGCATACTTCCCACCACGCGAATTGGACGTACACTTGCTCTAGTCAACACATTGCAAAAAAAAACTGGTTTGTCATTACATATTCCTCAAATTCCAATAACCGGTTTTTCTATTGCATTTTCTGTTCTCTATGCAGAAAGGAAGAAATAAATAGCAATATGTAAACCAACAACAAAAATATTTGAGAGCGGGTGGGATTTCTTTTCCAAATGAAAAACATTCTCTCGAAGCGCTAATTTCGCAGTGGAATTACTGGGAACTGAAACTTCTATGTGTGCGTGTAAAAAGCAAATTTCAAAGGGAAAAACACCAATTTAGACACTTTTTCAAAAATTAATTTAAAAAAAACAATCACCGCAATTAGAATTTTTGAATTGGAGACCATTAGAAAAAATACTGAAAAAAAATAAGAAAAATATGCACAATCATTATTTTCTCTGGAAAGCTAATTGTTATTTGGGCTTTTTCAATGAACATTTAAAGGGTTAATAATTTTTTTTTCGAAAAAGTCAATCCGTCACTCCCGAGGTAATTAATTAAACTATTCAATAAAATAAAGAAAAAAAATATAGTTCAAAAGGCTAAATAAAGAATGAGGGATATTTAAAAGTCCTCAAAAAAAGAACGTGTTTTGCGTTTTTTTTAGGTTTTTTAATTTTTTTAAACTTTAAAAGTGAATTATTTAAAAAAAAATTTATTTGTTATAAAAATATTTGAGACTGGCTTTACAATACTTTTTGTTTCAATGAAATATGTTGTAGATTAAAGAAGTTATACCTGTTCAAACACGCCAAACCCATTGAAAATTGCATAAGATTGGACTAATTTTTTGCCCATAAAAAAAATTAAATAAATTAAAGTCAATCCGTCACTCCCTTAATTAACTTAATTTCTTTTGAAAACACGAAAAAAATTAAATAAAAATTTTAGTTATACTAAAAATAAATGGTGCATTTTAAACTACTATCAAAATAACGACAAAATTGTGGTTTGTTTCACTCTCAGAATTACTATATTATACATTTAAAAATTATAATGATGCAGTGTTGTAGCTCTGTTTATTTAGAATGCATTAATTTTTATTTCAATCAATTAACATTCGAAATGTAAAAATTATCGCTTTATTTGTAACATTCCAGCCGTTTTTTTGGCTGGCCACCCAACCTTAAGGCTTACCATAGAAAACATTAAAATCCCATATTCAAATTTTTAAATTTTCAAATTTAATTTTTTTTTAACAATCAAAGTAGGCTGCGTAAGTAACTTCAATTCTTTAACTTTTTTGAAAGCGTGACCAAAACGGTGAAAGTTTGTTTGATAATATCAATAATAATACAAAATAATAATAATATTCTATCGTCGACAAACAAGATTGGAAAAACAGAGTAAGTTCTTTTAAAGTTAGCATCATTTCGAAATGGAAAAAACAAGGCGTTTTTATAAAATTTTCCAATTTTTGGAGCAATGGAGGAACTTAAAGAAAATATTTTACCAACGTATGCAGATGTTATAAAGTTTTACGAATGGACCAGATTTGTAGTTAGGTTTGATAGAAACACAAAGAAAGAACCGTCATTTTATGATGAAGCGAAAATAGTTTCACAGAAGTGAGAAGATAGAAAATATCTGGAAAAAAGCATCTCTGCCAATAGTTACCAATGCACGAATAATTCAGTTATTGAGATCATACCATGCAAAGTGCAAAAACTTAAATAAATCTTTAAAAAGATGTTCCCACGAAAAGAAGCAGATTTTTTTGAAACAAAGCACAGTTTTGTTTGACATTTGCTTATGCAAGTGGAAAGACATTTCTAAATATATCTGTGCAAAAGAAAACAAAGTGCATAAAGAAGATCAAACCTTTTTATTAGATCCAAGATCTGAGAGAAAAATGAGGATAGGTGGTATCGATCGTGTAGCCGTTCGACTCCAATAATACAAAAAGAGCAACAGAAAGAACAAAGGATGGAGCAATTAAACAATTTATCTTTATCGTGTGATTCCGACAGTGACAACCTTACCATAAGATCTACGTCAAACGAAAATGAAGAGATAAATAAACCTTCAACGTCAAAATCAAACACCAAAAAGAACACTATTCAAAACCTACCTCTATTATCCAAGACATGTGATCGGTATGGAGTTTCTGATAGGGCAGCAGCCGCCATCGTTTCTGCCACACTTCATGATCTAAAGTCCGATGTAGAGGTGATTCTACGTACCTACAGCAAATCCAACGCAAAATTTAATTCATTTGGCTGAGTTTGTTGGAAAGGTTTATGCACCAGTATATGGTTTCAGATAAAGATGCATTCAACTTGCAAGGACGGTTCAAGACATTTTTGGAAACTTATTGAGGAGTTGCGATATTTTTCTCCTAAACTCAGGCAAGTTATAGATCTAGTAATCCAGCGAAATGCATACTTTTGCACACCCTGAAAACCTTTGATTATCAATGTTAACAGATAGTATACTACACGTTCGGGAGCTTGCTGCCAGTAGAATTCTCAAAGCTAGAAGTTCGACTCTTAAAATAAACGTTCCACGAGTTTTTGAAGTCCCAAAAATTAATTTTTATCCTTCATCATACACTGATATGTATGATAGATTGGCAGCAGAAAATTTATGAACCCCCAGTTTTAAGAAATATTTCTAATGATGAAATTTTGAAAATTATAAATTCAAGAGGTGAAAGTTTTTGAGGCTGCCTTGTCACACCCAAACAGTCGAACGTTCTGTAAAATTTGTTACCGAAACTGCGATGTCTGCATGTGATGACAAATCTAGACAGGGTCTAATTCAAGCAAAAATAGCGTCCAGAAAATTCATGCCGAAATTTGAAAGCAAACGTGACTTTAATATTAATTTTAATTAACTTACATATTTAATTTGTATTTGTATATTTTTATAATAAATACTAGGTTATTTAAGCTGGTAAAAAAACAACAATTTTTAAAATAAATATTTAAACATTTTTAAAATAATTGATTTTTTCTAAATTATCGTACTTTCCAAACTCAATGCGCAGGCTGAAAAACGTAAGTAATTTTTTTTTTCTCTTAAATATTAAAAAACAACTTATTTAGCAATGTTTTATCACTATTAAAATTTAAAAAAAAATGTCAAATAAGAGTGACCCGCCCTAGTACATACAGTCAATCATCGAACTCATTCGTACAGTATATGACAAGTAACTTTCGTTATTTTTTAATCACATCATCATCAAGTTTTTTTTTTGTCGTTTCAAATGAAATTTTGGGCCATTCTTGCACAATTTTCTCTTTCAGATCTCTTGCATTTCGAATTGTTAGTGTTCTAAGTTGTTGGTCTTAATTGTCCCATAAATTTTCAATAAATTAATGTCCGGTTACATAACTTTGGGGCAATTTTAGAAAAGCCACATCCGAGAATTATAAGCTTTAGGCTTGGGATCATTATCCTGATAAAAGGGGAATCGGTTATGTAGACCCAATTTTTCTGCGCTTTGTCCAAAATTTTCTTTCAAAATTTCAATGTATTTATTATGGTCTATTATACCATCAATTATGTGAATATTTTCTACCCCAGCTGTCGAAAACAAAACCATCATACTTCATTTTCGAAACTGTATTTTGAGGAAGAAGCTCCGTATTTGGTTTCCGCCACACCATTTGTCTGCCGTCTAAACCGTAGATATTGAATTTGGATTCGTCAGTAAAAATTACATTCTTCCAAAACTCAAAATCCTTAGATTGGTGGTATTTCGCAAAGTTCAGGCGTTTCAGTCTATTTACTGGAGGGTATTTTTCGGGCAACTACATTTTCTCGGAGTTTTCGTACAGAAATTCTTCTTTAGTTCTTGATGCAACTTTTTCGCAAGTTTTGGAGCACTTATTCGCGGAGTGTTGAAAATTTCACGAATCGTGTTTCGTGGCTTATTTTCGATTCGGCTTTCAATTTTATATCTTTGTACCACCGACTACTGGACAGTTGACCGTGCTCTGCCAGCCAAGTCCGACATTTGTTTTAATTATTTACCATCGTTATGGTACTTAGCAATTATTTTCCGAAGTTCTACCGACGCGCCACGTTTCAGGCTGTTTTCTATCCATCTCGAATTGAATTGATTTTGCATAAATCCGTTATGTAGATAAAGTTATAAAGTTAATGAATGAGAGTAATTGGTGGATACAGTTTATTAAAAATAAAAAACATTGAACAAAAATTTAAAACGATTAAGAATAATGATTAAGACATTTTAAGTAAGTTGACTATAAGGTTTAAAATGGTTTTGCTATAGTTTTAAAACGTTTTAATGTTTAACTTATAGTCATTTGCTAAAACTTGTCATGGTGAATTGTTTTAAGTGGCTGATTTAAAATAGATATATGAACAGAAAGTAAATGAAACAATATGGCTGCCACAAGCTGTCAAAATCAATCCGTCCCCATTGAAAAACCCTATATAACAGTTCGGTTCCTATGGTTAAAAATTCAAACATCGCAGACCGTATTAAAGCAAGATTTAAATTTACAGTAAATTATTGACAATCCTTTTAAAAAATAAACAAATCGACAGCTGATAGTTTAAGGTTACTAAAAATAGAACAATATTTCGAAAAAAGAAAGCTTAGGCAGCAGTTCGAAAATTTTATTTAAATTAATATGGTCGGAATAGTGTTCTAACATTGTCAACTGTAGAGAGATTAATTGAAAAATTCCGTTGGAGACGCCAAACAAACTGGTAGTCCAAATGTCAATATCGGAGCAGTGCGTGAGAGTGTCAGTGACAATCCAGAAACCTCAATTCAGCGTCGTGGAAAAGAATTTCAAATTTCAAGAAGAGACATTAAATTTTTTTTTTATGTAGTTATTTAAATCACAGATCTATGTCAAGCCAATACGCCCACAACTTTGCGTGCACTAATGGAGGATATTCAACGTTGCATCGACAAAATTCAGCCACATTTATGCAGAATGGTCATGGAAAATTTCGACAAACGAGTGCGTATGTGTATCCGAAGTCGTAGAAGCCATTTGTCAGATGTATTATTCCATAAATAACCCTGTCCTATCTAGGTATTTAATTACAAAAATTACAATCAAAAGCCTAAAAACTGTGTTTTCTATTTAATTCAAATCTTACGTATATTTTTGACATCCTTTATAAATATGTTAGTCACTGCCACTGTTTAGAAGGGGAGGGAACTAATTTTCCATTTAATTCATAAGAATCACCTTAAAAATTGTCTGTGAATATCTAAATTTTTACGTAAATTTTTTGGAGACTTACCACTTAAAAAATTTAAGAATATTTCGTTTTTAACATTAACTTAAGAATTTTGAATAGAATGTCAAAAAAGGTCACCATTAGTAATGTTCACACTTAAGTGTTAATGCTGAACTCAAAAATATAAATTTAATTTCAGAAAATGGGCCTTTATTTTTCTATAAGCTAATATTTTTTTTTCTTGTCACTTTTTCATCAAAATATATTTATTTTAAATTAACAAATAAATGTGAAATATGTTACCTAGAATATAACATCATTTATAAAGTAAATAAAGTGCAAGTCACAATGACAGAAGATCTTGACAAGGACGACGACTTTAAAATAAGATTGAAACTTTTTAACTTCACTTTTGATCAGAACGAGTAAATAATTATTTATCCTATTTTATTATATCTCCAACCCTAAGTCATATAATTTATTATATTTAGTTAAATTACTATAAAATTTAATCGTCATATATAAAACCATATTGTGTGAAAATCATGGTCTCCAACAATCCCAATCATCAAAAGCCAAAAAAAAAACTCATCATGTTAGTATTGGACCAATTCTACGGAAATATGATAAAAAAAAGGAATTTAATTTTAAGTCACTTATGGTTCACATTCCAGACTGGTGAACTAACTTTATTTAGAAATATGCACTTTTAAAGAAAACCGATTTTAATATGATTGCATCTCTAACAAAACCACTACCAAAATGATTTGATTTATCAAAGGTGAAAAATACCGACTAAATTTTGACACTTTGACATTGTGGTTATTTTGTAATTTAAATACCTAATGGAAGTTTCACCGCATTGGTATGTAAACTAATTCTTTTTTTTTTTCAAATATGTTGTGTTAGATATTATAATTGTGTAAAGTGATTTCCAATTGCGATTAAACAATTTTGAACTTTTATTGTGAACGCACCCTCAAACCAATGACCAAACTGTCAAAAACATACATTAATATTTTTTTTATACTTTGATCAGAGTGAACTTCAAAACCGATAAATAGTATTAGAAGTAGTTAAAAGTCACTATCAAATTTGCGACTTGGTGACGACAATTTTTTTTTTCTAAACAGCTTTAGTCCCGATGGGGTTACATTAAGCAGTTCTTTTTTATAAAAAATTTCCAGTCATTAGTGCTAAATAATATAATTCACATCTGTCAATTTGATTGATGTTCGTTTATAACCAAATCTCCCAAAAAAGTACAAATAAAGGAACAATTGAAGAATTTTTTTTATATTTTTGATTTTCGGGGATTATAGCAATGACCCACTTTCTAATAATAAATTGGTTTAAATAAAAAATGAGCATTTCGAATTCTTGTAAAATTGCGAAATTCGATAGAAGGGTAGGAGTTGACTTCCCACATCAAAGACTTTGCAAAAAGAAGTAAAATTCCAACCAAAAAAAATAAATATAGTTTGAAAAAAACTAAAGAACACGCTTTTAAAACCCATCATACTAAAAAAGCGGAAAATAATTTTTAATATAAGCTGAAAACAATAATGAACTAAAAATACAAGTGTTATTGTGAAAAAGCGTTGGGCGCATTGGCCATATTTTTTTTTCATATATCGAGCGCCCCACGCTTATTCACAATAACACTTGTATTTTTAGTTCATTATTGTTTTCAGCTTATATTAACAATTATTTTCCGCTTTTTTAGTATGATGGGTTTTAAAAGCGTGTTCTTTAGTTTTTTTCAAACTATATTTATTTTTAACAATTTTAGTTTAACGTGCTTTAAAAGCGTGTTTTTTAGTTTTTTAAACTGTATTTATTTTGTGATTTAAGAAAACATTGAAACATTTCATTGACCCATTTAGTTGATTGAAATTGGAAATGAAATTGGAATTATTTATTTATTATTTAAAATCTCGTAATTTTAATTAAAAAAAAAAGTCACCCATAGCTAGGATTTGATCCCACGACCCTTGACGCTCAAACTAAAACGTGACCGCGCTTTAACCAACTGAGCCACCGCAGCACTTTAAATGAGCGAGTCTATTAATATTTATAAGCGCATAATAAAATCACGAAAAAGCAGGAGCTGTGGGATTAAAATATGTATTTAATCCTGGTAATGCTGATAAGGATATTGAGATAAACTTATGAAATTATTGTTTTGCCACCGGTTCTTGATATGTGTACAAAATTTTATTTAAATCGGTTCGTGTAAAGTGGGTCAAAATCGAGTGTAAAGGTGTCGGTTACATACATACATACATACATACATACATACATACATACATACATACAAGTGAAGCTAATATAAGCGTGTTAAAAAAATGAAAACATGTAAACCAAGAAGTAAAATTCTTTTATGTGTACAAAATCTGTCAGTCATGTCTATTATTGGGATCTAAAAATAAGCCGATGTAAACATATTTTAAGTAGAGGCTTTTCTTAACAACTTTTAATTACATAAAGTTGTTACACATACCTAAAGTTTCAAATTGGCAAGTTTTCGCTTTATATTACTTAAATAACCTGGAATCGAAATCTTCAACAACTTATAAGGGCTCGATAAGTGGCACAGTAAATAGTAATTAAGAGTCATAGCGACACTCTTGTGACTAATTATAACTACAACAAAATCTTTGTTACCAAAAAAAGCGAAACAACCCTATAGTTTTGTAACTAAATTTTTGTTGCATTGCAAAGTAGTAACAATATTTGAACATTGTTACTAAAACTAGTGCAAACAATCACGCAAGTTATTTTCTGTTACTTAATTGAAACAAAAATTCAAAGTTTTTAGTATTTAATTGTAACAAAAGAATAACCAAATTTGAATGGGAACCTACTTCAAATTATAATTAATATTTGGGTTGAGAAAATTATTTTTACATATGTGTAATTTCTGTCATTTGGAAGCAAAATTAAAAAAAAAAACTCCCAGTTTTATCACGAAATATGACTTTCTACTCCCTTTAAAATTCAAGCACTTCTTAAAGTTATTTAAAATGCTTCTTTTGCTTTGCTTTGAAATAATGTTAAATTTCAGTTACTTTTTTATTACTTGAAAAGGTAACAACAATAAAGGTAACAAAGTGGTTTCAATTCAGTAACAAAAATTAATTTTACAAAAATTGATAAAAATGAAACTTAAGTGTTACTTCCTTGTTACTCAAGTTCTGGTTTTTAAAATATGGGAATTTATGACTGAGTTGCTCCTGGTTTGTTGCCTTGGTGTATGAAACGTCAAAAATGGAAGTAACAAAGTGGTTGCAATTAATTAACATGTATGTAATATAAATGTGAAAATCGGCAACGTGAGACTTATTTGTTACTTCTTTGTTACATAAACTTTTTTAGTCACAAAAATTGTGTGTGTTTTCAAAAAAATTTTAGTTGCCTAAACTAACTGAGTTGGTTTTTACAAACTATAGTGTTACTATTTTTGTTACCCTTTTAGTACGATCTTAGTAACAAAACTCAAATCTGGTATTTTCGACACAAACACTTGCATAACTCGAGTGTTTTCAAGACTTTTCCTCAACATTGATATCAATTTCAATTCCTAATAATTTGTCAATTTCGATTTGGATAAAAGTATTTATTAACAAATCACAGTGAGTATTTACATATTATTGAAGTATTTACATCACTAAACCGAAGAAGCCATATCATCAGAGTCATGAAAACATAGGTAAAAATTCCGTAGGTATTTGCATTTACATATACGAAATTTAATCAAAATTGTTAGATGAGTCGACTAAGCTGTGTACTTGTGCTTAAATTGCCGCAAATCTCTTATTCAGATTTTTCCAAGAAGAACATAAAATTGTTTTTTTAAATTTTCCAAAAATAAAAAATTATATTCTCACATAAGGACCGATTTTATGTATATGTAGGACGTAGGTGTCTAATCCGCTACGAAAAAGCAACAAGAAATAAAACCAGGCCAACAAAGATTTAAGCTTTTTTACTAAAACATTTTTCTTATTTTGAAACCGCACCGCACCGCACCACATCAGGGATAAACAAATATACCATTTAGCCACACTTTTTATTTAATGTACAAAGTAATAAAAATAATTATTATGCTGTCAACCAAAACAACAACAACACAAAAAAAAAACCCTCTTTTCACACATTTCTTCCTTGTAGCCTAAGACTTACAAAATGTCTTCTCTTGTCTGCGTCTTTTGGTATTTTCTTCAGAAGAATTATGTAGGCGTTAAAGGAGCTTTTATTATCTGAAGGAAACATGTTCCTGAGATCATCCAGGCATTTAGCCGTTGTCATAAAGGGGAGTTTTTTTTTTCTGTTTTTGTGTTTTTCTTTCTTTTTTTTTTGTCCTGTAACAGAGGATTTATGATTAAAATGAGTGAATGTATGTATGTACGTTGCTAGATAGAATCTTCCTTTATGGTAACACAAAAAATAGTTCATCTGGTTCTAATAGCTTCCTTGATGCTATAGATGTAGATAAGTGGGTAATGGAAATTAATAGCATTAAATTATACATAAAATAGCATAGAGCGTTTATTTTATACCCAACGTATTAATTTTGAAATGTTACCACCCGCATCCACCACCGCCCCCGCTGCCGACCTCCGAATATCAAAAAGATTTTGACACAGAAAAAAAAGATTTAATTGTGTCGAATTTTAAAGTATCACGTCGTTGTCATAATTAAAAGTTGAATATTCAAGGATATAAATATGGGGTTTGTTGAAGAATGCAATCCTTTTTGAACGCAATCCCTTTATTCATTCAATGAAGGAGTTTTAAAGATTGCATTAATTAAATTCAATTTGAGACTGGGACTAAAAATTTTACAATTGTCAATCGCGTTTGAGATTAAGACCAATTCATATCTACATTTTTTCTCAATCAATCGATTGCAATCATTTGATGCTTTGAGACCTTTTATTTTTGATTTGACTGACCAAAAAGTGCAAATTGCGAAGAATGAAAAATTGCAGTCAAATTATTGCATTTTCAAATATTAAGTGAAAGATATTTGCAAAGTTTGAATTCAAAGTCTTAATGTTAATTCGATACACTGTTCACTTAGATATTGATAAGGAAATCATCTCGAGTCTCGACAACCGGGATCCAGTCCTGGGCCCATGTTCTGTAACTCAGGCGATAACTTATCACATCGTTACAAAATTAAACGATTTGTTCCCCACTTATCGCCACTGGAAAAATTTGTGTTTCTGTAACTTGTTGCGATAAATTCAATTCGAGATAAATTTTCATGTTGACATTTAAAAACAAAAACATTGCTTAATTGAGTTTTTTCAAATACATGTAAACTTTTTTTTGTTTAAAGAAATGCAAACGTTAATGAAAGTATTAGGTTTTTAATGAAACGAAAAAACACAAAATTGAAAAAAAAGGAAGAATTGATTGTCGGCTGTTAGCATCGGTGAATTGGCCGCGGGCAAACGGCTTGTTCTCCGCCATAAAATCCACCAGTTTCTCCTTCTGGCACTTTAATAATCTTGTTCTTGTTCATCTCTATAATATAATATTTATTAATTTAGTTCTTGAATCAATTATTTATTATTTTTGCCTCCGACATTATTCTTGGTCTTCGCGTTTCGCCTGCTTTTTATGTAGTCATACATTTTGACATTTAAAGAGAAAAACTTATCAACTTTCAAAGAATCAACCGAATATTCTCCTTCAAGGCGTCAATGGTCTCGGGCTTATCTGCGTATAGACAAGCAACTTTACATAAACCCACATAAATAGTCCAGTGGTGAAAATGATGGAGTCCACGCCACAGGCCACAACCACGACGCGATATAATGCGCTAACCAAAAGTTTCCTTCAACAAATTGATTGTTTCATTGGCTGTTTGGCAAGTCTTATTTTCACTATAGGTCGTCCATATCAACATCCTCCAATTCAAGAACGAAAAAGTCATTAATCATGGTTCTATATCGTTCCCCATTGACTATTTACTGTAAAATAATGGACTGGTTCATTTTTAAAGAAATATGGACCAATAATTCCCTTCGCCCATATAGATCACACCAAACAGTGACTTTTTGAGGATGTAATGGCACGGCGGCGGTGGCGGCGTCTCACAAATGGCTAGTGGATCATGATCCCTTCAAATACGACAATTTTTCTTATTAACTTACCCATTAAACTAAAACTGAGCTTCACCGCTAGCAAAAATTTACTTATGAAGATCGGGATCGGTGGCCATCTCGTTTTGGGCACATTCACCGAAAGCGCTCGATTCATTTGGCTTCAATTCTTACACAAGTTGGATTTTGTAAGCCCGCAAACCAAGATCCTACCACAAAATCTTCCATAAAGTGGATGGGCACAGATCCAATTGTTTTTGGATGGACTCTTTCGGGTGTTCTTCGATACGGCATGCATCTTTGAGGATGCGCATTATCTACTAGTAGAGTAAACGAGGTGTGAAATCGATCCATGGTTGTTCGAATTACCCACTCTGCTGGGCGATTATGTCTTCAGGAGTAAGTGTATTCATTAAAAAATGGCAAACCAAACTATGCATAAATCAAGTGACAGCTGTCAAAAAAAAACAACTCTAAAAAAAGTATTGCCAGATTGAAAACCACACGTCTAAAAAAAAAACTTTATATTTCTATGTCAAAATTCATCCAAATCTGTTCAGACGTTCAATCCTGATAAAAGTATCATCTGACGGAAAAAAATGTCAAAACACTAACTAAAAATATTTTTATAAAATTCGTAAATCTAATAAAAAAATAAACTCATAAAATTGAGTTTTGAACGAGTTCAAAAATAGTTCAATAGGTTTGTTAACTCAATTTTTTTCCTTTCATTCCCATTTGACTACTGTGACAATTTTAAATTTTTTTAAAAAGCAAACATACCTCCTATCTACAGTTATCTGTCAAATAAAGAAAATGGCTAAATTCAATGATTCTTAAAATATTTTCACTGTTTATAATTATGAGATGATCGAATTACTAAACATTCCATGGGAATCGGATTAAAAGTAAATTGAGTTTTTGAGAATAAACAAAAACTGATAAAAAAGAACTTGCCAAACTTTTAACCCGATCAACTATGCCATTTCTGAATCTTTTATCTCGAGTGGAGTGGTTGAAAGCGGGAAACAATTTCATGCAAAAAAAAAAAAACATCTACCGCACCCTCACAGTGCTAGATAACCCCGATTTTTCGATTAACGAACATGCCATCAAGCTAAATTACTCGAATTGCCAATACACTTTCATCCAAGTGGCAATACATTCCTAGAAATTCAGTATTCGTGTTTTTGGTGTGAATCTGTGAATTGTGTGGCCCATGGAACATCGTCATTCCGTTCCGTACCCATAGTTCATATCTAGAGAAAAAATAAAGTCAATTGCATTGTTGTTGATTTCCCCTGAAATCTAGACTATATTTTGTTTCGTGACGGGAGTGCAGTCCCAGTCCCAGGCACTACGTGAATCTAAATACAAACAAAAAGGGCAATTTTACGGATGCAATTTAAGGCTGTTTGAATTTTGCTTTTGGGCATTTCTTAAGATTTAATTTAAACATTTTTCAAGTCCTTTTGGAAAACACATTAAAGAACAACCAAAGCTTTTTCAATTGTACATAATCGAACTAAGGAATCTAATCACGGTTGACGAATTATAGAGAACCGACAGTAAAATGTGTTATGAACTTTTGGGCTGTTGATTTCAGGGTTATTTTTTTTAATGTGGTAATGGATCAATTAGATTGGAAAACGGGAATATTTTTCAAAAAAGTTCTTGTGAAATTCGGGATCGGTGGCCATCTCGTTTTTGGGCTCATTAATTGAACGTAGGATACGCTTGATGGTCGTTCGGAATCAATATTATGAAATGGCAAACCAAACTGAGCATAAATCAAGTGACAGCTGTCAAAAAGACAAACTCCGAAAAAAGTATTTCCAAACTAAAAATCACACATCTAAGAAAACACCCTTTATTAATAAAATTGGTGTAGCCTTCGAAGAAACCGTTTCATTCAAAATTAAGTCACAGGGAGTTCGTAGACTTATTAGCAAATTCTTAAAATTTGCAAACAAAACTTTAATAAAGTATACAAGTGACATTTTTTAAGAAATGCGCTCTTCTAGTATTATTAAATGTTTTTCCTTTCGAAATAAAATGGAATTATTTTCGAAAATTGGACTTTAAAAGTTTTAAATATTTGAATTTTTATATCAATCACATTTTTGTTTAATTACGAGTTCAATTTAAAAAAAAAATGTCTTTTGATTATGAAACAAAAACACGATTGTCAAATGGCAAACCGAGTCGAAAAATTTAAATTTTGCACAAAATAAGCTCCCGTTACTTTGTATACATCATTTCCCTAGTTGTTACTGTTGAGCAATAATTTGTCAAATTAATATAAAAATTCTTTCACAAATAATCAAATAAGTCAAACGGTCTGGCAAAAGAATATACTCACCGCTTCCCTAAATTTGAAATTGGATTTTATATTTGTACTTAACTCTTTTCCAGATACATAATATCCACCAACGACTTAAAAAACGTTATTCGCTCAATTGAATTGCGGAATCAAATGGTTTTTCTCATTGCTTGCTTTTCTTAAATTTCCTTAACTATGAAATGGAAATTTGTATACCCAGGCACTGGCACTGGTATTCTAGGACATCGTCATTAAGGACGAGCTGACTCCAATGAGGAAAGTTTTGTTCATTTTTTTTTTGTTTTGTTTCTTTGTATTTGTATTACTTAGATAAATTTAAAGAAAATGAAGAAGGTTGGTTTGTTCTATTATTCAGATATAAGATTTTGAGACTTTATATTATGGTATACGAGTCGAGTATAACGGAAAGATGCCAGTCATCGGATGTAGATAAGGATAAAAATGTCCCTTGATTGTGTCCTTAGAACGGCATCTTTAGAAGGTTGTTTTGATTGCTTCCAAATTGAAAGGAAGATATTAAAATTGAGTTAACTTTTGATCCAAATGAATTGCTTTTTGTTTAGTATATACGTTCGTAGTTTGAATTTGGATTGGGTTAGGAAAATAAAATAAAAGAAGAAAATTCCAAACTACCTAAGTGCGGAGTTTTGGACTGTTTGGATTCTCGGTAACGATGTTGTTTTGACTTGTATTTTGACAAATGACTTTTGTATATATATATTTTATATAGCTATGGTTGATTTTTGGATTAAGAATAAAACGCACAAACAAGGCGCATTTACTTGTATTTGGTTCTGTATAGAAAATTTGTAGAATCTGGGTGATGGCTTAGAACTTTATGGTGGGAAATAATAGAATGATTTAACACGACCCTATACCCGTCAACTAATCAACAATTTTATTGCATCATAGACTAACCCTTTTGCTAAGCTTTTGACAAACAAATTTTTTAGTTTTGTCGACTAAAACAAAGCTGTTCACAGAAACAAAATTACTACAAAAAACAAGTTGGACGACTTATTAGCTTAATAGATTACAATGTCTTAGAATGTTATTTAAACTTATTTTGCTCCATTATTATATGTAGAAAAGTTTGTTAAAAAACAAAGAAATGTTTAACAATGATTGTGCTGCATTATTAAAGACAAAACATATCATTATTATTTAAATGAAATTTCAGTAACGACGCACGCATGTATGAGAGACATTTTATAGCAGTGTTCGTCACGTTTTTGCGTTACACGCCATGTTGTTTTTTGAAGAAATAACTGGATGACTGACTAAATGAATGAAATTCCTTTTGCTCCTCGATGAAAAATTGATGAAAACATCAATGAATTCATCTCACTTATCACTTACTTTCGGATCTGATTCCTCTTCACTCATGCGACCTAGATGACTAGCATACAGGAAACAGGATTCTACCGCGCTCCATTTTGTTCACGATATCTGCTTCGAAGCATATAACATACAGCTCATGATTGTAACCACGTCGTCGTTCGTCTCTGGAATTGTCCTTCCTCACAAATACGGGACAAACAATTCTCATTAAAAGTTACTTCTCGTTCCTATTACTAAGCACATACCCCACAGGTTTCGAATCCATATGTGAGCACTGGCAGAATGGTCGTATACAGTGGAAGCTTAAAAGTTATGATAATTGGTAAGGTTTCTGAATAAAGAACTTTGACAGACCTTCAAGCAGCCGCCCGCTTATATCTTCTTCTATGTTGTTATCTGCTATACTACCATTTATCAAAAGTATTTGACGAATTGCACTTCTTCAAAATCCTGTTTCGCTACCTAGATTGTTTAAAAAACTGTTTTTCTCCCGCAATGAATTGAACTTGTACATAATATGAGCTGTGTTTTATTCGTCGTCTTCAGATAGGTACATATCAATCAAATTCGTTCATCATCAGTTTTTGATTTTAATAGAAAATCCATGGCACTTCTTTAGGTCTGTTCCAAGTGTTTTATGTACAGAAATTCACAGCACACATTTTTTTAAGGAGTGGGGGTAAAATTCTCTCAACGAGAGAGAAACTGTGCACAAAGAAGTGGAACGACATTTCACAGAAAATCACAGACTCTACGAAACGTCAAAAAATGTCAACAAAAAATCATTTCAAAAAATTTGATTCAAAAGCGCGTGAAAAGTTTCTAATTGTTTAAAATTAATTAAAAAATGGATTTGTTAAAATTGTTACTAATAGAGTGGTCAAGAGAGTCTGACGAGTCGATTTGGAACTCAATACTGGTGTTTTCCATATAATGAAAATTGGAATTTTAAATTCAATTAAAAAAAATCGTTTATTTTAACGGCAAAACTCAAATGTTAAATGCTATTTTTCTGTGTACAGACATTTTTGTGGCTAAAATTCGCAGGGTGGGGAAATTTTTTGCTCTCTCAAGAGCTCTCTCTTCTGTGAAGAAACTACGAAAAATGTTTAACTTGGAACAGCTTTTTACAGTTTTTCGGTGATTTTCGGCGAATTTCACACACTTGGAACAGACCGTTTGTTCCGCAACAGATTTTCCGTTCGCGCTTGTCAAAGTATTTTCAATTAAATGCCGCACATGGTTTCTTACCAAATTTCTTATGTCATCCGACACGACATCTAAGTTTTTATGTCTTGTATATTCAAAAACGAGGAAATTTGTTCTGTTAGAATTAACCTTTTAAAAAAATTGTGAATCTCTGCTGAAAATTTTCAAAACTTCTGTGTTTTCACAACCTTGCGACACCGCCCTTAAAGAACCAGCTATAGCTATCATTGGTTTTCATCATTGACAATTTTGTTTCGCTGTTTTTAATAGCGATAGAGAAAGTAGGTAATAAATTTTATCAAAATGAAGGTAACAAGTTGGAGAATTTTCTTACAAATGAAAATACTTATTTTAACACAAAATTTTTCTGTAAATTCAATTTTACCTTTTCAATGATGAAATCATTTTCAATGACAGCTGATACTTCATTTTATGATTTGGAACAAAATCGTTCCAATAAAAGCATTCCATTTTCTATGTATTCCAACCTGTCAGTTATTCTTTCACTGATCAACTCTAACCTGAAATGCTTGGAAATTGTTTGTTTTAGTTTTTGAATTTTGCAGTTGTACGTCGTTTTTTAAAGAAAATTATATAAAAATCTATTTTTAACACTGCTGTTAGAATTTTAATTTGTTATTTTTTCTTAGACGTAGAGCTGGTATAAAAAACAGAGTTTTTTTTTATTTCAATGACAGCTATAACCAACTTGTGAAAAAAAATTCCAATGATTGGTTTCAGTGATGAAAACCAATGATAGGTATAACTGGCCCCTAATTCCAGCTTTCTACCGAGACTGTGACTGTAAAATTAAATGACAGTTGTAGCAGTTTTAGAAAGACTTCATTATGACATTTCCATTGACATTTTACTTCTTGCTTCTAAAGTCTATTTCAGCAATGCAGTGGAACCCACTAACACAAGAAGGAAGAAGAGTTGGTGAACGGAGAAGCACGTGGAGGAGAATCTGCGAGGTTGGGAAAGAGCTGGAGGGAGCTTAAATACATCGCTGGAAACTGCACAAGATGGCACCTAGGAGTAGTTGAGGTTCTTCGTCCCGCTCCTGAACACCAACGGACTTCATAGGTCTGAGAACCTAAGTAAGCAAGTAAGTAAGGCTTCTGTAAATATCCGCTTTGCACTGTAATACCATTTTAACGGTACATTTACTAAAAATCTACTTAAAATTTAGTTTTTTGTTACAATAGTTAGATTCTTAGTATTTTTTGTATATGTTGGGTTTATAGCTTAACTTCAAAACACCCTGTAACTTTTTTAACTCAAGTTGTATGGAAACATGGTGTATTAGTATTGCCCATGGTCATGGTCTTCCGAGCAAACAAGACTTACTTCTAAGCTCTCTAATAATAAAAAAAAAAAACCTTTTTACCAGGATGAACCATTTAGGCTTCCTTTATACAGGGTGTAAATTAAACAAAATCTATTAGATGTAGGTATTGTTTTATTTGAAATATTAAACGACAGACTAATAATGCGGATTTAATTTTTTGAACATTATGTCATCCAAATGTCTTCCGTCGAGTTGCACGCACTGTTCAAAACGGTGCCTCGAAAAAAATGGTCCAATTATCCCATGCGTGGTTAAGGCGCACCAAACAGTTACCCTGCGACAATGCAATGAATTTTGGTGTTTCAGTCGAGGGTTATGGGTTCTTGGACCAGTGTGACATCGTGACTGAGAAATCCGCACGATCACTGATTCCAAAGACACCACTCCCCCCGCACTATTTATTACTTTTTGAAATAATCGTATTTAAAAACATAAATCTGCCACCAGACACCCTGTCTACTTCTCCCAATGCAAAAAGCTATCTGTACTTTAAGTCATGTACAAATAATTCCGCATCTAATGTACATACCTAAGTGTTCCATATAAATTTGCATTCCTCCTTTTTTTTATTTTTATATTTATTTTTGTTCATCGTAAAAAAAAAGGAAGAAAAATTCAATTTCGATTCAATAATATCAAATCATGAAGCTTTCTTGGGGATTTATATCAGTAATTTATTTCGAACGACAAGAGTAAGTAATACTTATTGACATGGAAAAAAATCCTGCTAAACCCTTTCACTCATGAACACAAAATCTATCTTTTCTTCGCCAACCCCACCCCCCAACCCCTCCCCCGGTGGCGCTGTGCTGTGCGTTCCACTGTTAAGCTATAACATTATTATAATATGAATCGGAAAGGATTTTCTTCATCATTTTGAATTATACTCGAAGTCTAAGGAACCTCTGCATGGAGTCCTGGATTTGGATGGCAAGGAAGAAAAAAGGATGACAATATTGCCGAATGGGTGTATTGTTCAGATTTTTTTTTTTTTTTAACTCTTATTTTAAACTCATCTTGAATGGGAAAAAAATAATCGTTATTGTATCTTGTGAGCGTCTTATGTGATGTAAAAGTTGAAAAGAATTGAGGATTATTGACGGAATCACCAGAAGAATCAGGTGGATTATTCTGCCTCGAAGCAGCTGATTAAAAAACACGTGTTCAATAAATTTATTATTGATAAAAGTCAAAGTACTCGTATATTAACTTGAAGGGATTTATGTTGGATTAAGTGTTGACAGATGCACTCATATTATACCATAATTTTATTCCAGAATATAAACTTACCGAGAAAGGCAGGAATAGCACCCAGTGGCATCACAAACAAACTGACCAGCAAATCTGCAATGGCCAACGAGAACAGGAAGTAGTTCGTCACATTTTGGAGTTTTCGGTCCAGAGCAACTGCCAAGCAAACCAAAATGTTTCCCAAGCCACCGGCAAAAATGAAAGCAATCACAAAAAGGAATATCCACTCGTAACTTTGTCCTTCTCGGATTGTTGTATGATGTAATCCGGAATTATCCGTTGACCACATTTCACTGAAATTACCGCTTCCATTATATGCCAGTGTTTCGCTTCCGGCTATTGACGACTGATTTAGCATTGCAAGCGAACTCGACCACCAACCAAATTCAGTACTTGGATTTAAACTTAAAATGCACTCGAGTTGTCTGTTGAGCAATGATGTGGAAGACGAGAACGGGGAGGAGAAGGACGAGAATGAGGATGAGGACGACGACGAGGACGAGGGTGACATCATGGCACTGGGATGATTGGAACCCGGTCCGGAATTGGGATTGACCGACAAGTTCTCTGATAAATTCTCAAATATCGACCCGATAAGACCACTCGGCTGAGAGCACACAAACGTCCGACTTTGTACTAGATCACAATTGACACTACTATTAGTGGCCACCATAACCGTCCCGAGTGTTGGTAGTAATGGCAGCTGATTGGTAACGAGATCAGGTAACTTTGAAACGACTAAATTAAATTCAGACACTGGATTTATGACATTACGAACTAGGAGCGTGGTATTGAGGATGCAATCGTGGGCATACAAACTCAGTGTATTTTCCATCGTATTCGTATCGGATGTCCATGCCATGGGTTGACACGTGAAATGGGCGCTCTTCGATGAGCTGTGGAAGGATTCGAGTAGGCATTTGTATGTATCAGTCGGTGGTGACGAGGATAATGCTTCTGTTTCTGCTTGTGCTTCGGCATCGGTTGCTGTTGTTTCTGATTTTGTGGAGGTACACACGATATCTGGACCCCAGTAAGAGGACCATGTTTCGTTGGCCACTCTGCATAAGTAGACGAGGTCATCGAAGATGTGGGTCGCCACCGTTGAGTCTGTGTGCCGCATAATGGTATTTTCCGGTTTGGTTCTTGTTGACAGCATTGAATTTGGATGTGATGGGGATCCGGTGTTATCGAAGGATGTTGCAGTCGACGACATGGATAGTGGTGATGTTGGTCCTCGACCATCATATCCGTGCGCACCCATTTCATTATCAAGCCTTGCGAAATGATTCCTTATATTGAGGAGTTATTATTAATTATTATTATTATGGCCAGTACTCGTGGTTCGGTACTTAATTTAATTTAAATTTCAGAATCCCAAATTGAAAGCTGAAAGAAAATAATTAAAATAGAATAAATATTAGAATATATATATACACACATATGTATATGTGATTAAAAAGAACATTATTATTAATTGTGTAATTTACACGTACCTACTTAATTTAAAATCTTAACTGTGCAAAATTAAATCAAATCTTTTTTTTATTCTTTTAAATGTATGTATGTCTTTTGTATTTTATTCAGACATGGTTTTTAATCTTTTCATTTTGCGTCGCATTTGACGTCATGAGATTTAAAAAAAGCGAATGTGTGTGGTGAACACTGCCAAGGATTTGTTTTGAAAAAAAAAAGAAAGTTAAGAAAAAGAGATGCCAAAATTCACTGATTTCTTGGGTTGTTGACTTACTGGGCTGTCAATGGCGATCGCCGTCATTTACCTCTTCTCGACCTTCCACGATACTTTTTTGACAACCGCCAAACATATGTACATAGAACTAAGGCGGGTTTAAAGTTTGAGTACTAAATTCGGCTTTAGGACATAATTTGATGATTCCTTGGACGGTTTTTTTTTGCCAACATGCACTATGAACAAACACTCTGGTTGAAGAAGGGTCGAGCTGAAGGCGGATCATTTCATCAACAGACCCTTAACTTTAAGTTTGTTCATAGTGGCTATCATTAATACACAATCATTGTCTAATCTTGATAAACTGTCCATAACTTCAGTTCTAAATCATGAATAGAAGCATTCCCTAAGACAACTCGAATGAATTGGCTCTAAACAGTCCACTCTTACACTCCTCCACCAATTTCTTATTTCTTCCTATTAGTTTAAAACAGAGAAACTGTAAATTTTTACTAAAATCCCTGTTTTCAAAAACTAAAAAGCACTCCTAAAAATCATTGAATTTCAACTTATGCCACTTTGCCCCAAATTCTAAAATTTTTGAATTACACATTTACAGTATTTGAACAAACAAGAAACTGGACTCCGTATGAATTATCTAGTGTCAAACCATCCTTAATCTCAACATGGAAAATTACAGTTTTGTGTCGAAATTTTCACTTAAGTGAAAGTCAATTCAAGGGAACTGGATATCCAGTACGAGCAATACTGGAAATCGGGAATAAAGCGTTTCCTGGTGTCTTAGTTTTCCGTTTTATTAATTTCGCATGACGAAAAATCAACCGATTTTCTAATCCCAGAATTCTTTCATTGGTGATACTTCAAGTCACAAACTTATGTACATAGGTATGTCCTTGAAGAGAATATTAAGATAATTTGATAGGAATGCAAAAAGTTGTCAATGTGTCATGGAAAATGCGACAGAAAATGACGGATTCAATCATTTCCACTTAAGGGGCCAGTTATAGCTGGTTATAGCTATCATTGAAAAATATGTCATTGAAAATATCTATCATTGAAATAAAAAAAACTCTGTTTTTAAACCACCTCTACTGTTTGGAAAAAAAAGAACAAATTAAAATTCTAACAAACGTGTAAATGATAGATTTATTTAAATTTCCTTAAAACACCACGTACAACTTCACAATTTAAAAGAAAACAAAAAATAAACAAAAATTTTCCAAGCATTTGAGGTTAGAGTTGATCATTGAAAGAAAAAATGATCATTGAAAAAAAAAACTGACAGGTGGGAATACAACTAGAATGGAATGCTTTCATTGGAACGATTTTGATCCAAATCGAAACAGCTGTTCATTAAAAACGATTTCATAATTGAAAAATTAAAAATTAACTTACAGAAAAGTTCTGGGTTAAAATAAATGTTTTTTTTTTCACTAAAAAAATTCTCCAAGTCATTAGCTTCATTTTGATACCTCCAATGACAAATTTGACTTTCTCTATCGCTTTTATTTCGCTATATTTTCAATGATGAAAACCAATGATAGCTATAACTGGCCCCTAACGGAAAAAACTGTAATGGTCGATTTATTTAAAAAGAAATCTAAAACCAAAAAGGGAGTGATTAAATCAAATATTTAATCTGTACACAAAAGTATGTAATATAAATAATTTTTAATTCCAACTAAATCAAACACTCGTAAGCCAACCATTTAAATTATAAAGTTTTCCAGAATTGCATCTGAATCACTTTTTGCTTAATGTTCATACATGGAATAGAACTTTGACTGAATATGAATTTCCTTGTTTAATTAACTTGCATGTAGTTTTGTTGAAAAAAAAACAAAGTTCCGTATTATAAAACAGAAAATTCTTTAATATTGTCATACATCCACATACATGTATGTACATATAAATACCTACATATGTACACATTTTATAAATTAAAAAGATAAAAATATAATCTCTGTTGTTGTCAAAAAATACAAAAAGAAAAATCACCAAATAAACGAATTCATGTAAAAATGGAAAAAACGAAGCAGATGAATCTAATGTTTTGTAGAACTTTTATTATGAATTTTCATTGCTCTGCACTCCCCCTCTACTCCGCCTCCTGCAAGTAATATTCTCTGTAAATTAAAAAGCACTCTGTATGTATCATTTATTCAATGGACCTTTTCCATTTAATTGGTGCTTTATGACAGTTCTCAAAATGTCTTTATAATTCATTAAACGGAATACAAAACAAAATATTAACACGATGACAACTCCGCGCCACGCCATCACTGACAGAAACGACTGGAATAGGAATTGCACAGACCATGTGAAAGTGGCACAAAATTTATGACTCATTGAAGGCGCTATAAAATAGTATGCTAAATAAAATTACATACAATTCAAATTCAAATTAAAACACGACTGTCAAATACTCAAAAACGCATCTTTCATGATCAACTATACGTATACATAACATAATATTTCAAATGAATTGCAAACGTATACAAATTAGACGAACCGTTTGTGAAACGTCAAAGTCAACCATCAAGTTTAAAAAAATAATTCAAAATTCAAATTCAAGCAAAGAAGACGAAAGTGATGACTTGTCATAACAATTTTTTCGTTTTCTTACTTCAACCAACGTAAACGCAAACGGAACGCAACGTTGTGCTGTCAAAAATCATAACGAAAACCAAATCGAACATGGAAATAATTAAATTTGTGTTTTTCTAAATTTATAACACGCTATACATACATAGTATTATGTACTATCGAATCAATCAATTTATTAAACACTAAATTATTTGAAATAATTCACTGTTTTTGATGGACCGTTTCATGAAAATTATAAACAAAAATAAAATAAGCTAATCATTTAATCGTAACAAATTAATTGCATAAATGACCGCAAAAACCACACATGAAACTTGGTCTTAAGTGTGCTTGTTACGTATGTACATATATGTATGTATGTATGTGTTGTGTACATTAACATTATTTTAAGTCACTTAAATTTATTAGATACGAGTTCTGCTTGGTCTTGTGGATAATCATTGGATTTACACTAAGAAAAATCAATTTTGTTATAATTTGACAGCTGACAGTTGTGTTATACTCGGTTTCTGGTAAACCCAAAACTATCATCTGTCAAATTATTATTGTTGAGGTTGCAAAGACATACCTAACTGTAGTTAAGTACACTAATAGCTAATTCAAAGCTACAATCAGAAGTTTTGAAATTTTAATAAAACCAACAATGACATATTTTTGATTATAGACATTAATTCATTTAGTTATATTTCGGAAGAGGAAAACATTATGTTGGTGTAAATACTAATTAACAAAATAATACAAAATTGTAAGATTAAGTAACTGAACTTTTTTTTAAACATTTTAATCGCGATCCATGACAGCAAGTTAATGCAACTTTATTGTAAAGCTAAACGCACTTTATTTAGAAAAATTAAAAACAAACACGGTTTGTAGTGGATTCTTAAAGGTAGGTATTAGATAATAATAACAAAATACATATAGTTTGTTGACAAAGTATCGAATTTCAAATACTAAACATGAAAGAGAATTTGTTTATTGGAATATTAAACAGATTTGGTTTCCATACGTGTTCAGTTCATTAAAAGTTTTCCACCACATTGGTTACAATCGAAGCATGAAGCGTGTAAATCTAAACTAGATACTTACCTGCATACCTACTCCTGTAAGTTAATACAATATTTTTGTTAAACAGTTTTCAATTCCTATGTATGTATGTATGTATTTACTGGAAAATGCCAACCGCAGAATATAGTGACTTAATCTATTTTCATTTTCATAAATAATAATTTTAATTATTGAACTAAATTAAATGCAGTGGGAAGCATATTTAAAGTAGATAATATTTTAATGTGCTTTTTTTAAAAAAAATTGTAAATGGCAGATTATTTTAAAAATTGGTTATTTATTCATTAGAGTAAAATGTTTAGCTTTAGTGAATAGTACATAATAAACCTCTTGACTAAAAGTTATATGTATAAATAAAATATACATCACATACATTTGCTGTTCTATGTTTGAATGTATTGAATTCATTGATAAGTTAATCTTTAAACACAATGGTTTTCTTTGCTGAATGAGTAGAAAAGCAATATGCTGAAACAACCAAAAACTAATCTCTTTTATCAACACTCTTCAGCTAAAAAATGAATGTATATGTAAGTTCTTTTATGAAAAAGAACTGTCAGTTATGAAAATTAATGAAAGTTCTGTAATTTAAAATTTTCACAACAGCTTCGAATTACGATAGAAAATGTGAAGTATTAAGCTGGCTAAAATGTGATACATAAAGTATTCACGTTTTTGAAGATCCATCAATTGAAAATTCTACATGTCAACTTTCTGTCGAAATTTGGGAAAGCCCTTAACGGAATATACAATTTTATTATCTTCTATTTATCGGGTTTTTCAACAGTGACGCTACAAAAGTAGAGCGACAGGGACAGCAAACGACGCCATTTTGACTCGGAGGACATGTGAACAATAGAACGGCGCCACAAGCCACACAGCGAATGTCACAATCAATTTATTGGAAACCAAGTTTGGAGAACGTGTTATTTCACGAAATGGTCCAGTTGCTTGGCAGCCTCGGTCGTGCGATTTGACGCCGTCAGACTATTTCCTGTGGGGCTACGTCAAGTCTATGGTCTATGCCAACAACCCAGCGACGATTGAAGAACTTCGTACGAATATCGAACATGAAATTGCATCAGCAGTATCGGCCGATTTATGCTTGAAAACCGGCAAAAATTGGGTTCAGCGTCTGGACTTCGCGCCCGTGGTGGCCATGCAAAAGAAATCGAGTTCCATAAATAATGGCATCGAACGTACTTTCACAGGAATACAGAATTTCATTGATAACCAAAACAATTTCTGTTTTATTAAAAAAAAAACTTTTGTAGCGCTCTTTTTGAAAAACCCTTTACATGCATAATATAAAAATCAATTTCTGTTTGTTTGTCTCGATAAAACTCGGAAACCCGATTCCCGATTTGGCTGATTTAAGTTTTGAAATGTTTGTCGTATCCCAGGCAAGGTTTTAAAAATTGAGAAAATATTTTTAAAAAAATTGAGATTATGGGTTGTCAAAATTTTATATTTCAGTCGACTGCTAACGTTCACGAAAAGTTATAAACTTATTAAAATCTTTTATCATCAGTTTATCAGTGCCTTAGATGCACTGTTCTAAAAATGCCAAGGAAATGACGATTTTCAACTCAATACAAAATAGATAAACATTTATTTTTTGTACGTTCCGAGAGTAATAAAAATTTTGATCGGTTGGTGACATATCGACGTGTGGGTACAACGTCCTCTACATCAAAAATTTCTAATCAAAAGACCTCAATCTGATCAAAATTTCAAGGTTTTGCGCTATCACAAAGTGTTTTAAAAAGTTTTGATGATCTATCAATATGTAATTTAATCACTCGGTTGCAGTTTTTGACATTAGATTATGTAAATTTTTTCCTAAGCACATTCATTAATCGCAAATTTGACAGATGCACCTTCAACATCATTTCAGCTATAAACTGTCAAACTTAGGAATTTCATGAAAAGCACTTAAAAAAAAAACATACGAGGAGCTAATACGGGACAAGACATAAGATTCAGTCTTTTCGGGTTTTGATCTACAAAAAATGGACTTCAATAGGTTTGTTGATTGTAAATTTTTTTAAATCAATTCACTTTTCTTTAATGGTTAATGGTCCGTCGCCAGTTTAGTTAATGTTTGGATCTGGCGTGGAATCGGCTAAGCTGATAGTTGACTTTCAAATTTGATAGTATACACTTTTCCATCTGTGTAAGATGATCACTTTTGTGTCACTTTTTTGCATAGATTTGGTATCACTTACAAAGAAACTAATTATTATTTTTCAAGTTTAAATATATGTATGTATTTGAAAACAAACCTCTGAGAATTCGGAAGGAACGTTTTAAAATGCAAGTAAAATTTAGTAACCAATTTAAAACAATAGCTTAAAAATTTTAATTTATGCCTAGGACACACGCCAATAATCACCAAATGACCATTTTGGCTAATTTCATGGAGCAGCATTCCGATTTGGCCAAAACATTTGCTTCAGGGGGAAACACCATCTAACGAATTTAATTTTGATCAAATTGACAGCTACAGTGTCACTTAGGAAAGTCAAATAAAATTTGACAGTCATATTGACTATCACTTTACACAGATCAATTTTCTTAAATTTGACTGTCAACTATCAAAAATCACCTTACACGATTCCACCCCTGGAAAAGCCTAATTTTATAGCTTTGTAGTGACATTTGGAACTTAGTATGTAAAATTGTAAATGTCAAAACATGATTTCTTGCCCTTCTGTCAAATTACATCTTTAGAAACATAAATATTTTCTATGGAAAATATAGATCTACCGCCTGTCAGAACAAATTGATTCTAGGTGATATGTGAAAACAAAAACCGATACAATTACTTCTAAGGTTTTTTTCTGTGATGGTGTCTCTGAAACACCCTGTTCAGAACATCCGTATAAGATTATGCTGACGCAAGAATTTTAAGCACACAATTTTAGTGTCAATGCCAAGCCAAACTAAGCAGAAATGTTCGGAGGTATGCAGATTAAAAAAAAAACTCTTCCCAATTTTTAAAGAAATGAATCGAAATCGAAAGTCAGGTGCACAGGTGGGGGAAAACAATTGAAAACAGACGCATTTGCCAAAGTTTATAAATACAAAAATTGACACCCAAATCTAGTGGGTATAGGAAGTACCTACCTCCTCCGGGCACCTATAATTCAAGAGTCTTGGAGTATATGTATTTTGCTTAATAACTACTCGTGTATCAAGGTATTAAAATCTCTTAACTTTAAATAAGTTTATCTGTCTAGAAAATATTCTGTAAACTAATAAGACAGAAGCTACTCTTGGTAAAGATTTTGACAACGTACACTTAAATAGGTCGAAAAGAATATAATATAGCGTCCGACGATAATCTAGAAGGTCATTAAGTTTTGTCGCTCTATGAATTAATCACTTTACTTACACACGAGAGCAAAAACCTGTCATATTGACATTCTAATTTGTCTTTATGTAAACTGCAAAGAAAAATAAAATAATAAACATTAAAATAGTTTCCGTTTCCTTGGAAGTTTTCCAACATCAAAATGAAAAAAAAAATCAAAAAACAAAAATACTGAGTTTTTTTTTTCTAAACATCTCAACAAGATGTTTTTTCACAAGTAAAAACATTAAACTAGCACACAATTTACGATGACAATTTCATTTGGCCGCAACAAGTATCTCATACAAAAAATATACATATAATATTATTAATAATATCTGTAGTAAATTATCAGCTTTTATTTATGTTCGAAGTGGATTAGATAGAGATACGCCTAAAAGACAAAATGAATAATTTCCAACGGAAGCATTTCTCTTCTAGAGGAAAAATCAATTATCATAGGAAACTTTACATATGATTAAAGGTGGATCAACTAACTGTCAAAATAATCAAAAACAAATCACGAGTTTTCAAAATTCAAAGTATAGAAGCCATTGACGTCACATTGATAGTTTTACACATGTTTTCATTGAAGATTTGAATTGTATTGGTCGAAGAAATTAAAAATAATGATCTCAATATTCAGTTTCATTTTGCGAGGAACCTTGATTTGCGAATCCCCCCCTGGATGGGGGTACCAAAGCCAGATAATACGATATCAAATACCCCTCCCGCACCCTGTATCCACACACAAAATCGATGATTTATTTGAACTTCTAACTCAACAGTTTTGTATTCACAGGATCAATATTATGCTGAACAGTTCCGACAGAATGTTTATTATTATAAATTGCTAAAATGCCAAAAGCTGCCCTGCAGTGGCGGCAGTGGTGGCTGGCGGTGTGCCCGCCGCAGCGGTGCCTGGTTGGGCCACTGAATGCCCCCTTTGACTTCTCCTCTGGCTTTTTGTAATTTTGTTGAATATTCCGATACAAAAGGAGGCGATTGGGGATTTTGACGAAGAGGGAAAGAGGTTGCGTTGCGATCAAATCAACCGTCAAATATTTAAAATCCAGATATGAAAATGCAGACAAAAAAACGTATGATTTAGTAACAAATTGCACAATCACAACATTTTTTTGTAGTAGTCCAGACTGCAGAGTGTTTATGCCCGAATTGAGATTTTTCTTTTTTCAAAATTACACAAAATCCACAAGGACTTTTATATCTTGCTCTTCTGGTGCACATTCAAACATTTAAATAAAAATCAATCAAACCGAGAGAGGAGGATTTGGCGGCAGCAATTTTGCTGAAGTATTGCAATGTTCTCATCTGAGGGAAATTCGCACTCATCGTCGTCGTCGTCGGTCGTGGTCGTGGGTGGTCCTGATATATAATACAAAATACTGAGTGGCTTACTAAAAGTGGAAAGTCAAACATTGGGCGGACGCGGAACAAAAAAATCCTTGTTGCTCGAGCCGAGCAAAGTGTTTTTTCCCGCGTTTTTTTTTTTTGGCTCTTTGAGGATTAGAATTGAAGTGAATCATTTACCGGTGGAATTACTCGAGAAAAAACATCATGCGGAAGGTTGTGCTTGTGATTAATTTTTCTTTATTTGTTTTGCTTTTCATTGACGAAAAATCAACAAATCTAGGATTTTGTTAACACTACACTATTCTCAGTTGCTCTTGAGCAAAGAAGAACGGTTATGATTTTTCGCACCACAAAATTGTACAAAATGTATATGCGTAGTTTTTACTTGTCAAAAAATGACAGCTGTCGAAACAGTGGGCTACTTAAAATGAAACCTCTTATTGGAAAATTATTCAATGAGCTGAATTAGTCAACGCTATAGTTCTTAATATTCTGAATTACCTTTTGAGTTAGTGAAGGTTGGTGAAAACTGTCAAAATCAGCAAATACTATTCAAAACAAAATAGGACCCACTAAGTTCAATGGCTTTAAAAAAATTAAAACTATTCTGGTAGAGTTTTTAATTGTTATAATTTAGATTTGTATTAAGAAACTAGAGGGCCCGGCAAACTTCGTCTCACCCCAGTTTAAGCTAAAACTCAAGCTTTGGAAAAATATTTTTGTTGCTTATTCGATTTTAAATACAATTTTTTCATAGTTTATAGATAGTCCGATGCTGATGTACTTCGTAAGTTTATGAAAAAGTGGGATCAAGCGAATGTCCTAGTTGTTGAAACCATCAGCCTTTTCCACACTATAAACTGTCATTGTGCCAATTCGGTTCAGCCGTTCTTTAGTTATAAATTGTATAACTAACACGACTTATTTTTATATATCAAAAATATTGACATCTTCATCTACCGCTGGATGTCATTCCCTCAACTAAGTCAAAATTGGTTGATCGTTGCTTATATATGTACATCTTACGTTGTGTCCCAAGATATAAATACTGACGGGAATACTGACTACTGATTTATCCGAGTGAAACGTCAAATGAAAAGTTCTTGACATTGTATCGGTTTAAGAAAATCGAATCACAGCTTAATTGAAATTGGAACTTTTTTGGCAATTAAAAGTATCACGAAATTGTGCCAAAATTCACGATGGCTCAAGGCATACACATAACCTAAAAACTTTTACAAACTTTTCTCCTAACAATCCAAAACGTTATCATATTCTGGTAGAGTGATTTTCAACTTAGCTAAAATCTCCTTTAAAAGTTAATAAAATTTGACATTCAACTTACAAAATTAAGAGAATAACCAATTTCCTGGAAATGCAATGACAGTGATTCATTATTTAATTTATCAGGATTTCTGGAAATTCTTATTATAGCTGAGCACCTATTTTCAAACTGTCAGTTATTTCAAACTAATTTTCTTAGTTTCTGTGCACTTTTCTTTATTATTTTTTATTGACAAACCTTCCACGAAGCATTGGAAAACATTTAAAAGAAAGATAAACGAAATTGGTTTAGCCGTTCTCAAGTTAGAGCGTGACCAGAAGAAAATAGGGTTCATTTTTTATATATACAGGTAGCGGGCCCGGAAAACTTGGTCTCGCCCATTTTAATGCATTCAAATAAACTCAGATATTCCAATTTGATTCATTTGAATGTTTTCGAGTGCAAAAACAAACAATATACATAGACGGTTTGCCAACCCCAAAAAATAGGCAACATACAGTTTTTTAGATTACAGGATTTTAATGGAGATTTCCAATTTATAAAACTTCTTAACTATCCGTCACTTAATTACTGTCATGAATCTCGGATGAAAAAAGTTTTGTCAGATTGACATAAATATAAGGTTCGAAGAGTTAAACTTAGTATCAAAGAAAGCCAGGAGCATAACGTGAGAAAGGTGTTCTAGTATATCCAGACTTATCGGAGTTGCCAGAGCTTATTGACACGCCCTAACAGCACGCCTGATTTGCCTTCTCTATTAGATTGATTAATTTAAAAAAAAACGATAAGAAGAGATTAAATAGAAGTTACGAAATGCAGTCGTGCGGAATAAAGGAACTGTTAAAAGATTTGAAGAGTTTCCACGTAAATTATAATTCGATATTAGCCTAAAATTACGGCTTCCAGATTTCATAAAAAAAGACCTTCAGAACTTTAAAACAATATATGTACATAGGTGACGCACAGAAAGAATTTTTAGGTTACAAAACAATGGGAAGCTAGGATGTCTTCTCGGTTTACGACAGATTTTTCTATAATAAGTTGTTTTTGCATAGTTATCAAAAGTGAGTTACACCCCAACATACAATGCCATATTGTTACTTTGAATGAAAAATACTATGATACTATGTTTTGTAGATAATAAAAGTATCTCATCGTAGAACGTAAATACTTTCCCAAATTCATGGTATGATTAATAAATTTCATATTAGAGTTAATAGTAAATCCTAAATATTTAAATTCGTTTACCTTCTCAACTAAAACACCATTATATCAACAATTTACGTAGCTATTAAATGAACCGTGAGCTTTAGCATCAGGTGAACAATTCTGAAGAGGCAGTTCAAAACTTAGACATTCAGGAGCGTGAAAATAGAATTCAGCATCGAAATTAAGAACTGAGGTTAAACTGAAAAACATAAGCTTCGTTTTTGAGCTTATTATCAAATTATGTTCAGCAAACCAAACCCCTTATTAGATCAAGATCCCAATTGATGTCGGATGCTAAATCCAAACGAATATTAGAACCATAAGACAAAGCAATATCCAAATAACTCTAAAGTTACGTGCAAAGAGCGAATTTATGTATTCCAAGGATAAGACAGGCCCCAAAACCGAACCTTGAGGTACACAGGTATCACTCTTAAGGTATCCAGTATCACTCCTGGTACCACGTAATTTAACTCTGACTTTATCATCTTATCATTTTATTTTTTCAAAAACATTCTCCAACTGAATTTAAAAGTGTTTGCATTTAAATACAAATTCACTTATAAGAAACTAAAAAAACTCAAATGACAAATTTTCGAACTTAAATGTTTAAAGAAAGACCAGACAATAACTATTAACAAAATAGACTTTTGAAGAAAATAAGATTACAACATCATCTTTAAAAATAAAAAATATTGACATTTTGATTGTGTTTTAATATAGTAACATTATGGAATTAAGACTTGGGAACTTCTTTTGCAATCGTTAACTCAAACAACAATCTTATGTCATCGGAAAAACTACCATCATTTTTTTCAATCTTCTCAGCTGAAGCCTTAGCGGTTTTACAAGCTACGCAAATTGCTTACAAATCCAAGAAAAAGGACAGTCTTTCAACTTTATCTGCCATCCAAAACATTAACAATAGATCGTCCTCAGATATTACGTCATCAAACTTGGGGACCGACTTAAGATTTTTTGGGTGCCAGGTCACATCATTGGTCTTGAAGGCAATAAACACGCAAATCGCCAAAATAACTGCTTTAACTAACATCCAAGCTATTTCACATTATCAGCCTACCATAAAAAATGTTTTAAAACTATCTAGCTCTTATACTTGAGCAATCGTTAAATATTGGATTGGTATCAATATCACCACCACTACTCTTCCATCAATCAAAACTGCAGCCCAGGTATCAATCAAAACCTCTACACGTGTGGAACCATGTCCAGTTTCCATCAATCATCTAACTTCAGACTGCACGAAAATCAAGGAAATTTGCAACAAACTTTTCAATAAAAACTTCAAAAATCTCCTTTTGGTTCCTTTATTTATGTAAAACCTCTGCAAGGGAGGTCGGAGGATTTCAGTGTATTACATTTACTTCCTCGAACCGTCCCTGCATACGACTTTTATATTTTCATCTGTTTAACAATTCGGACATCATACCGGTTTCCCTGCTCTTAGGGTGTAATACAATATTGTTGAAAGACTTTCAACGACTTTATTAATTTTATTACAATTGAATTGATTAAGACCAATTATAACTATCGGTTAAATTTCCCACTTTGGTTTGCAGAACCATTAACTTCATTTAGGACTTGTTTTTTATTTTACCAAAAACCATCTTGTTATTCTAAAGAATTTCGTATTAGTACACCTCTCTATGACTAACCCAAAAATGGTTTCAACATAAATCATTAATTATAACAAGCTGGTTGAAAAGTTTTCACTCCTGACACATTTGTTAAATTAAAATCAATAGTTTAAGGGTTCGTTATAATGTATATATGTGGATATTATAAGAGTGTAGAGGTATGTAACAAGTTATGCGGATAAAGGGGATGCGATGCGTTATATTTTAAAATAAAACGTGCCTAACATTACTAAATAGAAAATATTTCATCCGTTATAGATTTTACACTTTCACTAATTATTTATCTTTCCACTTTTGTGATCTCCCTCAACCTACACAACATGAGCGTGTGTAATTATTGTTTCCCGAGACTTGTTTAGAACTTTTTGTTAATCGTATCTTTTGTTCATAAATCCTTAAACTTTAGACAGTTTTAGGATGCTTGAAATTCATAATATTTAGCAGCACACATATTTTGTTTAAATGTGTAGTATTTAGATTTTAGAAGCTAAAATACACGTGTCGTTTTTTTTGAAGTTCCTTGTTGACTTGAACAATAATATTTTCGGATCGATGTGAGTTTGAATAAGGGTTCGTGACAAAATAGGAGCAGTGTGGGGTGGGTTGCTGTTAAATACTTGACTTTTTAAGTAACCAATTCTTATTGCCTTACAAACATCCTGCACTTTCTGTTTTATAGAATTCTTTTTTTTTTTAAATTCTGACAATTTATCTTCTTTTTTCTTTATATATATAAAAATGAGTTTCTAAAATGTGTGTGTGGCCGCCTAACTCGCGCATCTATGTACCGATTTAAATTTGGTTTTTTGCCTTTTGTAGAGAATTATCTGTAGATGGTTTCTATGTAAAAAAAAGTTATATTCGAATGCACCATTCTCTATAAATACCAAAAAATTAAATCGATTCATAAAAACGGAATTTTGCAACATAAAAAACAAAGGTACATATTTTAATAGTTTTGGCATTGTTTCCACTAGATCTTTATACTTAGGGTTCACGATTTTCTAAATTTCCATTCTTTTTATCGTACTTGCTCGAACTATAGTATTAAAGCGTTTTCGAGGATGTGCAAGTATTTTTCGGAATCGACAGTTTCATATGTATAGTAGAGATGTCCAAATTTGTGTTTATTTATTTACTTCATTTAATTTAACTTTAAACTTATTTTTTTTTTTAAACTTACAATATTTTATTTTATTCTGAAATGTGTTTTCAATTTAAAATTTTAAACGTTAAGTGATTTTGAGTTATAATACAAAAAAGTGAGTGTTTTCAATACACCGTTGTGTATTCTTTTTTTCTTTTCAAATGTATTTATGAAAACTTTGGAACGATTTCGTTGTTTAAGAATGTGTGTGTGGCCACCTAACGCGCGTTTTTATGTATCGATTTCAGTTGGTTTTGGCATTTTGTAAAGAATTGTCGGTATATAAGAAATAATATTCATAAACAATTCTTTACAAAATGTAAATACATTATGTTCTCGCTTGAAATATGTGTGGCTGTAAATTATGGTCATTCAGTTCTTATGTCAAAAAAGTATACCAAAATGGAAAATCGATTCCACTTAAATGGTATTACAAAATCAGCTGTATCTTATTCTTACAATTATGTAAATAAACAATAATACAACAAAATGGAATTGAAGGCGAAAAGGATTCGCATGGTAAATTGAGATTCGTCCGAAAACTTCGAGACCTACGGTAATGTGGGCTCCTATATTGTCGCTCATGAGATCCGAACGGACAATTTCAATTTTTTTCATATCTTTTGAAAATTTACATTAATTTTAAATTCTCCATCACTTAGTCCCATTGGTTTAATAATTTTTTGTATGCTTTTCTCCTTCTCAGATTAGATTTAAATCATTATAATATTAAAATGGAAGAAAACTGGAAAGGCATTTTTATTCTTTTTAATTTCTTAATTTCAATTATAGACAAAAATTTGAATGACATTTTGTTATTATAATTTCATATAAGTTTGTGTTGCGTTTATATATATATAAAGCTGTAAGAATTTAAACGGTGACAAATTAAATTTGAATGGAAAATGGAAATAGCAACAATTATATTTTTCAGTACAAACGGTTTCCTATAAGCCAGGAGAAGGTTTTTATAAAATAAAACATTTCCAAAAAGTGGTGAAATTATTAAAATTAATGATTTTTTGGAATATAGAAGTGTTTTGCATGTTATTTTGTGTGGAGAAATTAGAAAGATAAAAATAATAGATAGCGTTGGGGTACGTTGAATGCCAAAATCTGATGGATGTCGTTATACGCTGACTTAGACTGTGTTCAATTATACAGGTGTCATTTTCTATTGATCAAATGTGTTGATTTTTCTGCAAATGGTTGATTTTTGTGTATTATTACAGTCGTATATCGCACACAACATACGCAAACGATAAAAGCAAAAAATATCTGAAATCTGAATTATACAAAATTTTGCAACGGTTTATGATTGAAGGACATGACTGATGAAAACAATGTGATTATGGAAACGATTATCAATGGAAAATTCAAAGGAGAAAAGGACCTTATCCCATGGGCTACAATTATTTCAACTGATCTTCCAATTAAAGCGGAAAAATTAACATTGAAATTTGAATTATCTGAGTTTTATTATCACCATGGAGTTTATCACATTCCGTCTAATTTTAAATTATTTTTACAAGGGTTACATTTTTTCATCATAAATGCACACAGCGAAGCGGGTGGGAATTAGCTAGTATTTCATAAAAAAAATTATAATTGAAATTCATCATATAAATCTACTCGTATATATTAATACGTTAAGCATTTTCTTGTAATTACTTTTTATTATACTTAAACCCAACGGAGGATAATAAAAATATACCATTTGAAAGGTAATTTTAATTAGAAATGTCACCAGAAATGATTATGTGGATCGGTCAACTATATCTGCTTAAAAATAGACATACATATGTGAAATTATAGCGTAACCGACTCCCCTTGCCTATATCAGCAGCAAATTTTATCTGAGCACAGTAAGAGAAAACTTTCTTAAATTCTCTGTCCTATGGGCCAGGAACAGGGATGGCTGAACTGCCACATTTTTTTACATTTGCTACGTAGTTTATGTAGTCAAACGTAGTTAATGAAACAAATTGTAGCAAATGCAGTTTTAAATGTCAAATGATCTGTTCACCATTTTATTTAAATTTTATTTGATCTCTGGTTTAACTATGTATGTAGTAAAACAGTGTAGTTTATTCAATTAACTACGGGTAGTTAATGATGTAGGAAATGTAGTGCAGTTAATTCGGCCAACCCTGGCCGGGGTAGACAAAGTTGCTGAGATTGGAATAATTGCATAGTTATCGCTCTTTTTTCTTTGTGGTTTTTTTATTGTTTGATAAATAAGCGGGGTAAAGAGTGTGGAGATATGTTTCGTTTTCATGTAACAAAAACAGATGGTCGAATTTCGATCACAGGCGATACTAGTTATTATTATTCTTTATAAAAATTGAAGGGTTAACTTGTCAGGTTTCGACTGAATTGGTAACACTTAAAAAGTTCTGTCAACCAGGAACGCTCCCTTGTGGCAAATATCTAATTTTCATTGTTTTTCTCGGGACGGGATAAACAGATGTTCATCATTTTATATTAAGAATCAGAAATGTGCTATATACATACAATACATAAATAATAAAATTGTAAAAAATTGGGCTGATGCCACGCCCAAAAGTTTGACAAATATGGAAATGCTCTGCCGAATTTCAACATAATAATTTAAAAAAAAACTTTCATTTAAACAATAATAGTTTTGAGTTAAGTGGATAGAAGCCACGCCCCCTGAATCATGAAAATAGCAAATTGTCGATTTTGTCCTTGCATGGTTTTTCAATATCGACAGCAATTTTCATGAACTATCAGTCAGTCAGTTACTGTGTTTGCATGTTTTGAACTGCTGTTTCACAGGAATACTTGTGTTACAAAGTTTGCATTTGATGAGATCCTCGAATTTACAGTTTCAGACATTTCTGGTTCTGAAGTTAGAAGGTATAGTTGAAAATCGACTGTATTCCTTTCTGTAAAAAAGGAACAGCACTTAAGAACTTGACTGGACCGTAGAATATGATAATAATGAAGAAGCCGGGAAAAACAATCGCACAAAATATCCAAACTGACTACAATTTTGAAGAGAGTAAAAAAGGAAAGCTTTTGTACGTACATACTAACTTGACACCGACGAAGACCGAAACACAGAATGTAAAGGGTTTTCCAATAAGAGGTGTATTTTTGAATAGCCTGCTATTTCGGTAGATGTCACTTTTGAAACTGTATTTTTTTGACATTTTGACAAGTAGAAACAACGCCATTAATACAAATGAAACGATAAACGCTTCAACAATGCATTTTGACTTTTCTGATTTAGGCCTTGAATGCATAAAACTGATCCCGAATTTCATCGAAAAATCATCTTGACTAATGAGTCCTATTTACACCTCGGTGTGGTGGCTACGTCAATAAGCAAAAACTGTCGAATCTGGGGCTCGGAAAACCCAAGATTTATTGTTGAAAAGCCTCTCCATCCTCAGCGTGTAACTGTTTGATGCGGTTTATGGTCCGGAGGAGTCATTGTACCTTAATTTTTCGAAAATGAGGCTGAACTAATAGTTACAATGAATGGATTGGGTTATCGGGAGATGATGAATGATTTTTTATGGCCAAGCAACAAAACCTTCGTCATTATCTCTATTGGGTATCTGGACATGTAGGAGTTCAGGGATATGAAGAGGCAGACTCCTTAGCGAAAATAAGTACCTCAACTCCACTCTTAGCGCCAGAACCTTATTGTGGATTAGGGGAAAATACTCGTATGATTAAAAATAAAATCAAAAAAGAGGAGAAAGCTAAAAGAGCAAAAATTTAGAAAGAACTTCCTAAAATGAGGTAGGTAAAAATGTTACTTGGAAATACCAACCAAAAACGTTACACAGACTGCATGAAATTAAGTAGGAACAACCTAAGATTAGTGAGAAGCACACTCGTTGGTCACTGTAAACTAAATAGGCACTTAAATATCCTCAGCCTAGCAGACAATGCCCATTGTAAGTTTTGTCGCAATCATGATGAAACACCTGACCACATTCTAGGGCAGTGTGAAGTACTCAATACTCATTCACCTTCCTTCTCTGACGATACCCCAAATACTCAATTTTCAAAGGGAAATTAAATTAGAGGAAAAATTGTAAAATGGGAACCTCCCCAGTCCAAGTAGGGGTCACAATAGATCTTTCAGGTCGCACAGACACAAAAATTATATTTAATCATTCATATCTCTCGAAGAGGTGATCACCATTGGCCACCGAGATCTTATGATTTAACGCCTTGCGACTTCTTATTTTTAGACCACGTGAAGGATAAAGTCTACGCCAAAAGCGTATCGTCAATTCAAGACTACAAAGATGGAATTCGTGCGAAGCTATTGAATTGAGGGCATACGGCAGCCACTTTGCGATTTGGTGATGGAAAATTTCATGAAAAGGATACGGGTTCTATAAGCGTAGTCGAGGCGGCCATTTGACTGATCTTGTTTTCCATTATTAATGGCGTTCCTCCCTCTTTACATTGAAATATACATCCGATGATTTATCTCCATTTTTCTTTAAATATCAAAATATTAATAGATTACGTCACATCTTATCCAGTAGTCAGAATATTAAAACCAACACGTCAAATTCTACAGATGCTGGGTACCGGTACTATAGTAGTATCTAGTAAACATGTGCTTCAGAGTTCCTGCCATAAAGTGCTGAAGTACTTAAGTACTTAACAAGTCTTAAAGTTGGTTCCTTTTATTCCCTCAGTGCCGGCCGTTCTGGAACGGAATTTCGTGCTTATAACAACCAACAAAATACACTTGGTCATGTACATCACATTACCAAGCATACATACATACATAATATGGGTGTTATAGTACAAAGCAAGTAAAAAATGATAAGTCATATAATTATTTTCATGACAAACTTTACCACATTACCCCCACCCCCCTCCCGTATTCTCTTAACTAATATTTTCTTTTTGTATCATAAATTATTTCCCTTACTAGCCTTCTATCCCGTATTCACTTTCACATGCACAGTGACTTTCAGTTCTACTCGAGTTAGTTCCAACAAAAACAAAAAAAAAAAAACACAAAAAGCAAAATACGCAAAATCATGTTTTATACAAAGGAATTTTTGTTCATTATTCCATTACAATGCAGTTATTCACACTTCAAATAGCATGTAATTTATACACACCCTGACGCTGATGCCTATATACGAGTACCAGCCCACAGCCCAGTACATCAAGTACCTACTCGTACTCGTTACTCGTAGGTACATATATGTAGGTATATTGTATATACCCCCTACATAAAATATCAACAGCAATTTAATACAATTATTCCAACATTTCACTGGTGTTACTTGAGAGTTACTTAAGAAGCTTTCACGGAGCAATCTTCGTCGTTCCCTTTGGAATATGAAAATATATATTACAAGTAGCTCCAGCTCCAGCTACTTTAATGGCATAATATAGATATAGTACATTAAAAGCCATTATGAACTATGTTATGTGCACAGGGCACCGTTCTTCCATGTCATCCATAAACTTTTCTATACAATATTGTATCTTTTATAGAAGTCAGACTCATCATGGTTTTTGATTGTCATTTGTCACCCAGAATGTATATAATTATATTGTCAATCATATTTTCTAAAAAATCAACATTCGCATAGGGCTTTCGGTTTAGGGATTTGCATTTGAAAATTTAAATAAAACAAAACCTATTAATGTGGATTTACAAAATACACGACACTGGATGTGTAATTGGCAAAGGATCTGTTCCAAAACAAATAAAGTTTATAATAGAAAGAATAATTATTCAGGGAATACTAATGTCAAATAAGTCAAATAAATATTAGGAATGTGTCTGGCAGTGCTGTATACAGGAGAGTGGATGAAGGGGACTTGAGTTCACTTTGCCATTTGCCTACTATCAAAAAATGTGAAACTTAGAATTTTGCGGATGTGTAGCTATCAGCGTTCACAGGCCATTTTTTGGTCTCAAATATCGAGGTTTAAACTACTTCCATTGCCAATTTACGTTCTACAGATTCATCAATTTTTCGATTTCGAAAGTGACAATAAATAAAACACTCACAGGGATACAATTTTGATCAAAATTTTATTTCATTATGAAGTTTAGACTCGGCAATTAAATGTCAAAAAAATGTCATTCAAATAGATGCATCAGTAAGGTTCCCAAAATGACATTCACTTACCCCCAGTTTCACAGTGTTAGTTTAAACTCCAGTTTAAGTTTAAACTTCAGTTTAAGAATTTATTCGGATTCACAGTTTTGTTTAAACTGTAAACTTAGTTTATTTCGCAGTTCAAGTGAACCGAGGGTATTCTGCCGTTTAAACTCTAGTTCAGCAAACAAAACTGACATTTCAATTTAATTGAATGGGGTTTGTGGGGAAAAATTTCGTAAATATTATTTTTTTTTCAGAAAACATTATTTATTTAAAATTAAATTGTGCATTAAAAATTTAATCGCGTAGTAAAAGTGATTTTAAATGAACTAAAATAAATCTCTCAAGATTAAAAGCAAAAAAAAAACATTTTTTATTTATCCTTATTTCTTTACCTCAGAGGAGGAAAGAATGATAGAAAAGACAAAGATAGAAAGTTAAAAAAAACTTCATAAAAGTGATGTCTGAACACGTTACGTCAAATTACGCATTTGAACGAAGTTTAACTAAACTATAAAGTTTAAATTTGACTGTGAAACCGAACGAGTTAAACTAAAAAACTTGAACGCCGTTTAAGGTTTAGCTGAACTGAAGTTTAAACGCCCAATAATAAATAAGCGATCAAGTGGCAAACATTTAACTAATATTATGACATTTCAAATGACAGCTGAATTTCACAAGTGTCATATGCCAGCACTGCCAACAAACATCATGAAAGTGTTTAGAGAAAGTTTCTTTAAAGTCTTGTACAAGTTGGCTCGAAAATATTCCAGCCGAGAGGCCCAATTTTCGACCACTTTTAGCAGCAAGGTCAACTTTCTCTAATTCAGTCACGAAAAAGTCATAATTCATAGCTCTATAATGTTCCCCATTGACTGTGACATTATGGCCGTCTTCATTTTTGAAGAAATATGGACCAATAATTCTCTCTGTCCATAGAACACACCGAATAGGGACCAAACTGAGCATAAAACAACTGACAGCTGTCAAAAAACTACCACAGTTGTCAAAAAACTAGCCTTCATATACATAACTTTGTGTAGCGTTTTTTCTTGAAACTTCAAACCCAAGATAATCCTAAATGGGGGTTTGAGTACAATACTGCAAGACTAAGTGACACGTACTAAAGCTGTACAAAAAAGGGTTCTAGTTTATTAAACTGTAATGTAATCGGCTAAAGCAATAGATAAACGATTATCACATTTTCAAGTGTCAAATTTGATAATCACAAAGGGCCTCGTGTAAGGTGATTCAGCTAAATTCAATTTGATTGAACAATTTCCGAATAAAAATTGTGACGTTTTATCAAAATAAATAGACGCAGAAGGATTTTTGTCTGTTAACTTTTTTCATATTGCGGCAGAAATGTCATACTCGTTGAAAAATGATTATCAACATTTTTTGGTTGCGATAGCTTTTTAGACATAACTTGTAAACATCTTTTTAAATCGTCCGATTTGATTGATTTAGATCGACTAGTAATTATTTGGATCTTCTATTACATAACACGTAGGACCTTTAGTTTAAAGACGTTTCTTATTTTAGTCTGCAATTTATTGACGTCTGCTTTCGTCTTCTGACGTTCTATTCGAGTACCTATTATAAAATAATTTTCACAATTACGAAAAGTGTCAAGCCATACAAAGTAAAGTAGCAAAATGTTACTCAGTATTTCAACAGCTGAATGTAATTTATATTTTCGACAAGCTGTCAAAACAAAAACACTCCTTCTTATGTCAAGTTTGTTTTATAAATTAAATACAATATATGAGCTGGTTCTAATCGTTATAAAGCGTTTACAAAATCCGGTACCATTTCCTTGAATTAAATTGAGGAAATCGTTAAACCTTGATTTATATTAAAATACCGTGTGGTACAAAATAATTTACCCTGTAGATATTATTACCTATTCGATACATTTCACCTGAGTATCTTTTTCTATTCCCTCCTATATGTGGTTTGAGTTATATCTCAAATGTATAAAGAAGAACTCAGAATCAGAAGTCAGAAGTCAAAACACACGATGTGCCTGCTTATTTTTGTTTCAAACTCACCTGTTCTGCACATGTAGATATAAATTTAGGTACGTACAAGTTGAAGGTAAGTACCACCATAATTTATGTACATCATCACTCTCCAGCTGTTCCATTCGAACCCAAGCCCAACCACGAACACTGAGATTTCTACCGGCTTGGGTTTCGAAAAACATAAACGGGTCAACAGTGTTGCAAGTAATTGCCTTAAAAAACGAGGAGATGTAAAAGAACTTTTTAAGGTTTAAGGCCCGAGGGAAATAAGAGTCTTATTTTGAGTCAAATTTTCTTAATAACGGTATCCATACAACGTCACTGTAAGTTAACAAATTGTGTAAAATGATAAGTTTAAACAAAAGTTAGTATGAACGACCTTTTTATTCATCTGGTTAAATGTTGTGAAATTCAATCATCGTGAAATGTCAAAGTATAAACGTAAAATATTAAACGTCAAATGTTATTTTTAATGTCGTTTTTAATTGGCAATCCGGAATTATAATAAGAAGCAGAAACCCAATTGAACAGTTTTTCTGAATTATGAAAAAATTGAAGTTTTGTTTGACTGTATTTGCAAAGGGTGACATGTGTCAACTACATAATATGTGTTCTTATGTACGGAACGCGCCAAATTTAATTTGTTTTTTGTCTTGTAAACATGGAGGATGAAAATATGGATAATTTCGATGAAGACTCCTCCAAAAATGTTTCTAACAAATTAGGAACAATTGTTAAGATATTTTTAATATTATTTTCCATTTTTTTATATTTTAATTTCAAGCAATCATTTCACAGTTCGCACAATTTGTTAATTCAAAAAATATGACATTTATCAAGTGTGAAATTTAAAATCTTTGAATGTGTGGGTTATTTTGAAGAGAAATCTCATCTTTTTCAGTATCAGAACTATCACTTTTGCCCAATTGAACACTTTCAGAATGCTTTTTTCTGCTTCCAGATTGCCAATTGAAAATGCCATAAGTAAAAATATTTATTAATTGATAACATCACAAGAAGTTCACCCTAACAGTCAACATTTTAAGACCTTAATCCGTTTATATGAGGATTTAATGATTTACTGACATAATTTTGAAACTATTCGGAAAAAAATATGATTTATGATAGATTCAAATTAAATGTTTGAATTTTAATATTATCTTTGACTTAATCTTATTACCAAACAATTTTCAAAAACAAATTCCTTAAGCAATCTTATCCAGTTCGTGTAATTCATTTCCCAGACAAATTCTGACAGTTCATTAATCAAATAGAAAACTTATTTAGTGTGTTACATTGTTGCGCATGAATATCATAATACATATGTATTTCTTTTGTTTTCTTATAGTAAAATATTAATTCCCTTTAGATCGTGAAATAAAAGCAAACAAACCTTAATCTAGGGAGTGAACCTACGAATATGATTTGTCAGAAACTCAGAATTTTGAAGTGACAGCCCATAATAATTGGTGTCAATTTTAATGGAACACTTCCATTTTTCGTAAAGTGATCAAATTTTATAGAGCGAGCGATATAATTGAACTCTAAAGACTGTATATCAAAGATTCATGAAGTACCGCCATCTGGTGGGATCTCCTTTTCATCGTAACAAAAAGTTTGCTATTTTGAAGGCAGAGAAGAATGAAGAAAAAGAATAATAACTTTTATTGCAGAATTAAATGAATTAGTTACGAAAAGTTAAAGAATAGCTTTTTGACATTGTTGCTGTGATAGAAATGTCAAAATTTGACAGTTTATTTCATCTGCTGCCTAAACATCAATCACCTTCTGTAATCGATGAATCTGTCAATTCACCATCATATAAATGTTTAATATTTTTAGTATTTTATTATATCTTTATTACATTTTCTGGCTTCAAACATTTCGAAATCTTCGTGTTTTAAAAATATTTTCTTTACTCTTAAGAACTATTATAACTTAAAAATCATGAAAACAAAACACTAATTGTGTTTTATTCAGTGCTGTATAGCTACTAGCTAGTGAATCATATGAATAAAACGATCAAACTCACTTTACACATTATATCCTTGGCGCAACTCCCATTTTTTGGCTGGCTTCCTTTTCGCCAGCAATAAAATTATTGTTGTTTAACGAGGAAAATTTTACTGCGCTAGCTACCCATGAGTGAATAAAACACAGGTACTATTTACCTAAGTAAAATTTTTTCAAGAATCAAAAAAATACAATTTCTTAAATTCAAATTTTAAGTAAGTTTTCTTTTTGTTATTTGACATTCCTATTTTTAAAAGTCACTAAGGCAATACTTACACTTAAGAGAAACAACTGTCAAACACATATGTGAAAGTAGGTGTAGGATACATAAATAAATATACCTAAATAACTCTCGTCGAGGTCGACGCCATACAACGGCTATAGCACACCAACACCACACACAAACTCGTAGAGGATTGACTCTGACAAGAGTGAAAGTTATACCTACACCTCCAAGGAGTACACCTGAGCACGAATAGAATACATCACCTCACCTAGAGAACTTGACAGCCTGACACTGACATCTGTTTAACAAGCTCTCGACACAACATCGCTATTCAAGATTGGTGTTTTATGCAAAAAAAAAAAAGAAAGAGAGAGAAAAAAAAACGGGAAAAAGTAAGGTATCATGACGCTTTAAATATACATATACATACATAAATTCAAGGTTTGTAGAAGTTCATGAGAGGGGTGAGACTAGACCAAGAGTGTATTTTTGAAAACTCAAGAGTCTTAATCGTAAACCCTGGGTTCCTTTCCTACGACACGACTAAAACAAAAAAAAAAAAGCAAAAAACAAAAATATACATATAAAATATTATAAATAATAAGAATAACAAACCGAGTTTGTGTTGCAGTGAAAAGTGGAAATGAACTCCTAGCGCCTCCTACGTTACGTACAGTACGTGTAGATACGTAATACGAGTAATATAGTTTCCCAGGAAGCACTCGAGGGATAAGAACTTTTGATTCGTTTTGAGTACACTTGTAAGTAGGCTCTGGGGCACATGTACGGAGGAATAAAAACGTCTTTTATAACAAGGCTTATAAACACTTAATCGTATACAGAAACTTAATAAAAAATATTTAAATGTGACACATTTTACTTTGGAGTGTAATTTGTTATGATTTCAGTTACGCGTTTTGTTTTGTGTAGGAAAATTCAATTTTTTTCTGTTTTTTTTTTATGAAAATAAATGTGTACTTTGTACACATTACGTGTGTGCATATTTTGTATTTTGAGTTATGCACATGCATATTCATGGATTCTTTTTATTAAGTAGGTAGGCATATTTTAAAGAAATTATAATTAAAAGCTAAGAAATAGCATCTGTAATCCAATACCTAGCTACTCTTGTAGGTGGCTTCTTTTTTAGTTTTTATAGCCTCTATGTTGAACTTGAAAACTGAAAAAGTCGATCAATAAACTGGATTAATATGTATGTAAGTAGTTTATATTTTATATGTACATATTTAAACCAAGGGGAGTAGAGGAATATAATTGTTCATATTTAAATTAAATGTGGTCAATTCAGGGCCGTAGACGGAAAATCGAATATATATAAATTACGTGACATGTTATTTGTCCGCAATGGACTCCTAAACTACTTGGCCGATTTTAATCAAATTTGTACACCGTGTGCACTTGTGTAGTTTGATTCAACTTGAAAGATAGGATAGCTTACATGTCAATTTACGATCGCAATATTATTTTGTTGCAAATTATTTGTCTATTATTTGACAGTCACAATTATCTGTTAACTCCAAACAATTTTAACAGATGGCGACTTCTGTTAACTGGATTGAGTAAATATTAAATAGATGGCGCTATGTCAAACGTCCTAACGTTTCATATAAGCGACAATTTAATAGCATAACCACCACAAAATTTATTTTTTAGGGTTAAACATTGACCACGCGTTACATAAAAATTGAAGCAATCTGCGGTTATTGTTTTACATTCAGCACAACGAAACAGATTAGGAACAAAAGACCTAATTTTTTTTAAAGCAAAATTCGACCATTTTAATCAACGACCTCCGGAAATCCATTCACCGTCACTGCTGCTCCATCCTCATTTTCGAAAAATTATAAGGTCCAATGACTGCGCTGGACCATAAACCGCACCAAACAGTTACACGCTGAGGATCGGGAGGCTTTTCAATAACAAATCTTTTGTTTTCCGAGTCCCAGATAAGACAATTTTGCTAATAGACGTATAGCCACCTATGTGGAAATGAGCCTCATTCGTCAAGATGATTTTTCAATGGAATTCCGGATCATTTTCATGTTTTTCAAGGAATAAATCAGCAAAGACAAAATGCATTGTTGAAGGGTGTGTCATTCCATTTTTATTAATGGCGAAGTTTCTGCTTGTCAAATGTCAAAAAATTACAGCTTAAAAAGTGATATCTACCAAAATAATACCTCTTATTCGAAAACCCTTTAGTTTAATATTTCAATTGGAAAAAAAAATGACTCCAAACACATTAAAAGCCTCATAAGGTTCTAACAAGCTCAAACTAAGTTTAAAAGTTCGGATCGGATACAGTCCCTGAAGCATTTGCATTGCAATCTTAATTTGAGATTCCCGTGTCCAAATCAAAGCTTTGCCACTGTCAAATTTGTCCCAATAAACCCCCAAAAGTCAAAATGTTCATCGACATGAAATTGAAAAGTCTCAAATGAACAATAAATACATCTTCCAGAAAGAATCTTGAAAACTTCTAATAATCATGAATTATCACATCTAGTGTGTTTGTGACAACATTGTCAGTTTTGTTTTTGTGGTCTGGGAATTTTCCTGCACTATGCTTATTGTTAAACTTTGGTCATGATATGTGTTTTGTGGTTCAACCACCCCAGTTTGTCTTTAATGTTTTCTAAAACAAAATGTTGGCAAAATTTGTCATGCCTCTGGCAACACATTGCCAATCTCATAATAAATCAATTAGTCCTACAAACACCCATCCAAATCTACGCACATTACTGACAAAATTAATTGCACTCATTTAATCAAAAAAACACATTCAACTTTTGTTTCTCAAAATTTGATTTGATTGAAAAATTAATCATACCCACAAAAAATTTAAACAAAATAAAAACAATAAATGGTGGTATTTCTCAAATTAAGAATGATAAATCAAAAAGTCCCAAAAGGAGCATAAGGACCATAAAATTCGTCTCTACATACAAAAGCACCTGAGTTCTATGGTGGTAATATAAATTCAAATTGAAGGAATGAAAAAAAAAAAAAATATGAAACCACAAGAGAAATGAAATAATTCTATGATTTATGCTTTCATTTTTATTCATAGTCATTTAAGAGACAGAGCGAGCAACATTTCATCGCAACTTAATTTTAAATCAAATACAAATACAACAACAGACGAGGGATTTTAGTTCATTTGCAATATTATTTCAGTGTTCCAATAGTTTTTTTTTATTGTGGTGCGATGATTTGATAAAAAATCTATTAATTCAATATTTTATTATTCAATATGTCAATACCTGGACATTGGCTAATGCATTTGAGAATTATGATTATGTAAATAAGTAAAAAGCTTCAAAAAAAAGAAGAAGTGCAGATTGATGATGAATTAATATTTGTTGACTTTACCAGTTTATATTTTTTTTAGTTTACCAGCTAAAAATTACAATTTGAATAAAATATCAGAGTCAATAATATCTTTATTTGTATTGCAGAAAATTATTCGAAAAAATTTTAATAAATGTTCTTTTTTTGATAATGTTTTAATTTAAGTTTAATTTTACCTTCTTTTACTCTTTTAGTGGTTAAAACTTTCAATCAGCTCGCAGAAAAATTCAGCTTAAATATTAATTAAATTTTTTTTTATAAACTCGTTGATAAATTTCCACAAAAACTCATTTATGAAAATAATGTTTTAAATCAAATTTACTTAACAAATTGAAAATTTTTTTTGATAAACACAACGCACTTTTACACAGCACAATAGCATTATGTGTTCTGCAATATTAAGACTGTGGATGTCAACAGTTGATGCACTCAACGACAGCCATATACTGGCATTACCAGAATCATCATTTGAAATTATGTTCGTTAAAAAAAAAAAAATAGCTACAAAATAATTGTCACATTTTGTGCAAAAAAAAAGAAAAGAGGAATTGTTGCGAATCATCAAAATCGGTCTAGGCGTTCTTGAGTTATGAGTATAGTAACTAACATCACTCTCTTTTTCATACATATGTACATACATACATATAGAAGAAGATGTAGCGTTTCAATATCATTATCTGCTAAAGAAAATGTATTTGAAATCGATATAAATATCTACTCGTCCTTGAGATGTGGTATAAGAAAACGCATGCACAGATATATCTCTAAAAATTATGGAATTAAATTCTGGGAAATATTATAATACATTTTTAAACGTTTTTAATTTCATGTTTGATTAAAAGTACATACATGCATACTTACATTAATATATGTATGTAAATTGTAGATATTGTTATGAATATTTTTCTAATGAAATAAATTAAGTTGCAAAAAAGTAAGTATATGCCACAGTCAGTATTCTGTTTGTGCTGTTTTGACGACAATTGAGTATTTTATATCATTTTAGAAATAATAAACAAACAAATTTTTGACTTGTCGTCTACGTGACAGTTAAATGGCATTCTATTTATATTTTTTATGTACATACATACATACATATGTAATGTACATATTTATAAAATTTTGAATGTTTTAAAAAGATTCAAATTTTGGCTCTAAAGGAAAATTGTATTTATTCAAATTTGTTCAAGTGGTTATTAATGGTATTTCCCACAGAAAAATTGATTTATTTTTAAAATTGAAGTTTCAAGCGTTGTCTCAGAATTGAATGATTAAAAAAATTTGCTCAAAAAAAACTTGTGCATTCTAAAAAAAAGTGTCCAAAAAGTGTGCGCAAGATTTTAATTTTTCAGCATTTGTGTGACGGCTTTGGAAAACTTAAAAAAAATGTAATAAAGTTGATTTTCCAATAATATTTAACGCCGTGTTCTTAAACTAATAAGCTGACAGTTGATAGTCACAGTTGACATTAAATATCAATAATTTATTATTATCGATAAGAAAATACAAAAAGTGTCCTCCTGGAAGTATGATCAAGACATAGGGTTGCCACTTTTCAAATATCAGCTTATTTATACATATGTATATGGGTTGTCTTAATATGACTTTCGAATTTCGACTTGCCTGGAATAGCACTGTTCATAAAACAGACATAAACATTAAATATTGAAATTAAGAATGGTCGAATTGAATTTTTGACAAAAGGGCCATAGTACCTAAATCCATCGTTCATTGAAAGAGTTAGTAAAATTTGTAAGAATGAAGGGGGTAATCTCTAGATTCACTGAACCGATTTTGAAAATTCTTTTGCCAACAGAAAGCTACATAATTTGTGAGTAACATAGGCTATATTTTATATTACACTCGTATTGGTGATAAATTGGATATGGAAGCAGAAAATAGTGCTTGAAGTTTGTGTAAGATTCATTTATAGGTTTTTATGCTGGACTGCTTCTGGGTATCTTCATGCCATCTATTCTGTCAAGGCTTTTTGAATTCACAATCTAATCTGCTTTTGTTCATAATGAGTACCTACTCACATTTTTATATTTGAGTGCTTAGCAAAACAGGACTCGACCTCTTAACTGTATTCTGGTAAATTCTTACGAAAAATTGTTAGTCCTGTATGTGAAGAGAAGATCTAGGAGACGCTATTATTTTGCAAACAAAACATCAATTGCGTTTCCAGATTTTTAAAAATCATTAATCGAATTGATTTAAAAAAAAAATGCGCTTATTGTTTCAATTATGAATGCCAAACTTTATTAGAACATGGATATGAAGATTTAAAGCATCTTTTGTCACACAATTTGAAAAACAGGGCAGAACAACGTATGCGGGGTCAGCGAGTTTAATAATAAATATGAAACATAAATGTACCTAAAATAGAACCTTGTGGAACACCTTACATATTAAACAAATAAATTATGTATAGTTCCAGCTTCTGAATTTCCTATGAAATATGAAAGAAATAATTTTGTTTTGGATGTGAGGAATTTAAACGCTTTCGTAAGTTTTTCGCACAAAATTGCTTCTATTTGCAAATCTGAAACATTGGTTAAAGCGATGGCAGCAAAGTTAATACATGATTTGGGAACCTAGACTTACGATGTTACTAACCAGTAAAATCCTGTCAAAAAAGCTATTAGTCAGTAGTAAGTAAGTGATGCATTTATTTACATTTTGATATTGCATTAAAATTACAAAATATGTTTTTAAAAAATTGCTTAGGGTTTTCCAGTCGCACTCATTTAGAAGTTGTATAGTTTCCTGCATCGATAGAGTTTCTTTTCTAAAGAATATAATCCTTTGCGGTCTGAATATAGGGCATATACTGATGATGTGAAAGCAATCTTCTTTCGATTTCAGATTGCAGAGCGTACAGAATTGATTAAAGCTTCCATTATACGGGGTACCATTTAGGGAGAGGAGCTCACACCTTGCTTTGAATATCATTAGCCGTGTTTTATTGGTAATTGAAAATACTAGCTAGTAAAATTTTACATGGAAAACAACAACACCTCAAAAGTGAACAAAAATAAGCTAGTGTTTATCCATAGTAATTTAGTGAAGATAGAGTTTCATCTAGTTAAATGTAGGGGCAGTCAAGAAGTGCAAAAAATATGCAAATGTTGGCAACGTGAGGGTATGTTCGGTAACAAATACACTTCTTTTACACTTCGCCTACATTGAAAAGTGCAAGCGATCCACAAATTTCAAACCAAACATTTATTTGTGTGCGAATGCAATTATTTCGTTAAAAAATTGATTAAAATCAATACTTTACAAAATTTTTAAAACTTTTAGGAACAATTCATAAGAGATAAAATAATTTTCTTTAGGATTAGTGTATTTTACCATCACATATTGTGGAAAATTTATTGAAATATGCTTGTTCTCATTAAAAAGCTGACAAAGGTTGCTTCCATAAATGCATGGTTGTGAAAGTCGGACGAATGCATACCTTTTTTAAATGCACATGTTAAATTTTTGATTTTCTAAAAAGCAAAACTCAAATATTTGTTGAGCAAATGTGAAACTATAAAAAGTGACAAGCAAACATTTGAAACCAACCCGGTGTACATTTCCATGCAAACTTTAACTCAACAACCGTTTTCATGCATTTTCCAACTCGACCCAATAATTTACACAATTGTACATTCTTCGAACGCGCCCCATGTTGAACAGCTGTTGTTTATTTTGATTTAAAACTCAAATTGATTTTTTAACTAAAATGTAAAGATGTTAGCCAGAAATTTCTTTAACAAGTCAGTTGGTATATTTACAACTTTTGTTTGCAATATGCATTAAATTTTGTCTATTTTTAAGTGCACATTTCCCTTTTATATTTTGTCCTTGACAGAATATTTAGAAAAGTTGACATCAATAATTTAAAAAATAATGTAGTGACACCAACTTTAAGAAGAAAAATTAAAAGTGAATATAAAAGTGAATATAGCGTCTTATTGGTACTCGAATACTATGTTAGGGATAGATTACCAATAAAACGCGGCTATTGATATTTTTCATCGTAAGTTAGAGAGTCATGAAAGTAGTTTTTACAGTTGAGGTTAAAGTTAAACTGGCTGTATAATATTCTGCTTTCGGAATCGCGTGCCTTTAAGAAGAACGTACCTCGGATGGAATCTTCATATTTTTGAATAATGCGGTAGAATTGGTCTTTCATGTTACAAAGGTTGTTCATTTCGAAATTGAGAGTTTCTCCATATGCGTTACCAAGAGTTTGCCATCTTGCAAACAATCAATCCTTATTTCTTTTTGTTTGGATAAATTTAGATTTTGTTGTCGTAGATGATCAAGTTAATGGTTTAGTTTACTGACGTCATCTTTAGTTGCCAGGGTAGCTATGGCATTTTGGAGAGAGCTATCGATAATAGACTTAATTTTTTGAAAATCAGACTTCGTCATAGACATTTTTTGGTTAGATCTAAAAATTTTGGGTGATCTGTTGATTTTAGATGACGAAACGGAGTTACTTCTGGTGAAGTTTGTCAGATCTTCGTCTTGTTGTCAGTCATGTGACACAGATACCAGGCTTGGTTTTAGATTTTTTAGGCTTAAACACTATCGTTAGCTGTTTTATTTATTTTGTTTTCGGGAAATTAAATGCAATCTTCTAGTGAGTGGATTCAAAATTTTTTTTTTTTTAATACGTTAATATTTTTTTTAAATTGAAAATTAAACAGAGCGATATGAATGTTGAACTATACACTTTTACAGGAGTGGTGCCAAAAAAGCTATTAGATAAGATAAAACCGCAATCATCCAAATTCAACTCTTTTTAGACAATAGGAACAATAAACCCTTAGATTTGATTTAAAAAATTAGCTTAACAGGACGTTCAAACTTGAACCAGAAAATGATTTTCAAGTCAGTATTATTTCCTTTAGGATCCTTAGATCCTTTTTTATCAACATAGCAGTTTAAGGATTATTTATGAGATTTTTTTGGACTTGGTAAGGACATTGTATAATTCTCAAAGTCACCATCGCATCCAAGACTTAAAAAACTTTAAAATATTATCCTGGTGCCATGGGGGATTACATATTTTTCACAATTCTTGAATACAAAAAAAAAACAATTTCAAAATTGCTCATACAAGTACATATTATTATCAACTTTACATATCTATGTTAACCCGTTTAATTATGCATTAAGAAAATATATGTAGGTAATAATTATTTTTCTTTGAATGCAAAGCCTTTATTAAATAAACATAAATAATGCATTCCATAATGTAGATGCATTATGAACACTAAGTAAATTAAAAAGTTATAAAAGCATCTCTTCTCTAGTTGAATAGTAATTTAGTTTTTTTTGCATTTTTTAAAAAAAATAAACTTTATTCCAAGCTCAAATATGTGAAACAAAGAATTCCAACTACACACAAACATCCATTTCCATTATGCATTTGTTCATATATAATAAATTGGTTAAACTTAATTTAATTTGTTCATAGCGGTACACACGTACAATAAGCTACCGATGCTTTTACGTACTACAAAGCCAACACCGCTCCGATCACATCGATACCGTGTATGGTCTTAATAATTGATTTCACAAAAAAATACCGCGCACTCAAATAGCTAAGTTTAATTGTTCAACACACAAATCGCCAAGTATAGTTAAATTAATGTGATCAAACTATGTCGTGTGCATTCGCAAATCGCAAATCGCAATTTGTTTAACAAACTAGTTAACAATATATTCAACAGAAACAAAAATTTATATTCACGACATGAGTTGGAATAGAATGACATTTGACATGGTCAGCAATGCATCCCCAGAAGTGCTAAGATTATGAATTTTAGGTAGGTATAGGTAATAATAATAATTATTATTATTATTATTGTGTAACGAAACATTCACTCAAATGACTTAAAACATTTATTTCCTACACACATTTTTGTATTTGTTTGAAGTTTAGGATAGGAGAGAGTCGGGCTTAGGGAAGACAATTCACAATAATGTGATTGGATTGTTAAATGTTTAAGTGTCAGAAAATGGGAGGGCGTGGTAATTTATCCAAGTGTTTTTTTTTTTTTTTCTTATCTATTAGGTAGGAAATTGTATCTTTGATTCGAAATGTTGCTGTTTATAATATCTTCTCGTTAAATGAATTTTGTATCGGGTGTTACTTTAGGGAAGCTACTTCGGTCCCGGGTTTTTTTTTTTTAATTTATTAATGACTCTATAATCAATTATTTGATGAAATTAGCAATGTGTGTAAAAAAAATATTAATTTTTTAGTCAAATCATGCAATATAAATGATTTGTCGTTAAATGTCATTATCTCATTTAAAAGAAGAAAAATGTGTTTCTCGTAAACTATCACTTTAAGCAAAGTTTCTTCTAAGAGCAATAGTATGTTTGTATGTAATGTATGTTAGGATTTGTGATTCGAAAGTGGAAATAGTTTAATGATCTCTACATTACCAAAGCCAAATGGCTATAGATCATAAGATTTTTATTAATCTAGCCATAAGAGTAGTTTGGAACAGTTTCACCCACTGTTTCTGTTCATAATTTTTTGATACTGATTGCTTAAGACATTGCAAATTTCGGTAAAAAGTTTTGCATTCAACGCCTGACAATTGTGACAAAAAAAAAGCAATTACGAGTATCTTAAGACTTGAAGGATCTATCCAACTTCCTGGTCTTTTTTAGTTTCAAATTATTATTTTACGGACTACAAATTTTGAAAACGACTATTTTCTTACTAATGTATATGCATATTGTAAATTTTTAGAAAATTAAGAAAACAGTTTTATATAAAAAAATGGATGCTTGAAAAAAAGTGTTTAAAATTTTGTTAAAGAATTTTTGCCAGGTATTATTCCGTGCGTCGTCCTTTTCTTCTCCATGAGAGGCTTTAAATTATGTCGATGATTTTAAGAAATTAAAATCCGTTGTTGAGTCTTGCTTAGTGCAGAATGAATACGAATGAATCCTAAAAATCCATATGGCCAAGGTTCTTAAATCACTACATAGTATAAAACAAATTCCCCACTGTCTGTCTGTCCATATGTTAAATCTTTAAAACTACGCAACGGATTTTGTTGCGTTTTTTTTTTTTAATAAATAAAGTGATTCCAAAGAATGGGTTACATGTATAAATAGATAATGTTTTTGTTTTCAATTAAAAAATTAGTTTTCAAAATTTTATTCTAGATTGCGTTTCATTTCATACTTAATTTACTCTTGAAAGCTGCAATATATTAATTAGTATACGATAGTTGAGATTTGCAATCTACATAATATGCTGTACAATAATCTTTTATATATAAAATTCAATTTCTGTTTGTTTGTCTCGCTAAATCTCGAGAACCGCTTGGCCGATTTAGCTGATTTTGATTTTGAAATTTTTGTCATAGTCTAGAGAAGATTTACAAAGTGATAAAATATGGAAAAATTGCTGGGAAGATTGTAAAAAAAACTTAATTTTACCTGCAAAAAAACTAATTTTTAATTATCAGTTGTTTGTAATTTTTTTTAATTCAATCATCTGTCAAGTTACCTGTCATTCTGTCACCATTTTACAGTTTATTAAAATCGTTTATCATCAGTTTTTCAGTGTCTGAGATTTACTGGAAAAATTGTATTAAAGACCTGCTAAGCTATTGTTTAAAATAAAAAATATACCCTAATGTTAATCAAGGATAGTGTAGAATTCTAGTGGTGATAGAAGAATTATCGATATCCGTCCAGTAATTTTTGAGTTTATTCGTAACAAACTTTGTATATACAACAACTTTCCCTCTTTATAATATTATAAGTAGGTATAGAAGTAAGGATAAACTTTTTTGTAAGTTCCGAGAGTAATGCAAATTTTGATCGGTTTGTGACATATCGACCAATCTTACAGTTAGGCGTAGGTACTGTTTGAACTCAATTGGGCGGACGAGACAAAGTTCGCCGGTTCCTCTTGTGTCATTATATAGTTTGAACAGTTTTATGTTTGATATAAATGAATGTTTACCAAATTTAATAAAATAAGAAAAATATATAATTTATTTACAACAAATGGAAATACTTACAATTTTGTGATAAAAGAACGGTTGAATTCATTATGCTTATAGTTTTGAAAAAAAAAAAAAGTTTAATCTTTTTTAGACAATCCCAATCGTAACTCCTAAATTGCTTTTCCACAGAAGTTGCCTTAATCATTCTTATAGAGTAGCTAAATATTAAATTTTCAACAATTTGGGTTTTGTTCATTGAACCATTTTTGATTTACAATTTTGAAGTACATTTTTTTAGTATTTGAAAAAAAAAAAAAACATATAAACATAACAAGTATACATTTCTGATGGAGGTCTTTAAAAAATGCAAATTTGACTAGGAACATTCCCAACTAGCTCATGTGAGTGAAAGCTTGTCCTTTGTCCTTCCTTTTGGGAAGCATTTGCTTATTGTAGGATATTTGTTGATTATGGTCGTGGCTACAGCTTGTCATTTGTTAAGAACCAATGCAAATTTTGAACTAAATGCAAATGGAGCCTTAATAAAGCACACGTTAGTGATATGTGAAGTTCTTAGGCAATAAATTCCTTAACAGAAAAGAATTCCGATTTTCGACAACAACTACTTCGGAACCAATGATTATAAAAAAAGTATAAATTCTACCAATTTTAACTTCATCGCATAAGAAGCATCACACATTTCAAAAAGTTAGATTGAAATTGATTGATAATAAATTATTACCATCGAATGATTATTGACTAAAAAAAAAACGCATCAATTGCCAAAAAATAAAATACCCATATCCCCCTGCGTATAGCAAGAATAATCTGTTGTTAAGTCTTCATTAGAAATATTTGCTAAATTGATTCACACACATAACATATGTACATATGTATGTACGTATATTCCACCACACCCATTTCCTCTTTATTAATAAACTTCAAATTAACAGTAATATTGTACTAGTTTATATATCAAAGACTTCTGTGAAAAAAAATTAAACCGTAGAGTTTTGCATCTGTCATGGTCAACAAGCCAACAAAATGATGTACATACATACATACATACATTCATACGGTCCATTTGAACAATCAAGGCCTTTTTTGACGTTAGGCGTTAAATTATTGACCAATTTCCTTCGACAATATAAAACACCAAGCTGTCAAGTGTAACGCTACCAATAAAATAGAAACTATCTCTCCTAGATTCATAATTTAGTTTTCAATTTGTTTTACGATACAAACAAACACATCCAAATTATAATCAAAAAGTACAAAATGTAAATCACTTTAAGGCACAAAATTTATTTGTTATATATTACTCATTTTCAAATGCACACTTGATATAGAATCGCGCATCAGAATTTTGTCAGTTAAAATTCTATTCATAAATCACAAAATATACATAGAAGAGAAATTTGAATGAAAAATTTAAGTTTAGACAGAATTGATATAATTTACAGTCGAATTCGTTAAAAGTTTACTTTATATTTCCATAATTGAAAGAATAAAACTGATTTAAATTTGAAATGAAAACGAATATTTTATTTTAGAATTATATATGAATGTTAGTAGGACGTAGGTATGTACTTTGAACCAAGTTTTTTTCTCAATCAGCAATATTTGTGATAGGAACGTTAAATGTAATTTTAAACAAAGTTTTTTAATTCTATTCAGACTTCATTATTTAACCTGATACCCAACTTATTTCTTTACTGTCATAAAAAAAAAACTAAATTCTATCCTCTCATTGGTCAGCTGTCAAAAAACTACCTTCCAATCAATGCAACTTTTTGGAAAGTTGTTTCAAAATTTGATTATGTCTTTTTCACTATACTTTTTGCATATTTATCATTTTAAGTTTTGTTATAAAAGGTTTATCGTAAAATTTTAAAATAATGGAATAATTATTTCATTTTTATACAAAATACTATTAATAATGGGTGATTTTTTAAGAGGTTTAGAACTTTAAAAAAAAAAAAACACAAAAAATTCGAAAAAATGAATGAAATATTTATTTGAATCGATAGTTTGAACCTTGCAATTTAATGTTTAAAGATAATTTCATGCATATGTTGACCGCGGCTGCGTCTCAGGTAGCCCATCCGCTGAGTCCAATTTTGGCATACTCTTTCACACATATCAGTCGGTATCTCACGAATGAATGAATGGATGTTGGCTTCCAATGCGTCAATCGAAGCGGGCTTGTCCCTATAGACATTAGCCTTGACATAACCCCACAAAAATAGTCTAATGGTGTCAAATCGCACGATCTAGGCGGCCAATTGACCGAAACGTGAAATTAACTGTTCACCAAACTCACCTCGCAATTGCGCCATTGTTTCGCGTGCTGTGTGGCATGTGGCACCGTCTTGTTGAAACCACATATCATGCAAGTCAAGAACTTCCATTTCGGGCAAAAAAAAGTTTGTTATCATGGCCATTGATAGTAACGCTGCTATTGGCATCATCTTTGAAGAAATATGGCCCAATAATGCCGCCGGCCCATAAACCGCACCAAACAGTGGCTTTTTCGGGATGCATTGGTAGCTGTTGCAATTCTTCTGGCTGATCTTCACTCCAAATGCGGCAATTTTGCTTATTTACGTACCCATTCAACCAAAACTGAGCCTCATCGCTGAACACAATTTTTCGATAAAAAAGCGGATCCTCGGCCAGCTTTCCAAGAGCCCATTCACCAAAAATTCGGCGTTGCGGCGTTGTGGTAGGTCGGCTGGCTTTAGTTCTTGCACCAGCTGTATCTTAAAAGGCTTTACGCCCAAATCCTTCCGCAAAATTTTCCACGTAGTGCTGTAACAAAGGCCTAACTGCCGAATCGACATTTCGCGGTCTTCTGTCACACTAGCTGATACGGCCGCAATATTTTCTTCACTACGCACAGTACGTAAACGTGTTGGTGGTTTAATGTCCAACAAAGTAAATTTGGTGCGAAATTTGGTCACAATCTTCCGAATAGACTGCTCAGAAGGTCGAGAATGCCGAACATAAAATGGAAGCAGCGCGCGATGAACATTTCGAACCGAGCACGAATTTTGATAGTAAAATTCAATAATTTGCAAGCGTTGTTCATTTGTAAGACGATCCATGGTTAAATTGCAAACCAAACTGAAGCTGTTTGACAGTGACACAAGGTACTAAACACACGTCAGCTGTCAAAACCAGTGTTGCCAAAACCAAACCAGCTAAAAAATCACCCGTTACATATAATTACTATAATTTTGTGAACTTTCCTTGCTTGAAATGAATGACATCTGAATATCTAACTGCTTCTCTAATCTCTTGGACTAATTTTACATTTAAAGAATGTATTTTATATCTCCCGAACATCCGACCTTTCCACTTGATAAAGGCGACCAACAATTATCACTTGAGGATGTCAAAAAATCCAATCAAACTGACAATTATAAGTATACATATTCATACATTGCTATCATTAGCTGTGTTTTATTATAGCCATGATCCAATCTGGATTAGATCAAGGAAAATAAAACAACTCGGATCATCATTATGTTATTTTTCTATTTCAAACCTAATTTTTGGATCTCAAAAACAGATCCAAGCATAAAACAGGATTTCGTTTTGTTGTTGTAACGTTAATAAATAGATGATCTGATCTGATCTGGATCACAGGGAAAATAAAACACAGCTATTGATCTACCACAATGAGGCAACTTCATGTTGGTTCCACCCTTAAAGAGCGCTTTTTATAACATGAACTTTAAAATCATCTAGCTTCTCTTAATATGTCATCGGTGTTGAAAAGTAATTTGGACATATTTTTTCTACGTTTCGTTGACAAATTCCTCCACATTGACCTAATATGCATGCATCATTTCGTTTGAGTTCAGTCATTTCATAAATCAGCTTTAAATGACCTTTTCCTAAACCATACTTTACCAAGTCTTTATATTTCTGTGACATCAAGTGAAAGAGTTTTCTACATTGGTAACTCTTTCGCTTGAGAGACTGCTGTAGACGGGTCCTCTTCTTCGACTATGTTAGACTTTTCCAGCACTAATTCCATAACATTATTTCATCACAGCACCTGCATTTATTCTTTCTCGCTTTCCAGTCGTGTCCCATTTCACTATCCCTCACTACATAGCAACCAGACGTTTTTTTTTTTCTTATAACGAGCTTTTGTATGTTCAAGGAGGACTTTGGTGGAAGTTAGTATATGATATCTTCTTGTAGCAGGTGATGTCCAAATGAGTCCTTACTCCTTCTTCATCTCCTGCACGCTCAAACACATTTGGCTAAAAAATAATGCAATAATTTATCAGGAACTCAAAAAAGCATGCAAATGTCACTCAAATATGAATTTATTTAACAAGAAATTAAAAGGTATATCCAAGGTTTTTATGGCAACGAATGTTTATTAACAAAAAGAGCTTGAATTTATATTTAGTATACAAAAACTGTATAACAAAAAAGTGTCATTGATTTTGAGCAACAAAGTCAAAGTTGTTCGCAAAAAAGTAGAAGTGATGCCACCAGCCTAAAATCCGTGTGGATTGTGATTATCCCAAATTTGACAGTTAAGGACTATTTATATGAGAGCTACCAACGACCGATGAATGAACGAAAATTCGTCTATTTTGATATTTCGTTCACATGCACTTTTCTTATTCGTCGAGTAGCGACTTTATTGTGGTTCGTCGAACGCGAACAATTAATTTGGTGTAGTGTGGATGGTATGTGGAACGCGAATGGTGTTTGACAGATCGTAGCAGTCATATTATAATTCGCGACGCCCAATTTATTCTCTTAAATTTCTCTCATTTTAGCTTTAGATTAACATTAAATTAATCTTAATTTCTACACTTCTGTAAAGTTTTTGTGAAGAATTAAGGCTGAAATATGTTTTAAATGTTTTTTTATTCGTTGGTCAGTCTCATGTGAATAGCTCTTTACTTGTTGACATATCAATTCACAACGAAATGAAATGCTTTGATTTAACAGAACATTATAAACACATGCCATTGCCAACCTATTTGACAGGAGAATTTAAAGCATTAATAAAATGGCCGCAATCGTCTGTCAAACCTTCTTGAAATCTCATCTGGTATCTTGATTCTTTGAATATTAAAATCCAAATATTTCGGATTCTACTGTAGTTGGTGTATCTTCATCTCCATGCAGGCTGTGTTCCCTTTTTGGAATGTCTATTTGTGGGCAAACAAATAGAAATGTCAACAGCGCCAATGATAGATCCATGCATTTTCGGTTTGGTTGGACGACCATCACCCATGTTCCATGGGAGATCCAAAATTCCATGTCCATGTCCATGTGCTGTGCACGTTGAGTTGATGGCCAGGCATCTGGGCAAATTTCATCCTCAAAAAAAAAATAATAAAATAAAACAAGCACTTGGAATCTTACCTAATGTAAATGAATTTTTGTGTAGGTTGTCTTGTGTGTATGTGTATGTTTTTGAATTTGTCCGTGTAGTAGAAATATAGTACTAAAATATTTCCTCGGTCTCCTTCTCGGTCTTTGTTCATGTTAATTTTGTGTTAGACTTTTATAAATGCAAATCACCATCAACAGGAAAGTTTTGATTTGATAAATTTTAAGTAGGTATCATTTAGTGCCAAAAGCAAGCCATGTAATTCCTTCATTTAATATCATTGTATAGGTGAGGTACCGCACACCGTGACAGTACCTACCGAATTTCGAACATTGTACGACATGAATAAGATGTTCCACATTAAATACATATACACATGTAAATAATACATAAACGAAATGTCAAACTGTCAATTTTATTGTTAAGTTATGTCTGTTCTTGATGAGGTGTGAAGATAATATAAATGTGTAGGTATGTGACTTTGCATAAATTAAATCGACTTAATAAAGATTTCCATCCAAATGTACAGTTAGGCAGTTTAAAGAAGGTAAACGATTCATAAATCTGCACACACGTCTGCTCAATTAGAAACCAGACCACTTAACACAGACGACGACGACGCATGGGAATCGCATATGACATGTGTGTCATTTAAATTTTCTCTATATGACTACAAGTATTAGTCCAAAAGTCAACTCAACCCATAAAGTTTCATTCATTTAATATGCTTCTTTGACATAACACACAAATGCAATGAAAAGTCAGAGATATCTTTTCATTGCATATTTTCTTTGTTTCTTCATTGGTCAAGGAAAAATAGAAGTGAAATGGAAAATGTGAAATGAAAACTGTAGTGTATGTAGTTGTGCAAAAATATGTTGATGACAAAACTGGCTCTCAGGAAGGTTATGTCATTGGGCCGGTTTTTTGTCGTTGATGCAAAAATCAGTCACGTTGCTGTGAATAGCTTTAGAACTAGAAACATATTGCAATGTCATTTCTTTGGTAGATTACATGGAATAAATATTTATGTGGTAGCAAGTCACAAAGTTACCTAATTGGCTGTCCTTATTGTGTGATTTGATTCATCTGTTTTTTTTTTTTGAGTTATAAGATTAATCAGTGACATCAGAATAAGAAGATAAAAGACTCGGTCTAGAAACGAGTTAGGATCGATAAGGTACTATGTTTTCCACATCTTCGGCTGAATCACCTGCTCAATGTGTTATAGATACACCGTTGTCATTCGGCGTAATTCTTAGTACGTCCAGTTTTTAGAAGGTCTTTCACTTCTGCCAGTTCAAAAGATTTATTTTGGCTTGCCTTCAACATGGGCCCAAACAATTTTTATAGGACTGATTTTACAGTAGTTATAAGGTGAAAATCTTAGTCCTTCATGTCCTGCAGCTTTAGCCATTTCATTCACAACGTAGGTTTCATACTGACGTATGTAACGTTTCACGATACTTAAAGCTATAAACAATATAGCGTTAGTTGGGCTTTGACTTTTGGAATAGAAATTATGTATTCTTATGAGGCAATCCGAAATATCACCTCAGGCGTTGCTATGACCTTATATCGTAATATCGTAAACGCCCGAGCAAAGCAAAAGTAGATCTATTTTCTATTCGGTCGGGCGTTTGACAGCTGAAAAGCTATTTGTTGTTTATTTTTGAAAATTGAAATATTTCTTTCTTTTTTTACCATAAAATAAAAGAAAATAAATTAAAAGTATCAACTTCAAATGCGTTTTTTTTTTTTAATTGTTGAGATTTCTGACGCGAAATTTGTTTCTTTATTTTGTAAATAGTGTTCAATTTGTGTGAAATGTCAGTGAACGCTTGAGGTTGAATTTCGTTTTGTAAATTCTAGGGTCGCGCTTTTTGTAATCCAAATTAGTAAAAACGATCAAACGCTAGTCAACGCCGGACCGACCTAACGCGAAATTGTGATTTAGATATTAACAACTCAGCTTTCACCATATCTTCTTCAGAAATACTATCCTTAAAACTTAGCCACTCTTTAATTTTTTTGTGGACTTCTAATCACTCAAAAGACTCTCTCCACTTCCACAAAAAAATCAAATTTTATCAAAAATGTTTACCGAGTTCTCATAAACTTCAGCGTTCATGTGTCATGTCTTTATAATAATCTCCACTGCCTAGAAATGAAACACAGAAGACCTTCGTCCAAGAATATTGTTGAGCTTTCTATGTACCTATATGAGAAATTATCAAACTCTTTCCTTTCCCGGAATGCTTGCCTTAGTATTTTTATGGCTGTATCATTCCAAATTTGTTCACGGGTGTGTCAATCGTTGAGCCAGGTTTTATCTGACGTAATCACCTTCTTCTTCACGTAATTATGTCATTTCTTTCTAAAATGACACTTTTTCGATGACGTTTGGAGAATTTAAAGCTTAAATGTTTTTTTTTTTCAAAATCATACGAAGTGTTGTACGGCTTATTTTCGTGATAATGTCCAGCGTTGGAAATTAATTATTCGAAAAAAAACTGATGAACAATTTGTCTGATGGCTTACCTATCAAAATCTTCCACAAAAACCATCAATTTATAATACGAGTATTTTTTACTTGCATTTTAATTTACTGTTAAAAAAAAAGGAACTAAGCAGGAAACACCAACCGACAACACCTTTAGTTTGCCCACCCATTGAATCTGTCACATGCGTTACGGCAACGCAACGTATACAACTGACAGCTCAATTAATTATATACACGTTTTTATTAAAAGTGACCTAATTGCAATGCATTAACCAGGCGCAAGGCAAAAAGTAGCTGATCTTTTAACTGTTCTGTCCGGCAGGTCCGTTGACAACAGTTGTAAATAATTATGTTTTATCAACTGTTATAAATATAACCAGTGCAGCATTTACGTGAATGAAACGATCAAACTCACTTAACAATATGTATATCGCCAGCACAGCTGCCATTACTTTTGCTTTCTTCTTTTTCTCCAGCAGTAAATAAAACACAACTAATAATAGGCATGTTTGATGAAGACATTGCATGTGGTACATCGCTTTGATGCGAACTCGTTTTGATGAGTTTTTTTTCACTCTAATTTACAATTTTGTGATTTTGTATATTTTTAAAGGTAACGTATATTCCGTATATTCAAATCAAAAATTTAGAAGGAAAATTATTTCTTTAATATTACTTACAGAATTCTTATAAATATTATAACAACATTTACATGATAATGATTTTAAATCTTTGTGCAACTGAGAAGGTTCCAAATGTCTGCATTTTTAAACTTTAATTGATTGAAACCAAAAGAACGTATATCCTTTGGATCACCCCTTTCCGTTTCATGCGTCAATGTCAACGCATTCAACGGATTCTATGAGTCGGGTCCTTCAGTCTAATCACTGTTACTGCTTTTAAATTTAAATATTTTTACTGAGTTTTTTTTAATTTAAATAATTGCATACAATCCAAATTAAATTATTTCAATAGATTACATCTTAATACAAATTAAATTCTATCTCTAGAGAATAAATAAATACAAATAAACCTCATTTATACTAACGGAGTGTAAAATGGGTGTTTTTTTATATTTTGGTAATTAATTTAAATGTTTTATAGAGCATTTATACTATATAGGACACTAATGAATAATTTTCTTTTTCTTTTTTGTTAATTTTTCATTACCAATCTTAACATTTAGTGTTCACACATTGAAGTCATTTTTTAATTCAACTAATTACTTTACATTTCTAAGCGAATATAAATCCACATGTATTCGTACCATGTATATATTTATGCCTTGAAGTAAAAAATTCCATTAAAAACGTTATTACTTTTAATGTTATGCAATTTTAACTGTATAAAAGCTTACTCACCCGGGCGGGCAAAGAATTTCTGCTAAAATGCCTTTCATTATAACATTTCAGTTGTTTTGTATATGTATATGTAGTAGATATAAGGAACTATGTATTCCATACTACATAATAATAAACTGAACAAAGTGGGCTTAACCCTTGCAATACTCGTAATAATCAAAATGAAATGTTATTTCAGCAAATTGGTCACGGTAATTTAACTTTTAATTAAGTGTGTGATGGTGATAGAAGTATAATATGGCTAAGGTTTAAACTATGGGCAAAAAGGAGGCACAATTTGAGTATTGAAATGATACATAGGAAACTTAATTGAACACAGGTGTGATATTTTATAAGAACCACGACGTTTTGTTTTTATTTGCCGCCATTATTTCTGAAGCAGTAATATTATGACAAAAAAATAACAGTTCAAAAATACCAACAAGTGCGTGACAATTATTTTCTTGGCATCAATTAATTTTGATATTCATCATGGCTGAAACACAAACACGCTTTAGCTTCGGCTTCGCCTGACATTTTCGAGTTCAGCCATAGGAATTCAATGAATGCTATCACAATGTAGCTCGACCTCATTATTTGTTTGACAATCGGAAGGAAAAGAACGTAATGTTACGTAATGTGATTGAAAACGGAAGCTCTTGTTCAAATTTGCTGAAAATTTGCTTTGTCTGACAGCTCAAAAGATGTAAAAAAAAGTCAACAAACAAAAAAAAAAAAATTTTGGAAGGATTCCCATCGTTTAATAGATATAGTTCAAAGGTAAGTAATTGAAATATAGAATTACTATACAATTTTTTCTTGAAAACGTTTTATTTTTGTAGATCAGAAAATGTCTTTCTAAGGTTAAAACACACAATAATTGGTTGTTTCTAGTGTAAGAAAATGTTCAAAACAAACTTTTTAGAAAAAAAACAGCTGCTAATGACAAAAGTGTCATTTTAGAAATGCCATATTAGAAATGTCATTCAAAGCAACCTTGAAGAGAGCCCATCGTAACGCAGACGAAGCCGAAGTTAAAGCGTGTTTGTGATTCAGCCATCATCGGCTCGATAGCCAGGATCCGGTTCTGACATATTTAACTTTATAGTCGCTCCATTTATAAATTTTGCGAACCGACGACGAGTCGCCATCCAGTTGGAAACTCACAGGCTTCGGGCCATCTCTATTTCTGCCATAAAATGCATTACAAAGGACTTTCCGAGCTAGTTCCTCATACGAGCTAGGTGACAAGCCCGTCAGAGTTTGTTGAGCTTAATTTTGTTGAATCTATTTCCAGGTAGATTGTGTACAATTCATTATTTTACCGACTTCTCCGAAATCGGTCCACAATAATTCTCCTTAAGACTTTTCTCTCGTAAAAGTCGAATCCTTACGTTTCGGAAACATACCATTTCGAACATTTGATTTTCTTGCTTTTATCCTTTGAAACTTTGTCTTTTAAAATTTTGTGTTTCGTTACAGTGTTACTATTTTCCAAGCATTTTATTTGTTGTGCAATATTTTCAAAATAAAGAAGTTTTGACAGTGACAGTTCGAAAGGTGTGACATCCCTGGAAACACTCGAGGACATTTTCCATTGAGAACATTTATAGTTATATAAAGGATAAGAATAAGTGATTTAGTTTTATTTCAATATGGTATACATATTTAATGTCAGGACTTGGGAGGGTTTCATAAAAATATTGAATGAATGACGGGTGCCTTTAGAACCCCCCTCTCACCACGACACGAACCTGCAGTTTTTGTATAAGTGAAAAGTTTATTCAGAAAGTCTTTTGCAATTTTATCTATTTGCCATGGTGACAAGTGACAACTGACAACAGGGTTCTTCCTGAGTGCAGTTATTTTCGCAACGATGGAAATCAAAGTTATGCGTCTCCTGTCACATTATACCATCATAAAACAACAATTTCCCTTTTATATAACTAAATTATAACTTTTCCTTAAGCTATTAAGAACATGCCTACTATCTAGTGTATAGGCAAGTTGAAAATTACGACTTTTATGAAGGACAAAGAATATCCATATTTTACATTCCTTGGTTAGATCCTTGTTTCCATTTTGTACGACTATACTATATAATATACCCATGGCAGAAAGTTATATATCAAACCAATTTACTAAAAAGAATCTCCGAATCCTTGTTATGAAAAATATCCGAGTTAAGTGTGTTGCCTGATATCATTCAATAGCCTATCAATTCGTGACTTAATGGGACAAACAAAGGCATTTTAAAAAATATTGTAAAACCTTTTTTTCGACCTTTTCCAAGAGTAAACAAAAAAATAAAGAAAAGAAAAAAATTAAAAAAAAAAAAAACAAAAAACAAAAAACCTATACATATCCAAAAATTTTCAATTTTATTCTGGGCCATTGAGTAAAAGATTTCAACCCAAATTTAACAGCCCACTATTGAGTTTCCAAAGCCATAAAGCCTTAGTCCATTTATCAGATATTTTGTGCGTGGGTGTGAGTGTTTTTTTCATTTTTTTTTTTTTTCTTTTTTCTTAGCTGCCAATGAAGGAACAGTGGGTCCTGTGACTAAAGTGGTTTTTTATACTGATGGGATTAACGTTTAGGAAACTCTATTTTGGAGAAGAAAAAAAAAAACGTACTTAACCAAATCAACCTTTTTTCGGTTAGTATTATGTGTTGTGCGACGAAGACGATGACGACGAAGACGTACGAGGGCGGGCTTGAGTTTTGACTTTTCTTTAAAAAATCAAAACAAAATTGAATGCTGGCTGGCACATGAAAGAGATTAATTTGATATTGTCAAATGTGTAGTGTACACAATATAATGTATCCGTCTATTAATCAAATAAGGATGCAAAATAATGTATCCATTTTATAAATCCCCAACATGAACGTAATCTATATTTGTATATCCTTTTTTTATCATTTATTTATGCATAAGAATATATGTACATAATTTAAAAAAAAAACTCAATAACAATAATTCATCAAAAGAGAGGATATTTAAATGGATCACTTTGCACAAAATTGATTGAAAATGTACAGGAATTAAGTTTGAAATATGTATGTAAGTAGGTACGTAAATTCCCCTAAAAAAATCTGGATTGAAAAGTCACGATAGTTATTAACCTTTTGGACTCCCTGTACTTGATCTCAAAAATGTATCCTTAAGTGTGAAATCTGAATTGCTATCTTTAAAGTTTAAACTGAAAAGTTCGAAATTGGTGATTGAAGTGCGAATTGTCTGGTAAGCTGGGTGAGGTGTGAAGTGAAAAGTGGAAAGTTTGAAGTGAAAAGTTTGAAGTGAAAAGTTGTAAGTGCGAAGTGTTAAGAGCACAGTGTCAAATTCGAATTGTAAATAATTACGAGCTGAACTTTGAATTGCGAATGTAAAGTAATGTGAAATGTAAATTATGAAGTGAATTTTATAAACAGACATTTTTCAAAATACAAAATATAAATTATAAAAGGTGGTTTTTTTTTAGACGTGTGGTTTTTAAAAAGAAGTAAAACGCATATAATTCCATGTTATGTCCAAGAATTTAGCTTTCTTATAAAGATAAGGATTTGTCATAAAGTTTTTAAAATGATATAGGGCGAGTGGTTCCTGCGGCTGGCTCGAATAAATTCCAGCCGAGAGGCCTTATTTTCGACCAATTTTTGCAGATATTGTCGCCGTATGTCATCAGCAATAACGTGCCGAATATTCTCTTCCAAGGCGTCAATCATTTCGGGTGCTGCACATAACCCAACAAAAAATAGTCCAACAGTGTTAAATCGCACGATCTTGAAGGCGAAGCCATCAGTTTCCTTCAATAAATTTGTTGTTTCGTTGGCTGGAACCAAAGGTCCTCCACATCAACATGCTCCAATTCAGGCACGAAAAAGTCATTAATCATGATGGCTCTATAGATTTCCCCATTAACTGTGACATTATGGCCGGCTTCATTTTTGAAGAAATATGAAGCAAAGATTCCCTCTGCCCATAAAGCACACCAAACAGGGACTTTTTAAGGATGTAACGGCGGCGAGGTGTCTCAACAATGGCTTTTGGAATATGATCACTCCAAAAACTTCAAATTCTAGCAAGAGTTGGATTTTGTAAGTTCGCAAACCAAGAGTCTTTCGGAAAATCTCCCATAAAGTGTATGGACACAGCTCCAATTGCTGCGTGCGATGGTGGATGTACTCTGCTACAAAGCAGGAATAGCGTCTTTAGTGCATACAGTATAGTGTCTCTGAGAATGCGCATTATCCACTAGAGTAAATGTGGTGCGAAACCGATCCATTGTTGCTCGAATTACCGACTCTGCGATGAACTGAACCATAATTTTGGTAGTAAATTTGCCCGGCTTGCAAACGTTGCGTTGTTCAGAAGTTCAAACTAAAACATAAATCAAGTGTCAGCTGTCAAAAAAACCAATGCCGAAAAAAGTATTGCCAGATTGAAAACCACAAGTCTAAAAAAAAACACATTTATGGCGTTTTCAGTGGGCAATCTGGAAGCAGAAAAAAGCATTCTGAAAGCGTTCAATTGGGCAAAAGTGACAGTTCTGATTCTGAAAAAGAAGAGATTTCTCTTCTGGATTTGAAATCAGAAGCAAAGACAGAATCACTCACACATTCAAAGATTTTAAATGTCATATTTTTTGAATAAACAAATTGTGCAAACTGTGAAGTGATTGCTTGATATTCTAATTCCAATTCCAGATTGCCAATTAAAAACGACATTAAAATCCAGTGTTTTCGTAGAGGCATTAAGTTGCACAAACTAGGGGGCCAGTTATCATCAAATTAATCTAATCTGTCAGTATTGCTCGATAGTGTTCAAAAGAAATATGGATCAATTATTCCACCAGTGTATAAACCGCACAAATTTTAATAGAATAGTGCTTCGTTTTTCAAAGTAAGATTCCACATTTTGAAAGTGTTGTTCTGCCAACAAGCGATTTATGATATCAACACAATTTGAAATTCTTTATTCTTAAACCATATCAAAAAACACCCTATATGAGAGGTACAATATTTTTTGACAGCAAGGGCGGCGACTACAGGTTCAGTTACAGCGTTCTATTGCGTTCGAGTAATAAGCCAAGACTTCGATTAGGTTTAATAATTTACACCCACATAAAACGTTGCACTGCCAAATAGGAAACCTTCCAAAATAGTTTGACAAGTAGACGTCATTGATATACCTTTCATAGCTGCTAAAAATAATATTAAGAAGAATAAATACTCATTTAAGTATAGATTTCATAGAATTCTAGAAAAAAGCCTCCATTTTCTCAGAAATTCATCACATTTTAACCTTTGACCCAGCTTTACTATCTACAAGCTAATTTTACCTTTGCTTACTAAGAACTGGGATTAATGTGTTTTTATGGTTTTTAATGTAAGACAAACTAATTATTATCGTAATAATAGACACGCATCCGCATTTTAATGAGGTTGACATAAAGTAAACCCATTTTTTAATAAGAATTTTCTACTTGTTTATTCTACGAACAAAAAAAAAATGTATATGTATTGTTTAATCTCCTTTAGAGAGAGGCAAAGATATGTAAGTATAGGTAGGTACAATGTATACATATTTAAGGAAAACTGAAATGAGTCTGAAAGGAAACTCTATGATGGTTTTTCCATAATTAATGTTTAATATTATATTCATATAGTCCATATTCCGGCCCTTAATTACCATGTTAATAGTTTAACTAATCGGAGCTTAATTTTTCTTGTTTGTTATCGTAATCATTTATTAGAAAATGAGGCTTCTTCTTTAAGCTTAATTGAATTTCTAATTCTCTGAAGACCTTTGGTAATTCTAATTACATTAACCAAATACATTTAGCGAGCAACAATTAAGCATTAAATTTAAGAATGGAAAGCAGTAATTGTTTGGATAAAATGGTGAAAAATAAAAGAGAATAAATTTATTTTGATGACAGAAAGAAAGGTACAAAATCCAACTTCTGATTGAATTGATTTTTTTTTACTGCTATAAGAGATACACCTAAGATATTAAGGGAGGAAGAATGAATGCAAAAAAAGGATTATGGTATATGGAGGAGTTAGGGACGTTCAATTTTAAAGTTATCAATCCTCACAAAACCCTATCTCAATCTCAAGTTGAATATCCACAGACATCAAACATTTTTCTTTGTAAAATCGCAAAAATTTCCCATATTTCCAAAATATTTCATAGATTTTTGTATTATCAATCAAACTTACGGTATCAGTGTATTATTTTAGTTAATAGGGTTTTCATAGGGATAGATTTTAGCAAAACTTGTTCCCTTCCTTCTCTTTCAAAATATTACCTTAGCCCAATGACAATGATACCAAATTTTTCAAGACGATTTATTTCATTGATGCGTGACTATTCCAACGTATAATTAAAACAACTTTTCATAGTCTAGAAATTTTTTTACAATAAATTATTGGCATTTTTCAACCAATCACTCTTTGTTAGGAAAGAACATTTAATCCTCATTAATCTTGGCAAATTTTGTGATCGGGAAAGGCTTTTATAATCCCTGTTTATCCTTGAATAGGAAATTATTAATTACATTCAGTATTTTTGGTTTAAAATATGGTTCTCTATCAAGTCATAAAATATATTTAGAATCTAAGGCCTTAAATGAAGACATTTAAAGAATTTAGAATGACATTTTAACCTATAGAAATTGACAAATATGAAAAATTTTATTTTAGAATGACCATTTACGTGTACAAAAAAATACACAAAAAATAAAATAGAATTGGACCTAGTTGACTGCCTTGAAGGAATTCATATTGATATTGACAATGAGGAGAACTGTTAAAAAAAATACATAAGTATAATTTGACATACTGGATATGATTCTAATAAAATCTCATTTCAGTTTGAATGAGATATAATCAAATGTATGTGTTTTATTTACTACTGGGTAGCTGGCGCAGCAAAACTTCCCTCGGCAAACAACAACAATTATTTGATTGCTGGCGAAAAATAAGCCATCAAAAATAATAGCAGCTGTGCTGGTGATACCTATATGTTTAGTGAGTTTGATCGTTTTATTCACTACTTGAATGCTGTACTAGCTATACAGCAGTGAATAAAACAAGACTTGACTCAATATATGATAGCTACAAAAATATAGTGACTATTATCATTTTTCAGGACTAGCAAAAATCTAACCTGGTCCCTTTTCGTAGCCAGCCTTACTCTGAAAAAAAAACAAAATTGGCTGAAGTTGGCAAATTGTTTTATTAATATTTACTCGTACATATATTCGTAAAAAGTAAGTTAAAAGTAAAAAAAAATAATTCCATTTGAAAACTATGATTTACCTGCTAAAAACAAGACGTATCTAACCATGTACATGGCAACCCTGTTTTAACGAAAACATAGGTATACTTTATGATTTTGAAGGTATTTAGTTTTATCAAGTCAAAACTTAAAACATGAATTTGTAGCATATTGTTCAAGCTTAAAAACACACTCAGATTTTTATTGTGCCCAACGGTGCAATCTAAAACAAAACAATATACATATTCTAACCACAAAAAATCCAAACTTTATTTTAAGTTGAATTAAAACTTAAGAAGTTAATTATGTAGGTATACAGAATACAAAAATGTCTAAGGTATCCAAAAATATTTTAAAACAAAATAATGAACCATTCCCCAGTTGTGTCATTTAAATTTGAGTTTTTGTTTAGCTTATCACGATTCCCCTTTTTATGATAAGATACAAAATTGTGACAATATTTCCTTTTTGCAAAATGTAATGTTCAAATGAAATGAACATAAATAAAATTAAAAATGATAATTAGCTTATTTGCATATGATTTAGATGGATGTACAGAAAACAAAGTAATACAAGAAAAGTTTGTTCATTAAGTACACGAGTTTGCAGTACAGAACACATGTGTAGTGTATAGGTACATCATATGTATATACAAAATAAAATTACAATTTAAACTTTCTTACTTTTAAATTGAAGACAATAAGTTAACGAATCTTTAAGACGCAAACGTTTATACTGTCAACGCCGCGCCGTTGACTGGGATTATTCGATGGACTTATGTATCTATCTTATAATCCTAAACCCCTGGAGTTATGATTCTCATATGGAGAAAACTGTTTTAGATGAACGTTAATTATTGTGAAAGTGTTTTGGTTAGAGGACAATTGAGTCAGATCCTAGTATCTGTACGTCATCATCATCAGAGAAAACTTTAATAAAATATTTAAGAAAATTTAGATTGAGCAGAATTTTTTGCAATATCACAAACTTCAGCAAGCATAATTTTCAAAACTTATTTTTGGTATGATTTCTACAAGAAATATAAAATCACTTAGTATTAAAATAATAAATAAGTTGGATTAAGTTATCCATATAAAACCTACTGCCGCAACCCACAACTGATCATTTTTCCCATTATCTTTATAAAAAATGTGAAGACGTATAAATTGTTTGTGTTTTGTATAAAAATAAAGATATTTCTTATACTTTCATCATTTTTAAAATGTCACTTTAATGTTTTCTAATACGAAACTGCGATCCATTTAGTTGATTGAGAAGTTTTAATGGTTGTTGTCTATGGTTTGTCAGTTAAGAACACTCAGAAAAAAAAGTTGTAATTTCAAGAACTTTCGTAGGTTAAAATGAAGCCAACAACTCGCAATTCTTGTAACAAGAACGCAAGTGTTAGCCACTAAGTAAGAACATTTATTCTTGCTTTAAGAATGAAAATTGTCAAAATTCCAATAATAGGAATTGTTGTCCTAAGAACGCATCGTTGGTGAATTTCAACAACTAAAACCGTAATAACAAGAACCTGATTGTTAAAACGCCAACAACGAAAATTCTTACTCGAACAACGCATTGTGAAATAAATTTAAGAATTATTTGATGGTTCAAAAAGTTTAAATGTAAACCGTTCAATAATATAAATTGTTGTTAAAAAAAATAGCCAAAAATGTATGAAGTTTTATTTTCATTAATTATTGACTATTTATTCTTTCCAACTTTTCAACAATGTATTTTATTAACCTGAGGTTACATTTTTGTCTTTTAAACGAAGAATTAATTTTTAAATTTTGTAAACGACGACGCGAGGTGTTCTTGCAGTAAGACTTGATTAACAATTCTAAAATATATTTTTTATATAAGTGTTGAGTTTTTATATTTAATAAAATGGTTGATTTAAAAAAAGATACCTTAAAAAGGGTTTCTACTTGCACCCCTATAGAAAATTCCTTGCAAAGATTTTCATAATATGGCAATGCATCTAGATACAGCATTTTGATCGCTGTTTGACAAGTTTGAAGTTTCTTCATACATTTTCATGCCAGAGGTCTGGGTTCAACCTGAAATGTCGTTTCTTTTTTCCATTAATTACAATAATTAATCAGCTAAACCGCGAATATACATATTTCAATTTTTTCTTCCTTTTTTAATCTCTTCATAACCCTATTTAAAATTTCAGAAACTTGAATATCGCCCTTAAAATAATGGATTTAGACCTTGAAACGTCTAGAATTGCACAAATGGCACAGATTACAAATAACTTTCAATCCAAAAGAAAGTTAATGGGAAATTCAATAAACTCAAAAGAATTTTTAGATTAATTACCAAAACATTAACCCCCAGACTTACAGTGAAGTTTTAAACTTCAGTTCGTCAGAACCTGAAAAGGAGTTCAAGTTTTTTGGTTGAACTCGTTCGGTTTCATAGTTAAATTTGAACTTCAGATTAGTTGAACTTCGTTCAAGTCTGCAATGTATCGTAACGTGTCCTTAAACGTCACTTTTATAAAGTTTTTTTTAACTAACTTCTCCTTGTCTTCTCTTTCATTCTTTCCTTATCTGAGGTAAAGAAATCAAGAAAAATAAATATTTTTTTCTTCTTGACAATCTTGAGAGATTTATTTTAAATTTGTGTGCTATTTTCTGAAAAACAAATAATATTTCGCAACCAACACACCTCACGAAACCTATTCTGTCAAATGGCAACTATTAAATTGAAATGTCACCTTGGGAAGTTCTTTTATTTGCTGAACTGAAGTTTTAACGGTAGAATGCTGTCAGTTAACTTAATCAACGAAATAACTAAAAAATAAAACTGTCAAACCAAATTCTTGAACTGAAGTTTAAACCGAAAGTGTAGTTTAAACTGTGTACCTGGGGTGGAATCGGCTAAGCTGATAGTTGACTATCAAATTTGACTATCATTTCAAATTTGATAATCTACACTTTTTCGTCTGTGTAAGATGATCACTTTTGTGTCAGTTTTTTGCATAGATTTGGTATCACTTACAAAGAAACTAATTGTTATTTTTCAAGTTTAAATTTATTTGAAAGAAAACCTCTGAGAACTCGAAAGGAACTTTTTAAAATGTAAGTAATTTTAGTAAACAAATTTAAAACAATAGCTTAAACATTTTAATTTATGCCTATGACACACGCTAATAAACACCAAATGACCATCATGTTCATGGTTAATTTCATAGAGCAGCATTCCGATTTGGCCAAATCATTTGCTTCAGGGGGGAACAACATCTAACTAATTTAATTTTGATCAAATTGTCAATTAAAAAAGTCAAATAAAATTTGACACTAAAATTGACTATCACTTTACACAGATCAATTTTCTTAAATTTGACTGTCAACTACCAAAAATCACCTTACACGATTCCACTCCTGGGTTTAAAAATAGTTATCATTTTATAATGAAATGCCAAATTCCATCCATTGTTCCTCATCAAATTTATTATGTATTTATTCACCGAATTATTACAAAGTTCATTTATTTTCAAAAACTAAGTAAAGTTTGACTTTCGAATGATTTGAATTAAATGTCATTTTTGTGTAGGTAGGTCATTGAAATTTTTCCTGGTTTATAGATTAAGAAACATGTGAGTTTAAACAATTTTTATGAGATGATTAAATAAAAAAAAGTTATGATCAAGAGTTTTTTTTTGTCATTTTATAAAGGGCGCATTCCTATTGGGTTAAAAGGGAACAAAAAGAAGTCCCGATCAAGTTAATGGATGAGAATCTGAAGATAGCCAAGGGTTTTTGTGTAAGCCGTATTGATGGATAGATGTGGATTTAAAGCTCAATAGCTTTGGACGTCCTCAATCTTAAGACGGCACTACCTGCATAAAGGCCGAAATATAATAAGTCACAATTTCAAAAACAAAACAAAAAAATAAGTGTGACCGTATGTATGTAAGTGTCGTGTAAGAAGCACGGTTCTCCCTAATTGACGCCGCACACTCGAAACGTTTGCCCTTGCGATTTGTTGATGGTCATCGCAAAGGCAAGACGTACTGGGAACTGCAAGCGCTTAAATTCAAACGGAATGTCCGTTGGAATTATTGGAATGCATGGTAAGAGTACAACTTCACCTGCTGTCTGGCCATTTAGTATGGTTGCTTCAATCAAATTTGGCCACAATTTTATGACTGAAAGTCTTGTGCCATTACACAAAGTCGTTGGCTTCAGATTTCGTAGAAATATAATGGGTGAACCGACTTTCAGGACCAAACAATGCGGTGGCAGACCGTGGTGATCCAAAGAATTCAAAAATTCAGTTGGATAATTGAGTACTTCATCTTGATTCAAAACGCTATCAATCGATGTACATATGTACATGTTGTAGCTTCTCCTGGCAGTTTGTATTGAATGGCAAAATTGATATCGTGATTGTAAAAGTGTACAAAAGTTATTCGGCAATGTGATCAAACCGGTATCATCGATTGGTATTTTGCCTTCGCCAATGTCCAACAACTGCTTCGAAAACGCCGCTGCCGATCGATCATTTTGCAATTGGACTCGCATGTTGATGGTAAGAGTCAGCCTTTGAACATGTTTGCACAAAACTGACGATTTTAAACATGCGTTTATTTCGTCGGCAGGAGTTGATCGAGGAATGACTGGCAAAGTTTGCCGAAAATTGCCGGATAATAATACTAATGCTCCGCCAAAAAAAAATTGTTGCTTTTGAGGTAAATCTTGCATTGTTCTATTGAATGCTTCTAATGACTTTTTGTTAGCCATTGGAACTATTCCAGCTATTCGTTTGCCATTGCTGAATTCCTCGATATGTTGCACGTTGGTGTTTCAACGACTTGTATAGATTTATGTATTTTTTTTTGTTTTTGCAAAACATTAAATTTCTTATGTGCACCCTCCACACAGACCCCAATCACCCCTGAAAATCAACCAAGCCGTCTAGGAAGTTTTGCCACTTAATTTTATATATATAGATAAGCTCTGCCATGTTAACTTCACATTGTTTTTGAATTAAGAAAGTGTTTTTCCGTTTTTGTATGGATGTCAAAACATACGATTTTGATGCTACAATTTGGAAACCTATCAACTGTGAGGCATCGAACCGCCCATTAATTAAGAAAGTGTTAATTTACTGACATACTTCAAATTGATTCTTCGAAATAAAAAACAATGTATAGTCACACTACATCAAATAGAAATGTCAATGAACTTAAAAAATTAAATTCATTGTATGGGTTCATTTTCTGCAATGAACTTTTTTCATTCAAATGTCAAAATAAAGAAAATTCATTTGAACGAATAGATCTAGATTCTAGAGTCATTCGAATTAGTGTTTCGTTCGAATCGAATCTCATTTCGACGACGGCGAGCTTACGAAAAAACGATGTTTAGTTATTTTACATTTGACATTTGAAATATTTTATCAATCAATTGATACATCGGTATTATGAACCCGAGTTGATCGTTTTTGATCCATTGTGAACAAAGATCAAAAATCTATTGTGAATAGTGCCTATTTACTTAAGACAGCTGCACATTTTAGTATTTTTGGGATGGATTGTTGCCTTTTCGTTGGCTTTAACTTGTCGTTGATATCTAAAAATACATTAAGGAAGGTTTCTTTCGAAAGTCTAAAGTTTTGAATGAATCTAGAAGCGAGCCAAATTAGTTTTTGTAATGTAATTAAAAAAGATCTTTTATCTACATACATATGTTCAGCCAAATTCATGCTTCACATCGCGTAATTTTCTTTGAATCTTTGCTTGCTCAAAGTAGGTATTTTCTTCTTCAATTTTATTTTCACCGAAAAATAGTTCTATAGTAGACATGCTTTTGGCTTTCGCGATCCGTAAAATATTTTATCAACAAGGAATTTGTGATTGACTGAAAATTTGATAATCAACAAACATTTTGACAACCATAATACCAAGACTGTCAATTTAAATCATTCACAATAGATCTAATTTCTGAAGAACGTTCACAGTTTATCAAAAATTTTGATTTTTGACAACGATAATACTGATTCAATAATTTTATTGATAAATATCAAATATCGTATTGATCTTTGACAACCGTAATAAGGGCGTTAGAAAAATAAATAAATGCCTAGTGGCTTGCCTAATAAAATTTACGTGACGTGAGAGTTTTGAGTCTTTCTTTAAATTTTTATTTTTTACAAAAACGTTAAAGTTCCAAATAGAAATTTTTTGACACTTCATAACTGACATTTGGTATTTTTTTTAGGTAGGTACTTTAAATTAAAATTTATTGAATATTTTTATAAATAATTTAGATTAGCCCAACTGCTCTCCTTTTCATACGTCCTTGAACAAAGTACTGTCAAATAGGGATATGTTTTTTTTATTCACCACAACACCATAAAATATCTTTTATATCTTTATTATCATGATTATAAATTAAATTTCATTAATTTTTATGGGGACCAAGAAAATTGTATTTTTCTTCGAATTTTGTGTAATTACAAATTCTGTGGTGGCTATCATCTGAAAAGTTTACAAAAGAGAATTAAAACTTCTTATTTTCTAAATATATTCACACGAAATTTATTTTCATTTTATGAAAAGTAGTTTTGATTTTGATTAAAACAGGTATTCCTGGCAATGGTATCCGAATGAGTTGTAAACTAACAATTGACACTTTTTGAGTTCAACCAACTGCAACTGACAAACGCTCACATATTCTGTACTTGTAAAGATCCAATCAAAAGTACAAGTACAATTAACAGTTCATTTAAGTGTGTACAAAAAAAAAAAAAAAAAAAACAAGGTATCTAAATATCCTTCTATATTCTGTCTGTTTGTCTACTTTTCGTATTTCATAGTTGGTATGAATAGAAATTCTATAAAAGTTCAAGTAGGTAGGTACTTATAGGTATATAGTGTTTTATTATGACAAGTGAATGTCACACATCGTAAATATGGGCTTAATAAAAATGGGTATGAACTTTATGATGCATTTGAACAGAGGCCTTTACCTTGACATTTTAGCCCACTCACAAAAAGCATTCAGTAAACATTATTATTATTAAAACAACCTTTCAATCTCTGTCACATGCGCAAAATAAGAAAAATAAAAATATTTATAGACCACAAATTAAAAACTATAATAACCAAAAATACAAATGCGTAACCGTTTAAATAACCAACCAGTCAGTCCAAGTACCGGAGAGTTTTAGTTTTAACCTTTTTTAGCAGAAATTTTTTCAATTTAAAAACTTAAAATCTCGCGTTGGCAGTTTTAGATAACACAACCGTTTAGTTATTTATAAAAGAGTTGGTGGCAATTTTATGGATTTTAATTTCCTTTCACACGGCGGAACTATACTTACTTAATAATGGAGATTTTAAAGGGTTTTTTCTTTTTCCTTTTCAAAATAACTGAGATGCATTTTTTAATTTATTACAGTGAAAATGAGAGCTAATTTATTCACTGCCCTTACTTCGTGTCCTTCCCGAGAAGAAATTTAAAATAGCTGCTGCCCCATGTGTCCTCTTTTAAAAGACCACTAACAATGCTAAAAGTAAAGCTGAATGTACACTAAAAAAAAGTTCTACAAAGTCTATGAATGTTGATCGTACATAAAACTCAAATAGACCGATTTTAATCTAAATACAAACAACGTAGACGGTTTGCAAACACGTGAACAGGAAACCAGCACCTGATGATCGTGTGGAAAATAGGGACTTTCGAGATTAATCCAACAGACCTCCAACTATTGATTTATTTATTGTCACCACAAATGTCAATCGAAGAGCGATAAGGACTTTGACCTTTTTGATGGTCGTCGCTTGGAATCACATTGTTCATACGTTTTTTGACGGATAACTGATAACAGATTTCACAACAAGATTATTATCGATCCATTCATCAGCTGTAAATTTTGTGGCAAAATACCTTTTGACATATCAAGTTCAACCGAGTAAAAAATGTTGTTTTACAGTTGGTCACTTCAGTTGTCGTCAACGAATTTGTAATAAAATGATTATAAATGATTTGTTGTAATAAAATTAAAGCTATCAACATCTTTATGCCGCTAGCATGCTCACTAATCAACAATGCAAAAATGACACTTGTCAAATTACACACAGCCTAATTGAACTTATAACGCCATCTATCGATTTTTTTCACTAATCGATGCACAGTGCCATCTGTAAAACGTCTTTTATTACAATCAACTTAACAAGAATCCGAATATTTTCAAGCTTTACAATGAATTTTCCACCTTAACTTAAAAAATGCAGAAATTCGTAAACAAATTCTTCCAGACTTTTTGGAGTTTTCCACTATTTTTTTTTTAGTTTTACATACAAAAATCCATTCCAGAACAACTACACATAAAATTCCATGAAAAATTCCTTTTGGGTTTTTTTCTACAATTTCCCAAATTTTTTTTTGCTGAAGTTTTCAGCATTTCAAGGACCCAATCGGAAAAGACAAAATGCGTTGCTGAAGAGTGTATCCATTCCATGTTAAATTTTTATTAATAGTGAAGTTTCTACTTTTCAAATGTCAAAAAAATACAGTTTCAAAAGTGACATCTACCGAAATAGCGAATATTCAAAATAACACCTTTTATTGGAAAACCCTTTATATGTACTCGTAATGTACATCAGAGATGACAACTGGACCTTTTGCAACGACAGCCGAACTGTCGGCCACTTAGAAGATTTCCTTCTTTCTTAACTGAAAAATTTATCAGTACTTCCATGACCTTGGAAATATGGAATGTACTGTACAAATGCAGTTTTTCATAGTTACACTCGAAAGAAGAAGACAGATGGATTTATGTATGTCAAGATCTTCTGATACTCTTGCAACTGCATGACAGAAGAAAGCATGAAAATCTCTATCAATTTCCAATTAGCAACAAATTGTATACCAAGCAAATTGGGTCTGTCCATTGAGTTTATGAAACAAGAATTTTACTGAAGACGAGCATTGGAACTGAAGATTATCAGAATTTTGTATTACCTTTGGGATGCTGTAGTGTTTTTGTCGTAATTAAGCTCAGGTTTCGTCGAACATGGTCGTGTTACAGGTTCTTCTATCTTCCAATTACAGAAACTTACATATATCTCTGACCCTAATAAACTTTTTACAACAAATTAAGTTACTTAAGTTTTGGCCAACAACTTGCAATCTTTTGGTTCAGTGTACGATGTTACGAGGACGACGTAAGGATAAACGTTCCTCACACATGAGACACGAATTTAAATGCGAAGTTGAATGTGAATGAATTGTTTGTTCTCATGATTTGTGGAACGCGTTCTATTTTTGTTGATTGTGAATTTACATTTTATAGTTCAGAGAATAAAATATATTGTTTGTGGAGTAGAAATTACTCGTATGTATGTATGAATAGATGAATGTGCATACATACATTGATGTAAGTAAATAGAAAAAAATGTATAAGGATAATACAAAAACTGTGGTATTTTTTATAATGTTTTCAACTGTCCCATATATTTATGAGTATATTATATTGAAAAAAAAAGTAGAATGAATTTGAATCAAACATACATAAATGTACATACACACTATGTAATGTTAGATACCAAACCACTAAATTTTTTGTATGAATATAAAGATATGCCTTTTCTATTTTTCAATTTAGGACCACAATATACTGATGTGTAATTACACTAAAGTTAAATGCACCAACAAATAATAAATTGTATGCAAAAAGCGCGTATGCGCCCCAGTGTAGCATTTTTTGTTATTTACTAGCCGCCCGCGTATACAGTACATGGGTTCTGCCAGTACTCACAAATTGGTCCCATCTCTCTTTTAGATGCATTTGCGAGAGTAAAGTCTTATGGAAAATTGTTAGCCCCGTATATGAGGAAGGGCGATTCTAGAGAAGATACAGTTATGAACTATAATAGCAATCTAAATCGAAGTTCGGTGGGCTCGGAAAGCCATTTTAAGAACATTTAATGGTAGGCAACAACATGGTAGACCAATGCCACCATACGTACATTGTTTTTGTATATCTCCTTCAACAATTCATCACATTTTAACTAATTCCCACAAAACGTTACCGCCATATACTACTCGTACCTTTCCTCTTTGTCTATGAATGAAAATATGCATACAAATCCGTTCAGTAGTTTTTTGAATTATTATCAGTCACAGACTTACAGACAAATAGACGAGGCGAGGAGCTTTTAATTTATGATAATATTGTATACTAGTTATTATGCTTTGTGTGTTTTGTTTCGAATTACGATTAGGTTATTGTAAATTATTATTTGTTGACTAGTTCTTTTCTTTAATTTAAGATAAAATCAAAAAACAACCTCAAGCACAATAAATAAATATTGAATTTATTAATAAAAAAAAACAAGAAGTTAAATGGTTTAGTCTTTCAGAAACAAACAAAATTTTAAATCTTGAGTACCTATAAGTCCAATATTTTTCAGAAATAGAATAAATTGAAAATCTTTATTTGCATTCAGGTCCAAATACGAAATATACACAAAAAGTTATTCTTTAATTTAAGGAACAAGGTTGCGATATTAGAAAAAAAAATTCTATACAAAAAAAGAAAATTTCACCCAGGAGTACTGAAGTTTTTAGTTCATCACGTGTCCGTGGAGAAGGAATACAATTAAGAAGTATTATTTAAAAAAATAAAACCAATGTCAAATATAATCCAATGATGACTACCTACAGCTATGGCCATAATAATAGGTACGGCTTTTAAAAACTTAATTTAAATTTTAAGTATAATAAATTTTGGTTAGCAAGATTTTAGTGTCCAACTTAATAGCAATACTTGGTAAAAAGTTATTAAATGTTATTTTTAATATTTGTCACAGAATTAACTAAGTTATGACATTTTTTGTAAGGAGTTGAGTACCACATTTCATTGACAAATCTCCTACGATTCGATTTGTTGAAGATCAAATATTTGTAATCTTTAATCTTGAGCTCAATAGAAAGTAACTGAGATTCCTAATCTACTCTAAAACATGAGTTTTGTAACTTGAAACTAAAGATTCGTTAAATTTTTGACGTTAGCCTGCTAAAAACACCTCATTTTAAAGAAATTAACGGTTTTGACAGCTGGAAAAAAATGATAAACAATTATTCATGAAAAATAAAAAAAGCTTTCAAAGATGAAAAAGCAGAGCGATTTGAGGACACTAAATTCCTTAAGGGAAAATATTATTATAGCTCCCTCAAAAATCTCTAACTACGTCAATGTTTGAACTAAGATGTCTTAGCAATGGTCTAAAAAATCTTTTGAGCCTATTGCTATTTCTATTATATTAAAAAACAAGAACTTACCTAAAAATTATGAAATTATTATCAGATCAAAAAATTAAACAAAATCTTTAAATTTTCAACCAAACTACACTTTCATTTAAGACTTAAGTTAAAATGCTTGTTATTAAAAATATATTTACTGTATGTACATACATACATATTTTTTTTTTATTTCAAAACTAACGTCAACAAGAATTTTTTTTATGTTAATGTAGGAAAATAAATAAAAATCATCTAATCTAAAATTATAACAATGTATAGAATATTAGAAAAATTATGAAAATAAACAAAATATCGGACAAAGGATAATTTCAGCTATTCTTGTGTATATTGACTATTTTTTATAGTTAAAATAATTCAAAAAAGTACAAAAAACATATTAAATATATTTTTAAAATTAATTTTTAAACAAAAAATAACATTTTAATAGGCAATTATAATTTTAATTTTATCTTATTTGTATTCTTAAGTTATTTGTATAAAAATTCATCAAAATGTAATTTGCGTGCGAATGAACAAGAAGTTACAAATTACTAAATTGTTAGTTGAATATTGATTAAAATTTGTTTATTAAGCTCTTATATCTTTTTGTAATCAATAGAGGTTCAAAAGTTCAAGCCATTTCTCAACTTACTAACCGGTATTGCAGTCTAGACTATGTAAGCTCGTTATAAATCGTAGTTAAGATTTATTATTATACCAAAAGAGTTTAAAATAAGTACACATGTGCATCTTTTTAGTTATAATTACATATAAGGTTCATAGAAATGTTTATTGACTGAACATTAATCTTCAAGATAAATTTGTAATTAATATTGGACTCCAAGATGAATTAATAACACCAGGAAAATGTCTATAATGTTTAAACAATATTACTTCAATCAATTTAAAAAATCCTTGATTCAATATTAAGTTAATAAAAATTAAGAATAAAATTGGGCTAACGACGGAAACTTGTGGCACATTTCTTCAAAAAAAAAAAAAACGACAGCACTGCATCGTAGCTTTTCCTTGACACTTAACTAATTTGTCAAAAAAAAAAAACAAATGTCTTCAAAAGTAACGAGTGATACTATTATCTTGGCCATAGCTGTACAAATCTATGTATGCCGCATGTACATTTTTGTATGTAAATGTAAGTTCTTTAGGTCTAGCGAGCCTCATAGCTATAAAGCTGAAGGATCTGGAATAACAATTTCTAATGGCACAATATTGAAAACAAAAGTATATCTGTAATTGTATACTAAACAGCTTACCTACACTACAATATTACACACCTACACAGATACACAAAAATCTCCTTAATACTTGAATAATATCTCAGTATATCCTTTACCTTATATACCTACAGCTACCAGCTATAAAGAAGATGATTAAAAAGTTTTCAATCGCTAGTGGCATTCAAAATGAAAGCAAACATTAAATGTACATCGCTGACTACTTGTCCGTACACACACACCAGCACACACGCACACAAACATACAAACACTATTACATTCGAGAATACAGACATACGCATGTACATTGTACATACACACGACAATTGCTCTACAATAAAGTTTTATGTCATCTTATTTTAATGAAATATAAAACATTTGATTGCTGTGTGGATTTGATGATATAAAATATCCCGGATCCGTCTCCAACAACGTTTCGTTTATTATTCACAGATGATGAAGTACTTTCTCCCCCTCAACGCCTATTTGAATATACATATATTCCACTTTCCACCTTAGGTGAGGATAACATTTTTAGAACTTTTTAGAGCTTAATTTGTTTCTGAAATAAAAATATGTAATAATAATAATAATGTCGTAATGTGGTAATGGTAATGACAAGGCATTTAAATGGTGAGATGATGACATTCTAAATGAGTAAATTGTTCATACATAAATGTAATTCATTAAAAAGTAAAGTGCATAAAATCATAAGTCAATCGTTGATTTCCAAAAGTGGCAACAAGTGTCACCACTTTACAAATTACACAGTTCCGGTTCTATTAAGGAAAAGCGAAATTTGAAAGTATTAATACCAAAAGTTATTCATTAATTGCATTTTTATAAATAAGAAGAAGAATTAAATTGATTTCATGTAAGACAATTTTTCAACTAAAGGGTGTTTTTTTTTAGACGTGTGGTTTTCAAAAAGAAATAAAACGCACATAATTTTATGTTGTGGCTAAGCTTTTATTGTAAAGATAAGGATTTGAGATTATGTTTTAAAATTGACTTTGAGAAAGTGACAACCGCCATCTCTGACAAATTTCATTCAAATCCGTTCAGCCGTTCTGGTATTATTGAGTAAGAAACATTCAAACTATGACAATTTTAATATTATAAGAAGAGTTTGATTATTTTAAGAACGGCTCTAATGATTTACTGGTCAACAATGTTTTTCAACGAATTAATGTTGTTTCATTCAAAAGTCTTTGGCCATCTAAGTTTTGAAGAAAAGTTATACATTAATCAAACTTTTTTTAATGGCTATAATTAATCAGTTAAGTCACTTTTTGTGCTTAACAAAAAATTAAAAATAATATGTTAAAAAAATTTAATAATGTAAAAATAATATTGTAACGAAGTAGTACTTAAACTACCTAAAAACCAGAAGACGCCTCTGGAATTATTAAGAGTGGTGGCGCCGACTCTGTGTTACATAGGATTATTCCACTGATGGAAAGAAAATTTCTGGATATAGCAAACGTGAGAACCGAATAAAATCTCACTTCTGACACAAATGTACGAATGTCGAATATATTACGAGTTCGTAAATAAATAAGTTTTATTAACTTCCCATAGGGAGTTATTGTAATCGGTCCCATTTGTCAACTTAAAATTTTTCACAAATCTAGACGTTTTAAGGTTTCTATAATCTTAATCCGTCATATCTAGAGAGATGTCTGTGTGTCCGTGTGTACGTACGTTCGTACATTCGAGATACCATTTTTTGTCCACGGTATATCAAGAACGAGAAGAGATATAGACTCCAACTAAATATTGTTCCACAGGTTATAACTTCAAAAGAAGCTGAAAGGACTTTCATAAAAATTTTTGGACGATTTCTTCAGTTTAAAAAAAATAATGAACATTTTGGTTGGTCTCAAATATCTCAGGAACAGATGATGTTATTGACTTCAAAAAATTTTAATTGTGTGCAATGTGATGTTTTACAGATTTGCTATAAATTTGAAAAAAAGTTCAAAATACCGTTATTTTTTTGGCAAAAAATGTCAAAAGTTGTTTCGCGACCTAAATATGTCGTGAGTTGTCATTTATTTTAACTTAAAATATATTTTAATTTCAACATAATGTATTTGTCAAACAATCCCTAAATAATAAAATGTTGACGAATATCAAATTGACATTTTTTTACAAAAAAATTAAAGAACTACAAAAAGTTCTACCAAAAATTGGAATAAATTGTTTTTCAACAACAATACCTCGAGAAATTTTTTAAGCCTTTTTAAGAATAAATTGATTACACGGTTTTTACAAAAATTTACAAATTCACAAGAATTGAAAAAATTATATAGACAGCACGGGGATACTTGATGCCTTTCCTTTGGTTGGCTATTTATTGTTACAGAAAAACTTCATGAAAAACCAAATTTAGTGAGTCGCATCCAGCCTTTTTTTAATAAATAAATCATCATTAGTTTTTTCAAAAGATTTTAGAATTCAACTGTAGGAATATATTTTGAAGCAAAGAAATTGTGCTTTAATTTCCTATCAACATTTCTTTGAAACTTTCCATATAGAAATTTTAATTAAAATCGATAAAGTAGTAAATGAGAATTCTTTTTTTTAAATTAAGATAAACTTTGCAAAAGAACATTATTTTCGATAATAATAGATACCGTCATCTTTAGTCTCAAGTTTCAAGAAAATTACTATAGCGATTTGAGTTGAGGAATTACAAATCACGCTACATCTTGAAACTCTATCCAAATAGCTATTAATTTTCTAGAAATCAAACGAAAACGACACAAGGACAAATTTCGAAAAGGAACAAACGTACAGCATCTAATAGATTCGTAACCCAAACCAATTAAGGGAATACAAATAGAATTATTTAAGAAAAAAAAAAGAACGGGAAACCCAAGAAATAATTTTTTTTTTAAAGTATGTGCTATCGTTTACAAAACATCGATATATTCTCAAAAGAATTCAAAGCACTTGTTTGGAACATTTAGGACAATCAGTCACTTTGAATTTTGAACTCAAGTACCATTAAAGTTGGACGTGAGTCCATAATGGATAACATCTTCAAAGGATTCTATAAAAAAATATGTTAAGACAATTTTATGTATCAAAAAGTTTTTTTAAATAAAACAAAAACGGTTTTGGATATCAATAATACGTTCGATGCCATTATGTTTGGAACTCGATAACTTTTGCATGGCCACCAAGGGCACGCTTGCAGAAGTCCAAACGTTGAACCCAATTTTTGACGGTTTTCAAGCATAAATCGGCCAATACTGCTGCAATTTCACGTTCGACATTCGTACGAAGTTCATCAATTGTCGCTGGGTTGATGGCATAGACCATGGACTGGACGTAGCCCCACAAGAAATAGTCTAACGGCGTCAAATCGCACGACCGAGGCGGCCAAGTGACTCGACCATTTCGTGAGATAACACGTTCTCCAAACTTGGTTTCCAATAAATTGATTGTGACATTCGTTGTGTGGCTTGTGGTGCCGTCCTGTTGGAACCACATGTCCTCCAAGTCCATATCATCCAATTGGGGCCAAAAATATTCGGTTATCATTGAACGGTGTTTATTGACGAAGCTATTTAGCTAGAAATGAGCCTCATCGCTGAAAATGATTTTGCGATGAAAACCCGAATCATTTTCAAGTTGTTGCTCAGCCCAATTCACAAACATACTACGCTTCTGGCGGTCAAGCGGCTTTAGTTCTTGCGTCAATTTAATCTTGTAAGGATGTAGGCCAAGATCTAAGATCCACAACGAAGTCACAGAGATGCCCAACGCTTGAGAACGACGTGTAAGAGACACATTTGGGCTTTCTGCAACTGAAGTCACAGCGGCAGCAATATTCTCGACACAACGTTCCCTTCTTTGTCTCACTGACACGGGAACATTTTGTACTGTGCCTGTGGATTAAAATTTTTCCACTAGACGCTCAATTGTTGATCTGCTAGGACGATTATGATGACCATAAATTGGACGCAGCGCTCTTAACGTTGAGGCCACTGACTCCGAATTTCGGTAGTAAATTTTAATAATTTCGACTCGTTGTTGGCTAGTATATCTTTCCATCATGAAATGGCAAACCTTACTGAAGAGAAATGTCAAAAGAGCGGCAAGAAATATGTCATCGTTTGTTGTCCCTATCGCTCTACTTTTGAAGCGTCCCTGTTGAAAAACCCTTTATTTTGGCCACCATAACAGCCAAATTTCTTAAGTCATTGAAACTTGTCCTTCTACTTAGCTTAGACACAAGCTGTCACGACCTCCAAAGAGCACGCATATTATAATTTAATTAAACAAAAAAAAAAACCTACAGGAAACAGTTTAGTAAATATAGATCAACATGATTTTACTTAACATCTTTCTAAATACGACACAAAACCACTTCAAATGTACCTTCATTTTTGTATTTCTTTCTCTACAATTCAAATGAAAACAAAAAAAAAATAAACCTCCGCTGCCGCCGACCTGAACAAATAAGATACATATTTATCAAACAACTCAAGTGCACCGCAAATTTATTATCAATTAATTTATTGAAATAACTTTACACTGCACCTCTTCCTCTATCCTAATGAAGGTAAGTAGGTAGGTGAGTATAGTTATCGATAAATATGTTTAATTTTTTTTTTTTTTCTTATTTTTGTAGCTAACTTTTTTTTCTTGTCGTCGAACAACTTTGTTGGGCCTTACTTATAGTTATAATGTAAAGCAATTAAGGAAAATCATTGCGCTATTATGAGCGATGAAATAGCTATTTAGGAAAACTTTTGTAAAACTTTTCTATATATAAATATGTATAAGTAATAAATTAAGCTACATCAATTAAGTTCTGATGCGTACATACAACTTCTTAGTTATCGGCATTCAGAACTTTGTCTGGGATTATAAGTTTTCTGAGGAAGAAAGGAAAATACGAGTAAACTTGGCATTATTGTGTTTATTGTTATCAAAAAAAAAATTGTGAATTTATGAGATTGATTTTATTTTTATATCTGTAGTATATGTATACAATTTTTAATCAAAGAGTTTTAAAAGGTCAAGGTCAAGTATGTAACAAACCTAAGGAAACCTTTTAACAGAATTTTGTAGTTCATAGAACAGTTTTATATTAAATTTCTTTTTTATTCCAAGAATTTTAAAAATTTTTGTGTCGACAATTTTTTAACACAACTTTGAATTTAATTACGATACAAAAGTTTTTTGGTTTTATTGGACCAAATGCACGTCCGATATTTGTCCATAAAACAAATGTACCTAGTAGTAGTATAGGTTTTTATTCTTCCTCGAAACCCTTTTAATATGTTTCACTTAATTTTAGATGAAATAAAACAAATGAATACTTTTATTGACATAAATTTGAATAAAGTGCATGGGTTTTTATAGCCAGTAGCCAAAATTCAATCAAAACGACCAAACACAAAACAAAAAATTGATATATCTTATTTTATTTATTGGATTTCTCATGAAAGTATCTGTTTTCTTTTATTTTAGATAAATACAATATTCATACATACATTACTCGTACATACACATGCACATAAAATATCGAATAAAATATAGGAATCTTCAATGAAACTGTGAGTTCAAGTGGTTTTGGGGTGGTGGGTGATTTTGTGTCTGTTTCTTTTTTTTTTAACATTCAAATGTATGCAATAGAATATGATTTATTTTGTAGTAAATTGCTTACAACTGGATTCACTTCATTAATTTAAGTCATTTTAATAATTCAACATCAACTTGGAAATTATGATGCTTAGATATACAACATAACATATTATGTTATATAATATAATAATAAATATAACAATAAATTCAAATTTCTCAAAGAGATATAAATAACGGCTCCTTACGTGATTACGTCTAAAATTCAAGGCCAAAAATAAGGTCAGATTTGAAAAACAAAAAAAAAATGCTTAAAAAGGGATTTTCGGTGATTATGACCATAACGTTGAAGCTTCATCTTTCATGCAAATGCATATAAAGTATAGGGTTATTCTTTTCGTGGTGTATTCATTTCATATAGGGGGTAAGTGTTGTAGGTCCGATTTGTCAAATTGAAATTTTTGACAAATCTGGACGTTTCAAGGTTCCTAGAATCTAGATCCGTCATTTCTAAAGAGATGTCTGTATGTGCGTGTGTGCGTACGTTCGATATACCCTTTTTCGTCCACGGTATCTCAAGAACGAGTAAAGATATCGACTCCAATTAAATTTTGTTCGACAGGTTATAAATTCGAAATATGCAGAAAGGACTTTTATAAAAATTGGTCAAGCGGTTTTTTCACTATAGCAGTTTAAAAAACGGAACGGATAGTGGCGTTGACTTCAAATAAATTTTATTATACACATAGTAATGTGTTACAGATTTGATAAATAAATTTTGAAAATTTTCAACTTACCGTTATTTTTTTTAAATAAAAAAACTAAAAAAAAAAATGTTGGCGCGGAAATATACAATGAAGGAAAAATGATATTATCTTCAAAACTATTTTCTATTATTTGAAACGATGTTTTTTACCTTGTATGTTGAAAGTTTGAAAAAATTGAATGAACAGTTTTTTTACAAAAAATAAAAAAAGTACAAAAAATTCTACCAAAAGTTGGTAAAAAGTTTTTTTTGATATTAATATCTCGAAAATGAGCACCGATGTTGATTTTAAACTTATTTATGTTTATACAAAATACAATTATTAATATATGCTACAATTTTGACAAATATCGAATTGACAGTCTTTTATAAAAAAATAAAAAAACTTCATCAAAAATTTACTAAAGGCTGTCAAAAGTAGTTTCTTGACTTGAATATGTCCAAAATGGTCAATCATTTTAACTTCGAATCTATTTTATTATTTTCTTAATAGAATTGGTACCTTTTGACAAATATCGAATTAGCAACTTTTTTACGAAAAATAAAAAACCAAAACTGAAATTTACCAAAAATTGTTTTTCGACTTAAATATCATCACAACAAGCAATGCTATGAATTCAAATATATTTTTTTTAATATCATGCATTTTTCAATACCTGAAAAATGATAAAATGTTAACGAATAGCAAATTCACATTTTTTTTTAACAAATACAAAACTATAAGAAGTTAAGAAAAATTTGTGAATATTGTTTTTCCGCTTCAACATCTCTGACAATTTTTTGTTAGTAAAATCGTTATGAATCAGCATCAAAAGTAAAGCGATTAGTATCAGAAACGCCAAGTTTTCAAATTACGCATAATGGGAAGTTATCAGTGTGGGTCGCACCCAGCCTCTTTTTTATTTTTTGTAATTAATTGTAATTTTGTCAATTGATTTTTTTTAATTACCAGATGTCAAAAACTTCATTTTACATAGCAGAAAAATGTTTTGAAGATAATACCATTTTTCCATCATTGTATTTATGAGCGTCAAAAATTCAATACCATTATCCGTTCCTGAGATAATTGCGACAATTTTCATTTAATATTTTTTAATATTTACTATAGTGAAAAAAACAGCTTGATAATTTTTTTGTAAAATTCCTTTCTTCATCTTTTGAAGTTATGTATAACCTGTCGAACAAAATTTCCTTGGAGTCGATGTAATTATTTTTTTCGAGCAATAAAAGTCTGCATCAAAAATGAAGCATATTGTTGTGACTAGACTAATTTTTTTTAACTATTGTTTAAACTTTAAATCAAATTCTTTTTTATCTACACCCAAATCTTTCAAGTATTACAACATAGTATTAAAAGTAAAATAACACTATTGGAATAACTTTATATTATTGTTTTACCAACTTTAAAAAAATACTAATTCCATTCACAACACTTCAGGCTGTCCTTTTATATTCTATTGACATTAAATTTTGGCAATGAGGAAAGTTGAATACATAAAACGAGTCAAAAAAATCCATAAAACAAAACAACTGAGGAGCAATTTTTCGAGTTCACCAGAAAACCAAGATCCGGTCCCTTCTTTAACAAGTATCTCCCTTTATCCCGATCGCGAGCCCACACCATCCATTTGCGCACCCCAAGGCTTCAAACATCCTGGTCTACGCCATTTCTGGTTCCTTTCCGCTCATGCGAGCTAGGTGACCAGCCCACCTAAGCCTATACCGAGCTTTAATTTTTCACGATATCTGCACCGAGGCAGTTGCATGCAGTTCATGATTGTAGCGTCTCTGGAATCGTATTCCTAATACCACTAAATCTTCATTTCAATGCCTTATAAAACACGACTAACTAGTATGATGGGTGCACTTGGGCGTATACGCACTTTTTTTATTGAATTTTTAATAAATGTTGGTGTAACTTGTTTTTGTTCAAATCATATTTTTTTCTTAATTTAATCTTCAATACAAATATTGAAACGTTAATGACACAAAAAGGAACGGATACATAACATGATTTTTTATTTTACTTTCTATTTGGAATTTGGAAAAATCGGTCACAACTTCCCCAGAAAAAATAAAACAAACAAAAATCGGTTTGATTACAATGCTTTAAAAAAAAATGATTTCAAAACACAATATTGAATATACAAGATAGTCTTCCCGGTTGACTTTTCTTTTATTTAAAAAAGTCTAACACAACTTCCTCAAACATACCCAATTTAATTCTGAAATGTTGATCATAGTTTCATAGTACATATTCTTGTTTTGACGAAAAAAATTTTTAATGGAGGAATATTAATCTATATATATAAAACAAAGACGGGTTTGTTACAACACTTATAACACGAAATCTGCTGAACCAATTTTCATGGATATTGATTCGTTGAATTTGTCTTTAAATTAAATTGCTTACGAAAATAAAAGTCTTACAAGTTTTATTTCGACGCATATTTTAAACCACCACCACCGTGTTTTTGAACTAATTAACTGACAGTTAATAGTCACAGTTGACATTAAACATCAATATTTATTATTATCGATAAAAAAATACAAAAAGTGTCCTCCTGGAAGTATGATCAAGACATATAGGGTTGCCACTTTTCAAACCTGAATTTCTTTATTGAAATAATTTAGACTTGCCAAATAGAACTGTTTACAAAACAGTCATAACATTGAAGATTGAAGTTTAGAATGGTCGAATTGAATTTTTGACAAAACGGTGACAGTACCTAAATTTATCGTTTCTCGAAAGAGTTGGAAACATTTTTAAGACTGTATTAGGTAATCTCTAGATCTACTGAACCGATTTTGAAAATTCTTTTACCAATAGAAAGCTAGCTATATATTTGTGATAAATTGGATATGGAAAGAAGCAGAAAATAGTGCCTCAATATTGTGTTTAAGTGAAATACAAGGGAAACATAGTGAACAAAATATAAGGTCCATTTATAGGTTTTTATGCTGGATTGGAGCTGGTATTTTCATGCCATCTATTCTGTAAAGGCTTTTTGAATCTTAAAATCTAATCATATAAGTTGCTATTGTTCATGGTACTATGATGTGGTCCTGTATGTGAAGAGAAAAGATCTAGAAGACGCTTTTATTTTGCAAACAAAAAATGAATGGCGTTTCCAGATTTTCAAAAGTCATTAATCGAATTGAGATTAAAAATTGGTTAAGTTATGAATGCCAAAACTTTATTAGAACCTGGATATGAAGATTTAAAGTAATTTCTTTGACACAATTTGAAAAACAGGGCAGAACAACGTCTGTGTAAAAATTATGAAGAAAAAAACGCTCTGTTGTATTATTTATTACTATTTTTTAAAAAACTACCGAATTATTACGTGGCTTATATTTAAATTAATTTAGTTGACTTAAGATCTTGGAATGAAAACATATTTAAAAAAAAAAACGTATGCTTCAGTGTTAAATTCAATTACGAGGAAACTTCGCTAAACACTCAAAACTCTCCGAAAAAATACATAGTTTTTGGTAAGTTTAAAATGCCTTTTTAGTCATGAAAAATCTAAAGCGAACTGCCATTGCAATCAAGAATGTAGTGACTACAAAAATTTGCAATTAAAACTTATTCTGAGTTTAAATTCTCATCATTTTTCAGTTCAGTTGTCAGTAAAACTTAAAAAATTCAATTGTCAATAAAACTGAAAAAAATTATTTGATTCAATATTAAAAATGTTCGCTCCAATTATACTCCTGAGTGAAATGAAAACCTGAATGTCCACTAATTTCAAACTTTAATTTTAAGCTAAATTTAAAACTTAACATTAAAAAAATCTATCGCAGCCTTTGAATAAAATTTATTTTGCCTTTAATCCAATAACCAGTATTCATCTAATGAATTCCTCGATATCTAAAAAAAAAACAAATTGTTCCCCTTTACCTTTTCCAACATAATTAAAGGCAGGTTTTTCTTATAATATACTTCTTCTGCTCCAAAACTTATATGACCCCATAAATCAATTAAATCGTGCCATAGACTCTGGTGCTAATCTAATTTTATTGTTCTACACAGTTATGACTTGGTTATAGCTGGACCTGCTTTGCCAAAGGGTACAAAAGGTAGAAACACATTTTACAGAAACTAATTACTTAATTTGCCCCTAAGCCTTGAAACCAATCTGAGCTACCAATCAGCTACCTTATTATTTTTTTTGTTCCTTTTTTTTTTTTGTTAAAAATTCAATAGCTATTAATTTTTTATTGATTGGTTGCAGGATCAGCAAATATATTTAACAATGGTCCTCTCCTATTCTTTTGTATTTTTTCAATTTGTAAGGTGACCTAACTCCTTAATCATGTTCTTTCGCACGGTAAAAAAAAAGAACACCAAATGACCTTGACCCTCATTTCAGTTGTCCTTAATTTTTTTTTTTTTTAAACAATTCATTTGCAGACTTTTGTCGAGGATAAACTTGATGAGGCATCTCCCTCAACGGCTACGCAAGATTCATATGCATACCTATACGCCCCACGGACCACGGACTAAAAAATTTAATTCGAAGCTGAATCTTTTAGTTGATGGAAATCCAGGTGACCATCATCGCCATCGTGGTAATTCAAAATAATGGGATGCAGTGCATCGGAGAGTGAAATAGTATCTCAAGTGGTGCACAATAATGGTGTATATGGAATTCTTACATTTAAGTGTTATCCTTCAAGCAGAACTGATGCTACCGCTGCTGGTGTTGGTGCTGTTGCTGTTGCTGTTGCTGCTGGGGTTGTTGTTGGCGCTGAACGAATATACCGGAACTGGTAAATCGGGAAGCATGGTTAATCCAATTAAGCCGAATATTCTAAACGACGACAACGACGACGACGACGAGAACTGTGGTGACAACCGAAAATAGTAGCGCTTGATGACATTTGATGCACATGAACGAATTCAACTCGGATGCAAGAATAAAAATTGAACTCTCTAAGATACGACCACATACATATGTATGTAGTTATGTGAAGGAATCCGTAAAAATTCAAAACCGAAAATTCAACAATTTGCAACACATCGCGAACCAAAATGACAATTTAATATTTATTTATTTTCTCTCAACAAAATATTTTTCTTTTTATTTTTATTTTTATTTTGGTTTTGATTTTTAATTTTTAATTTTAATTCTTATTTTATTTTTATTTTCTACATTCCTTAAGCGACTTTCACTTTTGAATTTGACTAATGAAGTAATGACACACTTTTAGCAAAGGCAGACTTTTACGAATCACGCAAACGTTTCGATTTATCTGATACTCGAGATAAAAACCACTTGATGGCAAAAATTACTCATCCGCCCGGTGTGACTCGAGGGAAAATTAGTCTAAGACTAAATGAAACTTGTAGGAAGATTTTCCACACGCTGCTGGACCGTTATGACATACTCGTATTGCGCAAAATTTCCCTTTTTCTTTTCGGAGTAAAAGCTCGCATGCATTTTCTTTTTCGTAATGCATCAAACCGAACAATCTTTGAGGCTTCGCAACTTCAAGCCAGCATGTTTGATATACATGTTCGAATGATTGCACTTGTGAGTATTGCAATCGAACTCATTCAAAAGAGAGAAACGAGAGTTTGTCAGGAGTTGATTCATCTAGTTGTGTGACTTTTGGCATTAATTTTGTTTTTGCGCATGTTTTTGTTTTGGGAAATTTTGTATACCTAACGCAAATTTTACGCACGTGGCTGTTACCGTTTACTGCTTCTGTTAGGCATTCATTGATACAAAAAAAAAAAACATTTTAATGATTCATGATTTATAATCCAATTGCTTGGTGCTGTTTACTGCTGGGCGGTGTGCTTAAGAGGTTATTGAGTTGCAAAAGGCTGTGGAAATTATTACCACTTGAGTGGGTACTTTACGAGGCATTCATATGCCTCAGGTGATAATGCATAAATAAAATGCAAAATACGTGTTAGTGTATTGAAGTGCTTTACCTAAGAACAGTTTCTAGATGAGGATGAAGTGAATTAGAAATGCGATAGGACAAAAGAAGATGTAAAGTGTAATAATTCGATGAAATTAATAGAATCATCATGGGTATGAAAATAGATATTGGATAGGATTTTAAGTACATCATATTTTGTCGATAGTTTAGTTTTATTCTTTTTTGATTTTCTTGAAGATGTTAATATTCCACTTTTCCTAAATGTTTAGAACCAAAACTATGTATAAAAATAGTTAAAGTCGTTTGTCAGGAAGCCAAGATAAATACAAATAACTTTTTTGTACACACGGGCGTATGTGTATTATTTTATATTTTATTTTCAACTTAACATTGAAAATTTAGCTTTATAACAGACAAAATGGGGAAAATCTGAAACAAAGTAAGTAAAGTTTGAAAGTAGTTTTGAAAGAGAATTGTCAATCTCGGTTTTCTCATTGTACTAGCTAACTTAAAAAAGTTAATTCCGCGCAAATTAAAAATAAACATAGATTTAGTTGTAAAATAAAGAGGATGGGGAGCGTTCAAGTATTACGTAACGCAATTTAGGGGGATGGGGGTCTTGTTAAATGTTATTGTGCGATACAAGGGTGGGAGGGGGTATTTTAACAACGCGTTACGTAAAATTTTGTTCAGTTTGTTTTTATTCTTGTAAGATTGTCCTTTGATCTGTTGCTTAATCTAAAAAGGTTCAAGAAATGCCTTACGATTTCTACTGTCCATCAATACAATCCAATCTCAAGAACAGAATATGTGCAACCTGTGGGATCTATTTCACATCCCAAAAGAGTGTTTAAACGCACAGTCGTTCATTGTGAGCTATAGTGAAGCATTATCTGAAGATACGGATTGGCTCGATGAAGAAGAAGTTGATGCTATTGGTTTAACAATTCCAGAACGTTCTTCGTCTTCTCTCCAAATGCTAGTAATGGAAGAGTCTGAGTGACTGGCAAACCCATGGACAGAGGAGCAGTAATTGCAATGAATTGTGGTTGTATACACCTCTACAGTTATTTAATTTATGGATTAATAAAAACATATACATAACTCAATAATCTCTTTTTGTTGTTGGTACTAAAACGGAATTTTCACAATAACAATGGTATTATAATTTGTTGAACATAATTTTGACTTTAACGGCGAATGAAATGTTACGTTATGTCACACAGCTCGTGCCGCAATTGATTTATTGAAGGAAATGTTTGGTAACCGCATAATTTCACGTTTCGGACCCTTGAATTGGCCTCCAAGATCGTGCGATTTAACGCCGCTTGACTATTTTCTGTGGGGATATGCGCGATGTCGCTAGTCTAAACCGATAAGCCCGAAACGATTGACCACCACACTTATTACCAATATACGACCACAAATGTTGGAAGAAGCCATCGAAAATCATATTGGAATTATAATGCTAGAAGATTGTCTTTCGAATCAAGTATGTAAATTTCATATCAATAAAAAAAATCATCTTTGTTTTATTCAATTTCAAAGTTCTATACGAGTACCTCTAAAAAAAGCACCCTTTACTTAGAAAATTTGGCATTTATTTAAGTTTTTCTGTTACAATAAATCGCCAACTAAACAGAAAGGTATCAAGTGTTGCCTTGCGGTCTTCAAACAAAACATAATTTTGTTAATTCTTGTAAATATGTTAATTTTTGCAACAACATTAGTTATTGATTTATTCTTGATATTAATCGATTAACTTTTGATGTTCATTTCAATTCAAGCTATTCAAGTGGTAGAACGTTTTACAATTATTATTTTTTTTTTTTGTTAAAAAAATGTCAATTTTATGTTTGTCAACATTTTATCATTTAGGTATTGAAAAATACTTTATGTTGAAAATAAAATACATTGAAGACAATATCAGTGGTACGAGCGAAACTTTGATTTTGATTTATTATAATTCGTTAAATTCTAACGGGAATGAGGTATTTTCCCGCCGTAAAAAGTAGCCTGTGTCAGTGCCTAGGATCCTATCTTTAAATAAACCAAGTCTTATAAAAATTCGTTCAGACGTTAAGGCGTAAATGAGTTAAACTTTTAAAACAAACGATTACAAATCACTAACTTAATTAGTTTTCTGCCTACTGCCTACGCCTTAAGTACGATGGCGTGATTATTTATAGCCTATGACCATTTCATCATCATCTATCACCATACCAAATTTCAACAAAATCCGTTCAGCCGTTTAAGCGTGAAAGAGTAACAGACAGACAGACAGAGTTACTTTCGCATTTATAATATTAGTATGGAAGTATGGATTTCAATTAATTGATTTAAAGGGATATGTAGGTACACCATAGTTTGATCTACTAAAATTAGTATTAAATGGTTTCTGGAGTCTTATACTTTTGAAAGACTAAAACCAAAGTTTAACCTACCAAGAACTGATGGTGAAGAAATTTGTCCATTTATTATTCCAACAATAAAACCAAATTGCAAGTACTTCCTATGATTTGTCAAAGAAGGAAGGTTTATGAAAGAAAAGTCTTTGTGAGTAAGGCGGTAACAAAAACGCAAAAATCTTTTCTGAAAGGCTTCGTGTCTTGTGACGTGTACGGCGTAGTAAGGTGTCCATACTGTACAGGCATATTCTAGGACTGGTCTTACAAATGAAATAAATGGTAATTTTAAAACATATGTTTCACGGAAATCACGACCAAATCTCTTAATGAAATCCAGAACTTTATTTGTTTTTTTAACTATGAAGTTAATCTGTTCATTAAATGTTAATTTGGAATCTAAGACTACACCCAAGTCAGAAAATACATAATACCTACTCTACTTAAAGGACAAAAGAATCAAACATGTAATTAAACTGGAACTTTTTTGCGTGCAATTTGTCAACATTTAAAACAAGACGATTATTATTGCACCATTCCCTGAATAATATTAAGTCTTCTTGCAAGAGAAGACAGTCAAATGAAGATTTTCTCTTTTTTTGAAGAGTTTAATGTCATTAGCATATATGAAGGCAGACGAATTTTGTATGATTGAAACTAAATCATTTATAAATAGAACAAATAAAATAGGACCAAGATGGCTGCCCTGGAGGACACCAGAATTCACAACAGATGAACATGAACACTCATTACGAAATTTAAAACTATAACGTCTATCTTTCAAATATGAGGAGTTCCAGTTAATGAAATAGTCGTTAAAACCTTGCTGTGCTAATTTTAAAAGAAATGTTTTATGACACAATTTGTCAAAGGCCTTGCTGAAATCAGTAAAGATACAATCAACTTGTTCGCGCATTTCAAAAACATCTAAACAAAAGGACGTAAAGTGAAACAGATTAGTAACAGTTGAACGCTACTGAACTACAGTTAAAAGAATGGACGCTACTTACGATAGACTCAAACAGTTTTGGTATCACAGACAGCTTAGCAATAGGTCGATAGTTCATTACTTCGTTTTTAGAACCTTTTTTGTGTATTGGTATTATAAAAGAGCTCTTCCAGATAGAAGGAAACAGTGATCTTTTTAGAGACGTCAGACGTGTTAAAAAGAACACATATGGGGTGTGATAAGTATGCAGCACATTTCTTTAAAATGGATGATGGTACAGACTAAAACATTCGTCAAGTTGTATAGCATACTATTAACAACAGTATCTTCATTTATAACGAAATTGATAGAATTTAAGTGGGGGAAATTTAAAACAGTGGTAGAGGTGTTAGGAAAACTAATACTATTATATTCTACAAAAGCATCTTTGAAGTAGTTTGCAAACATGTTTGCAATTATTTTCGGCTCATTACTGTTTGATGTCGAATCAGTCATTAAATTAGGGTACCCACATGATTTCTTCTTACAATTAACGAATTTCCAAAAACTATCAGGATTAGATTTGAGGTCTAATTCAATTTTTCGATGATGCAGAGGCCTTACAATATCTGTAACCAATCCAGTCTCTTCAAATTTTTTCACAATATTGCCAATTGCTTGCGTAGTTGGACGATTATGTAAACCATAATCTCCTCTTAAAGTACGATATGTGGCTGTGTGCAGAATCACCATTTTTGTAGTAGGTTTAAACAATTTTTATTAATTTAAAAACAACGATAAGATCTAAAATGTCATATTATTCCTTTTTTTTAAATCATAAATTTAACTTTCATTTTAAATAAATTTGTATAGTTTTCGAAAAATTAGTTTCTAAAATTTGAAATTTTGAAAAAAAATAAAACAATTTTTTTTAAATTTGTATGCAATTAATTGTTAATAATTATTAATCTATATTAATAAAAATGTAAATGTATATTTGTTCCTAATCGCTGATCTCAGAAAGTTCTAAAGCAATTGCTTTCAAATTTTGACACAACATTGAATTCAAGTCCGTGAGTGTTTATATGTATATACTTTAAACAAAAATAATACCTTATACTTAAGCACAACACTACCTTTACTGCAATATAAGGGTTATAGCACCTTTTCTTATCAAAAATAAATTCTTAGTTTTTTTGTTTTGTCAAAAAATATAAATAAACAAAAATAGAAAAAATAAAATACCTATAATTCCTTTCAATTAATCAAATGCAACACATTACGCCTAAATCAAATTCGGGCATTGCTTGCCATTATGGACTTGGCTTATTTGGAGGGTTGAAGGCAAATGAAATTGATATAAGCTCAAATACCCGGAAAATTCTAGCCCATCGTCTACCGATTTTTGGTCCAGAAAAAAGTGAGTAGAATTTCATACAATTTTAAAGTCAGATAAATATGTATGTGTATATGTAAGTAGGTACATATGTATATACTTCAACGTTCACATTTAAATTTGAACTTCATATGTACAGTAAACCAAAAAAATAAAAACATACACTTTTGGCTTACCTAAGACGGTCAAAATCGTTATACAATGGCCAAAATTTTTCTGGGATCAACGTTAACGAGGAGTCAATGGACAACATAATGCAGGGTGATTTGCAGCTCTTTGATGCATCTTATTATGCAAATCACCCTGTATAGACAATAAACTTTATTATATTTAAAAAAAATAAATAGGGATCCTTACTAAAACAAAATATTTATGTAGGTATAGAAAAAAATGAATTCAAACAATTGAAAAAGTCGGGAAATTATTAAAATCAAAAAATGATTCTGTAAAAACACCAAAAATCATATGATTTAATAATTTTCAACGACGACGCGACGATTTTTCTCCATATAACCCAAAAATGAAATATGAAAATAACTATTAAATACAATTTTACATTTCCTTTAAAGAAACAAATAAAAATAAACCATTAATGATTGTCCAACTGTAATACTGTAACAGAATGTTCTCAATCATACATATACCCAAAATAATATTTCAATAAAAAAAAAAGAAAATACAAATCTGTAAAATCAATATTCTTTTGACTTTTTGAATTTTTTTTTTTTTTACAAAAGACAAAAATCAGCATCAAATCAAGGATAGCGGAAGTTTGAAATAATCTTGATCAATTCCAGTTGAATTTTTTGACCCAATAAAATGCAGATCAAATCATTCCTCTCCTTCGCATCTTTTTTATTTATTTAAATTACACTGCAGCAACGAGATTACCCAACGAGTTTCAGTCACACTTCCGCAAAGGGAGGAAAAAAGGAATACACCTTTTGTCGTTCCAATCAGGCTCTTTTTGTGCTCTTTACTTCCCTTCGATGATGTCCTCGGCAAATTCTGGGAAATTACAGAGCTTCCAACCATCAGACCCAATACTGAGTAATGACGTTGTCGTCGGTCGTCGTCGTCATTTTCGTTGTCGTCTTTTCTTTTCAAAGGTAACGACGACGACGACGACTCGGCTGAGGGAAAGTACCCATCTATTCACTTCCTAAATACATAGTATATGTATATGTATGTCTGTAGTATAAAACAGACCAGAAAAATCGGAGAATTATCATTTGCGGATGTAAGAATGTCCTGGAAGAAATTCCACTGCAGTTCGCCGTTGTCCTTAATGTCAAGCCCTCAAGATAAAATATACATTTTGGTTTCATTTTCTTTTATTTTCAAATTGACGAACGAAACAAATTGAATCGATTCGGCGCGCGGTCTTTTGGCTGATTGAGGTGGAAACCACTGTGATGTCTTCGGAAGTCATTGGTTTATGACGTCGTAGTCGGTCGTCGTCAGTGCATCACTTTGCTTCCTGATGGTATTCCAAAAAAAAAAGGTCAAATTGATTTGCTTTGTCAAATTGCTATGGTTGCCATTGAAGGACTTGTGGGTGGATGCATTTGAATGTACTTAGGTACATGTGGGTGTGGGTGGGTGACTTTTTGAAGTTTAGATGGTGAATGGAAATATAATTTACAGTTTATTCAAGTCATTCTTTAATAAGCTGCCTAACAGAACGTTTGCGTTGTTTTATAATTTATCAATCAAAAGAAAGGTAATAAGTTGTTAGTTTTTTAAAATCTTAAAGTCTTAGAAAAATAATATTTAGGGATTTTGAGATATTTAAGCTTGAAGTTGGAAACTTGTTTTGAAAAAAATTTGAATCACTACAGTTTTCTAATCATTAAGTGGCAAAAAATCAGAAAGAATTATTTATAAGGGTAAAATACTATCATTTTGTTTCAAATGAAAGAAGACCTTGCTTCCTGTTTCGAACTTTGACGGGCCATTGCGATCATTTTAACTATGTAATGTATACGCCTGTTCAAACAACACTTAGTAGGCTTTATCGAAAAATCTAATAATGATATTCTTGGGGCTTCTCCATAAAAGAGCTACTTCAAACATACCCTAAACTCATCAGTTTGTTTTAATTGAATTAAAAAAGGGAGAAACGCCGTTTCTGAAACGGGAAACACTTCATTGTTGACCCTTAATTTCAATTTCTGAACCGGATGTAATGTGTAATCGTATACAAAAATGATAAAAGATAACAGTCGTAAAAGAATAGATTTTGTAATGAGTTCATTATAGTACAGTGTATGTATTTATATTATGTACTTAGATTATATTAAAAATAAAAAGCATAACTAACATTAACGGTGACGAGAAAAACTTAAGACCAATTGCTAAACTTTTACATATCCAAAAAATGTTCGTAAGAATTTTATGTGCATGTCCCTAATTGCTCCAGCTCAGCATGTTTTACACAAACCTTGTACAATTTGTTCTATTCACTCATTTAGAAAGCCTAAGAAAGCGGGAATAAAGTTGATATGGTCTCTACAGACTTTAACAAAGCTTTCGACCAAATTTCTCACAATCTCTCTTCTTTAAATTTTGAACCTATTTTCCTGAAATGGATTACTTCTTACCTTGAAAATCGTGAATATTGTGACTGGTTCAGATCTGCACTTTCCAAACCTTTTTCTATCCACTTTTTCTCTATGTTTATCCTTACAATTAACGATATTAACTTGGTCATAAGACATTGTCAAATATTCAAATACATATATCTTGACAGTTTCTCAACCTGGTGTAGCACCAGTTTCTTTAAGGTCAACATTAGTAAATGCCACACAATGAACTTTTCACACAAACGTTTTAAAAGTAAAACAACTCCCCGTCACTACTATATTCATAATAATCTCATACAAATAGTAGATAAAATAAAGGATCTTGGTCTTTTATGTTACCGTAAACTTAGGGTTTTGTTAAAGATGGTCTAAAGAATATTCTAATCCTTAGGTGGACCCGATCGATTTACATGATGTTTTCCAACCTCTTCTTGAACATTCGTTTTGCACTTCAATTCCTCCCGTGGGAAGACTCCCTTATCGTGACCTCCTACTACTCTTAAACCTAAACTCTTTACACATGGGCTTCCCTCTAGTTCTGTTGCCTACTCCTCGTCCTCCCTCTATAACTCGATTTCTTTCAATACTAACAACTGTAAAGTAAGAAACTTACACCTTTTCTATTTACTTATTCACCACACCTCCTATGACCTGCTGATCCGCATGTTCCCATTGGTCAATTCGAATACTTCATTTGATTTCAATATCAACACCTACAACCTCAAACTCCTTTTGTCTCAAACCCACTCATAGTAGTTATAAGTTTTTATTAAGTTTATACTTATGTAGCTTGATTTAAGCGAAATAAATGGAGATAAAGTCCCACTAAAATTAAAATTGGTTAAAATCACTTCAAATTTGAGAAGAATATTTTAAAGAATTGAATTAAGATTTTAGAAAAACTTAAATGTAATGTCGTTTTCAATTGGCAATCCGGAATGAGAAGTAGAAGCAGAATCCCAATTGAACACTTTTTGTGAATTCTGAAAAATTTGAAGTTTGGTGTGACTGTATTGGTAGTTTTGCAATCTTGGCTATTTGGAAAACTCCTGCAATAGAAAATTAATTGCATCACTTGCATCGTCATCACTTGACGAAGAAAATGAGGAAGACGACTCCAATAATGCTTCTAACAAATTAGGAACAATTGCTAAGATATTGTCAATATTATTATCCATTTTTTTATAGTTTAGTTTTAATTTCAAGCAATCACTTCACAGTTCGCACAATTTGTTAATTAAAAAATATGACATTTTTCAAGTGTGACATTTAAAATCTTTGAATGTGTGAGTGATTCTGTTTTTGCTTCTGAATTCAAATCCAGAAGAGAAATCTCTTCTTTTTCAGAATTAGAACTGTCACTTTTGCCCAATTGAACGCTTTGAGAATGCTTTTTTCTGATTCCAGATTGCCAATTGAAAACGACATAAGAGTACTTCCCTTAAATGTCGGTCGTAGAAGGGTCAAACTTACATTTGTTGAAAATACATGTCTCTGGAACTCCACCACCTACATAGAAGGCTGAAATTTCAGTGTTATGATGCTGGAAATCTCTTCATCTTATCTTTGCATAAAATCAACAAGTTATAAATAACATTACACTGTATTCTAACGAGGAAGAAAGGAAAAATGACAACTCAAGGTAGATTTCAGATAATTGTTCCAACGTATTTTAAGTAATAATAAATAATCACGCAAAACTTCCAAGTAATTTTGTAGTTTTCATTTAATAAAATATTGATATATGTACACCTCGATGAATTTGTTTCTCCCCAATCGATCATGCAGATTATAAGTTGAATCAAATTGGTCCGGAAAAAAAAAAAAAATTTATAGCTAGTATTTCGTGGAGGTTACCACATTCGTAATTACGCTTTTTTCAGGAGATGACTCCGTTTCATATTGATGTAAATACTTTTAATAACACAAGTGATGATAATCAACAAACAATATTTATATGTTAATTCTAATTTATTGCTGGAGTTGAGAAAATCAATAACGGATAAACTTGACAGTTGAAAAACTTAAGTAATTAATCCCTTCATCAGCACTAACGGAAATATTCAGAAGAATTTCCTTTCGTCGAAATATTATCGGGTATCGTGAATATCTACAAATAAATGTCCCTAGAAAAATGCAATAGCTAAGTTTACCTTGAATTATAATATAAAATTATTTAAGACGGAACATTCTCGGCGGAAATTTTATTAGCAATAGCCCCCTTTTTAATGAAAATATATCCAAGGAATTCCAAATTGTTAAACAATTTTAAACAATAGATACTCGCAAATGAGTATCGTCCTGATTTAAAGGTTGTTAATTACAAATACGATAAATGACATTTATGAAAAGAATTAGTAAATTCTTTTTATTTTTGTAAAAATTCAAACGTTTTCTCACACATACAAGGAGTCTATTGCTAATTACTAAATTATAATTGTCTAATAATTCAATAATACATTTCAGACCAATACTTTTATCATTGAATCAGATTTAGCATCAAATAAAGTGATCGAGTTATGGACATCCAACAGAAAAGAATTGCTATTTTCAAATCTATAATTTTTGTCTGAAAATGAAAAATCAACTTGGAAAAGTTAAAAAGAAATGACTTCACTAGAACCAAAACAGTATGTAAAAGTATTTTTTATTTGTTTTATTTTGTTTTCATTTAATTTAGGAAATTTTTGTTTGTTGGATATAAATTTTATTTTATTTTTATTTATTCTTTTCTTTTTTTTTGTTTTAATATTTATAAATTTACGAATCTTATCAATTGCGTATTGGCTGGTTTTAAGCAAAACAATGCATTATAGTACTTTTTTGTTGGTTGGTTGTGGTGTTTTGTTGTTGTTGTTGTTGTTGTTTTATCTCTTACATTTTCTGCTTGTTTACAATTTGTTTACTTACGGTAAACGGCAAAAAATCAGTTAAATAATTTCTTTTAAATTTAAATAGATACAAAAAATTCTACGAGCATTCCTCTTGACTTTTTCGAACACAACGAGCTACTTTACGTTTAAATTCTGGATAAGACTCTCTCCATTCCTTAGCTGCATCAACATTAGCCGGTGACTCATCATTTGGGTCGGCTAGCATAGATATCACTGATATCAAAATTGTTTCAACCGTGTGCACGGGTAGCCAGCGTTCAGATGCTTTTTCATAACCCCATTTATCATCACCAGGCTCGTGGAGGATACTAATGCAAACGTCACCGTTCTTTTCAATATTTGGATGCCAGATCTCTGTGACGAACTTCATACGTGGTGGCCTAAGTGGATATTCTTTAGGGAAATGCAGATGGGCCTTAAAGAAACCTCCTTCACTAAAAAATTTAAAAGTAGAAGAGAAAAAACAATTAATTATTTCAAAGTATATATTTAAAAATTAGGTTTAGTTAAGTAAATACAAAACAAGATACTAGGAAGTAACCAAAGACATCCAATTGTCAAAATATTCAACATTTGCTTAATGCATCCCTTGGGAAGCCCAAGCGTCTAAAAATTGAAGAAATGTTAAAATTACTTCATTTGCACCGTAAAAAATACACCAACTCGACAGAAACAGGTGCGAAATGAAACAAAAACTAGGTAATGTCTGTACCCGATTAGCTTGACCAACTTGGCTTATTTCATGCTTGGACATAGCCTTACATCGAAAAAATTCTACTGATCCTTAATAGAATGACGGCTGATTATTATTTATGTTGTTGGCAGGAAATAAGAAATATTTTGAACGAGGTTCAGCAGCAAATAAGATAGGCGATGTTTCAGTGTTAAAAATTCACAAGTTTTTGAACGACCATCAACTCATCAATTAAGACCTTCTTTTAAAATTACCGTTGAGTTTCAGAAGTGAAGAACTAATGAAGATAAGCACTTAAAAGCTTGATGATTTATAGAACACATACTTGTCGGATGGCAAAAACGGGCTGGTTTAATCAATAACATGGCTATATTTCATAAAAGCCATACATTTCTTGAAAATTTGAAGGAGAAACTGGGTCAGTTTTTATTTAAAAAAACCAACATTCTATTCTATAAACTTTCAAAGCTTACTGCAGTCATTTTAGTTGCTCAGTAAGGCAAGTATTGATTTCATGTAAAAAATAATAATCAACAAAAGTATGATGTTGAAGGCCGTAAAAGTAACCATTCTAGTTCATACTACAAGTTTCAAAAGCAGATTAACCAAATTACTTAAAAATTGGTTAAAAGTATTTCTTTTATGATTGGAATTCATGTTCTAGCTCAAAAATTAAAATTCTTATCCTCATTGTCAAAAATAAACACGTTTTTCTGACTAACAATCCCATATGCATAATGGCAATAGTAAAATATTCAACTATACTTTTCCAGGAAATGGTGAAACTGGTAAGCTCGATACATACCATAGAGCATAGAATATTACCTATTTCACCAAGTTAGCAAATGTTGGTACCCAACATGTAAGCTTTTGCTATAAGACTACCAACATCAAGTGAAATAACTTTACCTTCTTGTTGTGCAGATTCTGTAAAATGAAGAAACAATTCCTCACGTTATCTGATTTTGCCTAAGCCTTTCTCATAGATACTACACCTAGGACAAAAATGATCCAAGACAAATGATCACAGATGACAAGGAATAGATTAGGTATTATAAGACATTATTAAAGCTTACATATGTTTTTGTTAGGATTCAGTCTAAGATTATTCCCCCACGTTGGCAGTATGGAAATCAGTTAGCTAATCATGTATAAACAAAATAAAAATATGGAGCCGAATATGGAGCAGTTATCATTATAAACTAACAAAAAGAATCCTTAAAAATCGTACTAAACCATAAATTTTGATTAACAGGATACATTTGTAGAAGATTTAAATATTCAACACGTGAACTAGACGATCGTAATAGTTTTTTTTTTTTTAGTTTATATGAATTGGATTTATATTTATCAATTCCTTTCGACTTCAATAATACATAATATTTGTAAAACTGACTTTTCCCTGCAGTGTTCTTGTCCATAACTTGAATATGTGGATAGATGTATATATTTTTTTAATAAATATCACTTTAAAAGACATTAATGATTTGTGGTTTCAATAAGACAAAATAAAAAAAAAGTTAAAATTTACTTATTGGCCAACGGGCTCGTGTGAGCATGTCTTGTGACAGAGTCATTGAGAATTTGATTCATCTAATCGACTCCTGCAAAAGTGCCCGTGATGAATAAACACATATTATGCCAAAAAAACGTTCTTGTTTTGCAGGAGAAGGTGCATATTTGAAATCAATAATAAATGTTTTTTTTTTTAGTAAAATTGCTTATAGCTTGCGATTTACAAAAAAGGTCTAGTTCTCATCGAAAAAGATTACAATTTTCGCCAAAGAATTTCTTTGTTACCACCAAGGAAACCTTTATACATTTCACCCTCCCAAACTTGATTGTTTTTTTTTTGTAATTTCAACAACAACTCTTCCCATTCCCATCCCTGAAGATAGTTCGTTTGTATGTGTTGTTTTGTTTGCACCACCAATCTTTTATTTGGAACAGATGACTTGTAGGGATACCAGAACCGGAATGACAGCTGAAGTTTATTTCGTCACAATTGAGTAGAAATGGTTAATTTACTTTACTATCCTTTTGTTTCTCGAAAGACGGAAGAAAACCTTTTTTCTCAAGGCCCACAGTAATTTCAGAGTCAATCATTATTGATTTTAAAAGGAACATTTTAATAACCGTAGGATGGGATGTTGTTGATCCGATAGATTTAAACCTTGAAAGGAATTTCGAAAAATCTGATCACAATCAGTTTATTTTTGTAATGCAATTTATCTAGGAAATTATTAAGTTCGTAAATCACTAAAAATACATGAAAAAAAAAAAAACAGACTTAATCATCTTATTTTTTTTAAAGACAAATTAAACGCTTGAAAGTTAAGTCGAAATTTATTTATACTAGAATGAATTTTCAGCATTAGAAACCAACTTTCTTTGTTATAGATAATATGTTATAATTAATGTAGGTATGCGCATCTAAGACTTCATGTAACAAAACAACCTTTGTCCAAAATTCACTACGTACACCTTCCTGGAATCTTCATTCACACATAATCTTTCAACCATTTGCTTTGTTCACATTTTCACATTAAGAAACACTGAGTGCGATTTTTATTTGTACTCTTTCTCTTCTTACAAACTTTTAAATATGAAACCTCTCAATTTGAATACTCACTAAAGTGTGTCCGGTGGACCGATTATGAGGACTTCCCATCGAAATATATCACAGTCATCGATTAAGCCAGCTGAGAATCCTTCCACAGGATTTTTGTTTAATTCTGAAAATAAACATAAATAATAAATTTCAATTTTAATACGATCACTCGTAGGTAGAGAAAACCCAGGTAGATATGAGTACATAACATTCATTATGTAGATAGGTAGGTACCTATATCTTTCTTTGGTTCATTTAGAAAACAAAACAAAATAAAAACACGAAAATTAAAATGATTCACTTTGGTAGGTATGTACAAAGTAACAACAACAAAAACAACAACATCAAGCTGTCGTTTTACGTGCGTCGTCGGTCGTTCCTCTGCTATACTCCTCACCTTTTAAAGAAGAAGTCAACGACTTTAATCGATAGTAACTTAAATGCAACCCTCTTGCATGATATATACATGACTTCAGACTTGTATCCAGAAGAAAGGCTGCATTTTATAAGTATAATATGTATAAAACGAACGGACAATGGATCCAAGGAAACAAGAAATTCTGCTTGATTATGTCCCGAAAAAGAAAAGGACCCAAACAAATCAAATATCATGGAGAGAGAAAACAAAAGGATCCGTATACCGTATGTGAGAACAACACCGCCCCCGTTGTCCCGGTTTACATTTTTTTTCTTCTTTTTTTTTTCGCAAAACTAAAAACAACCAAATTCAGAGAGACAAAAGCAAAAGCCTCACACAAAGAAATACATAATCTTCTTCCACAACGACGACGACGACGACGACCTTTTTTCTGCGTTACTGTCGCTGTCGCATCTCGAAAGTCGAAAGAGATTTATGTTGTGTTTTTCATTATCTTGAGATTTCGATACGAAAATCGATTTTCCGAAAGCCGAAAAGAAAAATAGCTTTGGGAATTTTTTTTTGGTATAATTTCGCACGTTTTTTCTGCTCCCTAACCAAATGGATTTGCCCCACAAAGAACACACACAACTCGAAGTGAATTTTAACCTCGAATTTTGTGTTGGTTTCGTTGTCTGCGGCATTTTGGATTTTTTTTTATGAATTCATTTTGTCATAAATCGTTTTCGTTTTCCAAGGCTTCTCTGGGGTGTTTTCCGTTTTCGTGGTTACTTATTTTTCGTTTGGTTCGCTCACAAGACTCTGATTGTAGAATTTTTTCTATTTAAATTTATTATTTAAAGAATATCTTACCTCCTAGTTGCTTTTTAAGCAAGAGGGATGACTGCAATTCAGACATTTATTATTTATTTCGGCCCGGAGAGGCTAGCTACTTGAGAATCGATTATGGGTGGATTTGATGGGATTTTTAGTTTAATTTTTGTCGATTGATACTAAAGAGTTTTATTTGAAATTTTTGAAGCTAAATGTGCACAGAATACTGAATAAAATTTTAACACTTTTGGTTTTTTTTTATTTTATGTGCGAATATTTTTTTTTCTTTTTTTTTGGATGAAGTTGCTCTCAACAGTAGACACAAAAAAAACGAAAGACTTAAACGTCGTCTGTTCGATGCTGAAGTTGATGGAAGAAATTTTTTCTGATGGTGGAGAGATATGAGAGTTGGTGCTGGAGAATTCAAGTTAACGTGCACACACACTCGGGTGGTGTAAGGGGTGGTTGTGTTCAGTGGAAAATAATGGTTCATTCACATGATAGCTTTAGGGGTGGAATCGCAATGGGCTGGTTGTGTAATGTCTTTGGAATGTGGTTTTCTTGGATTTGCCACGGTTACTAAACCAAAAAGATGCTTAGTACAGATGTCTGTTATAATTTCATTTAACTCATTTACGTTTTTATTAACAATTTTGACTGAGTTTTAGAGAAGAGAAGAACATAAAACGCCAGGCAATAACTTTGAACAGTCAAATATCTGAGATCTGAATTTTTTTTCGATTTGGTCCGAGTTTTGTGAAAATTTATAAAAGAAATAGTAATAAACACACCGATTAAATAAATTAACGATATGAAAATCAATAAAACTGTTTGAAATGTAATATTTTATTTATTTTGTACTCCCACACACATGAAAACACACCATAATAGATGGCAGATAATTTTGACACTTTTCACAATTTTGTATTACCTAAAAAGCAATTAGCGTAGAAAAACCTACTTTAAACAATTTTAGATTACCTCATATAACCTCATCATTCTTGGGCTACTTTTTGACAGATTTTAACGGCCTATGCCTATACACTGTTAAATTGCTTGAAGCCAATCAAAATCTTTTGATTTTCCTTCAATCAATCGTACTGCATTGAAATTGTGTTCATGCAAATTGATGATTGATCAAGAATTCATTGTTTCATATGCGTTGAGTACGTTAAAGAATGAAACGGTAAACATAAATAATAGTTAAGCAATCAACTATTTAAAAGAAATAAACAGAATTTAGCTAAAAAAAAAACTCCAAAGCGCATTAATTTATAGATCGTCCTCTCACCCAACCGACAATGTAAAAATAAATGATTGAAGACTCATGCTTGATGTCTGTATATGCAACTTCAATCATAAATTACTAATCCACTCACACAGGCTTGACAAGCTTTCGAACTATCGAACTGTGTAGTATGTAATGTATACCTCGCTTAACAATCGTGACTTTGAATATCGTGTCTTTTGTTCTTCTTCCCATGACTGAAGGTAATTCATTATATACGAAAAAAGAAAAAACCAGGAACGTATCTTAAGTCTCCAAAAATGTTCATAAACACATACACATGCACAAACACAGTCTTACCATCTTGCAACAAACAAAATTGACAGTTCTTATCAAAATAAAACATTTTTTATTAAACAGCGTGTTCGTCGAATCGAATCTTTTACGTTATTGAAAATAAAAAATAAATAATTTTTCTTTTTGTTTTGTTTTTACAAGGAAAGAAACTTTTCCCCATACTCACTAATAATGTAAGTATGATTAAATCATGAAGTATATCATCTCCTTCAAATGAATTTCTTATTGGCAGGCACGATTTTTTCAAACCTGCTACAAGTGATGACTCCGATGATAGTTTGGGCCTGATTGAAGACGATGGCCCAGTTTTAATGGGAGACTTTGTCAGTGATTCAGATGCCTCAGTGGATATTAGCGATGATGATGATTTCGATCCTGATGCCGATGATTCAGATGAATCCGATAATGAGGATATGCCCGTTGCCGCTGGATCGTCTTCAGGTCAAAATCCAACTGCCAATGATGATGACAAACCAAGTGGCTCGAGTGCAATCGATGAAATGAACGAAGACGAAGAGGATGACGAAACTGTTCGTGCTATTATTGCGGCCATCAAGAAACCACGCTCATCACCGCCTGAAATCAAGTTGGACGACTTCATTGCTGATATATGCTTTAATCCAGAGGATGATATTATTGCAATAGCCACAATCACAGGTGATGTCCATCTGTATAGATATGCCAACGAAGAGAACACACATTTGAAGACAATCGAAGTGCACACAAAAGCCTGTCGCGATGTTGAATTCACTCAGGATGGTAAATTCCTTCTGACAGGTTCGAAGGACAAGTCTATTATGATCACCGACATGGAGACTGAAAAACTTAAACAATTTTACGATAATGCACACGAAGATGCGCTCAACAAATTGCTTGTCATCAATGAAAATATGTTCGCTAGTGGTGAGTTCTAAAATCCGGTAGTTTTTAAGTTATTGTTAGTTTAATTTTGTTGTACACCAAGTCTCCTGTACTACTTCCGGAGTCTCTCTTCTTCTTGTCTATCAAGTCAAACGCCCTTTACTTTTGTCATAAGAACTACTTCGAGGTAGATTGTCCTTCCTCACATACTTTCTCTGGGACTTGACGAAAAGGTAAAACTACCTGTTACTACTACGTACGTTTCAAAATCTGCCAATCCGAATCCATCCAGTTCTTCACGAGTTTTATTAACTGTCACCTTAGCTGCTTCACTTCTCTCTCTGAATGCATTAATTCCGTCTCTCACTTTATTAAGCTACACAATTGTAAAGTCTTGCTCATAAATTTGGTTTACTAGGTGACGACAGTGGAACAGTTAAGCTGTGGGACTCAAGAACCAAGGACCCAATCTTTTCACTCAAAGAAGTCGAAGATAGTATTCTATCGATGCTAACAAACGATGATAAAAAGTTGCTTCTAGTCACAAGTGGTGATGGCTATTTAACAACATTAAACTTATCCGCACGGTAAATAAACAAATTCCAATACTTTTCAACTAGAACATAAGAATTTTTTTTTTTTATTTCAGCAAACTTTTCGTCCAATCCGAACCCTACGAAGAGGAACTCACGTGTATGGGTACTTTCCGTGGTGATTCTAAATTAATTGTTGGTACATCGAAAGGTCGCATCTACACATACAATTGGGGTCAATTTGGATATCATTCCGATATGTTCCCCGGAGTAAAATCATCGATGAGTGTTATGATTCCTGTGACTGATCGAATTGCATGTGTTGCTGGCGAAGAAGGTATATTACGAGCTGTTCATATAGCTCCATTTAAGACATTGGGTGTTGTTGGACAACACAGTATGCCCATTGAGTCGTTGGACATTAGCAATAATGGTCATTTGCTAGCATCGAGTTCACACAATAATGATGTGCGTTTCTGGAATGTAACTTACTTCGAAGGTTTTGCCGACATCAAATATAATCAAAAACATAATGCACACAGAGAGAATCGACACAACTTGCCATCGTCAAAGTACAAAAATGCAACGGACTTTTTCTCGGATCTAGCCGGAGGCAGTGATGATTAAGTTTTCGTTATTTGTTTTTTTTTTTTATTTTTTAATAAATTAGAAATTCAGCTATGTACATAGCTATCATTGAATATTATCTGTTAAAATAAAAAAAGGTTTAATTTTATGCTACGTTATCATTAGACAGAAGTCGCAATTAAAAATTGTGACACTCCAATGGATAATGCTAATGATAGTTCGATAGTCGCTTTCTCAGTATTTTAGAAGACATAGGTAAATGATTGCTTGGCTAAGATCTGTGAAATGTTTCTTTCTGAACATTATAATAACGTTTTTTCTGTTTATTAGGTTTTAACTTATCTTAGTAAAATCAAAAATATTTGCAAAATTCTTACTACTCGAGTTTCAGTTCAGTTCCCTATAATTCCAAATCAATACAAAAAACTTAAGCCTATCAGTGCCTTTTCAACTTGTGTGATCTTTGGTGCTTTAAACTCAATTTTGTTATCACGCCTGATTTTTGTACACAGTTTTGAAATGTGAAATTTCTATCAGAGAAATCTCAGAAAATTATATTTTTCTACAAAAAAAAACTAAAATAACGTTTGTTTCAATGATGGCTATTACTACTGTTAATGGGAGTACCTTTAAAATTGCTTAATGCTTTAATTTAAAATTTTAAATCGTGTGTTTTTTTATAATAAAGTTTTAAAAAATCAGGAAAATGAGTATTTTATTAATTTAAAAACTTTTTTGTTGCGACTTTGTCAAACATTTTAAAAATCACGTTCAAATTTAAAAGGCATTTGCATAAAAACGATGTTTTGCGTGAAGTTTAAGATAAGGTTGGGAAACGTGAGAGTCTCATTTTAGGAGTGATTGTATTAAGAGATCAAGAAAATAGACCATACAATTTTCTGACCAGCGTTGTACGAAGCAGAGTGCTGAGTTGCATTTTTTATTTCCACGCTTAATTGAAACAGTTTGCCGAAATATGGCCTAAGGGGCCTAGGAACCGCCAGGAAGCATGTTAACCATAGTCAAGACCAACGACGGGCTAGCGAGGACTACAAGAAAGCCCATCTTATAACAAGATAGAAAGCGCTTCCAACGCCAAAAGGTAGGATTCGAAGCCAAAAAGCGTAACTTAAATGGCAAAAAAATCAAGTTTGAACTATATTGAACAAAAAGGTTAAGGTCACGCTGTTGTTCAAATTCTCGGAATTGGGTTAAAGGTTGCAAACGTTCACCTAGTGGTTCTGTACACAGAGAAAACTACAATCATTTGTAAAAAAAAGTCGTAGTTGAAAGATGAAGAGCTGGGTTAGGAGATAAATCATCGTTCAGACCTTGGTCCAATTTAGTGTTTAGTGAAGTCATTGTTTCGAGCAGCAAATTTCTAAGTACACACATTTAAAAATGAGCACAGTTCAGCTACAAGCTTTATTAACAAAACTAAAATCAACTTTTTCTTTTGATAAAACAAACATAATCCAATAAAAAAAGGTTTAACTTAAATAAACAAAAATCTCTTAATTCTAGTCTTCTTCAACCATTGGCAAAACAAAAAACTGTATATACACCTGAGCTTCATCGATCGAATGTATCATAAAATGCAATTCCAGCAATCCGCTAGAATCTGTTTTAAGAGCAACTTTCGAACAAGCTGACAATGCTTTCAAAGTCAAACGAATATGCGAACACTTATACCGTGTTACAGTATCACCTTTACATTTAAACATCAGCATCATATCGCTCGTCTTAGCTACTTCAATATTAGACTCAGATTGCATCACACCAATTGTGGCTATACGAAAATGAGGTTCTTTCGGCGAAAGTGTTATTTCCAATTCATCTGCTGTCTTATCGATTTCAGAAAATATCTGAGCCATATCGGGACCTCGAATAAAAATTATATTATAACTTGAACTATTTTCGTTCAACGAATACTCAGTTGATTCTTCATATTGAGAAGTTTTAATTGAGCATTCTGTTAGGACATCTTCATCGGCATGGTCTTCTATGACCAACATTAATGGGGCTCCTTCGCCTTTGTAGAACATTTTCATACTGCAGTCACTGCCAGCGAATAGACCAATGCATTCGACAAGTATATTCATATTGACGCTAAAATTGTATTCACCATCGAGGCAAAATTCCTCGAAGACTTCTTTGGTTATGAAGAGACTGGCTTGTATACTCTTGGCATTTTCGGTCATAATACGAAATCCGTTTTCGTTGATTTGAAATTTTGCAGTCTAAAAAAAAGACAAATTAAAAATACATAGTTGAATTTATGATTAACTCTCCAATGTATGTAATTATAAGGAACACCTACCTCTCCAAAACTTATGGCCTTCATTCCTGAATACAACGCCTTCACCTTATCCAATCGACCAGCAAATTTGCAATTCGAATATTGCGTTTGTGTTAACATCTTGAGATTTTTCAAAATACCCTTATCATATAAAACTTTGGAATTGTGCATTTAGTCAAGAGCAATTTGTTTTAGTATGTAATTGAATTTGTGATTCGGAAGGATTTCGATTTTGAGTTTATTCAAAATTCTAGCCAATCGTGCGGCTATGACATGTTCACAACTATAGCAAGGTGCTCCAGCAGCAGCGTTAAGAATTTCTTCTCTGAAATAAGTACAATGACAATAGTTGATATCAGGAAAGAGCTTATAGACCGATTGAGATGGCCATGGTTTGGAAATTTCAATTAATTCACCAATGCCGTTTTGTTGGCGGTATGATATAATTAATTGTGTATCGATAATGTGAAATGCTTTTAAAAGAACTTCTTCCTGGAAAAGAGCATTCAGTTCCACATACTCTTCAGTGGTCACTGTAGGACAAGTGGAGATTTATTTGCTTGATTATTATAAAATAGGTATCATTGAATACGTACATTGTTTTTCAATTGAATTGGACAATCGTTCCTCTAAGCGATGTAATACCTTTTCAATTATTTCTGGAAGGAATGATGGCTTAATTGCTGGCATTTATTTGGGAAATTTTTCAAATCAAAACACAAAAAAAGAGTATTTCGATTTGATTTCAAATTTTGCCGGGTTATTTATTTCTTTTGGTTCTTGTCACTTTTAATTTTTGACACATAATTCAACTTGACAACTGGTATGAACCAGGGATGATTAATGATTGTGGTACACTTGCATGCAACCGAATCTAAGTTTTTATTTTAAAATGGTAACATTTATGACAAGCATGGCTTATAAATTAAAAATATTTGTTTCATAAAAGAAAGAGTAGATTTCACAAAATTATTTCTAAAGCCAAAAAGTTTGCTGCTCCAAATTAAAATAAGAACTAAGTTTACTGCAGGAGAAAAACTATCTGTCAAAATTTCGGTAAGGAAATAAAATACACTCAAAAATATATTTTACTGATCTTAATTATCATAGCTATAAGTATTTTTAGAAAATATAGGTTTTCAACAATTTCCTCGGTTTCAGACGTTTTTTAAGACCACATTCTCACAGAAAATATCTTTGACGTTAGGAAAATAGGTCTTAAGTCAGAAACTGCAGTTGTTGGTAAAACCAAAAATTGAAAATAGTTTAATTACTAAACTATCACGATGGGAAGCAGCCTGTGCTCGACTTAAATCGATAATTCCAAACGAAATAGAAACTAAAATGAGTTAAACAAATTCAAAAGCCAAAAATGCAATTTTTTGACTTAAGAACTTTTGGTGTCCAAGTTTTCTTTTCTGTCCAAGTTGCTGTTGAAGTTGCTGTGCCAATCAGTTTCTTGCACGAGCTTTCAAACAGTGATTTTAGACTTTGCACGACCACGTTTTACCATTTGAGCAGGTATATTGATATATGTAATATGGTTTTATTGTTAACATTCGAAATTCAAAGCTATAATAGGGTTCATCACTAAGATTTTTATATAAAAAAAATCTTACTTTGACAACCGGTAGCAATGGGTGTGTTTAAATTGACCTGACGGATGTTCGAGAAAGAATTTGAAATCGTGGGTCTTCACATCATGAAGATCTGTAACCATTTAATATTCATTCAATATTTTACATTTTATTTGTTTTAGAGATATGGAGTACAGATTATGCATGTACAAATTTTGTAGGAGTTATGACAATCAAAAGCTCTTAATATTAACAATTCTAAAAATCGATCGTCAAGTAAAAGAGGTTCAAAGGAAGTTTTAAGTAGATGAATTTAATTACATGAATAATATGAACTATACATACATCGCCACAGAAGACAATCTTGAATTCATGAGGTGATTTTTGTCGAGAAACTATGGAGGAAGTTTTCTTATTTTCGCTTTGTTTTTAATTTATAATATGCACATTAAAATTAAGTTTATAAATTTTTGTTTTTATGAAAACCTTGAACCACGAATAAACTTCACTCCACTCAACAAAAAGGGTAAACTATAATTATTACATTATATATTATATAGCTCGTCATTAGATTTAAAAATCAAAGATAAAATTTTCTTAAATGATTTTTTCAAACCGAAGTCGTATAAAATTATGTCGTTCTTTTAAAGGCTAGATGAATTTATTCAAACTAGTACCATTTTAAAAAGATCTCATTATCTCAAACGTTTTTTAATAATAAAAATATTTATAATAATGCAATAGATTCCTTTTAGGGCTTCCTTTTCTTCCCTAGAGTTGATATTATAATAATGAACTCAGCTTCATGTTCCTTATAGCTATAGCAGTTCCTTAGAGTATAAATCCACAATTAAGAAATAAAAAAAAACCATTTTCAAACACTTGGAATTCACTTGAATGCTCTGTTGCAATTTATTTTTTCTAATTATGAATGACAGTAATTTAAAAGCGGGAATTTTAAAGAACGAATTATTATTTAACAATTTTTAGTTGCAAGAATAAATTAAGGAAAAGATAGTAAATTATTTCTAGCTGTTGATATTATTCGATTAATTAATAGATAAAGAATTAAATGTATCTCGGTATTAGTTAAGGTTTGTCATTGTTTGTATACTTAGAGACAATTGATTAAACTATTTTAAATTTGATGAAACACTTTTGAGGTTAACACTCGAGATCGAGGAAAAAAAAATGGCTGACTCAGTGACAAGGGCACTTGTACTGTCAAAAGTCATGTTGTAGTCGAAATTGTTAAATTGACAAGCGCTTTATTCAGTTTTCAAAAACCTTCAAACCGCGACTCCAATATATTGATGTTGTCATTATGCTTATTGACTACACACAATGGCATAGCCGCACCTGTCAAAGTAATAGTTAACGGTAACAGTTCACTCGACTTAAACTTCATGCTGCTGTTATAAGTTACATTTCAAATGAATTATGGGGTCGTTCAATACCTACCTATTTTTTCTTTTTTTAATGCGAAATATTTTTTGCGATTTTTTTTTTTGAATAATTAACAAAACAATACAGTTCCCACTAAATGACATAAACTTTAAACCAAGACAAACAAACAATAGTTATTCCTTGAGATCATTGAGTTTGAGTGATTGATTTTAATGACAGCTTTTCCGTTATAAAGGTTGGTTGCATATTTTAACGGTTTTTTTAATCAAATTATTATTTAAAAAGCAATTAGTACCTATATTTTGATTTGATTTGATTTCTTTTAATTAAAGTAGATATTAAATGTATCTAACAAACATCGCATCGCCTTTCCTAATGTCAAAAATTTAATGAACATTCGCAAAGCAAACACTTTACTTTAAAATACTACAACAACGATATACATATGTATGTATGTAGTAATTTATTGCGGATTCAGAAATTGGATGTTCAAGGCCCGATATAATTCTTTACCAATATTGACCTAATGGTTTTTCACATCATATTATAAATTATGCAGATTTATGTGATTTATTACAACTGAAGTTTGATGAAGCATCCTCGTACATATACCACCCACCAAAAAAGACCAAAGTATTTTATGTGTGCCCTTTAAATTATCATATTAAAACTTTGATTCACGGTGTGTTACTATATGTACCTATACCTACGTATTCTATTCTGTTAATGGATGCATATACAAACATCTACCTTATCCTTAACCAAGCTATCACGTCAGGATGTACATACAAACCACATTACACTCTCTGGGTTATGTGAATGATGGTGAATCCCAATCCCAAACCTAGTAATAATAACGACATTATGTTAATCACGTTGTGGTGGTGGCTGCGGTCGGCATGGCAGTTCGAACAAATTGTGTTCCTTCATTTACAAATATGTAATATGAAATAGCCTGTGGTTATTTTAACGGTTCGTGCAATGTATTTAAGGAGTTTAATGGACTCAAATATTTTTGTTTGAATGTAAACTCCATTTAGATTCGCACTTATTCCACTGGCCTTAGGATTCTACAAAATATACAATACATATAGTACAAATACGAGTACATAAATGATAAAAAAAGACGTCATTTTGAGTAAGAAGAGAGTATCTACACACACATATTTCACATCTACTCCCAAATGGGGTTACAGATACGAATGAACAAACTATTTGAGCCTAGCTGTAATTTTTTTTTCAGCTTAAACCTAATTTTGTGTGTTTAACAAAAAACTTGAGTTCAAATATTGCAGTAAGGACTACGAAACTTTCAAGAGCCTTTAAACCTCAAATATGTCAAATATTGGATCCAATCGTTCAACTAATTTGTGTTTCCATTTCATTCAATTTCAATTAAAGATTTCTGTCAGAATTTTTTTTTTGGACTATTTTTAATGGAAAACATTTTTGCTTGAACTATCACTTAATTTTCAATTAGAGTAATATTGAATGATGCCTAATCTATACCATCTAAATGTCAAAAAATTTCCAATGGTTAGCTGGCTCATAATACTAGAAAATTCTGATAGAATGGCTTGATAGAGTCTTGAATCAAGCTTTCTTATTGAAAATGCGTTCTTCAATGTGTTCCTTGTAAGGAAAGAAATTTAATTTCCGGCCGTACAGTTACAGTAGTATTGGACGGTTTCACGAACGCTGCGATGCATGATGTGCCCAAGGGCTCCATTTTGTCTCCTATTCTTTTCCCATTGAAATTTTTAGGTGACGAAAGTACCTCAATATTTTCATATTTGTATTGACATCCTTGTTCTTCGGATTATGAAAGGTTTAACTTCAACAACAGCGTATGATAAGCTTAGCTTATTAAATTCTAATTGTTAAACCATTGTTAAGGAAAGATAAACTTCTCTTATTTTTTTTCAAAGAATAATTTTAAACAACAACAATTTTATTTTGATTACAAAATCAGATTGAAATTTAAGAAACAAATATAACTATTCCTCTTTTTCATCCAGATTGCATCCGGCAGCGAATGGAAAATCACATCCCTGTAACAAAGTAAAAAATATATTTAAGTGAAATAAAATTCAACAGGGTATCCTAAAATAAAAAAAAAATAGTATATATTAAAATTCTCACCTGAGTTAATTTATTGAAATGCAAACCAGCTGGACATCTTTGCAACACCGGAACTCCTCGGTCACACTTGTAAAAAGTTGAACAACTGTTCTCTGAAGGAAGGTGTACTGCCATATCGACGTTACTTTGTTTCGAAGGACAAATAACTTCCTCAGAAGCAGTTACTAAAATTGCGCTAAGTAATAAACTTGCAACGCTAATAATGAAACCTTTTGTCATTTTTATTCTGAAAGATGTTAATATGATGTAAAATGTAAGAAAAAATTCACTTAAACTTAAAACAATCAAAACGTCAGTTGGTTTTTATAACATCAAGAAAACAAACTACACATTTCTTATCATTTACAATTATGTGTGTGATGTGTTAAGAGTCAAGTGTTGACAAAGTAGATATTGATGTTTCGCACTAATTGATTTTAAGGAGCGACCTTTGATAAATAGATTCAATAAAAATATTAATTAATTTTGATGAGTTTTGTTTTGGTCGCGCTGGTAACCTCTTTGTTAGTTATAAACTAAAAGCTTAAACAGAATACAGTTAAAGTTATTAAATGTGACAAACATACGTGAACCAACAACATTTCAACATTTCTTTATAATTTTGAGCGAAAAAATTTGTCATTATTGTGCATCGGAATAGTTTCAGTTTCGTCAAAATAACCCATTGTGGAAATTTGAGACATGCTAGCTAGTACCCAGGTTTTGAATTTTTTGTATTCAAATTTAAAACTAAAGTTAAAACATTTTTTTAAGTTACTGAGGAAATTCAAAATAGAAAATAGTTTGAAAATTTCGGGAACCGAAACCCGTAAAAATTACAAAAACTTATTATTATTTATAGAAAAGTTAAAAAAATTCATATAAAATTTGGAACAATTTAAATTGAAAATTAATTATAAAAAATAATACAAATATATAAAACTACGCATACGCCAGAGTGAACAATTATGTATTGTAAAATACTTTAACGAAAAATGTTAATTGATGAACTCTAAAACTAGACATTTATGTATATATGTATATTAAAGAAAGTAGTGTTAGTTATACTATTTATAACTCAAGAACGGCTGAACCGATTTGTCTTAAATTTGGCACAGAGACAGATTATAGTCTGGAATAGTCTATAGACTCCTTTTTTATACCGATAAAATGTATAGTTCATGTGAGATGGATTTTGTTTTATTTGGATTAAACATTGACCACGTTTTATACAAAAATTGAAGCAATCTGCTGTTATTATTTTATTAATTGTTGCAACAATTAGGATATGAACTTCGGTTGTCCTGCCGCTCGATCCACTTTTTTATAAGATTACGAAATACATCGGGCCATCTAGAAACTAAGTAACAAAAATATTTTTTCTAAGTTTAAGTTTCTGCATTAAATTGGTGAGAAACGAAGTTCGCTGGGCCCTCTAGCTTATTAATAAAACACGTTTTAGAAATTATTGGTATTTTGTATCTCAATAGATAGAGTTGTTGCTGTGTATAACGAAGGTGTGAATTGTATATTTTGACACTAGCATTGGTGTCAGTAAATGGTTTTGTGAAAATAGTAAACGAAATGTAAAAAAAAAATTCGTCCACAATAGATATTCATAATACCAAAATAGATTTTCTACGTCCGGTTATCGATAACAGTCGATAATCGATAAGGAAACAAAACTTCCAATAAGGCATTTTTTTAAATATACACATGTGAATGTGTTCACTTCACATTTGAGAAAAATGCAAAATTTGTTTTTGGGTGGGTTTTTAACCTTAAGTGGGCATTTTAACTTTTCCAATGCATTTTTTAAATTAAAAATACAATATTTTTTTGTGTTTCAATCAAATCTGACTTGGTTTTCCATTTGGCATTTGATAATTCTAATTTTTGACTTTGAAACGCACCCACAAAATTTCCACATTACCAACGTCAAAATGATAATTAGAGTAATTGACAACCTTAAAATTGAAATCATAGTAAGTAACTATCACTCTACATATATGTAATGGCTTGTGGATTATGATCATTCCAAATATGACAATTTTTATTAACAAACCCATTCAACCAAAAATGAGTTTCATCGCTGAACAGAATTATCTTGTGAAAATCGGGATCGTTGGCCATCTCACCGAAAATTTGGCTTCAATTCTTGGACGAGTTGGATTTTGTAAGCCCACAAACCAAGATCCTTTCACATAATCTTCCATAAGTGACAGCTGTCAAAAACACCAACTACTCATCTACAAAAAACACCCTTTAAATGTACTTTAAAAAACTCAAGTTAAACAATTCAAGTATAAGTTCAATTGCCTAATTAAAGTTACTTAAAAAGATTTCAAAATGAACAGCCTAGATGACCAAAATTAACACCCTCTACGTTTCGAAAAGAAAACTGATAAATGTTATATTGTAATTTAAGGAAAATCTTGCTATGAGGATATGTTAAGTCGAATTTGTTAATTCAAATTTGTAATTTTCTTTCGTCAAATTATTTTTACTATATAAAATATTCCTGCATATTGTTTATGCATCCCTCATACATTTACATTATTTGTTCATAGACAAAGATGCTGTCTTAAAGATTTTTTTGTGTATTTTATAGAGAAGTTTATTTAAAATTTCCATTCGTATAGACGTTTTCAAAGCAGTTAATGTACCTGCATACATACACAATGTTTGCTCGTTGATTGCTGTTTCCTGAAGCTAATGCAATGCTTTTGAAGTAGCATTCCGTGCAGTAGTTCTGGTGCGTGTAAGGCTGCAGTTTAGGCTTAGTGCCTTCGTGTGGTAAAGAAGAAGAAAATCATGTCTACAAATGAAAATAGAACATCAAACATGTAAGTTAGCGGTATTTATTTTCCATCTTCAACATGAAATTCACTTAAATAAATCCCACACAAAGATATACGTAGAACCAAATTATGTAGAAAATACGAAAATAATAAATGAAATGAAATCAAAATAAAGTTGAATAGTTTTTTTTGGAACATTTATGTGAATTTCAATTAAAGTACCAACTCACCATAGATTTCCATGAAAAAATGGTTTCTAGGGAAAAGTTTAATAGGAAACATTTTCTGAGAAGTAAATACTAAAAAAATCTTATAAAATGTAAAAAGTTTTTTTTCGTAATTCTGAAATTGGTCAATTTTTAATGTTGACAAAAAGAACTTAAAAGCTTTTTTGATCTCATATTTCAATACCATATTTGGTATGATTCTAGTCGATGATCCTTTTTATTTCCTCACCTTATCTAAAACTTTGCGATTGTCTTTCCATTTAACAATCACATGCAATTTTCAAGCCCAATTTTACTCACTAACCGAACTTGACATCGCCAGCCGGATCGGGAAAACAAGGGCTGCGTTAGGTATGCTGTCCAATGTTTTGAGGAATAAATCTCACAGCTTGAACACATAGCTATACGACTGTTTCTCTCAAACGTATCGAATCAGTTCTTCTATACATGGATGCATCGCATCACCTGGAATATAACATCAACAGTAACCAGGAAACTGAAATCCTTCGTTAATAGGTGTCTACGAAACATCTTACGGATTTTTGGTAACCTTTTGATACCATTAAGAGGACGCAAGTGGCAGTTTATTGGACACACGATACGAAAATGTAATAACTGCATTGCAGGTCAGGAGTTGGTAGATTGAGAAGAACGTGGATGAGAACAGTCGGAGAGAAATCATTGAGATTGGGGGAGCTTAAACACATCGCCGGGAGTCACACACAATGGCGCTTAGGAGTAGTTGAGGCTCTAGACCTATGTACCACTTAGAGAACATCAATGGACTTTGTAAGTAAGTTTGACTAACTCCAAACTTGACATTATAGTAACATCTCTGTCTGTGGCCGCTTTAATTTCGAATTATGTACAAGTACTTCTAGGTCTGACCACAAAGTTCTTTGGCTAGGAAAACAGATGTAGACAATTTAACCGCCATAGTTTATATTTTTTTAAGCCAGGTCTTAGACGATTTGGGTTGGATGTGAAGTCTTTCGGGTGGGTCTTTGGTTAGAAGCTTGTTGTAATTGTAATACCTGGATGGATCACAAGGATTATACAATTTTAATCCATACCAACATTTTTTCAGTCTAGAATTGACGGAAATCAGTTCTTAAAGTCAAATCACTTACTTCCCAAGTCACTTTTTACTCGTTGTTGAAATATTCACATAGTTAAAAAATTTCAAAGCCAACTCTAGCCACGCCCCTAAAACATTAAAAATTGACAAACCTTAAAATATAAAACACAGAATTACTTTTTGATGCATATTAAGAATAACACTTCTTTTATTAAAATCAAAAGTGACAGCACGTGAAATTTAAGCTTGAAATTTAAAAATACATTACGATTACTTCGAGTGTATTTTGACAACCTTAACGTCAATCGTATTAAAGCCAAAGATCAACTTTTCGTACCCAGATGTTACAAGAATTGATCTTTATTTTAATTTTTTTTACGCAGATTCGTTTTTTTCTTCTCAATATTTTACAATTCTTTCAATTTTGATTTACCCTGGGAAGTAGGTACTGAATATATTAACCTTCCAAAAGCTAAACTCATTTGTTGTTAGTAAAATCTGACACATCTATAGCTTCATAAGCAATACAAACCCACTAATAAAAAAGCAATGACTATATATTTTCAAAGTATTAACATATAAGGACCTGGGATAGCTTAAGCTAAAAAGTTTCTGCCACCTTTCAAGATATAAAACATTTTCAACTTAAGAAGGATCCTTACGGATTAACTCGCACTTTCTGTATACCTATAACATACAAACATACAACATAAATACGTTCTATACACCTCAAGTGTACAAAATGTTGGCTTTACTCTTAAATTAATATTGTGAAAAATTAAAACGAACCAAAAAAAAATACAACCCAAACAAACAATATACTCGTACAAACTCACCTTTAAGTGAACCACAGTGATTAATGAGATTTATATGTTAAACGCCTTATTTATGCATATAAAACCGAACGTTATATATTGACGCACCGTACGCAACGCACCTTATTTCTATAGCAAAAAAGGAATGATTTTCGCGAATACTAATGACTCTCCATCTCCAACACAAGTATACGAGTTCGAGTATAATAATACCTAACAAAAGAAAAGAAGGATAACTCTTACCCTTAGCTTTGAGGAACATGATGGAGAGTGACTGTCGAAATCCAGGAAAAGGAGAGATTAAGGGATTTTAAAAGGATGTTTTATGAGGACGACTAACTTTAAGTGAAATGAAGTCCGGGTTCGGTGTTAAGAAAAAAAAAGCAAAGAAAAGAATTTAAGCTCTTAAAGTGAAAATGTTTTAACATTGTTGAATATCTTTAAATCAAGTGTAAAGTTTTGGGTCCACATCCTTATTACAGACACACACTCAAAAATTAACTGTGTATGAGGAACAGAGGAGGTAATGGGAAAGTGCGATAATTCAGAAATATGTTTAAGATTTTTGATACTTACGAGTATTGTTATTAATTATAATCGTTTAACTTCAAGTCCCTAATCCGAGAGTAAAATATGAAATTGTTACTCTTCCTTGATTTATCATCACTACTTCCCGCTATCTGTTCCTGTGTATAATTAGATCTTTTAAACTACTCAACGGATTTTGATGCGGTTTTTGTTTTTTAATACGTATGTATAACTCGATAATGTAATTTCAATTCTAGACTGCGTTTTATTCCATACTTCATTTACTTCTAAGAACAGCAATACATTATACATAGTATACTTCAAGGCGGTACAGTAATATTCTTTTTTTATTATATAAAAATGAATTTATGTTTGTTTGTCCTGGTAAAACTCGAGAACAGCTTGGCCGATTTAGTGTTTGAAATGTTTTTTCTAGTCAAAGGAAGGTTTAAAAAGTGAGAAATTGTGGAAAAAAGACAGCAAAAAAATACTTCATTTTCCCACACACTTTTATCCTACCTGCAAAAAAAAATGATTTGATTGTCAGTTAGTTGTCAAATTTTTATATTTCACTCGTCTGTCCAACTTTAACGAAAAGTTGTAAGGTTGTCTGTCATTCTATTACCATTATACAATTATTAAATTCTCTTATCATCAGTTTGTCAGTGCCTGAGTCCTGAGATTTACTTGTTCTAAAATGCCAATTAAAAGATTAACCTCAACCAGGGGCGGATCCAGAAAAAAATTTCGGGTGGGGTCCAAAAATAATATGGTTACAAAGTGATATTTAATTTTCTCTTGCTTTTAGCAAGAATGTCCAAGATTTCATCGCTGGACATATCAATATCTCTGTGAATATTCGTAGGCGCTAAAAGGTGGTAGATCTATCACTTAAGTGGTAGAAGTCACAACACTGTCGCATACATTACTTGCACCAAACACAGAATTAGAACAGAGAAGAAATAGGAATAATGAATGAAGAAAGAAGATAGAACCTTGTCCTTGTTTGTATTCTATGAACTGAGGTGCGTTCGGTTCGTTCGGTTTGTCGTTCGGAATTGCAAATAGCTATGATGTGTTACCATAAAGTCGTTCGTACAGAAATGAATGGTTGGTGTGTCAAATAGTAACTATTTCTAACTATTTCCAACTTATGTCTAGGAGATGAGTTAAAAATCTGAAAAATGATCTGTCAAAGTCAAATGTTTGATTTATATAATCAAAATATAAAAAGCGAAATATTTTGCAAAAATAATAAATTGGATTTGCATTGGAATTCATTTTTGTTTTTCGGGGTGTGCAATGTTACAAAAATTTTTTCATTCCATTTCCATTTTTAAAATATTAAAAATAAGTATACTTAATTCTTGAAATCAAAATAAAGTGTGTTTGTTTGACTGATCAACCATATCTAAATAAACACGCGTTCGTAAATAACTTCAACTATTCCTAACTATGACACTTGAACCAACATTTTTGACATACAAACCATAGTCAATAATTAACCGAACACACCACTGTGCATTACTTACACCAAATTTAAACCACAAAAGATTAAACATAGGTTTGTAGAGAAAAAATTGCAATAATGGAAACATTTTTCTGAATTCATGTTCATCAAAAAAAAATATTTGTCAAAAACAAAGAATCAAATCAGATTAGAACAACGAAATACATGGATTGGTGCAAGATTTTAAACAACCCATTGTTAAGGACTTATCATTTTACTAACTAGCAATTTGCTAAATATTTAACAATTTGCTAACGACTCCAAAATTTTAAACCCTTTTTTTCGTTTTGCTAACTAGTAAATTACTAACTCCTTTTTATTAAAAAACGGGCATCCGAACATGTCCAAATAGTGACGGTTTGTGAGAATTAGCAAAGCAAACATAGGTAGGTACTTAAACGGACCCATTAGTTGGAAATGTCCCAACTGTAATCCCATGCAATCCAATAAGAATAAAATTAACATGAACACAGGTTTATTCTAGTATTCCATCATCCTGGTGTAGATTTCTAAACAAAAAATAACATTTTTTTGCACAAAGACTTCAAATATTTCGAAATCTTTGTCTTCCGATAACATTTTATTGATTAAAAACATAACGAATTATGAAAAATACACGAATCAACACTTTGAAGTAAAACTGGAAAGACAGTTTTTTTTAGGATAATGACAAATATCTTATGGATTTAGCAATTTGCTAAAAGTTAAAGTTGGGTTTTCCGGATTTTAATATTAAAAATATGTTAAGAGATAGTAAAATGTTAAAATCGTTTAAAATTGCAAAACCATCTTTTTAGCTTAGCAAATTGCTAAAAATGGGTTTAACAATTTGCTAAATCGTTTAAAATGTTGCGACATTATTATTAAAGTTTTTGCAATCAGATCACTTGATAAAAAAATAAAATCTCATAAGAAAACATTGAAAATCCTATTTTCCAATTAAATTTGGTCATCTTTGTTTTAATTCTTTTGGTAAAAAAGACCCCCAGGACCCCCCCCCTCTGTATCCGTCGCTGACTTCAACTCAATACAATTAAAAATTGGGGTGCGACAAAGTTCGTGTAAAGTTATATTGACTTAAAGCTTAAAATCCTTTTTAAGTTATTCAAAACATAAGTTAAAAACTGAATTTACTGTTTTGTCTATTCTACAAAATTTATTTATTTATTATTTTTTCCTTTTTGTAAATAAAAAGATTTATTTTTTAGACCAGTTTGACAGTGCATTCGAGTTCAATGCCCTTTGACTAAATATGATTTAGTTTTAATACTCATTTGAGAAGAATGACAGTGGTCTGCTGACCCCTTACAAAAAAAAAAAAAAAATGAACTACGCCAATGCTCAAAAAACAAAAGTGACAAATGATATTTGAGGTTTTTTGACTTTTAACTTTTTGTATCAACGCAATTCTAAGAGGATGTGAAATAAGGCCGTTTAGCGTTGTTGTTGTCGATTCAGTTGAACCCAATCGGTGTCAAATCCAAATTTTTAGGTTATCATTAGAAACATATCATAACTGCTTGATGGCTTAAAGGCTATAACAAAGTGTCTAAAAAGTCATTGCAAGGTCCGAAGTTATTGATGTCATTCAAATTCCATATTAACAAGTAATTTAACATTTTTGTATGTAGGTACATAGGTCCGTAATTTGAAATACTTCTCACAACTTCAACAACCTTGAAATAATGCATGAAAAAAATAACTAACCTCTTTAATAGCTAGAGTTATTATCAACTTTGACAACTGCTGGTGCTGCAAAAAATTTCATTACTGGATTGCTATATTTGGCTAGCACTTTTCATTTCAAAAATAAATATTATGATAAAATGAATATTTTATTATGACCAGACTTTCAATAACTGTTTGTAAAATAGAAAGTTTAAAGGTTTTGGTTTTTGTTTTCATATAGTTTTCATATCATATCGCAATTATATATTCAATTGTTTTCAAAATAAAATAGTTTTATCCGACATCAAAACTTATGAATAGAACAGAGATATTATATTATTTGATTTATAAAGCTATGGCCAAAATAATAGGTACACAACTTTATTTTTAGTAATATCAAAAAACAAAATTTGACTATTTTTTAAGTTAATATTTTTAAATTTATGATATTTGACAAGTTATTTAAAATTTAAAAACTGCTAATTTTGATGATAAAATATTGATTGATTGATTGGTCTTTTTGACAGCTGTCACTTGATTTATGCTCCGTTTGGTTTGGCATTTTATAATAAATCGACTTACCCTTGAACAACATTTGCAAATCGTGCAAATTTATTACTTGGCTTATAAAATCTAACTCGTCGCACGTTAGGTGTGCCCAAAACGAGATGGTAACCGATCCAGATTTTCACGCCAAGTCATTGTTTGGTGTGCTCTATGGAATGGATTGGACAGAGTGAATCATTGGTCCATATTTCTTCAAAAATGAAGCCGGCCATAAAATTACAGTCAATGGGGAACGCTAGAGCCACGATTAATGACTTTTTCGTGTCTGAATTGGGGGATGTTGATGTGGAAAACCTTGGGTTCCAAGAAAACTGCACTAGGTGCTACATGCCATAGAGCCAACATCTCGCAAAGGTTCTCAATGAGATTTAAGTCAATCCGCTTCTGGGTTCGTTTCTTAGCGATGACACCTTCCTTCAAGACTTAAGGGTCAACTTTCTGCACGATACGACGAATCGTTTCAACGCTAACTTGCACGCAATCATTCGCAAACTTTCATTATTTTGACAAGTTCTTTGATTTGGTGAAGTCATCTAATTCTTCATTGAATAGTTCCTTGACATGTTAGCTTATGCAGTTTTACTCAAAATTGACTATTATTTTGGCCATAAGTGTATGAAATATGGAATCACAAATCAGGATTAGGTCCGGTTATATGTACCTAAAGCTATTAAGTGAAATAACTTAAATGTTTTCAAGTTATGCATATATATGTTCAAATATTTCTGTCTTTATATGTATATGTATCTGGTATATTTACCCAAATATATGTAATTTAGTCATTGAGGATTTCTGGGTTAAATTGAATACAAGGGTTTTTGAAGTTCCTCATCACTACTGAAAAATTCCTATAAAAGATTACAAATAAGGATTGTCTTTGGCAGTGCTGTTGCTTGTTTATATATTAGGTGGACCTGGGACATGGTCAGTGGGCTACATGCTACAACTACAACTACCTATACACATACATAATTGCGGTTGAGCTTGTTTTAAGCCATCACTTCTAAAACAATATTGTTTGAAACTAAAAGACAAATTCAATTTAAACCAAAATAAAAGTCACAACACAGAAATAGAATTTTAGAGAATGGTCTTGTGTATCCTTTACGACTAATTAAGTTTCTCATGGAATTAATTTGATAAAACAATTTAAATGAAAAAAAAAAAAAAAAACAAACAAACAAAGAACAAAATTTTGTTAAATTCTATACGACCAACATTGGAATGTTTTACATACATTGTTGATTTAAATATTAAATATTTTCACATGGAAGAGATTAAATCAAAGAAGTGGTTTAATTGAAACTTAATTCAGAGTATGGTGAAGGGTTAGAAAAGGTAAACCTACATATTCTTAAGTTTGGAACATAACTAGCTAAGCTACCTATACCTTTTATGGGAAGGGCTATTTTTAGATTTGAAAAAGTAGATACGTATAAAGTTCTAATGCAAATTTAAATAAGTTTTTCCAGAACTACTCAAAACAATATAAAGCCGTTGCAAAGTTCTTACAGTATGCTTTTTGTGTTTAATTTGAATATAAAACACGTTTTGTATTGATTTTTGAGTACTTTATTTCTTATTGCTAATCTAAATTATGATATTAAATTAAAAAAGAGGCTGGGTGCGACCCACACTGATAACTTCCCATTATGCATAATTTGAAAACTTGGCGTTGCTGATATTAATCGATTTACTTTTGATGCTGATTGTTTACAATTTTACTAACAAAAAAATTGTCAGAGATGTTGAAGCGGAAAAACAATATTTACAAAGTTTTCTTATCTTTTTGTAGTTATGTATTTGTTGTAAGAAATGTCAATTTGATATTCGGTAAATTTCAGTTTTGGTTTTTTATTTTTCGTAAAAAAACTGCCAATTCGATATTTGTCAAAATTGTAGCATATATTAATAATTGTATTTTATATAAACATAAATAAGTTTGAAGTCAATATCGGTGCTCATTCTCGAGCATATTCAAGTCAAGAAACACTTTTTACCAACTTTTGATAGAATTTTTTGTACTTTTTTATTTTTTGTAAAAAAACTGTCAATTTAATTTTTTTCAAACTTTCACCAGATGAAAAGAACACCGTTTCAGATAATAGAAAATAGTTTTGAAATTTTTTTTTTTAGTTTTTCAATTTTTAAAAAATAACGGTAAGTTGAAAATTTTTAAAATGTATATCAAATCTGTATCACATTACAATGTATACAATAAAATTTATTTGAAGTCAATGGCACTAACTATTCCTGAGATATTTGCTTCCAACCAAAATTTTAACTTTTATTAAAAACTGCTATAGTGAAAAAACCGCTTGACCAATTTTTATAAAAGTCCTTTCTGCATCTTTCTGTCGAACAAAATTTAATTGGAGTCGATATCTTTACTCGTTCTTGAGATACCGTGGACGAAAAAGGGTATCTCGAACGTACAAACATACGAACGTACGAATGTACGAATGTACGTACACACGCACACACAGACATCTCTCTGCAAATGACGGATCTAGATTCTAGGAACCTTGAAACGTCCAGATTTGTTAAAAATTTCAATTTGACTAATCGGACCGATTACAATAACTCGCTATGGGAAGTTAAAAAATCACTTTTTTATGTTAAACACGGCTCTTAATTTTGCTTTGAGTAGAAGGTATTTACGAACATACTTGGCCGGTTTTCAACCCCCTCCCCCCCCTAAATTCAGAACTAATCAATTCAGTAATTTTATATATACAAGACTTAAAATAAGCTCTTCCCTTGACATGCACCTTACCTTATTTCACAGCACATTCAAAAATCGTAACTGACTGATATCATTAAAACTATGGAGCACTCCCTGGCATTCCACAGAATCTTGAATTTAGCAGAAAGGTGGGTCTTGTAGTGCAAAAAAAGGAAAAGATTGAAAAACTGTGGTTTTCGATTTAGGGGGCTTTTTATCCACTTACTTTTTACAATACATAGTATAAAATAAAGTCGCTTAGAACTGTTAGAACTCAATTTGGGAGGGACAAATTTCGTCGGGTCTTTTAGTATAAAACATACGAGTTAAAATATATAGTATAGTTTATAAAACTTTGCCAAAAACAGTGATATCGCACCACCATATCATATATAAATATATTAAGAAAATTAGCTTAGTTCTGAATCTGATGCTGTATACAAAAATATGAGTCGGTATTTAGTCTGCCACTTAATGTAATGAGATATAAAAATATAACAAACTCTAAATTTACGAATATTTATTAAAAATATAATTTTTGAATGAAACTTTTTAATAAATAAATAAATATTTAATGTTTACTGGCTAAAATTGTATGATTTCACTTGGAAACTTTTCTGCCATTCAAAACGGTTTTTGGGCCTGTACTATTTAAAAAAAAAACTAACTCAAACAGTATTTCAAATCAATTTTTTTTGTAAAACACACAGTACGAAATAGTGTTTTTCAATTATCCTCAACCATTTTTAGAAACAAAAAAAAAATAGTGTGACAAAGGTGAAAGATTGGTTATGTGGGTTTTAAACAGAGATCTTCTCTTCAGACAATGTTGAAAGCATTCGCCAAATAACCACACTCGCAAAGTTCACACAAGTATCTACCAGTTTAATACCTTTTGAATTTATTCCCTTGGATACCATAAACCGCAGAGTGTTAAGGCCGAATGAGTTCTGTTATATGTCCCTAACCTCCAGCATTACTCTGTTATCCTTCGTCCACGTTGACATAGAAAAGTCCCAATAAATAACATTTCCAAATCCCCAACTGATACTTAGAAGAAAAGAAGACTTCATGACAGAGTATTTTCCGGATTCAAAGTGTCTTTTTACTTATTCATCCAATGGATCCTGAATTCTGATGTGCCACAGCTGTCTTTCAACTTCCAACACACTGGATAAGGACAATATACATATCTTTAATTCAGCGATGTTATGTGCTCTCTTCAATCGATTTAATTATAAAACTTTAACTTAACATCAACAATATTTAATTTAAACAGACTTAAATATAATTTCAAAATGAAATCTAACCACCACAAACACACAGAAAGTCCTAAATTTATACCATTCTATTTTACTTCTCTGGTACATATGTATATAATATAGAAAAGTAGAATTCTCTAATGCATCGATAAATGCAAATTCTATTCTAATTTAAGTTAAACTTTGCTCAATTTAATATAACGATTGTTGAACGTTTGACAGTTTTACTATTCATCCCATCACTTTGTATTATTTTGGTAAGCAACTTGGCACGTTTCCTGCAAAATACAAAACATTACATCCGGTTTGTCGAGATTGTGTTAGAGTAGAGGTGTGTTGTGTATTATCAATGTGTATTGTCCTTAAAATCTTAGTATACCGCTAGTTCTACTCTCGTTCGTCGTCATCGTCGTCGTCGTCGTGCGTCGGTCGTCAATAATATATAGGAACTCCTTAAAGTCGTCTTTTGTTCTTTCCTCTTAGCTGTTGTTAAAGTTTATTAACTGAATTGAATTGAGGAATTTATTTTTCCTTGCCAAAGGAAGAGAATATTATGTACTTTGGTATTCTGATGTCATAAACAAAGCATTTCTATTAAGGACGAAAAGGACTTTGTATATAGGCTATGTATTTAATAAGGAAAGTTTGATTTTATACTCATTTAAAGTTGAAAAGATATTTACCTACTGATGGTCTTGCATGGTTGGGTTGTCCTTTTTTGTTTTGCGTTTTTCGTTTTGTCGTAAAAAAACAAAAAAAAAATCGAGTAAAAAGTTGTCACTTGTTCATGGCCATCACGTCGATTGTTTTGATTGTTTTTAAAAAACTGCCAATTCGATATTTGTCAAAATTGTAGCATATATTAATAATTGTATTTTATATAAACATAAATAAGTTTGAAGTCAATATCGGTGCTCATTCTCGAGCATATTCAAGTCAAGAAACACTTTTTACCAACTTTTGATAGAATTTTTTGTACTTTTTTATTTTTTGTAAAAAAACTGTCAATTTAATTTTTTTCAAACTTTCACCAGATGAAAAGAACACCGTTTCAGATAATAGAAAATAGTTTTGAAATTTTTTTTTTTAGTTTTTCAATTTTTAAAAAATAACGGTAAGTTGAAAATTTTTAAAATGTATATCAAATCTGTATCACATTACAATGTATACAATAAAATTTATTTGAAGTCAATGGCACTAACTATTCCTGAGATATTTGCTTCCAACCAAAATTTTAACTTTTATTAAAAACTGCTATAGTGAAAAAACCGCTTGACCAATTTTTATAAAAGTCCTTTCTGCATCTTTCTGTCGAACAAAATTTAATTGGAGTCGATATCTTTACTCGTTCTTGAGATACCGTGGACGAAAAAGGGTATCTCGAACGTACAAACATACGAACGTACGAATGTACGAATGTACGTACACACGCACACACAGACATCTCTCTGCAAATGACTGCATGGCCATCACGTCGATTGTTTTGATTGTTTTTAAATAAGATTTAAATATATGTACATAGATATTATATACAGTACAGCCTCGCTAGTCCGGACACTCGCTAGCCCGGACACTTCAGTAGTCCGGACACCTCTATGTTTCGGACATTTTCAAAAGTTTACCTCTACAGTCTGGACAGCGTATTAAAATGCTTATGTACAATACACAATACACATACATATATTATTTGTCTCTTTTCTTGGAAGAAACGTTTGTTCATACGATTACGGGGCATCCCCTTCTAGTTTTGTCGCTTGTAGTTGACTCTGGAATCTAGACATTTTAATCGTTGCAAATTTACTCATTGGAGGTTTATATTTGTGGTCGTTGATTTTTCATGCTCTTCATCGTGAGCTTTCTTTAAGGATAAGGCATATTTTTTGGTGTATAATTTGAATTTCTCATTGAAAATTTTTAAAACATAAGTTATTACTTATTATGGCTTCTACAAAGAAAAGGAAGCATGTTACTTTGACACTTTCTGAGAAATGTAAAATATTGCATGATATTGAAACTGGCAAATCAGTCAGGCAAGTAGCAGAAATTTTCAAAGTCTCAAAGTCAACTGTTTTTGATATAAAAATGAATAAGATGAAAATTCGGAAATTTGTAAAAGTTTTCGGTTGTCCATTGTAATTAATTTTTTCTCTATAGTCCGGGCATTTCGCTATTCCGGACACGGTAGAAACTTTATGTCTCCGGACTAGCGAGGCTGTACTGTACCTAAGCAAAAAATCCATGGCATATAAAAATCCATTCTATGATGGTATAATGTATATGAACAAAGTTTGGCAATTTTCTTTATGAATTTTGATAGACAGGGCCTATAATTAATTTATAAGGATATTTCATAATAAACTGGAGCTTTTGTGGATGAGCAAAGACAAGAGAGAAAACAAAATCTAAACATAGACCATGTTTATTTCATTAATCTAATCTAAAGACGATCCATGAAGCATTCATTGAAAGGGAAATAAGCGAATTACATAGTTAAGGAAGCATTTTAAATAGGTACAGGGTTTGTGGCAGTCGGTCGGTAGGTGGTGGGATATAGGTACATTAAATACCTAATGAATGGCGGTGTTGCTATAATCTGTTAATTCACAAAAATCATAATTCTTAATCTAATAACATTTTATCATCAAAATGTTTTAAGCTTTAGATGAAAATTCTAAGGAAATAAATCAAATAAATAAATAAAAGAAACATTCATGGGAATATGATTTTTGATTGCTAAAAGAGAGTAACATTCAAAAATATTCCTATGTAGTCATTTGCATACTCTGAATATAGAATCTTAAACGAACCATTCTATCTTTAAAACCAATTGAGTCAGAAACTTTAAATTAACAAAATTTCAATTTAAAAGCACAAGTGGTTCCTAAGAAAAAAACACTTAAGAGATGGCAAAAATCCGGTTGCAAGCAATAATGCGTCGAATATTCTTTTCCAATCGTTTAGGGCTTATTTTGGAAGACAAAATCTAAGGGTCGAGTCTAAGGCTCGGTGTGAAATCGAATGATCTTGGAGGCCACTCCATAGGCCCACGACGCAAGTTCATGCGTTCACTAAGAGTTTTCTTCAATAAATTGATTGTTTCATTGGCCGTATGGCATTTAGCCTAGAGCCGCTTTGTTGGAACCAAAAGTCAACATCAACTTCCTCTAATTCAGGCACGAAAAAGCCATTAATCAGGGGTCTATAGCGTTCCCCATTGACTGTAACATTATGGCAGGCTTCAGTTTTGAAGAAATATAGACCAATGATTCCCTCTGCCCATAGAGCACGTCTCAGCATAATGGCTTGTGGATTATGACCACTCCACATACGACAATCTTGCTTATTAATCAAAAATGAGCTTCATCGGTAAACAAAATTCTGTTTTGAAAGTCGGGATCGGTGGACATCTCGTTTTTGGTCCATTCACCGAACGTGCGACGTGCTTGATGGTCATTCGGCTTCAATTTTTACACGACTTGGACTTTATAAGCCCGCAAACCAAGATCCTTTCATAAAGTGGATAGGTAGAGCTCCAATTGTTGCACGCGATGGCGGAAGCGGATGAAAAAATTCCGATCTTCTTCGATACTCTACTCCACAGCAGCAATAGCGTCTTCGATGCGCACAATACGGGCGTCTCTGAGGATGCGCATTATCCACTAGAGTTAACGTATTGCGAAACCGCTCCATGGTTACTCGTAGTACCAACTCTGCTGGGTGTTTATGTCGATCGAAAAGCGCGGGATGAGTCGCGCGAATCGAAACATTATTTTGGTAATAAATTTGCACGATTTTCAAACGTTGCGTTGTTCAAAAGTAAGGCTATTCATTATGAAATGGCAAACCAAATTGATCATAAATCAAGTGCCAGCTGTCAAAAAGACCAACTCCGAAAAAAGTATTGCCAGTTTGAAACTACACGTCTTAAAAAACAAGTTTTGGAAACCAAGATCATGTGACATAACATCTTCTGTGAATCAATGGACTTAATCATTTTGCCAGATGACCCATGCTTAAAGTCAATATTGAACGAAAGATGGCAGCCGTTTCCGTCCAAATTCGTGACCCAGATGATGCAAATTATATTCAACTATTCGACCGCTTTAAACGTATTGTGTATTTAATAAGATTTTGATTAAACTTCAAACCAAATGAATACATCTCAAAATGTTTTGCGTTTTATAAAAACAAAATTTCGAGTCCCTATTCAAAAAACCCCTATCTACAAGTTTATGCCGAAGCTAAACGCCTTATTCAATAAGAGCACTTGTTTGAATTTCTCCCAACAGTTCCCAGGAAAATAAAAACGATTCCCAGGTGAAACTGACCAAATTCAAATCTCTTAAGAAACGTATGGTGCACTCAATTTTTGGGTCGATGGAAGAACCCATTGTTTGTGAAGAAATTTATTTTACTGCAATTTCATAATACATATAATAAAAAAAATATTTAATAAAATTCTGCAAATAAAAGCACAACTAAATTTAAAAAAGAATATTGTGTTTTTAGGAAAACGTGGTGGGAAATTTTCGTCTATAGTTCCCTGGTCTAGGAAAATGCCTTTTATACCGCAATACAAAACTCAACAAGAAATCATAAATTTTCCATTACGCATCAGATAAATTTTATAATATTTGAACAAAAGTGGCGGTCTCACTTCGTTCTTTATATTTTATATATGTATACAATAAATACATAAATATATGTATATCTTTGTGATGCTGGATTTTATATGAGTTATACGTGACTGCAAAAGGAACATTTATTCCGGTTCCGCAATGAAAATACTCCTGGATACAAAGGACGCTTGAATAATTTATATAAATTACTTGAGGCAACATAGGTTTATGGAAATATACTAAATTCCAAAATATAACACAACTTACGAGTATATAGAACATCGAAATACGTATAACGGTTTCTAAGTAACTCTGTACAATTTTTTTTGTTTAAAAAAAAAATTATATTTTAAGTTTTGATTTATTGCTCGCCCATGAAATTGCCAAAAAATTGAATTCGTTCAATTTTCTTTTTTTTGTTTGTTTTAAACTATTCTGCAGTAATCGTGAAAGTTTTTGAGTTTTCTTTTTTTTGATTTCCCTAAAAGTCCAGGAGCCGACAGCAAACTTTAAGAGGGAGGATGTAGATTTCATAACCAAAATGTGAGGACGTGAGGTAATATTTGTATAGGGAACAATCGTATCTTGATATTGAATGTACACAAGCAAGCTGGTAATTTTTTTCCTCTATTCCTCTAAGCTTGTTTTGGGGAAGGGAATTTAATAAATTTACTTTGGGTATATTTGTGGACCCAAGGGCCAAGGCCTATATCAAGAGAAAGACATTTTACTAGAAACAGCTGGAATTTCAGCAATATGGCGAAGGCGATATGGCGGTTAGCGAATAGTGATGATGGGGAAGGTTTCTTTTAAAAAAATGCATAACTCGATCTCAGGAAGCCCATACCTCTTTTTTTTCTAGCTTATAGACATAGTGCCTAAGTTTTGTTGGAGTTGGTTTTGAGAGTTAAATTTGTGAATGAAAGCGGATTTAAGCAATAAATCCAGAATGTCATGTAGAGAATTACATATATACATATGAGTTCATACAAAAATATTCTTTCTTTAAGACTTTTTGACATCCTGTCACGTATTATACAGAATGCAATACGGAGTAAGTCTTTTTGACAGCTGGTCACTTGATTTATGCTCAGTGGTTCAGTTCGAGCGACACAGCGCGTTGCGTCCAATATTCGGTCGACATAAACGCCCAGCAGAGTCGGTAATTCTAGCAACCATGATGGATCGGTTTCGTACAAAGTTTACTCTAGTGGATAGTGTGCATCCTCATCACAGACGCCCGTACTGTGCACACCGAAAACGCTATTGCTGCTGTGGAGCAGAGTATCGAAGAAGACCCGAATTAGTTCATCCGCTTCCGCCATTGCGTGCAACAATTGCAGCTCTGCCCATTCACTTTATGGAAGGTTTTGCTGCGAGCTTATAAAATCCAAGTCGTGTAAAAATTGAAGCCGAACGACCATCAAACCATCGGTAAATGAACCAAAACGAGATAGCCACCGATCCCGACTTTCAAAAGAGAAATTTGTTTAGCGATGAAGCTCATTTTTGATTAATAAACAAGATTGTCGTATCTAAAGTGGTCATAATCCACAAGACATTGCTGAGACACCGTTAACTCCTCAAAAAGTCACTGTTTGGCGTGCTCTATGGGCAGAGGGAATCATTGGTCCATATTTCTTGAAAACTGAAGCCGGCCATAATGTTACAGTCAATGGGGAACGCTATAGACCCCTGATTAATGGCTTTTTCGTGCCTGAATTAGAGGATGTTCATGTTGACTTTTGGTTCCAACAAAACGGCTCTAGACTAAATGCCATACGGCCAATGAAACAAGCAATTTATTGAAGAAAACTCTTAGTGAACGCATTAACTCGCGTCGTGGTTCTGTGGAGTGGCCTCCAAAATCATTCGATTTTACATCGAGCTTTATGTCGTTTTTAATTGGCAATCCGGAATTGAAATTAGAAGCAGAATCCCAATTGAACAGTTTTTCTGAATTCTGAAAAATTTGAAGTTTGGTGTGACTGTATTGGTAAAGTGTGACATGTTTTAACTACATACATATGTGTACTTACATATGTATTGAGCAAATTAGGAACACTTGTTAAGATATTTTCAATATTATTTTCCTTTTTTTTATATTTCAATTTTAATTTCAAGCAATCACTTCACAGTTCGCACAATTTGTTAATTCAAAAAATATGACATTTATCAAGTGTGACGTTTAAAATCTTAGACTGTGTGAATGATTCTGTTTTTGCTTCTGATTTCAAATATTATATGCTTTTTATTTCTTTTTGAAAACCACACGCATCAGAAAAACACCCTTTATCGTATAGTAAATCCTTAAACTTCACGATGATCAACGGATGAAAATGGTCCAATATTTTCAAAACCTGGATATAATGTAAATTTTATAAAAGAATATTGGTAAGTCTAACATTTAAAAGAATACTGTCAGACAAATTTAACAAAACATTTTAATAAATCGAAGGATTTGAAAGCAAAATTGATTGTAATTCAAAATAAAACTTGAAAGATGTTTCAGTGGAAGCCCCTTAGCAGAAAACCCTTAACATACACAAATTCGGGGGCGTTCGTTTTCAGCTTAAATGTGGCTACCTATTTTTATAAAAAGTGATTGAAAATACTCTCAATTTAAAAGTCATATTATCTACGAGTTGACAGCAAGCTTGTCAGATTGGGCTACTTTACTTACCGGAAATTGGGCTATCTATTCTCAAAATTGCCAAAAACAATTATTTCACTCTGACAGCGCAAACATAATTGGGCTGTAAGTAGCGCAAATTTAATCTTGGGATAATTGTCAACTGCAATGGTGTTGTTTTATAAAACATATTCGAAGTCATTCAAACAATGCACAGAGTATTTAATATTAAACAATAGCAATAACCAACTTTATCAGATTTCTGATAAATAGTATATAAATAATAAAATGAAAATAAATATTTTATATGTAGTCTTAATTCAACGAGACTTCCAATGTAATGATTGCCTTAAAAATTCAACAACACAATGTTTAAACAAAAGTGGTGAATAATTAATTTTCTTAAAGGTTGATAGTTATGGTTTAATACCAATTTCCAATCTTTCCATGTCTCCTGTAAGGTCCTGTAAGTAAACAAAAATTGAGAAGGACTTATGTATGTATTTGTATACTTATTTGAATTATTGATTTGGCCATTGGTTGTTTTATGGAAAAGTTTTCAGGTTTGAAAATGTATAATGCTTCTGGCATTTATGTAGGTGGTATAGTTTTCAATTGGAAATTAATTATGCTGAAAAATACAATAACGATAATTAAGTAATTTTCTTAAATACATAACATAACATAGCAATTAAAATAGTATTGAAATAAAATAAAATATCTAAATTTCTCGCCCATCGTTTTTAATACTAACAGAGAATCCGAAAAAAATTGTCTCATCCTTAAAAATGCCCGAGAATTCTTTAAGAAAGTGACGTCGACTTTTATTAAGAATTATTCACTTCTCTTGCAATTGGTTAGATACATATGTCAATTTGGACAAACCTCAAGGCCTTAGAATCGAACTCCATTTTTTTTTTTCGATATGAACATCTTTATAGATGTGTGCGTTTGTACTTTGGAGAATGAGTAGAGTCAAGTGTTTCCACGATAGCATGTAGCAGAACAAAAAAATTCTTATACCCATTAAATACTCGTAAAAATACATATCTTCGGATATCAAACGAGATTTGCATATTTAGTTTCTTATTTTCGCATCCTTATTATCGAAATATGTTCATAAATGTTCTTAAGTCCAATATATAGATAATAATTTTTTTTTTTCATATTTTTAGTGAAAGGGTATTTTATGTGGATTCCCGAAGGATATAGAATTACTACCAAAAAAAGGGTGAAAATATTGTAATAAATGTCTAGAAATCAAAATAGACCATAAAAAATATTTTCAATGATGGTGTACTTTTTGATTCCGAGTGAAAGAAAGATCTTGTGGTTTTTTGACCCAAAATTTTATTGTTATGTTATTGAACATCGCACATATTAAGTACACATTATATGTCGTATGTAAGATATATTTAACTGTGAACCTTATAATAAAAGTCAAACTTATACCAAAATAAAGACTTCTTCAAAGTTATAGTCCATTTTAAGTGAAAATTACTTTATTTGGATTGCATAATAAAATAAAACCCTCGCACAATTTTCTTTAATGCTACTGTCATTTGTACGTATGTATGTGTATCTGTATGTAGGATCTAAGTTAAGATGCTTAGGACATATGTATATGTATGTTTAATTATAGAGAGTTTCATTAGTAAACCACCAGGAGTAGGATTTGGTAGCATTTTAACAGTTGTAAATTAATTATACATTACTTTAAAATGGACTATAAATGCTTTAAGGTTGGTTATATCTTATTGGTTTTGGTCTTCCTTGATAATAGAATCCAGTTTCTTACATAATGAATCCTTTATATACATTTGTATGTATGTATGTATGTAAATTTAAAAAAATTAAAATGGACAATATATTCGAAGTTATTCTAACAAAAGTATTTTAAATGCTGGTTTCAATCTCTATTCAGTCATTCGAATTTTTAACCACATTTATTCAACCTTTCGACCATTCAACTATTCAATATTTCAAACTTTCAACCTCACGACTATTTATCCACTCGAATATTCAACAATTGAACCTCGAACCCATCCAACTAAAATAAATAATAGTAAGTTTGAATGGTGAATAGTCGAATAGCTGAATAGTTGAATGGTAAAGTAGTCGAGTGGTTAAAAGGTTAAAAAGTTAAATACTTGAACGTTTGAATAGTCGAATAGTTGTTGAATAGTGGAGTATGTATATGTAAAAAAATTATTTGTTGGTTAAAAGTTATAAAGGCCAAATAGTTGAAAGGTTGAATAGTCAAAAAGTTTAATGGTGTAGTGGATAAATAGTCGATTGGTTGAAAGTTTGAAAGGTTGAAGGTTTGAATGGTCAAATGTTCAAATGATTGAATTATGAAGTGTTTGAAAGTTTAAAAGGTAGAAGAGTTGAAAAGTTGAATTTTTGAGTGGTGGACAGGTTGAATGGTTGGATATTCAAGTGGTTAAAGGTTTGAGTAGTTGAATAAGACTTAAAGTAGCCCCAGTAAAATACAACCGAGAGTAATAAGTCGAATGAATGCATTTATATAGGAAGCAGCACTACACCGTTTAACAAGACTTTATCCCTGAGACGCTATAAAGTGCTTTCTTTCCGTTTAAAATAAGTTAGTTGAACACTTGTGGTTTCTACTAAATTCAATAACATTCTAAAAAATATTTGGCCAACTCAACAATAACTCCTTATGGGATGTTAAAAACACCAAAAAGATGTGTGTACGTTGAAAAGAGTAGTAGAAAAAAGTCATAATTCAAAAAACAACCTCAAAGAAGTCCACTTTGACACATATGGCGTTACTCGGTTCAGCTGCAACTTCTTATCATTTAAATTTTAATCTGGTTCTTGGCTTATTTGTTTAATGTCAAAAACAGCTCAAACTTTTGTACGGTCCATCGTCAGATTGCTTGTCATCTCACGTCAAAATTTATGTTGCGCACCTTGACGATGATTTTGACAGTTGGTTGTTCTACAAATTTAAGTCAAAAATAAACAGTCTCGTCACAGAACAACCTTAGTTGAATTTATTAAAGACTTAAGAGATTCCAAAAACTATTACTTATTTAATCTACATGCATACATATATATTTAACTCATTTACTTTTCAATGCCTTTCACAAAATTTAAACGTCAAAACAGTTTGTACATTGTAATGTCAAATGTGCCTCCTCCATAACGTTGTTTTACTACTTGAATTCCCTTTTTATGGCACATTAGCAACAAGTTAATCGTGAGAACCTTAATAAAGCATAATAATTTATAATAGAAATGCAAATGGGTGTGTAAAGTAATAAAAAAAAAGAAATCACAATAATTCCCCCTTTTAATATTTCTAATTAGAATTAACGTATCCATTAAATTCTCTTATTATTTAGAGCATGTTTTAATTTAGCTGAAAATGAACGAAGCATTATTTGATTTACCATTAGCCGAGAGGAGCCCTTTCACAGCAGATGTTAAATTAAATCTAATTAAAACTTCCTGATAGGCAGGCATAATATAAAATTTGCACAAACCCCATATTGTTTTCTAAAGCATGAGTAGGTACAAAAATTTAGTTTGATTTTTTTTTTGTTTTATATAATTTTCCTACGAAACTTAATACACACAACATTTATATGTAATTCTTCGTTAGTCTAATCAGGGATTCAATTTAAATGTTTAGGAAACAAAAACTTTATGAACCTCACAATGAAAACGGATTATAATAATTATACAGGGTGATTAGAAAATTCAAGTTAGTCCCCTATAATTTTTTTTTTAATTTGATTTTCTTGTTGATGGCAAAAAAGAAATTAAAATTTATCATCAATCGATACAAAGTTTAACAGCTTTATAAATCCATTTGCATTTCTTTTTTGTTAAAACAATTTGTTTAGCTTCAAAAAGTTTAGGCTAACGAGAAGTAGCATTCAAAACAAAACCAACAACTGTCAAATTTGAGACATGATCCAAAATTCAGACATGTCAAACGAAGCAACGTATACATATAGTATAGGAGACTTTGTTTTAGAGGAAGCTTTTTTCGATGTCTTACAAACGTCAAACCCGTAAATTTGAATTCATTGACGATATTCTTTGCGGTTTCTTTAAATGTGATTCATTTTGACGTTTATACTAGATATTTTAGGCAATCGACTTTCTTATAACAAAAGTGTTACGTGACACTTTCTTGTGACAGATTCGTAGTTTTGTTTTAAATTACTCTACACTGACTGAATCATTATGGAAATCAAAATGGCGTCATCACACTGATGAAACCACATTTCTTGCGATCGAAATGAAGAAAACAGTTTAAATAATAAAAGAGATCAAATTAAAACCATCCAATTAAGTTAATACAGCTCAATCAAGATGGCTATAATCAACTGTCATGTTTCGTATTACAAAAAAGCTATAATATTTAACATAACGTATAAAGATGAAGGAAAATCTGAAATCTTCCGTGGGCTGCTGTCGTGTGTTCTTTCTGCTTCTCATTTTTAATAAATCTGGTGTTGCATCGTCTGATAAACTTTGTCGCTAAGGTGTCATGCCTCTACTCCGTAAATTTATGCTCGGAGAAGTATGAGTGTAATGTAATAACAAAAGCTGTGTTTTATTCACTGCTAGGTAACTAGCGCAGCAAAATTTTCCTCGGCAAACAACAACAATTTTATTGCTGGCGAAAAATAAGCTATAAAAAAAATGGCAGCTGTGAACTGAGCTTGATCGTTTTATTGACTTAAATGCTGCACTAGCTATACAGCAGTGAATAAAACACAACTATTGTAAAAAAAAATGTGGTAATTATGAATAGGGTAGAGTAAAGATTGGTTAGTGTCTGATAAGTTAAACAAATGAGTCCGTAACTTAATCGAAAAATTATATAATCTGTACTAATCACATAATGTGCTTAAATGAAATGGATCTTGATATGAGTTGGTTATCCACATTGGGATCTCAAGTCTATATCATTGAATTTATCGGATATATACTAAACTATCCGGATAATTCGAATAACCAATACTTCCAGTACAATGTGGATGTTTAATTTCTTATCTCAATCACTTTCCAATATCCGACTCAATTCTTTCTTTCACAAAATGACAATAATTTTAAGTCACCCTGTATTAAACCACTTAAAATGAGAAACATATAATAATAAATGAAAATTAATAATCTGTCAGCTTATTCATTCATACATAATTTTCTCTTTCCTGTTTTAAAATATGTAATAAAATGTAATACATATGTATGTACATAATTTCCATTATTATGTATGTAATACCAAAATATGATGCTTAAATGTGGAAACATTAGAGTAAGTGTATAAAAGTATATGTATATACAGTACAGTACATACGACCATGCGACTTCTTTTTGAATTACAAAGATAATAATGTGACAATATTTAAGATTTAAAAAGTAACTGTAAATACATACCTGGAGCATGTGGTAATCATTTTCCTGAATAAAAAGTTTAACCTGTGCTACACATACGGGTAGAGGTATAAGGTATGTAAATACAGTATATATATCTCATATAAACCTTCATATGAATGTATTATGGGAATCCAATTTGATACGTTAAATAAGTTACGTGTATATTGTATATTATTAACATCACGTACCTTACCTACTTCCCCACCTTACGAAAGAAAATTTGGTTTCAATTTTTTTTTTTTTAAGATTAAGTGAAAGATAAAAAGTAAAGCTGGCATTTCCTTAGAAATTTGTGGAACCATAAGGCATATTTCGTCAGTGATATCTTATCGTAATAATTTTTAATTACAAATACTTATTATTCCCATACTCATTTTATACTCGTATTTTACTTTAAGTATAGATTTTAAGAATAAAATAAAAATGAATATGACACCAGCAATATTTGATTATAAGATTAATGTCATTGAAGAACTTTAGAATTATAGACATGTGTACATATAAATATTTAAATTTCAATTTATAATTTAATACATAATTAATCTTGTTAAACTTTATTTATGAATAAGAAATTAACGTTTGGTTTTGGTTTACAGATTTTCAAAATTTTAAGCTTTTTTTTTAAATTTAAAAAAAAGAGGCACATCGCAGTGCAAACGTTCATAACAATTTCGATGTCCCTACAAAAATGCTTGTATTTTAATTCAAAACGTATATGTACATTTAGAAAAGAATTTTCGAGATATTACAAATGATAATGTTTTTTTTTCTCATTTGCTTTCCACCTTTGAGCACTAAACGCAACCAGAAAAACCACTGTATACAATTTGATTCTAAAATTTGAAGGTTAATACAACATTCAAAATTTGAGCAGAGATTCATCTCCTTTTCTATTCCAAGACAATGCTTTTCGACATACATAAGTTAGTTTCTAAAAAACTAGAAAATATTTTCAGATTTTGGTTTTTGGAAACAATGCGCATAACATACTTGATAACTACTTTTTTTCGAAATCGAACGTATGATAGATTTTTTATAGCAATCTTAAAATAAAATTGTCACGTTTTTGCGTTACGCGATATGTTTTTTTTTGTGATGTGAAACTTCTTTATCAGTTGCAGAACTGAAGTTAAGCTTGAACTACTTTATCGACGTATGAGGGAGAACAGGGATGATAAAAATAATGAAATTCAAGCAGCCAGCGAGCAGAGATGGCGAAAAACATGTTTTTTTTTTTAAACTACATTTACTACGTCTGCTACATACATTTAAAAAAAATGTCAATTTGAATTGGATTACAAATAATATCATCTTTGTTTAAAATTTTTGAAGTCCTTTAACAATTTGTGGATATTTCTGTGGCTTCTTTTCGTTGGGAATAAAACTCTATATAAGACTTTCTTCGTATAGATAATCTCAATGAGCCCCACACTCTTCTGTGTGTTGTGTTTTCTTAATATAGGTACCTTCCTTCAAAATACGTAACTTGCTGTTTTCTGAGTTAATTTCGGATACAAATATACACTTAATCTCTGGCATTCATGCCGTAATATTGTGTGTTGTTTGTATTAACACTTCAAAAAGCATTCAGTGACTTTAAGTATACGCATATCCGCTTGAATGCATTCAATGTTGGATGACGTTAAGTGGTCTAGTTTCAACAAAAAAATTCAATTAAACTACACAACTTTGATTTATGTATAGGTATAACAAACTTGAGGAATTCTCCATTGCAAATAATAATGCAAAACGATGTAGAATCACAAACACGCTTTAGCTTCGGCTTCGTCTGCGTTACGATGGGCTCGCTTCAAGGTTGCTTTGAATGACATTTCTAATATGGCATTTCTAAAATGACACTTTGGTCATTAGCAGCTGTTTTTTTTTTCTCAAAAGTTTGTTTTGAACATTTTCTTATATAGAAACTTCCAATTATTGTGTGTTTCAACCTTAGAAAGACATTTTCTGATCTACAAAAATAAAACGTTTTCAGGAAAAAATTGTATAGTTATTCTATATTTCAATAACTTACCTTTGAACTATATCTATTAAACGATGGGAATCCTTCCAAAAATAATTTTTTTTGTTTGTTGACTTTTTTTACATCTTTTGAGCTGTCAGACAAAGCAAATGTTCAGCAAATTTGAACTAGAGCTTCCGTTTGGAGTCACATTACGTAACATTACGTTCTTTTCCTTACGATTGTCAAACGAAACGTGAGGTTGAAGCTACATTGTGATAGCAAGCATTGAATTCCTATGGCTGAACTCGTAAACGTCAGGTGAAGCCGACGCCATTGAGCCTGAACTGAAGTTTAAACAAAAAGTGTAGTTTTAACTGACAGTAAGATTCTTAGATGCGTGTCAAAAATTATATTCCTTCATTTGGGGGATGGGGGATTAAACTTACTCTAATCTTGTTTAATATCAGTTGACTCAGTAGTTTAATTCAAATTTAATTCAGAAATGGTTTTTAAGTGAACGATCAACTTTAAGTCCTTCTTCTTTGATTTGTACTAAAATTTTAGTAACTGACCATGACTACTATAGACTATTATTGAATCTACTGCCAAGTTTTTTAATTGTATCTTTTCATTTTAAACATTATTGACACTCTACGCTTAGTAAGTAATGCTCATTTTTATACATAGCAACACTGATTATTGGCTTTTAATCCCCATTTTCCTGTCAAACACGGATTTCACGCGTCATTATTGATTAAATACCAATATAAATTAACAATTTAACTATTTTTTTCTAATAAGTATTGAGACAAAAAAAAAAACTTAACAAATCAAAAATAAATACCATCGGGAACGCAAAAACCTAACATTTATTTGACTGAAGCTTAATCAATAAGATTGTATTTTATTGCAATGAATGCTTTTACAGGTGTTTGTGTGTGTTTATGTACATAATTGTATACCTACGATAAATCTCGGTATATACTTTCATAGCAACTACTATATTGACTTTGGACAAGCATTCAATTAAAGCCACTTTCCCATGTGAAAAGGGATAATCTTCTTTGGGTTTTGATTCATCCCTTTTTTGAAATTAATTTGAACAACTAAAGAGACTGATTTATTTTTTTCTGGTATCCCACTTGATGAATATAAGTATGTTACAACTACTACCTACAAAAATAAGAAAAAAAATAATCCAGCTTTGGTTTCTATTAAATCAATTTACTTTTCTACTGCACTGGGATTAAGAAAAAAAAAATTAATTATTCATGTGGATTTAAAGTTGTGGGTTTATTTGATTGATTTTTTATCTTAATTCACTTACCCTTTATTGAACTAATTTAGTGAGTTTTTTTTCGATGAAAATTGACATATTATTTTTCCCGACTAGATTACTAGAGTTCTTAGTTTGAATCAACAAGCTCTTCTGGCTAACTGGCTATGTCCTGTTTTTCAAACAACATCGATTAATGTCCTTTTTCAGCCCTTGTGTGTTATCTCATTGGATATGAAATGAAGACTTTCTAGGCGAGAGTATAAGATTCTTTAATATATGACCCAGCCATCACCTCAATCTTTTGGGACTTTTTTTTTAGACCAGGTCAATGGTGCTGTGTAGTTCGTACAACTTGTTGTTATTTATCTTCCTCTCGTCTATGATGATGGGACCATGAATCACTGAAGAATTTTTCTTTCAAAGAAGTCCTATAGCACTCATATCCGTTCTTGATAGAGCTGATGCCTCTGGAGTCTGGACTACGTATATCTGGAGCGGGATGATTAATGTCTTATTAAGGGTGACTTTAGTGTCTCTAGAAAGAACCTTAAGGCCATGACATTACAATGGTCTGGAAGGCCTTCTATATATACGTATGTTCATTGTTCATGTTAAGTAAGTGTCGTTATTTTATGACATACTTTGTCCTCATTGCATCAGTAATTCCCAGAAGCATCACTGACAAATAAATGCTTTGTTCTTGAGCTATGTCATAATCTTCGGCTTATGCGCTTTTGGAAGATTATGTCTTTAAGGTTGACGTGTGAATTTGTCACAAGTTTTTTTTTCGTAACAATTTTTGACATCGAAACTATCGGTGGAGTTTTCCCGACCTTCCTGCAATAAACATAATCAAAGTTGATTTCAGCTATCTGTCTGTCTCATAATGTGTATTAGATCTTTAAAACTACTCAACAGATTTTAATGGTGTTTTTTTTTTTTAATATTAAATTCAAAAATTAAATACTAATATTTCATTCTAGATTGCGTTTCATTTCATACTTCATTTACTACTTAAAGTTGCAATACATTATACGATAGTTGAGATTTGCACTACTTCTGTTTGTTTGTCTCGCTTAAACTCGAGAACCGCCTTACCGATTTGGCTGATATTGGTTTTGAAATGTTTGCCATAATCCAGGGAAGGTTTAAAAAATTGCGAGGGAGACGGTTGAAAAAAAAAACAACTTCATTGTTCTACCTTCAAAAAAAAATATATGTTTGATTGTCAATTGGTTGTCAAATTTTTATATTTTAGACGTCTGTCCAACGTTAACGAAAAGTAATAATCTGTTACCATTATATAGTTATTAAAATCTTTTATCACCAGTTGTCAGTGCCAAAAGTCGAACTTCAACTCAAAGCTGTAGTTGCAACTGGAACTGGAGCTGGTACAGCTGTCAAACTAAATTTATAGAGACTTTGAACGCGAAAATTTCTCCGGTAGTTCCGCAACTGGCTGGCCTAAGAAAATATTTTAGTAAAACGTCAATGTAACCGTTTTTCTTCCAACTATGTTGTTTTTTAAAAATCCAGATTTAATTTTTTAAGGCTCTACTGTTTTATTCCTCGATTTAAAAGAAACAGAAATGAGATTTAGTACACATGTACAAGTTCAAATTTTTAGTGTTCCACTGTAGAAAATTTATTTTCATTCTGTCTGTTCTTAGTTTGGAAAATGTGTCTTCATGGATTTCAAACACAAATATTTATGTGTTAGTATGTAATACGTTTAGGTAGTCAACACCCATCCTTGTGTTTTACAGTGATATAAATCACCATCGAAATGAAAACGAGAATAGTGGTAAATGCATGGTTGCCACTTGAGTTTAAAATTAGTGTCTAAAACAAAAAAATTTAATGACCAATTTATGTAAGATAAAAATGAAGAAAATAATTTTACTACAGAATAGTAACAAGAATCAAAATACCATTATTTTGAATTATTAGGAAAGTGTAAGATCTGCCAAAAACACTTTCGTATTTTTTTCTATGTTTTTTAATGTGCTTCAATTGTTGTTTTAAATAGCTTAGTCATTTTAGAAAAGTATTTTAAAAGAATTTTTTTAAACTTAGTGAAAAAATAATGACTAAATTCTGTCAAAAAATACGAAAGTGGCAACCGTGCGTCAAAGCTTTTGGTATTTTACTGTCATAGTGTGTGGTATATGTCTTGCAACTTTCTCGCTCTCTCAGGGAAGTACAAATTTAAAAAATCTGGCCTTTCCAAATATCATCATGACATTGCCAGTAATGCACCAACACCATCCAAAAATGTGTCCTGTTTTATTATTCCTGCATTGGTCATTCATCTGGTAAAATGTCAATTGGTGCATGTACATCGGAGAGTAAACATGTACATAAATGGAATTTAAAACCATACATAAATTAATTTGTGTCTACAAATTGACAAAACATTAACACAACACACAGAAGCCATCTGGTTGTGAATAAATGTAAAATACCTACAGTACAGACACACCTACATATTTAACTACACCTATGTACGTCTACACTATGTAAATGATCAGGAAGTGTTGATATAATAAATTTATAATTTTGTAATTTATTGCAAAATAGCTACCTGAGTGATAATAATTTGTTGTTGTTGTTGGCAATGAATAAATAAAAAGGATGTTGGTAAGCTTGTGTAAACAATGTTGGGACAATGCATATTCTATTTTTGTTTTTGTTGGTTATGTTTGCAACGACATGGAAGATGGAACTTTAAGTTTATCGTTATAATGACTATTGTGTAGGCAGTTGAGGCTGTGTTCTGTCCAAGTGTGTAATTGCCTTTAAATTGCTGATGGGACATGAAAGCAAATAAAAATGCCTGATAAGAAACTACCTACATACATACATTATGTGCGTCCCAGTGTCCAAATGTTTATTTACAATTAAATTTCCTGTAAAGCATATGTTTGATTTTATGTGGCTGTAAGGCAGCCCACTTATTGTAGTCAGAATGAAATTGGAAATTGACACCTGTATGATAAAATAAGTAAAAATGAGACACGGTGGCGTATACGTACTATTTTTTTTTAAATTGTACTGTAAAAATTAATATTATCATTAAATTAAAATTATTATCAAATCACTATCAATGCTGACAATGAAATATTTCTAAAAATTGTTGTCTAAAAAAAATCTCAGCTTCTTATTATACGAGCAATAAAAAGTGAATATAATTCATTGAAATTAATTTTACGGTCATTAAAAAAAAACTGTGACTCTTGTAAGGACTTTTTATTGAAAAAATTCAAACTTATATTTATCATATTTATTACTTCTTTCTAAGTTGACAAAATTGATAATTTATGTCCTTTTTAGTTTTTTTTTAAAACTTACCTTTCTTCATTTTAAAACCGAAAACATGCACATGCATTATGTATGTTGATTGATGAACCCATTGGAATTCTGGGGTTATGTATGTATTTTCAATCAGGACAAACTCTGAACTTTAACTGTGAACACACCATTAAACCAATGACCCAAATGTGAATGCCAAAAGTTTAAAAATAATTAAAATCTACCATCAAAACAACAAAGTCAGTAACTCCAACTTTATGAGAAATTTCAGTATAAAATCATTATTCAGTAATGATTGATGAACCTCATTTTTAGTGAGACTGTTTTGTCAACAAGGAGTATACATATATCTACATCCTGTATTGGAAATTTGAAAATTATAATTTGATGAAAACAAACACTTTTTTTAACGATAATGTGCTCAGGGCAGCTTTAACAGGAAAAAAATGTAAAAATCCAATTTTAGGAAATTTAGTGCCTCCGATGGAAATGAATAATTAAAAAAATGTACCGAAAACAGATTTGCAATTTTAATAACAAACAAATATCTATGTACCTGTACGTATGTATAAAAAAGAGTGGTATTAGTTACTACGCTTATAACTCAAGAACACCTTAACCGATTTCGATGATTTGCACCAATTTGGAAGAATAGTGTTGAAACTTTTTCTTTACAAATTCGTGTGCTATACGCAATTTATTGAAATTCCAATAATAACCGCTGGCTGTGGATCAACATTTGTACAAGTTCTTTGACAGCTTGACCGCCAAGTGCTTAAAGTGACAGATGCAATTTTTGAACTTACAAATTTAACAGCTAAAAGGCGAAATTGATTATAATCATGTTGCGGAATCTGAATTTTCTGTCAAGGAACTGATGAACTCTATAATGTGAATCAAGAGACGAACATCGATGGAAATTCAAAGAAGAAGAAGTCTCTATTTCACGAATTCCGATCTTTCATTAGATATGGCCTTTTTTATTTAAAAGTCAAAATTTAAAATTATGGAGATTTATTTGAAACAAAAAAAGGATGCCATCTTAAAGTTGTCTGTGTAAAACGACAGTTTTGGTATACCACACTCCATTCTTTCAAAAAGGTCGATATATGTAGGTCCGTTTTGATTCTAAGTGTCACAAACGTCAAATTGCCCAATATAGTCTTAGAACTATGCCGCATTGGCATTTAAACATATAATGACAATGGTGATAGATTGTATTCTAGTATACATAGGCATAAAACATGGGTAGTATATTTTGGTAGGCATAAATTATAATATTATGAATTTTCAACATGACGCACTGGTGGTCTAAATATTTTTCATAAATTTGTTGATACATTTTCTATAAAGATGGATTAAAATGTGCTCTAAAAAAACACATTTTTGCCGAATCATGGTGTATTCGAATTAAGCTACCAAATGTATAAAATTTAATCAAAATTTAAAAAGCCGTTTTTAAGAAATTTGTATTTGATATTTACTGTCTGAATTAATTATCCTTAATAAATGAAAGGTTCTTTATAGATAAATCAATCTCTTTCTTATGAAAAAGTTCTTTACCCACTTTCATTAGAATTTGAATTTAATATCGTATTGCTTTTGATAATGATTTTAATGTATTAAATAAAATTGTAGGTATTAAAGTATTAAATTTAAAATTATTTAAATTATTTATAACGTCATCATCTTGTTATTAAAAAATTTGAAATACTGGTGTCACATTTACGATTATGACATGAGGTAGACGAAATAAGCATAAGGCATACGAATATGATAGGGTAGATTAGATCTCTCATAAAAATACCTCCACATCAAATTACGACAATCCGCTTTAAAACTTCGCAAAAATATTTCATGCTTACAGTAGAAACATTTCTTGCAAACTGTTTTATTTACATTTGAAAATATCCTTCGGTCGAGTCGAGATTTTAATCGCTTTTGTCTTTTAAAGTTCGATTCGGAGTAAAAGCTCTCGGTATTTTGGGATATTTCTTTCTTTACTTGAATCAGCCAACATACAACATGTTGAGTTGAAGTGACTTAAAAAGTTGTAAGTTGTAACATCCACTTAAACTTATAAGAGAAATTTCCCAAATAAAGAGAAGGGAAATTCTGAATTTTACCAATAACTTTCAATAGGGGATATTTCTAAAAGATTTTTTTTTCTGTTTAATGTAGATTGATCTTAAAAATGTTTTGTATAATAAACTAAAAATATTATTGTTAATTGAACTAAGTGTTAAAGGCTCTTAAATTGAAAAATGTCTTTTAGACAAATTGGTAGGCTTTTATTTAACTTTAAGATTTAAAATTTGTGTTTAACTTTTAATTGTTCTCAACTTACATAACAAATGATATACAACTTTTTTGAAAAACGAATATTTCTATTTGTTTAAAGAAAAAGATTCATCTTTGTTTAGAAAAATCGGAATCTATCTTTTTGAAGAAGAAGCTTCACCGTTTCTTATTGGAGGAGCTAGTAAATTGATAAATTTTGGCAAAAATTGGTACTAGTAAAATGCTGAGGACTTAAACAAACGTTATTTAAAATTGTATTTCATTATTCACTGATTTAAAAAAAATATTTACGAAAGAAAACAGGTTTTTCGTTATGTAAAATTAAAAAGAAACTTATTATAGGGTTTGTTTCATCAACAAAAAAAAAAACATACTTTAGTTAATAAGAAAAATAAAGGTTGGCAATACTGTGACACATACCTACTGCTACTAATGTATGTGTCATTTGACAGGACTAAAAACTGCACTTTGTTGTCTACCAATTTTTCAACTGAAGTTTTTGTCAGAAATGGAACAAAAAATTTAAAAATTAAACTTAATTCTTCTTAAAAAGAATAATTTATTTATCTGGTCACTGATAAAGTAATAACTGATAAGGTATCAACAAATTTCAGTTAAAATTTTTACTTGGTAGAGTAGAATATCGCGGTAGTCTGAAGAGAGCTCAGAATGAAGTCAAGGTGGAATCGGTTAGGGTGATTTATGTGATCTTTAATCTGTTTAAGCGAAACGTCATGAGCAACAAAAATTTGACTTTGACTTTTCAGTGAATTTGACGTATCTAATTCAATATGATAGAGTTCCTACGATTACAAAAACACTACCACGTACATATTTGAGGCTTTAACTTTTTTTTTATTGAAACAAAATTCTTAAAAGCTTTTGTCTTTTAAAAAAGGGAGAACAAAAATATTATCACAAATAATTCAATTTAGTACATTTATTTCAATATACATTATGTAAAACACAAAAGAGACATTTATTTTGACATTTCTCATTGGAAATTGTTGAATCATAATTGAATTGAGTTGAATGAGCTTACATGGACAGAGAGCTTGGTGATTATCATTATTTTACTTTTGATAAACGTGTTGTACCAACCTTAGAAATAAATTAAACTCTCAATACTTTTGACAGGTGGTCCAGAGAATCCAATTTAATTATCATCATGACACAAAACTAGCATATTTTTCGAATGTAATACCGTTAAACTTCAATAATTTACCATTTGAAATCAATCTTATCTCTCCGATAGGTTGAAACTGTCAGCAAGGTTAGGTTTCAAAAAAAAAAACAAACGCAGGAACATTTTCCCCCATTTATAATTTACTATGCCTTTTCAAAGTCCAACTGTTGAAAGTTTCAAGATAAGAACCAAATTGATTTTCTTCCACCCCCTTTCACAATATCAGGACACTTTTGCACTCAGAACTTTGTTCAAGTTCAAAGTCCATCAGTGCTGGAGTAAGTTTTTTTTTTATTCTTTTTAATTTTCTTTACATTATCTACAATCAGAAATTGCTTTCTGTTGCCTTAAGGTTATTATTTGTATATTTCAAAAGCAAAACAAAAATATATACATACATATATATACACATAGTACATACATTATATATTTGTGTAATTGTACTATACTCGTATTCAAAACTCAAAGGACAAACATAATCAAAATCAGAGTCCATTTGCATTTGCTTGACATTTAGTTCTTGAATATTTTTACTCCTTGTTGATGTTTGTTGGTGTTTTTCTTAGGTTTCTTATTTATTTTTATTTGCATTTTAATTTTTTTAATTACTTTTTATTTTATTTCACGGTTTTTGATTATTTCTATCTTATTAATTATTGTTGTGTATCTCAGAAATATGATGTATGACTTATTCGAAATGACAGCAAGTTAGAAATCCATCAAAATAATAAATTAAAGACCCTTTTAGACGATCAGTTGTAAAGTTCAGTTGTCAGTTCTTCTAGATTTCTCAAAAAAAAAAAAAAAAAAAAAAAAAACATTTTTCTGCACAAAGACTTCAAATATTTCGAAATCTTCGTCTTCCGATAACATTTTATTGATTAAAAACAATTTTAAGTTCCCAAATTATGTAAAACACACGAATCAACACTTTGAAGTAAAATTGGAAAAAAAATTTTCTTGGATAGTGACAGATATCATCTGGATTTAGCAAATCGCTAAAAGTTAAAGTAGGGATTTCGGGATTTTAACTTTAGCAATATGTTAAGAGATAGTAAAATGTTAAAATCGTTTAAAATTAGCAAAACCATCTTTTTAGCTTAGCAAATTGCTAATAATGGGTTTAACAATTTGCTAAATCGTTTAAAATTTTGCTCCAATATTTTTAAACGTCAGTTGAGCTTTCATTTTACTTGTGAGTTTTGCATCCAAATGTTGTATGCTGCTTCTCTTTTCACTAAATTGTGGTTGTCTCTTTTCTTCTACAAGCGTGGATACGAGCGATACATTCCGTTTTGAACATGGTTGTTCACCTCTAACTGCAATTGAAATGACGAATGAACGACAACTGAACTGAAATTTTTTACTCATCATATTATTAGCCGATAACTCATTTGACAACTTATGGGAATTTCATCAGTTTCAATTACAGTTAAAAGCTTTACAATGCTAATCCGAGTTCAATTCGAAGTTCGCTGAGGAGTTAAGAGAGTTTAATTTACCCCAGAAATTCCACTCACAATTCACTGGGACTGAGATGGTAAACTAACAGAAAATATAGTTGGACATGAAAGTATTAATTGACTTCCTATTTTAGTCTCTGAAAAAGGAATAGATCAACATCTTACGGTACCAAAGTTAACTTCTGTTACAAATGCAGTTTATGATGCAGTTATTAAGGACAAGGACATGTTGTGGTTGGCCTGTCGGTCGTCACCACACCCAAGAGATTATGTTGGGAGAAAATTGGAACAACGTCGATTAAAAGAAATTCGAAACATGTTTATTCGATAAAATTATAGTAACCGCAATTATTGACATCACGGACGAAATGATTGGCTCTTCGAAATCTCAGGTGCAATAATCATCGTGCTACTACTATTAATAAATATCTCTTCTGAAGATATGGATTATCGGGGCCAGTTCGAATTTTGAAAAAGAGAAGAACAAGTTGTTCGTGATGTTTACCTAATTGTTGTGAGAATCTATGTTAGGGTATTTATGACTTCTTCCAATTCGATGTCAGTTCCACGAAACGATCTGGAACTACTCAGAACCTTGACAACTACAAGAATATAAATGTGTTAACTTTAAAAGCTCTTTGACATCTTTGGTACTATACTTGTCGTTAGAACTTGAGGCTTTTAGAGATATCATCAGATTTATCAGTTCTACAGTCAGACATTAAAGAGCTTTGGATATATACATATGTACATATATATCAAGCTAATTGATCAGCCATAAAAGCACTTAAGAACAACAGAGCGGTAGGACTTGACGGCATTCCCGCAGAATTGCTACAAGCAGCACCAACAACATCAAGCGATCTGTTGCAACCGCTCATAGAGAAAGCGTGGGTCTCCGAATGCTTCTCCGAAGAGTGGAAAAAGAGAATGATTGTCAAGCTCCCAAAAAAAGGAGACTTGATGAAGTGCGAAAACTCGAGGGGTATCTACGTCGCCAAAATAATAGCAAAGATTGTTTTAAATCGCATTAAAGAACACCTCGAAGCATCGCTCCACGCTGAACAAGCAGGCTTCCGCACTGGGTCCTCCTGTATTGATCACATTAACACCTTGAGGATCATCATCGAACAGTGCGTCGAATATCGATCAGCACTTCACCTGCTGTTCATTGATTTCGAGAAGGCTTTCGACAGCATCAACAGGGAGTTTATCTGGCTTGCTTTGCGGAGGAGGGGTATACCGCAGAAACTCATTGCTATTAGTAAAGCGACTTATGATGGGACAAATGTCACGTCTTACACGGAGGTAGGTTGTCCGAAGAATTTGAAGTCCAAAGCGGGGTCAGGCAGGGCTGCATACTGTCTCCAATCCTGTTTTTATTGGTGATAAGTGATGTACTGCGGATGGCTTTGACAGGAAGCGGAGGAATAAGATGGACTCTGACAACTTACCTTAAAAATCTCGACTACGCTGACGATGTTTGGTTGCTTTCCCATAAGATCATGGATCTCCATCAAATGGCAACAAGGGTGGAGAGAGAAGCAGCAATCGTGGGGCTGAAGATCAATACGGAAAAAACAAAGATGTTAAGCCTCGGGAGCTCGCAACCATCCGCTCCGATGAACATTGGTCAACAAGCAGTAGAGAAAGTAGAAAGCTTCCAATACCTTGGAAGTATCGTCTCTCCTGAAGGAGGAACCGAATTAGACATCGCCAGCCGCATCGGAAAAGCAAAGGCTGCGTTCGGGATGTTGTCCAATGTTTGGAGGAACAAATCTCTCAGCTTGAACACAAAGCTACGACTGTTCAACTCTAACGTCGAATCAGTTCTTCTATATGGCTGCAGCACCTGGAAAACAACAACCACAATAACCAGGAAACTGCAAACCTTCGTTAATAGGTGTCTTCGAAACATCTTACGGGTTTTCTGGCCTAATCGTATCTCCAACGATGACCTACATAGATGAACAGGTCAGGAACCCATAGATTCCATTATACGAAGGCGCAAGTGGCAGTGGATTGGACACACGCTTCGAAAAGGTAATGACTGCATTGCTGTCCAGGCAATGCAGTGGAATCCACTCACACAAGAAGGAGGAAGAGTAATTAGACCGAGAACCACGTGGAGAAGAACAGTCGAGGAGGAATCTGCGAGATTGGGAAAGAGCTGGAGGGAGCTAAAATACATCGCTGGAAACCGCGCACGATGGCGCGTAGGAGTAGTTGAGGCCCTATGTCCCGCTAGGGAACACCAACGGACTTCGTAGGTCTGAGGACCTAAGTAAGTAAGAAATTGATCAGCTATTCTTTAACCTTAGAAATATGAGATCTTTGTCTAATTGGTCAAATTTTCTTTTATTGGAAACTGGTTGGGAGAACTGGATCCCGCAAATTTGATCTGTGAAGCATACAAATCTGGCTGACATATTTTAAAGGAACAGAGTTTTGAGTATCGAGATGGTGTTGTGATAAATGCCATTTTAATATTCAAGAAAGAAAAGTTAAAATAAACCAAAACTGGTTACCCAAACATCAAAGTAGAAGCTTAACCAATACTTACATAAATCTCTTTATAAAATGTCTCATTAGAATAGTTTAATCTTCTGTTTGAATTATTATCAACAACTATCAAGTCGTTTATTTTCTCTTATTAAAAGTTATAAGAACTCAATTAAAACACCCTGATTAAGTTTGAGTACTGCAAAATGTTTTTTCCTGATAGGTATGCAATTTTAATTTAAAAAAAAAAACATTTCATCATTGCATTTCTAATTATATTAAACTTGTTTCTCATCATCTTTTCTCTTAACAGGAAATTTACATTTAATTTGCAAAATTTGATGTATTTTTCCCCCCTTTGCAGAAAAAATAATTGATGTTGGTATCTACCTAATTGACGTTATCCTTAAACTTCCAACAACAGAAAAATACAGGGGAAATCTAAATAATTTATCTTGATTTCTGTATAAATCATTTGGCAGAATAAAATAAATGGCTTTATTAAAGAAATATCAGATTCATAGATGTATGTACGTATGTACGATTATGTACAAGAGCCGCAGCATTAATTTAATCTTCTTAGAGCTTGATTATTTGTTTAGTGAAATAACCTTAATTATTGCAAACAAGAAATGGAAAAGTATTTTATTCACGCGTGTTGATATTTGTAATTAATGATTAGGTTAGGTAGCCTGGTTTTGAGGATTCCATTCGTTTTGATATAAAATGGGTCAGACAAACATATAACAGTGAGATTGTGTATAGTGTGATAAACAAATATTCATCACACCTTCAGTTTTGAATAATGTTTCACTATACATAAGATGTCAGGACTTATAATTATGCACATGTTCTATAATATTTTATTGACACAATCAAATTGGAGCTTGATGATTTATCATTCCTTTTTCTACTTAAATGTACATACATATGTACATATGTATTATGTATGTATGATAGTTAAATACGTATATAATTGCATTTCACTCGACAGTTTTCCTTATCTTCGAGAATTGGAAATTGGCCAGTCTCCTTGAATCTGATCCTTCTATGTCAATAAATTTCAAAAAATACCTTCGCTTTTCACGTTCTAAATTTTATTAAATGGTAACTCAATTCGAGGAAAGTTTTGAATACACAAGCTTGGTGACATGCTCCTCTTTCCAACGGTATACCCAACTTTGCATACAAAAGTTATTGACAAAAATCCAAATTTAAGGTTAAAATTGCTATATCTGTGTGTTTATACGCGTCATAGAAGATAGGAGTCAAATTTGCAATTTTTTCAGTATTCTGATTGCGGATTACAAACATCGTCCTTTACAGAGTCTTAGCCTTTTATGTCATACCCTTCCTTGAGATGAGCGGCTTTAAAAAACTTTTACTTTGACCTCTCTATACTACCGACGAAGCTTATCAACGGAGATATAATCTCTTTATTTTTTTTTAAAAGTTCGTGTGATTTGGGTTACCTGGATGGCTCGAGTTTCAGTATTGTCATCCAGGGAACCTCAATTCGCATATCACTTTTTTTAACTTAAAAATCTTACGTTTAGGCATTAAAGCCAACCCAGGGTCGACTTTGCTTTGTAGGGAAACCCAAAGAGTTAACAACAAAAACCTGGCTATTTTGATTCTTTAAAGATGTCGAAAAAAGCGGTGTTATTAACTTTAAGGTTCCAATCTAAGTTCAAAAACCTTTAACTAAAACTATAAACCATCAACATTAATATCTACCAATACTTTATTTCACAAGTTAAAAATACGTTTTGAGTGTTGCTTGTTATTATCATGAAATTTTTGGTTCATTTGGACAGTAAAATTATTTTTTCCTCTCGAACTAAGAGGTTGAAGTTCAGCAGATCAGTATCGCCAAGTTTTCAAATATCTTGGATCAATAGTAGCAGCCGATTTATATGAAGTATTGCACTTTGTCTTTTCCTCAATAATCTGCAACCCCAGATTTTGTACCGTCTCCTTGCTTGTTTAGTTCTCCCGTATCCTGCTGGCCCTATAGTGTGTAGAAAAAGGTAAATTTCCTTTGATTTACTTTCCATACCAACTTTGGCAATTTTTTGGACAGCTGCATTTTTAGAAACTTTAATTCTGTCTTCTCTATAACCTCTGAACCTGAACTAACTCTTTAATACATTCAATTTTTTGACATGAACTATCTATGCTTTTTTTAATTTGGGGGATAATTCAAATCGCACAGAACTGAAGATTTGTTTTCTCTTTGTCAATCCTTTTTGTATTAATAGTGAAGCAGTGAAGTAGGATTTTCCAAAAAAAACAATCCCCAGTAGTAAGATTTGTTTTGTTGTATTCATGCCTATTACCGATGTCGTGTCGTTTTTTCGACAGCTCTCGTTTCCTTTGTCGTGTCGTTTTTCAAGTGGCATTCCATAACTTTTTCGACACGACAAATCTGTAGTAGATTTTTAAACGACAAAAAAGGAATACATATCTGTCAAACTCGATAGAAATTGAGAAAAAAAATAAAAATCAGTGGCCAGCAACAAACAAGTGTATAATTTAATTTGATTAAAAATAAAATGATAAGTTTGGAAATGTTTTATAATACAAGTAGCGATAGTGACGAGGATGAAGAAGGAGAAATTCAGAGTTTAAAAAAGCCCTATTAATAATAAAAAGAAACCAAATAAGGCAAACCTCAAATCCTTTTGATTTGCCTTATTCAAAGTGAGTTCACATTTAATTCAATTTAATTAAACGAAACTTTTGTACGCTTCATAGATTGAAGCAGTACTTTATATTATCAAAGGAAGCTTTCAAAAATGTGTTGGATAACCTAAAGACAAACTACCGATTCCAAAACGTTCATCATCCATCCCAATAATTCTGTGGCTCGGAGTTACTTTAAAAATTTTAGCTGACCAACACGCCGCTGGCGCTGGAAACGACTTCAATTTGGGATTGGCTCAACCAAAAGTCAGCAAATTCTTTAAAGAAATTATTTAATTGTTATGTTTATGATAAATCAAATAACAATACATTTTACAAAATAGATTAATAAACAAGAATACTTACTGTTTTACTCTGTCGTGAACAAATTTCTGAACGAGATATACTGTCGTTTTTTCCATCATCGTCGTTTTTTTTCGTCTTACAGAATGCAAAATGAAAACCTTCACCGACGTTTGACGTTTACACACGACAGCAAAACGAGCGACAAAAGTTAAAAACGACAAATGGAATACCGATTGAGTCGTGTCGTATATTTTGCTGTCGTTTACGACATCGGTAATAGGGGTGATTATGTATTTGTTTTTGACAGATCTCAAAACAAAAGTCAAAGGGTCTGTTCGCAGACTTTAGTTAGTTTTGGATTTCTCGACAGCGTTTTTCATCGTTAGTAATTCTTATATGTAGCTGTTTAACTAAAGTATGAAACCAAGAGTTACTAAAATTAGACAGCTAAAACTTTGTATGTTGCTGCTACAAAAACGTCTTGGTTTAGGAAAGATTACATAGCTTTCTATGTATGTCATCAACACTATACAAAACGCAACGTTTTTCTAGCGATAGAATTTTCAATTTTGTCGCGTTTTTGTTTTGAGTTCGTTTGGATGCAGATGATAAAATATGAAATCTCAAAAAGTGCAGGAAACGGTAAAAGGAGTAAACTCTCAGTGACAAATTAAAAATGCTAAACAAGTACGCGTGGCGTGATGGTTAGTGCGTTGGACTGTCATGCCAAAGGTCTAGGGTTCGATCCCTGCATGTGCTATCTGAAAGTTTTGACAGGTACTGGAATTGACAAATCCTCCAAGAGTTGTTCTTGTCATGAAAAGTGCTTTCTCAAAAATATAGCATCCATCCCTGTCATTACTCGCGCACAGGAATGGTTGAGAGTTGTAACTATTTAACACCAAAAATTAAAAAAGTAAAATTCACTGCATTTCGGTTTACTACAAAATAAATTTAACCTATAGGGTAGAAGGAGGACCCTTTGCCATAGGGGTACCTTTGCCAGTTGGACTTTTAAGTCGAAAAAACAAAATATAAAATATCAAAAAATCGGTTTTTATTGCACATCCCTGTATAGAAACTTCTGACAAAGTTTGGAAGTTCTCCGCTTGACACCAACCAAGTTGGACGTGAGTGTTGTTTTTGGAAGCGCCGCTAACAAAATAACAAGATAAGTAATTTTCGTAAATTTCCATTTTTTTTTGTTATTCAATATATTTTCTTTATTACTTATTACAGTATATTTCTTGTGGTAAATAGTTTTGGTTAACATTAGTTTATTAAAAGGAACGAAAGTTATAAACAATTTTTCATAAAAACAGGTAGTGGGGAGCCTTTGCCAATTTTTCGTGGGTAGGTTTTGCCTGGCAAAGGCACCCCATGATGTGGCTTTGCCATTGATAAATGCACCCCATGATGTGCCATTGCCATTGGCAAAGGCATCCCAAGACGTGGATTTGCCATTGGCAAAGGCACCCCATGATGCTGCTTTGCCATAGGATTTGCTGTTGATTTTAGACTAGTTGCGCACTTGCAATTAGGTTTTAGTAACTAAACGGTTTTATCGCTAGTTTTATTTAGTAAACCCAAAAATCAATCCTATTTTAAAGTTTTTCGCGGCAATGCAGCTGTGAACTTAAAGTACAAAGCATTGAATGGATTTGTATTTAATTAAAATTTATTTTAAACCAATAGATATTAAATAAAATACCGACTCAAAATGAAACACAAAGACTGAATTATAAAAATTTAAGATACTTTTAAATTAATAAATATCTTTTGTTACCTTTTTAAAATGTTAAGTGTTTTTTTTATTTACTGACTTTGATATTTAGGTACCTGGCAAACGGTCCCCATCCCCATGGTAAAGCATCCCTACTGGGGAGGCTTTGCCATTTCAATTTTTTTATTTTTTTATTAAATATTAAAAATATAAATCATTAAAATATAAAGATGAATTGTACTTTAAAATGAAGATAATATAGAAGGGAACATTTTAGATAGCCAGAAAACTGAAAACGGGCTAAAAGCTTTGTGTAAGGTCAAATTCCCGAAATCATGGCAAATGCTCCCCAGTCTACCCTACTTTAGCCTCAGCAAAATGCGGTGGTTATGCTATTAAATTGTAGCTTATATGAAACGTTTTTGGAGGTTTGACATAGCGCCATCTATTGAATACTTACTCAATCCAGTAGATAATGACGCCATCTGTTAAAATCGTTTGCAGCTAACAGATAATTGTGACTGTCAAATAATAGACAAATAAATTTTCAATAAAATAATATTGCGATCATAAATTGAAATGTAAGTTATCCTATCTTTCAAGTTGGATCAAACTACACACGGTGTACAGTTTGATTAAAATTGGTTAAATTGTTTAGGCGTCCATTGCGGACAAACAACGTGAAACGTAATTTATATGTATATTAAAGTAATGAAATTTCAAATCGGTGACTGAATTCAAGAAAAAAAATTGTAAAAAAGTTATACAAGTTTGAAAACATTATCTGGCCACGTTTTATTGGTAAGTGAATACGCTACTGAGTAAAATTTTACAAGGAAAACAACAACACCTGATAAGTGAACAAAAATAAGCTAGTAACCAAAAAAGTATTTTAGTGAAGATACAGTTTCGGCTAGTTAAATGTAGGTGGCAGTCAATTGGTGTAAGAAATATTTAAAAGTTGGCAAACATGAGGGTATGTTCGGTGATAAAAACATATACCTATATTTTGTGCACTTTGCCTGCATTACAAAGTGCAACCGTTCCACAAATTTTAAAGCAAACATTTATTTGGTTGAAATTATCAAAAGAAAATTTAGCAATATGATAAGAGATAGTAAAATGTTAAAATCGTTTAAAATTAGCTAAACCATCTCCTTAACTTAGCAAATTGCTAAAAATGGGTTTAACAATTTGGTAAATCGTTTTAAGTTTTGCGCCAGTGTCTTTAATCATAACATATTATGAAAACATTATTGAAATATACTTGTTCTCATTACAAAGCTGCTTCCATAAATGTATGGTTGAGAAAGTCTGACGAATGTATAACTTTCATAAATGCAAATGACAAATGTCAGATTTTCATAAAAGCAAAACACAAATATTTGCAGCACAAATGTGCAACTATAAAAACTCACATGCAAAAATATTTTATTTGACTTTAATATGATTGCAATTGATCACATGTAAGCAAAATGAATATGGCATTAAGTAGAATAAGTTGGTAATTATGACACTGCAGGCAACTTAAAGTAACTTCTCGAAATTTTTATTTAGTATTTCTTTATAATTTCATGTTGAATTTTGTCTTCTAATATCTAATTTATTGAATAAAAAGAATAAAAGAATGTGTACTATCCAAATAATGGTATTTATAATAAATTCTATAATAATTTAAAGAAAATTGTGAATCACGATTATTCAACTGGTCTTTAAAGTTGTCGGAAACTTAGTTCCATAGTTTTCCCTCTTCTATACAAGCCAATGAAATTGAACATTGAGTTGCTCAGGTGGTCAACTTTAAGCTGTAAGTCTTACAACAAAATCAATATATTTTTAAAGTCTTTACTAAAAATATAAGTAAGAAAAATTCTAAACCAACTCGGTGTGCATTTACATGCAAACTTCGACTCCACTAGCATTTTCATGCATTTTGCACCTAGATCCAACAATTTGCATGGTTACACATTTTTCGAAAAGTGTTCATATTTAGTAACAACAGTAAAAAAAACATGATATTAAACGTAAAACGACGGAAAAAAAACATAACCTACCTTAAAAGTAAGTTAGTCTTATTATATTTTTCTTAAGAAAGTAATGTGATATGTACAAACAAACCTATTGTTGTTAACCATCAATCAAGCACGTGATTTTATTGAAATGTTTACAGGATATTTTTCCGGAAATAAACCTGAACTACTAACATGTCTACAAAACGATTCAAACTAAATTCAAAAATTAACTTATTACCATTACAAAAATATAAATATCTTCATATAAAGGCGCTTAACAAACAGTTGCGCCTTATAATCACCGACAGAAAAGTACGTCCCTGTTACAAAAAACCGAAATTTGACATAATAGTGCATTACAATTATATTCCAAAAAAAAGTGTTTGCTATTTTTCAAAAATGTAATGGTTTTTTAGTTTATTTAGAGTGAAAATTGTGTTGTTTGATTAGTGATTAGTTAAAATATAATCAATTTACATTATTTTATTTCATCAAAAACATAAATGAACTAGCCTGTAAAAAGAAATGCTTTTATCCTCCTTTTTCGGTTTCCGAAAATATACAATGAAGGAAAAACGATATTCTCTTCAAAACTATTTTCTATTATCTGAAACGGTGTTTTTTACATCTGGTAAAAGTTTGAAAAAAAATCAATTGACAGTTTTCTTACAAAAAATAAAAAATTCTTCCAAAAGTTGGTAAAAAGTGTTTTTTGACTTGAATATCTCGAGAATGAGCACCGATATTGACTTCAAACTTAGTTATGTTTATACAAAATACAATTATTAATATATGCTACAATTTTTAAAAAATATCGAATTGACAGTCTTTTTACAAAAAAAAAGAGGCTGGGTGCGACCCACACTGATAACTCCCATTATGCATAATTTGAAAACTTGGCGTTCCTGATAATAATTGATTCACTTTTCATGTTAGTTGATAACAATTTTATGAACATATAAAATCTCTGATATATTGAATCTGAAAACAATATTTACCAATTTTTTTAGAAATATTTGTAGTTCTGTATTTATTGTGAAAATTTCAATTTAATATTCGTCAATATTTTACAATTTTTTAGGTATTGACAAATGCATTACGAGTAGGTTGAAAATAAATTACATTTGAAGTCAATATCATTGTTTGTATTGATGATATTTAAGTCGAAAAACCATTTATGACACTTTTCTGTAAACCTCAGTTTTAATTTTATATTTTAGTAAAAAAAACTGTGATTTCTACATTTGTCAAAAATATATCATAAGTTTACAATTCTATTATGCAAAAAATAAAACAAATTCAAAGTTAAAATGATTGACCACTCTGGAAATATTCAAGCCAAGAAACTACTTTTGACATTTTTTATTTTTTGTAAAAAAACTGTCAGTTCCATATTTGTCGAAATTGTAGCGTATATTAATAATTGTATTTTGTTTAAGCTAAAAAAAATTTGAATTCAATATCGTTGCCTATTCTCGTGATATTCAAGTCAAAAAACATTTTTTACCAACTTTTGGTAGAATTTTTTGTACTTTTTTATTTTTTGTAAAAAAACTGTCAATTCAATTTTTTCAAAAATTTTATTTAGATGTCAAAGACTACATTTCACATAATAAGAAAATGTTTTGAAGATGATATCATTTTTCCTTCATTGTATATTTGCGCGCCAAAAATTTTTTAGTTTTTACTTTTTAAAAAAATAACGGTATGTAAAATTATTTTCAAATTTACACCAAACCTGTGTCACATTGCAATCTACACAATAAAATTTATTTGAAGTCAATAGCATTATTCGTTCCTGTGATATTTGCGACAAACCAAAATTTTCACTTGTTTTAAAAACTGCTATAGTGGAAAAACAGTTAGACAAATTTTTACAAAAGTTCTTTTCAGCTTCTTTTGAAGTTATAACCTATCGAACAAAATTTAATTGGAATCGATATCTCTACTGGTTCTTGAGATATCGTTAACGAAAAAGGGTATCTTGAACGAACGAACGTACGAACGTACGTACACACACACACACAGACATCTCTCTACAAATGACAAATTTAGATTCTAGGAACCATAAAACGTCCAGATTTGTCAAAAATTTCAATTTGACAAATCGGACCGATTACAATAACTCCCTATGGGAATTTTAAACATATGGTACTTTTTTGACACATATCGAATTGGCAGTTTTTTTAGGAAAAATAAAAAACCAAAACTGAAATTTACCGAAAAGTGTCAAAAATTGTTTTTCGGCTTATATATCATCACAACAAGCAATAATATTGACTTCAAATATATTTTATTTAACATAATGCATTTTTCAAAACCTGAAAAACGATAAAATATTGACGAATATCAAATTGACATTTTTCAACAAATACAAAACTACAAAAAGTTAAGAAAAATTTGTAAATATTGTTTTTCCGCTTCAACATCTCTGACAATTATTTGTTAGTAAAATTGTTACCAATTTGCATCAAAAGTAAAGCAGTATTAGAAACGCCAAGTTTTCAAATTATGCATAATGGGAAGTTATCAGTGTGGGTCGCACCCAGCCTCTTTTTTGTTGATTAAATTAAAGATTTGACATTTAAGACCCTTAACTATGTATACATACACTACATAGTATGTGAGAATTTACACTTCCTTGTCTTCCTTCTTCTAAGGTTGGATCCTACTTCTACTTTTATCGGCAGTGAGGATGTTTTATTTTTACTACGTGTAGAATCTTACTTCACTTCAGATATACTACACCTACTCCGTTAAGAGTAAATATAGGTTCAGTCTATAAATCAACAAACAAAAAATGCATAGCTATTAATTTTGACACTTACCTTAAAACCAAACCACTTTTATGTTGCTAAAAATTGTTCCATATTATTTTCATATATTTTATCTTTATCTTTAATTTTGCTACTAGTAATTAGTTTACAAAATATTTATTTTTATTTTAATACTTCTTATCAAATAAATTGCTTTAATTTTACATTCAAACTTATAATAATAATAATAGCATATGGAAATAAATACTAAAATAATTTTTAAATTACACAAAGACTTCACATACGTATATGTATATAAATATTTAAGAAAAATAATAAATAAATAGTGTGAAATGGCCTTAAAACTAAAATGAACCTTTTTCAACAAAAAAAAAAACTTATATTCAAATCGAATGATTTTAACAATTTCGAAACGTGTTGTTTTTTTGTTTGAGTAGTTTTTAATTTCCAAGCAAATATAATTTAAACAAATAAAAAATAAATCAAGCTGTCGACAACTAAATCGGAGGAAATTCCAACTGAAATAAATTATTATTTGTATAATAATGGGTGGAGCCACTAGCGACTAGCGTTAGCTTCTAGTTCTTAGAGTCTAGCGGGGAATATGTGCGATTTTGATAAACAGCGAATAAGGTCATTTTTGAGACTTGAAAATTGCTTAAATGGATGACGGATGGGGCAGCTGGCTGACGCTGACGATGACGATGGGAAACTTATGCTTTATATTTGAATGTGTTCCAACTCTTAATTTGTACAAAATCTAAGTTTTATAAATGAAGCATTATACATTCCGGGTTTTGTTTTTTAAATAGCAATGGTGTCGTGGGTGGTTTGCGAAAGCGTTCATGATTATGGCTAAATGAAGAGGAATGCGATATAAGATGACGCATCGTTCGAACCGAAATGTCCAAATCCGTTGCCACTAATGAAAGCTATACCATATACATATTTTAAAAAAAGGCATTTTGTATGTATACTGTGTGTAGAGAGATGTGATGAGGTTTTCTATTTCGATTATTTATTGTTTTGTTTATTATTATGAATATCGAAACGTTAATTCTTGGATTTTTTCAACATCACCCCAAACCTGAACAGAATCGATTTCATTTAAATCATATTCGAGCGGATAGAAGGAGATGAGATTTCTCGAATGTTCGTCTTCTACCAAATAGGTGTAGACATTGCCGCCTGTGAAAGCAAATTCGAGGGCAAATCCAGGCCCTGAAATAGATGAAGATGATTTTGAGTTATCGTCGTTTGTAAATTTTGAGTAATTCAAAGCTAAATGGACTTTTAACGGACCATCAGAAACTGGCCATTCTTTTATTTGTTCATCCATCCAGTCGCCATTCCTTTTGCTATTTTCGACGACTATATTTTCGGAAAATATTGTTTTAAAATGATAGGCAATATCTTCGGGATTTGGACTGGTTCCAGTGACAAAATTTATTGAAAATCTGAAAATAAAAGAAAAATGAAGAAATTAGTATGTATAGGTATTCATTTTTAAATAAAATGGTCACTTTTCAATGCTATGTCTTTGACATTTAACAAGGAAAAATTAAAATGCTATAAGTACTAAAATTCATTACCTACAAAAATGGTGAAAAAGTTGACAAAACTAAAGAACGAAAAAGGTAGTCAAACTGACGAATCGAACCTGTATGTTTTTTGTTCTTTTTTCTATAGTTTAATAGTTGAGAATGTTAAACTTGGCATTTCTGTTCAGTATAAGGTTTGACAATTAATTGTGAACCGTTTACCACCACAATAATGCTTCCAAATTGTGGAAATTTTGCGATTTATATGCTGCAGCTGGCAACATCACGGTTATTATATTTCTTGAGAAGGAGCTACCGTTAAAGTGGATAGCGAGCGCTATTAAGCCATGTTGACTGATTTTTTGTTTCCAAAAATTAATCAGCTTAACATCGACTAAATTCGATTCCAATAAGACGGCAACGATGGTGGCGTAACTTAATCATCAATTTATTGCAAAATCAATTTGGTGATAGCTTTATTTCCAGAAGTGATCCTATTAGCTGGTCCCCTCTTTCGTGTGACAGGTGACTCTATTTATGGGACTACATATATTAAGTAATTGGTTTATGCTGACAATTCAGCAACTCTTAAAGCACTGAAAGCCTTCAATAGTCAAGCCAACATTGAAGCCAGTTTTATTGGAAAAAGTAAAGTACAAAATTGGACCGCGGTAAACATTATGCAGAAAGTCATATTTAAATATTAAATGCCATAAAAAAAACTGAGACACAAAATTTCAAATCTCAATCTTCTTAACAAACACCCCACAATATATGCATTTACTTCCTTAAAATAGTCCTTTCTAGAATGTTAAGAATACTTTACCCTGTAAGTTCTTCATGTAAGAAAAATGCAAAATCGATTTCAAAATTGATTAACTGTATATAGACCCACCAAAATCTTCTTTTCTTCATCACATCACAGTTTAATTAATTTGATTCTTTATTATATACTGATCAAGTTGATTACATTCATCACTGAGTATAAATATAGGTAAATTTATTTTGGAATAATTTATTTACAAATTGTAACGATTTTGTCTGTTTTAAAAGAGTTGTCTTCACATTCATGGTCATATAAACACACGTACATATGAACGGAAAATGAAATATAAATATGCTCAAAATTGCTAAATATGTTTTTTAATAAGATTGTAATACAAAAATTGTTTATTACTTATACTTAACATATTTAAGAATTTTTATTATAAAGCTAATTAAAAAGGGCACTGGTGACGTATGTGTAACATTTTTTTTTTTGAATGGTGATTTGGTATAGGGCGGAGTTCAGTGTCTATTCTCAATATTCAAATATAATTAAAATATTGTGTTTGGTATAACCAACTCGTATTGTAGGTACTACATATAATTACAAATACAGAAATCACATAGAAAGGTTTCTAAACATTAGAATTCAAATCCCTTATGATTCAAGAATAAGTAAGGGGTTTTACAATAAGAAGTCTTACTTTGAATCGCCCATTATTTGGGTAGATGTCACCTTTGAAGCTGTAATTTTTTGACATTTGATAAGTAGAAACTAACGCCATATAAATGGAACGATACACTCTTCAACAACACATTGAAATTATTAAAATTCACTATAAACATGATCCGAACCATGTTATCTCTCGGAGGGGTGATCACAATTGGCCACTTTACCTTGCGACTTCTTCATATGGGTCTACGTGAAAGATAAGGTCTACGAAAACAGCCCAGCATCGATTCAAGACCTCAAAGATGGAAATCGTGCAACTATTGAGGGTATACCTTTGCGATTTGGTGATAGCAAATTTCATGAAAAGGGTACGGTCCTGTAAGCATAGCCGAGGGGGTCATTTGACTAATATTGTTTTTCATCACTAATGTCATACTTTTCTCTTTAAATCGAAATAAACATCCGTTCATTTATGTCAAAAATTGTCATTTTTATTTGAATATCTTTTAGATTCTCAATAAAAGAAAAAGCCTTTATCAAGCATTCGTAAAGAAAACATGACAACTATGTAAAAAACAAGTGACAAATTGATTAATTTGTCAACATTTAGTTCCATTTCAGCCAAAAGCTAGTTTTCGGAGCGAATTGTAGGCATATCAGTTAATTTAACGCTTTAAAATCGCATATTTTAAAAATATGTCATGATAACTTATTTATCACAAAAACATATAAATGAGTTCATAATTGTACATTCATAGGTAAAGTGATGATAGTACTTCATCAAAAAATAATCTTTAAGAAGAACTATTTTTATAATACTCAAATTTTTTTAAAAACAAACAAAACAATAACACGTACTTATGTTAAAAAATTCCTACGTGGTTTTAATCTACTTAGAGTTCTGTATCTAAAGCTTAACAATAATAATAAATATTTTGTGAATCACTTTCAATTAAGAAACATTTAACTGATTATAATATTGATATCTTCTTATCTAACCGATAAAAATATACAATCTTCAATTTATCTGTTGAAAAAAACAAATCTAACAATACCACATGGAATTTATGGAAAGACAAAATGAGGTAAAACCGATTTAGATACTACACAGGTAACACTTGTTTTTTTTTTTTTTGTGTATTGTTTGGAATTAAATATAGAATTTTAAAATAAATAGCTAATAGCATTTTTTTCAATAAAATCATGATTCATAAATATGATGGTTTATTATTTTTTGGTCAAAGTGTATTGGCAAAATAAACATTGTCGAGGAGATATCTATCATTATTTTTTGTTCTTATAGATTTTAATTAATTGTTTAAATTAAAAAGAAATCATCAACAAGCACCGGTTGTTGACTTTCCTTCAATGTTATATCATTTGTCTTCTATCGACAAAATTATTTTTTTTTTTTTTTTAATTTGAATAAAACTTGTCGCCACCCGTCACGATCTAAATTAAACAATTAATTTTTTTTATTTAATCATTTATTTCTTGAATTATGTTAATTTGAAACTTTTGACTCGATATATTCTTTAGAGGATAAATCAATTAAAAAAGAAAATAATGCATTAATTTTTTTTAAGCATATAAATGGTATTTATATTGAACAATAAAAATTAAATTATTCCCGGCACAATATTAAATTGGTTATTTTGTGGGAATAATATATAATAATACAACATACATATATGTCTATAAGAATGATTGAATTTCCAACAAATCTAATATACTCGTTCTTCAATGCGGAGCAATAATCTTTAGCAAAAACGTTATAAAGAATTTCAATTAAAAAAAAACATTGATTGCTGTTTTTTCACTTTTATCATTGAAAGGCGTTTGTTCTTCACTAAATTAGACTTGAAAAAATAAATAACATTTTTAGGGTCATGGTTTGATAATGTCTTATCTAATAATGTCAATTTGATCTCAATGCCATTTTCATTCAAAATGACACCACCAAATCATCTTGCACAAGAAAAAGTCATACAAATATCACAGTCAAATATCTTCGCCTTACAACCACCAGAGCGTTACTACATTTTTGACGATTTTTGAATACATAGTATGGGTTTGGCACTTTTTTGAAAATAAAGCGTTCCATAATTATGACAGGAGTTATCACCAAACGAATCAACACATCTTCCATAAAAAAATCGACTCTCTATAAAATTTAACACTTTAGACGTTTTGATTTTTTTTGTTTCTGAATGTCAAATATTACAAATCAGCTTAAAAGATTCGGTCCCTAATTTTTGACAATGTTTGGCTATCGAGGTCGGAAATTTGGATTATTAAAAACATATGCACATAAGTCCTAGTGTATATCTAGCTTCTTCTATAAAAAGAGAGTGGCATTATTAGTTACTACACTTATAAATGCCTGGACGGATTTCGATGATTCACACCAATTTAGACTGGATCTCCGACAAAAAAAAAATATAAAGAAAATTTATTTTACCATACATTTTTTATGAAGCGATCTTACAACTCCACCGTCCTTATGATAAATGACGTTTATTTTTACGTTACGTTGTCACATAATTTTTTGACAACTTTTTCTGATAATTTATTTTGCACTAAATTTGTGTGACAATTGTTTTGGTAGTAACTTTTTTGTTGTCACACATTAAAAACGAACATGATTTAAAATCCTGTTACTGGTATTGCCAGGAGATGGCGTTTTGTGTGTTAATTTTTTGACAGCTAATTCATTTACACAATCCTTCCATTGAATATTATTGTGCTGTGCAGACATGAGTAAAATAAATATCAATCGCTATCTATCTATGTACTGTACATATGCACATAATAATTAATTGATGTTCGTTTGTCTCGCAAAAATCGAGAACTGCTGAACCGATTTAGCTAATTTTGGTTTTGAACTATCTGTCACTCAGGAGTTTATCTTAAGGCGTCGAATTGGGCTAAGACGAAGTCTGCTGGGCCCGCTAGTTAAATTAAAATTAAATTTGGAGAGCCAATAATGTTTATAAAATTTGTATAAGGCTCCTAGCGTAAAAAAATAAAAATAGGATTCCGACGCCTTTAACAACAGTTATGTCTTTATGTTACATCGGTCTAACTACAACTCGCATGATACAGTCTTGAATCATATATGTAGAAATTTTCTTCAAACTTGGAGCTTAGAGTTTTTAACTAAAAAATAACATGTTTGATCTCAACTTTGATTTAAACCTTACTCTCGGTACTTCTTTAGATTAGTTTTTTCTTGAACGACTTTATCGATTTTGATTTAAAAATAAGAGAACCAAGTATTTTTTTATAATAAGTATCGAAACTTTTTTTAAATTAGAAGAATTTTTTTTTACAAGTTTTTGTTTAAGTTTTAAATATTTTTCTATCATTTCAAGATATACTTATAATTTTAAACCTATACTTAATTTTCATTGAGGTATAAATTAAATTAAAAATGTAATGAATCAAATCTAATAGAAAAAATGATTTCCTGTTATTTTTCTCAGTGTTTATTATTAAAAAAACATGATCAAAAAATAAAAAAACTGGATAAACATTGCTAAAAAAAAAGAAGAAGATAAATATAATAATTTCTGATTTTAAGGCAAAGGCGCCAGTTAAAATTATCATTTTGAGGAATATTAAGAATAAAAATTATGTCAACTTTTTAACAAAAGCTATGAAGATTCTTGTTGCTAAGATTTCCGCTCGTGACACTTGTCGCAGGCCCCATCGCGAACTAGATTTTTCACATTATTAATAAAATTTATGTTTTGTGATATACAACGTGACTGTATCTATATATACATTAATTTAAATTGATGTTAATCGAACTAGTATCAGGTTGTAGGGTTGACACTATGCTCAATAACAATAATTAATTTTTAAATGTCATTATTATGACCGACAGTTTTTGTAAATTAGTATTTAGAGAACTTGGCTCTATTTTTCAGATTTGAATTTTTGATGTATTAAACTAATGAGTAGGCAAAAGCAGGAGATTCTAGACTTCTAGACTCTAGAGTATCTTAGCGGGCAAGCAAATTGTAAGATTATGAGTTAATCGGAAGAGCGAAGTTAATCTGACATTTCTTGAACTAGTACAGATAAAAATCTTTTCTAAAAGAATGGTCCCATGAAAGTTATGAATTGACATAAAGCAACATTGAGTTCTAAGAAACTGTTGTCATAAAAACTTTGGAATAAACTTAGACCGTATTGAAGTGAGATAGAAATAGAATTACTAGAGAGACAATATGAGAATTGGACGTAGCTTATGATGATAAAGATAAAATAAAGAACGCCATTTATTACGCTTAGACTCTTCTTTTTTTTTCTTCTCCTTCTTAAAGACCTACTTTCAAGCTTTTTTTGACATTTGGAGTGAAATACTAAATGTTAAGACTAAAGTGTCAAATTTTATTGAATGACAGCTATGCAACTTCGATATAGAGTTTCAACATGATGTTTAGAAAATTCAAAATAATATGACGTTTATAATTTCGAGTAAAAATTTCACGAGCAAAAACGAGGCCGAAACGAGACATATTTTACGAGACCGATACTGACTGACATTTTTCGATTTAGAAATAACTAATAAAACATTGAACCCAAACGAAAAAAAAAACGCATTCTTATTTATTTTTGTACGTCAAAATGAGATCAATATTTCTTGAATACTCTGCAATGGCAACTCTCTCGTGTTGATTAATGATTTCCCCTTAAAATGTTTCATTCTAAAAATACCTGCAAAAATGCTGTTGTTTTAAATTTATTCTCTTCAACCCACGCATACGAGGTATATCTTATGAAATTATCGTAAAATCATTTCAGCAAATTGATTGGAAGTTTAAATTAAAAAAAAATGTTGGACTTTATTCACAACATAAAAAAAAATATTAAACCACAAAAGTTCGTTTTAGATAGTTAGCACGAACGAGTAATTATACAAAATTTTTACCTTTTCAAGTTAGAAGCTACGTCTTACCACCACCCGGGGGGAAAATTAGAAGGGAAGATGTTTATCTTGATAAATACATAGTTGCCGTGTATTTAAACATTTTTAAAATAGGATGTAAAATTAGCTTTGGGAATCCCATTTAAAAAAATACCTACTTAACTTAGATGCTAATGATAATTAAACAATCAGAAACGTCACGATATGGTGACAAGTCTGGTTTCTGGGATAGGGCAAAGAGTTGTATAGGTTTCTTTAATCAAATTAAAGCAGACTAATCAATTTTAATGAGTCTTATATGAATTATGATAGACAAATTTTTATTACTTGATCATCAAAGAATATGAATTAAGATTTTTTAAAGGGGGTTTATTTTAATTTGTTAATTAATCTTCTAATACATTAATTTATGTTCAGTGAACTGTTTTGATTGTTGAATATGAAAGAAGTTCAGTAAACAGCAACAAAATTGAGTGGGCTTATAGAAATTCTAAAATTTACATTCAATGAATAAAACTTGCACTAGAATGAATCTGACAGCTTGCCTTGTCAATGCAGGCATGTTTCAGAGGTAATTTAATCTTAAAGTTTATGAGAGAAGTAAATTAAAAATTTAAATATTAGCAAACTATAATTAACACCTCTTAATCGATTATAAACTTGTATATAGGTATCCCTAGTTGGTCATTTAGAAATGTTAAGGTGTTGTTTATAGATTATTTAGAATAAATCAGGTTTTGTTTAAAGCAATTTCCTATTTCAAATTGATCTATTTGTGTATGTATAAGATATGTAAATTTGACAGCTTAGACAGTTTCATGTAGAAGTCAAATTAAGCTACAATGAGTTAACGGGTTCACATTTGACTAATTTTTACATTTAATTTCGTTCCCATTCATTAAACTACGTTTTCACCGGGAAAGATGATTTGTCACAAATCTACTTGAAGTCTCGAAAATTTGTCATACAAATTTAAATCTTATTGAAATTTTCTTGAACATAAAAGTTTGTCAAATCAAACAAACTTTTTTTCGGAGAATACTTTCAGAACCCACCCATTTAAACGTCAATTTCTTTCGTTGACTGATAAAAACAAAACAAACGTCAAATTAATCTCTGAAATCTTAGTTTATTTTTTTGTGGAAATCTAATGTATCTCATGTGAGCTAGATAAATTGATAAGACGTCAAAATGACGTCTTTGAGTTCGTGTGAGTTTAAGTCCAAAATATTTCCCCTACTCAATGGACAAAAATTTCCCTATTTCAATTTCAATATTGATAATTAGTGAATTCACATTATTGATTATTATTATTTTTAAGGTAAAATTCATTTTTTGATACCTGAACAATCAGAGACTAGAAATTAGTTCCATCTTCAAGTATCAAAAATAAATAATAAAATCTTAAAAGAAATATTACGTTGATTGTGTAAAATTATATGACTCGCACAAAAATTGTAATTGAATCTACATACATACATAGACATACATATACATAATATGTATGTATGTATTTTCTTTCTTCTGCATTACTTAGTAAGAAATGTTTACAAAATTTGCATTGTAAGAAATGTAGTGAATCAAAAGATTAAAGATTTCAGCAGCGTTGCTCACTTTTTACAATGACAAGTAACTTTTTAAAATTATTTTAATAATTTTAAAGTTGGAATTTTATTTCAAGCCAAAAATTTCATTATGAATAACATATTTTATATACATACATATGCATATTTATAAAACCATTACCATAGATACTATACGGCTTTGACATAAGAGCGCTTGACTTTTTACTTAACTTCCAACATTTAATTTTTTGACAGCTTGTCAACTTACGTTATCCTTATGTCAACTGAAACTGAATGTTTCCAAATGAAAACCTATGACAGATCCTTTAAATGTTGCTTGTTATCAGAAACTCATAAATCTGTGTGCACATTGTGGTCATTTAAGCCCTCTAGTTTTGAGAGGAATAAAAAAATGATGAAACGTCAATGTGAGTCACATCTAAAGAGTTCAATGTGTGGATAAAATTCTTTCAAAAAATGTTTATACAATGAAAGATGTGTACTTTACAAAAATATTTGTTTACACAAAATCATAGAATATAAACCGACATATTAATTAATTACAGCACAATATAATCTCTTGATCTTATTTTGACAGTTCAATCGAAAATTGTTTATATATACCTACTTATTCGAAATCATGACACTTTCGGTTTTGTAAAAAAGAAACATGAAATTATTTAATATGAGAACAAATTTTTACAAAAAAAAACACACAAATAGAAAATCAAAGTAAAGGAATCCGTTTTTGAAATATTTCAATTATTTTCTTATGAACGACTTTATAACCCCAAAATGTCTCATAACTGAACTCTTTACACCACATTTACATTTATGTATCTTTTGACTCCAAGCGGTATATGTGAGAAACAAAATTGCCACAATTGGCAATCATCCTGCTGTAAAAAACATGTGTTTTCTGTTTTACTGTCACGGAAATATGTCCACACTTCTGCAGTGACAGTTCTATAAGCTTTCGAAACCATTATGCCACAGGATGAATTCAACTGTCATTATTTAAGTTTAAAAAAAGATCCCACAACATGGCAACATTTTAAATACGTACAAGGCACCTCAATAAAACACAAATAGACACGTGCACATTTCAATAATTTTCAAATCACAAGTAAACCCATTATTGGGGTATCAAAGATTAAACACCTTCACGGAATCTGTGTCTCATTATGTTAAACATCAAAGCCAATAAAATTACCGCATTCTTTCGGCGACCTCGATCATCATCATCATCGTCGTCGTCGTCCACAAGACTACAAACTTTTTTGGCACAAATGCGAAGATGATGTCATGAAGGCCCTTTGCCGTTTTGCCCACTCAGCCGATTACACGGCAAGCAGACAAGTAGACGGATAATTCTATCGATTTATTTCTGTTTTTTTTTTCATATCCGGCAAATAGCAGATTCTTTTTTTTTGGCTTTAAGCACACACAATTTTTTTTTTTTTATCTTAGGACTTACTCATATGCATCATCCTTAACGAGTCCTTTCAGCAGAACCTTGTCTCCTTCGTTGATTGATTGTGGAATGACGGCAATAAACGGTCGCGACATTTTTCAAAAACACTCGAATTATTATTTTTAAAATTAAAACAAAACAAAAAAAAAAACAAACAAACAAACAGGCCTTCAGTTGACGCGGCTTAGATCACTTTAGATTACTAAACTGAAGAACACAATCTTTTTCACTTTTATATGGTTTATAATCAATGATGAAATTATTTTTATTATGTTATCTTCAATTGGTTCAAATGTGGGTTTTGTTTGACGCCTTTCTTAGCAAAATCGTTGCTAAGTAATAATTGCAGTCCAAGTCAATTGGGGAGCGCTAAATGTATAAGCTTTAAAATGTTATTTCCTTTGCGACTTTTTTGAATTCCAGGAATATTAACACCCAGGAGATTTCCACTCGACCATCTAACGAATTGGCAAAGTATCGACAATCTGAAAGAATTCTTATCAGATTCCGTGTCTTAAATATGTATTATGACTTATTACGTCACAACTCGCAAAGTAATGAAGCAATAAGCTAAGCGAAATGACTCGGCGCGCGTTTTGTATTAATTTTTGATTCCTACACGGTCTAGAGTTCGGTCCGGGTGTACGAGTATATATGTATGTACATATAATATTATTTATTAGTCATTGGGTTAACACTCGGACTTGCCGCCGACCGACATCGACACTCAAATTCCTCTTTGAAATTCCACTTCCACCTGCAGACACAAAAGCCGGTTTGCCAGAAATTCAGTTGAGTTTTCGTCTTTCAAATTACCTTAGGAAGTGAAGTACACCCGGTATTCGGTTCGGTAATCAAACGTGACGAAATACACTCACTCGTGTTCGACTTGCGACTTGACCTAGGCTAAGAACGTACGGAGACTGATTTCTCAAGTATTTCCCCTTTGACGAGAAAGGTAAATTTTCCTAAACTCTATCGGCTGACGCCTTCGCCTTTGCCTTTGCCTTTGCTTTTGCTTTTGCTCGTCGTTTAATGTTCTTGTCAGTCTTCTATTGTGTTTGTCACTATATGAGAATCGGCATTCGACAATCCCATCCCACCCAGAAACGACGCGGCGCGGTCTCATGTGGAGAAAACTCTCATACAAAGCTTTAAGAATTCAAATTTTAAAGCTCTATTCATTAAGACTTTTTCAGACTACGGAACGATTTGGCCAATAATGTGACGAAAAATGGAATTGTGAGAAAATTTTTAATTCTAATAATAATGTCCAAGACTTTTAATTTTTGTATGAAAAACTGGAAAAGCTAAGTTTGTGTTGTTTTTGGGGAAAACTGGGAAAAAGTTTTATCAAAATCGAAAGAGTTGTTTTCGAGTGAATTTGGAAGAAAGTTAAATATTTTGTTTATTTTTTTTTCAAAGAAATTGCATGAAATCGATTATAACCCCATACTATAGGTTTAAATTTAAATTAAAATTTATAAGGAACAAAGTGCTCTTTTATACACCATTCCCAATAAATTGTACAAAGGCAGCTGCTGTAGAAAATGACAGTATATTTTCGGATATTTGAATATATCACCTGAATCAAAACTACAGACTTTACTTGCTGATGCTATAATAATGTAACTAAAAATAACTTAATGTCTTTAAATTGTATCCAACGGAGAAATCTCAACTGACAGCACTAGATTTTGACGTTTTAAGCCAAGTACGCAGATCGGGAAACATTTTTTCTCCCATAAAATTCTATCGAAGATTTTTTTTCTAGCATTACGGTATTCATACTTAAAACTGACCCGTTTGCATTTTTTAGTAAAGTGAAATTTTCATCATTTGCTGTCAAAAAACATACAAAAAATAAACTCAAGTTAAACGATACTTGATGAGGATTTCAAGTTATCAAACAAACATAAAAAGTCTCCACTTAGTTTTTAAGTAAAAATAATGTTCCTATCACTATTTTGCCAGACAAATTTTGACAACAGCAGTGACAAATCAAAATGGAATTTCTGGAGGAATATTATTAAATGAAACTAAAAATGGCAGATATAGAAAAAAAAAATCAAAAGACAAATAAAAAAAATTGTATCCTCTAGTAAAAAAAGTTGGGAAAGATAAATCTTTTCTTTGCCCGATCTGCGTACTAGACTTTAAAGTTTAAACGCAGCGTTTTTCATTATTTTTTTATACAGTTGGGAAAGATAAATCTTTTCTTTGCCCGATCTGCGTACTAGACTTTAAAGTTTAAACGCAGCGTTTTTCATTATTTTTTTAGAGCAGTTATTTGTTCATCTTTGCATAAAAAGAAATCCCTGAAAAGCTAGTCTTCTGGCCATCAATGTAAGAACTAATTTCAGGACCACTAAAATAGGCATATAGATGGACATACCAGTAGAACATTAAAGATTGAATGCTTTAATAGTATTTAGATTTCGTTTATAAAATAAAACAAAAAGTTTTATGTTAATACAAATATTTAAACAAAATTAACTACGTTTAAGCAATTAACGAACTCACCCAGCAAAAACAAACATGCCATTAAAAGAAATCTGAATAATAATTCTCTAATTTCCAACTCTGATTTCTTATCTCAATAAAATTTAAACTGCATTTGTTTTACGAAATCACTCCACAAAAACGAGTCACATCGAAATATGTACACCAAAGTGAATTTGCACAAAAACAATCTACCAGAAGATTACATGTTCTGACTCCTAGATGTCGCAGCAAATTCCTACTCCACGAACATACCCATTTGTACACTGAACTGAAAACGCCTACAATAGTGACGTATTGCAAGCGACCAATAAAAAATCGACAAGTTCGTTCACTTCAATGATGTGTCAATTTCATATAGTTCATTTCTAATTTTCACCGGTTGTCCAAGTGGAAGTCATCGCAAATGTATGCTTGCTCATGAAAAACTTACAAGCATTTTCGCATTCACATTTCCTCGTTTAAATTTAAAGTAATTTGTTTATTAATATTTGTATTTGTTTGATCAACATTGTGTTATTGAATATCCCACTGGAAGCAACTCATTCGCATCGCTTCAATAATTGCCTTAGAAAAATTAAAACATTAAAAAAAAAAAACAACTGCCTGGAGTCTAGCACAACCTAACTTAACAATTTTAAACCACATTTTTAATTTATTTGAAAATGAAATCACAAATATTAATTGCATTATTAGTTGTAATCATCACACAGACTACCAATGGTCTGAAGGAGGAAGATTGTGAAGGTAAGTCGAGTGAAAATTTGGAATAAAAAGGCAAACTAGCAGCTTTCTCGGCCTACTTTCAGTGTGTGTCAAGACTGTCCGCCGTTTCGCGGAAACTCTCAGTGATGCCACGAAGAAAGACTTCAAGAAAATCGAAGGAGAATTTAAGAATTTCTGTAAATCCCAGAAGAACAAAGAACAGAGATTCGTAAGCTATTTCCGCCCCCGCCTTCATGAAATATGTGGAAACTGATTTTTTTTTTGTTATTTCTTTAGTGCTACTACCTTGGAGGTCTCGAAGAGTCGGCTACAGGAATCCTAAATGAACTCACAAAGCCCCTAAGTTGGTCAATGCCAGCTGAAAAGGTTTGCGAGAAACTGAAGAAGATGGACGCACAGATCTGTGACCTTCGTTATGGTATTACAGAGAAACGTTGAAACGGCACCTACAACGAGTTAAATTTGTTTATATATTTGCAGAGAAACAAATCGATTTGAGTGCTGTTGATCTGAAAAAATTGAAAGTTCGTGATCTTAAGAAGATCCTAGCCGATTGGGACGAGACCTGTGATGGATGTCTAGAGAAGTCTGACTTCATTAAGAGAATAGAAGAACTTAAGCCCAAATATGTACGCAATGAGTTATAAGAATAAACCTACCGCATTCGTAAGATAAGAACTTTGCTTTTTTGATTATTTTTGTTCAATGAGGTTTTCAAATTCATAGTAAGGATTCCATCAGCTCTTTGTTACATATAAATAATTATTTATTTCTGTCATGAATTTTGTAATAATTGAGTGAGCAACAATAAAACTAGTGAACAAAAATTTTAATGAAATTATTTAAAGAAAATTAAATCCGACGAAACCTTAGGTTCTAACTAATGTGAATGGAATTGAGTTTAGAATTTTAGATGATTCCAAGTAAATGTAGCCAAATAAAGGCGATTGTTTTGCTTAGATGAGAAGTCAAGAAGAGAGTTTCAATAAAGTGAACTTTGTTTTATTGGTGTAAAACTAGCCATAAAACAATAAGTTATTTTGCTCCGAGCTAACTTTTCTGAGTGGATTTCTAATTTGTTGGCTCTATAGAGTTATACAAGACTGGGTTCTTTCAAAATCAAAACCAAGGCTGATAAACCCTGTCTTGTGAGGCAATTTGGATCGCTTCATCATGTATCTATGTTCAACTTAAATGCGGAAACAAGAAGCAACGGGAAATCGAAACCTTCGGCGATAATCTGTATTTTGATAAATTTTCTATTCCAAATATTTGTTAACTTCTAGCGGCTCGTCCTGTCCCGACATCGCACGGGATAAATAGATAAATAATAGAAAAGCACATCATATTAATGTATTCGAATTACGATAAGAAACAGCTACTTCAAATTTACATAACATTATTGGTCAACAAATAGCAAATTAAAATTTTGTGTGAGCTTTTGTTAGTTTTTGAGTATAGTTTCTGGGGTTATCTTAGTTCACTCATTAATTATAATTTTTTTGAATTAATTAACGTTGTGCTTTTTTATGTTCCTGTCAAGCAATGCCCACAGATTCTAAATGACTTTCATTTCCAGTAACTGTGCAGGCAGTTTCATTAAATGATTACAGTGCCATGAGCCTGCTTTATGCTTAGGATCAAAGTCTGGATAATATTAAAATTAATTGCGCAAAAACTTCTCTGCGCTTTGTATAAAATTATTCTTCAAAATGGTCAAGTTCATAATTTTTTCCATGACATACAGTCTAAAACTATTAAGCTTAAGCTGCCGCTCTGCGTTTCCCTGTAGGCTTGATGTTTTCTTTTTTGAGTTCTGTATTATCTTCACGAAAATCAGTCCACCTGAACCAAAAATATGTTATTTGGACAGTGTTTAAGTAAGTGAAGTCCCTAGGTACATGGTCTCCGGCGAAGCTAAGAGTTTTTTTTTTTTTTTTTTTTTACTGAAATATGACTTTTTTCGAGCTGATCGAAATTGAAGACGTAGTTGGGAAAAACGTGGCATAATGTTTGTCACTGCACGACTTACCGAGTTTCTCAAATACCTGAGGAGCTATAGAGCCGATAATATTTGGTTTTGCTGCACTTTTGGAATAATTTTGCGCGTTCATCTGCTGAAGTGAATATTTTATTCGTTGTACGTCTAATGTACATATGTATAAGCTAAATTCATATTATATGTACATATATTATGTATGTTTAAATTTTCAACTCATTGTTAATTAGAATGAAGGAACATGGTTTTAAGAACGCGTGCCTTAAAAATTGCATTCTGCAATTTAAATGTATGAAATAAGCTGGATCAAATACTAAAATTATCTCCTCAACATCTTAATGTAGGTACTGTAATTGTATTTTTTTTGTCTGGGTTACATTCTCAAGTAGCATAGTTGTTAAAGATATTATAACAAGAATACATAGTTTTTATTGAGTGTGTGTCTCATTTAGGTTCAAAGAGCTTTCAATTTTCCATATCGAACTCGATCATTTAAACTGTCTGTTACCCAAACCCACTATATAATATGTAACATATGTTTCTATCGAATTTAAACAGAATATTATATTTAACACATCAGGACTGATAGTATTATAGTATTATTTAAATCTCGATTTGACCTTGAGTTGGCTTCTGGGAAATAAATATTAAAAGCTACTTACAATTAGTAAGACTTTTCTTTAAAAAGATTGCCATTTTCGTCAGTAAATGATGTCGATGTGTTGGCGTTTATGAAAATAAAGGTCACAAATTAGTGATTTATTATTGAAAGAAATAAAATATGAATGGTTCCTAAGCAAAGAATGGAAACAAGCGTTAATATGGAATATTTCATTTTCGGAGTTTTTTTTTTTTCTTCGAAAACTTGCTTTGTGCGAAGTAAATTATTATTCTCGAATAAAAATACAACCATATTTCTTTGGAAAAATGTTTCTCAATAACAATTTCATATATCCATATGAGGGAAGCTCTTGTACATCATTTTTGTTCAAGGTAGAGGTATATTCTGAAAAAACTGAAATTCTGAAAATATTGTATACAATACAATATGGAACGATAGTAGTGTAGTTATAGAATGATGGACATAATTCGTCCCTGAATTGGAATTGATCATATTAATGCGGCATTGTATTGAAAAATGTTAAAATTTTATGTTTTATATTCAGTACATAAGAAATCTTTTCAATTCTTCAGAAGTTTTATAAAACTGAGAGTGGTTAGTGTTAGTTTAAAACACAAATGAACCTATCCAAAATTCTGAATAGCTCAAGGGAAACATAATACAGATAAGAATACATACATAGATTAGATTATAATCACATAGATTTTTTAAGGATTTTGATAATCTCGTTTACAAGTTTAAATATAAGATGAAAAAGGGTTGCTGAGAGTATTTTTTGGTATTACGATTTTTTATGGTATCTGTTTATCTCATATTCGGCAAGATATAAAATGTGTTAATACTTTTCTTTCAGTTTAATCCTTAATTCCAAAAAAAAAAAAATAGTAGAACAAGTAACTCACGACGAATTAAAAAAAAAAAACATTTCAAATCTTACTGAATAGTTTAAATAAACGAAATCTTCCTCAAGGTCTTTTTTTACAAATATGAAAATAGAAAAAAAAATTCCAGGATATAGTAAATTAAAAATATTCGGTACATCGAGAGTTTTCTTTATTTTATTTTAATGTGTGAGTATTTTTATATATATTTTCATTAAGTTTAAAGTTCTACAACAGGGACAAGGTTTACATATTATTATTTGTTTTTTTTTACATTCTACTGATTTGTATAAACAATTAGAGTAATTAAGATTTCTAAATACAATAAATAATATATTTTTTTTAAATAGTTTTAATATTAAATATAAAAGTATAATGTTAACCAATTACAAAAAAAGTATTATTTAAAATTAATATTTAAAAAAAAAACTTAACGACGATATGGTTGCTTGTTGTAACGTCCTCTTGAACTTTCTTCAGAAAGGGCATAATACTCACTATAAACAACGCACCAGCAATATGTAAGTATAACTGAAATTAGAATAAGTATTTTATTAATAAAAATATATTTTTGCTTATACCATTTATTAATGAATATTTATTAATTTGAATAATGTCTTGCAGCTTCAGCAATAGAAAACGTTAACGTGCTTGAGAATATTTGTACAATGTACAACTTACAAAATATGAAAATAAACAAATGCACAAAGAAGTATTTCCTCAACTAACATAATTTAAACAAAAATAATCATCACTGCTTCAATTGTTAAAAGTAAAACCATTAATTGTCTGATCGTCTTTTCAACATTTGAAAAATAACTAAATTGTTATGGAAATAGAACTTTCGCACTTCCGGTTAAAAAGTTTCTCTCTAAATTTAAATCCACAAAACAAAAAAACTGTTCTACTTATTCATAGGTATTAACAATTTTTCGCACGCTTATAATTTGCAATTCAAAACCAAACAAATGATATCAAATTTAACAACTCACCGACACAAAGTAATCCAAATATAAGCCACAGCACACCGGTTAATACGAATCCATCAATAAAGAACATCACCGCTGTGTAGATTACTGAAATAAGCAGGCCAAGTGCGATCATAATTCCAAGCACAACCCATGGCAGCATAAGGTAATGATTTCTCTATAATAATTGTAATTATAAAATAAAAATAAAACAAATAAATTATTTATTAGAAATCAACTGGGTTTAGATGCGAGTTATCTTTATATTCATGACAAAACCACTGAGGTATTAAATTTCAAAAAAAAAAAAAAAAATTATGTGTAAAATCTGATATTTTATTGTTGATTTTTTTTATTTTTACAGAATCTAATAGTCATGTAACCGCATACCTTTAACACTCCGACCATCATTAGTGTGGATATCAGAATTGTCATGCACAAATTGATCACGAGGATAATTTTAACCACACTCGACGGTAGCCAGTCCAAGAGAATGGTTTTGAATTCCACTCGGGTTATGAAGATCACTATTATTGTTAAGATAGAAAGTATTATAGCCAAGAGTCCGGATATGATTGAACCCGTCCGTAGCGATGTGCATCGGCAGCATGTGTTGAGTAGTGGTCCAGCCATGATTATTGCGATGAATTAGAGAGCTGATAGCTGTTCGGATAAAGAAAAGATTTTTAGTTTTAAATTCCTAGATTTGTTTTCGAAACAAATTAGTTTATCCTAAATAATAATTTTATTATTAAAAATTATAAATTTCTATGTCAGTGGTTTATAGGGCAGGATTATCATTTCAGAGGTCTGCCTTCAATCCCTACTTTTTTTTTTAATGCAACAAAAATGACCAGTGGAACCACTTGGCAGCCCGCATGCGCATAGGCCCTTTCTTATTGTTATCACTTTAAGTACAAATAAATGTGAAAAACAAATGGGATTCTAAAGAAAAGACCATATGAGCTAAATGATTGGACGCTCTTGGCATGAACTTTTTGCTGAATAAGTAACTAAAAGAAGGATTTGAACGTCTGTAAAGTGATAAAGAAGAATATTTGAATTGATAGTTCTACGAATGGATAATAATAAATAACGGATAAGTTTGGGAAAATACAATCTTATTAAGCTTCCTCAAAAAATAAAGAAACGAGTTGAAAATCAGTTTTTTACATACCATACATAAGAAATAAAATTCAGAATATTTTCTGGACTATTCAAAAGCATGAACTTCACCTTTCTGATTCTTCAAGAATGATAGAATTTGAGCTTAAGGATTTACGTGTATACAAAGGAAACAAAACTAAAACTTGAGATTTTCAGCAAAGAGGCGTTTGAATGGAATTCATATAAAAAAACAGAGAAATATACAAAAAAGAGTGAAGTTCTGTATTGTACAAATCTGTCGGACATTAAAACTGGGCTTACATTAATTAGAGTTAACCCAATACTCAAAACCCATATCTTAGATAACCTTTAAGTCGAGGCTCTCAGGATCAGGATTGCTGGCATAAATAGTGGGAGGATATAGTCTGAGTAGGTGCTTATGAACAGAGTATAATGTTAGATGTGTGCTCTTAGTTACCGATCGTTATTATTCTGTGTCCCATCAGGCATACAACCCAAGTTACATCCATTTACTAACAACTTCAGTGAAGATCACATTTTCAAGTTAACAGAAGATACCAACATTTAAATATAAAAACTGAATATAAAAGTGAGTTATTCTACATATGTAAGCTCTTCCAATACTCAAAATGATTCTCTCCAAAACGCGAACAATTTTTAGAACGTTTTTAAATAAGCAAATTCACAGAGTCTACAAAAACAATTAAATGTTGTTGTATAACAATCACTTCTATTTCGGTAGTTAAATAAAAAAAAATTAAACAAAACAAATCTAACAAGAAAATAAAATTAAAAAAAAAAAACAAAGACACTGAATATGGATTGTTTTTATTTGTATAACACATGCAACATTATGTAGGTACATAAATTAATTTGAACTTGTTTCTCATACCATAAATAAAAGCAATTGAGTTTAATTACCTTCAAGTTTATTTCATGGCAAAGCTGTTTTGTTGAGTAGGTATATAAATATTCCATGTTTTCTCATAAATATAATAAATGTTTATGTTACTCAATTCAATTTAATGACTTTATTTTGTTTTAGATTCATGTTTTCTTATGGATATTAAACACTTACTTATTAGAATTATAAATAACAGTGGGTAGAAACTTTAATAATTAATTATAAAATAATAATTATTATGTAGTTAGGTACATAAGAATTGATATACACAGGAACATAATCTTTAGGTAAACAATAAACCTTTCATATGGAAATATAAGTTTTAAGGTACATAAATGCCTACTGAAACTAACCCCAACGGATTTATTTATTTATATTTGACATTGATCCTATTTAATAGAGCTTTATTAGTGGGAAGGTGTGAGATGTTTGGTTTGTGGGTTTGATTTTCTTTGGTTCTATAGGTAAACAGGGTGTGCCAAAGTCAAAGACACAGGAGATAACCAAGAGTTCCTGAGGTAATTTAAGGCGAAAATCTGTAGACTATTTTCACGGTTTTACTTCCTTTTCGACTCTGACTCCAATTTTTCCAAATTGAAAGATTTTCTTATTATTTTTTTTTAATATGAAGTACATACATATTTCTTACGTGTTGACGAATTTTTCAACTTTTTTCGAGAACTTCCCTATCGACAAAAAATTTGCACTTTTTTAATAAAAAGAAAACACTGGTGTCTAAAAAAGATTCTAAGACTGTTGAAATTTTTTAAAAAATATTATTACAATGAACATTTAACCACATAAATTTAATAATACATATATTCACAGAAAGCTTCTGGAAAATATCAATATAATATTTCTATATGAAAATGAAAACACACACATTTCCAATTAAAGATGTTTTCACATCCGATAATAAAGCAACAAATTTCAAATTAATTTTTGTTGTTTTGCAATAAATCTATGTATGTATTTAGTTCTATATAAATAAATACAAACGAGAACTATACCTACTATAATGTAATATGAACAAATTGTTTCATTTTGTTTTCCAATCTTTAATTACGCAATCAAAACCATCGAACTAATATTCCACATTTATTAAAGCTTTTAATTCTTACGAGTTTATGAACCAGGAAAGATTTTCAGATTGTATCAGATTGTGTGGTGTTATATGAATGTCTATCATGGCTAAGATGAGTTAAATGTTTTCAATTGGCCAAGCAATCGAATTTGCCCTATATGAACTGAAACTTGTGTTAGGTGACCAACATTTGTTTTATTTATTACAATTAATTTTAACTAGATTTAATACATGTATACAATTTCCCTTGTCCCACCAATTTGAGATAAGTAACACCACATCGAACCTAATCCGCACAGAACTTTGGGTAACTTTTATCCTTTAAGTAGTTGCAAGGGTGTTTTATAATTCATCCCTTTAGAGTTTGCATGCATAATTGAAAGTACTAGGAGTACACGACTGTCTCGAAATTTTTTGATCCTATAAATTCCTTTTCCCCCCCATTTTATTTCGTCGTCCACCTCTTCTAAGGACAAGGCAAAAGCTTAAACCGATTATTCTCTAGTTTACTGCTATAGGGACAAGGAACGGAATCCCAACCAATTGTTTCGTGGATATCTCCTTCTAAGAGTACCACGAACAAGCTTGGCTTCCTTAGATTTTTACTTGATTATAGACATCCGTGTTATATTATTTTAAAAACATTAATTATTGTATGAAGTATAAGAAGTAGACTACTTCAAGTAGTACTCGTAACTCTTTTTAGATTTTAGAGTTACGAAGTATGTGAAATGAAACTGTTATTTAAAATAAAATGAATAAATAAGGGAGGGCTACAGTTCGTAAAGAACCAGGGCCTAGTGAATTACAATATTGTTAACCATTCCTGTTTGAGAGTAATGTCAAGAATGGAGGGGACCTACATTTTTTATGTCGAATCCGAACGTTTTAATTTTTAGAAGGCACTTTTCATGACAAGAATTATTACTTTTGAAGGATTTTTCAATTCCTCACAAGAGGCAGTACCCATAAAAACATCCAGGTTACCATAAAAAATGCTGTTACCTTAGGTTTAAGAAATCAACGGTCGTGATTTAAATTGTCGAAGTAAAGTTGTTTTAAAACCGAGTTCGAAAACTCTTAACCCAAGTTTTATGCTACTTTGAGAAACCGAGACGACGACGAGCGACGGGTCTTCATCACAGTCTTGTCAAAATCCTAAAATGTAAGCCTCATATCTCTATCGTCTCGATGTCAATTCAATTCTCAAGAGCAGTTTCTCAGTCTACAGAAATCATAGCTAAGTCTGCTATTACACGACGACTCATGAGTCGTGACTCTTTTCGAACTACGTTGGTGCAAGAGAGATACAAAATTCGAAAAAATGAAACGGAAAATAAACTGTCCTGTGAGTCGCTGAGTTTGAATTAAAGAGAGCTGTCAAATTAGAGTCATGACTTAAGAGTCAAGGTGTAATAGTGTTCGAATCAAAGGATGAAATTTCAAAGTAGAATTCGAAGATGAGTCACGACTCATGAGTCGTCGTGTAATAGCAGACTTACCTACAATTAAATTTGACATTTCATTTTAAATGTCACTCCGATGTTATATAAAATCGATCTTTTCCAATATCAATGATTATGAAAATTAAATAAAAATTTAGTTTGACGAAACTGCCAATAGTCCCATAAATTATCCGTCTAAAATAGTATCTATACAGTCTCTTCTCGGCCCTTATTTTGTGCATATGGTCACCATAGATGAGCTTATTAAGTTAATGTTAATTAATGTACATGTATGTACGTATCTATCTTCGTTTATTTATTATATACAGACGAGTACAACAACAAAACACACACCATATGTACTTTGCTTTGATTTACTCGAATACCGCTGTCAGTGGTTGCGGGCGATTAATCACCGTTAAAGATCCTGCCTACTTTCCCCCCCCTCTATAATATATTATTCATACATAATTTTCTCGTAAATGTGAAAGGTCATTGATAAACGTTTTATTTATTTACATACATACATACATATATTCCCATATGCCCACATACATACATAAGTAGGTATTTACGAGTATCTTCAAAAAAAACATCTCAGAATTTTTCTACGTCATGCCCTAAAAGAATTTAATTGATTTGCAGGGAGATTGCTTTATGCGGGATCTACCATAAAACAAAAACATAAAATATTTTTAAAATTACTTACATACGAGTTGATATAAGGAATTTTTAATTCAGTTTTATTTTTGATGAAGAAATTCAAGTAACAAGAAAATTGAGGTCATACGAGTATGTGAATTGTTTTGTGCAAAAATAGAATAAGATACAAATGTTTGTATGTATGTAATCATTATGAGCACGAATCTGCCAAGAACTTTTATGGATTTTTAGTAAACATACATACATACATATTTAGAAATGGTTTATATAGATTTGTGTATGGTACCTATAAATCTATGGCATCATTAAGTTCTTCTCTTTTGGTATCACATTCAATAAATACATTTCTATGTTTGTAAGAGATTTGATTAGGAGAATAGTTCTTCAGAAAATTCAATGCAAAATTGTGAATTTTTGATATTTCAGAAAAGAAACTTCAAAATTTTATTAATTAAGACAAATATTCCAGGAAAATGGACTTTCATTCTGAATGATTAAATGTAAGTTTAAGACTGAAGGATCTTAGGAACTATTTGTAGTGAATGAAAAGAGTTTTCAAAATTCATAATTTTTCTTTTTTTTCTAGAAATCTCACTTTCCATTGGTATCATTTAAGTTTTTGTGTAAAAATAAATTCAAAAAAAAAAAAAACAATCCTTTAATTTCAGAAGTTCAGGCATATCTTGAAAAACTATGGATTTAGATTCTAGCTACCTTGAGATTTGTCAACATTTTGGTATTGGAAGGTCCCGTTGATGGGTCAGTCCACAAATATTTTCAAGCTGCACTCAAAGCGCTTAGACCTCTTAGTCTTGTTGTGTTTTATTCACTGATGTATAGCTAGTGCAGCATTTAAGTTAATAAAACAATCAAACACATTCCTTATACGAGTATTATCACCAGCTTTTTTTGCTGGTTTCATTTTCACTAGGAATCATAAATTGTTGTTGTTTGTCGAGGGAATTTTTGCTGCGTTAGATTTGCAGCAGTGAATAAAACACAACTTCTGTTAGTTCGAAAATAATTGAGGACTGAAGGAACTCGGTTAGGTAAATACTGTCACACTTTATTGGGTACCTCGACATGTCAGTGTTCAGGGAAATGAAGAGGCAGACCCTTTAGCGAAAACAGATGTCTCAACTCTACTTCTAGGATTCGAACCCAATTGTCGAATAGGAGAAAACATGTTTAAAAAAAGATGAAGAAGCTTAAAGAGTATACAAATCTCGAAAGAACTTCCAAAAATGAGGCAGGCAAACTTCTTTGTTTGGAACGATTATACACGCTAACCGTATACATAGGTTTCATGTCAGGTAGTTATTTTCTGTTGGTAAATGGTATTATTGTCGTTTTTGCTGGATTGATAGCCCAACAGTTAGACAAACTCAGGGAATAAGATGCGCGAGGAAGTTAGTTTTTCTAGCAATTAATCTTCTACTAGAGTCCACTTCGGATCGCAAGAAGTTGTCAATTAATGTGAAGTACTCATGCACCAAAGAAGGAAACACTTGGGACACTACGAAACCAATTAGAAGAAAAAAATCTTCCCTCTAAAAGAGATTAATTCTGAGGAAGAACTGTAAAGTGGGAACCTCGCTAGTTCTACAAGTGGACACAATACACCATTTAGGTCGCACTGCACTAATCCCAAACTAATTCATTCTGCTATTTTAATGTAAAATGAAAGTTATCCATTTGGTTTGGCTTCATCCGTTTTTTTTTTTTTTTTTGAAAACCAGATACTCCTGTGCTATATTTGTAATCAATTTATAACGACAAATGGGTGATGCTCTAACTAAGACATTTTCTGTTCTAGACTCGAATCGCTGTCGTGTACCTAATGGATTGACAACCTTTATAAATAGTTTCCCAATACCATCTTTCTCCAAAACAGTTCTTAACTCCTGAGAATGTTTGACTTCTAAATTCTTATGAACCATCAATATAACAAAAGAACGTAGTACATATTTGTTGAAAATATTTTTTTCCCCTTTTTACGAAAAAATGGCCCACTAGACAAAAAAATACCTAAAGAACATAATACCACATCCAATTTCTAAAAGTTAAAGGATTTCCACTTCAAAAAAATTACAAGTTTGATGAAAAAAGGGTTTCTACTTAGGGATATGCACTGACATCGGGACAGACAGACGGATATAGATAAAATATCATGACCTTGAATTTTGCAGACAATTTGAAAAGTTACGGAAGTCCTAGGAGAATTTCCATCAAAGAAAATTTAAAATTTATATGTTTTTCTACTTTTCCATTCAACACCAATACACCATTATCTTAAACTAGCTGTTCCCTGCGACTTCGTCCATCTCAATTTATTATTATAGCAATTAAGATTCGGTTTTAAAAAATATATATTTTAAAGTACTTCGTAAAGGATATTTAGGTTTTATTTTATTATGGCTGAAGCACATACGGATTTTCTCTGCAACCCGATTTTGACAATGGAACGGAAGCCCTTTAAGATGAATAATTTTCTTTCCTTTTGCAACATTTTAGACTGATTCTTCGATCCTATTGATAGTAGCGTAATTTTAGCTTAATTAATTAATAATTTAATTAGCTTAAAACCTTTCCCGACAAATTGGCTATCCAACGCAGAAAGAATTTTTCAATGCGAACCAGGAGTAGCTGAGATTAGCGCGTTCAAACAAACAAACTCTTCAGCTTAATATATTTATTAGTATAGATTAGTATAGATATAGATTAACATATGTATGTTCATATGTAAATTATGTGTAACGAATATTATTTATCATAATATGTATTTTAAATACAGATTAAAATTAATAAGTAAGGAGTCGACACATTTTGATTAAAATGTTTTGTTTTTTAATTACAATACTGGAAAGTGATGGTCATGACTCATGACTCATAATACTCAAAAACAAAATCCACGATTCGTTTGAAAACAAAAATCTATCCCATGCAATGCGTGCCTTCTGTTCTCTTTTTAATACGATATCCCGCTGGCTGATAAGTGAAAGAAAAACAAAGTGCTTGGTGACGTTCGACTGCGAGAAGAACAACTGGTCAAACAATTAAGGTAATGGAGCATGAATACCTTGGGTCAATAGTAGCAAACTTTGACCTCTTAAGCGCAAAGCAAGTCGCAAGGAGAATTGATGGCCCCGTATGTAAGGAAGGAAGATTCCGCAATCTACCTCGAATTCAGATGTGTCGTGAAAAAAAATAAACTCGGTAGATTCCGTCGGGCAGGTCACCTAGCTCGCATGAAAGCAGTGGAACCACCTCGGAAAGTTCTATGTAGTACATTTTATGGTAGGGAGAGCGTGGCAGACCATCCTTACTTGAAGGGACGGCGGCGGCGGCGGCGCAGACCAAAGCGTCCGAATCCTTTGCGCAACTGAATGGCGATGGCATAGCGTTCGTCACGATCGGGATAAATGAGAGACTCCTTTGGTCATTGGTCATTGGTTATGAATCATTATAGGAGAATGGTCATTAGTGGTCTTTGGTCATTGGTCATTATTGGTATTTGGTCATAAATGGTGTTTGGTCATAAATGGTGTTTGGTCATAAATGGTCTTTGGTCAATATAGGTCATTGGTCATTATAGGTTATTGGTCATTGGCCTGTACAGTGTACAGGTCATTGGTGAAAGGTGAAAGGTCAAAGGTCAGAGGTCAAAGGTCAAAGGTCAAAGTTCAAAGGTACAATGACCAATATTGACCAGTGACCTATATTAACCAAAGACCATTTATGACCAAAGACCATTTATGACCAAACACCATTTATGACCAAAGAACATTTATGACCAGTGACCTATATTTCGCCTACTGGTCGTAGCGTAATTTTGTATAGCTTAAAGTCTTCCTCGATAAACAAACTATCCAATGCAAAAAGAATGTTTCAATTCGATCACGTAGTTTTTGAGATCAACGCCTTGAAACGAATAACGGAAGCCCTCAAAGATGAATAATTTTCGCCGTTTTTGCAACATTTTCCACTGGTTCTTCTCTATTATCGGTCGCAGCGTGAAAATTACGTATACGCCCAGTGGACTATTATGTTTTGATAAAAAAGGACTTTGTATATTTGTTGAATAATTCTGTTCTTCGCTAGTCTTGAATTCTTTTACTAGCTGACCCTGCAAACTTCGTCTCGCACGAATTCAACGCCTTAAGAATGGAATCAAGAGTAGAGAGCGTTTTGTTTTCTGGCGAAACGTACAAGTGTTAATTATTACCGCAGAAAACATTAGCTAACAAATTTATTAGCTAACAAAAAACACAGGTCAACAAAAAAATATTTTTTGTTTGTTTCTGTGTTCAAATTGCGATTTTCTCAATCTTTGTATTGAAAAACACATAATTGTTTTTTTAACTTTGTTTTTTCACCAGTTACAATGATAAATAAATATTTGGAGAAAAACGCGTTTAAAGTTTTTCTATTACATTGTATTTATATGGAAACACGAAAATATATATTGTGTTTTTTTATGGTGTTAGAATTCGAATATCTTTAAATTATTGTAGGAAGTGATTTTTAAAGGTCTAAAGAAGTGAAAAATGCAAAAAAAAATTTTGATTTCTTGAAAATTATATCATGTAGTAGTACCATACAAATTTGGTACTACTTTTAAATCCATAATAACAATCTTGTAGCTATAAAAACAAATTTTTTCAGATAAAAGTTTTTTATAATTAATTAGTAATGTAGGAGGAACAAGAAAATCATACCAAGAACCCAGAAACAAAAAGGGTGTTGACCTGTGAAATTGATAAAACATAAAAAGATGCTGATAACTTTTAAAGCACGTCTGCGCAACACAATAGTATGCGATGGAAAACCGGTGAAACTGAATCAGCTGTCAAAAGATCATGTACACAACGCCATTTACTGGCCGTACCCGAACCAGCATTTGAAATCATGATCGTTTTTAATTTGTGAAAGAAAAATTTGTTACAAAGGCGATTATCACACGAATTTGTGGCAAAAAAAAAGTCAACAGTAGGTAAAGATAAACGTCATTTATCATGAAAAAATGCAATTTTAATTTAGGGTTCTACTATAGAACATTCTCTAAAATCGTAAAATGTTATCGCTCGAAAGTTGATTAAATTCCATTGCCCTGAGTTATACCCGCAATTTACGAAAATAACAAAAAATTCTTATCAACCTCAATTTCGGCGGTCTGGGGAAAGCAAAATCCAAAAAAAAAGCACTTCATTAATGAATGTATTTATGTACATACATATGTATGTATGTATATTTTTCTGCAATCGCATTTAACAATCAACAACAACAAAAAATAACAACTCAAACTATGACCTTGTATCGCATTGTATTTTTGTTGTTTCCATATTCAAAATTACGTCATATTTATAATTCTGATTTTATTTTGCGCTGATATTTTGTTTTACTTTCACCAAAAATTATTCCACATGAGTTATTTGGCAAACAAGAAAAAAATTAATAATAATTCGTTAAGAATTTTATTCAAGATGCAAATTGCAATAAATCTTAATATAAGAAAAAAAAATTAAGTTCCAGCTATGTATGTTGTTCTTTAAGCAGGTCAATAATGATTTATTATACATATATGTTTATATTCATACGTATACATATGTACATATGCAAATAATGGATTCGTCTTTCTTTATAATTACTATGAGAAAACTTTGTTCCAAGTACATAGTATGTACATAGGTATTTCGGATTGATTTCGGATTCGAACTCGAATTTGCTAATTTAAGATTTTCTGGTTTTCGAATGAATCTTTTATTTGACACTTGCTTTATGATATTCGACGGTAAAAGACAAATGTCTATAATAAACTACACATACAACATTTCCCCATTTGTATGCCTAGATTCTTTTACAGCTAGTTGACAGTAAAATGAATCACCTTATAAAAAGATGACATTTCTGAACTATAATGTCATTTTTAATTGGCGATCCGGAATTGGAATTAGAAGCAGAATCCCAATTGAACAGTTTTTGTGAATTCTGAAAAATTTGAAGTTTGGTTTGACTGTATTTGTTGTTTTGTAGTCTTGGCTTTTTGGAAAACTCCTGCAAGACAGTTAACTGCATCGTCATTACTTGATGAAGAAGATGAGAAAGACGACTCCAACGATGTTACAAACAAATTAGGAACAATTGTTAAGATATTTTCAATATTATTTTTCATTTTTTATATGTATTTTAATTTTAATTTGAAGCAATCACCTGACAGTTCGCACAATTTTTTGATTAAAAAAAATATGACATTTATCAAGTGTGACATTAAAAATCTTTGAATGTGTGAGTGATTTCGTTTTTGCTTCTGATTTCAAATCCAGAAGGGAAATCTCTTCTTTTTCAGAATCAGAACTGTCACTTTTGCCCAATTGAACGCTTTTTTCTGCTTCTAGATTGCCAATTGAAAACGCCATAAGGCTCCAGTATACAAACAAACAACCAATAGAGGATGTGTAAATTACTGTCAAACACTATCCTCAATATCAAAAAAGAAAAGGATTTAAAGATTAGTAAAATTTTCGTAACTGGGCTACTGAAATGTTTGAAATGCAATGACATTAATGTGGAAAAACTGATGGAGAGACAGAGCCAGTTACTCTTAATGTCGACATCTTGATTGACTATTTGACATGTCTAACAAAGTTCACAGTCCATCCAAAACTCTTTTGTGAAGGCTTCTTGAAATTGAAGGCTTTTTACATATAATGTCAACAAGCCTAAGATGAAAGAAGCCCTTCAGCACAATATTTGACAGGCCTGGCACAAATGTGTATCTATCAACTATTGACAGATATCATCTTTTGCATTTAACAGATATTGTTAAAATCCATTTAATGATTTTCATCACTTAAAATAATTGCGTCGAGCAAGTGCTAAGAAATAGTGTTTGCAAACATATGATCAACTTTATCAGTCTTTCAAGAACGTTAACTGTAGTACAATTGTAGTGAAAGAAAATTGACATAAATTATAAACTAGAAGGCCCGACAAACTTCGTATCGCCGAAAGCTATAAAAAAATATTGATGCTTATTCGATGTCCCGGTGTACTTCGTAAGTTTATATTTAAAACAATAACTAATAAGATACATTTTACCGGGATAAAAAGCCTATAGACTATATGCCAGACTATAAACTGCCTCTATGCCAAATTTCATCCAGATCGGTTCAGCCGTTATTGAGTTATAAATTGTGTGACTAACACGACTTTCTATTATATACATATACATATAGATATCAACATCAGAATACATAAATATGCTTAAGTATGCTTGATTTGATATTTACATTATGTACTTCTACTAGAAGTGTCATGATTTTGAATAACTCTACAGTTTGACTTTAAAATCTGTAACTTTACTAGCTAAACAATTTAACAATTAATTTTGACGTTTATTATCACTTCCACTTACCTATCAAAAAAAAAATCAAACAAATATTACTTCAAGCAGAAGCGGGATAACATGATGAAACGTCGAAATAAATTGGACAAGTGACTTAATGGTTGCATCGTAGGATAGTCTTACCTGTCACTGACTGTGCAACATAAAAAGCCTTCTTTCCATAGATACTGCTTCCAAGTAAAAAATTGAAAAAAATTATCCAAAACATTAATACTCGTATTTGTCATGAAAAAAATACCACAGACGGAAATGGTTAACAATTGAAAGTTACTATGTCCGGATTCTTCATGAGCTGTCATATGAGTCACATCAAAAGAATACAATGTGAAAAACGTCAAATGACAGACAATCAAAAATAATTCGAAAAATATGTATGACTCAAGTTTAACAACTCGAATCTGTCAAATATTGAATTTGAAAGATTGTAGGCAGTTGTCAAAAGGACCAACATTATCTTCTTTTTTTTTTAATCATATTTAAGCTCCAATAATTTGAAATTTTTCATGTGACTAAATTTGACAGAAAAATTCTTCCCTTTCGAATATCTACTTACCTATGAGTAAGTGTCATAATCCACATGAAGAAAAAAAAACTTCTAATTCCAGGAATTTCTTAAATCATAAGACTAAATAATTTCTTTGTTTAAAGACTGAACACTGTCATTTCCTATTTCCTTAGAAATTTTGCCGCAACTGCATAAAATTTTAATGCCTTTTTATGTGCTCAAAGAGTCATTAATTAAAAAAAAACAAAAATCAATTTGGTCACTGCCCAAAACAAAAATATACAATCATCAATTCAACATTAATTTAAAACAATTACCTTAAAAATTAAATCCCAACATCCCATGAAGCCTTTAAAAAAAAAATCTCGAAAAGTGTTTCAACCTCGGTGATGTACTTACTTATACCGTAAAAGTAGTTAAGTACGAATAAAGTTGACCCATATTTAATTATAAATCATTCAGTAAATCGACAACACTATAATAATTCAAAATGCATGACGATGTGTACAACCTAACCAACAACCAACCGACGACGACGACATAACCATCAACAAAAGCGGCGCGGCTGGCGACGGCGGCAACGACTTCGACTCCTCTTGCCGCTAACGTCAAATCGACAGCGACAGTGACTTCAACTCGACGATAATATGACGATGACGATACTTTTTAATAAGAAGCCTGTTTGCCTCTGGATCAGATCGTCTATATGGCGAGACAGTGTAATAAAAAACTTCATAAAAGGTAGGTACGCCTTGAATGACAACAAACCATAAGTATTTATGCAGTAGGTAGGTTAAGTAGATTGTGAAAAATATTAACTTTGTTCTGTTTTTTTTTTTATATAAAAAAAATGTTAAAATCTTTTATTCTATGTAAGAGATACTCGTATAAAATTACTTGTTCCCTTTCAGTGTGAATATGAATACACTTTGATGTCGCTTTCTATGGTCAAATAATTTTTAACCGGTTTGTCGAAATCAGTTAAAACAATGGTTAAGATATCCAAGAGATACAATAGCTCCGGAGGTAGTGTTGAAATTAATTGAGATGTTTAGTTTTAGACTTAAGCTATTTTTATCATAGGAGTACAAAATTTTCAAAAAAGTAATTAACAGATTGACGAATTTTGGGCGTTGCAATCAAGAGTCAAATACTTTCAGCATGTCATTAATGTCAACTTAGAAATATAACATTCACCGATCGAAAAGTTTGTAGATGAAAAGATTGCCCTTAATTATTAGTTGTGACAATTTTGATTGTGTTGTTCTATGTTTTCTATGTTTTTCTTTTATTGCTTTACTTGTTTAATATCAACCCTATTGAATCGTTCTCAAAAAATTATTAGTAACTTTTTATTTTGTATGATTCTTTGTTTAATAATTTTCTGTTAATTAGTCGTGAATTAGTTTTGATAGCGTTTTCTATGTTTTTTTTTTTATTACTACTAAGAACTTTTAGTCACAAAAAAAACTGAAAACACTTTTAACTATTGTTTATACATCTGTTGTTAGTTGTGATAAAATAAATTTTGCGTTCTATGTTTTCTATGTTTTACTTTTTTTATCTCGATACCAGGTTAACGAAGCATGGGCAAACACTTTTTATTTGGAATGACTAATTTAGAATAACTAGTCGTTAATTAGACGTAAACTAGTTATGATAGGTTCTACTTGATCGTGCAATGTTTTCTATGTTTATTTTTTTTCTGATAAGGTAACTCAATTTAAGAAAGAATCAATCAGAAAACTGGTTTAAATTTCTTATCTTAAATAAATTGGTGTGACGGTTTAAAAGTTGTAGTGAAATATTTTCTATGTTTTTTTTGTAAATTCATTTTACTACATTGATGTCAACTTACATAGTACAACACCCTCTAAAAAATCGGCAAACATTATTTATTTTAGATGACGTATTCCTTAATGATTTGTTGTAAATTAATTTAGTCGCTTCATATATTCTATGTTTCTTTCGTTCACTTGGCTATCAAAACACCAACTCATAAGTAAGTTATTTTAAATATTTTATTGCTTATTAATGCAAATTATCCACCTACTTACTTCTCGATCAATTAATTAATCATTGAAACTTTTATTTTTATGTTTATGTTTTTTTATTAGCGGTCAAATTTTATTTAATCACTTATGCGATAATTTGACAGTTAGGGTCTGATTATATCAGTAAATTACAGACTATATCTACATAGCTTTAGATGAGAGAAAAAGAAGACTAAGTAGGTTTTTTGAGGTCCAATTTTTGATTATGATTCTAAATTAAATTAATTATGATTAGGTATAAATTAAGGTATGCAGGCAAAAGGAAAAGATGTATTATTAGTCAATAGGGCTTACTTATTGTTTACGATGTAAAATTTAAGGTTAGGATTTGAAAAACTGACATGTACGAGTATCGTGAGGATTATCAGTCATGTGTGGGGATTATCAGTGTTTATAAAATATCTCGAGAAAAAGGTTTTGATATAATTTTAAGTTTAAAAAGTTAAGTACTTAATTCGAAAAGAAGATCAATAAAAACAACCTTCAAAGTAAAGTGATGTCTGATAAATATAATAATGTATACAAATTTAATAAAATATAAAGTATAATAAATAAAAAAACAAAATTAAAAATCTCAATTCAAAGAAAAAAAAATATTCTTTTGATCCGTAGAAGTTGAAAATCTAAAAAAAAAAACAATCATCAAAATCACTTCAAAAACGAAATACATACGTCACATTATGAGTCAAATTATGAACAAAAATAGATATTCTAAAGGTTAATATATTGCCAACAAATTATTATTTTTATTTTATTTTTTCTAAATCGAATGTTTGTGAATTCAAAATGTTCAAGATGCGTAGGTATGTATATTTAAAAAAATATGTTTTGATAAGCAAATTAAAAAGGAAATAGGCGTGTTGGAAAAACAAATAGTTTAAATTTAACAAAAAATTCGTAGTTTTTAAAATCTACTTTGCTTGTGAACTCAAAATCAAACTTTTAAGACACGGTACGAATTTATAGCTGGTCTTAGTTCTTTTATTCTATATGCACAAAAAACCACTGATAGTGTTGCATTTGGTAACATAAATTAGTTCTACAATTTTTGGTGATTTTTAATCCAAGTACAAACAAAAATGATAAAAATACTAGACCCGATTAAATTTTCAAGATTATTAACAAAAAGTCATGTAAACGTCAACGCTAGCAGATAAGTGACCGTTCATGCAACTCTCATTTGTCATTTGTAAAAATCCGTATGACACATTTAAAAATTTAAACTAAACTAAATTTTCAAATAAATTAACATTCTTTATATAAATGTTGAACTTATGTAAAATCATATACAAAAATGTCACTATACCAATAGAGTATCTCTTTTTTCTGTCATTTTAATTAGACATAAATGTCAAATGAACTATGATTTAATAGCTCAAAACTATACTAAAGTTATCCATTGTTTACTTTTCTTATCGCTAAGGATTAGAAATGTTATTTTTTTTTTGTCGGACGTATCTCAAAAACGGGTCTGAATATTGACTTTCGCTTTACAAATGCAGCTTCAAAAATCTGCAATTTTAAAAAATTTAAAATGTTGGTTGTACTCAAATATAGTGCGAACAAAAAATACTATTATCTTGAAATTAATTTTATAAAGTCAAAATACCGTTTTTTTTTACGAAAATTTTTATAAACTTTAAAATAATTAATTTAAACTGCGTAAAAAAATAATAAATGTAAAAATAAAAAGAAAGAAAACGAGTAATGACTCCAAGTTAATTTTAATGGATACATTATACAATTTTTAAAATTTGGTAAAATGTTCTATTAATTTGTAATCGAAGTTATAAAATAAAAGAAATGGAATACCCAAGTTCTTTTTTTGATTGGCAAAATTAAACTTCAATTAGTCTTCTTCTTTTTTTCATTTATGACTTCAAAATACTTTATACCATTTTTTTCAAATGATTACTAATAATTTGACATGACAAGGGTTGACTGAAATATGACAGCAATTTGTCACCCGAGTATACATATTATAAATGGAACAAAAATTCAAAAATAAATGTGTCAAAAATTCCCAAACACATTTGACATGCTCTGGCAGTATGTAACTCAATGGATATCCGTTAAAATACACTTTCACATTTCTGACACAAAAATCGAAAATCATTATTATCAGTCTCTAAATTCTCACACAATATTTTTATTTGGTGAAATTCACCATCAACCAAATCATATCTAGAAATAACCCAACGAAAATATCAAGATCATTGAAAGTGTGTTCTCGCAGATAGATTGAAGACAGCGACCGATCAGTAAGGCCCAAACAAGTCAAGGTCTTTTATGTATTTGGTTCATGCCTCATAGTTGCCCATCTGGTGTTTCTCACAAAAGTTCCAAATTCCCACAATTTATTATTAACAGAGACTTTAACACAAAATTCGTGGAGATATGTATTTTCGATTTCATCTCACGTATCTACACGTAGACTTTGTTTATTTAGGACCCTAGGTAGATACGTCTTATTCGGGGAAGTGGAATTTTAAAAGGGAAGATAGAAATGCAGTTCCCAAATCGATGACCTAATTCCCACCCCACATCAACAACAAGTTGCATTTTAATAAATTTTCATTTTATGAGACACTCTGAACTAATTATAGAGATATAATTTTTCTTTATTTAAATAACTTCAGATACATTTGTTACCTAAACGTATCTTTTTTTTATTGACTGTGTTATTTTTGTTGCTTTGTACCTGTGGATTTATTTTTTCCTTGAGAATGAACTTGAAACTTATTTACAATTTAATTTATATGACTGCGATGACACCAACAAAAACAATGACGAACTTTGTAATATTAATTATTGTTTGTCGAATAAAAAAAAATATTTAAATTACAACCGAATAAACTCGTTCTAAGTCAAATCCGACGACGACGACGGACGGACGGTGACACGACGCGCGGCAAAAGTAATTAAACTAACGACGTATTTTGTCGGACTTAAGAATGACAACTGAACTGAACTGAATTGCCAACGCGAAACTAGAAACGATCTAACAATTTACCACCAACACGATTCCGAGATAGACAACAACTTTATTCTGCTGTCGGGTATATGGGTATGAAAAGATGCTACGAGTTTGGTGCTGAAGTTGTTTACGTTAATAATATTTATTTAAGCTTTTTCTCATTTCCAGTAGTATTTGCTTAAGTGTGCCTAAGCTTATGCGGTTGAACGTTCAGGTTTAGGTTGAGGTTGAACTAAACCATATACGAGATCAAGATTGACATCTGGAATATGGGATGGATGTGTGTGCGAATTTAAGAGATCCGAAAATTCAATCTCTAATCATGCGCTGGCGATGTTCGATTTGTGTGTTGTGTATTGCGACTGATTGCTCGATCATAAGTCAAGTGAAATATCACTCATGATGGTGAAGCTTTATCAGAGATCTCATGAGCGTTCATCCCCCAATGTACACTGTACAGTACATAACCGAAGTCGCAAGCATTGCAAAATTGCTTTTGTGCGAGATTTAACTTTTAAAAGTTTAAAAAAGCTTTTTCTAGCTTTTTGATATGATTGTATCTTTGAAGTTAAGGGGATGTCATACAGTTAGAGCCAGTGGCGTAGATGTGTATGCGAAAAAATAAAAAAGGGCATTTTAAGATAAGAAGATATTAATCAAATCAAAATATATAAATATACTAGCTGTTCCCCGCGACTTCGTCCGCCTCAATTTATTATTATAGCAATTAAGATTAAGTTTTAAAAAATATATATTTTAAAGTACTTCGTAAAGGATATTTAGGTTTTTTTTTATTATGGCTAAAGAACATACGGATTTTCTCTGCAACCCGATTTTGACAATGGAACGGAAGCCCTTTAAGATGAATAATTTTCTTTCCTTTTGCAAAATTTTCCACTGATTCTTCGCACCTATTTATAGTAGCGTAATTTTAGCTTAATTATTATTTAATCTATACTAATATATAAAGCTGAAGAGTTTGTTTTTTTTGAACGCGTTAATCTCAGAAACCACTGGTTCAAATTGAAAAATTCTTTTTGTGTTGGATAGTTCATTTGTCGAGGAAGACTTTAAGCTATACAAAATTACGCTACGACCAATAGGCGAAATATAGTTCACTGGTCATTATTGGTCTTTCGTCATAAATGGTCTTTGGTCTTAAATGGTCTTTGGTCATAAATTGTCAATGGTCATTATAGGTCATTGGTCATTGTACCTTTGACCTCTGACCTCTGACCTTTGACATTTGACCTCTGACCTTTGACCTTCCACCAATGACCTGAACAGGCCAATGACCAATAATCTATAATGACCAATGACCATTTATGACCAAACACCATTTATGACTAAAGACCATTTATGACCAAACACCATTTATGACTAAAGACCATTTATGACCAAAGAGCATTTATGACCAAAGACCAATTTTGACCATTCTCCTCTAATGATTCATAACCAATGACCAATGACCAAAGGAGTCTCTCATTTATCCCGATCGTGACGAACGCCATGCCATCGCCATTCAATTGCTCAAAGGATTCGGACGGTTTGGTCTGCGCCGCCGCCGCCGCGCCGTCCCTCCAAGTAAGGATGGTCTGCCACGCTGTCCCTACCATAAAATGTACTACATAGAACATTCCGAGGTGGTTCCACTGCTTTCATGCGAGCTAGGTGACCTGCCCGACGGAAACTACCGAGTTTATTTTTTTTTCACGACACATCTGAATTCGAGGTAGATTGCGGAATCGTCCTTCCTTACATACGGGGCCATCAATTCTCCTTGCAACTTGCTTTGCGCTTAAGAGGTCAAAGTTTGCTACTATTGACCCAAGGTATTCATGCTCCATTACCTTAATTGTTTGACCAGTTGTTCTTCTCGCAGTCGAACGTCATCAAGCACTTTGTTTTTCGTTCATCAGCCAGCGGGATATCGTATTAAAAAGAGAACAGAAGGCACTATTAGATACAAATCTAATATTGGTATACCACTAGCTACGTGTAAACTCATGCTAAAGCTAGATACCATTGAGAATCAAAGGTGGTTTGATTCACTCACCTGCCTGGCAACAAAATCAATTTGGCCAAAGCTTGATGCTTAACGCTCAAAGCAACTCATCTCGATAGGTAGAAGGCACATAAGCTCCGTTATAGGTGTCCTTACTGGTCACTGCTTAATAGGCAGACATGCCTTGCGACTTGGAGCTCCGGCAAACGATTTCTGTAGAAGCTGTATGGACGAGGAAGAATAAGAAGAGTCAGTTCCTCATCTTCTTTGCCATTGTCCTGCACTTGCATACAAACTTAAAATACACCTCGGAGACTTCTATTACAATGATCCCAGTGATCTAATTACCACAGACCTTCACAGACCTTCACAGTCTCAACCGCTTTATTGTTACCACCAAATGGTGCAACAAGTAGGAGTATCCTATGATCCATGTGGTATCACAATGGACCATTGATGGTCTAAGTGCGCTGGTCTTCTTTCCAGCAGCCACCGAAACCTTACTTAACCTATTGCCAAAAATTTAGCTTCATTATAAAGATGAGGGTTTACCATTATGTTTTAAAAATGATTTCGTGTAAGTGTGTGCCGCAGCTAGGTCTAATAATAACCATCGGAGAGGCCTAATTTTGGCAAACCAAACTGAGTATAAATCAAGTGATAGCTGTCAAACAAAAATCAACTTCCAAAAAAGTATTGCCAGATTGAAAACAATATGTCTAAAAAAAAACATTCTTTATATGTATTTTAAATATTTCTGGAAAAGATCAAATAAATTATAGCCGCACTTTCAACTTGGTCAGCAAACACATCATTGACAAGTGAATGACGGTCAAAATCATTTTCTCAAGTGTCACAAAGTCTAATATGGCAGATCGTTGTTGCAAGGATCTACGTTTATTTACAGAAAACAGTTGCCCAAAGTTGGCTTCTAGAACGCAATGACATTTACTGGAATAAAATGATAGAAAAACTTGTCAAACAACAACAATTCATGAAACATAATTCTGCTATAGAAATGCATGCCGGTAGAAACCTCTGAATGACTCCGAAATAGAAAGACAAATATTGTTCCGTGATCAATTTTACCACTCCAAAATTCACCTCAACTTAAAAACTTTCACGAACTCCTTCCTCCCAATATACAAACCAAAATCATCAGTCCTTTTAATCAAACCTCACCTAAAAATAAACAATAATTCGAGTTTATTAAGATTTATTACAAACTAAAAAAAAATCTTAAACTTTACTTCCATAAAAGTCCTAAAAGTATGCTTAAATTAATTTCATTATGAAAAGAAAACTTTAATAATGGTACAACCAGGCGTATGTGCACTCTTTTCTTAATTCATTGAAATTGTACTCTTTTTCCCTCTATTATCGTTTGAAACACGATAAACTGGCAATCATCAAATTGAAAAATCATATAAAAAATCTTCACATAGGGATTAAGTCCTAGACTTAAAAATTTTCATTTATTTTTCTGTAGATAAATATAATATAAGCAAAGCATAGTCCAGTTTCGTTTAGTATATCAGCTACTCGATTATGAAAATATTTTAAAATATGTATGTATATTTATTCTAGGAACTTATACTTGAACAAAAAGAAATACAAACATACATATATATATACAATCCAGATCCAGCCGTGCACTCTATTTTAAATTAAAGTCGACAACTTACCTTTATACCATCACCTTGGAACTTGGATAGGGATACCCTAACCATTTCCATTTTGAGTAAACTGTTTTGCATACATGAATCTCTTTCTCGTTAGGTAAATATACATACATATACATTTATATATATATATATATATATGTATGTATGTTAGGTATAAATACCTTCATCGTTTTCCTTCTCTTTCAAAAAACACTTCGATGAAAGAACAGCTCTTTGATGCTGCAATGTAACTTTAGGCAATTTGAGTGAGTATGATTTTATGCAAATGTGTTTTTCCTAAAAAAAAAATAAAAAAAAACAAACACACACACACAACACTGAAAATTCTTTAGAAAGTTTAATTTTTCAACTTTGTATTCTTTCTCGAAAAAAAAAAAAAACAAAAACTGGAAAAAGTCTTTTGATGTTTTATGAGGGAGGAGGAAAAGAAACAATATTCATCACAACTATACAAAGGTACAAACACATAAAATATATATATATATGTATATATATTTGTATATAAAGGTAGGTACCTATCAAGATTTATCCCGAAGAAGATTTAAAATTAAAGTGAAAGACATTCCTTATAAAAATTTCTTTCAAAATTTGTTCAAGAAATCTTTTATACAAACGTTCGTTATTCTAGATATTTTCAGATTGAACAATGAACAACAAACAAATAATGATTCAAATGTGCTACCCTATCATCCCTTAGATTTTTGTGTGTATTTGCATAATGAAAGGTAAAGAGACCTGTAGATGTGAAGATATTTAGGCAAGAATAATGTGGATTATTTAATGCTATAGTTTTAAGAATATTGAAAAGCTATGATGGTGGAGTATTGAGAAGGACAGGAAATGAATTCACTTACATATTTATATGTATATATACAAAAGACCTTAGAACATTTGAAGAAGAATGAGTCTGATGTCCTTTTTGGTTTAAAATTGAATCATTTAAAAGGCAAAAAGAATATTAATCTGCAATTCAAACCTTCTCTGTCCATTGAATACGGAAAACAATCGTACGCACTTTGAGACTTTAAAATTTAAATATTTTATTCTTAATTTATTTATAACAGACCAAGAATAATACTTTGACTTAAAAAATTTATAACAAACAGAAACTTTTACTTCTTACTTTTTTTTATTGTTTTTTGAAAACTTTAAACTTTTTGAAATAAATTGAAATTAAAAACCATCTAATGCAAGGCAGTAGCCAGAAAAAATATTTGGCAGGGGAGGGGGTTGACAAGATTATATGAATTAAAAAAAAAAAAAATACGATGGGTTGCTGCATCGATACATCGCAATGTAAAATTTAACACGAACAAAAAAATTAAACATCACCTTCCTTCTAACTTATTTTCGACGAATGGTTTTCAATATAGAAATACTTTTTTCGGAAATGGTCCTTCTTGGCAGCTGTCAGTTTGGTTTGCCATTTCCTGAACAACGTTTACAAATCCTGCAAATTTATTAATAAAAAATGCCCAACTTGAGATGGCCACCGATCCCGTTTGTCAAAAATTGGGCCTGTTGATTGGAATTTATTCAAAGCAGTCGCGGCTGACAATTGCCTGAAGAAGTACCCGAACCTTGAAGTACTACAAAAATGTATGACCGTTTGGAGTCACGATCGGACGCTGTACCGAATTTCCAGAAAAAAAATTACTACTATCCCTTGTTTAATTGACTCTGAGTTCGTCCAGGTTTTTGTCCAATTATTTAATGCAGTAATCATTAGAATTTTGATAAGAATTTGATAAAATTTTTAACTTAATGTTGTGAAAATAAAACCAAATCTTAAACATTTTCCATCTTAATTATGTAAATATCTTTTTTAATTTTAATTTTTAAAATTTTTATCGTTTACGTACAGATTTTTTTTCATTCATTTATTTGAAATAATGTTTTTTTTTTTTATTTACAAAAAATCCTTATATTAACTGCAATCTAAATAATTTTAATAATATTGTTAATATTAAATTTTCATAATTTAATGCTAAAAAGACAATAAAATATTATTTATATTAAAACTATAATAATAATTATAAACTTATTTATTTTAATATTATTTTTACTTTTATTTATATTAAGATAAATTATACTATTTAGTTTAGTTAAGTTTAGTTTTTATCTATTTCTTTTTTTTTGTTCACTAAATTATTACTTAATGTTCTTATGATTTTTCATATTTAATAAATATATTTTATAATATAAAACAACTATTTTCTTTTATTTTATTTTATATTACAAAATCATACAAAATATTTAACATTTATACAATATTCATTATTACAGTTGGTATATTAGTACTCTATTTTACTTATATAATAACGATAAAGTTTAAATTTGTTGTGCGTGAAAATATTAAATTATTAGCTACAAAATAACAATAAAATAATTACATAGATACATTATTACATAATACGGCAGTTGATAAAAATAAAAAAACAAAATGTTTTTTGTATGATTAAAATAATATTATTAAAATTTAAGGATTTTTATTTAACAAATATTCAAGAAAACTTAATAATAGGCTTTTTTTTATTTAATATTATATGTTGATAGGAACTAAATCTTCATCATTGTTAACTTCTCTTGAATTCGTTTCATTTGAAAAGTGCTGAAAATTGCGATAAAAATAAAAAAGAACAAAATATATTGGAGTTTAATTTAAATGTGATTTATTTTGTCATTTTCGTTTTAAGTCTACAAAAAAAGTTTATTTTTTTTTTAATTTTATTTATCTCAAAATTACATATTTGATTTTAACTAAACAAAAAAGAAAAATAACATGCAAACAAAAAATCCAAAGAAAGAAAAATGTAAAACGGGCCAAGCATTATAGTTTATTGGTATTTTTTTTTTTAATTTATGGGTTTATTTCAGTTTTAAGTGTTTTTTAAGTATTAGTAATTTTAAACAAAATTATAGCCAGCTAAATTGAAACAAAAACAATGAAAAATATTTGATAGTTTGTGTGTGTGTTGTTCTTATCTGCTAAAATAAATTTTGTATCATTTTTTTTTTAAATTTGGTCACCGCATTATTTTTGTGTTTTCAAATACAAACAAAATTTCAAAAAACTTTCTTAATTGGCTCAATTTTATGGACATGGGGTGTAATGGTGTAGTTTTTACTTATGACAGCTTCAATTCTTGACCAGTTACTAGCAACAAATGAAAAAATCAAAATTTCAGCTTCACACTACAGGTCGATGAATTGTGTATACAGAATTTGTTTAAATTTGTTTTGTATGGTGGATTATTATTTCAGAAGTGTTGGCTTATGTGTCAGAAGTTGCTCAATTTTCTAAACCTTTTCAGCTTCTGCAAGGATTTTGGAATCTATTTATCTATATATTAGTCTATTTCGAAATGTATTAACAACTGAAATAACTCTGATAAAAATCTTTAAACAATTTGCAACCTGACTGATAAAAGCCATTTTTAATATCTCTTAGAGTTTTTGAAATTCTCACTCGTGAACTCGATCTTGTGACCTCATAATCTCAGCTCGCAATCGAGAACTTAAACTCGTGAATATCTTACTCAAATATCGTTTTAATACAAAAAAAAAAATAGGAGAAATAATGAAGAGAAGTAGACAATTTTCAGCCTGACAAATTATTTCAATAATTAAATCCCAATAATATCAGAACAGATTCATAATTAACTTTCTATTCTTTTTCTGAAGAGTACTAAGCATTTCAGACTAATTTTTTGATGTAAATGAAAGAAAACTATTGCGTCACAAATATTGTTTGGTTCTTTTAAGAGTCTGGTAACTCTATTTTTATTCCGACATAAACGTCAAAATTACTCAATATGGGTTGTGACAGATGATTTTCATCTATTAGCTGTCAATTTTTGATTAGGAATTCAAATGCTCTTAAGTAAAATAATTTCCAAAGTGATTTAAAAAAGTATGTAAAAAGTTATTCAAAAAAACTGAGCACCGCACCTTTTCGTTGACCTAGAGTGTAAAGTGAAGTTTAAATTAAAGCAGCTTCATAAAACGTATGCACAATTGATTTATATATAAAAAAAAGGTTGTTTGTATTGATTTGTTTTTTTTATTTTAATTTTAATTATATTAATTTTGTTCATTAAATGTGATTTAAAGTATATACACATGTACTTACTTACTACAAACAAAAAATCTTTAAAAAAAAATTACAAGCCAAATTAATAATATTACAATCTAAATATTCTTTGCCCAAAAATAAATTACTTTGTGTCAGTGCCAATATTTTTTTTTTTTTTTTTTGAATTTTATTTTTTTTTATATCAAACGAAATTATACACAATTTTAAACTATTATTTATATTTATATATAATTTTTTGTTTTCTCAAAACTGATTTTTGTTCTATTTCTTATTTAGTTTCAATCCAATATCATCAATAAATTAAGTTATGTTTCTATTTGACTTTGTCTCTTTAAATAATCTCTGTTTTTTGAAATATTTTTATACTATGCTGCTGGCATTTGCATAGTTAACATACAATGTATGTACATATACTATGTATGTATGTAAATCTATATGTATATCAGGAGTTTTATGTATGTTTAAAAGTGGTTGATTGCGGTTGATGTGTTGATTAAAGTTTTATGTTGAATTTTGGTATCTCATTTCGCTTTATACACATTCAGTTCCTAATTTGTAGAGTGGCTCTTTGGACTAAAAATAGAAAAATAAAAAATTCAAAATAAAAAATTAGTTAAATTGCAATACGATGTTAAAGTAAGAAAATTAAAAAAAATATTAAATTATATCTTAAAAAATATAATATACTTGAAATGATTTTGAAAGCGAGTGTTTGTATATAGATTAAGAGAGATATGGTAAGATTATAATGATGTATGTAGAGTATAAAGATTGTTTCAATTTGTATTGTTATGTTTAAGAGGAATTTTTAGTGTAATTTAATTTAATTTTGTGTAATCTGTTTAATGACTTACTCAAAAGTACTCAAGTTTGATTTAAAGAGATAATGTAACCAGGTAGTGAGTATATGGCAAACCCGAAGATTCTATCAAATCATCGCCACAATGTCATTTTCAATCTCTAAATGTATTTTGTATTCTTCAAAAATAAGAATTGTGTAAATAAAAAAAGTTTTTCTTTTTTTTTGGATTCGGTGGCGTATACGTGTTTTTTTTTTTATTATGCTTTCATACCAATGTATACACTACACAATGGAAATGGAACAGACAGTGTGTATTTTTCGTATTTAATCTTTCATTGAATATTAATTTAATGGATGTGGATACTGTGGCGTATACGTACTTTATTTAATTAAAATACAAGATTGTAGATCATCTTAGTCTTGTCCTTCATTTATTTAAGAATGTGTAGTTAAGTAATGTAGATTTGAGATTTGTGATTTAAAAAAATTAAACAATTCAAAAAGTAATGAAGTTTTATTTTTTCCTCATTGGAACAACAAATTCGAGAATTTAATATCTATTGACGGTGTACAATAATTGAGTTTTTGAAATGTCATTCGATTCTAGCAGTTTTCATTTTGTGGTTCCCTATAAACGGAATTTAATATTTCTAATGATTTTGAAAAAGATATCTACGTTCTTAAGCTTTTGCGAAAAAAATTTAACTACACTTTTTGAAGCTATACAAGCAAATTCGGAACTTGTTTTTTTTTTTTTAAACGTTTGATGATTTTGAAAATTTATATATATTTTTAGTAACTCATTTTCTTTCAAAAAAATCTGCATTGGTTGATTTGACTGAACTTGCAGAATTAAACTGAGTCTTTAACAAAAAAAAATAAAAAATTATTAAAATATTTAAAAACGATTAAATCGTCAAAATTGCGTTTTTGAAATGTATTGAACAAATCTATAAATAAGTTATTTCAAATCGAACTCATAGATAAAATCAAAGTTTTGATTCGAATCTAGTACCAAAAATAAACACTGAAACGTATTTTTCAGAAGTATAGGAGCTTTTTTAAAATAACTTTGTAAAGGTTGAAAACAAATTTTAAAAAAATGAGAATTCTCGGAATCTTTCAGTGAAGTGCTGAAGAGATTTAAAATTAATCCAGGAGATAATGATTTGTATTCTACTAAATCATTACACGCTGTTTTTTTTTTATTGACGTCTAATTATGTACAATGTTATCTTTAAAAGCACAGTTTTATGGTTTTGATATTTCAAAAATCTTCGTGATTGGGAAATTCAAAGACGTCTTTCGAATTCAAAATATAAAAATCGATTTAAAAGTATTTATTGGCTTGAGTCACAGGAAAACAAAGTCTTTATTTTGCTATCTAGAGTTATGGAATGATATGTCAAAATGATAACTGGAGAAATCTAAAATTCTTTGTCAGTCAATAAAGTGCTTTGATACAGTCAAGTGTTTTCTGTAGTTTTTTTACGTACTCCATTTTTTTATTTTTAAGTTCATATTTGTATCAACTATGGTTACAAATCATTTGATTTTTTATTAGAAAAACAATTGAATCTTGTACAAAGTTAGCAGGACACCTTTTTTTATTATTGTCCAAAACAATTTCTCAGTATTTAAAAAAACTGCAGCTTTTTTGTAGCCAGTCGTGATTTTTCCTAATAATCTAATCTTGCCAACTAAATAAGAGGTCTTGATAAATGATCGGATCGCAAAGTGACTGCTGTATGCCCTCAATAGAATCACGAATTTCATCTTTGAGGTCTTGAATGGACGCACTGAGCTGTTAGCAGTTCTACGCCAATCTTTCACGTAGCCCCAAAGGAATGAGTCGTTAGGTGTTGAATCACAAGATTTCGGTGGCCAATTGTGATAACACTTTCGAGAGTTTTCTCTACCGTCACGAAATGTTTACCACAATAGATCGATGGTGTCGTTGCTTGTGTGGCTGGCTGTCCAGATCAATACCTTCCAATTCCGGTCATAAAAAATCATTAATCATCTCCCTATTTATTGTAACTATTGCTCCAGCCTCATTTTCAAAAAAGTAAGGTCCAATGACAAGAGAGGCTTTTTAACAATAAATCTTGTTTTTTTCGAGTCCCATTTGCGACAATTTTTCTTATTGACGTAGCCAATGAGGTGGAAATGGGTCTCATAAGTCATAAGTCAAAATGATTTTTCTATGAAATTCCGGATCATTTATCGGATCATCTTTATAATGAATTTTAATAATTTCAATGTTACGTTGAAGCGTGTATCGTTCCATTTTTATCAGTGGCGTAGTTTCTACTTGTCAAATGTCAAAAAATGACAGCTTCAAAAGTGACATCTACCGAAATTGCGGAAAACCCCGCACTTTATTATTAATTGAGGGAAAACCAATAGAACGAAATTTTTTTCTTAAAACGGCAAAAAAGCAACAATTGCTGTCATACGCAAAAAACATCATGGTAAATCTTTATACTGCTTTTAATTTATATTAAGATAAATAAAACATTTTTTTAATTTTTTGCACTGAGAATTTCTGAACTTGAAATGTTCAAAAGCTATCTTTTCAAAAATAAAAGTGGTTGAAATTCCAATTGGAACCTACAATTTCTAAGAGTAGAAAAAGTTATCTTTATTTTCATTCTATTATAAATGATTTTTAATTGAAACTATGAAACATTCATAAAACAATTTAAAATATTTTGGTTTACAAAGTATTATTTTTTCATCACAATAAAAAATAATATTTTCGTAGAAAGTGAACATCGATCGAAAATAGAAAACAGTTACACAGTTTTGTGAATGTATTTATGTAGTTATGTATGTATAATGAGTTCAGAGAAGGAAAGAATGTGTGTATTGTTGTATATTAGAAATGTGAAAAAAAACTACCACAACATCAATATACTCACCATTTTCTTTAAAATTACCGTATTAAATATTTTAATATTGCATTTAAAATGTTAATACACAAATCTCGCAGCGTGAAAAAAAAAGATTTTACAAAATGAAGCTACTATAGTTTTTTTTTTGTTTGTTCTTGATTTTGTTTTGTGTTTTTTTTTTTAGCAAATAACTAATGTGTGAAATAATTGTTTGAACTAGCAGCAAAATGTAAAAATTCTCAAAAAAAAAAATACAGTACTAAAATTAATGTTTACGAACAAATTCAGTTGATCACGAAATTCATTGATTCAACGAATATTTCATTGAATCAATAAAATTTTTAATTAATAAAACATCATCTGAATTCTAACTTATGTAAAACTTAAATTCAGTACAGTAAAAATTAAATGATTAATAAATAAGTGCAAATATAAACTAATCAAAAGTTAAACAAAAATCATTTTATTTTATTCTGAATTTCTTTGGCATTTCTTTGTCATATTGTTTTTCATTCAAATATTTTGCATTAAATTAAATACAAATTTCCTAAAATGGTTTTGCAGAAATTTTATATTTATATATTTCCTTTTGTTAAGTTAGGCAAAAAACCCCTATCTTAAGATTATGTAATTGGTATTCTTTGTAAAAATGTATTTCTGGTTTTATTAATAGTTTTTTTTCTTTTTTCATTTCATATTTTAAAAGAAACTTAATGTTTCGTTTTGAATATACTGTTTTTTTTTTTGTTTGTTTTGTTAATATATTTATTTATTAATACTGCGCGAACAGTCTTCTCTGTGAACAGTGCAGCTAGAAAAGGTTTTAAAAAATAATACTTTTATCCACGAATCCATAAAGATTTTGGTTTGAATTTTTGTTTTTATATTTTTGGTTTTTACATAAAGATTTTTTTGTTTTATTTTATCTACAAACTACTACTTAGAAGACTAAGGGATTTTTTTTGTTTTTGTTAAAAAATATTTAATTTTTTTAAAAATTATTTTCTACAAATTAATCGGTTTTTTATATATTCTAAAATTTTACGTAGTTAAAATCACTTGCGATATATGTGCTTACCTCTTCGTCCACTGTGTTAGGGAACATTCGAGCTGGCATGTTTTTCTCTAAACTGAATTGATCTTCGGTGGTTTTTCTATACACGGGATTTTCAAAGTTCATAGATGTTACCGCTCTTCTACTGCAATGACGGTATCCAACATAAAGTAGCTGCAATTTAAAATAATTTAAAGTTTAGATTGATTGCAAGTATATATTTTTATATAATTAATTTTCAAAACTTAATTGCTGAATGAAAAACCTTAAATTTAATTATTTAAAATACATATTAACCAAATGAATTTGTTTTTCTAATTGTGGATCAGGGCAACTTTTTAACGTTCATAACATTATTAGATAAGTTTAAATTTAATGTTCTTTTTGTAAAACAAAAATAAAAGACAGCTAAGAAAATAGAAAGAAACGAATCCAATAAACAAATTGAGCTATAAAAATTACTTTTTTTTATAGCCATAACCATAAAAATAAATGTCCTTTTAAAGGGTTACAAAACACAACAAATGGAATTGAGTATGAATTGATCCTAAATAGCGGAAATCTTCAATCATTTAAAGGAGAATATTTTATTGTTTTCCCAAGAACTTTAATGGGGTTGTCAATAATAATGTAAAAATTGGGTCACAGAATACAATATAATGTGTGAATGTACAAGAACATCACATTAAATCGAAAAACACATTAAATTTATTTTCGAAATTAAATCTTAACGGAAACGTACAAAATTTAAATTTAAAAAATGTTTTTTATCTCGTTGAATATTGCTTTATTAATATTTAATTTAGAATTCTCTCATTTTAACACATTACATCCTTAAAAATTATTAACATATTTTTATCTGAATCTTGATTAAATAATATTGTAATTGTGACATTATTTACAATTAAATGCAAGTCTTTCAAAAGCACATATGTCAAAACTAGTAAATAAATAATATGATGTTCCTCAAAGAAGTCATATTGGGCCTTTATTGTTTTTGACATTTGAACAAAATATTTTACTATGATGACTTGTTAGTTCAAAAACTTTAAACGGTTAAAAATGCCCCTTCATAACAGTTATTTCATTACTAGAGGACCCGGCGATTTTTTTCGCACTCCAATTGAGTTCTAAAAGCACGTCCGGCTGTTAGATTGATCAAAATTTGAATTGTATTGAGTTGAAGTTCGTCTTTTTCTTGGCATTTTAAGACCAGTTAATCTTAAGAACTGAACTGATTTAACTTTTTAGGTTGAACAAATTGGTAAAATGGAGTTGTTTTTGTTTTTTGTACTGTCTTCTTACCAATTTTTCTATATTTTCTCACTCTTTTAACCTTCTCTAGACTACGACAAACACTTCAAAACCAATATCAGACAAATCGGCCAAGCCGTTCTCGAGTTTTAGCGAGACAAACAAACTGCAATTGATTTTTATATATAGAAGATTATTGTACTGCCTTGAAGTATAGGTACTTGCAGCTTTTAGGAGTAAATAAAGTATGGAACTATGGAACTCTATCTAAGAATGCATCAAAATCCGTTGTGTAGTTTTAAAGATCTAAGCATGCAGACGTAAGATCTTTAGCCACAAACTAAAGGGTTGCAGATTTAAAATATTAATGTAGTTATCCATTTAGACATAAGGCTCACTGCTAAAATACTCTATGGTGTTCCACAAGGAACCCATTTATACCCCTTTTTATTAATCCCTTACTTAATTGTATCGGTATAGGTTAGCCAATTGGTGAAAAAGTGAGAGCTCCTTTTCTAAAAACAAACCTTTTTTTTATTGTGGTTTTGTGTTATTGCTTTTAAAGGTGTGTACAAGTGGATACGAAGTTTGTCAATAGAAAAAAAAATAGCATTTCATTTTTCGGAGAATTTTCAAGAAAACAATAAAATATTTTTGTTTTCAACTTTATTTTATTGCTTTTGTTGTGTATGAAACAAATATTAATTTTTATTTTTGAAATATTAAAAATAAAACAGTGTTTGTTTTCTCCTGGAAATTCTCAGATGAGTACAACTTTTTATATGTGAATATATGAATACGTAAATAATGTTCCAAAATAACTTTTTTCTATTTTTCAACAATGCATACCTCTTTGAAAGCAACCACACAAAAATATAACAATATAATGGAAAACAACTTCTGATAATTCTCGAGAAAAGTGTTTTTCTTTTTTTCGAATTTTTCTATTTTCAATGATGCTATGACAATTGCTTTTACTTTTATGGTATCTTTTAGTGTTTATTTAATGTTTATTTGAATTAAAATCATACTGCAAATTGTTGTCTCTCTAAAAATGATGGCAATAAAAATGAAGTGCACTGAGGCGTATACGCATTGTTCTTCTTAATTTACAGTGCTTTTCTATTAACTAACCTTATATTAACACTTTTGGGAATTATTTGTTTGTAAGAATAGTTATAAGGTTTAATTTTCGATGACATAAATGATGACTTACCGCTCCAATAACCAGACTGGTGGCGAGTAATGATGCAATCACAATAAGTGCAACATATCCTGAATCAGTAGATTGTGAGGAAGAACTGGAACCTTCCGATTGTGTTGTATTGCTGGCAGGCCTTGTTCCAACTAAATAAATTAAAAGATATAAATTAAGATGATGAATTTAAAAATATGTTTTCTAGATAGGTAATTATTAAGTGAACATAAGACATACATATAGAAACACATAATAAAAATAAACTAAATTTTACATACATAAAAATACATGTATTGTTTTTTTTTACATAGGTTAATTAAAACTAAGCAAAAATAGTTGAGTTAATTTGAAAAAGCGATATAAAACAAAAATAAAAAGAAAACAAGAAAAGTGTTACCATACCTTCCGTCTTTTAAAAATTATAACATGAATATGAGCACATAGAAAATTGAAATATTTGAGAAAGAAATGACAAAGCAGAATAGAATAAACTTACATTTTCTTTTATTGTTATTATAAAATAGTTGTGTTTTATTCACTGCTGCATAGCTAGTGCAACATTCAAATGAATAATACGATCAAACAAATTCGTTTATATCACCAGCACAGCTGTAATTTTTTTGTTGGCTTCTTTGTCGACAGCAATCAAATTGTTGTTGTTTGCCGAGAGAAATTTTATTATACTAGCTACGCAGTAGTGAAAAAAACACAACTTATTTTAGCTGTCAAATTTTTAAATTGGGAAATTTCTTTTCGAAATTAATCCAATTTGGTTAACTGATTTAAGATAAGTATCACAAGTTTTATTGGGCTTATATTTTCACCACGTTTTGACAGACATCAACTAAATGGAGATTCCTGAATCACAAGATCCAAAATTTTTAGGGACCTTGATTTGCCTGTGCAATGTTAACTTTAGGTATGAAGTTTTACATTGCAAATTTTTTTACTTTTCAATCTTTAGTTTGAAATCTAGAATTCGAAGATCGAAGATCGTCGATCGTTGATTTTATAAGAAATCAGATTTAATTGAATTGAATTACTGGAAAATTGATAACATTAGTTACAGGATCGTAAATCGCTTGATATAAAATTTTAGGAACTCCCAATTCTATATAAATCAATAAAAATACCAACAAAAAATTATCCCTCTTTTAGGATTGTAATAAAATATAATGCTGACACTAAATCCTACATCAATAAATCAAAATACCAAAATCTGACATGTATACTATAAGAAACTGCAAAATTATTCAAAATTCCTTAATTACTTTCGAAGTTTTTCGTCCTGATTTTTCCTTTAGGGTGGAACACTACGTTCTAACTGAAACAAAAACCCTTTCACATCACTGAATAGAATAAACAGCTGATGCTGTTGCTGGAGTACCTGTCAAAAAGTGTCCTTTTAAGCTGTACCTTCAATCTTTCCCTAACTTTATGAAAATTCTTGTAAAAATACATAATGTACATCTTATCTTCGAGACTTTATAAAGATTTCTTAAGCTTTAATTCGTGTTCCCCGTTACCAAGTGTCAAAAATTATCATAAAAGAATATAGGACACTTTTCAGATAAAACAAGAATGAATGAATGAAACCAAAAAAAAAAAAAAAAAAAAAAAATTGATAGTAGGTATATTCATTCCATTGGAAAAATGGAAAGATACTATCACTATTAGCTGTCAAATTTGACACATCATCCATTGGCTGTCACCTTTCATAGAATAGAATGAATAATTCGATTCGGATTGTCATTTATCACAAATCACATTAAGGATTTCATTTCAAGTTTCAATTAAAATTTCGAGAAATTTGAATAATTTGTAATTAAAGAAAAAAGGGGTTTATTGGAATCTAAAAATCCGCCATGTAACTCCGCCACTGCCAGGGCATTCATGTACTAAACAGCTCCCAAAAACATTCAAAACACTCCTAAGGATGCACGAAAATAAACATATTTAAGGTCTAATCGAATTTTCATTTCCAAGCAAAAGTGAGAAGTTAAAAAAAAAAAATTACAGTTAAAATGAAGCAACTTATGGCTAACAGCTTTTATAACGTCCCCCCCAAAAAAAAAAAAAAAAAAAAAAAAAAAAAAACACAACACAAAACAGACAGACTGTCTATGTGTGGCCTTAAAACTAAACTTTATTAGTTTACATCCGAAGGAAATTAGGTCCTTAGAATGTGAAGAAAAGTTTTTCATGCATGTGCGGTGGCAGCAGAGAAAAGTGGGCAGCAGCAAGAGCAGCGGCAGTGGCATGGGGCAGCAGCAGCAATGTGGCAGTCCTTTACGTTCATTATAACGTCCAGCATATAATTTCCATCATCATTTCCTGAACTTTCTTTGAATTTAAATCGCCTTCGTGCCTTGATTTTTCTTTTTTATTCGGTTTTTGTGGGATAAATATCTAAGCCTTCCTCTCAAAGCAAAGGACGACTAGAGAAGCACACATTTAAACGAAAGAGGGAGATAGAAAACATAAAAATAAAATCAAATTAAGAAAATAACGCCACACCGTATGTCGGTGAAGATTCGTCGACTTCTTCTCATGCTTTGCCCCTTTTCCGTCGAATGATTATGTTTTCTTGTGTTTTTTGTTTTTTTTTTTTGTTTTGAAAATTCCTTTGGGAGCAATGGATGCGGGGGAGCACTCTGAAAGTTATAATTTACAACATCCCTTGTTGGGGGTTGTTCCAGGATTTGCAGAGCTTGCTTTTTCGTTGTTTTTTTTTTTTTTTATTTTCATTTTTATTTTTTATTTTTTTCATCGCTCAAAGTTAAATTGCTGAGAGAAAACTTTGCACCATTATGGTTTGTACTTTTCCACTACGAAATCCTTTTGTTGGTCCTGGTTCGGGTTGATATAGCACAGGATGTTGTTTTTTTTTTTTTCTTCAGTTTTTCCTCTGTTGGAAGACTTTATTTTATCTTCTTTAATTTTTCTAAGAATGTGTTTTTAATTTTAGTCCTTCGCCTTCGTCTTGTTCTTCATCTATGTTTCTTAATGTTTCCCATTTTATGTGTTAAATTAAAAACGATTTACGACCTTCACAGTACATCATAGTTAAGTTGGAATTATTTTATGTCTTATAGAGCAAAATATTCCTATACCTACCAAGTTTCAGGTTCCAGGTTCTAAGTTCGCAAGTACCTACCTGGTACTGAGCTGTTTTTTTTTATACTTTATTTTTCTTGTAATTTAATAGACTTAAAATAAATGTGTTTTGTTTTAAATAGAGTGCTGTTTTGCTTTCAGTGCATTTATTCAAATGTACTTAACGAAAATGTTATTTCTTTCCGAGACAAGTTTTAATTCTACTTTATTTTTTTTTTATTTTTTAACAATTGTTTAACTCGTGTATATTAAGTAGGTCAGGTTGGGTGGTCGTAAGCAAATGAAAAAATCTCATTTATAAATTTAAATTTTTCATCATGTTAGATATTGGTATAGATGAAGGAATCCTTTTAGTCTTAGTGGTTACATAGATGAATATGTATTAAAAGTTGTTGTCTTAATTAAGAAAATGAAAAATTATTGATTCAAAAACTGATAGTCGTGCAAAAAACGTGTACAAAAACACATATGCATAACTCAAATCTCTAGAATGTTTTTAAAGAAGAATTTTTAAAAATAATTGTTGACAGGAACGTCATTGACTCACTTACGTCACTTGAATCCCGTCGATTGTTTTCTTGTCTGATACGTTTTTTTGTCAATGTCAAACATTGTCGGATGACGATCTGTCGATACAAATTTCCGGTTACGAGAAAACAGAATGTACAGGTAATTTGTGTCATTGTTATACACTTGGGACATTGTAAGAATTTTTTCTAAATTGTCAAACACTTTTATTTAGAACATTTGACAGTTGCTGACAATTTATTCATTGTTATATATATAAAGAATCTCTGTTTGTGGGATGAGAGACAAACTGCCAAAGCAAGAAAGACGTCGCATATCCCAATGATAACGTTACATTACATTACATTTCACACTTGCACCTTGAGTGACTAAGACTTTATAAGGTAACACAAGACAGAAGGACAGAAGAGAGAAAGAACAATAGAAAGAAAAAACACCTGACAACAGCAAGCGGTACGTTACGAGATGGTACGCCACCTTTCTACTAACCGAGCTTACTGATGATTGATATCGGTGATCGGTGGGAACCGAGCTTTTATCCCCAATCAAATGCCTTTAAACAAGGGCAAAAGAAAATGACTGCCAACGAAAGAGTCTCCATTTTGTGGAAATGTTTGCAAACAATTTTGTTTCTGAAAGCCTATTTGAGAATTTGTGTCAACGGATCGACCATTTTTTGGACGAAAAAAATATCTTCAAGGCGTGTAAACTGTCATTGTTTGTCACTGGACAATATTTTTAGGAGTGACATTGTGACCAACATCTATCAACCGTGTGAAAACACAGTTATTGTCAGTTTATTGACAGATGTGACAATTGTTTGAATTAACTTTAATTTTTTAAACGGAACAATTTAAACAATTTGTTGTACTTCGGTTGCATAATTTTCTTTGTTTTTGATTCTTTTTATAAATTGATTGTTTGTTCCAACACACTGTTTTGTTTCTACAAAATTTCACGTCAGGCGGGTTCAAAATCGTCAACAGTTTCTTCAGTAAAATAATTTTTTACTTCCTATATAAAAATCACCCGACTGCTTTTGCAGCTTTTACCCGCTCCAGTTGCTATATGAGGATTTTCGTCCTTGAAATAATAGTGCACTGCTTCGGAAACGCGGCGGATGGTTGCTCAATTTCAATGCAAATCGGGATTTAAATTAATTTAATCTGAATGTTTTTTCCCACTTAGCAATCAATGGATTTTATCTGGTGAAATCCTTTTGCGATATTATTTCTCTATGATAATTGAAATGAAAATTTTATTTTTTTTTGTAAAATTGTAAGTTGTTCAATTGAATATGGATACGGATAATTATGTAAGTTAATTTCGTTTGCAAACAAAAATACATCTGCCTTTAATAAAATAAAATGAAAGTGAAAGTTACTTAAATGAAAGTTAACTTCAAATGTCAAAAACACTATTTTACAACAAACAGTCGTATTTAATGCAACTAAATCTAATCAGTGTGAAATTAAAAAGTTCAGTGTGAACACCGCCCCAAAGCGCCAACACATCACAATATCGTTAAGTGTCACTTTGACATTATTTATAAATGCATAGTCATACTAATTTACTGTTAGTTTGCACGAACTGTCACTGTTGCAAATAACATTCATTAATTTTTTTCAAATGATTTCTTTTTCAAAACCTTTTATTTTCTGTGCTGAATGAATTTTACGAAAGTTTTAATCAGCCAAATTGAAATCAGCCTACCTTACTGATGAAAGCGTAGGATATTCACAAAGAAACTTTTGGCAGTTTTAGAAATAATGTAAAAAAAAAAAAATTTCTGTTCTATTTATGGCTTAAATGAATTGACCTTTAGAAAATATAATTTTCTTCATGAACAACTTTTCTGCCACCTACATTTGAATTTTTGTTCAACTTCTGTTTATCTTAAGCCCCTGGCTATGAGAATTAATATGAAAAGTATAAGTTATTTTTAAATGCTTTGAATTTAAGTCTTGTATAAAATATAGAAAATACTAATGAACCACTTTATCATCTAAAATACTTTAATTAAGAAATTTATTATAAAAATTGAATTACATAATTTATAAAATCAAGTTGGTCCAATTAAGATGATATTAAGTATAGTAAAGAACATCAATGAAAATCTGTCCCTTTGTGAGGTATCATTTTGTGTTTAGGGTGAATAAAATTAAATTTTATCGGAACATTAACTACGAACTGCGAAAGTTTAAAATCCATCTTAAGGTACCCTGCACATGAGACACGTGTTGTAAACTGACATTTCTTAGTTTATGTCAATTTTATGTTGTGTTTTATATTTCTTGTATTTGTTTGTGTAAACTTCGAAACACAAAATGGTAGAAAAATAAGTGTCAAATAACATCTTGTCAACAAACGTCAAAATGTATGTGTATATTTTCATTTCTTGCAATCATAATTTATTGGGGTACGTTCAGGCGATATAGATATAAGGGACTTGAAGGTAAGGCCAGTTTTTAATATCTGATTGATTAGCTGTCAAAAAATCACTTTCCAATTTTTTAGAAAGCTACTTGGAATTCATGTTTGACATTTCAGGCAGATGATAAACATCAACAATCTTTCCTGTCATTTGACAATGACGAAGTCTATGATGCTAAAAATTATATTTCATTATTTTAAATTTAGACAATATTCAAAAGATGGTTTCCATCTAACGAGATATCTCAGTTCGTGAAAATTAACAGTTGACAATTTTTATTTGTGTCTCTCGTTCAACTCACTTGAAGGCACTGTCAAAATTCACAATTTTACTTCATGTAAAATGTCAAAACTGTAGGTAATTTATTTGCGTGATTTAATTACTGAAACTTAATTTACCTAAAAGCAATTTTATTTACCTTTACAGTTTGTGACTTAACTAATGCTAACACCGTTAATTTATAGACATTAAACCAAAAAAACAACAAATATTTACGATAACAACGTCGTCATCGTCGTTTCAGTCGTCGGCGGCAGCAGTTTGGTCAAGATGTATTTCTAAAGCCTTTGAAGAGGAAACTTAATCTAGCATATCATTGCAATGTGAATTGAAGTTGACTATAAACTACCTTTACTTCACTTTACTGCCTTTAATCTATGTATACGTCAAATTCAGCTATGTACTATAGAAGACTTCAGTTTAAAATTAAATGTACCTAAGCATGAACTTCTTCGATGTTCCAGACATTGCTCATTTCCAAAAAGACCATACTATAATATCTTACCTACATACTCGTATACCCTCACACCTAACCTGCCTAAAGTAGGCAATAAAAATAAAATAAAATAAAAAGAAGAAGAGAAATGTTTTCTCTGAAATAAGATATTAAAATTGCTTTAAAGTGGGCGAAAAGATGTTTTTCTAACTCGCAGCATCATCATCATCCACAGCTATTGAAATGAACAAAAATATCGATTTACAACGCACCAGAGGCGTCCGCAAAATTTTCTCCAATGGGGGCAACCGAGAAATGAAGTCAAAAGTTTCAAAGCATTGAGGTGGAATTGCACTTTATTCGAAACCAAAAAAAAAAAAATCACATTTCACTGGATTATAAAGATGTTCCCCTTTACGAGTACACATCCCCCCTTTTGGGAACGACTATGGATACAACCCTATCGGTTGTTGTTTTTTTTTTTCTTTTGGTTTTTGATAAATAAAAATAGGTTTTTTTCTGGTGTGCCCTATACACAAGAGCCATGGAATTGGGATCGTCGGAAAACATCAGAAGCCCTTGTATATAAAACTTTATTCATTTTTTGCTTTAAAGTACATTTATTTGACTCAGGGATGCTTAACTTCTGTTTTTGTATTTTTTTGTTTTTGTTTCTTTGGCTTTTTTTTACAAAGACTCTGCTTCCGAAAGAATTGAAGTGAAAGGTAGCATCCTCTTGGCTTTATTTGCCACTTCTGACGAAGCTATTGGTTTTATTTCTGTAGCTTCTCCGTTGTAGGTGTAATTTCCTTCAGATAAGTAAATAAACACAGTGAAATGTCTTTCTGTACTAAGAACAGAATAAAGAAAGCCAACCTCTCCAAAATAAAAAAAACCCCACAGCCTCTTAAAATTCATCAATCCACTTGGCTTTGGTTCGGTTTGGTTTGGTCCTTTGGCAAAAGGGGTTTCATTTTCGTTGTCGTTTTCCTTTTTTTGTTAGTAGGTTAGACTACCATGGTAAAGGAATCATTACCATTTTAAAATCGAGAAAAAGAAGGTATTTTTTGGGGTATTTTTTTATTTTTTGTTCGGGCTTTATTTTCATTTATTAAAGGCGTACTCTCTTAAGTGGCTTCCACCAGTGCCTATAAATTGTTCTTTGATCACATTCCATTGGAGTCATACATATACGCGTTTTCTAAACCACCACCACCGCCCAATAGCAGCATCAACATCAGGCATCATCAACCATCAACGATCAACCGTCAAACATCAACCATCAACCATCATCCTTTATCCTTCATCCTTCATCGTTCATCGTCATCGTAATTCTTATGGAAATGCTTGTACCACTTAAGGCAAAGGAAAAAGGGGGGAAGACAAAGCCAAAGGCAGTTCAATGAAATTGTGAAGATGTAAGTCGAAACGATTTGTTTGGCATCTTGTCGATCAAATCGACACAGAAAACTCAAAAAATCATTGAATTGCTTTTTGCTCGTTCGTTTCTTTATACCTATTCGTACTTTCTTTTTCTTGTGCTTTGTATTTATGACTCAACGATTTTATAATTTTTCAAACTTTGCAAATCAACAGTTCGACGAGTGTGCCGTGGCGGCGGCGGTGGTGTGTGCTTTTTTGACTTTATGGGGTAAAAATTGAAATCGAGGTGAAGGGTGAAATAATGTGGGTGCAGGGAGGGTGTGACCATTTGTAGGATTTTTTTTCCTTTGTTTTGAGAGTTTTTGTTTAAAAAAGAAACTTGTCAGATTTAATGAAATCTCTGCAAAAAAAAAAAAAACTGTTTGTAAGCCGGTTGAAAGCCGTTGATAAACTGGTTGAAGACCGGTGATAAGCTGGCTAAACTAAATGGTTTCATGAACTTTGGGGATTTCTACGAATTGGAATTGAAATCTACCGAAAAAAAAATTATTAAAAACCCTTAAAAGAATTTCTAGTGAATTTCTATTTAAAAGCCGGATGAGAGCAGTTGAATACCTCTGTTCAATTAATTTCAAATCAATGTTTATGTATTTTTACAAAATTATTAAATGATCGTTGAAGATTTAGTGTTGAAAAACTTCGTAGTTATAATCTGTGAAAAAAGATGTTGAATGAATATTTAAATTAAATATCAAAAAATGTATTGGCAATTTGCATGAAAAGAAAAGGACCAAAGTGGCTACCTTAAGGTACTCGGATTTAGGTTAGAAGAAGGCATATTCGTTTTTTTTTTTGTTCAAAGAAGGCAAACTGAATTAAAAAGATAGAGGTCTGAATCTGAAGCCCAGAACTGACAGTTCCATTATTTTTTAGCAATACGCTCTGAATCTTCGATGCTTAAATCTTTTGGGACTCTGAAAGAATTTTATTTGATTTCCTAAAGGGATACTTCTTTGAGCTTTTAAATTGGATCTTCTTAATATTATTGATGATGGTGCTTCTACTTCAATTGAGGATGAACTGACATTTTTTACTTCTGGAAGATAAATCGAAGGTTCTAATTTCTAATAACTTTCCATTCTGAGAAAAGAAGTAACTGACAGCAAGTTGACATTTCCATATTGCATGAAATAAGTTAATTTAATTTTATACAACTGTCAAAATATCATTACTTCATCACTTTATTCATATACAAAAACTTAATACATATGAGATGATCAGCTTTTTAATCCACTTAGTTGACAGCAATTGACAAATTTTTAAAAGTGAAATTTTTTAATAGTCACTAAGTCTTAAATTCAACTTAATTCAATTTGAGCCATCAGAACTGTCAAAATAATGGTTACCATCAAAAGATTTCAATATTGTATTCAAAAAATTTACCAAAATTGCATTTTATGTGTAAATTTTGTAATTTTTTTTAAGGTTGGAAACTAATGTTCTATTTTTGTCAGTATGAATGTTTATATGAATGAACAAAATTGTGACCAAATTTTCTGTATGTGTATGGTAACTCTGTTCATATTGCGTCAGAAACGTCTTTTTAACAAAAAAGTATGTAGTTATGAAAATTGTATTGGAAGACCGAAATGATCAATTCGGTCTTTCAATACAATAGACTATAAATTTAATGTAAAAATCAATTCTACCGAAATAAAAGATTTGTTCATTTTGTTAAATCACAAAAATCAAGCATCTTTGAGCGTGTTTAGTTAAAAAAAAAAAAAAACGGAGAACTGTCTGAAACAAAATATGGGCTATTTGTCATGTGTTCTTTCTTCTCTCTTCCTCTCTGTCTTGTATAAATAATGTCTTTTGCTGTATCACCTGATAGTCTTAGTTGCTGAAGTTCAGTGTCTCTTCTTCGTAGATTTATTTACAGAATAGTATGATGGGTATTAGTGATAAAAAAAAACCAAATTCGCCCAAAATCGATTCGATTTTCAATCATCGAATAATGTTTTATTTATTAAACCACTAAAATATGCCTTTTTGATATCTTCAAAATTTATTTAAATGTAAAAATCAAAACTTTAACAGTCCTTCTCCTTGTCGCACATAAAATGAAAATTGACATCAATTTAAAATTTATTAATCAATTTCCACGAAGCCAACGCAACGGTTACATTTTTGATGTTCAAATATAACCTTTACCAATTTAAAGCCTTCAAAATCTCATTAGTAGATATAATGAGTTTTTAATGACTACCACTTGACTACATTCCAACTTCTCTGTTAAAAAAATAAAATAAAAGGTCCTTCAAAAAAGAAAGCCTTTCAAAGGTTGTGTTATTAAAACACCAAATAATTTGATTTCGGTTAAGGCTTCTGGTTTTGGTCCTGGACAGATATGCATGTTCAAGGTACAAATTTATATTACATATTTTAATTAATTCTATATAATTCTAAGCCAAAGCCACTGGGTATCCTTTAGATGCGACCTTGAGCTATAAAAGCGAATCGCATTCACTTTATAACTTGTACCTATAGAGGAATTCAGTTACAGTAGCAGGATTCAGTTCGTGCAAGGATGGTCACCATATGTATAGGGAGATGAATTTTTTATACAAAAAAAAAAAAAAATTAAATATTTGTTTCGATTTTCCTCTCGATAAATTTAAAGTGGAGCTCTCACATTGCAGCAGCAGCGCCGCCTCAGCATCTCCGTTCCAGCGTTGGCTGACTTTCACACGGATGCGTACTTTTTGTACTGTGGAAGGATATTTCCAACCGAACGAACAAGCGAGGTAGGTATCCTTTTAGCCTTACAGTCGAGTCGGTATGGTCTTATAATCTCTTTACGTTCCTCCAACGCTAAATAATGTATGCGGGCGCGGTACTGCCAATGTTGGAGTCATTGGCGGCAGTGGCAGTGGTGGTGGCGGTGGCGGTCGTTGGCGGTGATGGGATAGAATATAGAGAGCAGATGGATGGATAGGATAGGTGGAAGATGGCTGGTTTGGTTTTTGTTTCTATGTATCTCTCAGGAGTTGGGTTTAAATATTTTATTGTAGTATTAAGGATAAGAAGAAAAACGTTCTATTTTTTAGTGGTGTTGTCTTCTCTTTCTATAGAGATACGTGTCGGTACTCGGTGTGTCGGTCCTTGAACGGAAGTGTTTTCTTTTCCTTTTTTTGTTTTGATTTTGTTTTTTTGCAAGGAGTGCTGAACACGTAGAGGATATAATTTATGGGGGGGAAAGCTTCCTGAACACAAAAAGGTTTGACGTTTGTGTTTGGATGTTTTGTGTGCGGGAAGTACAATAGACATAAGGATGGCGAAGGGAAAGAGTCAAATGGTCTGTTGTGTTGTGTTGTTTGGCAATTGATGACAAGATTGCGTGAAAGCGAAATTATTAATCATAATTTTTTTATTTATATTTTTCTAAAAAAAAGAAACCAAAAACAACAAAATAAACGAAAGCTCCAAGAATATATACATACATACATGTGTAGGTAGGTAAAGTCGGTATTGTAGTCGGATTGTCATTGTATCCATCAATTTTGCAAAAGCAAAGGAAATACGTAATAACAGATAACTAAGCGATATTGGAGGATATTGGTGTGGTAGACATTTTCTTCGTTTGACAGCTGACACACGCCAACGACAATGACAATGACACACTATCGCTATCACACACAAACGCAATATGTGAATGAGAGACAGCGCCATCCAGTTTGGCATAAGCTCTAATTGATTTATGATTGTGTTTCGAGAACAATATATTTTTCTAAGTGTCATTCTTGAAATTGATGAAAGGTTATTGTCTTTCATCAGTGGATTTATAAATTGTTCATCGATTTGAAAAGGGGTATTATTCAAATAGCCAATAAAAATGTTTGATGAATGAATGGTAATAATGGATGTAAAAGTCATAGAATCTGAAGTGGGTATACATATAGAGTGATGATGACTTATCTAAGTGATAACCATTTCTTAAGTCCATAGGTATTGACACGGATTGGATAAGAATAACAAAATGTTCACAGGAACATGATCTATTTTTTAAAAATTTCCATTAAAAAATGTGACATATTTTCCGTTTAATGACGTTTTTGATTGGTTATTCAGAAGAAAAGAATAATAAAAACATATCAAACAAGTCTAATACATTTTGACGTTTGTGTTAATAAAATTTGATTTCGTTTCTTCCTTTCTTAAAAAAGAACTGTCATTTAGTTGATTAGATTTTCGGGTGATTCAGTCAGATAAAATTTTTTAATCTAAGTCACACATAGCAATACTCTGTTGACTTAAATAAAATAATATTCACATCCCTGGTTGAAATGAAAGTCATAATTAGTTTTGAAAGTCGTAATAATTGATTTGACATATCACAGAACAAATGATTCTGTCATACTTATTGTCGTTATTCAAAAATAACATTTTTTATTATGTATGTATATTCTGCAAACTGTCAAATGAGAAAATTCAATCCACAACAGAACGCGTTCCAAAAACAACAAAGTACAAATTTAAAATTTTAAATTCACTGCTGTTTCTCAATAACAAATGCAACAAATCAAAATTCGCATTACCCACTTGATTTGCAATAATCTGTCACCAATGAAAATAACAGTCAGGTACTCCATTGGAGAACTACAATTCAACGATGATGAACAAATTAATTCTATTTTTATAGAAATAATTCATACAATATAATTTTGCAAGCTTCTAAAAGTTTATAACATAAATGTCACTCTCAAAAATGATTATTTTGACATTACTAACCAGATGAGGCAAGGAAAATAATACAATGTTTCATTTCATGTGCATGGCCGCCACTTAGACAGATATTAAACATTCCAAGTGTCACTTCAATTTTGATATAATTTTTGACATATATACGTATTAAGTACAAAATTCCAGTCAAATCATACCAATACCAATTTGGTTAGATATGACAAATATGTAGGTATGTGTTTTATTTATGGAAATGCTGAAAGGTTTATAGGTAAACATTATTAACACTGAATCAAAGGTCAAATCTACTGTCATCACATTTGTATAAAGTCTATTTTTAACACAAGTATAGGTCAATAATCTTGTCAAAACCACAAAATGATCCTTGACTCAAAATCAAATGGACCCAACTTAAGGTACCTAACCTACCTACACATTTTATTTGAATTTTATAACTCTTATTATTGTACGACACATGAAGTACGGGCGTGTTCGCTACCCAACTTCAACTTCAACTTGTTGACATTTTCATATGGCCACTTCAACTGCGGGTGAATTTCGGTCATTCCTAGATATATATGCATGTATGTAGGTACATATATTTTTGAAATGTGAATATTTTAGGTGAAATTAAACCTGAAATTGAACATATTGATATAAAAACAAATCTGTGAAGGTATCCAAATGGAAATAAGTGAAGGATTTTATGAGGTTTCATCGAGAGAGATTCAAATTAATTGGATTTTAGTGTGACGTATAGAATGTGTAAGTGGGAAAAGTTCTGTCTGATTTGCATTATGTTTTAAACACTTGACATAAAATAATATATATGTAGGTGAATCTGAATGTGTTAGTGGAAAGAGTATGACAGGTGTGTTTCTTTTTTTGTTTGTGTGAATAATCTCGTGTTTTCTTTTTTTGAAAATAAGAATGATGTGTATGCTTTTGACGTTGAAAGAATTTTAAAGTGGGTACATCTATTCGTATGTGGTTCGCTAGAATGATGGACATTTACACAAAATGAAAATAACGAACATTTAATATTTTATAATTTCAAACATCAAATTATTTTATCTCTCTCTCTCTTTCTCTCTCTCTCTTGTCCAACATTAAAGTTTAAGTGAAAAGCTTTCTGCAAAAAAGAACGCAACCAACTCTATAATCTCCGTAAGTCCTTAGTGGATAAAAATTCTGGAAATATAAATCTTTGGATGACTGCATTTGAACCTTCACATACAAGTGACCAGGAGCACTTAAGTTACTCCAACAACGTTACGTAAATAATTTAAATTTAAGATCTGGATTGAGAATTCAATTTAAGACACTTCAGTGTAATCTCTATACTCTCATCACGGATGTACTTAATGTCAGTGTCATTTAAGGTTTTCAATTTATGAAAATGCAATATTTTGTTTTGAATTTTCAATGATATGATGTAGGTAGGTGCTTTTATCAAGACACATAATTAAATATCAACTACCTTGTTCCTACATGATGCCGTTCTAAAAACCAAACGAAATCATTGAATCCTCTGAAAACAACTGTCAAATCTGAAAGTCAAAATTAATTATGCATGACAACACAAATTCTTTTAAATTAACAAGGGACTAAATTAGATAAATTGATTTGGCTGTCACATAAAGAAGAAAATATCAATTTTGGACTGATTAAAAAAAAAAAAAAACATTGAAAAGATAACCACAATTTTAATAGAATTTTAAAAAACCTGTCAATCAAACTGTCAATTGAATTTTATTAATTTTTTTTCAAGAAACAGAAAATTTAAAAAACCCTTAAAACACACACACAACACCAATGAATACTTAGATGCCTTTATCATCTTCGAAGACATCGGACGACATAATCGTGTCGTTGACATCCATCAATTGTATAAATATGGTGACCATCTGGATATTTTTTTTTTTGTTTGAGAAAGGTAAAAAACGTCTGTTTTATTCATCTCATCTCATAATTGCAAGATTGTTTGAATTAAAATGTGACAGGTGGGAAATTTATTGGGTACATATATTTTGAAGCACCAATATCCCTGATTAGTACTTTAAAATTGACGTACAATTGCAATGATAGTGTAAACGTTTGTCTGTGTAAGAACAGGATAGAAAATAGATATCGATGAATTCTAATACAACTGCGGTTCCCTCAATACAGAAACAGTTTCGATGAGCGATTTTTGAAAGTGACACTAAAAAAAACTAAACTGTCAATTTTTGAAGATTTTAACAAATAGAATGACAGGTAAATTCAGCTGGAGTTAAAAGCATTGCAAGGCCCAGTAAAAATTGATCTATTTTATTTTTTAAACATAAAAATTATCATAAGTTTTATTAACATTTATAATTATTAAATATCATTATATGGCCACCCTAGAAACACATACTTTAACCAACTAGATGTGGCAGGACACTCTTCAAACCATTAGATTTGCCAGTTCATACAGCGAATGAGATGAGTAATAATTTTATTTTTAAACATGTAAAAGCTCTTTTACATTTAACCATTTCAAACTTCAAAAACATTATGTCAAAGTGTCAGCGTAGCGTCAAAAACATGAACATGGACATCGGTATTGCTCATATTCTTATTTTTATGTTCTTGCTGTCATTTTAAAAATTCTCAGACGCCGTCGAAGTCGTGTCGTCTATCCGCAGACGTTCTGGTTCATTAAAGTCCTTGTTGGCCTATTTCTGGCCACGTCATGTCATAGCCATAATCATCGAGTTCACATTCAATTGTGTCACAATCAATGAGGCCATATTTTTATTTGTGTCTCTGCATCTCATTTGGTCGATCTTAATTATGGATGTCATGGTCTTTTGACAGGGAAAACATTCACCTCTACCCTAAAGACGACAAATGTACGTATGGTGTATACATGCATTTTTGTATGTATGTAAGTGCATACATGTGTATGTGTTCATATACGAATGGAGTTTCATTTCAGTCAATAAATGCCTTTATCGGTATTGACAATAATTGACTTTGTCGATGACATTTCTATAATGAATAAACGAATGACTGCAACGTTATGGAGCTGTCATCACCGTCATCGGACCATCGTCATTGACTTTTGAACTTGCATCTTCATAATCGCTTCGTGATTGATTTTAGTTTTTAAAATGCCCAACGTGCCACCGTTGCTGCCGCTGCCTCAGCCTTTGCCGACCGATAACGTCAAAACGATATGAGAAGACCATCTCATGACGGAACAGAGCAGCTCCAATCGAGGAGAATTGGCTATTTCTTCCTTAAACGTTTTCACCAGTGTTGTTATAGGAAGATTTTTTGATGTGTCCAGGAGAGTTAATATTCTCAAAATCATTTTACTAACATGGCGGGATGAAATTTAGAAAGATGAATACATTATTTGAAACACATTCCTGAAATATTGCTTGGCTTAAAAAAGTATCTTTATTTGTTAATGGTGTGCTAGTTTGAAGCTTTTAAAATGACACTTCTTTTAGGTTTGACATTCATTTTGTCAATTTTTTTATATCAACACAACAAAATATTTTTTAATATCCATTTAGTACTTTTGACAAGCCGTTTGATAAAGTCCACAGAGTGACTTTTATTAAAAAATTGGTTTATGAAATGTCAAATATCTTGATTTTATTTTATAACAACCCTGTTCATTTTCTGTGAGAAAGACGATGGCCATTCGATATTAATATTGGATGGATTTTGCACAAATGGAAAATAAAAATTACCCGGATGTGTGTCTAATGTCACTATTCCTTCTGCTAGAGTGGATTCGATGACATAAACCGTTTCGTTCGTTCGTTGGGTTAGGTTGGTTAGTTCGATAAAAAAAACATGTGTCATTGTGTGTGATGTGTATATTGGACGAACTTAAGTTGTACATGTTCAAAGTTTGACTCCTTTTTCGAAACGATATAGTTTTGTTTTTTTTTATGAAATGAAATATCAAGGAACATATTTTTATGTGTCAAAAAAATAAACACACATACCATATATGTATGTATATACATTCATACCTATAAATTAGTTGAAAATAAATTGAAATTTAAGAAATCATTTTGATGCGCTCAGCTTTTAACTAAAAAAGTAATTTATTTTGAATTATTTTTGTTCCATGATCTCGACACGTATTCTTAAAACAAGCAGACATTTTAGACTATTATTTAATAGGTGAGTTCTTAATGAACAAAGCAAGAAAACAAACGGACCTAATAATTGGTTTGTTTCCTAAAAATAAATACACATTTACATGGGCGAGTTTAATCAACTATTTGAAATGCGAGAAACAGATTGACACAGCAACTTTGACAACCACATTTTGGAGCCAGTGGTTTTGAATGGCTTTGAATAATTTTACACAGCAACGACATCAACGTAAGACCTTAATTCTAAATTCGATGTTGCTGTGCAAATGCTGCAACATTTTCAGGTTTATCAACACAAGAAAATGGAAATTTGACAGCCGATTTTTTTTATTTCAATTTATTTTCGTGTAAACAATTACCAATTGAAGAGCGGCTGATAAAATTTGTTAAAGTAAATCCCTTTTTTTAAGAATGTCATTATGAAAATCATTTTTATACTATTGGAATTATTTTGTGTGTTATTTAAAAACTCTTCAGATTTGTTTACTGTCAAAATCGCTGTTAACATTGTAATCTGTTTCACACGACTTTTAACGTCAAAGTTTTTTTTTGCTGTGGAAGTTGCTGTGTCAATCTGTAAATGAGCCTGATTCGAATCGTGAGCATTAGAGGAATGCAGTCATTCCCAAATTTATGAAAAAGTCTGAATCTAGAATTGACAGAAAATATACTAAGAACTATTCATTTGTCTATTTCCTGAAATTTTGATGTTGGGGAGGTAAACAGATCTGTCAAATTTATGTCAAACTACAAATATTGCCTTTGATTTTGAAACCGACAATTTCAATTTTTAATGACTTAAACAACCTGTTTTGTAACTTGAAATGTTCACTAATTTTTGTAAATCTAGTGATTTTTTGTTATGAGCTTTGAATTCAAAGGTCACAAATATTTGCTTCACTCATTTTTACTCATATTCCCAAAAACATAAGTCACTCGAAATTTTGATTCTACATAATAAGGGTATGTATGGGTGTGTTCGATGTGCATAGCTGTCAAAATAAAAAAAAAAAAAACAGCTGACGAGTTGAAAAATGCAAACAAAATGACAGCTGTTCTTCAATAGAACAATACCTAATGTACGTCAAAATTTCAAGATGACCTGAAATTTTCCCTTACATTGACTGTTACTTACTAAAGGATTACAAAAAACCAAATCAATAACCTAAGTTTTACAAATAAAATATTTTTTGAACACTTCCAAAACTTGACTCAAATTAATTTAGTCATTTTAGTGCGACAGGTTACCTACTAAATTTTAGTTACTGTAAAAATGACACATCCATTCAAGCAACTTTTGGAATTTAGTATTGATACATTAAAGGAAACTGACTTCAGTGAATAAACTTCAAATTCTAAGACAAATGAGGACTAATAAATACGTACTATAATGTAATGTTTTAAAACTTCAAAATTTTTTAACTAAATAAAAGTATATATTCACTAAAGTTCAATTTGCAACAAAATTTAATTTAAACAAAAACTTTTACATACTACCTACTTGTACAAAAAAATAATGAACAAAATAAAGTACAGAAATTCCAAGCCCTCATATAATTTTATAAGAGTGTTAAGTTTGTTACCTCAATTAGTACCACAAAAAAAAAATAGAATAATTGCAAACCAAGTTTTATTCTCCTACATACGAGAATTTCGAGTTTCATAGGGGAAAACAAAGTTAAGAGGTTTTACATTGTTTATTGAAACAATAGATAGATACTTATATACTATAGATATAGATACTTTGTATAGAGAAAGTGTTATGTGTGGATAATAGTTTCATTAAAATGGGTTAGAGAAATATATTTAAAGTTACCTATTTCATTTAAATATAAGAGAGATAAATTTATATGTGATGGAAAACTCCAACACAAATACAATTAATATTTAAACTTAATCACTTATCTTTGAATTGGTTTTGAATATAAATTGTTGACTATGCGTAAGAGCACGTAAATATCATTGTGATTTTTATTCTAGGATATAAAATAAAACGTATGTTATAGTCATACACTGCTTTTCGATATTATATTTATGCCTACACAAATTATTTATTTTTTTAACTTAGGAAATAATTTTATGCGGTATTTTATTCTGGGAATTAAACTGAAACAAAGTTTTTCCTAATAATAAAATTATATGAAGTTTTACGCCTGCAGATACCCACATACATACATCTAGTTTAATCGTATTTTGATTGATCAATTAAACATACAGTTAATTTTGAGTGGAGTGAATATATGAGAACATTGTTTCTATAAACTAAAAATTAATAAATATGGAGACCCTTAGTGTATCCTTTAAAAATCAAAATTTGACGTTAAGTGTTCAATATTTTACATAATGTTAAATTTCTACTTTTTAAGTAGTGATTATGCATTAAATTGAAGAAAATCTTCTCAACATTAAGTGTCAACTCTTTGTTTGTACTGTCATTGTGACAGCTCCTAGATAGGTGAAAAAATTGAATTGATTCGTTTTTTCTATCGTATCATTTGTAAATTTTAATTTTTATAAAGAATCAGTGAATAAAACAATCATTATCAAACTGAACATCTGTAATAAATTGCCTAATAACATTGACTGATTTTTATTTTTATCAAATACTAGAGGATCCGGAGAAACTTTGTCCCGCCTCAATTGAGTTCTAACTGCATACCTGGCTGTAAATCTCAGGCACTGGCAAACTGGATGACTGTCAACCAACTGACAATCAAAAATATTTTCTTTTCTTGCAGGTAGAACAAATTGTATAGAAAAGTGAAATTGTTTTTTTTTTACTGTTTTTCTCCTAATGTTTCCATATTTTCTCACTCTTTAAACCATCCCTGGACTACGGAAAACATTTCAAAACCAAAATCATCAAAATCAGCCAAGTCGTTCTCGAGTTTTAGTGAGACAAACAAATAAAAATTAATTTTTATATATAGAAAAAAGAAGATTACGGCCTTGAAGTATACTTCATGCACATTGCAAAACTCACAATATTATAAACTTTCCTCTTGAATCACTTTACCTATGTATTAAAAAAAGCGCTTCAAAATCCGTTGCGTACTTTTAAAGATTTAAGCATACATAGGGACAGACAGAAAGTGGGAATCGATTTTGTAGTCATTTGTTAAATTGAAACTAAATCAATAAATTCCTTTTTCAGACACTAGTTGTCATTACAATAACTTTCTTTTTGACAGCGAATGTAGTAGATTAGGTAAAAGGGTGTACTTAACGTCAAAGTCGTTATACCTGATTGTAAGGAGCCATTAACAAAATAATGAGCTTGGAAGATCAGTTTGTATTAAATAGTAAGTCACGAAATACTTTTTAATATAAACGATGCTTTCAAATATTTTGTTGGAAGCAATTTAATAAGTTAATTAATTTATTAAAGCCTAAATTAAAATAAATGAGTTTTCAAATAGATAAAACCGATAAAGAATAGAAAAATGGAGTAGTTGTCTTAAATGTAATTATTGTGAGTAAGTTTTTTTTTTCTAAATCCTCCACCTCATTGTTATTTACAAAAAATAAAAAATAGTAATAACATTTTGAAGATTTCTATTCTTCTTAAAAAAAAAAATCATACCATTGTTGTAGCCTTGTTCACCACTCTCATTCGAGGTATTATTAGTTTTGAACGTCGACGGTCTTTTTGTAGATGAATGAGGTAGTTTTGTAGTTGAAGTCTTCTTTGGTGGTATTGTTGTATTTTTGACTTTTGAAATTTAATTTTTTTTTGTAATAAATTTTACACACACAAAATCAACAAGACGCCATTAAAAAATTGAACATGCAAAAAAAAATTTAATAAACGTCAATAAAAAAATTTCAAAAATTAAATATAAGCTAAATTTTAAGCCAGAATTGGCAGGGAAAAAAATCAAATGAAAAATATTTGGATTCAGTTAATATTATACACTAGAGCGGAGGTGACATAAAGTGAATCACCATCAACGCCATCTAGGTCGTTTTTAATTCACACTTAAGAGTTTACACAAGCGTTTAGGTAGTAATTTGACGTCCGATTTATCAAATAGCTTTTTTAGTCACTTGTCTTTGTAGAAATCATTTTAGTCATTTGACAGTATAGACTAAATTCAATTTTTCAATTAATTTTTTTTATTTGATTCAACTTGACATTATAAATTTGCCAACAATTTAAGCCATTTTTACAGTCGAAATTCTACCGAAATGTTTTGGTGCATTTGGTCTTTTATTCCAACCGAATTGAGATACAATACGCACATGAATGGTTAAGGGTGGTAGTCCACTGGATGTTGATATGTTCATTGTTAAACTGTCACGCCATTTTTTTCTTTTTTTTTGTATAACATATCGATACATGCGAATGCAACTTCAAAGTCTTATTTTTAAATAATATTTGACAAGCAGAAAATTTTTGCATTCCAATATTTTTCATTTGATTTTTTCCCGCTACCAAAACTTTATCTTTGAATGTGCCTTGAATTGAAAACTGAATAATATAAAACCAAAGCTTAATCAAATAAAAGCGTAAAATATAAAATGCATTTAATTTTTTTTTTTTTAATTTTATAAAGCAAGGTACCTACTGTTTATAATAAAATAAAAATATTTAAATTGTAGAACAAATAAAATAAACTTACGGTCTTCGACACACATCAGTCTATCGTCCATTAATTTAAGGCCCGTCGGACAGGCACAGGATATACGCGGACTGCGATCATTTATTCGTGGCGCTGGTAGGCATAAATGCGAACAATGCCCATTTACCGACTGACAGTGATTAATGCCGTCGGGCTGTCGGTAAGGATGGTAAACATGAACAGTCATCGGGTGTTGTAGCTGAGCGAACACACACATAGAATGCAAGTTAAGAATAAAAATTAAAAATTAAAAAAAAAATATTTTAAATTAATCGGATTTTTCTTGAAACAAATGAAATGGTGGATGAGAGAACCATTTTTTTTTTTGTTTGCCATATAAAGTATACAAACTTACCATATGAAGTGCGGTAATCGCCTCCACATCATGCCCATTGAATTTATTCGCTTTAAAAACAGTCTGTTTATCCCAATCGGTCCAATAGACCCAATCTTCAAATGTTGTTATCGAAAATGGATGTCTCAAATATTCAGCTGAATACAAAATCTGACGTCGCTGTGTTCCATCGTAGTTCGCTGACGAAATAACATTAAGCTTCGCATCCACCCAGTAGATCCTCTTTCGTACCAAATCCAACGTCAAACCATTTGGCCACTTCACATCGTAACTGACAATTGTTTTTCGATGAGAACCATCCATACCGGATCGTTCAATTCGAGGATTCTTTCCCCAATCTGTCCAATACATCCATCTGTGAATAAATGACAATCATTTAACTTAACTTTTTTTTCTTCCATCAACTACCGTTATATATGTGTGTATGTATGTATGTCTGTAGTATAGAAAACCTTCATTAAAATCGGCTTTAAATACACTCGCCACTCGTCCGTTGGGAATATAGCACGAGTACGAGGATATACATATATGTAAAAAAAGAACCCTTACCCATCAATAGGATCCAATGCAATGGCACGTGGTATCTCGAGTTGGTCCTTGATAAGGACCATACCCATATTTCCATCGAAATTTGTCAACTCAATGGTGCACTTGTACGTGTCAGTAAAATATATATGATTATAAATCCAATCAACGGCCAAACCGTCAGCTGTTACTGAATGATCATTAAGGACCACAGTCTTGTCATTGCCCTCATCGATTGGTGCCCTAAAATAAAACCATACATACTATTTATATATATATTTACACCGAGGAGTAAATTGCAATTCCAAATTAGCATTTAGGTGTTGGATAAGGATGAATAAATTCCCCCCCCCCCCCCACAACTCCAAATACATGAGTTGAGCATGTGCATGTGGTGCCACCTACTTGTATATCCTTTGAGTGGTCACATCGCTCCAGAATATCATACCAGTGCGGAAGACAAAGTCCAGTGCTGTTGCCGATTTAGTGTCATTCACAATTGATGTCATTTCCATGTGATCAAGGGCAATTTTTCGAATATCATGGCGTCTTGCAAATAGTAATGACGCATGTCCTTCGGTTGCCTTACAACGGGTGTGGTTACGGGGGTCTCTCTTGTAACCCGTCTCACATTCACATTTGAAACCACCAATTTCATTGATACAGATGTGTGAACATGCTCCCGGATCGTCGCATTCATTTATGTCCTCACACAATTTGCCGTCGCTTAGTTTGTACCTGGAATGTGAAAATTGATTTTTTTTTAAATGAAATGAATGCATGTTTTGTAGATAAAAAGTTTGGTAGTTAAAATTTAAGGATTATAAAAGTAAACAAGTGTGTGTGTGTTTTTTTTTGAAATCCCGGAAATCCTGGAATTTTTGCTCATGGAAAATAATAATTGAAGTTTTAACAAGAAAACTTCTGGGCACAAATTGGCATAAAACTTTAATTTTAACCATTTTTCAGAAAATATGACAACGTTAAGTAAAAATATGATATTTAAGTGACAACAATATTTTTAAGCCATCAATTTGTGAAAAATCCAGTAATTTCAATTGAAAAATGTATGAAGCGGGTATAGGCATATTAATTGGTACTTTTCAAACATTCCAGGAATCTGGCTAAAAATACAAATTTATTGTGTGTGATATTTATCACTTTATCAGTAATCAACACTTTACTGCAACTGCAGTAAATATTGCTTGATTTTGACAATTTCTAGTAAAAAAATAATTGAACTTTTTATATCAACACAATTGACAATTATATATGAGGTCGCAGAAAGTTGATATTTGGTGGGAATCTTTTTGAATTGTCATCGAAAATGACAATGACATTACCATCAAATTTAACGCAGGTGCCGTATCCTATCCTTCTGGGCGTTAAGATCATTTAAAGTGTAATCATAAGCCCCCCTTGAATGACTGAATTTTTTAATGGTTGGCATTAGAATCCTGCATTCTATGTTTTCGATGTTTTTTGTTTGCTTTTCTGACTTGATGTAAACCTATCGAGGACTTGTCACTTTTTAGGGCAGATTCTTTCAAAGATGTTTTATCTATCAAAAAAGCAGCTATTCTTTCAATAAAAATTGACAGGTTATGACTTTAAATCATATTTTGCCATTGAAATGTCAATGCACTATATTAAATTTTTCTTCGATGCATTTTAATAGTTTACAAAACCGAGACTTTTCTTTCCCAAGCCAGCTTTACCCTTTTAACATCGAATAGCTTTAAGATTAGTAATTCACCATTAATTAGTTAGCAATTTAAATTTTGTTTTCTATGTTTAGTTTAATGCTTGGTAAAGTTTATTTTAGTTGTAAACCGATTAAGAGAAAAAATAGAGAAACATAGCACAACATATTTTCAGCAAATTATTGGATCGTAAGCTTACCATCGATCTAGCAAATAAAAAAAAAAAACATAGAAAACATCGAATAACAAATCTTTTATCTTCGTCGCTTATTTATGGAAAAGGAATGACAAAATTTATAAGATCTGATATTTTTTTTAATTTATCAAGGATTTGCTTGTCAAGTTGATACTAAGTTAAAACATAGAAAACATAGAAAGACAAAATTACAATGGCAAATTATCGTTGAATGTTCCTTCACCAGTTTTTACGTAAATAATCATTTACAACTTTTGACATAGCTGTCTGAAAATGCAGATGGCTCCAGCAATCAACCTCTTTTTCCGGTTCCTTAATCATTGTAGCTTTTTCGAGATGTAACTTTTGGCTGGAACCTTGCATAACATTTGAGCAAACAGAAGTTTGAGTTGCGGTTTCACCCTGTCCCACCTACACTACTGATTAATTGAAATCAATAATTTTATTAATCACTAAAAGCCCGTTATAAATCAAAAGTCCAAATCTGTCTGGCAGAGTAGGGTTTTCAGGACAATTTAGAGTAGTAGTTGAACTATATCCCATGTCAACAAATAATTTATAATTTATTTATTTATTAAAAAATTTCAAAAAAAAATAACTATATTTTCCCTTAACGGTTCAAAATCAGCTGTACGTTAAATTATTACCCGAAACGCCAACTGCTTCATATTACATCCACCACCAATAAATTGTCACCCTTCCAAATTTCCACAACAAAAAATACAAAATTTATTCAAATTGTTTAAATAAAAAAAAATATTAAATAATCTTTTTTGAAACATGTATACATAAATCAACTTACCCCTCACGACATTCGCATCTGAAACTAACAGGTGTATCAACACATTTATGGGCACATCCACCATTGTCCAAACTGCACTCGTTGACGCCACACTTTCCTGCTGGTTCGTCCTCACCATCGGGACAATCCTTTCTCATGTCACACACTTGCGAAAGTGGAATGCACATCCCGCCTCCACAATCAAACTGGCTTGTTTCGGAGCATTCGGTTTGATTAAGTTTGCTGGTGCCTTTAAAGGACATAAGCAAAAAAAAAAAACAGAATAGCATTATTTAATATACAAGTGAAATATGTGTGTAAGTTTGCATGTGTGCATAGTAGGAATTTAACACCTCTCCCGTTATGCACCATCAGTAGCATAAGAAGAGGAGCACCCTTACCACAGTTCAATTCGTCACTTTTGTCCGGGCAGTCTGCTTCGCCGTTGCACATCAAATGTCCTGGAATGCAACTCCGATCTGCACACTGAAATTGGTCCACACGACATGTGACATTCGAGCAATTCAATTGAATTTCATCGTCTCCATCTGGACAGTCTCGTTCTCCATCGCATACCCAGTTACGGTGGAGGCAGGTAATGCGATCCTTGCATTGGAACTCATTCTGCAGACACGGGGTGGAGATAATACGTGTGACATTCAGGCAGCCCTGCAATATGGTGGATGAAAAAAAATAAATGGATGAATTATAAGGACCCTATACGAATATGTTACGACGACGACGCTACGAGAGAAAGGATAAGCTCCAAGGGAGAAAAGGAGTCTTAACAATTTGGTTTTGGTTGGTTGAGGATAAAAGGACAAGACCGAATTTCAGAGATCCTTCCAAACCAAGGTGTTGATATGAAATATATATATTGACATTTTGTAGAATACCAACACATACATACATATATACACACATATAAATACATATTTATGCAATGATGTACGTCCTTGGGGCTATCTGGAAATACTTTAATGTACGAGTAGAAGGGTCCTATACCGTAAGTGTGCAGTGTGCACTGTGCAGCAATGAATACTCAGGAGCTTCGATAGGGTTTCTATTAAGAGGGATTTACCTCCAGGAAAGATGTCACTCTATACATGATGCATGCTTGCAACATACTCGTAAAGCTAAAATGAAATGTTCTGAATTAGATGTTCGTTCTCCATCTCCTAGTGCTGGTCGCGAGACGATATCTGAAGAGACTTTAGCTAGACTCGTCTAGTTCTCGTAAAAATCGAAAAATATCTGTTTCATAGTCTGCTATTACACGACGACTCATGAGTCGTGACTCTTTTCAAACTACGTTGGTGCAAGAGAGATACAAAATTCGAAAAAATGAAACGGAAGAAAATTTGCCCTGTGAGTCGCAGGCAAATTTTCCACGACTTATTTTTGACATTTTATTTTCACTCATTTGTTATTTTGCTTTTCCTCTTTATTTTTTTTCGGCGTGCTTGAGTTCAAATGTATACCCTTATAGTTGAAAGAGAGAGACAGAATATAAGATTTCCCAAACAACGAAATTTGAATTAAAGAAAGTTGTCAAATTAGAGTCATGACTTAAGGTTTAATAGTGTTCGACTCAAAGGATGAAATTTCAAAGTAGAATTCGAAGATGAGTCACGACTCATGAGTCGTCGTGTAATAGCAGACATATAGTTAATGGTTTCGATCTTTCTCGGTCTCTTGTCAGAAATATTCTGAAGTCCATTCCAGCAAAATTGTATTTCAAAAGTCAAGCACATAAATCGCCCTTTTTTTAAGCAATTTGTGAAAAAAAAAATGATTTTTCGGATCAAACTGTTTGAATTTTTTTCATCGGAAAAGTAGGTCAGTTTGACAAACATTTATTTGAACACTAAACTGTCAAATAGTACAGGAAAGACGAAGCATGGAACTCTTTTCATTTTTACTTCCCTATTTTATTTGGAGCATATAAAAAATTATCTTTGAGCTGAAACTCGAGTTAATTCCTCTCAATTTATTTCAAACAGCTGTCAAAATATTTAACACTACAAAATCAATGGACAATGGTACCAACATTATATTACTTACAAACAGAAGATGAACAAGTTTTCCAACTTTTAAAATTTTTGCATGTTGTAATTTAACGACTTTTTCTCCACCTTGCGGAATTTCCATGCAACAAGTGACAGTAAATGTTTAATTTTTGTTATGAAAGATCGAAAGTTTTTGTTTAGGTTGAAAATAAAATTAACTAAAAAATTAAGCATTTTACCATCTCATTTTATAACTGTCAAATATTAGAATAGAAAGCTCAAATAGTCAAATGACATTTTACTTTGGGCTGCTTTAACACTGTGTATTAGACTTCTTGCTTGATAGTGTAAACCCAGTTACAATTTAGTTTCAAGTTGTAGAGGAGTGTTCAGTCATAAAAAAATGTCTTGCGTTTTCTTTTTAATCTCAGAGCAGGTAACTGATCTGTCAAAAAAAAAATCAGTGTTTCTTTTTTAGCTCAGACACATGAGAGCGCTTAGGTTGTGTGTCTTTTTTCAATCGCAGCTAGCGCGGAGTGTGCACTTAGTTCTAAGTAAAATGACTGAGCAAATGGAGTAAAATGGTATGAGAGAGACAGACTGATTTTGACAGTTCAGTGCTAAAGTGTGTTTCGAGCTAAGTAAGAACAACGCTTAAAATGTCAACACAAGTGTCATAATTCAAGAAAATAGAAAAACTTACCAATCTGTCAAAACTAGATCTTTAAAAAGAATAAAAAACTTATCAATCTGTTATCTGCACAGGAATAATGACATTTCATCGAATGCATGATTTTGACACTTATATGTGATGAAGAGAAGAAACCCCTCTTTACATGAAAAAGTCTTTGCAAATCTGACACAAATAATGGGAAATTAATAAATACCTACATTAAAACATACTCGTAGAATTTAAATTAAATTAGTCTGCTTGGGATTTATCCTTGGATTCTTTTTCTAATTGAAATGCCTTATAAATGAGTTCTACCGACTGTCAACTTAACACCTTCACCATCTGGAATATATTTTTCCACTTCTCCAACTGACATCAAGACTATTTGTAAATAAATTTATTTTCTTGTTCAAAATACGATTTGCAGTAAGCCTTTCCGACCATCTGACGGGCTTGACTTGACGTTACCTATTTATTTGTTGTTTCATTTAAACCATTTAATTTTATTTCAACTTTTTTTTATTTTATTTATTTTCTTGAAGCCATAAGGTTCCTGGATCTTAATTTACTTTGAGAAGAAGAAAAAAAAAATTAAGTAACCTAATATTAAATTTGAGCTGTGTGATATGCTATTAACTTAAATGAAAACGTTAACTTTTTTTTTTACGGATTTAAACCTTAATCCAACAAACCCAGCATTGCCTATCCCTATATATTCTTTTGAAAAAGAAACATATGGACTTTTATAGAAGTTTTATCACCTCGAATATTTCGGAAAGCAGCCCCGAGGTGGTCATTTGAACACAGTCAAAAAAAAAAAAAATGAAAAACATTTATTTCTATTTACTTTAACATTTTGCCACCTCCATACAGATTTTGAATTGGAACCAAGAAAAAAAAAATAAATAAAAGGAAAACGACGAAAAAAACTCCCTTTACAAGCAAACAACCCGGTGTATCCTCGAATTCCCAACACGTTGGGTGACAATTTTTTACGACTTTGAAATTAAAGTAAAAGACCCACAGCCACAGGACACAGGTGAAATTAAATCGATTCCAATTCAAAAAAAAAAAAAAGAATGTCAGCAGGTAGCTACAATATATCCATGAATCCTTTAACTGGCTACCTACGAGTATGTACCTTGCTGATGAATGAAATATTCAACTTTATTCACAACTTATAGAAAAGGTAGACTGAGGTTTTCACTTCATTTCGTGCTTTAAAGCTTCAAAACAAAGTTATTCAAGAAATACATACATATCTCTTAAAGATCCGACACGAGTTGTCATTAAAGATATATAACATAGAAAGGTTAACAAGAAAGTATCTATTGCTTTTAAGGTTTCCAAACTTAAATATGCTTATAGGCATGATAAGTTTAAACTTTGTTCAAACACTTTATTTTGTTGTTGTTGTTGTTTTTGTTGCCCTTGTTTCTTCTTGAAAGTGTAGGTACATATATCTATCTACAAAAATACTATTAAAATGGGTCTTATTTGTCAATCATTCCTTGTTTTTAAAGGATTTTAATTAATTAAAAAGAAAAACAAAACCTTTTACTGATTGTGTACCTACTGATTTTGTGAAGACACCAATTTGGCCTTGAGTTCTTATAACTACATCCATACATACTTATATACTGTCTCTATTTCAAAGATAATAATTATTTTGTTGTAAGAATGTCTGAAAAGGGAAATTGTCTGTCTTTAGGCAATAAATTTTGTATTTTGGTCGAACTACATGGGGGAAAATTAATATCTACTGGTAAATTTATCAACTTCCATCGAATTAATTTCAGTATTCCTATATATAGGTATCTTAGAGTAAAAGATGATACAAAATAAAAATTAATTGGCGCCCAACGTGAGTAGGTACCAATCAGCAATGATAAATTCTAAAATCTAATTCCATAAATGAATAAAGTCATATCCTTGTCAATAGTCAAAAAGTCATGTCATCCCTCTGTCAAACCTCAAAGACTCAAGCAGCAGGAACGCATCCTTCAACAACTATGTATGTCCTGAATTTTTTTTTTGACACTAACTTACCACTTCATCCGAACCATCATGACAGTCATAATCACCATCACAATGCCATTTTTTTGATATGCACGAACCATCCGCACATGTAAAATCAGTTCTGGAATTGCATTGAATCGTTGGACAATTCTTCTCGTCACTGCCATCTCCGCAATCATCATCCCGATCGCACATCCAGCGTTTTTGAATGCAACGACCATTTCCGCATGTGAATTCATCTGTTCGGCATGTTTCATCTAAACAGACAAAAAAAAAAAAAATATATAAAATGAGACAAAAAATTGATATACATCAGATTTGTGTTTTTATTGATGCTGTCTTTTTGAGTGCTGTTATGTTATGATGATGAAAGTGAGTACAACTACAACTACAAGCAAACATATAATGAACAAACAAAAGTTGTGTGTTTGTAACTGTTAGCATGGCTAAGAGTGTTTTTTGAACATGCAACAAAAACCCTAAAAGCAATGAAAGCAAACCTCCCTCTTCATCATCGCCCCGAGAATAAACTTATATATGCACAATGTCCAATGTTGTAGCATTCCTATAGAGCCACTCAAACAAAAGAACACAGCAAAACTTCGTCATGAGTGTACCAACATAATCATTCATCATGATTCATGGAAGGACGTCAGAGGAGAGAGCAAACCATTCGCCCCTGTCAGATGCTCGCAGCATTTTAGACAATAATAAAACAAAAAAAAAACAAAAAAAACACAAAAAATGCAGTTAAGTTCGTGTTCCCCTCGTCGAAAAATAGCAACACCATGCATTGTTATACACGCGCAGGTATAGGTATAGTTTGGTACAAAAGCTTTTTGAATTCTGAATGCGCTACAAAACAGAAAAACAGGACTTTTGCGAGAATAACAGGATACGAAAGTAGGTGCTGTTTCCAATGTACCGTTGCGTTGTAATGTACAAAACCTATTATGACTTCTGCAAAAGAAAAAAAATATTAAAGTTACCCTACAATATTTAAGAGCGCACTAACTAAAAAATTCAATTAATTTGTACTTAATTAAAATTTCTTAAATTAACAGAACATTTTCCATGTCAAAGATGACAGCTGTCATTTTTTTTTTGTTTTTTTTTTTTGAAACGAAAACTGACATAAAAAAATTTACTTAAATGCAAAGAAGAATTCAGAAAAATGTATTTAGGAATTTATTCAACTGATCTTTCTTCGACGACTTATGTATAATGGTTCCTCTGACAACTCCAAGAGATGTCCAAAAAACATGGATTTTCGATTCTCAAAAAACACCGAAGTTCATTAGATCATATTGGAAAAGATAAAATAATTTAATGCTCCTTGTCAATCAAGTCCGCGCTACGCGGACTCTGTGCGGAGCGCAATGAATAAGTCATTTGTCATCTAAATATGTTGAACACACTATATGGGCGTTTTTCTTTTTTAGCTTCGAACAGGGCACTGAGCTGTCAAAAAAGATCTGTGTTTCTTATTTATCTCCGAGCTTACTCAGGGCGCGCTCGATGAGCTCGATAAAAAATGACCGAGGGAATGGAGTAAAAAGATGAGTGCAGCTATGTCACTTTTTTGTTCATGTGGTAAGACAGAGACAGATTGCTTTTGGCAGTTCAGTGCTCAATTGTGTTTTTTTTTTTAATTAACTCGGAGCACTAAGGTTATGTTCAGTTCTGAGCAAACTCTGAGCGCTCTGTGCCCCGCTCGGAGCTAGAAAAGAAAAACGCCTTATGAACGTTCTTCATCGCAAATGAAAACGCAAATGCATTTGAGTTGTTATTTTGACGATTTGACAGTTGTGGTTACTTTCTTTGTCAGATCAGCAACCATTTTGTTTTGAGATTTATTATTAAGTGACAATTGGTTAGTTAAAGTCTGATAGGCAATTTTCTTACGAGCTCGTTGTCCACTATCTAGACATTCAAAAGTCTCTAAACGAAGAAAGCAACAAAATTTTGAAGCTCAGATCACAATTTTGAGTTTGACAGTTCAATCAAAGTGATTTTTATCAGTCAATCGGGAACGAGTACTCTGTAAATGCAGCACTTTCTTAATACTGGTTTGAGACTGAATTCAACTGGCAGAACTCAACTAATTTCGTTCAAATGAGTTTGACGTTTTTCATTTTTTTTTTTTGAACTCATATCCATGATTGCCACTTATAGCAAGTAAACGTATTTTAGGCAAATGGCAATAATAAATAAATTGATGAATATAAACGTAGATGACAGTCTGTACATACATTCCTTTATTTGAATACTTACTTAAATAAATGGACTATAAATAAATTAATAAATGTTTAACTCAAATCTTTTTTTATTTTAAATTTAGTTTGATTGCAACAGTTTAAGTAGAATTTTCTCCAAGACAATAACCAAAGTTCTGTTAATAATTTTATTTGATTTACTCCCATCCAGGTCGTTATATCGAATTGATTCAAATTTAATGCAAATACAATATTTATATAATTTATTTAATTATCTTAAGATAAAAAGAAAGCACTTCCTTCGAACAAGTTCTTCTTTCAAAAAGGGTGTTAAACATAACTGATTAAGATTATGAACAGTAATTCTTTCAAATTATGAGTTCATTCACTTTCAGAGTAGATTTTTAATTAAATGCTTAACTTTTTACCATTAAAGTGATTGAGTCAACTCAAATGAAGCATTCGAAGGAATTAATTTATTCATTCTAAATGTCGTCCTTACTACCGAAAATATTAATTGAAATTAAAAAAAAAATATAAATTCGCCGAGCACTACCGTACCTATTTTTAAAAAACTATCAGAATGTGAATTATTGTGATCTAGCATAATATGTAATTCACAATCTTTCAAAACTCAAAAAGAACACTCCTACACCACCTATCAGATGTCATTGTCATATGGAAAGTTAAATCTAACAAAATTGAACAGAGAAAACGTGGAAGTGAAATATGACGTGCACAGCATAATGCACAATTTTCATCATCTGACATCTGTCAAATTCAATCTAACTTGCAGTAAATCTTGGAAATGGCAAAAATAGACATTTTTTACCGATATAATTTTGACATTCAATATAAAATTTGTTTTTAATGTACAATGTACATATTTATATGTATACAAAATAAACCGTAATGCACATTATTCAGTAGATTATATCAAATTTCCTTTGGACGTTATTTAAGAGGAATTTTTAGTGTCAAAATAAAATACTCTCTGCAGTCATTCACAAAACCAGAGAAATATTTTAAAAACACACAAACCTACCCAAATTATACATATTATATTTACACAAGTCATGTACATACATACATACATATGCTCCTTGCACACCCACACATATTTGTTCTTGCTTAGAAATTTTATTTTAGAAAGAAAGGTCAAAAAGAAGTCTTGTACAAAATAAAAAAAGCAATCTTTTTGTTTACGATGTTTGATGTTTTTTTTTTTACTTGCAATTTAAAAACCTTAAGTACAGGTGATAAAAAATAAAAAAAATTAAATTGAAAAAAAAAAAAACACCAAAAACAATTCTTCATTCGTATAATTTGTTAATCTAATTAGAGCACGTACAAAAATAATAATTAAATTTTTAATAAATATTGCAATCTTGAATGTAACCCTTGGGCCACATTTATACAGACAAGCTGATGTACAATATTATATTTGTTTATGTATGTTTGATTTATGAAGGAGTGAATGGTAGTGGCAGGTGGTAAATGGTAAGTGGCACTACATTGAAGGTATGATTTTCCCACCTTAAATTAATTAAAGTTTGCGAATAAAAATATTTGAACACAAGCTGTACAGTATAATATTGATTTGTTGATTTTTAGGAAACCTGTCAATTTTTTAATAATCTTGTTTAATTTAAAAATCAAATAAAAGTCAAATATAACAAAGTTCGACGAAGTTTTTAGAACGAAAATTGAAGAGAAGAAACAAATTTAACGAACAATTATAAAAATGACATTGTGGAAATGTCAAAGTTCTTTTTCTCGAAGACACAATATTAAAAAAGTCAATTTTTTTGACAGAATACCTTTAATGTACAGAAAAATGAATACTCTCCATTTATGGGTCTTAATATTCAATTACAATGGTAGTTTTATTTTTAATTATAAAGTTTTTGAAACTGGCAGTCATCAGTGACATAGGTTTGTCATTTTATCATGTTTGAATAAATTCTCTTGGTCCTCAGGTTTTAGATCAAATAGAGATTGGTATATAACGAAGAAATAAACCAAAGTGCGTTGTAAAAGGGTTTTCCAATAAGAGGAGTTATTTCGAATAGCCCGCTATTTCGGTAGCGAAATGTCTTTTTTTCAAATAAAATCCAACCGTTTTTCAGTTGGCTACGAAAAGAATAAACTGTCGAAGCAAAGGACGTCATATTTCCGTTCAATTCGGAATTAGTGATACCAAATTTAGTGATTAGAATTTTGAAATTCGTAGCAGATTTTCCACTACGAACGAATTTTGCAATAGCTTTTTCGTGATTCGTAGCAAATTCTCGATTACGATGGAATACGTGATAGGACTGAATTTGTCACGGTAAATTTATGTACTATCAAAAATTTTATTTGAAAAATTTAGTAAATCAAAATGTAACTATTTATTTTGTCTATTCAATTTTAATAAAATGTAAAAAAATATAGCTATTTTACTCAGTTTTTGTTCGCTATAAAACAGTTTGGTACACTTGGGCGTATACGCACGTTTTTTTAACTTTAGATTTTATTTTCTTATCTTTGGTTCTTTTATTAAATGTCGGATATTAAGAAATTAATCATCTTATTTAGATGAAATCCAAAGAGACTTTTTTCATTTGCGTAACTGGAAAATTTTTGTTTCTGTTAACTTAAAATCGTTGTCAAACTTGCATTTTTAAATGAGTCTCGAGTTTTTCCAGCAAAAAAGCTTAGTTTCTAGTCTCTTCTCGTTAGGCTTTTTTTTAATTTCAAATTCTTTAATCCCTTGATGACATTTGACAGTTAATGACTTTACAGACTTGGAATGTATACAATCTCGATTCAATTTTTACTCGATACTTATTTTACGAGATCGGAAAGAATTTTTATGACCGTCACCGAGACCGAAAAGGGCATAAAAACTCTACTCTATTGTTTACATTCCTCATTACTGATATTAAATGCAAATTATTATTAGATTAAAGGATTAACATTATTTTCTATTCAATAGAAAAGAATGTTTATACAAGTGAATTTATTTTATTTCTGGTACAATAAATCTCTAATAAATTAGCAAAAGTGCGATTTAAACATCATGTAATTGCCACCTCTTTAAATTCAAAACAAACAGAGCGTTTTTAATAACAGTTTTTTTGTATCCCTTTCTGTCATTTGCGTATTCATCATGTTAAATTTTTAATTAATTTTATTTAACTTTAACGGTTGAATGCCTCTGAGGCTGAGGCTAAAGCTGAGGCTGACCTGTAACGGAAGGCACACGGTATATATTGAACGAATCTAATTAACGCTATCAATATCATATTTTTAATTGGTAAGCCGTAATAATTTTTAATGGTTCGTTGTTCGTTTTATGGCAAAATATTTACCAACACATTTATACGAGTATGGATGTTTTTTAGTCCTGTTTTAAATTTTAAATTCTACCCTAAACAATATACTATAAATTAACTCTGCCAAACCACCATCATGCACAAAAAATACATCTAAACAAATTAAATTAATTATCTCAATTTACCTATAAAAAATATATGTATAAGCTTTCACCACTTGAATAAAGCTCCAACGTTAAAACCAAACAACAACAAAAAATTGTATTTTATTATTACCATCTAAACAATTTCTGGTTTCTACTTAATTGATTTTTTTGTCAAAATTTATGTTTGTTTTATATCTACTCTTTTGGGTAAAGGCTTAACATGAATTTAAACCAAAAAATAAAACCTATTGATTTTTATACATATGTACATATTTAAATTTACGTGTGTATAGAATTTTTAAATCACACAGCACAAGCCCATATAAAATTAAAATATCATTTAATAGACAAAATTTGTCAGAAACATAGTTTTTAATTAGTGCAATATTTGTGTGGGTTATTTGTTTTTTTTTTTGTATTTTGTATTTTCTATTTTATGTTGAGCTAAATGAACAGTTTTAAACTGTGAGGGTGTTTATCATGAGTTTTTATTTTTTTATTATCTATAAAATATAAATAAACAACATTATTAAATATTTAAGGAATTTTCTGTGCCATGGCAATTGTGAATGTAAAATTTATGAATGAAATGGATTTTTTAATTAAAAAATGTTTTTGTATAAACCAGGATCATGTTAATGATTTGCAGGAAAAAATTATTTGAATACCAAAGTTGTGGAAAAGTTATTAAAATGTCAAACTGTGAATGTGAAAAAAGTTTTGACGAACTATTAGAGGATCCAGAAAAATTAAAATGTTATCAGTAATGACGTCGTAGTTTGACAAAATGTTTGCTTAAATAAAACACAACCAGTTAAAAGATTCTCAAAAATATTTATAAAATGAAACTAAATGTCAAAATTTAAGTGGCAAATTGACGGTATCAATTTTCTATGTAAAAAATGCAGGCATTTAGGAATGCAATCTTTTATGATTGTAATGAAAGTAGGGTGGAAACGTTGATTTTATTTTGAAACTGAATCCTAAAATTCTGCAATACAATTTGTTTTGATATTAAAAGTATTAAATTTGATTTCATTTTTTTATTTTGCAAAAAAAAAAAATGATTGCATTGAATGCAGAGGAATATTACGAAAACAAACGGAAATTGTATGCAATACATTCCTGGAAAACAATTGCAATCTTTTTAATGTCATAAATGAATGAAGTAAAGTCGAATAATGTTATTTTTAAATTGACTTTAATCAATTATTATTATTTAACGATATTTCATTCACAAAAAATTTCATTCATTTAAAGTTATTTTATGTGGCTTTAGTGAGTGAAGACCCGACTATGAATTTTTATGAATTTTTTATTTAAAATTGAATTTGCTGCCAAAATGTTTGCCATGAAATTAAATTATTTGAGAAAGTTTATCTTTTGTAAGCTTTATCATAATAAAAAAAAAATATTTTAGTGATGAATAGTTTGACGTTGACATTTTGTTCAATGACATACGAAGAATGTAGATTCTTTAATGTCATTGAATATCGATTTGAAAACCCTTCAACTAAGTACATACATACATACATCAAAGTAAAATATTTCATCTTTATACCTATTCACATTTTATTTCCCCTCTAATTTGAATGATGTCGACGTTAACTTGACCTTTCTTCTTAATTAAATTGACACAAAAAATATAATAACATGTTATACGTATTTAATTTGCATTAACCAACAAAACGACCACTCTTAGAAATTATGTTGAAAATGGAAAAAAAATACGTATACGCCCAAGTGTACTACTCACATGTATGTGTAGTGACGTGACATTTGGTTGACATACATATATAAAAACATATTACAAATTTGACTTAAGATGAAAGTGAGTTAAATTACAATATAAAATGTTTTTTGATAAGTTTGCTCTTTTGACAGTAGAAGGTAAATAAAATAGAAAAGTGAACGTTTCAAGGATAAGTACTCTTATCACGATCGAGACTGCTGGATGGATTCTAATGAAATTTTGTATTCAAATTATTGCAATCAATATTTTTTCATCAAGTTTTTGAAATGTCGTTTTATAAAAACATGCGTCGGTAGGTATTATTTTTTACATTTATAGACGAATATTTACACCATGTTTTGTTGTTTTTTTTTTAATATAATTAAAGGTGTCTAATTTAAATATTTGATTTGATGATGCGTACCTACTTTGGTTTTTTTTATTTTCTTTTTTTTACGGAATCTATTTGGTTTTTATTAGCTCGTAAATATAGTCTTAAATTTATCCTACATGATTTGCAAAAATAAAAAAAATACAAAATAAAAAAAAATCTGTCTCACAAAAAGAAATAACAGTATTTTGTCAACAACATTAACTTTATGTAACAAATGAAACAAAAAAAAAATCACATATTTCACAAAATGTACTCGTACATATAAAGTGTCCTTAGAATTACCTCTTAAATTAAACAGATGGTTAAATAAATTTACGAGAGGTAAAAAGCATTAAAATTCTGTAGGTAAGCCAGTTTTGCTTAAAAGAATATACAAAAAATAAATTACTCCGGTTACTGGAAAAGTTTTAAATGCCTGATTACTTCTCAAATCACATGTCTTGTTTATATATATATATTTTTTTTTCTAAGGAAATGATAAAATAAAAAATAAAAGAAATTCACAAAAAAAAAATTATCAAATTCCATATCGTCTTTGGCACGTGCTCGGAAGCATAATTCGAAAGCAATTTTGCTACTGGCATATTATTTATTGTTAAGAGAATATGGTTTCTCTTTTATTTTTGATTTAAAGTGCTGTGTAAAAACGTTTTATAAAATTATCAAGAATTTGGAATTAAATTGAATATTCTAAGAAATTCGGATTTTTTCGAAGGAACAATTTAATTTCGACACATATTTATGACAATTGTAATGAATTTTACTTATCGACACGATATGACACGAAAAATTTACTAAATCCACAAAAAAACTAACACACATTTTTTTAGTACAATGTTGGCAACCCTAATTTAAACAATTTGACAGCTAACATCTTACTTCACATTGTATCAACGAAATTTAGACTAACATTATTTCTAACATCAATATTTGACACTAATGTTCTTTGACAATTATTTAAGATAAAATGATGAGACGTCAAAATGACAACTTGCAAATTTATAGCCTTGTATTTCACATGTGAATTGTAATTTTGAACATTCATTTTGAACACATCCTTAAACCTCTGAAAGAATTTTTAATTTTAATATTTTTCAGCAAAAACAATACTTTTAATCGATTAAGTTAAGAAAAAGTTAAATAAAATATTCTTTTAGAAACATTATTTAATAACTATTTAGAATAAGTGGCTTCACTGGTACTGACGTTAAGTCATTTAGTGTCAGTTATTAAAAATATTATCATTTTATCTCGCTCACACTACACGGTTATACAAAGTGAATAAAAAACTGAGATTGACATTTTAAATTCCTTTAAAAAGTGAGTGCAAGTAAAATGAAAATATGAAATGTCAAATTGAATCATCTGTGAATTAAGAAACTTACATATCTGTCAAAGATTTTGACATTTGTGATTATGAATTATGGAAAAATTACTCTAAAAAGAATCCTCATAATCCGGTAGATAAGTATCCCAAAGGTATGCACATTTATGTCGTACCTTCACACTACTAGCCGGAAACAACGGACGGACATTTAAATATTGGTTTACATGTGCAAAGTGAATTCTTCTGATGTGGATATTGTTCAAAGGAATTGTCATTTATAATGAAAAACGATTTACCATCAGCATTCAACCATTTCTATTATTTGTTAATGAGTCTCATCGTCCTAAAAATGGTTAAGGTCGAGGTCACATTTGATAAAATCATATCCATATACATTTTCAATGGTTTCAAAATCTATTATTGTGAAATAATAGCGACATTCCAATAATTGGGTATTGTTGTTGTATTTGTTGTAGTAACTGCTGCCGTTCTTTGATGTAAATTTAACTGATGAATGTAAAATTCAATATACGTCATTCAAAAGAATGAATGAATGCTGGAATAAATTGATCACATTTCAATTTGGTGCTTTATGATATCCACTCAATTCGATGTCATAATGGAGGATTCGAAGAAAATTACAAATGAAAAACTTTACCATTTGTAATGTATATTAAAATGGTTAAATCTCCTATTGTGCTATTTGAACAAAATATTTATTTCACAGCATTGTTTCGGTTCGGTTTTTTTTTTACCAACTTCCATAAAACATATTCCTGATATTTTGTGGCTTAGTTAAGAAGGAATTTTTACGTACATATATGTGTCAAAATAAAAGAGTGACAGTCTTAATTCAAAAAAAGATGAGCATTTTGACAGAATCTCTAATATGTTTCGAGTATTGTGTTTTTGTGTGTGTATGTGTGTGTGAAGTGGTGTGAAGGATATTGACAGACTCGAAAGGTTGATGATTTCCGGTTCAAATACTATCAAAGGTATTTTTGTCTTTCTCTTGTTGTATACACACATACATACATTACATAGTTATATCCTTCTAAACATATAAATGCATACATATTAACATTTCTTATTATAAGGAACTTTGAATAGAAACATTTATCCACATATCACTTAAGTAAAGTCCTGAATAATACAACAATTGATTCGTGTGTGTTTTTGTTCTTCTTCTTTTTGTCTTTATTTCATTTAACATACAAGAAGAAATGAAGAGTAATAAATATTCTAGTACTTTTGTCTTCTTCCATTTTGTATTGTACATCAATAGATTTCAATAAATTCTTCTTTTTTTTTTGAAAGTCTTTTGTGTTTAGGAATGTTACATTTAAATTTAAAAAATGAGAACACCAATTTGTTTTTTGAATGCTTCTAACCTTAGGTTTCTGTAAAATGAGTTCAATGTTTAAATGAGTTTGGTATAATTCCAAAATTTAGGCAAATTTAAGTCTTTAACCTTAATGACATTCAACAGAAAAGTTGACTGTCTTTCAAAGTGAATTATGAACATATTCCTAAGAAAAAAGCAGAGGCTAAAGTCCGTAATATCGGTTTTTCAAATAAGAACTTGATAGCACTTTTTTCTCTTAAATAAAAATCGATTTTTTTTTTTTGATATTTAGACATTTTTTGAAATAAAGGATTTTTTTTTTAGACATGTGTTTTGCAATCTGGCAATACTTTTTTCGAAGTTAGTCTTTTTGACAGCTGTCACTTGATGTACGTTTGGTTGGGTTTACCATTTCATAATGAATAGATTTACTCCTGAACAAGATCATATAACGTTCCGTGAATGGTTCCAGAACGAGATGGCCACCGATCCCGATTTTCAGAAGAACATGTTGTTAAGCGATGTGGCTCATTTTTGGTTAAATAGGTACGTTAATTAGCAAAATTGTCGCATTTGGAGTGATCATAATCCACAAGCCATTGTTGAGATGGCAAAACCTTATCTTAATTATAATATTAAATTCTTAGTCATAACATTTAAACTATATGCGTTTTATTTATTATTGAAAACCACACGTTTAAAAAAGGCACCCTTCATTTGCTCGGCCGTCTTTGACTTTACATCGAAAGCAACCGTTAAAAAATAGCTTTTATAGCTTTCATCATTACGTTTTTGGTAGAATTCATTTACATAAATAATAATGTTCAGAAGTATCAAAATTTATTATTATTTTTACGTTCAACTTTTAAATTAAAAATACACGGCAAATATTCTGTTATAGTTGAATACACAACCTAAACATTTTATTGAATAACATTATCATATTTAATAATAATAATTTAAAAAACAAATTCTATTCCATCAATCAAAGTTCAAAGTTTTGTTTCAAAAACAAAAATCACGGAATTGAAAGAAAGTTAAGGAATAGTTCATTCATTCATAAATTTTGTATGATTCCTACATCCTGTCAAATACATATACATATGTAATGTACAACCTAACTCCTAAATCTAACGTCAACATTTCAGGCTTCAAAGTAAAGTCCTTTAAACTGTCACTTTCACATAATCAGAACATTAAGTTATAGCATTACACATTATTTCCTCACTAATATAATAATCAACAACATTCGAAATAAATTCTCTTTTTTATAAATAAATAATAATCAAAACAAAAATCACAATATTATTCGTGAAGCTACTTACAAAATGAGACATTTCCTTTTTCTTATTATTATTTCTATTTTTTTTTTTAATGTATGATAATGTTAATATACTACATCGCCGCCGTGGTGCAAATAACAAGACGACAAAAATCCTTATATCTTCGCTCCATTTTTACCTTTCCATATAACTTCTATAGAAATAACTGACAGCTATATCCTTATATCTTTATGACATGACGTGCGTTTGTCAAAAAGTCGTAAAATTAAAAGAGCCTCCTCTGACATGTACCTATGTACGAACACATATGTAAATGCGGGAGGCTGTTAGAAAGTATGATTTTCTTTAATAAAAATACATACATATATAAAAAAAAAAAATATGTAACAAAAACAACAACAGAACAAACATGTTGTGTAGACCCTCGGAAAGCCATGCATGAAAAAGCAGATATAAATTATTCAGGCAACATCTTAAAGAAACCTACATCGTTTTTGGAAAACGAAAAAAAAAACCAGAGTAGGTAGGTTGAGAATAAGGGTGTTTTTGATATAAGATTTTTTTTTTTTAGGTTTTAGTATATGCCCATTGTGGGATTATCCCCTTTAGAAAATAGGTCCTAGTCCACTTTGGTTTATGTTGGGCCCTCTGAAAGTAATATTCTTTCAAAAAATAACTACGTTACACATTTTACAGAAAAAAAATACAAAGTAAGTAGATATTAACTTTAACAAAATTAGATTTTGACAGAGCTGTCATCTTACTCTGAAATTGAAGTTATGTTTTAATTTTAAATGAAGTTTATGTAGCTTCAAAAAAGTTTCAGATATTTAAGGAATTTGAAGAAAAACAAACGAAGTATATATGTACATACGTCAGTAGTAATTGTACTTTTGAAGTCTGTATTAATGACGTTTAAGTTTAAAGTCAAAAGTGTCAGCGCTACGGTTTGTCCGAAGCGTTAAGCCATCAGCAAAAACGAAATGTTACACAGTATAATATGTGTGACATTTGTGGTCGTCATAAATGACATTTAAGTCAAAAGTGTCAGAGCTATCGTACTTCGGTTTGTCCGAATATTTGACGTTTGCAGTCTTCATAAATGACATCTAAATCAATAGTGTCATCGCTAAATCTTCGGTTTGTTTTAATCCCTAAACACTAAACCACAATCCACAATGTATTTTGTGGATGGTAAATACGTTCCATTAATTTGTCGAATAACCAATTGACTGCAAGAACAAGAAAAATGAACAAAAACGTCACTTCCATATTGTCGTGGACTTTTTTAAAAGCTTAAAGCTCAGCAATCTACTGTGGGCTTGTCGCGATCTAAATACAAAAATGGATGATCAATGCAAATGAAGAAGATCCATTTTGACAACGCCTAAACTCAATCGATCACGTTGAAAGTGGAGGTAGCCAATTTGAATGACGTTTAAAATCAATAAAATGTCAAAAATATCTTAGTTCGTCGAAAAATGTGGATTGCAAGTCGTCATCAACTAAGTTAAATGAATATGGGTAAAGTTAAAATAATTTATTCAAAAGTAGCAATTTTTTGATGTGTTCCAGCAAGCATCGTGATCGTGAAAAGCTTTTTCAAAGATCTGTTTGTTTGGAGCTTAAAGCTATCAATCACTAGAAAGGCAATCAATGTCAAAAACGTATCATGGTCCTTCTCATACATATTATCAATCCTTAAACAGATTGACACAGCAACTTCAACAGCAACTTTGGCAACCAAATCAATCATTTTAGTGGTTTTAAATGGCTATCAATACATTAATACACTTTCCACTTTAGACTTAAGCCCTCAAAGTTGCTGTGAAAATGCTGCCAACGTTAAGGCGAAATTTATCAGGTTTATTAATTCTAAAAAATGAACGCCAAAAGCGCTGTTTATTTTGTAATCTGTATCGTATGACTTTTGATGTCGAAGTTTTCTTGTCTGTCGAAGTTTGCTGCTGAAGTTTCTATGTCAATCTGTTTGTTGCATAAAAAAAAAAAGTCACCAAAGCGCCACTAGTTCGTTTTGGTTTGTCGAAGGATCTTAACCATGAACGAACCTTATCAACTCAGTTTGTCCGATCCAATAAGAAAAACAAACTGACCCAATGTTCACGAATCAAATCATCCCACTCCAATTACATTCCACTTCGATAGTTTTACTCTGATCAAAGGCATCTAAGTTTATGTGTCCAGCCCTGTTTTTTGTTGGCACCTCATTTCCAATTTTCTTTTACAGATTATGTTATTATGTGTGTCAAAAACCTTAAGAAAATCCCTTTTTTGAAATTTAAATAAGCTCGCATATTTCATGTTTTTATGTATATTTTTTTTTATTCTTGTTTGACTCCTTATTGTTGATATTTGGTGGGTGGGGGAGGACACAGAAAAAACACAAATTCACTTTTGATTTCTTTAAAATAGTAAGGAGGAATATTTGTATAGATATAGAAAAGACATTAAAAAAGGTTAATCCTATAGTTGTAGGAACAGAAGTTGTGGATAATTTAAGGGGCAGCTTAGATGAGCATTTTTTTTTTATAAATCCTTAAATAAAGGGACATTTTTGTAAAATACTAAATTTAAGGATGAAGATTATGTTTATATATTTGAAAGCTTTAAAAGTATAACGTCGTATAACATTCTCTAATCACGAAGGCTCATCAAAGGTCATGTTTATAATACTGAATTTATCATTCTTAACCATGAACATAATGAATTATTTTCGAATAAATTAATTCACCAAAACAAGAGTTTTCGTACGGAATGGAATTTAACAATATGTCACACCATTCAGGTTCAAAAAGTTTTAAAAGTTGCCTTGGACAAATTCGAATATCTTAGAAGTTTTTTTTTTTTTTGGTTCTTTTTTATGACAAAATAATGTTTTTATCCGAGTTTTTTTGTATGCTGTCCTTTTTGGTTTAATACTCCTGTATATATGTATGTAATCTATGCCTGTATACGTACATAACAACTTCTATTTATTTATGCAACCACATCGACAAATTGATAGGAAGAATGAAGGAAACACAAAAAAACAATATTCGAATGTTGTTGACAGTGTCTTTTATTTGACATAAACTTTTCTTTACAACACTTGGGTACTAACTTGTCAAACTTTTTCTACTATGAACACAAATGATAGAGGGATATAAAAGTCTCATAGAATGGCGTATAAATTATTTGTTTATCTTATAAAATATATTTACAGGTAAGTATATAAGAAAAATCATCAACAAACTTATTAATAGCTTTTATAGGATAGAAACCTGAACGCTTAACAATGTGATTCAATCAATATGGGACAATTGGCATTTACATATATAATTGTTTGACATATTTGACATATACTTTCGAAGAAAATTTAACAATAATGGTTAGTATGTCATTAAACTCAATCAAATACATCAACATTATGCTGAATGTCATGCAATATTGACTTATTTTTTGGGAGCATCAGCTGTCAAAGTTCATTCACTTACAACAAATTTAAGTTAACGTCAATAATTAATGTGCACAGTTAGTTCCGTCGAGTCGATCAATATTACTATAAATCGATCAGAAGTCAAAAGAATAAAACAATTGACAATTCCACAAAATGTCAAATAAAGATTTTGACGTTTCTCAATATTTTCTATGGAAAGTATTTAAAAGTAAAATCTATTTGTTTAAAATGTCAAATGAATGTCTCCTGGTGTGGAACTCAACCCATTTATGAGGGATTGAGAAGGTAGTTCTAAGATAAAAGGATAATCCGAGAGAGATAGCATTATAACGCTGTGAAATGTACAATACTGAAAATGTGAATGGTTTTAAATTTTGACAACTGATTCAAGATTTTTCCCTGAATGTTGAATTTTTAAAATTTTGATTTTTGAACGCGTCCTCTTGTTGGTTATTGTGAATTAACATTCAAAGCTATTGTTAGTAACGTAGAAAATATAAAAAGTAATTTTAATTTATCTTAATCTTATTAAAGAGATTTGTTGTTTAATTTTTAAAGCTGACCATTTATGAAATTTTTTGACAAGTATTTAATAACGAACAGATAAAGTTGTTAGGTATTAGCCAATAAGAATTTACTTCAAAACATTTTATTTGGCTTTGGAAGCTTTACAATGACTTTTTGAAGTAGGCATACCTACCCTTGTCTCAAGATAATTTTTAAATTGTCTCAACGTGCCTCTTACATTTTATCCTCATACCAATTTCAAATTTATTACTTTTCATTTAATGCTCAGTTTCACAATCACAGAATTGGTATACTTAAGTAGCCAATATACAGACTTTAAATCCCTAATAAGTGCAACTACAGTGAACCATAAAATTGCAAGAGGTTTTCAACGTACGAGTTCTTTAATTATATTATTGTGACAGTTCTCCAACCACGTGTCAGATTTAAGTCAAGTATATAACATACTTATGTGTCATTTACTGAAAGTAAATAAGATTTCAACTGTCTAGGAGTATCCTGCTTAAATCTATTCCGCAGGTTTTTACGAAAATTGATTTGTTTCTATGTTTCTTTGGAAAATCTCAAAAAAATCAAAATCAAACGTTCGCGAAAACTTTTTTAAATTTGATAAAAATTTACAAAATAATGGCATTATGACGGAACGAGAACATAACAAGTGCAAAAATATGATCCTTGAGGCTGGCTTCTCTTTTGGGTATGATAAGGCAAGGAAGAAGTTTTAAATATTTACGAAAAAAACCAACAACAACAACAGCAACAACAAACTGTCATTGCAACGTGATATAGACTCAATAGATTTTATTTTATTTTTCAGATTTTTTTTTTTTTTGAGGAGAAAATTTTGTGACACGAAAAAAGAAATATGAATGAAGAAAAAGTTGAAATAAGATTTATTTCCTTGGACAACTTGTCAAGAATATATATAAAAATATGTATATACATATAAGAGTAGCAATTGGAAGGGGAGGTTGGGGGGGTTGTGAAAGTGAGTAAAAGTTTTTCAGTTAAAAGTTGTGTTTTGCTGGTTGTTTGTTGGTGATTTTGGTATATCATTATATATGTAGGTACTCGTAAGATGTTGAATGTTGTCTTCCTATCCCTAAACTCTCCCTTCGATTACAACTGAAAACTGACTGACGGATACAGGATATTAGGGCGCAATTAAATGGAGAAAGATATAATAATTCTATTTGTTGCTATAATGGTCACTGTTATAATTTCGTTATTAAGTTGACTGATGTCAAAGCTCGGTTTAATTTATGTATTTTTCATTTTTTCATTTTTTGTAAATTCGATAAGTTTGTAAAATGATAAATATTTTATAATGGAGATGTTTTCGATTTTTGTTTTGCTATCTGGCAGTTTTCAGCATTAAGATTTATTGTGTAAAAATTCCTTTGATTAAGCACAAATTTAAAGAATAAATTATTAAGCTCCCACTTTATTTTATTTTAATATACAAACACAAATAATGATTTTGACATTTAATGCTGTCACAAAAGGTTCGTTTATAAACTCATTAAGATGCGTGCGATTAATGTTTAAATTAAGGCAAGTGCAATGTTTTATGAAACTAGTAAGTTGTTAGTTAGTCTGATCCAAATTATATCACTGCTCGTTGCTCCTTATTCAACATGTTCATTGAATTCATTTAAACATTCAATAGTTTTCCAATTTAACTTAATAAAAAACAAAAATCAAACTAGGTTTTTACTTTTACCATTAAGCAATCTATCATAAAAACAATTGTCCTAAGTTTCGTTAAGTTTCATTAACTTTCACAAAATTGAGCTATGATTCTGCCTCTTATTCACTTATTTTGTCTCTTATGTAAAAAAAAAAAAAAAAAAAAAAAAAAAAAAACATGTGACATTTGATTTATTAGTGACATTAAATTGTGGTTTCAGATTTGCTTAAATGATTCTGATATGGTTTTATGTAAAATTTTTGAGAGTCGAAAGTTTCCTTATCGTCAAGAAAGAGATGATATCCATTGATACCATCAAGCTTTTTTATTCACCTGTAACTGTAAGTGTTGGTTGCCAGTGACATCAAAAATGACATAACGAAGCTGTCAGGGCCACAAGTGACAGTCATTGTTTTATAGCCATACTTACAGGTTAAAAAAAATGTAGATCGTTGTTTTGATAATTAAAATGTTTGTTTATTTTATCCCAATCATACCTTATATGTTTACTTCCTGTTTGATAACCTTCGTTCAGTTTTTAAACAAGTATTGTTTAATACACTAATTCAAAAGAAAACCGTAACAAATAGTTCTTAATTTTTGATAATTTTAGTTTACTTTTAAATTAAACTCTTATCACAGTTCTTTGTTCTCTTACTTGTTGCTGTTTTTACTAAATATTTTGATATTGACAGTTTGCTCTCTTAGGGTTAGTTCACAATAAAACTTCATTGTTGTCATTGGAAAAATGTTTGGTAATTGTAAAGATCTGTCTGATATAAATGTAATAAAGAATCTAATAAATTATTAATTAAAAGAAACCTTTGTCAATTTTGACATTTCAAACCCAGTAACAGTTTTTTTTTTTTTGCTTATTTTTATAAGTAGTTAATTTTAATTTTAATATACGATGAACAAAATAATGATACTAATAAATGTGACATTTCAATAAGATCAATTTTTAGGACATACCAATTAAATTTTATTCATTCATGTGTACATATGTATGTCTATTTTAAATATCCTTACCTTTTGTTTTATATTCATGACATAATGTTTCCATTATTATACACATCAAGAATATTATTTTTTATTACCTTATGGAACTTTTGCTCCTTTATCCAACAAAACACATTAGACAACAATATGAATCGTTGGAATATTTTTGTCAACTTTATACCCATTTTATCTGTTATTTATTCAAAATAAGAATCCCATAATATAGTTGAAAATTATGTCATATAGAATGAATAATGAATTACATAAAGTACATTACAAGTTACATACAACATAGAGATAGATTTTTTAACACAAACAAAGCAATATAAATAATATATAAATACTATATCTTTTGTAGAAGTATCTACTAAAACTTTCTAATTTTAGGTATATGAAATTTTGTATTCTGAAATTCTAATGCATTTAATATTTAACGAACTATCAAATGTTATTAGAAAATATTTCAATTTCTGTTAAACAGAATTTTCGAATACAAAATTTTACAATAACGAACAAAATTAAAGATTAACAAAATATAGTTGTGAATTGAAGAAAAGACACAAACAGTTCTCTGGTGTGCTCATTGCTCATCAAATGACCAAATCCCACACAAAATAATATGTAATTGTAAAATTAAGAAACAAAAAAAAAAAAAGATTACCTCAACCAAAAAACTTTCAAGACATACAAAAGATACAACAACATTCGTAAAGATACTCGTGTGTACTATATTGTTGGTATTTAAACAAATCGTGTTGCACAAAAGCATCTTCTACAAAAACTACAAAACATAAGAATAAAAAATAAAAGCAGCAAAGAAATTTAAAAAAAAAGAAAAACAAATTTTTATAAAAAAACAGAAAAATAAAGTTCCGAAGAAAAATTGTGAATTGTGTGCAATTGAAAACAACATTGCAAAACAAATTGCTGGTGCAGAGAGTAAAGTAGGAAAAGAATTAAACTGAAAGATTCAAAAAAAAAAAAAAAAACATCCTTACTGCAAGTCGCTTCATCGGATCCATCTGAACAATCTTTACTCTGGTCACACATCCATGCAAGAGGAATGCATTCGCTTTCACCCGATTTACACGCAAACTCATCTGGCGAACAGGATTTCGATTCTGCAAATGAAAGAAATATTGAATTAAAGGAGCTGTCTGTCAATCGCATATTCAAGTGGGGCTCTTGACGGTATAGGAGTACGAGTAAGTTTATGTATATATGTATATTCTGGTGCTGCAAACTTCACACTTTTACAGCTTCACACTTTTGAAGTGTGTTCATCTGTCATCTATTTCAATAAATACATACAGATATGTAGCTAGATAGATACGAGTACTGGGTGCTGCCCTCTATCTGTGGGATAAGTGTTCGTATATTTCATCAAATGTTGTAGTTATGAGTATCTATCATTTCAATATTCGTCATTTTCATACATACTCGTACATATATCTACGAATTTATACAGAGCTTTGTCGATTTATAGATTTGTACGAGTTTTTTTTTGTGTGAAATAAATAGAGCGTAGAACGTAGAGGAATATATACATAAATGGACGATTGTATTTGTATACTTATCATTTTTAATGATACACATACATTTGCACGTTCGAGAGACCCAGATCCAAATCCCACAATTGTCACTTGAGACAAAGCATTGTGAATATGGCCTTACGAAGTTATTGTGTTGATAGCCATAGCTATTTGGAATCGTATTATATTGAAGGATCGATTTACATATTCCATAATTTATAAATTGACCTAATTTATTAGAATTAGGGTGTTTCAGATAAAATGAACTAAAGAATTTTATTTCGACTTCAAAGTGAATTATTATAGGGTTCCCTGATGCGATATATTTGGAAATGCCAAAAATTCTTAAGTATTCGCATACTAATAATAAAAAACAACAACATTAAAATTAAAAATTTTTGAAATTCACTGTCATGGTTTCGATGTTTCCACTGCCAAGTGTAAACAAAGAGTTATTTCACAGTGTATTAAATAAACACCAATAATATTTAGACATCTTTCTGACAGGCAAGTCCTGTCATTTGAGATGGAAACGTTTTGAACGTCAAGTAAAAACAAAAGACAAAGCATTTATGTTAAATTTATTGTTCTATAAAATAATGCCTAGATAGTGGATTCCAAAAAAAATAACAATTTTCTTAGAATTACAGTTACATATATTGATTTTCTGATGAATTCACAAAACACTCAAAGTCAACTGTCAAATGTCAAATAAATAATACTTAATTCGTTGAGAAAAAAAGCTGAAAAATAAAAAAAAAAAATTTGTAGGACGTAAACTATGTCATCTGAATTGACAGTTGAGAAGAGTGTCAAGTCAAATGTCAAAAAGCAAGATTTTTATTTTATGCTACACAGTTTGTACTTTCAAACTTAAGATTGTTTAGTTCATTCAGAGCTTTAAGGTTATGTTTTTTTCCTTGTTCAGGGGACTGTTTTATAATGTTCATTGTTCCGTTATAGCAAAGAATTTATTAATGGAAGGCTTGAACACAAGAAATATTAAATGTTTTGCAATGGGAACAAAATTAATGAAAAACAATATTGAAATAAAGAGGTTTTATTTTGAATAGCCCGCTAATTCGGTAGATGTCACTTCGAAAGCTGTAATTTTTTGACATTTGACAGGAAGAAACTACGCCATTAATAAAAATGGAACGTTACACCCTTCAACTACGAATTCTGTCTGAATTTTTCATAACTGGGGCTCGAAAAACCCAAGATTTTTTGTTGAAAAGCCTCTCCATCCTCAACGTGTAACTGTTTGGTGTGGTTTATGGTCCGGTGGGGTCATTGGACCTTACTTTTTCGAAAATGTTGCTGAAGCAACAGTTACGCTGAATAGATGGCGCTATCGAGAAATGATTAATGATTTCTTATGGCCAAAATTGGATGGTGCCACACAAGCAACGAAACCATTGATCTTTTACGGTAAATGTTACTGGACCGTGTTATCTTTCGAAGACGTGAAAGATAAGGTCTATGATGCCAACAGCTCAGCGTCAGCAGGGAGTACAGCAGCCACTTTGCGATTTGCTGATGGAAAATTTCGTGAAAAGGATACGGTTCTGTAAGCGTAGGAAAACCCAGTATTTTATACACTAAAAACTACTTTCAGTATCGATAAAATTACTGGACATAGTTTTTCTTTGATTGCTATTAATTAATTAGTCATAGGATTGTTTCTAAAAAATGTTTAATTAACTTTTCCTTTTAAACTATCAATTTAGTTTAGGTTGACACCGTGCATAGAAGACTATTTCAAACATTTTTAGAAGATTCATAATTCAAAAACCAAAGCTCAAAGCTCTTATCAAGAAAAAGAAATATGTGATGTATAGGTGGCAGGATTTTTTTTTGGAATCGTCACTTTGTTGTCAATTTGTGTGAAATAATTTTATTCAATTGAAAATTTTTCAGAAAAACAAAAGTTGACGAGAAGAATAATTAAAATGAAAATCATACAACAGACTACAAATGCCTTTTGTTGTCAAATATGACATCTAAAAGACATTTATCACCAGTGATGTCAAATCTAATACTAAAGTAACACTATTTTCAAATATTTTAATTTCTGAGGTTACTATGAACAAAAATACACTCACTTAAATATAAAAATCTATCACAAATCTCCCCAAGTACCAAAATAAAACGTCCCTACAAATTAAATCTACAAATTTAATCTAAAATACAAAATTAAGCTCTTTTAAACTTATCCCACATGGTTTTCCATGCTTAATTTTCTAATTAAGAACTCAATTTTGTTCTTCGCATAACCAATTTCAGTTATACACAAGCACATACAGACAAAATATGTATATGTATGTATATGGTATTATATGATAAAGAGAATCACTTTAATACGTTTCAGATTTAATCTTATTTATCTTTGGCACCTATTAAATTCTATAGCATTATGCTTTTATCTTTTAACTTAATTTAAATTCTCTAAGAGTCTATGTATTTTCGAAAATAATCGCGTTTGGTAAATTGTTATCAAAATATACTTTAATTTAAATACCATCATCATCATATAATAATCTTGGAGAATTATATAGAAATCTTTATAAATACCTACTCATCATGAAGTATATAACATACCATACATATTAATTGGATTATCATTATAGGTAAATAGAGGATAGAATCCTTAATGTTCTTCGGATAAGTAGGTGTGTTGCCATTGTCATCATAAATGATGTGATGTGATGTGATGATAGTTTGTCATATTTTGGAGAGTTTGTATAGTTGACAGGAATTTTTTCTACACAAAAGTTTCAATCATTTTAACTTTCACTGAGAAGATGCTCCTAACTATATGTCATGAAATTATTGACAAATTTAAGTTGCTTGTAGTAACCGAAAATAAGGTACAACTTAATTTTTGTTTGACTTCGGTCACTCATAGAAACTTTCCGAAACTCTACATTTTGTTTTTACTTTTGTCATCCTTCTCTTTTCCAACAGAAATAGTTATACATGCACTTTTATCAATAAGAATAAGAATGACCGATGTAAATGTCAAAAAAAGTTATAAGGAACTAAAGTTAAAGTTATCGTGACAAAGTTTCACATGAAATGAGTGTCAAGTTAACAAAAACTAACATTTACCATTTAAAAATTATTTGGTGGATAATTTCGATGTGATTTGGTTGCATCGATCAATGTTATCTTTTAATCTGAAATTTTTTAAGTTTTTGGAAAAAAATCAAAGTTTTCTGATTATTCAAGAAAGTTGCCATTACATAACAGTGTATAATTAAAACAAAAATAAACTTTCACAATCAAATAATGATTAATTGACATAATTATATTTTGTTTGACAGAGTGTTTGACAAGACTTAGTAAATTTTATCGAAATCAAATAGTTGTGGTCTCTTTTCGGGTACTTTTTAGTTTCGTCTCGTTTTAGTTTCATCAAACTTTTCTCGTCTCAAGGTCAGTCCTATTAGATATTAATTTAAAAAATTGGTATTTATTGAAAAGTAGATAATAATTAATTAGCTTTAATTTGCTTGTTCATCATTTTGGTAAGTGTTAGTTTCATTAGAAATTTAAGTTGATTAAGTTGTTCATAAGTTTAGTAAAAAAAAAAACATAGAACCCAGAAAAAAAATTCTGAACTACATTAAGACGTTATAACTTTATGTTGAAAACGTTGTCATACCTATAATTAATTGACAGCAAACTATTTACAACTTGACAACTTTCCAGGTCTTCCCATTATTCTAATTTTTTTTTTTAACGTATGGTTATCAATCTGGCAATACTTTTTTTCGGAGTTGGTCTTTTTGACAGCTGTCACTGATTTTTACGTTTACTCTAGTGGATAATGATCATCCTCAGAGATTCCCTGTGGGCTGTGTGAAGCTACAATTGGAGCTGTGTTCATCAACTTTATGGCAGATTTTGTGGAAGGATCTTGGTTCGCGGGCTTACAAAATCTAACTCGTGTAAGAATTGAAGCCGAACGATCATAAGCGAGTCGCACGTTCGGTGAATGGGTGCATAACAAGATGGCCACCGATCCCGATTTTCACAAGAAAATTTTGTTCAGCGATAAAGCTCATTTTTGGTTGAATGGGTACATTAATTATGTTAAAAAGCCAATGGGGAACGCTATAGAGCCATGATTAATGACTTTTTCGTGTCTGAGTTGGAGGATGTTAATGTGGACGACCTTTGGTTCCAACAAGATGGCGCTAGGAGCTACATGTCATACAGCCAACGAAATAATCAATTTATTGAAGAAAACTTTTGGTGAGCGCATTATCTCGCATGGTGGGCCTGTGGCGTGGCCTCCAATTTGATTCTTGTGATTTAACACCACTGGACTATTTTTTGTGGGGTTATTTGGAGTCGATTGACGCCTTGGAAGATTATATTAGCCACGTAATTGTTGACATACAGCCCCAATTGCCGCAAAACGTTGTCGAAAATTATGCCTCTTGGCTGAAATTTATTCGACTCAGCCCCGACAGCCATCTGCCCGAAATCATTTTTAAAACATAATGGCAAACCTTTATCTTTATAATAAAGCTGAATTCTTGGCCATAGCATTACATTATATGTGTTTTATTTCTTCTTGAAAACCACACGTCTAAAAAAAACACCTTTTCGCTCTCGTATATTTAAGTCAATTTACTTGACTTACTTGAAACTTAATTTTTCAAAATGGTTTTAAAATACCACACCTAGTTTTTTTACATTTTCATTTAAACATGATCCTTCCTAATATTATTTAATCCATATTAAAAAATAAAATTTTTAAATCTCAGTGTTAGGGATGGGATATTTTCTGAACAATTTTTTTTGTGTTATTCCACTCGAAGACCATGTTAAGCATGAGGTCATTGCTCACGAGAAGCCAAATCGTTTGACAAGTCAACCTTGGCTCTAAACCTTAAACCTTAATTGCCTCCTATACACACACACACACACATAAACTCATCCAAATAATAGATGAAGGAACATTTTTCTGCTGTCATATCTGCGATTGTAAGAACAGTTAACAAAAAAAATGTAAAAAAAAAAACATTTCCTTAAGCAATTTAAAATACACTAAGCTCTCGACTGTATTATGTTTTCGTTATTTGTATAACAACAATGATCCCACTTATACCTCAGTTCATTAAAAGTATACTTTTCCACTTCAAATAATATTCATTACTTGATGGTGGTGGTCTATGTCCAAAGTCACTTCAAATTCTATCACTCTTTCTGGGGATGGATATTATCTTCCTGGGCTCTATACTCAAACTTCCTGCAGGTAAAGCTATTCCAGAGGTATATTATATCAGATAAACAATCTACATCATCTACACTTGCCCCCTCTATTTCGGTGAATATTGTATAAGTTGATAATACATTTCAAGCTAACACCCTCCGATGCTTTGTGTTATCCTGGGTTTTTGAGAGAGGTGTGTCTTCTGCTTCTCTTCCCAGAATCCCCACCAAGTCAAGTATGGTAGGGTAATACTTGTTCGTCGTTCGTCGTTCGGCAGGAAGGTTCCTGTTTCTACTGGATGCCAATTTAGTTAGCCATAAACAAAAAGTAAAAAAGCAATTTACCATTTCCACTCAAATTAAATTTAAATTAAAAGCACCACACTATGTAGGAAGTTGGTAGGTTTGTGTAAAGACCAACAACTGTCCGGCCGGCCTTTTCAACCCTCGTTTTTCGAGCTCGAGCTCGGGCCAGTTATAGTCGAAGTAGCCGTTCGGTCGGTTATACTCTTACTATATAAATGTGTGTGTATGTTTGTGTATAAGGACTAAAGGGAGGCTGGAAAGACAATAGAACTTAGCCTTTTACTGCTCTTCTTTTTTTTTGGTTTCTGGTATTAAATTCCTTAGCCCAAAGGGGCAGCAGTATAACAGCAAACTCCCAGGGCCAAACTAAGCTTTTAATCAGAATATTTTTTTGTGTGTGCTATTTTTGTGTGTAGTTTAAGTTTAAAAAGTTTCTCGAAGCTAAATAAAATACTTTGATTCTTGTTCTGCATAAAAATAAGTTGAAAATTTCTTAAAATAATATTTCCGGGAAAGAAAAAAACAATTTGAATTCTAAAAGTTAAATAAACGGGAAAAATAACATTTTCCAATGAAGAAGGTAAAATATAAAAATGCTTTTTATCATATTGTCATCGGAAGGATGTGACAAGTAAACTTTTCTGCTTTTTTTTTTTCTTAAACTACACTCTAAAATAGAAAGACTTTTGAAACTATAGACACACCAATAATTTACCTTAAAAACACCCCCAATGTTTTAAGCCGTGTGAAATTTTCAAAACGAATGTTCTTTTTTTCAAATTCAAGTCAATAAAATTTCTGATAACTTCGAAACACATCGAAAAACACATCGAAACTTAACTTTCAAAAGTAATGATGTAAATGAAACTCGGATTTTGACAGTTCTGGCGGCCATGTTGTTTTATCATTTGATAATTTTCTTATTTTTATTTTCCTAATTTAGACATATAGTTCGCTGACTTGGTTCTATAGTTGGAAATGATCCTTAGATTAAGGAAAAAAGGGGCGAGACGAGAAGCCTATGTCCTTTTGGTAGATTCCTGAATGACTTATGGCCTGGCTGATCTTTCATAGACCAAAATTTACTTGAAAAGATAAAGAGCTCTATGTGATGAGTTCTCGGGAAAATGAATCCACTTGAGCCACACATCCTTGGGAAACACACGGTATACACTGCCAATCACTAGGATGAGGCCACATATTTTTCAACCGATTTTCGGTCTGTATACCTGTTGGAATTTGGTTAACCCGGAAAATTTTACTACATGAGAGTAGGTACATATTTTCTTAAAACAAAGTGATACAATTATAGGGTTAATTAGAAAAGACCGTTGGAATTTCCCTACATTAATGAATGAGCTACCTAAAAAGGATATAAAAAAGTGCGTCACTAGGATGAGGCCATTGCGAATATTTCGTTGTAGAAGTTCACATCAGCAATTTTTTTGAAAATTTTGGTTGCAATATTTAAGAACGTTTTACAAATAACTCTTTTTATTAAATTTCAATTACAAATGGGTTCCGGAAAGACGTTGACAGTGGCAGAAAGAGGACAAATCGATGCTTTCAAGGAAATGGGACTCTCAAGCCGAGAATTAGCAAGGAAGCTGAACAGAAGTAAGACAGTTGTAAACAACTATCTTGCTGATCCACAAAACTATGGAAAAAACCAAAAAGGACGCACAGCCCAAGCAACAACATCCCCAGAAAAGCAACAGAACATGTCTCTTGGAGCAGTCAATGGAAACGCGTTGCCTTTCGGATGAAAAAAAGTTTAACCTTGACGGCCCCGATGGTTAAAACTTTTATTTCCATGATTTAAGAAAAGAGGAACTAATTTGGGAAGACATCATAGCCGTACATCAGGTGTTAAGGTGTGGGGAGCTATCACCTACTATGGCAAAATCGAATTGGAGTTTCTTTCTACAACAATGAACGGAAACAGCTACAAATGCTTGTTGGAACGGTCATTTCCGAAGATGAAAAATATTTTTGGACCTCTGCCTTGGATTTTCCAACAAGACAATGCCCCCATCCACACTTCCAGGGTTGTCAAAAGCTGGATTTTATCAGAAAACGTAGAGCTTTTGCCATGGCCACCCTATTCACCGGACTTGAACATAATCGATAACGTATGGGCAATGGGCATGGCTATCTCGAAAAGTTTATGAAGGCGGTAGACAATTTGAAGACAAGGACTCCTTAATTGAAGCTATCCGTGATGCCTGGGATGAGATTTCACTTGACTATTTAAAAAAACTTTATGATTCCATTCCAAACCGTCTAATAGAGGTCATATCCTAAAAAGGGGGGCATACTCATTATTAATTGAGAAAAACTTAATAAATAAATGTTTGAAAACCAAAAACTGTTAACATTTCTTTCATTTTTTTGATATTTTATAAGATTTTTCATGTGGCCTCATCCAAGTGACGCACTTTTTCATACTGTTTTTAAGTAGCTCTTTAATTAATGTAGGGAAATTCCAACAGCATTTTCTATTTAACCCCTTAATTTTATTACTTTTTTTAAAGAAATTATCTACCTACTCAAATGTAGTAAATTTTTATGGGTACGAAATTTCCAGCAGGTATAAAGAACGAAAATCGATTAAAAAATATGTGGCCTCATCCTAGTGATTGTCAGTGTATTTTGCAGTTAGGAGAACTTTTCCCAACAATGAAGTCCAGTCTTCATGTGACTCCTTCAATATCGTTCTGGAACGTTTATACGAAAGTTACTTTATTTTCGAGAGATTGGTACTACTAATGGTAATGCCGACGATATAAACGTCGTTGGTCTTCGAATGCCAAAATGTGCGAGTAAAGAATACTTCACGGTAATTGAAGAACAGGCGAAATGAGTTGGGCTTGAAGTTAACGAGGGTAACACCAAATATTTGCTATCAGCAATAAAAAAAACATCCATTCTTCTACATGGACAAAATGTCATTTTTGACATCAGCAACATAATTAACTTCACGAAGGACACCTGAGGGAAGATCCTGTGAGGAATCAGCTTGAAAAACCGCAGCTTCTTGGGCTTAGAAATAGAAATGGGTTCAAAATATTAAGCTCGTAAGACAAATTGCACGCTACATGGAATCCTTATACTGTTAGTATTGCTTTATGGTGCTTTTCAGAAAGGAAGACCTGTGCTGGGCTTTCTTACCGCGAACACTATGAGCTGTACAAAAACGTGAATGTAGTTCAAAAAGTCAAAACAAGTCGAGTACTTTTGATCGGAAATATTCAACGAATCTTAAATCCCCAGCCCTTAGGTTCGAGATTATAAGGAAGACCTAAGACCTAACCCCTAACTGAGATATTCCGACTGCTTGATCTACTCATCAATGGAAAGTTTTAGTCAGTAAAAATTTGTATTTCCGCATTTCTTTGAAATTTATAACGTAAACCAGAAAAACAGTGTTGCCGAAAGTACAAAAAAGTACAACCGTACAGTATGCTACTTAAGACACATTCGTAGCAAAGTTAAAACGTCATTCCTTATATTCTTCATTCTTTAAATTTGAACTTGCATATATTTCAAATCACATCCCATATGCAAAAACGGGAATTCCCACCATTCTTTTTTAGTTGTTTGACATCTGTCAGTTGCTTATTTTTTTCTCACGCCTTAGACTTAAAAAATAATCAATTAAAACAATCAATTTCAAAACCATTCCATTTCTCAATGGAAATTCTATTCTACAGGTAGATATTTTCACATCTAAAACAAAACACCCTTTAACACTATGCCTACATGATTATAATACCCTTTGATGTCTTATGAATTTGAAACGTTAAATTTTTCTTAATTTCAATTAAAATCATTTTGTGAGAACTATTAAAAAAAAAATTACAAACCTTCCCTAGCACAAAAAAAACACTCACACACACACACACATACACAACAATAAATATGGAAGCATATCCTTGAATTCTTTTCACTTTATCAGAACACACTAATGAACCTCATATTCATTCTTCTCGGTGAAGGATATTTATCGCTCCGAGCTCCTCGCAACACTATACACGCGCTAAACCTGGGCTATTAAATGCTTTAATAGTCCAAAAGGATTTAGCTTGTTGAGAGACGCGCATACAATTTTAATATTAGACATACATACATATAAACGCGTACATAGGCAGACACACACTTTAGGATTAAGAAATTTATGCCAAGCTATTTCAAGGCAGAAAGTAGATTAGGTATGTGGGAAGGGTTGGTTTTGTTGCTTGAGCGGCACAGCAGCGCAGCGGCGGCTGCGGCGTTTAACCCTTTTCTTATAAGGACGAGTTACGAGTACGAGTACGTATGTACTCCTAGTTCCCAACTCCTAGCTCTCTGCCTATACCATCACTCGAAATACGATGTCAATTAACTAAGCACATATTTTCATAAATATTTAATTACTTTTCAAAGAATTTTAATTTCATTCCAAGTGGCAGCATTTTATGAACTAAAAACTCAGGAGATCCCAGCCGTAATATGTATGTATATGTTTCCTGCTGTGGAAGGTTCGGTTACGGATCGGATTCGGAGTAGGTATATAGAGCAAGGAGCAGCTCCGGCTTTAGAGTGATGCTTGATGATGAACCTCTTGAGAGAAGCTTATGATGGTAAGGTAGATTTGTTTTCACGGGACCAATAAAATGTTTTTTTCTCATTTCTTTTTTTTTGCATTTTTTTTATTTCAATTCTCAGGCAAAATTGCGAAAGTCATGGTGGTGGTGGTGATGATGGTCTTATTTATATCCTAAATTGAGTTTCCTTTTTTTTTTTTTGTGTTGTGTTGAATTCTTCTTCTTTTATTTCGTTAAATTGTTTTTTTTTTTTTTTTATATAAAAACCTCTCATTTATTCGACGAAGGAAAGGATTATGCAAAAGGACCTATGGTGATGGTCGAAAAGGTCCTTCGTCGACAAGAATTATCATTGAGTTGAGTTGTGAGTTGGCGAGTCATCAAGAGTTATAAGAGTATCATGAAACTTGTGGTGAAAACAAATCATACAACAAAAATGAACAATTTTGAAAAGGTATACGATGCTTTTAGAAAACCAATTTGAACCGCAAAATATCCTGTTTTATTATTCTTGATAAAAACAGACATTGTATGAGGAGTAGGTATGTTATGAATTTCATGAACTCGGGATTTCTTATTGGGAATTCGATTCAGAATTAAAGATGGAAATTAGTGGCGGTCAGGAGACGAATTTGTAATTGGACATGGCTCTGTCGTGACGAGAGTTTTTGGTTTTCCATGTCAATTTGACAAGTTATAAACTTAAAATTCGATGAATTAAAACACAACTAAAAAATTTTAAATGTTTCCTCTAAAAAATCTATTTTTTTCAGATTTAATTTACTTTAATTTACTGGAAAAAAAGTCCTGGTTTGCGGAACGATAAATAATATGTATTAATAACTTAAAATGTTTCCATCTGTCATGTTATTTAAATTGTCAAATTTCCTTGAAAAATTGACATAATTTCGATGAATTTGAAAAATTCTGATAACCTAATTCCAGGGAGTTATTGTAATCGGTCCGATTTGTCAAATTGAAATTTTTGACAAATCTGGACGTTTTATGGTTCCTAGAATCTAAATTCATCATGTAGAGAGATATCTATGTGTCCTTACGTTCGTACGTTCGAGATACCCTTTTTCGACTCCAATTAAATTTAGTTCTACATGTTATAACTCCGAAAGAAGCTGAAAGGACTTTTATAAAAATTTGTCAAGCGGATTTTTCACCATAGCAGTTAAAAAAAGTGAAAATTTTAGTTTATTGCAAATATTTTAGACACGGATAATGCTATTGACTTCAAATTAATTTTATTGTGTAGATAACAATGTAATACAGGTTTGGTATAAATTTTGAAATATTTCAAAATACCGTTATTTTTTCAAAAAGTAAAAACGAAAAAAAAGTAAAAACGAAAAAAAAATGTCGAGGGCAAATTAACAATGAAGGAAAAATGATATCACCTTAGAAATAATTTTTTACTATAGAAAGTACTGTCTTTGACATTTGGTAAAATTTTCGAAAAAATTCAATTGACAGTTTTTTTTTACAAAAAATAAAAATGTTCAAAAAATTCTAAGAAAAGTTGGTAAAAAGTGTTTTTTGACTTTAATATGTCGAGAATAAGCACCGATTTTCACTTCAAACTTATTTAAGTTTATACAAAATACAATTATTAATATATGTTACAATTTTGACAAACATCGAATTGATGGTTTTTTTACGAAAAATAAAAAAACTAAAACCGAAATTTACAGAAAAGTGACAAAAATTGTTTTTCGCCTTAAATATCATCACAACAAGCAATGACATTGACTTAAAAAGTATTTTATTTTCAACATAATTCATTTGTCAATATATTAAAAATCATAAAATATTGATGAATACCAGATTGACACTTTTTTACAATAAATACAAAATGGGAAGTTGTCAGCCTCTTTTTTTTTTTCTTTGAAAACATTATTCAGTGTTTTTCTATGACATTTAGAATGAAATTTATGAATGTCATAAATCTGTCAAATTCCACTGAATGTCAAATAATTACAAAAATAAAACTTTTTCTCTTAAAAAATTGGAATTCCATTTTTAATTAATTGATTAGAAAAAAAGAGGAATGACATTTAGACGGAAATGTTTATCATTTTGAATTTCATTTTGTAGAGTTCCATCTGTCAAAACATAATATGAGCTGTCAAATTCCATTTAAAATATCAATACACATACTGTAAAAATTAGAATTTCATTTGAAATTTTTTTGATCTGGAGAGGGAAGAATATTATAGAGTTTGGGATTTGGAAGGGCACATTATATGAATGTCAAACTGAATTTCTTTTTTTTTAACCATCTGTCAACTTATGAACTGTCAAATTACAATTTAAAAAAAGATGAGTTCTTGATGAATTAAAAAGAGACTGTGATAGTTCAAATGAAAACATTAATTTGTTTGATCTGGAAAAAGTTTTTTTTTTTTAATTTGGGAGTGACGTTTGAAAATGAAATGTCAAACCAATTAATTTTATTTAAATCTTAAGAATTGTCAGATTTCAAAGGCTATAGGATGTCTATGATAATTTAGCCTAGAAAATGACAACGAGACCTGGCCGATACTAAGACGAGACGAGATAGAAATATTTTTGAACTTAATGATCCTGAGTCAAAAAAATATTTAAACTCTCAACTAAAGTCTACTTTCCTTAACTTCTGTTCACATAATTAAATATATATGTACATGCATACAGCATACATACATACAAACATACATGGAAAATAGTTTCTTGCTTTCGATAAATTTTAAGCATAGTTTCTAGATAAACTCCTGTGTCCTTGTTTAATCTATTCAACAATACAAAAAAAGACAAGTACGTACACTTAGCATTTTATGTCCTTTATACCTTTAAAATTTAATGAGAATAAGATAGAAGCCCTAAGCAGCAAATTAAGAGCTTCTTCACCCCCATCATCAGAGACGAGACATCAGATAAGAAAAGAAACTCCTTACCTAGCTACCGCACACCCCCTTACCCCCTCACCTCCCCCTACCCCCTCCCGCAGAAAAACAACCACACACCTTAATGTGTTCAGTTATTTTCGAAATAATCTCGAGTGTTTATTATTAGAATAATAAACTGCTGGTGGCATTTTGGCAATTTATTCGACGAGGACGACGAGGACGAGGACGAGACTCCTGTCGCCATCAAGGGTATAGCAGCTTAGGTATAGCACAAAACACAATAAGTTGCGAACCTCTCATCCTCGGCTTAACATTACGCTTAAGGCAGGCTGGTAATGAAATGGGGGTGAGGGAAAGTAAAAGGTACATGCGTTTTTTGACAACCGCATGTGCCGTATACAGGTGGATATAGGTACTATGTAGTAGGTGCTCCTGATGCTACCGCGTCGCGACACAGAGCCGCGGCGCCTTTCAGATGATGTCGTTCATTTGTTATTCTACCCAAAAAATTTCAATGAAAACGGGTTACAAAATAAATTGTAATTAAGAAATTATCATATTCTCAACAAGATTTGAGTTCCCAACAGACAAAAAAAAAAGCTCAAGTGAAGTAAACATTCTTAGGGGAGAGAGGAAAATTATGTTAATGGTGATGTTGCGCTATAAAATCAACCTTTTAAGTTTAAAATTCACAAAGTATTTCTTTAAGGGTTGATGTTGAAAATTGTTAAGATTTTGTAAGGTTAGGTTTACCTAAACTTCTTACCTACACTTTTTCAACGTCGTCTTCGACGACTTCTCTTACTGCCGATAAGAAGCTACACACTTAACTTCTATAAGTAAACCCAAGTCAAAAGTGCTTAAGATAAGTTCCTAAATGTAGAAGTATGTTATTAAACAAGAAATAAATATTAACTGATTCTCTTTTTTACATGACAGCAATGGAAGTTTAAAAAAATATATCTACATACACACCACATGTATGACAGCTACATGACATACTCGTACCTAACCTACATACAATACGAGTATTCCTTTTCTATATACAAACATGGCAGAGGGAATATTGTTTCGGTACAAGACCGCCTGGTGCGTGATGGGCGTATGAGAGTCTACTTGTATACTTGTCGTTGTCTGTAGCCTACTGGCTTTTAAGTTTAAATAGGCTTTTTGTGTGTTTAGCTTTAGAGATGTGTAGATTGGTATACTCGAATTGACATGACATATGGGATTTGGTTTTATGTATTGTACTTGTATTCGTACACATATACTCGTACATCAAGACTTCAATTCAAATTCATGTATCATTCTCTCATTCAGAATCCAGTATCGAAGAAGCAGCCGCATATTCTTTGGGTTTTTGGTTGGTGGTTAAAATTTTAAACATTTAAATACAGATTTAGACCCAATTTAATGTGGTCTATTGAAAATCGAATTTCTTGTGTGTTTGGCAGAAAGTTTTAGTTTTGCCCTTTTTGGTATCTCTTTATTTGATACTTTGTTAGAAAGTTTTCTGTTTTAGATATATTTTAATTGCTTGTTAGAACATTGGGAAAATTAAACTCTTCTTTATATGGCATCAATAGGAAGATTTGAACTTTAAAAGTTTTTGTTCAGCATCATCATGATGATCCAGAAATGAAACAGAATCTTAAGGAAGTTTTTGTTTTTTTGCTTGATGTATGTATAGGTTTATAGAAAAGCAAATTAATTTGGAGGATTGTTTTTATATCAAAGTTAACATTAAAAGTTTTTGTAATTGAACCGATTTGTAAAAAAGGTTAGTTACAAAGGTTACTGGTAAATTTTTTCAAGCAGAATTTTGAAATCCTAAATGGAGTTCCACAGGGTTATAAACTATCACCATGTCTATTTGTAGCTACATGAAGGCAGAAAAAAAAAAAAACTTACATGATATTCTTAAATGCAAAATACGAAGTGTCAATATTGTTCAAAAACATTACGATAAATGCGAAACAGTCAAAGGGCTTAACTAAACATTGACAAACAAAGTTTCTACAAGGAGGAGTATTTGCATAATTGACAATAGCATTTAGGAATTTGCAAACAAAAATAAAAGAAAAGTCAATTATTGACATTAATTTGACGTTCTTGTTTGCACTCAATACTTTTGACTGCCATTCAGAAAGAAACTAATTTAGTCTTGAAAATGTTGACTTCAAAGGAATCGTGGATTGGGAAAGCAATTTAACTATCAAAACAGTAAGATAAAAGATTTTTTTTTGAAATTTTATCAAATATTGAAGAAATTGCCTGTCAAAATTAAAAGCTTATATGAAAATTTTTTAAAACATCGTTATTTTTTTATTTTCTCTCAAAAATTGAAAAATAATCTCAGAGTCTGAGGAAAAAATGTTTTCCTTATACAAACATAGGCTATTGTAGGATCTGCAGAATTCGAAATCTTGGTATTTGATTTTTTTTTTGACCGCCAATAAAGTTAATGCTTAATTTGTTTTTTGTCCTACATTGCAAAATTTTAAATGATATTAATTATCTAGAATGTTAATAGACTTAGTTCAAGCTTCGTTAATTAATGGCTTCTTATATCCTCTGAAAAGCAATTGACAACGTCTGGAATCAGTTAAACATTTAAGGATTTGAAATTTGATCTAAAAAAAGTAAGTTCTCAAAGAAAAATGTTTCTATCAAAAAGAAGCAAATAATACAGAGTCTTCCAATAATAGGAGTTATTTTGATATTCCAAAAAAAATTGCAGTTTTTGAGATAAATGATCGGATGTTTATTTCAATTTTAAGAGGAAGGTATGCTATTAATAATGGAAAAAAATATCAGTCAAATGGCCTCCTAGGCTACGCTTACAGAACCGTATCCTTTTCAGGAAATTTTACATTTTCCAATTTGCGCTGCTGTATGCACTCAATAACTTCACGAATTCCATCTATGAGGTCTTGAATCGACGCTGGCGCTGGGCTGTTGGCCTATACTTTATCTTTCAAGTAGCCCCAAAGAAAGAAGTCTCAAGGTTTTAATTTACAAAACCTAGGTGGCCAATTGTGATCAGCTCTTCGAGAGTTAACACGGTCCGGAAACTTTTTTCCGTAGAGGATTCATGGTTTCGTTGCTTGTGTGGCACCATTCAATTCCGGCCATAAGAATTCATTAATCATCTCTCGATAGCTCAATTCATTCACCGTCAATGTTACTCCAGCCTCATTCACGAAACAGTAAGGCCCAATGACCCCGCTGGTCCATAAACTGCACCAAACAGTTACACAGCACCGAGGTGGAAATAGGTCTTATCAGTCCAGATGATTTTTCAATGAAATTCGGGATCATTTTCATCCATTTCAAGGACCCCAATCAGCAAAGACAAAATGCGTTGTTGAAGGATGTCTACTATTCTACTTGTCAAATATCAAAAAATTACATTTTCAAAAGTGACATCTATCAAAAAAGCGAGCTATTCAAAATAACATATCTTATTCAAAAACCCTTTAAAAGAATTTTTTTGAAAAGAAAAATTTTTGAAAAGAAAAATTTCAATATCAGAATTATTGCCATTTGCTTTATTGTGGAAACATTACAAGAAATTGGGTCTGCAATTTTGAATTTTTTTTCATTAAATTATCTATTTCTGAAGTGAATTTATTTAAAGTTGGAATTTAAGATATTTAGATTCGACTCAAATATAATTAAGTCTTAGCAAAAAATAAAATAGCCATGGTAAATAAAAACTATTGACTCTTGAATGTTTCAAATAAAACTTTTTTTATGGCAACAAGCCAGACAATATTGAAATGCCTATTTTTAATAAAAATTTCATAGAAATTCCAAATATTAAAATATTTATTTTATGGAAAAGTAAAAATTTATTTGCAATATGACAAACCTAATTTTATGAGTTCAAAACAAGAAATTAATTTGATAACCTCTTAACAAGTCTTATCTCAGAAATATAAAAGTTGAAATTCCATTATTTTTTATTCTTCTTCATCAATTTTCTTTTAAATCCATATTATAATCTTATTTTTTTTTTTGTCTTCCTCTCCAAATCACCAATGGAAGTGTTTAATGAAATAAAATTAAATGACAGACATTAAATACCAAATTTGGATATAAAACATGACATCTGTTTTCAAAAGTGATTTTAATGGTATATGTAAATTATTTAATTTATTTACTATGCACATCATTAGATCGAATTAGTTTTCGCACAACACTGGTTTTAATTTAATGTTGATTGTGTATGTATACGAATAGATACATGTATGTATGTATGTATGTTTAAAATCTTTAAATTGTAAAGCAAACATTTTATAAATAGAAATACTCGTACTCCAAAGCACAGGTTGTTGTCATTCGTCGTGTTATATGAATAATAAACGTTTAAAATCCTGTGAAAATTTCCTTTGTACAGATGTAGGAGATGTTTAGATATTTATATATGTATATCAAATTGAATTAGGTATTATAATAATGAACATTTTCATCCTGGTTGAACCATTTGAAGTATGATGAAACTTTCAATTTCTTCTCCAATCAAATCTACACTCTGTACCGCCAGGAAATTAACTTGCTACAGGGGTGGATTGACGGTACTACTAAATACATATTTAGATTTTCAATAGTTGATGTTGAAACTCCGTGGAATTCAAACTTTTGAAAAAGTGTACTGTGGCGTATGTGGAATTTTTTTTATACTTTTTTATAAATACGTAAAAGATGTGATGACAAAAGAGTGACACTATTAGATTGATGAAATCCACATCGTCGTCGCCTTTAAAAGTTTTGCCCATGTTTACCCGCAAAACAATGCTCAAACGAAAAAATTGGCCATCAACACCTTTGACAGATTGTACTTTAATTCACTGACAAGTGTAAGGTCAAAGTTAAACCTTAGCACAAACCACTTTCCCTGCCACACCCGAACAAAACGTCATTGCAAGAAGTTGAATTCAAAGGGGCTTTGTTTTTTTTTCGTGTTCAGTTATTGCTGTGTCCTTTAACTCAGCTAATTAAGTTTACTAAGGTGTAAATTTAATCATACACTTAAATTTCAAGTTCACACATTTTCTTTTACTCTTTGTGAAATGGCAAAAAGAAGTTCCTATAATTAAGAAACACTTGGGCGTATACGTAATATTTTAAAATTGGGTTAAGAACTGGCTAAAGAACGTTTGCTAAGTCAACTAATAAAACACAAAGATGCTCTAAATTATCAAATAAAATTATGGCGCCCTTATACTCAACTCTCAATGTAAACTCAATCCGGCATTGTTACCGATTACTAGCTATGTCGTTTGCTTGTTCCTTTTAATGTTTCCGCATCATTACGCCCTATGTCAACTGTGATATAATGAAATTTCAGAATCTCCTCTCACTTAATAACCGTTAGATTATAATGTTTATTTTACAACACAACACAACACAACCAAACCCAACCAACACAAAAAAAAATATATATATATAAAAATAAAATGCTTTTATAGCATAATACCCACTCGTAGCTACTTTAGAAAAAGGCTATTGACTCGATATATGTAGAATATAAATGAAGCCTGCTTTTTAGACAACAACAAGAAATTAAAAACAAGGACAAAAAAAATCTCGATATACACTAAGGACATTTTTATCCTTCTCAAATCACACAAAGATACATACATAAATACAAAAATGTGCCTAACGTATGTGTTATTCAATCTTAAAATTGATGAAATTTAATAATCTCTTTGCGAGTTTTCAAGCTTCCTTAAAGAGGCAAAAGTTACAATTTGTATTATTCTTCTAACCCTCTATGCATACTGATAACACTCAAATACTCAAACACTCATACATAAACACATATGCATATACATACATACAAGTATATTGAAGAAGAAAAGCCAAAAGATAATCCCCAAAAAAGAAGAAGAAGAAAACGAAGATGGATTTATGAGACTAAATATGAAAAATGATATGGCAAACAATTTTCCTTTTCATCCTTTTGTGTTTCTGAATACATATAATATTACCAAGATTCAAAAATATGAAAAGCCATATACGAAGAAACAACCTATCAAAAGGTACCAATTTTCAATACCTACACAATATGAACTCCTATTTAGATATTACTAAAATTTTCCATTTACGAATATTGTATATTTTGTTATATTTATTAATAAAAAAACACACATCACTACACACACAAAACGTTGACATCATTAGCCCACAATATTATTCCTCTTAACATGAATACACACATTTGACACAACAATCCCCCAAAAAACCCCAACCCAAAAATTGTCTTAATGACTTTTGGGTATGCAATTGATGTTGAGCTTTTCCCTATAAAAGTACCTTGTTGTGTGTTTGTGTGTGTGTGTGTAATTTTGCAGACATTTTAATTCTGGTTCCTAGCTTAGACTCGTATATGAAGTTAAAATCCTTTTTCCTTATTTCAACAACTATTACAAGTATTATACAACACCCACATCTTTAGGGTATTCAAAAACAGGAGCACATCAGTATATATACATATACTCGTGAATGTTTATGTGTGCATAGTTTTGGGTACACAACACACGGGTGTGTGGGAAATACTCCAGAAGGAATATTCCACAAAATGTCTTTAAGGAGACCATGCATCACTACACTGGGGGAATTAGTATTAATATATTGATGGGTTGTATGAAGAGGATTTAATTAAACTAGAGAGGTGCTGTGTTTCGATTATAAACTGAATAACACTCCAAATCGTTGGATTGATGATAGACATTCATGGAAATAGCATAAGACACGTAAAAATCGAAGGGTATACTAAGGACTATACTCTTTTTATAGAAACAAAATTAATTTCATAACTAAAATGGTCAGAAACTTTTAATTCACAATATTTGCTATGGTAATTGAGGACTAAAAATTTACTTAATTTCAACTCAATAACATAAGTAGTTTCTGAGATACAGCACTTCAAAAATTGCAAAGAATAGTGAGATCTGATAGAGTGGTAGTACTTTTTTCAACTTTCGGCTACAAGATGTATAAAGATTTCAAAATTTTACTTTCCATCATAAATTGAAATTCATATCAATCGGTTCAGTGAAAACTTTGACAATCGTACGTCAACGAAATGGAAGACCCTCTAAAAATTAAATAGCCACAATGAAAAATTCGAAATTGGAAAATCTTTTTCATTGCAATCCCTAACCATAGTAACCAGGGTGTACATTATGTGTAAGTATCAGCTTGTCTGTACAGAAAAAAAAGAAAATCTACGTACATACACTAAAACTTTATGTTAGATCCTTCAATTAGATTTACTTGGGTAAATTTTCAATTCTATTGGAATTGGAAGGCAATTCTTGCAAAATTTAAACATTTTACAGGCGATATATTTACCTATCTAACCTAATGTATCTTATAAATAGAATGTATCTTATCAATAGGATATAGAAAAGATACCGACCCAAATACAAGGTATCAATTTACAGTACATGTAAACATACATACATAATGTAGATACAAAGTTTTTTTTGTTTATAAATAATTTGAATCTTTTAAGGTCAAATCTATTTTATGGTTAAATTTAAATTAAATGCAAGCATCCGAAAACCTTAAATGAATTATTCTTAATCCTCAATTTACATTATCAAATTTTTGATTTTCAATAAAACTTAAAGGAGAATCTAAAATATCTTAAACTCTATCATATTTAAGGATGTTAAATTAAATTTAATTTGATTTAGATATTTCAAGGAAAATTTAAAAAAAAAAAACAAAACACTTCAATTGAATTTAATTTACAAATGTATAGTTAAATTGTTTCGAGAACAAAGATGGTTGATAAAAAGATTTTTTGGATTATTTTGCATTTTATAAGTACAGTACTGCATTCCAAGTGTGAAGTAATTCGAAAGAGATATCACTTTGAATTGGAACCATTTTATTGAACTATTAAAGTCATGCATCTGATCTCCTTTCTTTTTAAATGGCTACTGGTATGAATGGGAATGTATTTTTACTTGATGCTTTGAAAGTCTAAGATTTGAGATTTTGGTAAATTGTTGTAATCATTTGAAAATGTTCTTTATTCATGAAGTTATACATGTCAAAAATGTTGTTTTAATTTAAGGTTTTGACATTAAAAGTTTGACAGTTGATTTGAGGGTGAGCTCACAGTGCAAATTCAAAGATATCAAGTCTTGCTCTTGATTGGAAAATAGGTTAGATGGAAACAAAACCTAGTGGGGCTTCAAATTATTAAACGATATAAAAAATTAAAATAATTACAACTTTTGTTTAACTTCGAAATTTTTCATTTCTTGATAGTGTAAATCGTTACTCCAAAAAGAGGAGTGGACTTGTTCATTGGATAATAGGAACTTTTCACGGAGGGCGCTAAGAAGGAAGAAAGTTCAGAAAACTGTACGATGTTTCCAACAGTGTTTTGGATAGTTTAAAACAATTTTCAAATTGGACTTCTCAGGCTCGAGTAAGTAAGGTGGCCCACAAAATTTTTGTTAAAAAAGGCCCGTCGATAACATAAAATTTTGTCGAAGCAATAGGTTCCCATAGACGGCTTGTTAAAGGCCCTTAAATGATATTATTAAGCCTACTTTTTGTAGAATAAAAATGATAATTTTCCTTGGGGCTCTTTTATAGTTTATCGAAAATTCAGCTGTCAAAATTAACTTGTTAGATTGATCATAGATTGTCAAAAATGAACTATATGATCCACTTCTATAACTTATAATAATAAAGACAAGATTATTAAATTAAAATGTTTGCAAGGGTTTTTTTTTTTGTTTTAGACGTCTGTGTTTCAATCTGGCAATACTTTTTTCAAAGTTGATATTTTTGACAGCTGTCACTTGAATTATACTCAATTTGGTTTGTCATTTCATAATATCCCAGGCAACCAATCCCAATTTTCATAAAAAAAATTTGTTTTGCAAATAACGTCGAATGACTTATGTCATTATGACGTTTTAGACGTCAAGCATGTCAAAAATTTAACATATTTTCCATTGACTGTTTATTCAATAAAACAATTGATGACTCTTTAACTCATATTTTTACTTTTAACCAAAATTATTTTATATGAATGTTTTAATATAATGAATTGTTAGTCAAAATTCCAAAGCTTATTATTTTATTAGTTATTTAAGAATCAATTATTATGTTTGAGAAGAACAAAATCCCCAAAAGAATGATGATACCACCAAAAAAATTATTGTTAGTCCAAAGTAGTATTTTTTTAAAGTATTTTTTTTTCTTACCACAATTAGCTTCATCGCTATTATCTGAACAATCAGATTCATGATCGCATAACCAATTTTTCGGAATGCAATGATGATCTTTTTTACATAAAAATTCCTCATGTTCTATACAAGTTATATCTTAAAAAATTGAAATTTTATAAAAACAATTAATATATTTTATTAAAAGTTATTTTAAAAATAAATAAATTAGAAGATTGAGAAAAATTAAAAAAAAAAGAAGAATAAAGTAACTTACTGCAAAAATCAGCATCCTCATCAGATCCATCACTGCAATCTTTTTCTTGATCGCATCTCCATTTTTTTGGTATACAATTACCATTTTTACATCTAAATTGATCAACACCGCAAGTTTGATCTGAAAATTAAAAAAAAAGAAGATAAAGTAAATTATTAATTTAGTTTTAAAATTATTTTTTTTCTTTATTTTATTTATCTATCTACTAGCTGACCCGGCAGACGTTTTTCTGTATAAGTCTTTTCGATAAGTCTTGGTACATGCCTGCGACGAATTTCATTTGTTAAAAAAAAAAGTTTTGGCTTCGTTTTAATTTTTAAAAATGTCTTTTCTCTGTTTTTATCCCCTTTCACCCTACAAAACTTTGTTCACGTCTAAATTATCCTATGAATGTGTAATCTTTGACGGGAAAAAATTTGACAAATTCAAAATCATCGTCTAAACTGTAAAACAATGTCTCCAGCTGGACTTGTAGCACCCGAGAAAAATTTGTTTAGTTTTATTTTCATTAAACGGGTGGCTCAATAAAATGTGTACAGAAGAACTTAGTGAAGGGGGTGTTTTTTTAGACGTGTGGTTTTTAAAAAGGAATAAAACGTATATTAAATAATGTTACTGATTAGAATTAAGTTTCATTGCAATGATAAGGGTTTGCCATTATGTTTTAAAAATGAGCCACCGCGGCTGGCTCAAATAAATTTCAGCCCAAATTCCCAATTTTCGACCAATTTTCGACCACTTTTTGCAGAAGTTGGGTATGTCAACAATAAAGCACTGAAAATTCTCTTCCAAGCCGTCAATCGTATTGGGCTTATCTGCGTTGCGTAACTTTTTGAGGATGTAACGGTAACGGTAACTCAACGCTTGTGATAGATCATGATCCCTTCAAATACGACAATTTTTCATATTAACGTACCCATTCAACCAAAAATGAACTTCACCGCTGATCAAAATTTACTTATGAAAATCGGGATCGGTGGCCATCTCGTTTTGGGCCTATATACCGAACGTGCGATACGCTTGATGGTCATTTGGCTTCAATTCTTGCACGAGTTGGATTTTGTTAGCCCAGAAACCAAGATACTTCCGGAAAATCTTCTCCAATTGTTGTGCGCGATGGCGGATGGACTCATTCGAGTCTTCTTCGATACTCTGCTCTAGAGCATCAATAGCGTCTTTGATGCGCACTGTATGGCATCTCTGAGGGTGCGCATTATCCACAAGAGTAAACGTGGTGCGAAACCGACCCATATTTGCTCGAATTACTGACTCTGTATGCATCAAGTGACAGCTGTCAAAAAGACCAACTCCGAAAAAAGTGTTGCCAGATTGAAAAACACCCTTTACATTCATACAGTCAGCCAATCATCTCACTAAAAGAGAGGACCATCTTTTACCCCTGTTTGTATCACTTTCGGGTGTTTTTTTATTTCAAAATATTAAATCCCTTTGATTTCACGAGCTTACAAAACAAAAAAATATCTATATCTAAAAATATAAATCTAAAATCAAAATGCGAGGAAGCATTTAATTTTAAACTATGATATAGCGGCACCTCAAATCTCACTATTTCCATGCACATCCAAGTATAAGTTCATATATTATAGTCCTGAAAAGGATCATAATACCAGAACATTTAACCCTTATAATATTGTTTTTTTATTTATGGATGCCTAAACCTCAATTCACTCTGATGTTTTGTAAAGATACATGTTTGTATATGTATTTGTACCTCCTTATAGACATATTTATACATACAAACAAAAATTATTATTTTCGAAATCTCATAATTTATGGGTTCGCGTAAATAAATTTACTGACGCGATGAAACTGGCACTATTCATGAATATTAAATTTTAGTTTTTATGAAAACACCCTCCCAAAAAACCTATCATTTGTATATGTGTGTGTGTGTGTGTCTGTTCAACTTGCTATAAGGGCTTATTTCGAATTGAAAGGATAATGTTATTTTTCGACCATGAAATATGAAAGTAATATGCTTTTGGGACGCTGCTGGCGCTGCTGTTGTTATGGAGGTCTTGGATCAGTTTTCAGATTTTTGGTTTTGCTTTTTTACCATTTTTTTTTTTTTAATAAAGTTTTACTGTCTCGTTTCTAAGACTAAATAATGTAAAATCAAAAAGTTATTTTGTTTTGTTTGCATTGTTTTATTTTATATGTTTTGAAAACCAAAATGAAAATTTAAAATAGATTTATGTATGTTCTTTATTATGCTTTATGTACGTATCTAGGGGAATAATTATTCTTCGTTCCGAGAATTTTATAGATAAAATTTGATTTATATTTATACCTAACCTATTAGATAGATATCTACCTTAATGTAAGTTTAGAAATTTTGTTGCTGTTTTATATATATTTTTTTTTTCATCAAGGTTTTATCTGTTGGATATCAAGTTCGATAGAAAAAATGAAAACCCTTAAAATGTAGTTGGTATAAATATCAGAAACCATTGAAACTTTTAGCTCAAGTCTTCTTTGAGACAGTTTTACAGTTAGTATAGTTTAATTTTTTGCAAAGTTTCATAAACTGATGTGCAAAAACTAAACAAAAAAGCATCACTACGACAGCGTGATTAGTCGGCATCGCATCAGCAACAGCTGCATCAGCATCAGCATCAGCATCGCAAAAAAGCAGTGATGCCGAATCACTTCAGCAAAATTTGACGTTTGTGAACTTACACTATATTTCAAGGCGGTACAGAAATCTTCACTTGTTTACGGATGTAATGGACAAAACCCAAATTCCTTAAAAGGTATTTTGAAATTAAGTTCATTTTCCTACCATCAGCGTACAAATAAAGTGGTTTAAAAGAAAATTTAATAAATTACCATATTAAAATGAATGCTCAAGATTTTTCTTCAATTCAATAATTCTCAGGAAATTATATGTAAATCCAATTAATCTTGATTTCCAAGAATCATGCATAAATTTTGAAGGTGTTTGGTTTGCAATATGTAACAAAAGTTATTTTTGTAACAATCTTTTGAGTGACAGGTAATTTTTTTTTCTTACATTATTATTTAGGTACCATCAACTATTCAGAAAATTGGAATGCTAACTAAACCAATTCTGGAAATCGAAAAAAAGCAAAAAATGTCTGTCACACAGTTCTTTGAATCTAAGTCTTGGGTCGGTCGTTTAAAAAACCCTCCATTCCATGTATCACTCACTCTCGGAAGCCATTTGCAACAACAACAAAAAGAAAGAGGAAGGAACAAAAATAAAATAAAACTCTATAGTTAATGATGACGAACTCTTGTCACGTTAACCTAATACAATTTGGTTTAAGATGGCATCACGTTCTACTATTGTCTCCTGACGTTCATTGTCGTTCTCCTCGTCCTAGTCGTCGTCATTTCTAATTTGCTAAGCATTTGAAATTTTTTTTCCTACTTTTTTTTATTGTATATAGAGGGAAGAAATATTACTTGGACATGACACAAGAGTAACCACAATATATACGAATCAACATAAAACAAACCTCAAAAATGTGTCACTCTTTGGTCGACATTCAGTCTCAATTAAGTAAAACGCCATCAAAATGTCCAACAGCCCCACCGACCGACCGACCGACCTACAATTTCACTAGCTCACCATATCTCACCACAGCCCACTACATCACCATTGGGAATATGGGAAGTCGCAGGATGGGAATATTTTGCCTTTGCATCTGGTATAAACAACTTCATCAGCCTGGGAGTTAAAGCAGAATATTTATAACAAAAGAAATCATGGAAGACGAAAATGTCAGCAAAAATAAAAACTTCCACAACCTACAAACCGGAAGTAGCCTTACAACCTAAAGAAGCCATCTTATTTTTACAATTGCATATACATATACATACTTGTATCTCATACCTACTCGTAACAGTAAAAGGAAGTTTACTTTTCTTATATTTCTTCACGACTTTATGCTTTGTGATTGTGATGGTTTAATAGTGGCACTGGAACTGGCTTCCTTTTGAAGGAAAGAAAATTATAATTTATTGTTGCTTCCCCCGTGGGGGCGACTGTGTTTTTGTATTTGTATGGTGATGTTGTAAACATTAACTTGGACGCCTTAAATGCTATTTCACGTTCCAGAATATTTTTTTGCTTATTTTGGTTTTATTATCCTTTTGCGAATTCACCAACACCAGCACCGGCACCGGCACCGGCACCGTCGCGACGTCAGTCGTCGCTCGTCGCTCGTCGCCGCCAACGGCCAACGCAGCATTATTCCGAGTCTGTGCGTGATTCCATAAAGGATCTCGCTCTCTCTAGTCATATAACACTTAATTTTTTCATATATGTATGTATGTAGGTACCTAGACTACCTACCTAACGGTATATGAGCCATTTCTTCAAATTACTTGCACACACATCGACATATACAATACATATGTATGTATAATGTATTGTACGTCGACATTACATAACAAGCTCTAACAAAGACATTTAGAAAAAGAACCACATTATGGGGATCTTCTAGTAATTACATCACGGAAAATAATGAAACTGCCCGAGCCGTACCCGGTATCACCACCACCGGCTCCCGACTCAAAAGCAGTGCACAAAACAGACACACCACACATACGCTGACACCCATTATGGACATGAAAACGCGTTATCCCAGAATTGGATTGGATGCGCATATAAATGAGAAAAATGCTTCCAGGGTTCGTATCATTATAGTCCTAAAATATTAGGCACCTATACTCGTACATACCACCACCTACGACATCTAGTTTTGGGTTTTAGCATAATCCAGGGAAGGAATGACATAATATAGCACCTTATTGAAGATGGCTTAAAATTAAGAACATTATGGAGAATGTTTTCAAAGAACACAGGTATTTGAATCTGAAAAGTGTTGCCAACTGTTAAAAATAAACATTTTGACAGTTGACAGTTTTATGAAAATGGGATTTGTGAAAATGCCGCCGCCTTGAGTTGAATGTTAAATCAAAATTTGCTAACCTAGATAATTTAAATAACATGACTATCCCATAAGGTATTTTTAAAAAATTATATAATGTGTGTTTGTTCACATCTGACAAACAATTTTTTGACAGTTCGTTTATTTCTTACGTCTTCATCAATTCAAATCAATTTCTCTGAAATTGAAAACAGTGTACTTCATCTTTTTATTTAAGGGTTTTTAATTTTAAGTTTAGAACAAAGCATGAACTGTCAAAATTAGTCTGTTTCTGTCATATTTATCATAAGAAAAAAAATGAACGCAGGCTCGTTCAGTTTTTTTTTTTATTTTTCAGCTGGGTTATTTTATTTTGAACCAAAAATAAACAACCCGATCACTCTGAGGTGGTCTGGGCTAAAAAAAAAAACATTTACATATATTTTGACAGTTTAGTTAACTGTTGCGCGTCTGTTTTGAGAGAATACAAAAATTACCACAAACATATTATTCAGTGACAGAATTGTGTGGAAGTTTAATTGTTCTGACATACAGAATTTAACAAAAAAAATTCAAATGAAATGTCAATAGATAATTCTTTCTGAAATGTCAAATTTTGACTTGTCACATAACATAATTTCTAACAAACATTCTGACAGTTTTTATATATTCGGAGTCTGACGGATGATGTCACTCAGGACTTTCGTTAAGAAAAAAAAAAAAAACAAGGTAATAATACAATTAACATTGATTTAAGTTTCGACACAATAGTCTCACACAGTAAAAGGTAAATGTCATTCTCCAAATTGGAATTTGTCATTTGGTTCAAAATATTGTCAAATATACATTTATATATGATTTGCTATCAAGAAAATGAAGCAATGAATGACACTTCCAAGCTAGAAAATAAGTGGGAGCTAGACGAACACATTGAACGTCAAAAAGATTCGCCTCAAAAGACTCGGTTGTCAACACTGTCAATGAATATTGAAATTGTTGGTATAATTTAACATTTCTGATGAGCGATTATGGAATATAAATTCTCTTCAATTTCCAAAACAGAAGTGTTATTTTATTGGATGCAGAATGCTCTACGGTTTTGAAATTAAAACATCAAACATTAGTTTTGCTCTAAGAGCAATAGAGAATTTTACAAATCTGTCATCGAGAATGACATGTAGCCTTTGAGAATTGAAAACATGTTACGTGAGTTGTCGATATTGAGCGCTATATAAGATTTTTGTATAATTAAGCTAAGATAAAGATCCGGTCAGTATAATTATGGTAAAGATCTTTGTTATACAGAAATTTACCCTTATGATAGGAATTATGAAAACAAGTACTTTATACTATACATTTTGAAATAATTTAGCTCCCTAGAGGTTATAAAAGAATATTTAGTCTTCTTCAAATTCACAAATCTGACGTTTATAAACTAGTCTGAGAACCTTAGGTCTGTTCTTGAACTGTCTTAAAGAGGCCAAATACTGATTCGCTATATTCGATGACATTAACTTCTCGAAATCTACATACAGATTTTAGCAATAACAAGTGCGCTCCTGGAACGAGTATATCAGTTCCTAGAACGAACACATAACCAATATCAAAATCGATGAGTCATTAAAGAAAATTTAATTCTAGTCTCATATCTATAGGCCAAAATCCTACTTCAACAATGTGTTGAATCGTTTATGGTAAAAATAAAACCACAAAAAGTGGAAGATACATTGATGGCCACATATAGTCATATCTGTAGAGCACTATACAACATCAGATATCGCTGCCATCCTCCATCTAGCTTCAGCTACTTTCTTCCAGTTCCAAGCTCTCGGCTCCCAGGCTATAGAGGGCTAAGATATGGTACCTTACCTACATATACTATATTTTTCTTATTCTTGGTATATTCGTGTGTATAAAATATAGGGAGTATCTTTGAGGCTATACTCGTATCAAGGAGTCGCATCACGTGTGTCGGTAGATGGGTATTTATTCAGCGCATACATGGTTTTTATCTATTTATACATAAAAAGATACACGTCATGGCGAGGTGCACAATTGAGGTGGTGAAAAGGAGTAGCAAGGGACAGAGGGAGGAGGTGTTCTGCATGAAGCTGAAGGAGGTTGCATCTAGAGATGTTTGTGCTCTTTTTTTTGTGTCCCGTCCCAGGCTTAAATTTCCCATTAACTTTAACATGAGATGTTTTCTGCTTTGCCAACGAGGAAAAAAAATCCATCTAAGGTAAACTCCTCTTCCATAAAAAATCGAAGGAGGACAAATGGAAATGTGTTCGGGAAAGTGTTTCAGTTGGTTGAGTTTTTTTTTTTTTTTTTTTTGTTCCTTATTTTTTTTATTCAATGCCAAAGGACTCGGCGCTTTTGAAATAGGTACATGAGAATAAGTTTTATGTTCGATAAACCTCTTCTTATAATATCGTTTTGTTGAGTGGGAGGTGGGAGGAGGGGATACGGAGACGAGACCGGAGACCGGAGACCGAAGACGTGGGTGAGTGAAGGGAAGACGGGATGGTTAAGAAGAACTTTGGAATTTCTTGAATTGGGCGAAGAAAAATCGATTACAACATTTCTCGCTGATGATGGGTTGTCTGAAGTTTTTGCTATTTTCTCAAGAATTGCTCAAGACCAAAAAGGACGGTTGTGTATTTAAAGATGCTTGTAGGCAATCACTTTGGAATCATTTTTTCTTAGCATCTACATAACATATACATACATAGTAACTATAGATACTCGTAGATGTATACCAATGCTGCGACAATACTTTGTGAAGGGGCTTATCTGCAGCATTCGATGTTGAAGGGGATCAATATACTATATTATAGTTTCTTCACTTTCAAACTGGGCAAAACTTGTGAGTATATTGATATAGATATAAAGATACATAAGTATATTTCTTATACTGATGACAATGCTGGTATATCCTGAAGATGAAAATAGAGAAGATGTCCTTATCATCTCGTGAAGCTTTTTGAGATATCTTTATACATAGATCTTTTGTTTTGAATGTTAATGTTTGTAAGGTAGAGTGAAGGATTTTTGTAGTCTTTTTGATTTTGATGCTTTGCTTTGTTAGTAGTTGTTGTTGTTGGTTTTTGAGGGAGATGTGTTCAATATTATGCTGAATTGAGATTAAATAAATTCAAAAATTTAAATATTTTACTATGATCAATTTTTCAATAGCGGTATTAGAGCAACGGCGGCGGAGCGAAGGTACGTGTTGTGCTTATTTAACTTTGAAGTGCTTTATACTTTTTTCTACTTTACTCGACCATTTGGACTTGATTGTATAAAACTTTGTAGAGTGCAGTTGTTGAATAGAAGAAAACTTCAACACTAACTCCGTTAGAATAAGTGTTTTCTTAGACATCCTGGATCTCTGACATATAAAGTTAACTTTTATTTTTTTGCATTTTAATAAGATTGCTTTAAAGACTGGGAATGAAAAAAGACTTTGAATAAAGCCTTAAATGTCATTTGTCAATTGATTGATTTTTATCAATCTACTAGGGAAAAATTATGCTATATTTTTAAAATATTTTTAAATTAAGAACTTTAAGTCCTAGTCTCAATAAAATATTCAAATGATAATTTTTTCAACCTGACAGTAACTGTCATTAAAATTTCCAAGGAATGAACGTCAATTTTGACATTTCGCTGTAGTTGAAATCACTCAGAAGCTCATTTTTCACATTATTTATGTATACTTTCGATATGATCACCGAAGAATTACTTTACTTGGAGATCTTTATGGATCCATCACTGTGTTTTCCATAAATGAAAATTAAGGCTTAAGAAATTTTCGAAGCATTCCTAAGTTCCATTTAGAGAATTATGAGAACCTCAGCCATGTTTTCGTCAAAATCGAAAAAAGTAAACATCACCGCTATGGTCCGGTCTCTTATAAAAAGTCTCTAGTTTGTCAATTTAAAATCCTGTCTTATCTAGTCTTTAGTTATATTATTTTAGAAATGGCACCTTGAAACTATTAAATTTAAGACGTAGCTATAGCTTTCAATGAATTTGAAAATATGACAGTTAATATCTTTTCTTACGTGTCAAGTTGTTTGTCCGCAATCAACGCCTAAACTACTTAACCGATTTTAATCAAATTTATACCACCGTGTACAGTTTAATCCAACTTGGAAGATGGAATAGCTTACATCTCAATTTGTCTATTATTTGACTGTCACAATTATCTGTTAGCTCCAAACGAATTTTAACAGATGGCGTCATCTTTTGACTAGATTGAGTAAGTATTCAATAGATGGCGCTATGTCAAACCTCCAAAAACGTTTCATATAAGCTACAATTTAATAGCATAACCACCACATGTTGCTGAGGCTAAAGTATAGGTTAAATTTATTTTGTAGTAGACCGAAATACAGTGAATTTTGCTTTTAATTTTTGGTTTTAAATAGTTATATTTGAAAAATAGATTATAGTCTTAAAAAGCACGTAGGCTAATTTTTCCCCAGTAAAATTTATTTTTTAGGATCAAACATTGACCATGTTTTACATAAAACTTAAAGCAATCTGCTTTTGCGGGTATTGTTTTACATTCAGTCAGCACAACAAAACAGATTTTTTGAACAACTTTTTCAACTTATACGATTGAGTCTCTGCATTAAATTGGAAGACGAAGTTTACCGCGCCCTCTAGTTAAATACTTTTTGAAACTTATAAGAAAATAAAAACTATTAAAAAAAATTGCCCAATAATATTTTTCTATGTCCTGCTAAAACTCGAGAACGACTTGGCCGATTTGGCTGATTTTTATTTTGAAATGTTTGTCATAGTTCAGGGAAGGTTTGAAAAGTGAGTAAATATGGAAAAAGACAATAAAAAAAACTTAATTTTTCCATACAAAATGCTCTACCTGCAAAAAATAAATATTTTTATATGTCAGTTGATTGTCAAATTTTTATATTTCTGTCACCATAATGCACTCAAATAAAATCTTTTATCATCTGTTTGTCAGTTGGCCGGGTCCTCCATAGTTAATAATATAAAAATAATAGTTTTCTGTTGCAAATATCATTTTGGGTGCGAAGGTGATGTCTTCTCAAATATCGGTCTCAATACAAAGTCTTGTCTCAGCCCTACTTGGGTACTTTTTCGCTATCATTTTGTCTCGACACTTTGATCGTTTCGTAGCATTAGTTTCTTTACAAAAACTTGCCAAAAATGTGTCAAAATAATATTTTCTGACGGCTTCTTTGCTAATTTTATATATTAAGTTAAATGTGCCTTCTTCCACCTCCTCGTCTTTTAAGTGAAGTTTTTTTTCGAGTTATGTACCGTAAGGATATATTCCAAGAAGGACAATTGATTTCTGGTGAGTTGAAACAAGTAAGTTGAGATACATATTCCTCCTTAGATTTTTTTGAAACTCAACCAACAGGTTTCATGAAAAGATCATCTGCTCTAATGATATTCAAATTAATGTATGACCTGAAAGAAGTTAACGATCTATTTTTGGCCAAATTTACTTCCATTTAATTTTGTCAATGTCGAAACTTCTTTAGGTTTTCTTTTTTTTTTTACATTTCTACGTCTTACGTACTCAACTTTGTACTCGTCATGTTACTAACCAGAATAGCATATTTAAATTTGTATTTTTTGTTTTTGTATTTGTTGTTGTTATTGTTGTGTGTGTGTGTTTCCTTTTAAAATCTATATTATTTCGCGACTAATGTTGCGTAAAACGAGATATGTATACATGGTTTAGAATTTTCCTCAACAACATTTTCTGCAGTTAAATCCATTTAATTTCGAACTTTGAATTGTTCTTTGAGTTTTCCTATTTCCTGCCCCAGGAGAAAGTATTTTACGCCCCACAAAACTCTAGTGCTTTTTTTTCTCTATTTTCTTTCTGTTTTTTTTTTTTTTTTTTTTTTTGATTTTAAAATATTGTCCTTGTTGGATGACGGTGGTAGTATAGTGGTGCTGGAAGTCAGTCGTTGTTGTGCACGTTTTCATATCCTTCAAAAGTTGACATCAGTTATATACTCGTAGCATTAAATTGAAAAGTTTAATGAAATATTTTCCGTGTTATTTTGCCATTCACTCTTTTTCACAAATCCCATTTCATTCTATTAAAAAAAAATTGTAATATATTCACAAATAAAGTCGGTTTTTATAGAGAAATTTTTCTACATATGTAGTTACTTATGTACATTCAGGTATATAATTAATTATAGTACTTCCCCAGATATATTTAACTTCTAAAGGATAATTGAAGTTGAAACAAATAGATCAAGAGAGATGAAAACTATGAGGAAGTTTGGAGTTAACTTTGACTTAAGTATTCTAACCCAATTGAAAAATGTAAATATCATGTTTTTAATTATTTTTCTGACCGGATTTCAATGACACAACCAAATATTGTAATTTTAAAAATGAAAGGATATTTTTTGGCCAGAAATAAAAAAAAAAATGAATAAATAAATTTATTATTCAAATAAAAGCGTCATTGTGCATCGTTACTTTTATTTTTGTTATAAAATGTGACAACATTTATGAAATTGAAACAAATATGGAACAAAAAAATGTAGTAACACTGTCATCATCATCATGATTTAAATAAAAAGAAAATTCTGTGAAAAAAAAAATATTATTTGGAAACCATTCACCATGGTTTTTATTTTTTCTTGTTTTCTGTTCAATTTATTTATTTTAATATTAAACTGATATTATTATCTCTGGTTGATTAAATATTGATTTTTTTTTGCCATGCTTAACACATTCCAAGAAATTAAGTGAAAAAATCAATGTAAGTCGTGTAACGTAAATTACATTAAAAAAATAACCTTCAGAAGAGTAATTTAAATAACTTAAATTAACCAATTTGTTCCGGTTGTTTTTTTTTTTTATCGAATATCCCAACTAAATAAATGCAACTAAAAACCCTCAGTAGCTGCTATACATAGCTTGAAAAAAAAAGAAGAAACATTTGAAATTCCTGAAACATAATCTCTGACGATGGAAGATATTTTTTTTAAATATCCCACGAATATCTAAAAATCTTTGAAAGTCTTTAAAAAAAAATCAGTCTGACTAAAATACTTATTTTATTTTTATTATAACTTTATAAATTTCTAAAAAATAAGTTATATATTTTATTTGAATATAACACATATGGGATGAAAATAATTTATACTGTGTATTGACTTCGATGAGTTATTTAAAAAAGTATTGAAACCATTTTTAACTTTGAAATATCCCATAAACACGGTCCCAATGTTAAATATTTATCGTTCTTTGCAAAATAAACTCTATTTCAAATATCCCAGATTATTTCACGAATATCCCACAAATATACTTACTTATTATTTCGGTCCTCAGACCTACGAAGTCCGTTGGTGTTCCAATCCCAATCTCTCAGATTCGTCATCAACTGTTCTCCTACACATGATTCTCGTTCTACCAATAATTCTTCCTTCTTGTGTGAGTGCGTTCCACTGCATTGCCTGGCACGCAATCGAAAAGTGTGTCCAATCCACTGCCACTTGTGCCTTCGTATAATGGTATCGACGGGTTCCTGACCTCTTGGCCAATGTAAGTCCTCGTTAGAGATACGATTAGGCCAGAAAACCTGTAAGATGTTTCGAAGATACATGGTTCCAGGTTAGAGTTAAACAGTCGTAGCTTTGTATTCAAGCTGAGAGATTTGTTCCTCCAAACATTGGACAACATCCCGAACGCAGCCTTTGCTTTTCCGATGCGGCTGGCGATGTCTACAGTTCGGTTCCTCCTTCAGTAGAGACGATGCTTCCAAGGTATTGGAAGCTTTCTACTTTCTCTACTATTTGTTGACCAATGTTCATCGGAGCGGATGACTGCGAGTTCCCGAGGCTGAACATCTTTGTTTTTTCCGTATTGATCTTCAGCCCCACGATTGTTACATCTTTCTCTCTCTCTCCACCCTTGTTGCCATTTGATGGAGATCCATGATCTTATGGGAAAGCAAGCATACATCGTCTGCGTAGTCAAGATGTTTAAGGTAAGTTGTCAGAGTCCATCTTCTTCCTCCACTTCCTGTCAAAACCATCCGCAGTACATCAATTATCATCAATAAAAACAGGATTGGTGACAGTATGCAGCCTTGTCTGACCCCGCTTTGGACTTCAAATTCTTCTGACAACCTACCTCCGTGTAAGACGTGACATTTAGACCCGTAATTAGTCGTTTTTATAACAGCAATGGGTTTTTCTGGTATACCCCTCCTCCGCAAAGCAAGCCAGATTTGAAAAGCGGCATAACCTCTTTTGAATTTATTTATTTTTCGAACTAAATTTTCATTGGCATTTTAAGACCTGTATATCTCAAGCACTGACAAACTGATGACTAAAGATTTTAATAACTGTATAAAGGTGATAACGTTAAACAGATGACAAATTTGACAACCAACTGACAATCAAAATTATTTCTTCTTTTTTCTTGCAGGTAGAACAAATTGTATGAGAAAATGAAGTTGTTTTTGTTTTATTGTAGCAATTTTTTCATATTTTCTTACTATGTGAACCTTCCCTGGACTACGACAAACATTTCGAAATAAAATATCAGCCAGATCGGCCCAGCCGTTCTCGAGTTTTACCAAGACAAACAAACAGAAATTGATTTTTAAATACATAGTATATACTTTAGTAGTAGTTATTTTGATAGTTTAAAAAAATATGTACAGAAAACAAGACATTCCCTCCCTGGACTTCGTAAATAATTATTATGTCCTGTGAACTAATGGGTTTATTTTTCATCTGTCAAATTTATATTCAGCACTCGAATTCGATTAAATTTTGTTTGTAAAATATTTTATTAAAGTAAAAAAACTAAATACCTAAACTCAGGCAATGTTTGACCTTCCCATGACCTCACCAAAATTTCAATTCTATACCACAAAGGATTCCTGAAATACATCACGTAGTAAGTATATGTAGTAGGTCTTGTGGTACAAATATACAGGGAAAATGTGTAATTTTCAAATTAGAGGGTGTGGTATCCACCCATTTTATCAGAATTAAAATTTTCTTCTTCTTCTAATGATTAAATTCTTTAAGAGTTTTAGGTACTGAAGAGTTGACCAAGGGTAAATTTAAAACCCGAGATAAGTCACACAGAAAGCATGACACCTACATAATTTTTGAAGTTGACAATTCTTGATTTTTCACTGAGGTAAAATGGCAACCATGTAAAAAACTTGACGAAAAGGTGTATAATCCATCTGATTGCTATATCTCATCTACAAAACTATCAGCAAATTAAGGAAAGTTGATAGATCTTCATTGGATACGTCAAGGCCTATTTTTTTGGACGGGAAATTTGCAGTAGACGGAATTCGCAAAAACTACTAAATAAAATTCGTAGTTAAACAAATTGAGCTCAAAAAAAAAAACATTTAAGACTTTAAAACAATATAAAATTTATCAGGCCAAAGTGAGCGAAAATTGCGTAACATGCAAACGTAGGTACTTTACATGTGTTCAGTTCATATATGTAGGTATTGGAACTTATATAGGAATTCCAATTTTTTGAAATGCTAAATTAAACCAAAAAATATATACATAAAAAAAAGCCAAAAATACATAAATACCGACAGAAGAACACGAACAAAAAAAATCACTCGACCCGACCCCATATGTACATATGTATGTATTTATGTATGGAGGAAATGTTCCACCACAATAATATATTTGTTTCGGTTTTATTTTTATGCTGCGGATGTTACCATTCATACCATATAAATTCAAACCACATTGTTTAATAAATATCCGAAGTGAATTTTATTTATTTTTTTTTTGTTTATAAATTTTATTTTATTTTTATTTGGTTTGCGCGCGGGCACATACGATAGAGGTATTCGAATATACGAACTACACCGCAGTATTTAGTGAGTTGTAGCATTGCATACGTGCCTTTGTAAGTACTTTGGAAAAATGTGATTTTTAAGCGTTTTTGAAATATGTACATATACTCGTATATAGGTTTGACAATGGTGCATATTATACAAACGAACGTTATTATATTGAAATTGTATTAAAAATAATCAAGGGTGCCTTGAATATTGATTTTTTTTTGTGGAGAATAAAAAAAAAATTATAAAGGTGCGCTCGTATTAAAGGATTTATAATTATGACTTTGTTATTTAAATATTCTGCCAACAAAACGCAGCGCAGCGCAACGCAACAGCTACATAGGTCAATTTATTTTGAATTTTAACAACATGGGTGGTATGTTGTTAAAATTCAAAATACCCCACCCCACCCACACCAAATTATAATAAACATTTTATGTTTAACTTCGTGACATCAGGTGAACTGTGCACTATTTTTGTGAATTAAGTTTTTTGTTTGAATAATTTAAAATAATAATAAACGAAACTTATTTTCTAAAAGGAACGAATAAAAAGTTTAATCTTACGATATTTTGGAGATTAACGTTGATATAGTATTTTTCGCAAAAAGGATTTGATTTGATTTGGTCCAGTCGATATCTTAACATTAACATCAAACTTATGAACGATCTAGAATTTCTCCATCGAAAGGAAGGTATTGAAAACTAACTGAAGGTCGAGAAAACTAACTGAAATAAGAAACTCATATTAGATACATAAATCTGTCACTTCGTTAAACAGAATAGCTGTCAAAAAAAGTGTCGTACGTTCTATTTCTTGCGTGTTCACAATGAGCTTTTGTATACAGCATTCATACACACATATACATACATTTGATAGTTACGAAAATACAAATTGAAAATCCATTTACAAATTTGTCAGTCGTTAATTTTAAAAGATTCAATCATTTATGTGTCGTTCAGTTCAATGATTCGTTCTTTACAGTCGTTCATTTTTTCAATCATTTTGATTTTTTATTCCATTTTGGTTAAAAAATAAAACGATATAGGTACTACAGTTGTGTCAATTGTTTGTTTTAAATGATTTTATCGTTATTTATTTTTAGAGTTAACTAAATACTGGTAATTGCTGTGAATTTACTAAAGTTTATATTTGATTGTCAGATTTATTTTCACAAAATGTCATTGTTCAAGAATGTCCATGACTTCATTCTTTTTTGTAAAAAGAGACAAAAAGAACAAATCAATCGCGGTTGACACAGCTCTACGACTATGAAAATATTATTCGAGATTGAATAATTCATGCTCAAGATTTTAGAAATGTCAAAAATTGTACATTCAAAAGTCAAAATCCATCTGCAGCTGCTTTATATATGTTTCTTTTTTGCGTAACATTAAATTTGTGGCTATTAACAGTTTTGACAGTTGATTCAGCTAAAGCTCTGTTTCTGCATTGTGTTCAGTCAGTTACTTGGTATATGAAATCGTTAAAAAAGAAGACGGCACAATAACTGACATTTCAGGTTTAACGTCACTTTGTTTGGAAAACATGTCTAAAAATTTGTTTATAGTTGACTAATACTAAACTTATATTATATGTATATACATTTTCAATATAAATTAAACAAAATGGGGGTTTTTAATATTGACTCAATAAGTTATTTAATACAATCGAGTTAAATTATCAATAGAGTTAAGTGGAGTTAACACTTTTACAATTCACAATAAATGTACTTTATTTGATTAATGTAAGAACTGTCTAGTTTACTTATTTAAACCTGTTATAAAGTTTAGTACTCTTATTAGAGCGACCGAACAATATTACAATATGTTATATATGTCATTAGTAAGTTTCGTTAAGTTGTGTTCATTATTAAGTTTTGTCGTAAAATGTAAGTGATGGCAGCCAAACTGAAAAATCCAAGACATACCAATTTATTTCTGTGTATATAATTTTATTTCTTTCCTCTGTTTATAATTTTTATTTTATGACACTATTCGGTTTTGACATTTGCGTTAATTTGCTTGTCATAATCAGACATCAACTTTGATATATTGAATAAAAATAATGAATCCCACTCGCTTCGAAGCCATTTTGACAGATGATAACTGTCTTGCCAGTGTCATTGGATTTTTTTCTTATTCTAGAATGGAAGAGAATTAAAGCTTTATCTGTTTCTCATACTTTTGGACTTGTGTCTTCTGTCTTTCCGAAAAAAAGAAATTTCACGTCAAAATATGTCCAAATGTCAAATGTTTAAAGCTATAGAGGTGAATTTTGTTGAACAAACGTCAAAATCATGTTAAGTTGATAAAAAAACGTCACCGCTAAAATTAATAAAATATGTAATTTTGACATTTAGTTTAAAGTTGACATTTAATTTTCTGACTTTTTAATCGATAAACTTTTTGTCAATATATGATCACTCAGAGAATTTTTAAATACAGCCTTGAAGGTAATGGAATTGACTTTGTTGAATAGTCAGGAAATGATGCATATGGTTAGAAGACGTTTTTATAGGTTTCTGTCAATATTTGTTATTTTGTTAAGCCATTTTTGACGTCATTTTCGAATTGGAAACTTTTTAATATTTTCACAGTTGACAATAAATTAATATTTCGGGAGCTTGGAATTCACTTCCAAATAAATATTCATCAATTTCAAATCTTTCCACGTAATCTAAATCTCTTTTTTCTTTAAAAAAACTAATTGATGTGAACTTCCAGCTTTTCCATGAATTTTGTTTATGATAAATTTAATCACATCAATGCCTAACATTTTAAGGAAAAAATCTCAACTTTTACACAGAACACAATACCTTCGTACATACATAGCTTATCAAATTTAAAAACCAATTTTAAATGAAACAAAATGTCCTGATAATTTTGTTTGGATTTTTGAAAGTCACTTTTCGTTTGAGGATGCCTTGTCTTTCCTGGGTACCTACCTACCCAGAAAAATCCAATTACGCGATATCAAAAATATCAACACAGACAAGAAATCCCTCAGGAGAGACCTTATATTCCCGACAATATCGATTATGATTTTCAAAAAAAAAAAAAAAACTGTTTACGTTATCAAAACTGACAAGACACCGAAAGATTTATAAAGCTTAAATGTTCATAGAATAAGAATGTATCTGATTAAATAAAGAAAACACATCTTAAATGCTTCCATATCGCATGAATTTAGATACCCAAACCATTATAAACTTTGGACATTATAACCTCACCAACTGCCATCCTTCCATCCTCGAAAAAAAAATGCTACATATGAATTTAGCTTTCTCGTAATGTTAAGCTCTACAAAAACTCATCTTATAAATTTCTGTCTTCTATATGTATGTATATGAGTGAAAAAAATAAAAATCGTTCAAGACTGATATCCCATGGGATTCATATACTTACATTTTTTTTTCTCTCCATCAGCAAAGCATCTAGAAGATTGCTGATTAAACCCCAAGAACACGTAACCACTATCATGGTCTCCCTTTGCCTTTTGCCATTCCATCTGGAGCGCGCATATATCTATTAAACAGTCGCCCGAACATATCCATACACTACACATCCAGAACGAGTATAGTCAACCCAGAGGATTCATTCACAAACTTTATTATGTTATTCACGAAAGTGTATCATATCGTGAAAGTATCATCTCACTATAGTGAGAGTGGAGCTGGGACCTTCCTACACACAATTACTCATTTGCCAACTTCGCACTTGGTCCGGGAACGGGAACGGGAAAGGGATTGAAACTGGGGAAGATACAGGGAAAAAGACCGATACCATGGTTGGTCAGGTTTCTGCACCGAAAAACTCATCCAGAATTTGCACTACCTAGCTCCGCATCCTCAATGAAACTGAAAGACAGAGTTAAGGTACAACGAGAGGGGCGCAGGGGTAGTTTGGCAAAAGGTATCCTCGTATCTCCTGGTAGAAACTCTTTGATGCGGTGCCACTTGCACCTTGATTTATTGCCAACATTAAAATTCCGAACATAGTATATCCTTTCTTCTCGCTTTCCTCCACTTTCATTCCAGTTTATCATCGGCAGCATGAAAGCTCAGGGAGTACAATGTATGACTCTAGGTAGGGAAGGGACTGTAGAAAGGTAAGGAATATCTATCCACAACTTGCCGCCGTGCCGCACGCCTGGCCGTAGCTAGAACCAGAGAGCAAATATATTGTATTTTTGCAATGTCGCGTGTAAGAAATATATTATATTTCTTCGCCCAAAAAAGCTCTAAGTGATTGGGAAGCTGGAGTCTCTGAACATGCATTCCGACAGCTATCTCCTTGTACGAAAAACCTATTACATGGTGTCTTGTCTAGCAATTTAGGATGTAGAACTTGTCAAAAATCTCCTCGAATTTCATTTCTTAATAAGATTTACATGAGTGTGATGTCTGATCTGAGAGTGCTCTGTGTTCTGTGCTGTATGCTCTGTCAATAGAATAGCGAAACAGCATTCTAAGAGGGAACATGCCTTCATATACATAGTATAGGATTGTAGATACGAGTGCATATGTAAATAAATCAAAGGTTTGAAAATTCCTTCCTTTGAGATGTATAATGACTGTTCCCAATTCTAAATACATAATTCACACTTTTATTTTGAAAGATAGTGTTCGGATAAAAAAAGGATTCTTTTCTACGTCAGATGAAAAGAACGGACCTTAAACGTCAAACAATTTCAAAAAAATGCTTCTTACTCATCAATGAAGATTTTTTATGAACAATTTGTGGGCAAGTTGCAGAATTATGTTTTGGAGTAACTTTCTTCATTACGTTAAAATAATCGAACAAATTGCGATAAATGTCAAATAACAACACGACCGTGCCAATGGGGTTTTTCTTTTCAAACTCAGAGCAGTGAAGTGTCAAAAAAAGATCTGTTTCTTTTGTAGCTCAGACACATCAGAGCGCTCAAATTGTGTTTCTTTTTTTAATCGCAGCAAGCTCGGAGCGTGCTCAATGAGCTCTTAATAAAATGACCGAGCGAAAGGAGTAAAACGATGAGCGCGACTAACTCACTTTTTTTCATGTGGTATGACAGAGACGGACTGCTTTTGGCGGTTCAGTGCTTAAGTGTATTTCATAAATATATCGGACGTGATCAGGCTCTGCTTAGAGCTAAAAAGAAAAGCACCTAATGTTAAGACTCTGCTCCCATTGCTGCCACTGAAACTAGAGCTGTCAAAAGTGACGTTTGTATAATTTTGTGCTTATTTTAACAGATGTTTAAATTCTCGCCAAAAAAACAATGATTTGACGTTGTTGTGAACCACGATTAAAGCTGATTTGCATTCTGTTCTGTTGAAACTTTGAATTTGTTTGTTTAATGATTTGACAGTTAAAATGTGTCTGTCACTTTTTCAATTATTCAGCTTAGCTATAAAATGCATTCACTGGTATTTTCTCTATCCGGCTTTAACTTCAATTCGGTTTGACATATCGAAATGAGTGAACAAAATTATTATTGTCATTTTGGAACGTCAAAATTGTTTGTCAGAATTCAGACTGTCAAACCAAGAACAAACTACGAATTAAATTAATCATGCTTAACATTTTAGATTTGCGTGTATGATAACGGGCAATAACTCAGTTATACTGACTTTTGTCGTTATTCAAAGTGAATTTTAAATCTGATGAGTAGGCTGCGGAGAAACTTGTCAAACAATTTTTAAGTTCTCAGTCATAATGGAAAAGTTGAACTTTATGCAAAGTTACATAAACGTCAAAACGAACTAAAGGCTATTATATACGTATGAAAGTGAATTATTCACTGATAGAGTGACAATTTGGACATAAAGAAAATAAAGCGATCATCATCATCTAGTTAGGAAACTAAATGACATAATTATACTTTGGACTTCAAAAAACTCTAAGATGAACAATAAATAAGTGATTCCCTACTCCAAAGCAACATAATATTAGAAGATTTAATTTGACATTTCAATTCTTCGTCCTCCATTTTACAACCGGAAATAATTTACTTGCCATCTTTAACTAAACTAGTTTGACCACATACAAGTGTTCAGAAAATTGTAAGCTTAAGTTGGTAACAAAATAGTTATTTTTAAACTTCAAACAAAATTTGATGAAATTTATTTGAAACAAAGTTGTCTTCGTAAAATGTCATTTGGGAAAGTTGGCCAAAATTAAAAATTCTTAAACTTTTCAAGATTTTCTTAGTACCAATAAGAGTCAGAAAATTTTTGTATCTTTTTTCAAAAGTTAATGAAAATGCATCTTTTTGAATTTTTAATTTAAATAACTGTCAAAACTAAAGGACTTTTTTTCGTTTTTTTTTTTTAAAACAGAGCTAAGACTGTATTTTAAATTTTTGTTTTAAATTAATTCAATTCTAAATGCTTTTGGGGGTTACTCCTAATCCCCAGAGGACAACGCATTCATAAAAGACAAAAAAGAAATCAACAAATCAAATTTCCTTCATTGTTTTTGTGCATTTTATTTCATTATATAGCACTTCCGTCACCAACGTCACACCATCGACCGACGACGACGACGGCATCCGCTACCCACCACCACCACCCACCACCAGCAGCGCCAAAACCACCGAGATAATCTGATTATTTTATACTTCCTATCAAACTTCATCACAAACTCAGAGCGTGCAAGTTTCGTCTGTCAATAAACAGTGCAGAAAAGTGAATTTTGACGGCGAGCATTCTGTTCGTTTGTCGTTTCAAATTAACGAGTAAATTCAATTTGGTTGTCAACCATCGCATTGCATCACATTGTCATACACTCATAACCACACCAACATTTGACAGCTTCAAAGCTCAACGTCACCATCGAGACGTGCGTCGACGACGCACACAACTAAGATGAACAAAAAATAAAAATAATAATAAAGACAAAAGATATAAAAAAATAAAACTTTTTTTATTTTGCAAGTCTTCAGATAGTAGTTTAAAGTTTAAGCTTTGCAGTTGAATCCATACTAGATGCTGGATGCTATGGAGCTTGTCGAAGATGCAGCAAGAAGAATCAAACACTAATTGAAGTACTTTTGTCGGAAATAATTTTAAAATCAAAAACGAAAGGATTCATGATTTGTCTGTTGATAATTTTTGTTGTTGTTTTTGTAAATCTTGTGATAAGAAATTAAAAGAAATTTTTTTGAAAATAAAAAAAAAACATTGGAAAACTCTTTATAATCCGATTCAATTGAGTTTTTAATCGAGAAAACATTTTCATTTTCTCACAAAATAAATTTTGAAGGATATTATTATAAAGTACGAGTATGTATGTTTATTGGATTTTATTTGTTATAAATTCTTAAACATAATATCGAAGTGGAATTTCATCCTCATAAAAATGACAAAAATTAATCATTGTTTTTTTTTTAAGGACCTTTTTGTAACCTTTTATCGTTCATGGTAAGCCCTAAGCCGTACGTCCAGGAAAGTTGGAATTTTTAAAGATGGAATGGTCCACATCCAGAGAAATATTTGGGAAGAGGTATCTATATGGTTTTTGTACTTTGTTTTAGAAAAGGTACTATGTATAATATTATATGTATGTAGATTGTAGGTATGTTTACAGAGTATCAAAAACATGAATTCCAAGAGTAATTTAGAGTCTTAAAAAAAAGATCAGGAAGAATACTCAGAAGCTTAGGAACAAGCTCAAATGCTTTTCCAAAAACAAAACAAACACAGTATTTAGAGGGAGTTTATGTCCTGTTCCCGACACGGAGGAGTCGAAAAGATAAGTCAAGGATTTTCTTTTTATAGCGTCGAGCAACACTTGTAACTGATTAAACTTTATTATCAAAATGGGTGTTCCAGTGGATACCAATTTTGGTCGAAAAATCATCTTAAGGCCCATTTTTGGATGAATGGGCATGTGAATGAGCAAAATTAGGGATTTTGGGACGACACCAATTCACGCAAAATATTCACAAAATATTCAATAATGCATTGCAATAAAGTTAATGTTTGGTGTGAATTTTGGAATGGAGGCGTCATCGGTCCGTCTTGGTACTTCTTCGAAAATTATGCTGACCAGGCCGTCACCGTCAACGACCGCGACAATCGCTATAGGTCGATGATCACCAACTTCTTGTGAGGCCGACGATGTGACGCAAGTGAATTGGCCGCCTAAATTCTGACTTTTTTTTAGTCGCGAGTGCATGCGAATAAGCCGTAAGCCACCGCGGCTCTTAAAGACAATATAATCTATGCTGAACATTTTTTAGATGTCAAACAATACATATGGTTTCTTGTAATAAACTGTAAAATTTTTATTGAAAGACAGCTAGAGGAATGTGATGGATGAAAACTCTTGTGCAAAATCAGAAATATTTTAGTTTGTCGTCCTAGAAAAGATCCATCGTGTTTTCATTAATTAAATGCTATTTTATAATATTTTTTCTATGCCTCACTAAAACTCGAGAACGACTTGGTTGATTTGGCTGATTTTTGATTTGAAATCTTTGTCATAGTCCAGGGAAGGTTTGAAAAGTGAGAAAATATGGACAAATTTCGAGAAAGACAGTAAAGAAAAACAACTTCATTTGTCCATACAAAATGTTCTATCTGCAAAAAATAAATATTTTTAAAATGTCAGTTGGTTGTCATATTTTTATATTTCAGTCGTCTGTCCAAAATTATCGAAAAGTAAATTTTGATCGGTTGATTAGAATTCAATTGGGGCGTGAGAAAGTTTTACTAGAGGACCCTAGTAAAATATTACAATTTACAGCACATTGATGATGCGTCTTATAATAGAAATAGAGAAAGCATCTAAGTGATGACACTTTACTGTTGGCACTTGTCACTGAATAAAAGACAGAAACTCTCATTTTCAGACTTATGTTTCAAATTTCAATTCATTTTGTTCCTACGAATAATTTAAACCTCAATTAATTAAAGTTCAATTCAATATGTACGAAAATGTTCCACATACGCCACCGTACATAAAAGAATTTTGTTTGTTTTTTTTTTTAATTATTTTTACACTGGGGAAATTTGAACAATTTCGACAGGTTAGTTATTTAGGTTCAATTTTCTTCTAATGTCAATTAAACTTTCTTCACTTCTATATACCACCCGAAGATCTCTCCTCGTCTCAAGTGTAAATCTTGAATTAATAAATACGCGCCGCGCGCCGTTCTATCTCAACACAATTACCAAACAGCATCTCTATATCTTATATATGTAGGTAAAATTTAATATCTATAGATACTCAATAATCCTGCAAGCCAAATCCTTTGCCAAATTTAGTCGAACGTTTATAATTAAACCAATCTCCCTCTCTCCTCACACAAGGACATACATATCCAAATTGGTCAATAGTGTTTTGCTTATTGTATATTGGCTTTGGGTTATCATTATATACCAAACACTTACATTTGTTTCTTGATAAACCACTAATAGGTAGCACTTATTAATCGATATCCGTTATTTATACACATACTCGCACATTATGTACTCATACTCATGTGTAGGAAGCCTATTCAAAACTATTTTGCCAACAATAAGGTTTCCTTAATATTGCGATATGCACATATGGTTTAAGTCCAGGCAAAGCTTTCGATTTATGCCAATTACAAGTATGTACACATATGTGTGTAGATGTTCAGGCCTTCAACTGTGTGGGTACGGGTAGTTATAAATATGAGTATAATGTGCCGTTCGGACCAAAATTCACACACTTTCTGTAGAGATTTGTTAAATTTTAGTATACATATGTATGTATTGGTATTTCGCAGGAAAATTAACATATTCATGATCAAGAATAATAATAATATAAGAGGGCTGAGGGATGAGGTACACAAACACACATTTAAGGTTATATTTTTGAAAGGCAACAACTTGATGTAAGGCCTTGGCTTTTTGTTTAAACTTGGAAGGCTTAATTCGTCACTTATCTGTTGAATAAGGGTTTTGTAAATGTCTTCAGATCTGGTTCGAAGCATGAATGCAATTGAAATTGAAGTTATCCATGACATACAAAATAAATTTAAGGTCATTTCAATACACATATTATGAGCACCACTTTGCAGTTATTTCATAGACCTTGGTTATATTCGACACTATGCAAAAATTATCCGAGTTGAAATAGACTTGCTGAACTTAAAAACTTCCACCGATAGCCACTGTCTAGATTCTAAATCATTTGTGTTGGGCGCCATTTAATTTAATGGTGTTTTTTTATGTCTAAGAAGATGCATAAATCGATTTTCCATTTGAAGTTTTTTTTTTCGAAACCCAAAAAGGACTTATTTTTTCTAGCTAGAAGTTTAAACAAGGACAGGCTACAGTGATTCAGTAATTAATTGAATTTAATTGTAAGCTTCAAACTGAGATAGAACTTAAGTTCACTGGTATTTCAAATGTCAAAATATAGTTTTCAATTGGCTTTTTCCTACAGCCTCTTGCCATTGCCAGGTTTTCATGAGAAAGTAAGTGATACTGGTCTTCAGCGAAATAAGAACAGACTTAAAAAACGATATTTCCCAAGAGAGACATTTTCAAATAGAAATAGGCAAGAAAACCAATTTCAAGAGCTGTATTCGAAACTGGAGTGATTTTGAATTCCATCCATAAATTAGAAAAATTTTACTGTTAGAAATTTCAACTTTGTAGTGGTTCCTGAGATACAGTCAGATATTGTAAAAATCAACTGACAAACAACAAATTGTTATTTTCAATATAGAGGCGTGGTATCTGCCCACGTTATCATAATCGGCTTCAAATAAAATGGACACTTCTAATCTTCGATAAAAATAAATGAAATTTTGTAAAGCGATGGAATTCAATGGAGGGGGGGGGGGCATGGCGTTAATTCAAAGATAAATAATTGTATGGAATCTTTATTTGTATCCAACGCCAAGAAAGTGACATCACATCGTCTATCCCACAGGTAAAATAGATTTAAATAATAAAACCTTATTTTGGCACATCTTTTATGCCAAAATTATTGCTTCTTAAAACACTTACACAAATAAATGTATGTCCTGTCCCAAAAAAAAGGACTTGGGTTGGTTCCTACATAATCAAATGTAATTTAAAATTTAACTTTTTTTTTTACTAAACTAGTTCTTCTTATAAAAAAAAGTAAGAAACAAAATTAAAAATGGATGAAGTTTTTTCAGTTATGTGTGTGTGTGTATGTGTGATGATGGCTCCTGCAGCTGGCGAGATAGAAGTGAAAATACAAGTTCCACCCAATGCAAACTAAATTCTCCCATGGTGAACTATGAACTTCAGGGTATGTACACCTATCTAGGAGTACGTTACGTATGTATGTACGTTCCAACCTATTTGATTATTCTGGGTCTGCATATTAAATTTAATCCTTGAGCTTTGCCCTCAAAACTGTATATGGGTTCGTTCCTTATTTTTTGTTCTTCATTCTTTTTTTTTTTTTTTGCAAAATTGAATAGCACCTATAATTTGGTTCACATACACATTGATAGAACCTTCTGGCCTTCGAGGTTAGCACTGATTTTTGTCGTACCTGGGCACCCCAATTCCAATCCAAATGTTTGTTCGAAAATATACGTTTTTATTATTTTTAATTCATTATTTATTAAAAAATAACAAACAGCTTACCTAGAAGGTATGCAGAGATGAGTATGAACCTTTTGTTTTAATTTGTTTTTCTTTTTTTTTTACGGTGAATCTACGACAGGACAACAACAAAAATAGGTACACTTTGGTTTGACTTCTGCTATGTCCAAGGACCCGCTGGCGAAATATCCTTTTTTTATTTTTTTTCTTTATTTTTATCAAAGTCAATAAATGGAAATTTCTTTCAGGCTAAATTCAATGTTTTTTTTTTTTTGTTTTTGTTCTTTTTGTCGAGGGTCGAGAATTGGAAAGAGGCCAATCCTTTGAACTTTGTTCTCTAAGGATTAATAATAAATTGTATACAGAGAAAATGTTTAGGTTTTTGTTTTGATATAAAAAAAATAAAAACAAATGACAAAATGTATCAATGTGATTTTTTTTTTTATTTGACTTTATTTCACTGACAACACACTCCAAGGTAGATGTGAGTGAAAGATCCTTTTTGCACCTGATTTTTGAGTAAATTTTATCCTCACACTTGAAAAGGGTAAAGATACTATTGGTTTTGGTTTTACTTTTCCTTTTCTTCTTTTTTTGAAAGAAAGTCTTCTAAGAAAAACATTTCATTATCAATTCATAGAATTATCTTAACAGTCACTTAACAAAAGTGAAAGGTTTTCAATGTCATTTGGTCATAATAAAAATATTTGTTTGCCACAAGAAAAAAACGCAAAACTAGGTGAGATATACTTTTGTGTGATTTTTTGGCAGCAACAAAAAAAAAGTTTATTTTTCAATTCATTTCTCAGAAAACTTACTTTTCTTGTTCGTTAGGTAGAATTTATTTTATTATTTTTTTTTTCATTTAAAGTTGTGAAGTTTGAGAGTAAAATTCTAAAACGAGTCCCTTAATTTATGTAAATATTATATTTGACAGCTGACAGTTTAGGGTAGCGATATAAATTTAACCTTAACTGTCAAATTGTTTTCTTTTTTTTTTTGTTGAACGATTGTCAACACTGGCAACAAAAATGGTAGAAAATTTATATCGTTTGAAAATTTTGGGTCTGTTCTTAAATTCGGATTGCGTTGATTATAGTCTCAATTTTTGGAAATGGTGCTTTTAGATAGGAACACCCTTTATTATCGAACTTAAGCTATCAATGAAGTACTAAATTATAATTCTGGGTAATTATGCAATATTTTTTATTTCCAACTTTTTTGAAGTGCACTGAACTCAAGCTGCAAGTGTTTGTAATTTTTCTTGCTTTGTATAAGGAAAATGCTCAATTATGATTACTTGAAAATATAACCAATTCAATATCAAATGGGATTCTGTTCATATTTTTTAAATTCGACTTTAGGTAGATTGAAATTAATCAATACAGTGAACCATAAGAATAAACTATCGAGCATAAATCAAGTGACAGCTGTCAAAAAGATCAACTTCGAAAAAAAGTATTGCCAGATTAAAAACCACATGTCTTAAAAAAATGTTTTTAAATAAATTTTTCAAATGGTTTATAGTTAATCCTGGTGTACCACAACGTAGTCATCTCGGTCCGGTATTATTTTTTTTATAATTTATCAATGATTGCGAACTTTTAAGAAAAGATTTTTTTTAATTTTTGGAATGGTGCAATGTATGTACTGTACATACGTCCTGTCATAAAACTTTTTAATAGATTTAACTAAGTACGCTGCTAATACTCTTTGCAATCAATTACAGTCGAATTTATAAAAAAAAAACTTAGCATTATTTAAGTCACTCAAACTTGTCACTTCAGTGAGTGTGACTTTTTCTTTGTTTCGATTTTACTTATATTTTTTTTTTGTTTTTCATTCAATTTTTTATTATTTTATTAAAAAAAAAAATTAAAATAGGTATGACTACACTGTAAAAGACTACACTGTATATAAACATATGAATTATGAAGGTCAACATAGCATACAAATAAAAAACATAATAGTAAAGCTGGAAAAATGATAAGAATTGCGTTGTTGACCTTTTCAAGAGACTTAAAGTTAACCTTAACATTCTTTATTTCTTTTTGTTTAACATTTTATATGGACTTTAAACAATATGATATGATTTTGTTAAAACAAAAACTTTTAAATCATAAATATATGAAGGTAGAAGTACGTGGCTACACTTCATGATGCTGACCTAGATTAATTTGTTTACTTTTTTGTTGTGGTGTTTTTTTAAAATTGAGATTATTTTTTGTAGGAAAAACTTAAATACAATTTTGAAAATATGACCGTAGAGGTGGTGGGGGTGAATTTAAAACACAAAACTAAGAAACTTTTAATAAACTTTGAAAAAACTTACAATGGTTTTTTTTTGTAAAGAAAACTGCATAAAAAATAAATAAAAAGAGGCTCACTGATAACTTCCCATTATGCATAATTTGAAAACTTGGCGTTTCTGATATTAATCGCTTTACTTTTGATGCTGATTGATAACAATTTTACTAACAAAAAAATTGTCAAAGAAAGTTGAAAAACAATATTTACAAATTACAAAATGTCAATTTGATATTCGTCAATATTTTATCATTTTTCAAGTATTGACAAATGCATTATGTTAAAAATAAAATACATTTGAATTCAACAGCATTGCTTGTTGGAATGATACTCGTATTTAAGCCGAAAAACAATTTTTGACACTTTTCGGTAAATTTCAGTTTTGGTTTTTTATTTTTCGTAAAAAAACTGCCAATTCGATATTTGTCAAAAAAGTACCATATCTTCAAAATTCTATTACGCAAAAAATAAAATAGATTCGAAGTTAAAATTTGATTGAACATTTTGGACATATTCAAGTCAAGAAACTACTTTTGACATTTTTTGGTAAATTTTTGATTAAGTTTTTTATTTTTTTATAAAAAGACTGTCAATTCGATAGTTTTCAAAACTGTAGCATATATTAATAATTGTATTTTGTATAAACATAAATAAGTTTAAAGTCAACATAGGTGCTCATTTTCGAGATATTCATGTCAAAAAACACTTTTTACCAACTTTTGGTAGAATTTTTTGCACTTTTTTATTTTTTGTAAAAAAACTGCCAATTGAATTTTTTTTCAAACTTTCAACATATGTAAAAAACATCGTTTCACATAATAGAAAATAGTTTTAAAGATAATATCATTTTTCCTTCGTTGTATATTTTCGCGCCAAATTTTTTTTTTAGTTTTTCTATTTTAAAAAAATAACGGTAAGTTGAAAATTTTCAAAATTTTTATTAAATCTGTAACACATTACAATGTATATAATAAAATTTATTTGAAGTCAATGCCACTTACCGTTCGTGAGATATTTGTTACCAACCAAAATCTTCACTTTTTTGCTGCTAAAGTGCAAAAAAACTCTTGAAAATTTTTTATAAAAGTCCTTTCTGCATCTTTCGAAGTTATAACCTGTCGAACAAAATTTAATTGAAGTCGATATCTCTACTCGTTCTTGAGATACCGTGGACGAAAAAGGGTGTCTCGAACGTTCGAACGTACGTACACACACACACAGACATCTCTCTACAAATGACGGATCTAGATTCTAGGGACCTTGAAACGTCCAGATTTTTCAAAAATTTCAATCTGACAAATCGGACCGATTACAATAACTCCCTATGCGAAGTTAAAAATAAAAAGTGCGTATACGCCCAAGTGACCCGTTTAAAATAATGTTTCGAAATTTAATTTTTAAATTGATTCGTTTGTTTTTACAAAATGGAATTAAAATGGGGAATTGCGTTTTTTTTGTAAGCAGCTTATGACCAACCATTGAACACAACAAAAATTATTTACAGTTGAGTTGTTATTTTATTGATTAAAATACAAAAATAAAATTCTGTTCCGTAAATGAAAGGCAAAAGTTCACAAATCTAACCAATTTACCTTTTCTACTAAATTTCGATGCACTTTTTATTCTTAGTTTTTTGTATTTCTTTTTTCGTTTTTTATGTGTTTTATTTTTTTGATCCTGACAGGTGGCCATTTGCTTTAGCTATAGAAAAAAACTGATGTTCTCTGCTCTCAAATCCCTCTAGAGGTATATTTTTACCTGAAACCACCCCCGGTAGACTTAATAAAAAGTGTACTATCCACGGTTATATAATGTATGTAGATTCATACCTAGTTACACTGGTGGACTAATCTGCTTTATGAAAGTTTTACTAACCGTGTTCGTTATACAAAAAAAAGCACCGAACCAAACCAAACCAAACTAACAAACTCACAAGCTATCGTAAAGCCTTCCGCCGCCGCCGACGCGACGCAGCACTCTCTGGCGGCTATATGCACCAATGAATGTCCAGATGGAGAAGGTATTGCTTTTTGAGGGAAAATATAGTAATGCCAAAATGCAGGATTGCATATTTCCGCATCGCACATATCCTGAAAGTTGTAGTGTAGGAAAATAGCATATCCTATCTTTCCATACATGGTGCTATGGTGTAGATATATGTACAAGTATTTACAATACACACAAACACAAAAAAAAATCTTCACGTCACCCACTATCCTCTCTATTTTGAATTCCTGATTTATACTCTCTTTTTTTCTCTGGTGTTTCCCTGTAATCCAGGATGGTATGCCATCATGGTCTTTCTGTAGTACATATGTACATATATTGGTAAAGGACATCAATCTTATCAGTTTGTATATTTTTTTTTTGTGTTCATCAATTTTTTGTTAGCAGTCAAAATACTCTCACATATCCTTTTGGAGATTATATTGCGACTTTTTGTCTCTTTTGACAATGTCAATACTCAAAAATTTCACGTCAGATTAAATATTAAACAAAAAAGAACAAAAAACAAAAAACGAAGAATATTAATTACAAAATCACTCTCTATTTCTCAATATTTATTCGAATGATTCTTAATTCAAAATCGGCTTTTTTTTTCTTGGAAAGAGAGAAAAAGATGGTGGTGGTGGGTGGATGGTGTATCGAAATATTATGGCATTTATAATTTGAAGAAAATTATTCAAAAACTCATTTTATTTGATATAACAGATTGGTTTGATATCTAACCACTTTGCATAACGAATTGTTTGTCATTCTCTAATTTTGTCATACGAATTTTTCCCTCAGGCGTTATCTTTCTTTTTTTTTAACAATATACAAAATAAATACAAATTTTATGCGTGATTTCTTCATGAATCAGGAAAAAGGAAGCATTGTGTTTTTGTAAAATATTCCAACACTTACGAACATTATTCAAATGTTCTTGACTCTAAAATCAAGCCATTTGAGATCAACTTCTGTAATTTTCTAAACTAATTTCGAAAACACATACGGCTGCAGCGCAATCCTGAAATAACTGTCAAAATATTGACTACACGAATTCAATAGGAGAGTTTATTGGAGTCTTTTGAAGTGTATTCTGACAAAACGAGTCGAATCAAAAGAGTCCAATGCCAACTCCGTTTTTATGAAACAACATCAACAACATCGAATTTAAAAAACATTACAACATTTTGACAGCTCGATTTTTTTTTCTTTTCAAATGATTAAACTCTGTGAATTTATGTTGTCCCTACATGTTGATGCGTGTAAGCCCACCCTAATTTGACAAACAAAAATGCGACTGCAGATGTTCGTATTGACATTTCGATTTCATGGCTGAAATGACTTGCATTATTTAACTTTTGCATGGAGTATTTTTGACGTTTTAACTTAATGACTGAGTACGATTCAAAATAAACTTTATTTAAACTGTTTGTTTATGCATGCAGCTCTATATTGTCACAGATCAAATCATAAAAGGTGTTTTTTTTTTGACATGTTGTTTTCAATCTGGCAATTCTTTTTTCAAAGTTGGTCTTTTTGACAGCTGTCACTTGATTTATGCTCAATTTGGTTTGCCATTTTATAATAAATAGCTAGAATTACAGCCAAACGATCATCAAGCACGTTGCATGTTCGATAAATGGACTCACAAGGAGATGGCCACCGATCCCTATTTTCACAAGAAAATTTTGTTCAGCGATAAAGCTAATTTTTGTTTGAATCTTGAATGGGTACATCATCATAATCCACAAGTTGTTCATATTTCTTCAAAAATTAAGTCGGCCAAATTGTAACAGTCAATGGAGAACGCTATTGAGCCAGGATTAATGAATTTTTTGTGCCTGAATTGGAGGATGTTAATATGGACGCCCTTTGGTTTCAGCAGTAGGTGGCGCTACCTGCCATACAGCCAACGAAATAATCAATGTATTGAAGGAAACTTTTGGTGATCGCATTAACTCGCATCTTGGGCCTGTTACGTGGCTTCCAATATCTTGCAACTTAACACCGCTGGACTTTTTTTTGTTGGGTTATGTAAAGTCGCTTGTGTACGCGTTAATTGATACGTTGGAAGAGAATATTCTGCGTGATATTGTTGATATACGGCCCCGATTACTGCAAAAAGTTGTCGAAAATTGGGCCTCTCGGCTGGAATTTATTCGATCCAGCCGCGGCGGTCATTTACCCGAAATAATTTGAAAAACATAATGGCCAACCCTTATGTCTATAATAAAAATAAATTCTTGGCCATGAAATTAAATTATATGAGTTTAATTTCTTCATGAAAACCACAAGTTTAAAAAACACCCTTTATGACAGTTCAAAAGTTGATTTTTTGTTTCAAGTGACAGCTTGAAAATTCTTTGAATATTCCTACATATCTCTAAGGAATGGTTCCTTTCCACATTGCTTAGAGTTCCATATGTGGTGCCTTATCAAGGAGGACTTTAGAACTTTTCAATAAAAAATTTTATCCTAAATTCTTAAAAGCTAGACTCACGATATAGATCCGTTTTTAAAAAATGTACATTTAATTTATACCAACTTGAATTTCCGACCAGACAACCACACCAAGTCTCCTTTTCTATTACAAATGAAATATCCACTTAATGATTCATTCACAGTTTTTTTTTTCTATCTCATAGTCCAGCAGCTGGGGGCTTTCGAATTGATTGCCTATCATCCATTACCGGAGACACGCATTTCCCACAATTCCGCTACATCTGGCAACTAGGTCGATACTTAACCACAGGTAACCAAAAATACAATTCGAATTTAGTTTTGCGAAAAACTAAATATAAGTAGCGGCTTTGATGTGATTGCGGTTTTCTGTTAATCAATGTTCTGTCCACTATGACCTGGCTGGACATCAACATGGCAACATCGACACCGACGACGACCGACGACGTGCCATATGCCAAGCCCTTTGGAATGACTATACCTTCCCGATCAATAACGGGTACAATTGCAATTGTGGTTAGAAATTTTGGTGAGCAGTAGCAGGTATAGACCCCGGCATGGACTCGGTACATCAGTGGGAGCATAAATTTGCAATTAATAGTGACCAAACGACCCATTTGGCATCTGAATCCAAACTGTCAAAAACTCTGTGCACTTTGTTTGACAAAAGAAATTAGAAAAAAAAACAGAAATCCAGAAATAGGTTGGTATATAAATGAACCACTTAAATCTTGCTTTAAATTTTTCATAAGAATTTCAAAGACCAAACAAAAGTAACACAATCACAATCCTTTGGCAACTATGTGCATGGAGCATGGAGAGGCCGGAGGTATGAAGTGTATTTTTGTTTTTGAAAAAAAAAAACAACTCTGTTGTTGGAAATCATTCTGTCGTAGTTGTGACAACATAGTTCTCCCAGCGACGAAATTAGGGCAAAATACTCTGCCAGTTTGGATTCGGTATAGCATAGTAGCAACCAAACCAACAACTACAAGACAGAAAATATAAGGGACAAAAGATTTCCAATTAAAATTTTTCCACAGCAACTATAGTGGATATAAGTACGAGTAGGAGTATAAGGTATACACCGTATACACCCAATGGTAATCTGAAAGCAGATTTTGAAGTCCTTCTTATACCAGCCACTTTCCTATGTACCCCAGTAGCCTTACGAGTATGTCTAAAGCTCAGAAAATAGATAGAAACGAAATGAAACGAAAATTTTCCCAAGGATTCTGTGGTAACATAACAACAAAACGTTACCTATTCTGCAATGACAAATTGTCTCAACTGGAGAATTTTCAGAATGGATATGTACTGAACGACAAGCCAACAATAAAACCGACCGAACTAACCGAATTCACCGAAGCGTCTGGCTGACAACGAGGATGTATTGTAATTCTAATGCTGTTCTGTATCTGCACCGTTCCTTTCCTACTCGTAACTCGTAAGTGCAAAAGTGAAAAATGTCCTAATAAATAAAATAGATGCATTCACCTTGGACTGGCTAAGAACGGGGACATGTCGCAGGATGTGGCTGCGTTAAGAGTAAGGTTCTGTCACAAGGATTCAATCAAATTATTTATTACAAGCTGATTCGTCTCGTCTTCGTACGGCATAAATAGATAATAATAGAAAAGCACATCATATTAAAAGTAGTTTTTGAGTTGAGTCTTGTTTCTTTATAATATCAAAATTTCATCCAGATCCGTTCAGCAATTCTGTAGTCATTGGAAATCAATCACACCATACATTTTACCGATGTAAAGAATAGCTCATGTGCGATTCCAGACTATAACAATCTATATTATCTGTGCTAAATTTCATATAGATCCGTTCAGCCGTTCTGCTGGTATTGAGCAACGAACATCCATCCAAACTTTCACATTTATAATATTAGCAGGATTAGAAGGAAGTAAAATTGTCAACTTAACGAAACAAAATGCAGATACCAATCGACAAACTATTGAGCAAATAATTTATCTTTAGTTATTCGTTAATTATCTGTGACAATTTCGATTTTGTTCAACAATGTTTTCTATAGGTCTGTTCCAAGTGTGTGAAATTCGCCGAAAATCACCGAAAAACTGTGAAAAGCTGTTCCAAGTTACACATTTTTCGTAGTTTTTCACAGAAGAGAGAGCTCTTGAGAGAGCAAAAAATTTCCCCACCCTGCAAATTTCAGCCACAAAAATTTCTGTGCACAGAAAATTGAAGACTGTCAAATTTGAAAAATAGCATTTGACATTTGAGTTTTGCCGTTAAAATAAACGATGTTTTTTTTTAATTGAATTTAAAATTCTAATTTTCATTATTGAAAACACCAGTATTGAGTTCCAAATCGACTCGTCAGACTCTCTTGAGCAATCTATTAGTAACAATTTTAACTAAGATCTTAAGTTAGTTTTGGCAACTTAAAGAGCGTTGACATTAATTCTTGCTTAGTAATAATTTTAAAAAAATGTTTGGCGTCTTTAGAAAAAAAGAAAAGCGACCTCAGCGCCACTGTATCTTTCGTTGATTCAGTCAGTAAGCTGTGAGTTTGACAATTAAGCCTGTTCAAATCCTGTATTTCAAAAACCACTAATTCTACATACATATTTCAAACTTGTTCAAGTGTGTGTTCTGTCTGTTAGTGGCGTCTCTATACGTGCTTGAGTGTCTCAAAAAAACAGACACCTAGCAGCGGAATAGGAATCGGAATCGACAAAAATGATAATCGATTGTCATTTTTGATGGTGAAATTTAATGATCGCCAAGCTCATCGTCTTTGTGAGGTGATTTCAATTTGATAGAATAATTTTCAATTAGAAATGTCAAAAACATATATTTTAAAATCGAAATAAAAGTACAAAATTTTTTGCTTTGTCATATTCGTAGTTTATTTTCAATATTTCAGGTCAAAAGAAAAAAATGTCTGGTAACTCTTTTCATATTGCATCAGAAACGTCACACCTTCTACTGAAAAACAACTGTCAAATCACCTTAAACCGACTCAATATCCGACAAAATATCATCTCAAATTTCCTAAGCCAATTCTTATAATTTTAGGTTATGGGTGTTTTAATGAGAATATTTCAATATTGAAACGTACCAGGCTGGCAGGAAGTTAACTAAAGTTTTTCATCGGAAAAAGTTCGTCTCTCTCGGGTAAAAAAAGTCTGCCGGAGTAACAAAACACGGTCTTTTATAACCGTCTTATTTAGAGTTACATAGATGTCAAAAAGATATTGCCCTTCTTAACTCCAAGGTAAATAGTGCGGCTTCTTGCAAGTCAGTTATAAATCCCACAAAAGTGACGACCGATTTTTTGCTAGTTTTGTCAAAATCGAAAAATGTCATTTTCATCCCGTTTTCGTTTAACTGGGTCTGAATATTTTGTGCAAGGAATGAGGCAAGGAAATTATTTGATTATTTTCAGAATCTTGAAAACCAAAAATTAATTTCGAAATGCAGTTTTCAAGATTCTGAAAATTATGAAACAATCTTTCGCATCATAAGATTAATTTTGTTTTTGATTCCTATATTCTAAGTTCTTCTTTGTAAAAGTGGGAAATAATCTCAAATTCAAAGGGAAATTAAACCACATATTTTTTTCGCAATGAAATTTCCACAAAGCACGGGAACTAAAGCCACTTTACTTAAGTGGATTTAGTTCTCACTAAGTAGAAACTAAGTCCCTCAATGGACTTATGTAGTTCCTGTGGACTTATTTCCCTGCACCCACATGATGACAAAAGCTTTAAAAAAAACTGTTTCAAAGGAAATAGTTGAAAGTTTTATTGTTTTTATGGCAAATGTAATCTATTAAGTGCAAACATAACTTAAATATTTCGAAAATAACCTCAAAATTTAAATTTGATAGTCTGACTCTTGAGGCAATAAAAAAACATAAAATAAAAAAATCTTCAAATGGTTTTTATGGTATTTTTGAGGTTTGAGTGTTGAAAGTCTCGGAGTATACGACTTTAATATTTCCTTTATATTTATTTATGTTCATTATTTGCAATTCTATATTCACCAGACCATTGAAATTATAAAATGTAAACAAATAAAATCGAAATTCCATCTGAATACTCAATTCAATCTCTGGAAATAACCTATTTTTTTTTATTGACAGTAAATTTGAAAATCTTGAAATTGTTTTAAGGTTATGTATACATGTCCAGCATCAGGTAGATAACTTATTTTTGTTCTTATAAAAAAAAAGTACATAATATTTTACATATTTATTTATTTATATTATATACAACATAATAAATACATTCGGTCTTCTTTATTACACATAAAAACAAAGAAAAAAACGTTTCTATACTTGTCACACTTTTTATGACCAATAATAATTTTTTTTTTTATTATTATATAAAGTATGTACCTGTCAATATACTCTGATGGGCAATTTTTCAATGAAAAAGGTACTCATCAATATATACAGATACACGAACATAAAACATAACAGTAATACAATAATATAAAGGTGCTTTGGTGGAAGGAAATTGTTGCCATCTTATATAAAGAGGCTCCATAAATCAGTCAATAAATATTTAATAGTTTAATTTACTTCCAGTTGAAAATCTATTGGTAAAACCTATCAATCTATACCGCAGAGTTTATTGGGACGAGTTTCTTTTGTTATAATACACTCAACAATATTATTTAAGGGACTTCCATAGTCCTACTATAATACGTATACATTGTTATGGGATTCATTTTTTTTTTTATTGATAAGATGTATTTTTTATTGAAGTCCTTGGCGGCGAACATGAAAGGCGTGGGAAAATTATACGAGACGTATACATACCTACCTATAAAGGTATGGTGATTTATTGTCACCCATACTCGTATACGTAATGCTCAGAGTATGATTGATTGTTCTAACAGTCTTATTTTTTGCAAGACGGTGTCCTTTCTAAGAAAGAAGGGAGTTATTTTTACGTAAAATATTTAATTTCTTTTTTCTATTTACTTCGAAATTTATTGCTTGATCGTCTTATTTATAATGAAATATGTATCTGAACTTGAGTTAAGGGATGTCCTTATAATATTATCATTATTTATATAACATTCTTTTATATACATACTTGTACACAAAAAAGTAATTAATATAAAATAAAAATACCATGTCTTATTTAATATGCATACACAGTTAATGCTATACAAATAAAATATGTGAGAGTGAGACTGAATAGAAATGTGTTAAAGGTGTATCAAACAATAATGTCTACGTGAGTGTGGCATCTAACCTACACAAAAATCCACTTCGAATGTCAAATGATACCCCATACAAATGTGAGTAAGCGGTGAGAAATAGAAGTACGTGAGAGAGATATATGTACATACATGTAATTGAAACTGTCAGGAATGTCAAATTAAACTTTAATTAACAAACGTATCGGTATATTGGCAACGAATGACAAGCAAAATTACTAACTGCCATATTATTGACTCTTGAGTTTATAGTTTATGTACAAAATACTAGCGTACCCGTACAGGAACTCCCGAAAAGGAAATGTTTTTCAAAATTTAAAGTTTTTCAAGATTATATACAATGAAACTAAATTACATTATTATAATATGCTTTCAAATAACTCATACATATTTTTCAATAAATTAAAACTATTGAATTAAAAAAAAAGCTGTTGCTTTTTTTCCCAAATAAAATAATTTTAACCATGTTTTCTTTGTAAGTTCAATTTAATTTAGTTAATTTAACCGATTCTTAATAATTTTGTATTATATTTAATAATGGGAAGAGCTATTCATTGTTCAAAAGAAAAGAGAAACGTCACTTTCAACGTGTTTGAAAATGGAAGACGTATTCTTGACATTGCAAATGATTTGGGACAAAAGACATTTGAGAATACAACAGCCATGGATAGAGTATAATGATGACCGCAAGTAGAAGGGATCTATATAACGTTTAGCTTTTGCCAAGGAACATCTACGAACGCCGCTAGAATTTTGGAAAAATGTCCTGTGGAGTGACGAATCGAAGTTTAACAGATTTGATTCCGATGGCAAAATCTACGTTAGTCACTCACAAGGTCAAGAGTTTAATCGTCATGAAGACGATTTAACACGGTGCGGAGGCGGCAACATTATGGTGTGGGCAGCATTTTCGTGGCACGGTGTTGGACCGATAGCAAGAGTATCTGACAGGATGGATCACTGATCAGTATTATAGATTATTATAGAGATTTGTCCACGACAATGACCAAAAACATACAGCCAAATCATTCAAGGCTTGGCTTCGAGAGAACCAAATTCAGGTTTTAAGTTGGCCAGCCCAGAGTCTGGATCTAAATCCGATTAAAAACCTGTGGAACGCTGTTGACGAAAGGGTTTAAAACAAAAACATTTATGGACATCAATTCAAGAAGCCTGGTATTCCATCTCAACAATTCGTTGCCAAAAACTTGTAGAAAGTTTACCAAGGAGACTTAAAAAGCATGTTTTGGTGCCCTACCAAATATTAAATAAATAAATAAAATAAAAAATAACTATAATGTGCTAATTTCTTATCAGTTATGGTGTTTTTTTTTTGCTTATAGTGAATTTAAAATTTCCACACATTTTTGAAGTTTTGAATTCATTTTTTATTTTAATGTAAACATCAACACACAATGTGCAAAATAATTATTTCGTCATGGGATGTGCTTTTTTAGAGTACCTTGTATGTATAAAATCATTGCAAAAAGATACACATTTTAATTAAGAAAAACACATCCCCTCATGCGCAAACCCACACAAAACCAACATGGCCATCACAAACATAATTGTATTTGAAAATGTTACACATATATTTTTGTGTGCGCTGTTTTTAATTTCAAGTACTCTATAAATGAAACAGCCCTAGTGTGGATATATTTAGTTGTTTTATTCACTGCTGTGTAGCTAGTGCAGCATTCAAGTGAATAAAACGATCAAACTCACTTTACATATGTAGTATATCGCCAGCACAACTGCCATTGTTTTTGATGTCTTCTTTTTCGCTAGCAATCAAAATTTTACTGTGCTAGCTACCAAGCAGTGAATTAAACGCAGCTCATGAAAACTGAATTTGTAATTTCGTATATTGGATGAATTAATTTTCACTTTAAGTTTAAGTTAAGAATATATATAATTTTTAATAACTTAGATTTTCGTCGTTAAATTATGAATGAATTTTTAAGAAATGCACTTATGAAGACGTTTCAACAATTAAACTATCTTTTGAAGTTTCCTTGTGAGTTATTCTAGAAAAATAGCTTTTTTCAGAAGCCGATTAAAATTGAGTGAAGGCTGCAGTGTTTCCAGGTTCTTAAACTAAATTTATCTTTTTCCAAACTAAAAGGATAAATTTTCCTTTATTTTCGTTTTTCCCAACAAATATACGTAATTACCTTAACATTAATATTAAATGATTTATTCAATGAAAAGAAAAATAAATGAGGAAAATACTAATATTTATGTTTAAAAAAAAAACAAGTACAAATTATTCTTTCAATTACTTTTAAAAATTAGTAAATGTTTTTAAATGAAAAATTCATCTTCTTGGAATATTCTTAATTTTTGAATGACAAATCAACTCCAATTACGTTTTCGTCATCTGGTAAAACTTTTAAAATAATTAATTTGACAGTTTTTTTTACAAAAAAATAAAAAATAAAAACTAAAACTACTAAAAGTGGTAAAAAATGTTTCTCCTCGAAAGCGGGTTATACGAGTAATATTGAATTAACATCTATTTCATTTCCATTTACATAATAAAATTTTTAATCAAAGATAAAATTTTCACAGATATCGTATTGACAGTTTTTTTTACAAAAAAAATTATAAAACTGGAAACAAAAATTGCTGAACACTTTTTTTCGACTCAAATATTTCGAATACGGGATTTTGACCTCGAATTTAGTTGTTAAAATCATGAAAATTAAAAAAAAAAAAAACAGCTGCCGGATAATATTGGAAATTTAAACTAAATAATGAAATAGGTACCTTTGTTGTCATCGTTTTTATCCAAGTTGTGAAGGAAATACAAACGTATAAGATTAAAAAAAACGGACTGTTAATTACCTGAAATAAAAAAAAAAGAAATACAGTTTTATTGATGTATCGATTAATATTAAAATTTTAATGTAATTTTTACTGTACCTAAAATGTTGATGATAACAAATATGTATGTACATACAATTTTAAAATTCTGATTTGTAATGGTTGAAAAATATATTATAAGTTAACTTTGACAATTTTTTTTTTTCTAAAAATAATTTTAAGACAAAAACGTTTTAAGAAAAAACTACAAAATGGTCAATATTATAGAAATTCTATTTCCTGGTTTTTATCAAAACTATAAAAGGTCTTTCAATAAAGACTTTAATAAAGCTGATAACTGCACCATTTTTGGAGTAACACCTGTCAAATTAGTTGTCATTTATTCAATCTTTCAATAAATTTTAAATCATAAGAGGGAACATTTTGTCTATTTTATGATCACCATAATTATCCTATCTAGAAGACTTTTCGCATTGTGATGGATGACCAACTGACCAACCATCACTCGAAACGTGTGATGGTTTTTTGTACGAGTCTGAGGTAAGCTCGTGGCCCGTAGGTGCCCAGGGTATTACCCAAAGAAAGCAAAAAACTTGGGTTTAGAGTTTCAAACTCGGATCAAGCAAACAACTTTATTTCGATATTTTTATCTTAAGAACTAGAACAGGTTATTTGTATTTCATATACGGCTTAATTCACAAATTATAATCCTTAATAATAATATAATACGGTATTTCATATTATATAAATTTCTTACAATACTACTGGGGATCCATCCTCTATCCCTAGCACCAAACTAGAGAATAAACGGGCAGTCGAAGGAAGCTCTTGCCCTGTCAGTCATACACTTAGAAGAAGTGGGCAGCGGAATAAACGGGGGAAAAGGATTTATAGGTACTAAAATTGTTACGAGACTACCCTGTAATTAAGAACTATCCGTCCTCGGATTGTCTTGCCTCTATGTACTCAAGATTGGTACTCAACAAGTAAAGGTAGAATTCTTACCAATATTTCACTTCAACATATGATATTTTGGGTTGGAAGCGGATGTGAATCGTAAAAGTGCGAATTAAAAATTACCTTGTGATTCCAAAACACCAATTCTTAGCTAACCTGCTGGTCTCGGTGGTGTGGTAATGCTTCTGCGGAATCGGTAACGGAAAAAAAATTCAAATCGGTCAAGTCAGTGTAGTTTCGAAGACTATTCAATTAATTAAAGATTTTCTTCGAGAGAAAATATTTAAGGTTAAAGTTAAAAATAAACAAACAAAAACCAAAATGGCGGTAAACAAACCATACCCATTTTCCCAAGCATCTCCTCCCCCCCCGTCCGTCCGTCCTTCTCCTGTATTTTAAGTATGTGTACATTTTTAATGGGCTATTTAAGATAAGTGTCATTCAAAAACTTACTTTCGTAACTGCGCTAAAAGCTTGTTGTTGCCTATTTTTCATGCATGATAAAACTTTGCAAAAATACATACATAAGTCTTAACTTATCTAACTTCATTTTATTTTATTTTATTTTATTTTATTTTTTTTAAGGTCTAAATATGTTTGTTGTTTTCATTTTCATTTAATCTTACATCAATGTAAATTGATGGAGCGTGAGTTAATGTCTTAGGAAAAGGAAAAGCCCATTCAATTTTATTTATTTTCCAGTGCGAAACGTATAAGGTACCTACATACATCCACATACTCATGCCTTGTTGTTTTTGTTTTTTACACTTTTGTTTACGTTGAAAGAAAAATCCTATAATCTTGAGATTTTTCAAGATATGAAAAAACAAAAGTAAAAGGTCATATTTACTTGTTATCAATGCGGATGCGGGAGGGGGTGTCAGAGTGAGTATTTCTTATGAGAAATTTCACAAAACCTAGAACTCTTATTACAAGGAATTCTGCTCCTTTTCAAATGTTTTGTCCATCTCATCATATTGTCATTGCGACGTACAGGATATTACTTTAAAACAAAAAAGGTTCTTAAGTGTATTTAATATGGTGTAGAGTTATGTGTAGAAAGTGTAGATACGTATTGTGATGTGTAAAACATTCGGGAATAGCAATAATAATAATTATATTATTGTGTTATCTTCAATTTTATTGTGGTATGCAAGAAAAATATCACACATTCATTTCAAGGGCCAATTTGAACTTCAGATAACCTCAAGAAACATAACGACATTTTCTTGGAATGAAAGTAAGCTTCGTCGTCATTGTCGATAAGACCATATAGTGGAGTTAAAACCCACTAAAGATAGAGAGGAGAACAATGTTATGGTTCTGTAGAACTTCCAGAAACAAAGATACCTTATTCCCTGAACGATTCACATAAATTTCTAATGTTAAAAGTCAAATTGGTCACAAAGAAATGGAAGGGAAACAAAAATTGGTATCAAATAAATCTTCCAATTTCCACTAAAGGGGGAATGGGAGTATATTTTGTTAGCTATTTGCAATTGGTACAAGCAAACATAGAGCCCTGGGAAATCCAGCAGAGTGCGCTGCGCTATTGCTTTTGAAAAAAAAAAATATGTATCTTCACATTCTGAACTATGGTATTTTCTATACTTTGACTTACAACACAAACACACATACACAACACACAATAGAAAATCTACGTATAACCTACCTTTGCCAATGAAGGATTGTACACAATGAGATAGAAATAAAAGATAACATGAACTACGAGCATAAGGTAAACGGATATAGCTTTGCAGCAGTTTATTTTGTACCAATATGGATGAGTGGAAGTTTCCTGTTTGCTGTAAACGAGTACGAGTACTGGTAGTTGCAAGCAAAAGGATATTTTTTGAATTTTGAAATAAACAAATGCATCATAATGTAATGGCGTACATAAAAACAAAGCAAATTTCAAACTATGTTCAGAGTTTTGAATATTCTCGAATGGAGGTATGTATGAGTTTATTTTATAATCTCTATACAAATATCATATCCTGCTCAGCTCATATCATACTCGAAAGTATACATAAGTCAATGTTTAAATTAGTTTTGAATCTTTTTCATCTAGCAATTTTATGGACGTTGCACTAACTGACAATTTAATTCAATTTCTTTTTTTCTGACATTTATATTTTGAAAATCAAAACATAGTTTCTTGTTTTTATGTAAATTCAACATAAAATGTAATATCAAAGGTATTTGAAAAAGGTTTTAAAAGGCGTTGTTTTACAATGGTTTGTTTTCATTCTAAACTTACAATTAATTTTCCTCTAAATTCCTGATGTAATGAGTTGGATAACTAATTGGAAGTGGAAGTTAGGCAACTTTGATTTAATGTGAAGCACGCATTAGAAGAATTTATATTCATGGGTACACATGATATCAAAATACCGAAATTTTTAACATTTGAAAAACTGCAAACAATTATTTTACGACTCGAATCCATGAAAAACTAAAAATCATATTAACATCGAAATATATATTTTTATTTTAAAACAAAAAATTAAAACTTCACAAACAACAAAAAGTTCCTACACTTAGGGCTTAGTTTTTGACTGGTGAGTTAGCTCCGAGTTAACTCTGAGGTTAGTAGTTAATCCTGATCCCGGAATTAACTCCGTTATCAGCTTTTTAGTGAAGAGTTAACTTTACCATTAAAATGTATGAGTTGATTTGGCATCACTGAAATGTCATTTGTCAGTTGTCATATATATATATACATATATAACGGTATCTTGCTCTGTTGCTCATTGTATTTGTTATTTTCAGAAAAATATTGTTGGGAAGAAAATATTCAAAATTTAAAATTAAAAAAATGTCTAAAAGAGGATTTCAATTTATTCATTTCTATTCAATTATAATTATTTCTAAGAAAATTTCGTTGTATTTTTGTTTGCAAAACATCTAGTTGTCAAGCTGTCAAAATATTTTTCAATTCAATTCAATTCTGTCTTTATTTTTTCAAAATCATACATTACAATTTTATACATATATAAAAAATTAATATAGACTTTTAGTTTAGTCAAAACAAAACGAAAGGGCTTTTAGTTTAGCAGAATGGTTTTTTACAAAATTCAAGTTTTAGTGGTGACTTTTTCCTTCAAAACATGTTCAAATAATCATCTCGATATTTTTTTGCGTGGAAAACATATCTTTTAAGTGACTTCCAGCCACGGCCACTATTCAAAATACTTATAGATTCTTCTAATGAAGGAAAACTTTCGGAAAAATGGTGTCTTCGGATTTCCTGTAAAATTGGACAAAAAGCTTAAAATGTAAGACATTTTCATTCTCACCAAGGTTACAAAAAGAGCAGATTGGATTTTGGTCAGATCTATGGGGTCTATAGTTCAGTTTCAGCATTTCAGTTCTGGCTTTGAAAATTAAGCTCATTTCGGAAACTGAAAACTCTGTTCTAAAATACTTAGTTATTCTAACCTAAAGTTAAACTTAATTGTCTGTAAACACTCCTTGACGCCGAATGGCAACAACGCGCTATATTTTTCTGAAAAAAGCATCTCACCTATACAGGCTATGCAGTCGTACAAAGACGATTTAAAATCCTCGTTATAAGATGGGAAAATCGTGTGCCACAGCTAGATCGTACCAATTTTTGACTTAGCTTTAAACATTATCAAAACAAATCAAAAGAATCCGTTTTTTTTTTGAAACTGGATCTATAAAAATATTGCTAAGGAAATTAGACCACATGCTGTTTAAGGCAACTTTAGCTGATTTTATTTTTTCTTTAGAATGTGCATGTACATATATGTATTAAAGTTATAATATGTTAGCACATATCCTAGATATTTAAATTCATCCACGACTTCTATAATGTCATTCTCCAGAGTCTAGTTGCGGTCATAACCTATAGATCTATTGTGTGATCTGAAGACCATAGTTTTCGATTTCAAGCTGTTAATTTTTAGATCCCAATATTGTTGTAGCTTATTTATTTGAAGTTGTAAAGTAAGCGGGTTTACAAGATCGTCTGCATAAAGAAGAACCGTAATATTTACATCACCTATTACAATAACTCCTGGGATGTGATTTTCAACATCATTAATAAATAAGGAGAATAATAAAGGACTTAAAACACAGCCTTGAGGAACACCAGTTTGACATTTGAAATCTCTCGATTTCTTAGGACCATTCTGTAAAAAAGCTTAAGTGTTCTCAAGCAACTTCTCATAAAATTTTATAAACTTTGTTAATAGACCTATCACTGAAAGCTTGTAGATCAATGACTTTCTATTAACTGTGTCGAAAGCAGCTTTCAAATTTCAACAAAGAAAGCGTACAAACATTTTTTTTTTCTCATTATATAACCTTATGAAATAATATAAGATGTATTCCAAAAATTCAGGAGTGGCATATTTGTAGAATTCAGCTGGAATACCATCGCCATCGGGCCCAGATGCCTTGGTATATTTCATTTTCAATAAAGCCAATTGAATTCTATCATTGTAAATGAGGAATCTTGTTCTGGTATGGTGACATTTGGAATTGCAAAACTGATTATGTTAAAATTAGGATTTGGCAAGAGAAGTTTTTCAAAATAAGTCACGAGAACATTAACATCAAAGTATTTTTTTTAGTCCCAAAGTTAACTCACATAATATCCAGGGTTAACTCGGAGTTAATTTCGGGGCTAAATTGTATTGAAAAACTGGAAACAAAGAATTGAACCAGAGTTAACTCTTATTCGAGGTTGATCTCGAACTGAAAAACTGGTCCTTACGTCAAAAAAAAAATAATATATTTAACTCACTTAAAATTACTACACATGTTTTAAATTTTAATTAGTTGAATGAAAACAAACATACCTTCCATTTAGATTGCACCTTTACTTTAGGTTTCATTTTATCATGCATAAATCGGAACAGTCCTTAATTTTCAATTAAACGTCAAATTTGACAGCGATGAACTAAAAGTTACAGCCCGTATTTTATTTGCTTTTAGCTCAGAGTTGATTAAAATATTTTTGATGAAGTATCTCTATATCGTTTTTAATTGTGCTACCGCAATAAGATTTTTTTTTTTTTGATGCATAACTTTGTTGAAAATTTTCAAAAATTAAAATTGTTTTTTGCAATTAATGAATTATTAATGGAAATTGGTGCTATAAACTCCAAAAGAAAATACGAAGATTATTCTCTTAGTATTAACTGCTATAGTGAACTTTTAAGCTGCTGTCATCTCTAAGAATTTTTTGAGACACAAGAATACTGATAATACGGAAATTCTGAGGTAAAAAACAAGCTTAAGCTTTTATACAAGACATATTTGCTCTTAATAGCAAATAAGCTTTCGTTTAAGATGCTCCTTGGATGTCAAAAAAGCATTCAAAGAATGATTTATACCTCCAGCACAAATTAAAAATTGTTTTTTTTTTATTTTTATTTCTAGGAACTTTTGTAAAGAGCAATTGAGCAGGAACTGTTTATTTCTAAAAACTGAAACAAAATCAGAATCAAGAGATCTTTAATTCCAACTTAACTAACAATAAGCCACATTCGTCGCAGCATTCACTGACGACTAATTTAACTTCAATGTCACCCACCATAGCCCCTCGAAAATGTAGCATCCGGTTCCGGATAATATCGAATGTTTGAAGGAACTAGATGGCAGGTTTTAATTTCACCATTTAATTAAGAATTGAAGGAGAATCACTTTAAATGCTTATGAAGTTAAGTTTTTGCGAATGGTAACAATTTGACAAAATATCGAAATTGAATCTATTTCCTTGGTTTATTTTTTCAATAAGTCAAACTTTGTGTTCCAATGTTGATAGTTGACACCAGTGCTAGAAAATTTAGCAGCTGAAGAGAGTCTGAAAAATTATTGTAATTAGATATTTTTTTCTACTTTAGGATAATGACAGAGACCCAATTGTCAATACTGTTGTGTTATCGATAATTTGTTAAGAAACGTCAAATTATGTGCGTCATTAAAAATCATCATCGTACTTTCTGGTACCTTCAAACTAACAGAAAACTGGTCTCCAAGTAAATGGGATTATTCTATCGAGATTGCAAAAGAAGTGTCATTGAAGACGAGTATTGCCTACTGGATGGTTTGCAGTACTGTACCGATTTTACTGTACGGTACCTCTCTGATGCCAGTTCGAAACAGACCGTAACTTGGGCCTTACCACACATAAGCAAGTTTTTGGTATGGCTATGGCGTGGGAACCGACTGGTGGAGAGAGAAGTAGCATTCGTGGAGCTGAAAATCAGTACGGGAAAAATTAAGATGTTCAGCCTATGGAGCTCTTAGTCATTCGCTCCAATGAACTTTGCTCAAAAAACAGTTTAGAGAAAGAGGAACCGAAAAATACATACCAGCAGTATCGGGAAAGTAAAGGCTTCGTTCTCGATGTTGTGCAGTCTTTGGGGGAATAAATCTCTGCTTAACTCAAAAGTCGAATTAGTTCTGCTATATGAATGAAGCTCCTGGAAATTAATCACAACAATAACCAGGAAATCTTTGTTAAAATATAGGAAGTGTTTTCGCAACATCTTTTTCTGGACATGAACTCATCGACACTATACGAAGGTGCAAGTGACATCCGATGGGACTTTCACTTTGTCAAATATGCAATGGTCCTTATTTAGTTTGACCAATATTTTAATTTGGCATTTAAGCATTTACTTTGATTGTTGTAAAATTATAAAGGACAAAAATAACTCACAATAACTTTTACAATCAATGAATGCAATCTTTTGAATGAATTTAAAAAAAAATAGTTTTAGTGATTGCATTCAACACTGAAGGAATTCTTTAAGGAACAATCTCTTAAGAAGAAAATTCAATAATTCAAAGATTCAAGAATAACCTCATTTCCTTTTTAAACATCAAAACCTATTATTTGACAAGTATTAACTTTCTTAATCAAAAATTTCGATCGAAAATTAAATGACTAATCAATCTCTGACTAGGTTTAAATATCAATACTTCTCGTCTCTTATTTTGATTTATTTTTTGTTAATGCCTCGAAAGCGTTATAGAAACTTTAGCCAGCTATAGAAATATATGTAAGTCATAACTCCTATATTACTTCTCATCATTTTAAGTTCCACCCTCAAAATGTTGGCGTTGTTATAACTTTGCAATATTGTTAATAAATGACTGACTTTGTCCTTTCAAAACACAAAAGACTTCAATTATGAAGCATTCACTTTGAATTTGCACTCCATCGACCGTATACTAACACCCACACCTCCATTAGTTCCAGTTCCCAGTTCCCAGAACCAAGTTCCCATCAGCTTGAGTTTCCTTTAGCACAGCGGCGGCGGCGTAGCGCAGCGGTTGCTCGCACCTGCCGGGCATTATTTTGTAATAACAACAATAAAGCCTGTATAAATCCTGTGCCAACTTTGCTATGTGATCGATGATGGATAAGAGATGAAGGAGGACTTCTAACAAGGCATTGCTATGGTTTTCAGGACTCAAAACTCTGTTATGGTCCTAGAAATTGTTCTTTGAACAAAAGGACACAAACGCCCACCGCCGCCGCACTGTACCGCGCCGCGCCGATGCTCATCGGCTCATCCAAAGTTGGCAAAATGTATTAAAATACAAAAGTACATAATATGTATGTATGTATGTATGTATGTAATTATGAAATTTGGTTGCTTCCTTTTGTAATTGGATTTTCATGAGTTCAAGCTCGAGTCTGGGCAAAAGTGTCATTTTTCGTTATTCTTATGGCAATGATAAATATATTATATACTCGTACATGCATATATTTTGATTGTGATAGATCTACCCCATCAATATATATTATGTAGCAAGATATGTACTTTTATTGGACATATGTATGTACCTATGTGTTATGTGTGTGTGGGATAACAATGTGTCGTCTGGTGTCATTTGATAGACTATAGAGACTCAGTCTATCAAATAAAAAATATCTTCTGGTAAATTTATTTATGTATGTGTATATTTTGACAGATATAGGTTATTAGAGAATTTGATGGAGATACCTCAAGGCTGGATTGGATATCATTTTGAATTCTGAAAATAATTGAACTTAAATAATAAATATACAGATAACATACATATATACATCTACCAATTTTGGATCTAAACATACAAGAAATGTGTTTCATAAAATCTTAATACTGTTGTTAATTTAATATGAACGGCCAATTATTTAACTTAAATTAATCCAGACTTTTGAAGATTTGTCTGTTGCAGTAAGTAATAAAAATTGAATTGATTTGTCTGATTCCAAAAATTGAGTTTGGAATCAGACAAATCAACTTGAATGCAAGTCATCTTTACAAAAAAAGAGACTTGACAAGAAGATGTTAAAAGCGCACCCTAGACAAGACCAAGGCGAGATTGTATAGTCGAATTCATCCGAGCCTCTCGCCAGTCCCATGTAGAACTTTTTGGAATTTTTTGACTCTTCATCGAAGAGGGAAAACTGGACAATTCTACTGAATTCTACTGAAATGGTTATGTACTCAATTTCAAGCCTTATTCAAAAGCGAGAGAAGACAAACTACAGAAATGATCCTGTGAAGTATAGTCTGGTGGTAATGTACTCAACAGGATTGTAAAAGAATTCAATCTTTTGTGAATGTAATCTTCTGTGAACAAGATCAATAGAAATCATTAATTGAATTGATTTATGTAAGATTTCATTATTGAAATTAATTCGTGACTACAACTTCATTGTTTGTCAAACTAATTTACTTTTCCTCCTCCGATCATTTTACCACAATAATTCGAGACTATATAAATTGATTTGTATTTTTTGACATCTTTGCATTTAAATGAAGATCAATTGAAATGATAAAATGATTACCGTCCCCTGGTGGAAGATCAGGTATTTCATCTTCTGGGGATCATCGTAATCTAAAGCTTTGATAGATAAGCAGGCACAGGCACCAAAGATCCTCTTGACCTTAATGATATTTCTAATATTTCAACAATAGATATTTAAGAAAAAATAAATATATAACAGACGACAACTGATAATGGATTGACATAAGAAGTGCGTACCCGAGCTATCAGTTAAGCTTTCAGTTGAGCTATCAGTTAAGCTTTCAGTTAAACTGATGTCTAAACACAAAAACTGAAACGTCTAACTGAAACTGTAACTGAAACTGAAACTGATAGAATTCCCATCAGTTTTCAGTTCAGTTCTCAGTTAAACTGATGTTCTGAACACCGAACTGAGTTTCATTTTAACTGAACTGACGATTGAACTGAAAAATGAACTGATAACTGAACTGAAAACTGAACGGAAAACTGATCGTCTAAAAGGGGCTTTACGGTTTAAAAAAAAAATAGAACGAAACTATTTTGTCATTGAAATCATAGATAATTGCTCCAATACTAATATTGACATTTTGACAAGACCGAAACAAAATGTAGACTGCCAAAGTAACGAACGAAAGGGGTCTTATTCTCCATCTAATTAGATCTTGAAATTGAAACATACTTTTGAAAGAATCCTAAGTAAGCTTTCAGTGACAGATTTAATAGTATTCTGGCTTTTCGACCTGTCAAAGTTCAGATTAAAAAGTCAATGACATTTTAGTTGAAAAACAATTTGTCTCAATTTTTGGTAGAACTTTTTGTAGTTCTTTGATTTTTTTTTTATAAAAAAACTGTCAATTCGATATTTGTCAAAAATGTACCATATGAATAAATTTGAAGTTAAAATGATTGATCACTCTCGACATATTCAGGCCAAGAAACAACTTTTGACATTTTTTGGTAATTTTTTTTTTGCAAAAAAAACATCAATTGTTTTTTTTTTCCAAAATTTTACAAGATGTCAAAAACGTAATTTCACATAGGAAAAAATTATTTTTAAAGGTTATATAATTTTTCCTTCATTGTATATTTGAGTGATAACATTTTTCTTTTTAGTTTTTCAATTTTAAAAAAATAATGGCATGTTGAACTTTTTCCAAATTTATACTTAATCACACAATAAAATGTACTTGATGTCATAGCATTGTCCGTTTCTGAGATATTTGCGACCAACCAAAATTTGCAATATTTTTTTTAAATTCTATAGTGAAAAAATCACTCCAAAATTTTTTATAAAATTCCTTCTTTTGAAGTTACCTGTGGAACCTGTTGGAGTCGATATCACTTTTCTTTCTTGAGATACCTTGGACGAAAAATGGTATCTCGATATCTCTCTAGAAATGACGGATTAAGATTCTAGGAACCTTAAAAAATCCAGATTTGACAAATCGGACCGATTTCAATAACTCAGTTAAAAATATAGATCAAATCAAAATAAAAGTTAATTTTGAAAATATAGAATTGAAATTGAATAACTAAACTCACAGAAAATTAAAATGGATTTACAACCGAAAACAAAAAAGTTCAGAATTTAGTCTTAAGGACATATGTCAACATTTTAGTTATTTACCCAATTACAAGTCTGATAACACACCCATAAGTCAATGCCAAAACTGTCAGTGTCAAAATATTAAATATTATTTTAAACGATTTTAACATTTTTACTTTCTCTTAACATATTGCTAAAGTAAAAATCCCGAAAACCCTACTTTAACTTTTAGCAATTTGCTAAATCAATATGATATCTGTCATTATCCTAAAAAAAAATTCTTTCTGTCACTATTTGTGACTTGAAAAGTAGATACATACGGCAGTAGTTTTTTAACTTCTTTAAAACTCATAATCGTGTGATCTAACATCTTAAGACAGTTTAATTAAGACAGCTAATTAATTGAAAGATTGAGTTTAGCAATTTGACGGAAAACACACCTGTGGTTCACAAAACCAATTCTTATTTTTGAAAAATTATTGTTTTACACATAACTTTATAAAAATTGTAAATTGGCACAGTTAAAATAAAAATAAAAAAACCTTCAAACACACATCAACATTTTTAAATTAAAATTTTAAAATGAATACAATCAAAAACTAATAAATTTAAAGCAAAGGAAAACACAATTATTATGGAATCTTGTGGCACAATTAAAATCTCTCTACAAAGATAAACGCTAAATACCCTTGATTTCCCGTTATTTTCAATTCATTACTTCCTATTATTCTATACTCTTTTTCTGTAACCGTTATATTATACATTTCCAAGCAATTAATATAAGACTACATTATTTTAGATTGCATTTAAAAGAGCTTAGTCCTTATAGAACAACACACAAAATAATATAGACATTCAAAAAGAACAAAGAAAAACAAAAAAACATCAATTTCAAAATTAACTTAAGTAACGAAATAATTACTATAAGAGTATATAAGATATATAAATATAAATAGAAAAAAGGTTCAAAATAACATACTATACTAAATTCTATAATATACAGGATGTAATTTAATAAACTACTTTTATAAACCCAAAACCCTTTTTGCTTTCAATTCAAACTAATCCCCTATATGAAAGGCCCTTATGCAATTTAATGGAATAACTTAGGTCAAAAACAAATGTATGCGGGTACAAAACGGATACTTACCCATACCCCATACCCATGTCCCAAACATCCTACATATACACATATAAAACGAAACCCAAAAAGATAATCCTTTTTTGAAACGCACAAAACAATCTGGTCTTCTTAATTACACTTCAATTTATGTAATTTGTAATTCTCCGAGAACCTATAGCTTTCTATTTAGAAAATGTTTACTTCTTTTAATTAGAAGTAAATAAGTCTGATTCTAGGTGAATCAACTCTCCTTATAATGTCAGTTTGAGGGAAAACAAAATTAATTTCCTATTTCCTTGGGAAATAAACTTCAAAACTGACATTAAGGATTCGTTCGTCTTCAATTTAAGTCCATCTTAATTATGTTTCTATATTGAGTAATTTAAAATGTGAAATAAAAAAAAAAACTTCTATACAACAAAACATTCCTTAAGTAAAATTTAAGTGAGTATAGGTACCTGACAATAGATATGTGGATCTTATTTTCATCATTGTTGTCCTGGCCGTAAGTATTCCATTCAGTATCACCATCCACCATATGAAGTTTTGGAATGCTTCCATTTTGTTACAAAAGCAGAGCACCACCAACAACAAAAACAACACGTCACGTTTTTTTCACAAGTTTGGATTTTTCTTCTTCTTTTTTTTGTAATTTTTCAAAAAACCAACAAAAAAAAACGGAAGATGTGTATCCTTTTTTTTATTTTTTTGTTTTGCTAAATAAAACACCCACTAGAACCTCCTTTTAACAGAGTGCCACTTGACATTGAAATCAAAAATAACCGTAAAGGAACACATACGATGGCTTATAAGAACTATACACCGTTATAAGACAGAAGGTTATTTATTTCGGTTTTCGATTTTTGCGAGAAGAAGTTGATGTTTTTAATAACACTTTTGAAAAATTGGAAACGGAAGAGACGTGATGAGATTGGGAAGGAAAAAAACATAAATATTTCCACACGGCAGCATCAATTTTTGTTTTTTTTTTTTTTTTTTGTATTTTTATTTCGCTCTTGTTGAACAAGGCGAATATTTTTTGTCTTGTTGTTGTAAACTTTTTTACCCCGCTATAAAAATTGATAAAAAGCTTTTCTTTTCCCCAAATCCAATCTAAAAAAAAATCACCTCCACCACCAGCTAATACCACCGTTAACAGAAAAACAATAAAACAAAAAAAAAGCTTTTCTTAGCGCCGCCGAGAGATTCGACGAAAATTACGAACGAGAGAAAAACGACAAAAGAAAAACGATGAAAGGACTACGAACTTGACAGGAATAAAGTTGAAAAATATAGCAATTTTTTTTTCTATCGTCTTTTCGACACAAAATCCTGACGAAAATGTCCAGTCGATTGAATTGAACTTGAATTCTGTTTTGGAATTTTTTAGTTGTTTTGTTCAAGGATTTTAAGTCACCTTCTTGGATTGAATTCACATTGTTTTCAATATTTCGATTATCCTACCAGTGTAGGCAAATCGATTTGGAACACTTTGTTTTTTTTTTTTTTTTTTTTTTTTAGGGGGAGGGGGATATTTTGAGAGTATCTATAAGCCACTGAATGTGTGCACGATTTTCCGACTGCGCTGGAAATATTTACGTCCGAATTAATATAAAGTTAGCAGATAACTGAAGCTGTGGCATCTTAAGCTTTGTTGTATATTGTAGCAATGTGGTACTCAACTCAACTCATGTTTCATGTATCAAAGCTGATGGAATTTGTGTGCTCTCTTTGGGAATTTTCTCTGTTTCTTTGGGTTCGATTGATGTTGGGTTGATGATGGGATGGTGTGTGTAGTGTACCAAAATTTTGATGTAATCAGTGCTGTTGTGTTGGGACTTACGAGGAATTTTTTGTTGTAATTCCTACGAATTGCTCCTTAAAACTTGGCCAGGGCTATTGGACAAGGAGGATTTTGTTCGTACTGACAGGGAGGTTTTTGGTGACCTTAGTTTTTCCTTGTCTTCAAAATTCAGTTTGAATATTTTCTCATTAACTTTTAGAAAAAAATCCTCATTAGTTATTTGTGTCAACTTGACCTTCGTAAAGTTAAAACTAAAGCTGAATGCATTTTTAACAGAAATAGACAAAAACACTTCAAAAATTGATTATTTTTATTTTTCTGATGACTATATTTGGAAAACCAAACATGATGGAGAAATTTAAATTCAGTACAGCAAACATTTTGAAAATGTTGTTTGATTTGTGTTGAAGAAAAACCACATAATTTTTCGTGAAATCAAGGACCCACATTTGTGACATTTTCTCTTCAAACCTTTATTTTTGTAGGAGTCAGTTTTTCAACAGTGAGTTCAGAGCCTAAACGAAGTTAGTTAAGCTCGTAAATAAATTGAAATAATTCAGAAGTAACTCAGAAAGAATTTTAAGAATTGGACATTAAATGTGCTTGTTTCTGATAATCCCAGAATTAGCTCGTAAAATTTGTTCAGTTAATTTCGGTTAAACTTAAACCTCTGAAAATCCATATAAAATGTGTTCTAGAGGTTTTTTTAGAACTTTTTCAAAGCTTTATTGAGTTTGATTGCAATTTTTTTTTTAAGTTCATCATCATTTTGGAATTACTCGTAGCTGAAAACGTATTGGTATTGATGATCTTCAGTAGTACTTCACGCCCTAACTTCACTCCAATTTTTTCAATTGTCATTTCATTTGCACTTTAAGTTACTATCCGTATATTGAATTGTTTTTCAAAACTGGTTTTTATTTTCAAAGCATTGGATTTTCATAAAAACTTGACGATTTTTCAAAAATGTCAGTGTCTTCTTCACAACTGTCATTTAAAGTTAACATCGTCGCGTCGATTAAGAACTTTGCTAAAAATTTTTAATTAATTGTTGGATTTTTTTTTGACATTGACAGTTTGCTCATTAGCTCAAGGGTGTGTTCACAGAGAACTTTCAAAGTTGTTGCGTCAAACAAAATTGTAACCTACTTTCGAAGACTAAGTATACTTTATGAACGTTACTTTAATTAATTCAAATGATTTTAGCACGCAATTGATGTTGCGTCGACATATTTCTTATCTATTCAAAAATTAATACTTTTCTATTGTGATCTAATCTCTAAACGACCTCAAGTGTCATTTCAACCATGTCTCAAACATCGATTGCCATCAGCACAATTTAATTCTGATTATTATTATTATTTTTATTTTTTATCTACGAGTATTTGTACATGAATATGACAGTTGACAGCGCTGTTCTATTTTTCTTATCTCCGGATTGGGACCAAACTTCATCTCAGATCTGCGCATCTCACAAAGAGGTTAACATTAGAGCAGGGTGTTTATATTTTCGTCCAGGTATGAATACAAACCAACGAAAAACAAAAAAAAAAAAAAAAATAAACAAACAAACAAAATGAAAACTTTTTGAGCTTTTTGACAATGATACCACTGCGCACTTCCTCTCGAACCTTTCCAATGCCATAATGGAATGGTTTTCTTGGAAGAGGACCGTATAGAAACTTTGACGTTTATGAACACAGATTTACATTTGTATACATCATTATGTAGAAACATATGCATGTATAATTTTATATATACATTTTTTTTTTTTTTTTTGATTGCCGGTCATTTGTTTTGGTCAACTTATAAAGTGATATAAAATTAAGTTATATAGTAATTATAATGTATTTATGTGTTTAATGTTATTTTTATACTTTGAAGTTCATCAAACTGATAAAATTTCGTATTATAAATGAAGAAATTAAAAGAAGAGTTTTTTTATGGCAATTTTATTGATATTAATTTAAGTTTAAATTTTATTGTTTAAGTACGTCAATTTGTGACACTTTGTTATGGGTGACATTAAAGCATTGTCAACACCATTTTTTGAAGTTTTAAATGAGTTGAAAATGTAATATAATATTGATCTATTGAAACTTTTGATCGCCAATAGAATAGAATTGAACAAAAAAAATTCATATCTCACAAAATGTCTTAAATGAACTCGCATTTAAATGCACCTGTTGTCAGAGTCGTAGAGAATGGTTCAATGGAGAGAATGAAGGTGGAGGGTTAAGTGTCATTGAAATGTTGACTTATCTTGAAAAATGAATTTATCATGGTCATTGCCCTGCAAAAAAATCATAGTGTGTAGTTAATATTGCAAACAAAAACGGGGAACAAGAAAAGTAGGTATTTCATGTTTTAGTATTGATTGATAATTTGAACTTATTATCATTAAAATTCGAGTCAAGTCAAAAGAATTCAATAAAAAATTGATATGAAAATAAACGTTGATGTATTTTCTAACCATGGGAATGAAAAAATTTAATTAAAACTAAGTTGGACCATTTAATTTTATCATCATTTATATTATGTATTTTACTATTTACTAGAGGACCCGGCGAACTTTGTCCCGCTCCAATTGAGTTCTAACAGCACGCCTGGGGGTTAGATTGTTTGATATGTCACCAACCGATCAAAATGTTCATTACTCTTGGAACTTGCAAAATAAAAGTTTATCTATATCTATACATAAAAATTAACTCTATTTTCTTCTGGTCACCCTATAACTTGAGAACGGCTTAACCGATTTCGTTCAGTTTTCTTTTAAATGTTTTCCTAATGTTTCTAAACTTTCGTAGAAAAGTGCACAGAAACTGAGATAATTAAAAAAAAAAACTGAACAGGTTGATTTTGATACCGTATTTTAAACTTTTTTAATGTTTGAAATAACTGCCAGTATTTTATATTATGATTATATATTATCTATATTATATCGGAATTTTTTTTTTTAATAAATAATAATAGAAAGAGGGCTTCTAGAGTTGCCAGAGCTGTCAAGTGACGAACTCTAAAATGGATTGTAAATACAAGTAGAAATCCTGATAAACCGAATAATGAATCGCTGTCATCGCTTTTCCAGGGAATTGGTTATTCTCATAATTTTGTAAGTCGAATGTCAAATTTTATTAACTTTTAAAAGAGATTTTAGCTAATTTTAAAATCACTCTACCAGGATATGATAACGTTTTGGATTGTTAGGAGAAAAGTTTGTGAAATTTTTTAGGTTATGTGTCTGCCTTGAGTCATAGTGAATTTTAGGACAATTTCATAATACTTTTAACTGCCAAAAAAATTCCAATTAAGCTGTGATTCCTTCTAAGAAAATTTCCGATTTTTTTATTTTTTGATTTTCCAAAACCAATACTATGACAAGAACTTTTCATTTGACGTTTCACTCGGATAAGACAGTAGCTGTCAGCTTTTGGTCAGTTTGTATGCATTCCTTTCAGTATTAATGTCTTGGGACACAACGTAAGATGTGTGTGTGCATGAACGTAGTAATTCTTAGCAACTATCAACCAATTTTGACTTAGTTGATAAAATGACATCTAGCGGTCGATGAAGATGTCAATATTTTTGATATATAAAAGAAAGTCGTGTTAGTTATACAATTTATATCTCAAGAACGGCTGAACCGAATAAGTTGAAATTTGGCACTGTGACAGTTTATTGTCTGGAAAAGGAAATAGGATGATGGATTAAGCAACAACAATATTTTTACAAAGCTTGAGTTTCAGAATTAAATTGTGGCGAGAAGTTTGCCGGGCCCTCTATTCTATAATAAAATTATATGAGATGTATTGAGTTGAAGTTCGTATTTTCTTTGGCATTTTTGAACCAGTAAATTTTAGGCACTGGCAAACTGATTTTAATAACTATATAATAGTGACAGAATAACAGGCAACTTTATAACTTTTCGTTAACGTTGGACAGACGACTGAAATATAAAAATTTGACAACCACCTGACAATCCAAAATATTTCTTTTTTTTTGCAGGTTGAACAAATTGTATGGTTAAATAAAGTTCCCGATTTTTTCACTTTTAAACCTTCCTGGACTATGCCAAACATTTCAAAACCAAAATCAGCCAAATCGGCCAAGTCGTTCTCGAGTTTTAGCGAGACAAACAAAACAGGAAAAGGCATCAAAATCCGTTGTGAAGTTTTAAATTTTCGAGGCATACATTTTGACAGACAGCAGGAAGTGACTTTGTTTTATAGGTACTATTTGTGATTTATAACGATAATAATTTAGAAAATTACGCATACGCCTGAGTGTACCAAACAATTTCATTAATGCTTTAAGATCCAAGATCCAATAATATGAAGCCGTCAAGGATACCGTTGCAAATCATCAAATGTGCATTTTGAAATTTCGTGGGCTATATACAATATACCACATATGTACATAGGTTCGGTTTTCGACTTATTTTTCTTATTAGGATAATCCTGTAATGGGTGAATGTTGACAGTTTCGAGTAATAAATTGTCGGTTTGTACAAGACATGAAGGTTAAAAGCATTTTACATGAGTGTTGTTGAGAGAAACCAATGGATCACAGAAAATACATGAAATTTTTGTTGTGTACAAAATGCAATTAAGTGCTTAAAAAACACTTGAAATTTTAAAAGTATTTAAAAGTAGTACAAAGAAGGTCGAAAAGAGGTTAGTGAAAAAAAAACCCTGAAATAATGGAAAAAATTTCAATCGTTAAAAAATAACTATTAGAAAAGTTGCTGAAAGTGTTAAAATATATGGACTGACTTATACATAATTTGACAAATTTGGATTTGATAACATTTTTGCCGAAAAAAAACGTTGGCATCATGTTTTAGCTTTAGCTACTATTAAGGAGCCATGGGGGAAAATCAAAGCTAGAAGAGACATTTTTTACACCTGGAATCTGAACTTTACTCCATATTTTCCAATTACTTTCTTGAATAATAATCATCGTGAATTCTATAAAATGCATTTTTCTAGTATTAAATGAATGTTAGTTCTAATTAATTGTAAGGGTTCCTCGAGGAAAAATTGTGACAGTAACTTTCTAAGACAACAATATCTAAAAGTGTTGAAGTTTTCAAAGAACTTTTTATTTAAATCATTAGAACTTGTTTTGGCATACGAGTATAATTAGAATATGAAATAAAATACCTAACTTTATTTTTAAAAAAATCATCAATAGTAAGAATTTTAGAATTTTCATGTTTTAAGACTTCGTGACTAACTTTTCCCCTTAATAAGTTATGAAACATTTTTTCTTTGTAAAAATGAATTACTATCCACAATGCTGATTATTAAATTGTGTCGGTATAACATCAAACAATGCACTCCATCAAAAACTTGTCAAAATCTTCTTTTTTTTCCCTATATAACTGTTCTGAATGTGCCCGACAACAACTTGACCTATCGTTTCCTTTTATATATAAGAGGTTGCATTTAAATGTATAATTAAAAATTTTATATTGTTTCTTATCAGACGTTTTGCATTATACTATTAAATTGCAAGCAATTGAATTATTGTCACAACAAAATGGAAGTGATAAGAAAATCTCGTAACCCGATTTACTTTATTGTAAGTGGCACTATTTTGACGCGATCGGCTTTTCTTTTGTGAGCACAGCAGTAGCAGCAGAATATAAATTGACGTTTGCTGACATTTCGTTGTTGTTGGGGTTTTGTTTTATTTTTTGGCGCATGTTGTAATTTTTTTTGTATTTTTTTTTATAGAAATATCGGGCATAGTTTTTGGATTCGTAAAATATTGTAAGTTTTATTGAAAGCTTTCTTACAATTTTAAAGAGTCTTAAAACTAGAAGTCAGCTTTTCAAAAAACCCTTTGACAAGACAAGACAAGACAAGACAGCATAAAACTTAAAGGGACTCGACTCATGAAAACGAAAAAGTGACTTGCTAAAGTTTTGACAATATCATGTTTCTCTTAAGTTGAAGATGTCTATTCTCAGGAGTAGACAGGGTCCTTATTCTATTTAAGACTTAGGCCTTTTTTCAAGTACCCCAAAATATGTCAAAACCGCAGGCTTGTATATTTGTTTATGTCAATGATTGCATTAATATAGATTTAGACTCTCGCATTAACCATGACATAACAGCAGTGTTTTGATCTCTGTAGAAAATATTAAAGTTATTTTTGACATTAATGGAGCAGTGTAGATCTGTCAACTCATATTTAAGTTTGACTTTCTCGCTCTTAACTGTCATAAAGGTGATCTTAAAATCGATTCCAATACACTAGTTGTCAATTTAAAGTTTCATAGTGTCGAGATTATAAATTACCCTCAATAAAAACAGCTTTATACGACATATATTTATGACTAAAATTTTTTAAGATTACATTACATTTATTACAAAATTATGACAATGAAGTTAAGATAGTATTTGAGTAAAACTGATAATGAGAAGTATTTAAATTAAAATGCCTTGAACTTTTGTTATTCAGAATTGTAAATTTTTTTGATGATTTTAAAATACCTACATAGACAGACAAAGAAAAGTTTATTAGTAGAAATTTTAAAATACTTTAGAACTTGTCAGTGGTAATAAGGAAGTTTTAACGATTGGTTAATGGCTTTTAATATAAAGTACAGGATTTAAATGTCATCCAATCGATAATTTACACAAGTGATAAAAATAATTGGAATGTATTTTACTGACTTTAGTGAGACGTTTAAAAGACTCGCATAACGGATTTTGTTGTAAAAATTAAGAAAATTGTGATTTGGAGAAATTTTTTAAATGACTCCAATAATATTTATTTCATTGGATTTTATTCGTCACTTTTCAATGATTGTAACAAATCAAAAACGGTTCAAAATTCTGGAATGCTACTAGGTAGGCATTTAGGACCTATACTTTTTATTTTTATTTATAAGACATTAACCTTTCGTGTCGTTTACAGTACGTTATAAGATTAACTGGAGCAATTCTAGAATATACGTTTTCAAGTCTGTGTATTAAATTGTGCCTGCCAATATTCCAGACTGGAACTGGTATCGAAAAGGTTTTTTTTAAGAGTTATAATGTTTAATGTTTTATGTTTAATTGTTACAAATACTTAAAGCAATATTTTTCAAAAAAAAAATCACAAAGTTGAATAATTTCAGCTCAAAAATGATTCAATTAGATATATTTTGACAATTACGTAGGGTTGCCAGACACAAATATCTAAAATTAGGAATAGCCACGAGACATGTATTTTACTAATTAAGTATCTTTCGGTATCGGTCTCGGTCTTGATAATTAGCCACATTTTTGCAAAAAATTTTGTTTTTTTGAACAAAATGACAACAAAGTAAAAAACCCTTAATCTTCAATGAAATTGTGAAATTTAACAGTTTTTGATAAAACACTTAAAACAAAGCTCAGAAGCTACATATAAAATCAGTCTTGAATGGAATAAAATAATTCAATGAAATATTTTCCCAGACGTTCTGACAGTGAAATTGTAGATAATAAATAATTAATTAAGTAAATTAGATAGGAGACATTTTGTGAACTGAAATTATAAAACCTTAAGAGACTGCCATAAGACTGAATGAAAATCTCTAGAAAATATAGAAACTCGTCTTATCATTTTTTAAGTAGTTTCATGTTAACTTGTCTCTGTTTAAATCTATCTATTAAGAAACTTTAACATTTGCCCAATAAGTTTTAAGGTAAATTTTTAAAATTTATAAACCTCAACAGAATATGATTCCCTACAAATTATTCATAAATACAGCTTTATCACAAGTTTGTATGTATGTAGGAAGAACTATATAAGTTCGTTTTAGTTGAAACTTTATAAATCGACACAATAATTTTAATATCCATAAATTTCTAGAGAAATTTATATCCACAATGCAAACAAGGATTTGTTTTTATTTTTTTAAACTTGCTTGGAAATTCCTTTAAATCCCTTAGCAAATGCTTCTCATACTTTGCGAAATTTTTATCCTGCAGATTTCATTTGAATTTTATTATCTTTTTGTATTATTATTGATTACTTCACTTGAAAGATAAATTTAAACTCAAAACATTATTGTATTCCATTTCCATGAAATATTTGATTAATAGTTTTATAATTTGTATATTTCAGAAAATTTTATAAAATAAAATATAGTAATTGCATAACAAAGGAAGTATTCTTTATAAAATTCCAACATGGAAAAATGCATTTTTGAATATATATGTATGTATGTATGTATTTCTTAAACTCGTTTCTGAATACAGAGTTACCGAAACTATAAAACTGACAGACAAAGATAAACTGGAAAACTCCACATTCAAAGAGAAAGACATCTTCGTGAAGAAAATACGTAATACTTTTTATTCTTAGGAAATTTAACTTTTTTTCTAATATAAACAAAAAAAAAAGAAATTTATTTTCTTGTTTCTTTTCGTATAAGACAAGCAGTCAAACTATACATATATATATATATATGCATGTACGTTGTTATGCATTCGTTTGTACTGTAAGTCTTTTATCAATGTCAAAATGCAAAACAAATCATAAAAATGAATGTTCCGACATATATGAAAATTATGTGCTCAACTATTGTACTTTTTGTATATTTTATCAAATCAATTTAAAAAGAATAATAAATTTTATATTTTCCCAGAGATAAATTTATTGGATGGTTTTATTTCCAAATCTCCAGAAAATGAAAAGACAAAGATTAAAAACTATCCATATAAATTGCTCATACGACACAGTGCACCGATTGAGTTATCAATGGGGATGGTTGTTCAAACCATTTTTGCAGGAACAAACTCATATGATTTTTGACCCCCAATTACTTAAGAAACGATTAGGTTAAAAACTTGAAATGTACATTCTTTTCTGGACTGGTCAAAAACATCAACTCTAAATTATGACAAAATACTGTTACATACAATTTGTATCTACAGTGTTAATGTATAAGCCAAAATGTGACAGGTTAACTTGGAAAGTTTTCTCTTAATAACCGACACTTAAAAAATATAAAGAACTTTGACAAGTCAGCTTGTCATAATTTTTTGAGAATTTATTTTTGTCGCTAAAATTTAATTGTAATTCGTTTTTGTGGAAAATTTCATAATTTTTATCAATTTTTAGTTTTTGCAAATCCTTTAAAATAGTATAAAATGTGACAGTTGACAGTTTAGGATAAGATAACATTAAGGCCGGTCAAGCATTGAGTATATATTTAGTGCTCTACAAAGTCGGTTAAATATATGTACAATGCAAAATTCACCCCATTGATCATTTGATTACCTTTCCAACTATCAGATGTCAAATTCCATTTTTAAACTTCACAAATAGTTCAACTCTTTTGTTTTTGTTTTGTGGTTTGAAAACCGAATTTTCGAAGAAGTTGGATATATACTATACATTTTATAAACGTCAAAATAAAATTTCTAACTAAGACATCAAACTATAAACTGTCAAATTATGTAATTGAAAGATTCTGTAATAAAAATAAATTAAGTACATAGTTTCAATATATTTTTTAGAGATTTATCTTAAGTCAAAGTTTTTCAGATGAATGCAAAATAATTGAGGAATTATAAAGAAATAGAAAGATTTAGTAAGTGATACCTAAAAATTCCAAGTACCAATACCAAGAAATTGTACTAGATTTGTATACTTGAGTATCAATATACATATAATCAGATTTCTTAAATCAATTACACAAATTATTTAAACACACTGTTGAACATTACATATTTATCTCCAAAATCATTTGACAAAAGACACTTAATAAATGACAACCAATTTGACAGGATTAAAATTCAACAATATGGCCGTCCGAAATCATCTGTCAGAGTTTTAAAACCTCTATTTTGATACAAAAGCAAGTTCATGTGATGCAACTAAGTAGGTAGGTATGCATTTTTAATTTCAATAACTTGATGATTTTAATATTAAATCATCATAATATAAATCAAATCTCATTCTGAACACCACTCAAATTGCAAATATATGAATATTTTGACGTTTAAAACAAAGTGGTGCAATTTGTTGACTTCCTAAACCACACACCTCACAACAATCATCAAAATCAATTACTTATTTATAAATTACCCAGCACTGTTTTGTATTTACACATTTGTAGTTAATTCATCATAAATTATTATTCACCGAAATAAATAAATTGAAATTGATGGCACTTGTACAAAAATGTATTATGTGACCACCCAAAAGTATGCTACAAAAAGCACAAATTTCGAACCAGAGGGCGACTCCTAAATGTATGTTAATGTTTCACAATTTCCAAAGCATCTCAAACTATGACATTTTGGTTTTTGATTTAAAAATAAAATTACTAATTATTAATTTGCTACTTCTGTCGATATTTTTGTTCATAATTCTTTTTATTGATCTAAAGAAAATCGGAAGTCGGAATGGAAACAGTTTGATTTTACGTCAATAATACCCCAAGTAAATTATATATTTGAAACAAAGCAACAACTGTTATGAGTGAGATCCCTATAATACCTACACTCCTCAAGCTATCGCCTGCCTTGGGGTGTGCTTACACTATTTCCGTGAGGACTTTTTGTACCAACTTATACCACAGCCGTTCTTCTAGTGAATACAAATGGATTTGAACATTAAATTCCAAACACAATCTACAATTCTTTGTTTTTTTTTTTAATATTTGATTTCAATGGAAAACAACAAAAATTTCTTCTGGTTGAACAATAGCAACAACAACAACAAAAACAACTTTCCAAAAGAAAAACATTGCAAACTTGTTAAGCAGATTAGAAATCCAGAATGGCAAACAAAATCCTTGAACTCTGCATCAAACCAACTACAATATTACTGGGAAGAAACAAAGAAAACAAACTTTCCAATTGACCCCAATATTTATACCATCAGAACTAAGGAACCAATTTTATCGAAAAGTCCTTGTATTTTTGCCTCCAGAGCTGGAGCGGTCGGTGGTGGTGGTTGGTTGGTTGGTTTATACACACACACACACCACACATCGAGTTACCCACTTCTCGCAGATCCTTATATTTGAATTTGTTTGTTCGTTATTTTTTTTTTTTAGTTTTTTGTCTGGATATTATCGCCAAAGAACACATTGCACGCTACGCTTTGACTTTTGTGTGTTGATGTTGACCTGCCCCACAAGCAACCGAATGACCTAAAAAAAACTGGCCAAAGACTGTTCCCTTATCATCGTAGGTATCATACTCGTATAAGAATGGAGCTATAGATATCGGGTTTAATGTTTCATCGCAGTTTGAATTTTTTTTTCGTTAAGTTTTTGTGCTTTAACGAATGAACATTGGAATGGGGATATTACTGGAATTGACAAATGCCCTTGGCGCCCCTTTGAATTCAAAGTCTGCATATTTGGGTTTTTATTGAGTTTTTTTGTTTTACATCATTAGCTAATGAATCAGTCCATCTCAGCTCATGGAAACGTGGCTCAATACAATTTAAAAACTTAAGTACTATTCAAGTTTAGTTTCTTCAGTTTTTTTAGAAAATACTCGAGATTGTGAATGAATTCAATTCCATGTCCCATAGATTAATAGAAGCTATATTTAAAGCTTCCAGAAGAGCAAAAAAAATATGCATATACTTATACTTATATGCAAATGCAGCTTATTCGCACGTGTTTTGCATTATAAATTATTATAAAAGACCTTGCAACCCTCTTCCCTCTTTCTATATACATATTTTAACTTGCTCTCTCGTTCTCTTTCTCACTTTCTCTTTGTCTTTTATTTTTTTTTTTTTTGAATAAATTAATTGGTTCTTGAAGGAAGCTTTTTAAACGCGTATAAATAAGGATGAAAAGTCGTAAATTTACATACTTCCGGTATAAATTATGTGGTGTATGATGGTTTAAGTACTGGTTGTCCTTGAATACAAATAAAAAACAGACAAATAGCAGTGAAATTCTTTGGCTTACGTTGAAACATATTTACAGATAATTATTTGCAAATATTTATGGTAAATAATAATTTTTTAATAAATGAATTAAAGAGTAGATTAATTTTCAAGGAATTTTTGATAATAATCGGAAAATGTTTACATTGATTTTTACCAGAATCCAACTTATTAAAAAAAAAGAGAGACGGTGCAACCCACACTGATAACTTCCCATTATACTTAAAAAAAAAAACTTGGCATTCCTGACAATTTAAATTCAAATTTTAGGTTTTTTATTTTTGTAAGAAAAAACTGACAATTCAATAAAATGAATTTGAAGTTTAAATGATTGATCGCTCTCGACATATTCAAATTAAGAAATTACTTTTGACATTTTTTGGTTTATTTTTGTTTGTTTGTTTTTTATTAGTTTTTATATTTAAAACAAATACCGGTATTTTGAACTTTTTCCAAATTTATACCAAATCTGTATCACATCTCAATGTAGGTACACATTAAAATTTATTTTATGACAATAGGATTATCTGTTCCTGAGATATTTGCGACAAACAAAAATTTTCATTCTTGATGCATTTTTTTAAAAGTCCTTTCTGCATCTTCTGAAGTTAAAACCTGTCGAAAATTGGAGTCAAAAATTTCAATTTGACAAATCCTACGGGAAGTTAAAAACTAGTCGTGTTTTATTCAATTGCTGCATTAGCTAGTGCAGCATTCACAAGTGAATAAAATGATCAAACACATTCCTTTTGTATCACCAGTACAGCTGACATTTCTTTTTAAGGTGTTTTATTCTATATTTTTACAGTGTTTTACGTGGAATATTATAACTAAACATTACTGTGATAATTAAACTTTCTGTCATAATAAAAAATTTTTAAGAACTTTGGCTGACAGTTTTTGTGCATAAAAAACCACTAATTTTTAAACCAATGAGGAAAATGTCAACTGTACATTTTTTAATAATTAAGTTTCTAACATTTTACTTAAGTTAAAATCGCAGAATGTCTATTTTAATTTTTATTTTTTATTGAATTGCTAAATCAATATGACATCTGTCATTTTTTCTAAAAAAAATTTCTTGCCAATTTTACTTCAAAGAGTTGATTTGTTTGTGTTTGGGTTTTTTATAAATAATTCCTGATTTACAAGATACTAAAATAATTTAAGAATCGGCCTTAGGTATTTAGTAAAACAAATTTTTTTTTGACAGCTTGACAGCTTAGTTCTCTAGTTTAAAATTTAAAAAAAGAAAGAAAAACACCTGTCATACGGATTAGACGTGTTCATATGTGTGCAGTTTTTAATAAAAGAAGAAGCAATTAGAATTGTACATAATTAGTAGACAAAATGCTAAGCTTTCAACAATAGGTTGTTCAAAATTTTATCCCATTGGTTCTAATTTTGACATTTATGTATGTTTTTTGTAAGATAATAAATAAATAAATACAAATAAATCATAAAATTGGCAATTTATCTTCTTTTGGTTTCTTAACAAGATCTACCTTATAATAAAACTTCAGAGTTCTAAAATGCTTTAACCATAAAATTTAGGAGAGATTTGCAGAATTAAGTGGGTTTTGGAGGACAGAATTCCAAAATTTTAACAGTATGTACATACAAGTGTATTTTATAACGTTAAATGAAAAAAAATGTTCACAGGCACTTTAGAAATGTCATGTTGTTGTCAGGCTAGAGCCAAAACAGCTTAGGTCCAAAAAGAGATAGACAAGTGAATAACTTAATTTCAATATGTTTTTTTTTTTTCTTTTAATATTATTCAATTCAAGTAGGGAACCATCTGTTACATAGACCAGAAAATATAAATTAGTTTGCATATCAACTTTGATTTTGAATGTGTCAGTTTGATAGGACTTTTGAGGCACTATGATCCCACGTTACGGAGGAAAAAAACTTGACACTTTATAAAACTGACGAAAAAAAAAAAAAAAAAATTTATAACCTTTTCTCAGAACTTCTGACATTTCAAATGTTCACATTTGCTAAGAAACCTATTTTTCATATTTTACTAGAATTTCTAAACACTTGATTGAGTGACATTAAAGTCATTGAACTCAGTTAAAGAGTTCGACAGTCACCGCTTTTATGCATATTATAACTTTGGCCAATTTTATTTCTACTGTTTTATGAAGTACACTATATTCTTGGAATATGATCAAAATCTTTCATTTAAAAAATTCATTTTCACAGTCAAAATTCTAAGTAAAAAGCGTAGCTGGATAGTGTACATTCTTAAGTTAATAGCATTTGCTTAAAATTTACGTAATGTAATCAGTATTGTGAATTAGAAAATCCTATTTGTCCTTTTAATTGACTAAAGAGAAAGTCAAAGAATTTTCAACCTAAGACATCGAGAAAATCCTTAATATGTACATACATATGTATGTATGTACATGCATATGTAATTTAGATTTTGAAAACAGTTTTTCTTTGGTACCGTTTTGATGGGTGTACCTCTTCTGGATTCTTTTAAACTTAGAAATACAAAAACATAGAATGTAGGTACATACCTTTAAATCTGCACTCCAGAAGTAATTCATCACTATGATCACTGCAATCTGGATCATTATCGCATACATATCTAATTGGGATGCATGCTCCATTTGCACATTGAAATTGTTTCTCTTGACAAATGTTTGGAAGATTTTTTGCTGAAAATAAAAAAAAAACAAATGAAACAATTAGATTTTGTAAATTATAATTTATACATACATACATTGTATGTACATATACACACAAATTTATGTAGAAATGTAGATTTGAAATGAATTCAGAACAATATTTTTTTCATTTATATTTTCAATGACATATTTTTCAATGATAGCTACATATAACCAACTTGTCAAAAAAAATTCAATGATTGGTTTCAATGATGAAAACCAATGATAGCTATAACTGGCCCCTTAATGACCTGCTTATCAAAATCGATATAAATGTTTAATTTGCCTTTTGATTTTTGATTGGAAAGTATTTTTGTATAGGATATTAAATTAATTTATGTAAAATAAAGAGTAACCAATAAATTTTGTAATAAATTATTTTTAGTGTGTTGTACTATTTCTTTACAAAAGAATGACTTAAAAATCATTCTACTACATTTTATAAGAATCAAAAACTACCTTCTTTAATTGTCACTTTGACATATGTATGTATAAGTCAGAAAAGATTCGTTTTTGGTGTATTTTATGGTTTTTACAATGAGACTATTGAAAAGATGATTAAAAATAGGATAATTTATATCCTGTTTAATTTGAATATGCAGTACAGGATAGGGAAGATAGGATATTTGCCTTTCACCCTTACAAGTATAGCTTTCAATAAGTTATTTCACTCTAACAGCTCTACATAAAATGGTCGCCGTACTGAACATTATCAGTTGGTTTAATTCTATCACAAATATCGGCTGGGTTGCCAACTGTTTATTATAATTTCAATATACATACATATAACACAATTTCACTTTATAAATCCTTTTTTCAACGAATAGAAGCATTTAATGTGGAGATCATGCTAAAATAACTTCTTCTTGATAAAAGATCAAAAAAGAAAGAAGAAAAATTAACTGCTTTGTAATGAAATTAAAACAAACACAACTTTATCGACAATAGCTACTTTACATTTCGTATATTGTTCTCCAAAGCTTAAAAACAGAAAGCTCTTTGATTTTATCAAAAAAAAATGAAAAAAGCTCTTTCAATGGGCAAAAGTAACTTTGTTGGAATTAATTTTTTGTTCATTTCAATCAACGTGAATAGAAACGAGAAAGCGATCAGTGTGCTTTTGGTTTGAGCATGCGAAGTTATGAATCACAAGTCAGTATCGTGCTTAGTTTTTTTTATCGGGAATTTTTTGATTCCATCTACCAAACGTCACTGTTCCGAAAAAGCTTCTCCCATATGGCCTGTAATATAATATCATATTTGTCAATTTTCAACAAGACATTTTAACCACAAATGTTTAACCGAAAAATTTTCCATAAAGCTCTTATAATTCCTTCACATAGGTACTTGAAATTTGTAATTTTTAACTTCTAAAGCTCTTTAAATCCAGCTGCTGCTGTACAGGACTATGGTTCTGCCTGTACTCACATATGGATTCGAGACATGGGTGCTTGCTTAGTAAAAAGCACTCTGACCTCTTAGGCGTATTCGAGAGCAAAGTTTTAAAGAGAATCGTTGGTCCTATATAATATGTGAGGAAGGACGATTTTGGAGACGTAACAACCATGAACTGAATGCAATCTTCCCCTAAGCAGATATCGTAGAAAAATTAAGCTCGGTGGGCTGGTCATTTAGCTAGCATGAGTGAAGAGGAACTGTGTCAGACCATGACGCACGAAACCTTCGGGTGAGCAACTGGATAGCATTGACTCACGCTCACGATCGGGATAAATGGTCACTGGGCACACTTGTTAAATGAGCCCAGGACCTGATCCCGATTTTCAAGATGATTTTAATTGTGGTGAATTTTGACGAGGCTATTTATTAGATACGTTTTAATTAGGTATTAATTTTCCTAATTCATAAATACATACATATTATGTACTTGACCATCAAATGTAAATTAATAAATTCCATTCATCCAAGTCTGCTATTACACGATGACTCATTAGTCGTGACTCTTTTCGAACTACATTGGTGCAAGAGAGATACAAGAATTGAAAAGATGAAACGGAAAATAAACTGCCCTGTGAGTCGCGGGCAAATTTTGCACGACTCATTTTTGACATTTCTTTTTCATTCATTTCATTGTTTATGATTTCCCAATAAACAACGAAATTTGAATTAAAGAGAGCTGTCAAATTAGAGTCACGAATCATGAGTCAACGTGTAATAGCAGACTATCAGGCTAATCGCATGAATTTTGATTAGAATCTTCTCAAAAACTACAGACATAGATTTAAAAAGTCCAAATTTGAAAGATTTATGTCATTTGTTACTACAAATTTTTCAAGTTTTGAATTGACATTTGGATTGAAATATGCAGCCCTATATTTTATTTAAAATTTTGTAGTTTCCATTTCCAAACAGATTTCGCAATGATTTCTCATCGGAGAACATATACCTACCTAGATAGGGGTGATTAGGTGTGTTTTTTTTTTTTTTTTTGGGGGGGGGGAGGGGAAAGAAATACCCACAGTGAGTTAGGATTTCCCAAGAAAAACGTATCCGAATTTGAGCGAGTTTTCAACTGTAAAATTGGTACTACTGACTATTTGTCAAATATTTTATTAAAAAAACATTTGACAAACATCAAAACAAAAGTGAAAAGGTCTATTCGCATAATTTCATAATAATTCTTTGTGAGGTTAGGTTTAGGAGAGATTAAATAGATTCGAGATACACAAGAGTTAGCAATTAAATTGAACCAACATTTATATTCAAGACTCGAGCAAAAGTCAAAATTCTATCCGCAGTTGGATCCTACTTCTACTTTTGTCGACAGTGAGGAATCGGTATTTGTAAAACGTGTAATTTCACTTCAATACGGATTCCCAAAAAAACACACCTACTGTATAAGAAGCCATTAGCTATCCAATGCCATTAAGAATAGCCATTTTGAAGTGACATTTAGAACCAAGAAGCTTATATTCTTTCAATACTCGTGACTAAACCAGACACTTTAAATAAAATTATTCACGAGAAAAAAAAGCTAAACACTAAAATCAAAGAAGTAGCCCTTTAACGGAAATAGCCAAATTTGTACGTTTTTATATTTTGGAAAACTTTAATAGTGAAAAAAAAAATTTAGTTCCTTAAGAAGTTCACTTTATAAAACACTAGAGGGCCCCGCAAACTTTGTCTCGCCCCAATTTAATACAGAAACTCAAGTTTTGGAAAAAAATTGTTGTTGCTTATTTTTCTATTCAATTTTTTCATATAGTTTTTAGATGACCCGGTGTACTTCTAAAGTTTATTAAAAAGTGGATCGAGCAGCAGGAATACCGAAGTTCATGTCCTAGTTGTTGGAACCATATGTTTCGTTTTGATAAATGTAAAAAAATAACCGCAGATTGCTTCCATTTTTGTGTAAAACGTGGTCAATGTTTAATCTTAATAAAAATTAGCATATGTGCTTTCCCAGGCTATAATCTATCCCTGTACCAAATTTTATCTAGATCCGTTCAGCCATTCTGGCGTGATTAAAAAAATAAAAATAAATCTATATCGCGGGAACCATACATACTACCAAGATAAAAAGTGTAGCCTTATAGACTATTCCAGACTATAAACTGTCTATGTGTATGTATGTGCCAAATTTCAGCAAAATCGGTTCAGCCGTTCTTGTGTGTTAACACGACTTTCTTTTGTATAAATAGATTTCATAAAATATTATTCACAAAGGAATAATTTTGAAGGTATAGGTACATTGCTATCCCACATTCATCTCACCCTCTCTCTAGAAGTCCATAGACTCTTATCTGATTCCTGGTTTCATCATCGAATCCTACCGACCTTTACCTTTCCATTTAAGTCCTTACTTACTCCAATTAAAATCATACATTGCTACTCATACAAAATATTCAAATAAATATCAGGATAGCAATAAAATAATTTCAAGCTTAAAAAAAAAAAAAAAACATTATTTTCCCACATAAATTTTGTAGGTAATTTTCCAAATTCATCAAACCCATTTCCCGAAATTTATTCTTCAATTTGCCTCTCAAATCTCAACCACTTAAACACACATACTATACTATACTATGCTTATGTACATATACTCGCGTACTCATAAATTTATTATATTACAAATGTCCTCACTTTAAATCCAATTTATTTAAAATCCATAACTCATATCATTTGCAGTGCAGAACGAAGGCTACATCAATGAATAATAAATCAATGATTGAAAAAATAAACCAAAAAAAAATCCATGTGTGTGGGGAGTCTATATAGTTTGGGTACATACTTACCCATAGTCATTTTTTTTCTTTTTTTTTTCTGACTACACTGCGCTATGCCATCGCCAGCATAAAATTATTGGAGCAAGTTGAAATCGATATAGTACCTAGAGAGCTACCTATACAAGTTTTAACCATAAAAACCAAACTCGCAGCTACTTGGACAAATTTATTTGAAAACGAATGTGTCTAACCTCATATTCGTATTCAGATACGAATACGAATACGAGTACAGTTATATTCGTTTTCGCATTCGCATATTTGAACCACAAAAATCTGCTCATTCGAACTCCGATACACATCTTGTGTGATAATAAACTTGGATGGCTTCTTTACATTGTCATTTCATTAGTGAACACGGTAGTCGTAGTCGTGCTCGTGATTCTTGAGGCTTGGGCGACTTGGGCGACTTGGAAGATTGGAAGCGTTTGGTTTGCCATTGCCAGTAGTTTCCCATATAATCAATGAGCAATAATACTTACATATGTATATATACGTTCTGCACTGAATTGACCTCAACACAAAACACAAATAGTAACGTACATATAGTATATTCAATTTATTCGTTTGATTTGGCTTCGAAGAAGAATGATGTCGAAATTCTTCCCGCGTCATTTAGCACAAATTAATTGGTATAAGAATCACTGAATATACATATATGGCATGGTAACTTTACCGACATACACTGGTCTGTATATGAGATATATATGGATAAAATAACGAGGAGTGAGGACCAAGGACGATGGACCGTCGTCGTCGTCGGTCGATGTTGGTCGTGTTTCCTTTATCAGGAATACCTTCGTTCCGTGCACACATATAGAGATTGGACAGATACGAAGTAGATATACCTATCCCTACCCCTTATAAATACATACATACAAATATATATAGATATCAACTAATGAAATAATAAGATTAAATAGAGTTCAGTGAACATCTTGTATGTGATGGTTACTTGTATATACATATATTGGCATTAAAAATGCCGAGCCACACCAATAAATATATTTCATCATAAACTCGGCACAAGAATCTGGGTGTGGATTTGGTTATTATTACCTTCATAACTTCCAATCAAAAATATGTACATATCTTCCATCAGAAAAGAAAGATTATATGTTCTTCTGCCTAAATTCCTTCTTCATTGACTTTGTTTTGGATGTGCGTGCATTATTTATGTAGATACTTTATGGCGGGTGCAAAATAAAGAGGTATATCATAATTTTTGGTGTTTTTGTTACATATACATACATATGTAGGCTCATATCCTTTTCTTATTTTTATTACCCATATAAAATCTAATGAACCTAAGTTTTTACGACTGCGGCGGCGGTATGATGGATTTATAAATTTCTAAAACCAACTAAGATCAAATTTCAGCCAATCCTTAATTTTAGAAGACTATGTCAAGTTTAAAGTTTCCTCATCAAAATAAGGTTTTCATTAGTGTCATAGTCTAGTACCTAAAAAATGTCCTTTATGATTCATTTTTTGATTGCTTGCATACACAAGGTGAGGCAAAATAAATAAAAATATTATCGATAGACGGCATTCAATTTAAAAATGGCATCGTACGTCAATTATATTTGACATTTGTAAATTAGCGATGCACTGTGACTATGAATATATTACTGTCAGTGTCAAGCCATCTTTAATCTTATTTAGCGAAGAGGATGGATAATATGTGTCGAAAATCATCAAATAGTTAATGGGGCACTGAAAATTCGATTATGAAGTCATTATGTGGCGTTCAGGAGACAGGAGTCATTGGATATATATTTTTTAGAATATGACTTCTTATTGCTTAGAATATGAACCACCAAGGATATTGTGAAGTCGCGTATAATCTTTTGACAACTTTACATGGGCAACAAAATCTCCCGATTTAACTATCTCAGACTTCTTTATTTCAAGTTGAGACCCATTATTATTTGCATCGACTTCAAAGCCGCACATGATAGCATAAGTCACCAAGAGATTCTATTGCCGATGTCTGAACTCCGCATCCCGAAAAAACTGATCCAACTATGCCGCATGAAGTTACAAAATACGTGGTGTGATCTGCAAATGGGTATTCCAGACATGTGCAGGGTACAGGAAGGAAGATGCGCTATCATGTGATTTCTTCAGCAACATAGTCCTGGAGAACATAGTGCGCAAGAGTGGTGTTAACCTTGAAAGCAGTATCTTTAACAGGTCTTCACAATTGCTTGGCTATGCGGACGACATCGACATCATCGGCCGCTTCAAGCGAGCTATTCTAGAAGCATTTGCAGCTATAGATGAACTTGTGAATCGCGTTGGTCTTGAAGTGAATGAGGACCATCTGTCCACCGCCTTGGACAAAAAATCACTGTTGGTAGCAGTCATTTCAAGGTAGTCAAGAAGTTCACCTACCTCGGAACAAATATCAATTCCACGAACGACAACATAGTGGAAATCCGACGAAGAATTACCCTATAGCCAACCGCTGCTGTCACTTGGATTTGGCCAAACAAATGGGTTCAAAACTCCTTTCTCAAAAGACGAAGTGCACGTTATTCAAAACTCTAATTTTACCAATTCTGGACGATAAGTAAAAAAGGGGAATTTGATACTGGTTACTTTCGAGAGAAAAATCCTTCGGCGGATATTTTGTCCTATTTGCGAAGAGGGCGAATTGAAAGGAAGAAGATTCAATCATGAACTGCATGAGCTGTATCAAGATGTGGATATTGTCCAAGGAGCCAAAACACGCTGTGTTTCAAGACGAAGAGGAAGACTGAAACTCCGCTATAAAGACCAAGCGGTTGCTGATGCAAGAGCGCTTGGTCACTCAGACTGAAGGGAACTTGTAAGAGACCGCAGCAAACGATGGAAGAGCGCATTATCTCAGGCTGAGACCCTCAATGGATCGGGAGCCGGAAAATTAAGTAAGTAAGACTTCTTTATATGGGTTACTTGAAGTCGGAGACTTATGCCAAAGAACCTAAGCCAATCGGAGCCCTAAGGTATGTATAATAGTTTACATAAAATCGAACAGTTATCAACTTAATTCTTGCAGAAAGGCGTGGAAAATGCAATAACGAAAGTATCAACACTGACGGCGACGACGTCTAAAAAACAAAATTTGGTAGTTAATTTTGCACCACCTTGTATTTTCCTATTTTTCTTTCATTCTTAACTATTATATTTAAAAGTTTGTGTCAAAAAAAATGACTCAAGATTCTTCAATATTATTTTGAAATAGAATAAAAATATTTAAATCAAGATTTAAAAATTAAGATAATCAAATTGTTCACTAGGGCGTATACGCACTTTTTCTTGTTTAATTGATTTCTCAGAAAATTTTTGTGCATTGTTATTGCAAAACTAATCTCTAGTCAGGAATTTATTTTTTTTTTTAAATAAAAAAAATAAGTTACAAAATAAATTACATGTGCACAATTTAATCATAGTTTTGTCCAGTAACTGCAAAGTCTACTATAAACAGTACATAAATTAATAACTATTTCCTAGATAAGACCTGAATTATTAGTATTTACTTTAAGACATTTTTCAAGGTGCTAAACTATTAAGCTTACTTAACTGAACAATTGCTTTGAGGATCTATTTCGTGGTAAGCTTACCCCTAATCTTTTGATTTACAAGAAGAAAAAAGTTCCGGCCATGACTAGACTTTAAAACATAAAAACTTGCCGAGACTCTCTATAATTTTGTTATTGTTGTTAGATTTTCAAAGTTAGATTTTCAAAGTTTCTTTTGAAACTTAAGAAATTTTATTGCAAATATTAAATTAATATTAAGTTAAATTTTTTGACTATCTGGACTTGGATATCATAATTTATATAAAGTGCAAAAAACTATCAAATTCCGTTTAAGAATTACTACGACTTCGATGTAATTAAAATTTTCTGAAATTTGTTTTGGTTTGGTGACTCAAACCATTTTTTTTTTTAACTTTTAGCTCTACAAAAAAATTACGATTCTGACGAAACAAAAAAAAAAATGCCAACGTAAATATTTTTCATTAAGTCTTTGCTAGTTTGAAATTTATTAAAATTCTTCACTTTTATGAGCTTAAAGAAATTTTTTTTATATAAGAATATAATTTAAAATAATCAAGTCCTTTTAAAATTGTTTATTTAAATTAAAAAATTAAATTAATTTTTTTTCAACATAGATTCAATATTAAAAAATCTATGACCGTATGAACTGAAAGAATACATTTTAATAATATTAAATAATTAAAATTATTTTAACCTTTTACTTAGAAAAAAAAAATTATACTTAAAATGTAATGTATGTGAATTTTAAGAAATGTTATAGCTTCTAATTTCATGTTTAATTGCTCTAAAGATGTACAAACATTCTCTTTGATTGTTTCATCAACATAATTAGAAATTAATGACATGAAAAATCTTCCCATTTAACTTAATAATGGAACCAAAATGACTATTTTTTAGATGATTTATTTTAACAGTCTTGTTTTTCTATTAATTCTTTTATTATTTTTTTCCCCTTAAGAGTTCATAAAACTTTTATTGCACTAATTACTGAACTAATTGACTTTTTTATGTCTATAACCTTTCTATGTTGAGTAATTTATATTATTAATTATACGTCCATTTTATATATATAAAGTTTCTAAAGTCCATACAATCAAAAGTTAATTTAATTTAATTTGAGAAAAAAAAAAGTTTCCTCTTATTCATATTTAGACCATAAGAAGAAGTTTACAATAAAATTAAAATTCAATTATTAAAACTAATACACATCCAAAAATTAGCAATAGATTTGAAATTGTTAGCTCTCTTTATGTTTTTTCTATCTTAGCGTCAAACTTGACGAGTTTAAGAAGATGAGTAAGAACAATGATTCTCATGCTTATCCACTTCTAACTTCTTCTCAAACTTTTAGTTCAGAACGGCGAAAAAGCCAGTTTCTCATCTTCTATGTTTCTGTTCTGTCCTATCAAAAAAACGAAGACTCCACCTTGTAGACTTGTACTATTGTGATCCTAGTCATCTAAGAAGCTAAGACATTTATTGTCTCAAACGCTCCAAATGTTTCAACGAGTAAGAGAGATTTTTAGATCCACATGGTATCGCAATAGATTAAATATTGGACAGAGTGTGCTGGCTTTTTCTAGCCAGCAGCCACCTTAACCTTACCTAACCTATCGTTCCGCAACAGACACGAACCAAAAATACAATTTGACAGCTGACAGTTTGGGGCTTCTGGAAATGTCACCTTCATTGTCATAGTTCAAAATTTTTGTGCGAATAATCTTTAGAACATAGATCAAACATCGTGAACTTTAAAGAAAGTGATTGATAAATTCATTTATAGACTTTATAACTTGCCGAGGAAATGCAATCATTTGTCAGAAATTCAGTCACATGTTCTAATCGTGAATCAAAATACATGACTGTTTATTTAATTGCTCAGAAGTCTTTAAAATGGCCAAAATTACAAACTGTTGTAGTGACAGTTAGGGTTCTTCAAATTAAAAAGGATAATGTGTGATAAGTTTCAAATTTAAGGAACAACATGTGTGTCGATTAAAAATCCAATCGAAGGCTTGTGAAAATTTGACATTGAAGTCATTTAAACTCAAGAGCAGCAAGATGCAACGTTTTGCTTTTGAATAAAAAATCAAACTGTCATTAAAACTCTTTGATAACTTCTTGAACTTCTTGATGAAAATCACGCTTAGTATTTGATAAAAATTTTCCTACAAGCTAGAGAAATGGTTATGAATTCATCTAATTCCAAAACAAGCAATTGTTTCCTTTTCCAACAAACATTTCAATTTATAACTTTTCAATCGAAAACAATAGATACGTTTTACGAGTATAGTACTATAACTACATACATACATATGTATATGTACATAATGTATTTACAATTGTAAAACAAACTATGATGACAAAAGATTTAATTGTTTTGTTTGTAGGTACATACTTCAAAAAATTCACATTTATCTATTTATTTGCAAATTGTCTTCAATATTGTGTGTTTGGCTTTGGCCTCGTTGTCGGGTAAAATAATTGCAATTTGCATTCTCGTACAAAACAAATCTGTTATTATTGTTTTCCAAGTTAAATGATTCGAATTGAAAACAGTCCTGAATTGAAAACAGTACTGAAATATATTGTTTATGTTTATTGAACTCTTAACTGTTCTAGCTAAGTACATACATACATAAGAATATTAAGGTAGGTACCTTTTGCTAAACACTTGATGCACGATTGAGTTTACATTATTTTTGAATTGAAAAAGTTAAAGAACTAAGTTAACTCGTTTTGCAAAAGAACTCAGTAATTTATGTCCCTAAGTTTACCTAAATGTTAAAATCATGAAAAATAATATGTCTTTAAGTTGTCAAAATCAAAAAATGACATTAGATATTGTTTTTAAAAAAATCAAGTTTTAGAAAATTAATTTCATTGCATTCCTTTGAATTGATAGCACACTTTTTAATTGAAATAGTTCTTAGGAAAATTTTTCTTTAGCTGGTTTTTAGCATTATCTGTCAAATTAATCATATCAGTGTTACCATTTTTAACTTTATTTCAAATCAAATGTCAATGTATTTCATGTACTTTACCAAAATATGAATAACAAATCCGAAATAAATAAAAATATGTATATTTAAAAAATATAAATATACAAGACCTTACTAATTTTCCAAAGCGATGAATTTTGTTCATATTATGTCATTGCTTTAAAATAATATCCAATCAAATAATAATATTTCTGACACATCATGTGAACATATTTTTTTTTTTTTAAATAATTGTTTTAATTAGCCGTTTTCATGATAAATGACGTTTATTTTTACGTTACGTTGTGACATCATTTGTGTTGTTTTTTTTTTGATAATGTTGTTGTTGTTTTTGTAGCAATTTTTTGTTTTCATACATTAAAAACGGACATATGACTATTTAAATGCTGATTTCGATATTACCAGTAGATGGCGTTTTGTGCAACAACTTTTGACAGCTGATTCATATGCACAATCTCTCCATCGTATACTATTGTTCTGTACAGGCGTGCGTTGCGATTTATCAAATTTTTTCAAGTTTTATCAAATACTAGAGGGTCCGGGAAACTTCGTCTCGTCCCACTTGAATGCAGAAACTTAAGCTATGGAAAATATTTTTTTTTTGCTTGTTCGATTTCTCATGCAATTTTTTCATAGTTTCTAGTAGACCGGTGAACTTCGTAAGTTTATTTAAAAGTTAATCGAGTGGCAGGATAACCGAAGTTCATGTCCTAGTTGTTAAAATCATCTGTTTCGTTGCGCTGAATGTGGTTAATGTTTAATGCTAATAAAATACATTTTACCGGGATAAAAATAAGTTTTTCCAGACTAAAAAACTGATTCTGCACCAAATTTCAGCCAGATCGGTTTAGACGTTCTTGAGTGTAAAAGAGTAACTAACACGACTTTCTTTAATATACATATATAGATTCTATTATATTGTAAAAGTTTAAAAAAATGAATGTGTTGCTATACTGTGACAGCACTTGTTTAAACATTAATATATTTGCAATGATTTTCTAAAAATTATGAACAACTTAATTGTTTTAATCTAGAAATGTAGTTGATTTCACTTTTAATGATGTTCAATGAAGAATTTTATGTGAATTTTCATATGTTTTTTATAGTGAAAAGTTGTAGTTATATTTAATGCTTCTTTTATAATTTTTTATTAATAAAACCATGTTTGACTGTTTTTTTAACAGGATTAAGATAAGGGACGAACTAAAGCAAAAAATTACATTAAAAAATATTTGGAATCCTGAGTTTAATTTCTGTGTCTATAAATTTTTAAAAAATTTTAAAACTAAAAAGAAAAAAAACATGCAAGACTTACAAATCTCCAACGCTGAAGACCCTTTAAAAGAAATTTTAATTTTTAATAATTATACTTTTTTTTATTACGTGCCAAAAACAATTTTCATGACATCACTCTTGGAGGATTTGTCAATTCTTCGCAAAAGGCAATAAAATGACTCTCAGAGGACTCAGGCAAGGATTGAACACAGACCTCTGGCATGACAATCAATTTTTCAATCTTGAGTTTGAAATCTAGAATCTGAAGATCGTAGATCCTTATGACGGATTAAAGGAGGTCTCTTGAGAGCCATTTAAGTTTCTGATATGTCAAAACTCATTATCATTTCAAAAATTCATAACAACATTTCCGACATCACTAGGAGTAAATATAGTAAACTTTAGTGATTTATAAAAAAAAATTAAGGCAACTTTAAAAACTTCCACTAAGGGCTTGTTTTTGACTGGTGAATTAACTCCGAGTTAACTCTGAGTTTAGTAGTTAATCCTGATCCCGGAGTTAACTCTTAAATCAGTTTTTCAGTGAAGATTTCACTCTATCATCAAGATTTATAAGTTCATTTGGCATCACTGAAATGTCATTTGTCAGTTGTCATACATATATGTATACCGGATCTTGCTCTGTATTTGTTTTTTCCATAGTTATTTGTTGTGATTTTGTGTTCGTTACAAAAAAAAAAATATTCAATATTTTAAAAAATATCTAAGAGAGGATTTCATTTTTCAACAATTGAAGTTGAACAAACGGATCGGGTGTCCACGGAACAAAAATATTTCAATAAAATATCTTAACTTCTGAATTATTGTTTTCAAAACATTTATTTGTGAAGCTGTCAAAATAAAACCAGTCCCAGAGTTAACTCAAATAATATCCAGGGTTAACTCTGAGTTAAATTCGCTACTAAATTGAACTCTTACTCGAGGATGATTTCAAACTGAAAAACTAACCCTAAAATAGTATTTTCAAATCACAGTATACGAAACTTTTTTATTTAAAATCTAGACACTAATTTGAAAATATTTACCCTGAAATAGTTAGTTTTTCATTTTAAATGACAGCTATCCGACTGAAAGAACTATTTTCTTCGTTGAATAAGGTTTGTTTGTTTGAAACTCCAAAAGCTATTAATTAAGTTCAAAATACAATGCAATAATTGCTTTTCAGGGTACAATTTTGACCAAAGGGTACAGTTGATTTAATTCCTGAAATGTTTACAAGAAAATAGCACATATGTACATATGTAGGTACTTAAAAACAGAATAGTTTTGAAAAACTTAAAAATTTGTACTCGTTTTTTAAGGCTGTTGGTTAGTCTGCTATTACACGACGACTCATGAGTCGTGACTCATCTTCGAAATTTCATCCTTTGAGTCGAACACTATTACACCTTGACTCTTAAGTCATGACTCTAATTTGACAACTTTCTTTAATTAAAATTTCGTTGTTTGGGAAATCTTATATTCTGTCTCGCTCTTTCAACTATAAGGGTATACATGTGAAGTCGAGCAAGCCGAAAAAAAATAAAGAGGAAAAGCAAAATAACAAATGAGTGAAAATAAAATGTCAAAAATGAGTCGTAGAAAATTTGCCCGCGACTCACAGGGCAAATTTTCTTCCGTTTCATTTTTTCTAATTTTGTATCTCTCTTGCACTAACGTAGTTCGAAAAGAGTCACGACTCATGAGTCAACGTGTAATAGCAGACTTAGTCTATATATATAAAGATGAATCCTATTTTCTTCTGGTCACGCTATAACTTGAGAACAGCTAAACTGATTTCGTTCATCTTTCTTTTAAATGTTTTCTAATGTTTCGTAGAAGGTTTGTCAATAAAAAAATAAGGAAAAGTGCACATGAGATTTTAAACTTTTTTAATGTTTGAAATAACTGCCAGTTTGATATATTGGAAAATTTATTAAAAATAAATAATAATAGAAAGGGGGCTTCTAGTGTTGCCAGAGCTGTATGTCAAATGTCAAATTTTATTATTTTTTAAGTTGATTTTAGCTAAGTTGAAAATCACTCTACCAGGATATGATAACGTTTTGGATTGTTAGGAGAAAAGTTTGTGAAATTTTTTAGGTTATGTGTCTGCCTTGAGCCATAGTGAATTTTGGGACAATTTCATAATACTTTTAATTGCCAAAAAAGTTCCAATTAAGCTGTGATTCCTTCTAAGAAAATTTCCGATTTTTTTTTTTTTTTGATTTCCCAAAACCAATACTATGACAAGAACTTTTCAATTGACGTTTCACTCGGATAAAGCAGTAGCTGTCAGTTTTTGGACAGTTTGTATGCATTCCCGTCAGTATTAATGTCTTATTGTCTTGGGACACAACGTAAGATGTGTGTGTGCAGTGCATGAACGTAGTAATTCTTAGCAACGATCAACCAATTATGACTCAGTTGAGAAAATGAAATCTAGCGGTCGATGAAGATGTCAATATTTTTGATATATAAAAGAAAGTCGTATGCGTTGTACAATTTATATCTCAAGAACGGCTGAACCGAATTGGTTGAAATTTGGCACAGTGACAGTTTATAGTCTGGAAAAGCAAATATGCTGATGGAATAAGCAACAACAATATTTTTCCAAAGCTTGAGTTTTAGCATTGTATTGGAGCGAGACGAAGTTTGACGGGCCCTCTAGCATTCAATAAAAATAAATTAATTTTGAGAAGCAGTGACATAAGAAAATAAATCACTTTTTTAAGTTCTCCATAATGGTTAAGTTTAAGTGAAGATTTTCTTCAAGAACACAACAAAACTGCAACTTAAAGATACAATTAAAGTGTTCACCATCCATCATTATAACTATCTATACAAAGGGAAAATAAATAAAATGTATGTATCTATAAATGTGGTTATTCTCGAAAACTACAATTAAAATATAGAGCAAAGGATTGCTGTAACCCGCATATTTTTTTTTTGTTAATTACAAAATTACAACAGATTTTGTTCAAATGAAATGAATTTCTCTTTGACCGCCTTATTTTAAGATTTTCCTTAACCTTTTGTTATCGTTCCTCCCTATCTATTGTGCCTTGCCGTGTCGTCGTCGTCGTCGTCGTTCATCGTCGTAGTTGAAGTCGTCGTTATATACAAACATATATTTTGGTGTAAACGAATGTATCTAGTTTAATTAATTTAAGTATTTACCCTTTAGTAAAAATACATGTATATGTACGTGTATAGGTTTGTATCTATGCGCTATTTTGTATCTAAAATCTAATCAATCATTGCTAAACCAATATTCTATGGAAATCGTTTCTGGTGGCGTTAAGAAATTAAATTATGCTGGTTTTTGAAATTTATCTGTTACATGAGAACATAAACAAAACACTGAGATTCATTAATTTAAATGCATTCGATATGGGCCTTTGTAAATATTTATTCTTTTTTATAATTTTGAAATTTTTATAAATGTACTTATGTAAAATAATTAATAATTTCGAGTGTTCGTGGAAATATTTTGTGAGTTATCTGTGAATTTATATTGTATTTATTTATTTTGTTTAGAATCTTGCTTAATTTGATTTAAATTTAATAAAAATCGATCACAATACTTTGTTTTGAATAAGCACTCCATTTATAAGCTCTGTAAGTATTTCATCATTATGCAAAATTTGGACTTGGGTTATTCTTTAGAAGTCCAAAATTTGTAAAATATTATGTGTCATTGATTAAATCCCCTTATTTTTAAAAGTGATTCAAATATAAAATTTTATTGAAGTTACAAAATTTTTAAAATAAAATATTTACAAGCGATAAAAACTAATTTCTAACTAAATTCATATTCTTTGCTTTAAAATTTTTTGCAGTAAACAAACATAGTCATTTTCCAACTTCCTAAATTTTAACGGTCTTTTTTTTGTGTAACTTAAATTAGTTACCATTTTTATGTAAATAATGTTTAGCATTACATTTTCAACCAAAAAAATTATATTTTCAAATTAAGTCATTTTTTTGAATTTGGAACCTGCGGTTAACAATATTTTGTAATATACAGATATCAATTTGTATTAAAAAAAAAAAGCACAATGAGTGACTTTCTATAAACTTTTATCTGAAAAATAATGTATGACGATTTTTAATCAAGTAAAATTTTTTTGTTTGTATTTGTTTGTATTTTAGAATATATGTATGAACATCGTTAAAAAATGAATGTAGAGAAATAAATTTCAATTTGCATCGATATAACATAAATATCACTTTAATTGAAAGGGAAATGAAGTCAACACCTATTTTAAGATGAAAAAATATATGAATATAAAAATAGAAAATAAAACTGAAAATATATGTTAAAATATTTTTACCTAAAATCAAATGAATTCAACCAAAATCTTAATAATCAAATTAGAATAAAAATTTTGTACAAAAATGAATAAAAAGTCCACAATTTAAGCATCATTTTAGAATAAAGAGACTTAAAAGAGCAAAATAAGAGAACAAAAACGAATACGTCAAAAATAAGAAGTACAATAAATCATACGATAATTTATAAAAAAAAACGTTAATTATTACTTCAAATTTTATAAAAAAAAAATAAAACAAAATTATTCGTGATAAAAGACAGTTTAAAAAATGCAAATACGTAAATTTTATAATTAATTATTACTTTTAAATGTGATGTGAAAGATTATTATTATTGAATCTAGAATAGTTGTTTTTACTATGAAGCAAGTTTTAAACGTTTTTGGAATATTAACCAGCAAATATTTAATTAATTTTGTTTTTTTGTTCGAAATTTTTCTTACTTATATATTTCTCAAAAAGCGTAAACATCGTTAAATATTTTTTCATAATTTAATTTAAATTAATTTTAATGTTAATAAAATGCAGATCCAATAAAAAGAAATAAATTTATAAAAAAATTGGTTGCAGGAAAATTAAACAAGCTTTTTTAAGCATAACACCAAAATAAAAATTCCAATTTCATACATATTTTGTTATCTCTAAAAACAAAATTAATTCTACTATTTTAATTCTGTGTATTAAAAAGAGATTAAAAATAAAATTTGAAGAAATTAATATGCAATTGATATTTTTTTTTATAAAATAAATGGAAGCATTTACATTTTCGCAAATGTAAACTTTCCATACAAAATTATTTTATTTTTGGGTATTTGCATTATTTTATTTTTTTTTTGCAAGAATGTAAAATTATTTTACTATTGGAAATAAACCCCAATATATGTACATATAATTTGAAATACTTAGAAAGCTTTTGAAAACAGAAGAAGTAATTCAATTCAATTTTAACGTTGGAAATTTCCATCGAACGACCGATGACATTGCTTCTGAATTGACTAAAGTCCATCAAAAAGACGTCATTGTGCCGCTAACCACCACCTGCCTGGACTACGGACAAGTGTTGTGATTTTTTATAATTAATTTTCAACTAATTATTAAATTTATATACATAGATAATAATAGTATTTAGATTGCAGATTAACTTACGAGAAATAATTAATAAGGTCATAATAAGACTTTCCATTTGGTTAGTTTCATAAATCATTTATGAATTAAGGTATAGATTATAATTTAATGACACTTTAAAAAAAAATTAAAAAACAAAGCTTGTCACATTTTTTAATATTTAGGACATTTACAAAATTTCGTATACAAAATAATCTATTACAATTTTATTACTTTCAGCATTGCCATTCATTTAAAGAAAAAAAACTCTTTTTCTTCCAAACCTAGTTCCTCTTTCTCTCGTTTCTCTCTACTGTTTTTTTTTTTTTTTTCTTATGTCACTTTGTTATTGTCAAATATTTGAGTAGTTTGCATATATTTTTATTTGTATGTATATTATTTGAATTTTATTAAACTTCAGCATACTAAATCAAAATAAATACTTGTAGTCAAAAATATATTCAATTTAAAACAAAGAATAATTAAAAAAAAGAAGAGAGACAGAGACATACACGTATGTATGTACTCTCTCATTTCTTATTTATCTTTCTTTATTTTTTCCTATCAATCCACTTTCTTTAAATGTCAACTTCTAATCCGCTAATACATAATTTATTAAGTTACGTTTTACGTTTTGTTAAAAAGAGAAGTGACTTCAGTCATAATCAAATTTTACCCTGAAATATTTAAATGTGAATATTCATGATTTTGACGTGAGTGACACCGGCACAAATTTACGATTTGATGTTTAGAAAGAAACGGGAAGTATGGTAAATTTTTATTTTACTTGTCTTACAAAAAAGGAACAAAATTAAAGTCTTACTTTTCATGTGGAAAATAAATTTTTTTGTTTGCTAATAAATACGATAATTATTTTTATGGTTTTGCGAAATTATGGTTATGGTGTCAAAAACCAATGGAATTTGAATTTTTTTATTTTTTTTGAAAGAAATCATAATAATTTTGTTAATAGTAAAAATATTGAATAGCTAAAATTTTTCACTCAACTTTATTTTGGCAATTTTAACTATGTATATTCGAACCAACTTTGTTATTGTTTATTGTCATTCAACCTTAATTAATCCTCTCAAATAAGAAGATATTGAATAAAACTTTGAACAAATTATTCCATAAAAAAAACAATGTTCTTCAATTTTTCAATGTCAAATTTTTCTCTCTTTTAAAACAATATTATCGTTTAAACGAATAATCCGGATAAGAAAAACAAAATAACTTTTATTTTATTCAAAATATTCAACTATTGGTTAAATTGTTAAATATTTACAAAAATGAAAGCATTCAGTGAACTTTTTGATTCTTTTCAAGGTTATAAATAGACTCAAACTCAAAAAAGAGAAAATAATTGTTTAAGATTTTTTAAATGGCAGAGGATTTTATTTAGGAAACAAATAAGGATTCTTGTTTCTTGTTGAAAAAACGCCTTAAAGTCGTTCGTAAATTCAAAATTAAAGTTAAAGACACGCAGTGCAGTGTTTTTCTGTCAAGCACAATTTCTATAGAGGACATTTTTTTATTATGTTGCTGTCTTTTATTTACTTTTTTTTCTTTCGATAATAAATATTATAATTCATATCAGGTATTTTTTTATGTTAAGATATTTCATGTCTTTTTAAGAAGAAAATATTTTTTTCCAAGAATTTAATGTATCTATACTTGTTTTTAATTTCAAATGTGTTTCAATAATTATTTTTTTTACCAATTCTAAACTTTGATCTTTTCAAAACAAAAAAAAAAACTTTACCAAAATTATGATGACAGTGCAACTTTGAATCTGCAAACAATAAAGATAAATAAAAGAACGCTTCACTGATCATCGATATTATTTATGAGCAAATGAATTTCACCACAAGTGGTGAAAGCCTCTTCAACTTGGATTAAATGACTTGAGAAACGTCAATAGAAAAATGACGTAAGCTTTCCTTTCTTTCTCAAACGGATATAATTCCATTAAATTATAAATTAATCTACAAAAGTAATAAATGAAATTTAAATTCAGGTTCAAACTCCCGTAGCCAATTTGACATTAGTTCCATAAAATATATTCTCTACACTCTTATTACCTTGACCTTAATAGCTTTTCCGCGTGGGAAAAACTAAATGTCAAGTAAAAATGTCATGAAAACTAAATAAACCTACAAAAAAAAACAGTCCCAGAATTGATTTAATGTTGAACTTCATTATAAAAAACATAAAATTTGTTCCTTTTTTTTCAATTTATACAATGACCGACTTTATAATTTTAATTATTTATTTATTTACTTGAAATATTTCCGGGGAAAAAAAATCAAAAATTGGCAAAACTGTCACCAGGAAATCAACAAAATATAACACACACACCAAACTTGCGTGAATTGAATTGGCATAGAAGTCTAGTTTTTTTTTGTTTTTTTTTTTTTGGTTAATTTGCTCTCCTTCAAATTAGTTTCTAAAAATAAATTATATTTTTATTTTATAAGTGCCAGCAAAATAAACTGCTAGATCTACAGAAATTGTTTGAAAAGCAATTTTTTCAACAACGAATTAAAAAATACGAAATTGAGTAAATTACTATTTATCGATTGAGTATAAAATAATGAACTTAAATTTTTGGCAGTTCAAACAAATGAATTATAAAACACAAACAAAAAGAAAACTAAAACAAAAGAACATTTAGTTTTACCCAAACATATTTGATGTTTGTATATTTATTTTATTATATATGTACATACATGTGTATATATTTATGTACATTTGAGAATCTGTCAACAAGATTTTATTTGTTTATTGTTTTTGTTTTCAACTGACAAAAAATTGGGTACACTTTCATTGCTCTTAATTTCGTCGTAGTTAAAAAAAGAACAACAATAAACAATTCATTGAGGCTCAAATTGTTTATATTAAAAAAAAACTAATATTTATATAATATATATTGTTGATTCGACAGATTAATGTCGACTAAAAAACCTCTGAGGTATACATACATCCATGAAAATAAACTGTTTATTTGTTGAAAAGTGATCACTGACATAAGTGTCAGAAAAAATTCATATCAAAATAATAACAGAATGCTGACGTATTTTTGACATTTTTTTCGTTAAGTACAGTTCACTAATAATGTTTAGGTTTTGCAACTTTTGATAAGATTCGAAATTGATATTTATTTTTTCAAATATTGATTTAGGACTGGAAGAAGAACATTCAAGTGGGAATTTCTTCTACTTTAAAGAAAAATCTAAAAATTCCGAATGATTTTTACATTGGATTCAAATTAATTAATTAATTTGCTCAGTCAAAACTACAATTGAATAAATACATACATACATAGGTTCCCATCCGATGTAATCAGTTGGCAATCCTAATGAGAAGAAGAAATTTGACATTTTGAGACTCGACAGCTCAGTTTATGAAAATTTAGTGTCAATGTGAAATTCTAAAGTACAATTCAAATATTTTTTAAGTTTGTCAATTTTCAAAAAATGAAATTGGAAAATGCAATCAGATGACAGCCCTCCACTGACATTTCGAATAAAAACTTGTTTATGAAAATTCAATTCAATCAACTTTCAAATTTAGCATTCTTATCAATCATCATTTTCTATAAGAATATTTATAAGTTTATCGTTTACACGGAGGAACAGATGAGTTTCCAAGTACAAGTCCAAGGCTGTTACCAAAAGGGCCAAGGTCTCAGTATCGTAATAATTGATCAGATAAAGTTATCAATTTTCAAGGAAATGAATCGTGTTTTTTCTATTTCCTGTTTTTGCTCAAAGAAAAGATAAAAATACACTTTAAAATCGTATACCTTGAAATTTTTAACAGAGAGTTAACAGAAGTGATAACTTATACATTTCATTACAAGTTGTCATTAGAATTGTGAAATTTAAGGTACTCGTATTTCAAAATAAATTTCTGTGATTTGAACTCGAAAATTAATTAGCCAAATCAAATAGACTCGAAGAAGTGTAACAGGGTTGACTTAAGTTTGACTGCTACTATGTTCTAATTCCCATTTATATAACTGAGTAAAAATACTAATACTTTAATTTTAAAAATATGTATATTGGTTTCTTAGTTACTTTTAAATATTATATAGTTGACAGTTTTTTTCGATAACAGTCTTGAATAAATAAACAATGATTTTAAGCTCTTCCTGATTAATTTAACCTTAAAAAATTTATAAAAATAAATACATAAGCAATATCTATTAAATAATTCCATATTCGATTTAGATTAAGTTAAACTTACAGAACACTGTTGTATCTGAATATCTAACGAAACTAACTCCCATGAACTTAAATTTTAATGATAACTAAAATATTTATCATTTTCTTATGATTAATATGATAATAATTTGCCAAACTCATCTCATTTATTTTACTTTTTCCTAGAAATAGAATCCAAGCTAAGCTGTTATGAATTTTCCTTCTTCTTTTGCAACTTTGCAATAAAAATTTATGTTTAATTAATCAACTTCACACTTTACTCAGATTGATTGAAAGGAAATTAAGCCCGTTCTCAATAAAACTGAAACTGAATATAATATGTAGCACAATATTAATGACTCTGCAAAACTGATGAAACATAACACAACAATAGCTACCTTCATAAATAATGTGTAAACATAAAACAAAGCCTTTAAGACGTATGTATGTTGTTCAAATGTATGTACATAAAACCATTTCATTCTACGCTATAAACACACATTCATTCATTTTACAAAATAAACTTTTTATGGAATTAAAAAAAAAAACAATAACAAGCGTTTTATTATGTCTTACAATAAAGTGTTTATTCTTACAACATTCATTTATGAAGATAACATGAAATATCATAAAAATGCAATTTGTATGGTTGTGTTTTCATGTAGACAATATTATTTTGTGCATACTCGTAGTACATTCAATTTTGTATAATCTTATTAGTATACAAACAGTGCATGGATAATTTAAATCATAATTATTTAGGTAGCTTGTGAGGTATACAAACGATACCGTATAAAGTTAATTAATTTGTATCAACATTTTTTCTTCCCCATACCAAACACCGCTGACCCTTCAGTGGCAGTGAATATTCTGTTGTCATAAGCATGTAAATAAATAGAAAATATGTACATACATATGTATGTATTTAGTGCCCAGACTGTATGACACCAAAAAGTTGGTCGTGAGAAAATTAATTTACAGTGAATGCTACAAGTTTAAAACCAATTTACATTCTCGAAAATTTTATTTGATTTTTTTATGTAATCGCGTTTGCGTCCGTTATCTTAGACTAGACCCTTTTATAATTATTGTCATAATTCATGCCCTTATTAGAAAACCTTATTAACTTAAAGTTGCTTTATACATTCGTTTCCATGAGACATCAGCAACTTGACAACTAAGTTGCTAGCAACTTTAACTTGCAGCCTATTAGAAATTAGATGGTTAACCTCCGTCAGTGGATGAACCGAGCCAAAAATAATGACAATATTAAACCGATTGATTTACAAGTTATAAATATAGCTTTATTAATAATAATAATTAATATGAAAGTGGCTGAAATAATAAAAGATTAAAGAACGAAAATTTATATTCGACATGTGGAAAATCAGAAGTGTGTGTTGAAGTTCGTAACAACTGTATCTGTCAAATTTGAGTATGCGTCTTAGGCTTGTTCAACATATTGTTATAAATCTGTCTGGTAAAGTGGCACGTAACGATGAATGGAACTCTAATAGAACCGAGCATTTTTATGTGAAAAAGACGATGTCAAAATGTCAATTAAATTTTGGGGTGTCAATAAGAAAATAATTGCTTTTTAACTCTTTATTATACAGTTTTTCTTTTGCTTCAAAATACGAAATATTTATCAAAAAAAAAAATAATATGTTTCTATAAGTTTCTGGCAACTAAGCTGCACAGTAAAATAAAATAAACACATGCTGTAAGTTCTTAGTAGCTGCGAATACATATGTATTATGTACCTACAATGTACATATGTTTTTGAAAGGTTGGTTTTTATTTCTAAATATGTATAATAAATTTAATTGAAGCTTTGTCCTCGACTCAGTCAGCTGTTGACAGTAAAATGACGTAAAATCTCCGGAGAAATAATTTATCTGACAAATTAAATGTATTTTTTTTTTAGATTTAGTCTCGATTTTAAAAGACCAACTTCTTTTTAAAAACAGTATTGACGTTGACTTAATTGTGGATTTTTAACAAAAAAAATGGTTCTTAAGGTTACATCTTTTGATTGAAGTACTTTAGAGCTTTAAAGATTGCACTTTTTAAACAAGGATCTTTTTGTAGAAGTTTCGTTTTCGATGGAATTTTTTTTTCTTCAGAAAGCCAACATTTTCCATTTTGTTATTTTTTAACTTCCCATAGGGCGTTATTTTAATCTGTCCGATTTTTCAAATTTAAATTTTTGACAGATCAGGACGTTTTAAGGTGTATACAATCTAGATCAATAATTTCTAGAGAGACGTCTGTGTGTGCGTGTGTACACTGTACATACGTTCGTACGTTCGTTATACCCTTTTTCGTCTACGGTATCTCAAGAATGGGTTAAGATATTGACACCAATTAAATTTTGTTCGACAGGTTATAGCTTTCATAAAAATTGGTCAAGCTTTTTTTTCACTACCGCAACATACATACAACTATTTACATTTGGTACCATATTTTTACAAATCTCGAATTGATAGTGTTTTTACGAAATTTAAAAAATTAAACAAAAATTTACCAAAAAATGTCAAAATATGTCGAGAGTGGTCAATTATTTTAACTTCAAATTTATTTTATTTTTAACAAAAATACAATTGTTAATATATGCTTCAATTTTTTCAAAGATCAAATTTACAGTTTTCTTACGAAAAATGAAAAGCTTAAACCAAAATTTCAAAAGTTGTTTTTTGACACTTGAATACTTCGAGAGTGGTGAATCATTTTAACTTTATCATATCAAATGTTAACATATGGTACCTACATTTTTGGCAAAAATTAAATTGACAGTTTTTTTACAAGAAATAAAAAACTTAAACTAAAATTTACCAAAAAATGTCAAAAATTGTTTTTCTGCTCAAGTATCTTCAAAATAAGCAATTGACTTCAAATATGTATATAAATTACTTTGAACACAATACATTTGTCAAAAAAGGATAAAATGTTGACAAATATCAAATTGACATTTTTTTACAAAAAAAAATAAAAACTACAAAAAGTTCTACCAAAAAATTGGTTTAAATTTTTTTCCACTACAATATCTCGAGAAATTTCTTAAGCCTGTTAATTTTTTGTTAATAAAATTGATTTAAAGATTATACAGATTTTACAAAAATTAATAAAATCTGAAGACTGAAAGGAACACTTGATAAAATGATTACTATCCTTTAACTAGTGTGGGTCGCACCCAGCCTCATTTTTAAGTTATAGTAACCAAGAAATTCTTTAGAAATGTAGTTTTCCCCAAAGAAATCACCGTAAAACCTCCTAAGACAGACAAATAAAACATCCTTATTCTTAATATTAAATATTAATACTCTTTTAATAAATGAATTAATTTTAAATTTTGAAACGGCAACACTTTAATTAAAGATTTCGTTTTAAGATAAACAAAACATCCAGTATTATTTAACTAAATTCAAATCAAACAACCTCGCCAACAACTGTCTGTATTGCGTCTGTATATATAATTAAATACAATATGCGAAAATGATTAGAATTCCCTCACACACATTCAGTAAAAACAAAAAAAAAAAAAAATTTAGTTTTATTTTGAGCTCTACACAAAATAAGTGTATTTATTTATATAAATCAATCGAGAAGCAAAAAGTAAACTTAAATAAAAGTCTTAGTCGTGGTATGTGGTATGTGGTATGCCATACCCTACTACTCACACACAATAACATAATTTATCTTTATCTCAAAACGTATTTTGCTAAAATTTTCGACAACTGTATCTCTATCTATTATAGATACTGATACACGTATGTATGTATGTACATGAAGATCTACGAAATGCTCACACTTTTAATTTATATCTGATTCGTCTCTCTCGGTTTATAGGTGTTAGCTGTAGATTATATACAAAATGTATCTTATATTGTCTTGACATTAGTCAATGGCAAAATCAACATAAAAAAAAAAACAAAACAAAAAAATTAAATTAAATCTTTAAATTACGTAATATTATACGATTATATTTCTACAATCATAAAAATTTAGATATGTATCTGTTTATCAGTAATCACTAATTTACAAAGTTCGGCCAGAGGCAGATTAAGATGTTGTTCTTATGACTTTCTAATTGTTGATTAAATTAATTATTGCTCAAGTAAATTAACACAATGACCTTAAAATGAAGACAAATTTACTCTTTTTCTCACTTGGGGGTATGCAAGAGAGTCACACTAAATTTTAAATAGTTTAAGAGAACGCATAACGGTATAGCATTAACCAAATAATGTGTTTATGATTTAAACGTATTTGTCAAAAAGGTGTTCAAATGTTCACGTAATTTTAGTTCCTAAATCAACATTGTGCCTAATTAAAATTCTTGATTTTGTGCTCTGTGCTGATTTTAAAAGTCGGAATATATTATCAAATGCGAATGGAATAGTTTTTGGAACTGGGATAATAAAACAGAGTGTTTGTTTCAAAAGGAAGTGTAAAAGTTGTAAATCTGGAGAAAATTTGAAATTCTACTTTAAGAATTCAATTTTAACTGACGTTTATTTTGAATCTGTTAACTTCACAAATGCCAAAGTAAGTAACTGACATTTGCTGTCATTTGTAAAAATTATATTGGCCCCCCAAACGTGAAGTGTTTTCTTTCATTTTGGTTAAGATTCAATCGGAGTCCTTTCAGGATATGTGTCTACCACAACCACCATAATTTGCTCCACCATCACCGCGCACGTCTTCATGTGTCAAAATGTCAGATAAATATGTACGTTCAATTTATTACACAGTGTATAGTTAAGTCTTATTTAATTTAATTTCATTTTTTTGACAGCTATGGAAAAACTAGGTGCGCCATCTTATTTTAGTTTATGAAAGAAGGTAATCCATTGCATTGTTTCAAATATCGTCTGCGATAGGTTTTTCATAATCTTGAAAATCTTCAAATTAAAAGTCAATCCGAAAAACGTCTTTTCTTGGATTTTCTTTATAATTTTTGAAATATGTATCTGTCATATTTGACAGTTATAATTTTTTTTCTCTCCAACTAGCTTATACTGTGATTTTAAAAATTGATATTTAATATTTTCATAATTATTAATGCTTGACAAAATTCATTTTCTGTTTTCAATTTAATTAATTACAATGTTTAAAAAAAAAAATGTAAACAGGAAATACTTTCATGCATATTTGTAACAAAATGGCACATTCTTTTAAGCAATTGAGTGGTGGGAGGAACTTTATCAATTAAATAATTAATTTACAAAAAAAATACATGCATAAATGTATATACATAGAATGTATTTAATTTCAAAACAAAAACAAAATATTTAGCGGCGAGAGGAAAAATTACGTTTTAATGATTCTTGATGAACAAATTGATTGGCACTTAATCGAACCAAATATTGAATGCAATGACCGGCACCACTTATAAACACTTACATTGAAGTGGAAGTTGTCAAAGTATCTACTTCACATATTATTTAGTTGTTTTGTTGTTGTTGTTGTTATAGCAAATTGATATTACATTCATGCATAAAATTGATCCAATTAATTTACAGTGTGGAATATTATGTACGTGTAGGGGTTACTAGTTCATGACATTTTGCCAATTTATTGGTAAGAAGTGGAGGTTAAATCGAAATAAATAATTTTGCCATGACAAAATTCAATTTTTTTTTTATTTTTCATTGACTACGAATGGTTAAGATTCTCTATAACTTGGCATAAGATGACAGCTATTTTAATTCAACCTTTTTTAGTGTAGATATATTGTTTTGACAGTTCATGGAAACCATGTTCTTTTTTTCGAATTAAAGTCAAAGCCATCAGACGAGATCCATTACTAACCGCAGACATTAGCTTTTTGGTTTGAATCGGTTTCTCCTTCATTGGAAATGGCGCTAATTATTTATTAATTATATTATTGATTTTCTGTTGGCTCAAATCATTTGGTATGAATTTCAAACTCTTGGTTTTTATGCTTCACGGCTGATGTTTCTAGGAATATTCTAAAATAGTGATTCCTGGAACTGGCCAATAAAAAAATATACGATTTGATTAATAAGTTAAGGGTTTTTTCTCGTTTTCAGAAGTTATAAGATACAGAAAATAAGGGTTTGTAATAATTATGTTCTAGAAATGTTTTCGGACAATAAATTCCAGTCGAGAGGCCAAATTTTCGACCATTTTTTGCAGAAATTAGGGCCGTATGTCAGAAATAGCGTGCCCAATATTCTCTTTCAAAGCGACTTCACATAACCGCACGACTTGGAGCCCACGCAACAGGCCCACGACACGCCACATAATACGCTCACCAAAATTTTTCTTCGTGTAGCTTCTAGCGCCATCTTGTTGGAACCAAAGGTCGTCCACATCAATATCCTCCAATTTAATTTAAAAAAGTCATTAATCATGGCTCTATAGCGTTCCCCATTGGCTTTAACATTATTAACTTACCCATTCATCCGTAAATGAGCTTCATCGCTAAACATAATTTTCTTGTGAAAATCGGGATCGGTGGCCATCTCGTTTTCAGCCCATTTACCGAACGTGCGATGCGCTTACGGTCGTTCGGCTTCAATTCTTACACGAGTTAGATTTTGTAAGTCCACAAACTATAAGATCCTTCGGCAAAATCTTCCATAAAGTACAGCGGCATCTCTGAAGGTCCGCATTATCCACTAGAGTAAACGTGGTGCAAGAATTACCGACTCTGCTGAGCGATTTGTCGACCGAATATTGGACGCAACGTGCGATGAGTACAAAAGTTCTCTCAAAATTAACAACGGCTTTGTATGCCCTCTAAGCTTCAAATATTTGCAGGGAATTTAAGGACGTCGATTCTATGTATTTCACATGTAAAAACCATCAACAACTCGAACTTTCGATTTGTACAAAATTTAATAATCATTTTCAAGGTGCCTAAATTTTTTCCAAGAACTTAAATTGTTTTTTATCCTGAAATCAAGTTCATTTCAAATTATTAATTCTCTATTCTCCCGTGTCGTGTAATTTGGCATTTGAATTTGATTTTGATATTTGATATCTTGCATTTGACTCCTTCGTTTATAATCAAATTTAAAGAAATAAATATTTCTTCTGCTTAAAAGTTTAAAAATATAAGATCAAAAGTATCTACTAACAATTCAACTTAATATTGATAATAAGTACGTATACAGACATAAACATAAAATAAATAACTTTAAGCTTATAAAGTTAGATAATTGTTTTTTTTTGTATGCTTTTTTCGGTAATTTTATTTTCCCAAACAAAATTTATGTGTATGCACGCAAATAAACAGTTCAGTATCATATAACCACACATGAAATGCTCACAATAGATCTTAAGGTTACATCACACTTCAACTTATGTACATTGTACATGCTCAAATATCATATCCAATGTTCTGCCCTCATCACACAACTTCAAATACATAGGGTTTTCATTCATTTTAACATATTGTTGACCATTACCACAATTCGTATATAGCTCCCTATTTTACAATGGTCAAGTACAATACTGAACTACTGGACTACTGGTTGTGGTCAATAGAAACTTTGCATTGTATCAATTCAACCCTTTCTATATTTATGTATATGTAATGTATGTATTTGTATGAGTAATACACAAAACAAACTTCCCATCATCGTATCGGAGGGAATAATATAGATATTATTTTGCATGGTCTAGTTTTTAATGCCAGGTTTCATCTTCATAGAATATTCTGTTTTAAATGAACCGAAACTAAAAAGAAACTTTTGGAAGAAAAAGAATCCTTTTTATCAAATTAATTTGAGGTGAGTTTTTTCTAACAGAACCCAAAAGTTGAGGTTACATGATGTTGGTGAACTTTGCCTGATTATAAATTTCTAGATGATCTAACCAAATTTTGCAGCATTGTCATCATAAGTCTAATAGTCAATATTTTGTTAAACCACTGTTATTTTATATAAGCCGTGTTTTATTGGTAAGTGAATATGCTACCTAGTAAAATTTTACAAGCAAAACAACAACACCTCATTAGTGAACAAAGATAAGCTAGTAATCAGCAAAAGTATTTTAGTGAAGATAGAGTTTCGTCTAGTTAAATGTAGGAGGCAGTCAAGAGGTGCAAGAAATATATAAATGTTGACAAACATGACAAACTTTACCTGCATTACAAAGTGCAAGCGTTCCACAAATTCCAAACCAAACATTTTTTTGGTTGAAATTATCGAAACAAAATTATTTCGTTCGTAAATTTACTAAAATCAATTCTTCATAAAATTGGTAAGACTTATAGGATCAATTCCTATAAAATAAAATAACTTTCTTTAGGTTTGGTGTATTTAACCAAAACATAATATTATGGAAACATTATTGAAATATGCTTGTTTTCATTACAAAGATGACAAAGTAATATGAATATAGCACTGAGTAGAATAAGATGGTAATTACGACTCTGCAGGCAACTTAAAGTAACTTCTCGAAATTTGTACTTGGTATTTCTTCATAATTTCGTGTTGACTTTTGTCTTCTAATATCTTATTTATTAAATGAAAAGAATAAAAGAATGTTTACTATCCAAATAATGGTCTTTATAATAAATTGGATAATAAATTTAAAGGAAATAGTGAACCACGATTGTTCAATTTACTGGTCTTTAAAGTTGCCGGAAACTTAGTTGCATAGGAGTTGATCAGGTGGTTAACTTTAAGCTGCTGGGCGGTAAGTCTAACAACAAAATGAATATATTTTCAAAGTTTTACTGTAAATATAAGTAAGAAAAATTCTTAACCATCTCGATGTGCATTTACATGCAAACTTCAACTCAACTAGCATTTTCATGCATTTTGCATCTCGAACCAACAATTTACAAAAATTTAATTTAATAAAGCGTTTTATTGGTACTTGTAATACTATGTTAGGGATTGATTACCAAAAAAACAAGGCTATTCTTAAAAACAAAAAATTTAGCTAACAAACCATCCAGGTAGAATGCCAATGATTGACGCTTTTCGCCATTTTAATGTCCGTTGTAAAAATGTACGTACTTCAGATTTTTTCTTCAGTTCCCAAAAAAATCTTAACTCGAACTTAAAACGATTTTCATTCTCAGGAGAACTAGCAAAGCGGAGAACCGAACAAGTTGTACAAGATTTATTTATCCAGATCAGAAGCAGGAGGCGGCACAAAACCTGCGGCTGCAGATTATGGATGGTAAAACAAAGCACATGTTGGCTTCGACTGCGAGAAGAACAGCTGACAATCAAGGTATAGCGTAGCATAAATTTGAAGTAGTTCAATCCTACTAATTCCTTAAATCAATAGTAGCAGCCGATAACAAGGTCAACAGAGCTTACTCTGTAGTCTGTCAAAACTCTTTAGATCCAGAAACATTATAAATACCATAACTTCTAAGCTGTTGCTGTACAGGACTGTTGTTCTACCAGTTCTTAAGACAATCAAAGACGCGTTCGAAGTAGAAATTCTTAAGGAGAATTGTTGGCCCCGTATATGTGAGGAAGGGCTATTTCGGAAAAGTTACAGTCATGAACAGTATGCAATCTACCTCGAAGTAGATGTCGTGAAAGAAATTACCTTTAGTAGGCTGCTCACCTAGTTCGGATGAGCGAAGAGGAACCATCTCGAAAAGTCTTTTGTAGAACATTTTATGGTAGGAGACAGCAGTGGAGAGTGGTGTAGACAAGGGCGCCTGAAGCCCTTACGTCGGCTAAAGCGATCGGGATAAATGGAGAGACTTTTTGAATGAGGCCAGAACTGGATCCCGATTGTCGAGCCGATGACGATGATGATGAATTTTAGAATATTTTTTTGTCTAACAAACTATGTTTTTTCTTTTTGCAAATTGAAAGTTATTAACTAAATTTCCTATAGAATAACATTTAAAATATGACTTTAATCAAATAATTTTTTTAGTTCATTTTTAGTTGCTCACAACAACCACGGTGATTGTTTGTCTTGTGGTTTTATGACCCCTATTAGCTCTTTCGATCTTTAAAAAAAACATATTCAAACAAAATTCCTACCCTTATTATTGTGAAACTGAGCATTAGGATTTCAAATTTCTCTAGGGCTCAAAAGAAATTACAACATGAATATAAGATGAAAAAAAAATTCTCCACTAAACACAAAATACCACCACTTAAACCCTGTTAACAATAACCAACATGAAAACATGATTAAGTGATACAATATGCAGCAGAGTAACAGTATTTAAGTATATAGAAGTATCCCTAAATATAGCTGTATACTCATATCTATGTATGTAGTGAATATTTTTGGTTGGCTTTAGATTTCCGTTCGTTTTTTGGTATATTTTGAAATGCGTTATTCCATTAATTTATTTCTGAACTTTTCTATTGTGTATTATTCAATAAACGTTAGGCTTTTTGGCATAGTCAATATTGTATACTCGTGTTTGTAGACAAGGGAGGGTTCATAAATATTGATTTAGTATTTCATAATGCAAGAACCTACTTTAGCTTAATGGTTTAGAGACCTAGTGTCTCTGTTAAAATACATGCCAAAGTAAATTAATGTCAAAAACTAAAACTTTGACCAAAAACATATGTACGAGTATATGTATGTAATATAAGGGTCTATTGTATATACATATTTTGGATAACTACTTAATTACATAGTTGTCATTTTCCATTTAAAGATTAGGATAAACTATACGAGAGAAAAAGGAAAATTCATATTTATAATTCTTTTGTAAATTGTCATCTTTAAAGTAAAGTACATAAATGCAATCAAAGTCTGTCCATAATTTAGATAGCTTCAATCTGGTTCTGGTATCAATTATCCAATTAAATAAACCCGGATTGTTTATATTATACATTCTACAAGGGAAAACTGAGATACAAGAAATGTCAAATGCATATACTATAACATAATTTAGATGGGCATTCTTGTCCTGATGCACCTTAGATGAATGATTTTGTTCAATTATCATATAACTATAGAGCTCAAGAGTATTTTAATTAACTAATTGAATGAATATGACTTCTGACAGCACTGCAAAAGGTAAACATAGTAGACAAGGTTTTAACAGGAATGCGAGAGGCCATCACTTTAATAAAGAATGAATGACAATCAAAAATTATACAAGAAGGCAAGGAATCACGAAATTTATTATAATTACTCAAAAATCAACATAAAATTAATTTTTGATTGACAAATGATAAATAATATTAACAGTTTGTAGAACTTTAAAAGAAGAAAATCAAGATATTCATAAATGGCGCCCAATAGATATTATGAGAAAATGTTTGTATTCATTTAAATTTGTTTATAATCCCATTAATGAATTTAATTTTAAATTATCTCAATCTATTAACTGTGACGTCACAATCAGACCCGAAGACATTAATCTTACAATCTTTTACAAATAATGCATTATAAGTCTAAAATGTTTGCAATCCTTTAAATGTCAAATGATAGAAGTCTTTGAACTCCTAGTCAAAATACAGTTCAGGAATGATTTAGTGCCGGTGCAAACTTGCGTCATTTTGACGCTCGGTGACGTTGCGTCGCAAGACTCAATTGGCAGTTCACGTTTGGGTTGTAGCAATGGAGGTTTGTAAAAAGAAACGAGTAATTTTCGCGTACTTAGTACATAAAAAGTATGCTCTTAAAAAAAACGACGGTATTGGGTACATCCTTTTGTTGATCAACGTCTAACAAAAGGAATATTTTATACATCATTTAAAAATATAAGAGAAAATCCGGAAAAGTTTTTTAACTATTTTCGAATGAGTTTAAAATAATCCGCAAACAGTAATCCACGCCGTTGAATAACCTAAGTTGAAGCGACATTCAATATTTGTGGATACTTTTTTATTTCAATAATAAATAACTGAACATCGAATTCTTAAATGGTTTGGTTGATGATAATTTTTTTGATTAATTTGCGTCAAAATGACGCATGTGTGCACTGCTCAATAACAAACAATGTACTGAACGACGCAATTGCGTCTGCGGCAACGCATCGGTCACGTAGAAACCTGCGAGTGTTTTTACCCGCAAGAATGACGCACGTTGCCGCAGCGTCACCGCAAGTGTGTGTGCACCGCTCAATTTATTCATGAGTATTGTGTGACGCAAAAGCGTTACCGCAGCGTCATTAATGTTACTGACATAAACAAAGACATCCAAACAGCCTATTTAAGACAATTGATTGAACTTAACCAAGGGGCCCTTGCAGATAACCCTGCCAAAGGAGGAGTTAGTTTCAAAATAAACGTCCTTAAATAAGCCATCCCTGGAAAGAAAGCAGTGAAGTTAAAGTTGATAAAACAGCAAATTTTCTTTTGACTTTGAACTTGGTTAGGAATAATATTGACATCTCAATCAAAGCCATCTACACAATTCTGATAAAGTCAAAGTCAAAGATAAAGTTACTTTTACTCAAAAATAAATAAACACTGGTAACCCTAATTTAGGTCCTGCACAAAGTGACACTAACGGGAATGAACGGTAGATATTATTCTAACCGTAAAGTCTGTCATCTCAATGCTCAATGCTCTAGCTTAAAAAGGAAATCTTGAATTTTTCTCTTATTCTAGGCCACCCCCATTTGTCTTTTAACTTCGACTCAAACTGTATCAAGTTCACTTCAACTCAAACTCATTGAATAAAGTGGTTTCAAAACTGAACAAATATGCAGTGGTGTTTTGAATTTTTTAGTCCGATAGAAATGTCAAAACTGACATTTGATTCCATCAGAAGATTATTAATTTTATTCCAAAATTAAAGTGAATAAAGAACATCTAGTCACGTCTACGTTATTTTATGTAGCGTTTTCCCTAACTCCAACAATACATATACTCGAACATATTTTCATCCAACCATCAATAAACACGTACTTTTTAAGATACTTTTTAATATTTTAGTATTTTTTTTTTACATTAATGTTCATATAATCCGGAATAGCTTGGAAAAAAAATGAACCCATTAATGACCATGGAATGCGATTTTGTATTGCCTCCCTCAAAAACTCTGCATATAATATTTTTGCGATAATGTTTTAACACTTCAAAAGGAATAAAAGTTAAATCGCCATGACGTATTAATGGCCATCATCCCCATACATCTGTTATCTGTTATGTTATGCTGAAACAAGAGGGTTGTTCCGGCTGTCATAACCAAAAGTATAAAACACACACACTCAACAAACCCTTCTGACAGCTCCACAGTTCAAATCTCAATAAAATACATAGAAGCTACATAGATGATGAACGGAAGATATGACTGACTTTGCTTGCAACCGGATCGAATCCGGTAAACTATTTAGATAAAAGCTTTTTTCCCCTCGAAATCAAACCAACGCAACGCAACATCTATCTTGATATTGAAAATAGATACGGTTAAGTACGAGTATTTGCTCATTTTTTTTTTATTCATTCAAAGTACCTGGTCGTTATCTTTCTTTTGAAATAGCAATCGCAATACAAGTAGTTACCAGTTTGATATCTCTTTTGAAGCTGATTCGATAAGGTGTATTAAAAGTTGCAAACTAGTCGTCTTTTTTGAACTTGAAAAAATGTCGGTATATCGTTACGTTACCATAAATAGTTTTATTTGTATATGGTTTTACCTAATATTTTTATTGGTAATGTTCTTTCAGATTGAAAGTATCAATACTTTGATCCCTATCGATTTCTAAAGTGACGATAACTATATTTGATTCAAAATTGTTTTGACATGCTATCTAATATTTGGAAATAATTTCAAACTTCAATAATAAAAAAAAACTGTATGAGTAAGAATGAATGAATCGACATAAATACTTAGAACGTAATAAAGTTGTATGATGTATGAGTATGTGCCTATCAAACATATTTCCACCATCGCATCGAGTAAATAATAATTAAGTTATCAACCTATAATCACATTATGACATTTCAAGTGAGTCGATTTTATCAGGTAATAATCGGTCTAGGTTTTGATTGAAATACTCACATACTCATTTTGGTATCTGAATTATCCCATGAATGTACTTTAAAAAAATTCAAAATATATATTATTTTATAAATGTTACATGTTTGGGGAATTACTCGTAAATCAAAGAAATCTTTTTATAAGCCAGAATTAATAGGTTAGAAAAATTTATATGAATGTATACGATTACTCGTTATTATAAATATAAAATTCTGATTAACTGTAAAATCATAAACTAAATATTATACATAAAAATATAAGACATCAATTAAAGTATTGTAAACCGTATGTACATTGTACATATGTATAACTTGTTTTGATTAAATATAAGTATGATTCGGATTAATAGATTTAACAAGCTTTATAGATAAAATTAATTTGAATTAATTGCTTTTAAGCGAATGGGATTTTCACGAGTAAACTTGTTTACCCGTAGTATATGCATCTGACAGACAGTGGTGTTGATATCACGTTTTAAGTTCTTAATTATATATTTACTATGAATTTTTCATCTATGATTATAACCTAAACAACATGGCAAGTTTTATTCATATACAAATTACCATTTAAGACAACAAAACAGAATATTCTCAAGTAGGTATAATAATTTATTCACAGCGGATTTTTGTTGTTATTGTTTTAAAATAATAACAACGTAGTAAGACCTACGCCCTATTTAAGTAAAGCTTATCCAACATCAAGTATTGTTTTTCCACTACAAAACCTACTTTGTTTAACTATTTTAGCATCTGAAGGCTCTGGTAGTTACTTAACTGACATACAGCTATCAAAACTTTCATTAAGTTTTACCAAAATTATTTAAAAACAAAACAACTGCCAAAATTTTGACAACTCCGGTTGCTGAAATAATATTACCGGTTTGTACTATAAAAACGAATTGACATTCAAAATGGATACGATATTAAAGATATACGATGGAATTGCAGTACCGTTCTTTAAAAAAATAGTTCTATGGCTTCAACTTTGATCCAAATGAGATTCTATGCTCAAAGGCCACTCAAAAACACAACCACAAATATCTAATGACAAAAACCACTTTCTTCTTCATCATTAAAATGTCAAGTTTGATTAAGACCTAAAAATTAGCTTCTACACGAACACACACAAAAGACTTGAGGTGTTGAACATTTCGAATAACGACTCGGACCCTCAAGGTAAAATTATACTAATAAGAAAGTATGTACGTGCGACCAGTTCATGCGTTTTATTCATTTAATTTTTTTTCTTTTTTCAAAACGAAAAAAGAAGTCAAATACCAAATGTCAATAGAGCACTCCAGCCCCTGCTGTTTGAGCCTGTTGGGCTGGTATTGGGGGGTGTACGTAGAAAGCAGGAAGCAGGAAGCATAATTTAATTATGCCTCCCACCGCACCGTAGGGCAAACACACAAAGCAAAACCAAACCCCATGAAAGGTGTAAGTTTAATCCGAAAACAAACTCACTGGCAAATGTACATCTGATCCCAGTTAGTGTATTTTTTGTGCAAACAATTCGATTAGCTGAATTTATCCAAAAGTGTTGATAATCATGGCACACGTAGTTATTCTTGTTTGTATCAATTTGTCAGCACCAGTGTGCCTCATTCACCGTTGTCGTCGTCGTTGTTGGCACTCGTTCGTCGTCGCATTCCTAGCCCGTGGGATGCTCTGACTCTAACTGTGACTGTGACTGTCTGGAAAAATTATTCCTCCCTCACATTAACTCTCTAGAATCCTACATTGAATATTCGTATACACTTCATTATGGATGCGATTTACACGGCAAGACAAAACAAAAAAAAACACACAACTGACATAGAGACACACGAATGATGAAGAGCCGAAGTAAATAAAACAAAAGCAAAATATTTTGAACCCAGAATGTCAAATAGAATTTCGGAAGAACAAACACCCGAGAGACAGCGGGAAAATTCCCACAAATGCACTACGAAATTCATCGAGTGCTATGTTATGGAAAGGGATGACACAGCGTCGTCGTCGTCGTTGGTCCTGGATTGAGACGGGAAGGGAAAGGGACGGGACGGCAGTATTGGCGGTATTAGAGTGCTCATCGTCATCGTCGTCGTCGTTGTCGTCGAAAATAATTGAGAGTGTAGTGATGGGATAGCACATAGCAAGCAGAAGCTTACTATAGTCACTAAAGAGAGTGCTGACGGAAGTACCCTTAAAAAGCCATGCCAAATGCTCGTTCAGCCTTTGAAGTTCCCCGAAGAATTATTCAACCAACCAACACCCGGAGTGTATTACGAGAATATGCATTGTTTTGCTATTCGAATCAGAATAGCAATAAATTATGGCAAAAGGTTTTTTTTGGCAATGAGGGCTGTAGTGTAGTTCTAAGTGAAGTAAACAGAGGGCAGTACAGTATAAGAGTATCTATCGAATATTGGATTGGTTTAGTTGTTTTGGTAAACATTTGAAAACCTTGGAGGATTCTAATTGAATTATCCTATGGAGATTAAGCTTTGTGAATTGATAATGGGAAGAGGGAAATATAAGTCGACGAAGGAATTATGTTGCTCACTCTTTGGTGAGAATTGAATATTATTTTCATTCTATGAACTTGTATCCTACAGGGATTTATGTCACAACGTCCAGCTTTTAGAAGCTACACAATATCTGTGCTTTTTATTTGGTCATTAGTGGCCACGGCAGGAGTCTTAGAAACGGTAGTTGGGCTGACTATATCCGACTAATACAAGGTGTACAGATCTTTTAAAAAAGCCATTAGATTTTGAAACACATAGACATAAAATTAATTTAAGAAGCTAAGGCTATCAGATGATACAGTACAAGATAGATCGATCATTTAGATCGAACACCAGGAAATTGGGTTCCAAGGCTATTTTCAACTTGACAACCTTAAGCTTAAAATTTTTACCAAGCTGTCAGTTTTAGAACATTCAGTAAAATTTTAATAACAAAAGAAGAAATTTTAGAATAAATAATTTAAATTTATACCATAATTTCCAGATTCAACAAATAAATCTTTAGTCATGAAGGTTATATTTGGATTAAGGGCTTGTTCATGAAAGGCATTTCCGTGCTTATAATATAAATAAATGTTTCCTAGCAAGATCGTCTTATTTAACTCCTATAAAATACATATTGACATACATACAAACGTTAAATGATTTGTCTTCTATAGCATCAAGCTTACGGAGTAACTGATAACGTCTATATTTTGTATGCTATCAAAAATTGGTTCAATGAATCGACCAATGTTAATTTTCATATTGGAAAGTGATGAACAAGTTAGGAATGAGAATATACACCATTTAACGATTCCCTTAACCCTGCAGTCGTCGCGCACCAAAAAGTTACACCAGTCGTCGCGTGGATTACATATGTAATCCATTCAAAAATTTAAAAAATAAATAGGATGGCTTAATATTTTTAAATTTAGTTTGCTTCAAAATTTAATTATATATTACTTAAAGTAAACAAAATAATTTTTTTTTGTAAATGCAACAAAACAAAAATAATAAATATAAAAATTAAAAACTTGGGCGTTTTTCATGGAAAAAAAGGGTCTTCAGTTTAAAATTCTGTAAAATTCAAATAAACTTTAAATTTCTTGAATAGCAATAAATTATGGCAAAAGGTTTTTTTTGGCAATGAGGGCTGTAGTGTAGTTCTAAGTGAAGTAAACAGAGGGCAGTACAGTATAAGAGTATCTATCGAATATTGGATTGGTTTAGTTGTTTTGGTAAACATTTGAAAACCTTGGAGGATTCTAATTGAATTATCCTATGGAGATTAAGCTTTGTGAATTGATAATGGGAAGAGGGAAATATAAGTCGACGAAGGAATTATGTTGCTCACTCTTTGGTGAGAATTGAATATTATTTTCATTCTATGAACTTGTATCCTACAGGGATTTATGTCACAACGTCCAGCTTTTAGAAGCTACACAATATCTGTGCTTTTTATTTGGTCATTAGTGGCCACGGCAGGAGTCTTAGAAACGGTAGTTGGGCTGACTATATCCGACTAATACAAGGTGTACAGATCTTTTAAAAAAGCCATTAGATTTTGAAACACATAGACATAAAATTAATTTAAGAAGCTAAGGCTATCAGATGATACAGTACAAGATAGATCGATCATTTAGATCGAACACCAGGAAATTGGGTTCCAAGGCTATTTTCAACTTGACAACCTTAAGCTTAAAATTTTTACCAAGCTGTCAGTTTTAGAACATTCAGTAAAATTTTAATAACAAAAGAAGAAATTTTAGAATAAATAATTTAAATTTATACCATAATTTCCAGATTCAACAAATAAATCTTTAGTCATGAAGGTTATATTTGGATTAAGGGCTTGTTCATGAAAGGCATTTCCGTGCTTATAATATAAATAAATGTTTCCTAGCAAGATCGTCTTATTTAACTCCTATAAAATACATATTGACATACATACAAACGTTAAATGATTTGTCTTCTATAGCATCAAGCTTACGGAGTAACTGATAACGTCTATATTTTGTATGCTATCAAAAATTGGTTCAATGAATCGACCAATGTTAATTTTCATATTGGAAAGTGATGAACAAGTTAGGAATGAGAATATACACCATTTAACGATTCCCTTAACCCTGCAGTCGTCGCGCACCAAAAAGTTACACCAGTCGTCGCGTGGATTACATATGTAATCCATTCAAAAATTTAAAAAATAAATAGGATGGCTTAATATTTTTAAATTTAGTTTGCTTCAAAATTTAATTATATATTACTTAAAGTAAACAAAATAATTTTTTTTTGTAAATGCAACAAAACAAAAATAATAAATATAAAAATTAAAAACTTGGGCGTTTTTCATGGAAAAAAAGGGTCTTCAGTTTAAAATTCTGTAAAATTCAAATAAACTTTAAATTTCTTGGCTAATTATTGATTTCTATGAATGATAAACTTATTATTAACAAATGTATCTGGACTAGTCATAAAAAACAAATTTTTGACATTTTCCATATGATCGGCCAGTGCAAAAAATACTTGCACCCAGTCGTCGCGCGGATTACAATAGTAATCCCCGCAACTTCACAAAGCTCTCGTGACCCAACCACCCACGACCCGGACTTGCGATTCACTGAGCGCACGTACCAACTATTTAACTGTAAGTACTAAAAGAGACGAAGAATCTCCACTACTAGTTTTTCGGGAATACTTAATTTTGCATTAGTGGATTACAATAGTAATCCGCGCGACGACTGCAGGGTTAATCTGACAGGTAATTCAATATCAACTTTTGAATATTTTTTTCCAGAATGATGAATGTTTTGCCAAAGTTGAACTGGGAAGTTAATAATCAATCATCCGATCTTATGACTCAATTCCCGATGGCCAAATTCCCAACAATTATTTTTTATATTTTTTGCATTAAAAAGTTAACTTTTTGACACTTAAACTTTTACAAAATCGTTACATTTGTAAACCGGTTTCTATATATTAAAAAAACACCTAAAAAGTTAACCTACCTAACAAACAAACGTCAACAAATTTTAGGATGAGTTTTAATAGTTGGTCTTGAGTTGGGCGCCAATTGAGCGTATAATATCTGTGGCTTAATAATTGTTTCCAAATCACTTTTAATATTAAAAAGTCTTTCCATTTTAAATCTTTTAAAACACCCTTAATTGTGCGAATATTTATGACATATATTTCCGAAGCAAATGCTAATAGATAGAACTCCCACAATTTTTCACACAGAACTCATTCCTGTACATGAACTTTAAGGCCATGCCACAAGTAAAAAATCAACCCCATGAAATATGCACACTCGCTTAAATTAAGTACATAACACCCGGCGTAAACAAAATTAATTGCCCTTGGCTGACAGTAAAAGGTTGGGTAAGGTCTCAAGTTAGGCTGTCTTAAATTAAAACACCGCTATATTATATACTATACGTATACATATAATTCACATAAAATGGAACCAGTTCAACTGCTGTCGATCTTACATAAACTTGTTTTTGAGTTATTACTTTTTTGAGATCCAGTTTTTTGTTTATTCTTTTAAGCTTAAATCGCACACACAAAAAAACTAGCGAAATTAAAAACCTTAAGATTTTATGTAGGCCCGTATACATAGGTAAGAGGTAAATGTATAAAAGTAGGTATAGGTACTCACCAATTCCTAAAGCGGTGTCATCTTTTCCGGATATATTCAAGAATTTTATTTCAAGAAATCCTTTACCAACACTATTATACGGTATAGCACTATCCGATGTTATTATAGACGTTTTTGGTAACCCTGCTACCTGTCTGTTATGGTGGGTTGCCGCCGGCGGTGTATCTGTTGTTGTTGCATTCCGAAAAGCCGTTAATTTCTCCATCAAGGCCGAAAAATTAACATTACTAACTATAGACTGCGGTGTCGCACCGGCAGTTGTTGTTGTCGGAGCAGACGTGGACGGTGAATCTGCTGTACATAGCTTACTGATGCTTAGGATAAAGGTGATGTAAAGGAAATTTGAGGAGGTAAAACTAAAGCTTATTATCTGCTGCACTTTACTTTGGTAATTAATACTACTGCTAAAGAATTTACTGACTTTTGGTGGCTCCGATGTAAGGGTTGCCATTCTTTTAAATAGACTTTAATTATTGTTATGAAAGATAAATTATTATTATTCTTTCGAATAGGTGTACCAACTTAAACCAAACAAACACTGCAAACAATTTTTGTATATTTATGTATTTCTTTTTTAATTTCCCGCGACGACACTTGAGGAATTCCCTCGAATATTAGGTTCACTCAAAATAAACACACAGGTGAGTGGTGGGTCTGCGTTACAATAAAGACAACGACGACGACAACGAACAAGGGGAAAAGAAAGATATAATATCCACGATTCACGATAAAACATCCGATCCACTGCAGCCAATAAGAATACGAACACGTGCTTGTTGTGTTACCACTTTGACTTAAATCGTTATGTATGAAGTGAGAAATACCGAAACTCACCAAAAGAGAGGGAGAGAGTGTGCGCGAAGTTTATATTTTTTGTGTTATTTAGTTGACTAAGCTATTTTGACATCGAGTTCGACTTCGAGTCGAGGCAAAAATATTTACCAAAACCGCACAAACACTCTTAAAAACTCTCGAAAGTTCTCTTTTTCGTTCAAACACTACTACGCTACGATCACTTTGGTGAAATTTCTCTTTGAAATTCCTTGCCCCGAGTTTCGATTCCGACCAAATATGAAAAAATTCAGACACGAAAAAAACACGATGACGAAGAGGGAACAAATTGCTTACGAACACAACACCTAATTGCTTACTATATGCGTAATCTTAAATATCTAAAAAAAAGCGGTTGAAATACCGCTAATTATATCACAATTAATCACAAAAATACCGATGATAACGCGCCGCTCATTCAACACAAACGCCGAAATTCCAAACTTTGCTATAACTCGATTGACTGGATCCAAGAGAAAAAAAAAAAACTTCTAACTTCAAATTATTGTTATATTTTCTACTAAACGGTTAAAAGACGTACTGAGAATATTAATAAATTATTATTCTTTTTATTTACAATCAAGAATTTTGTAACAGTGGCCGTAAGAAAGGTAGTTGTCGTAAATTCAGCACAAACAATATAAGAAACCGTCCAACTCCCTCAACGTTCGTTTCGTATTTGAGGCGACGACTACACCGCAGCAGCTCTGTTGATATTTGCACACACTACGTATGTACGTACCCGTACCTATATGCGGTGCGATGATGACGACTCTACGACGACGACGACGACGACGGCTACGGCTACAGCGGCGCGGCGAGGCAGTGGACGGGTGGTAGTAAGCCAAAAGCCGAAGTATTCGGTGGAACGGGGAGTTGGACAAACGACAAAATTCTGTTTTGTTATGCTGGTGTGTTTTTTTTTTTTCTTTTTTTGCTTTGTTGTTGTTTGTGATATTATCTTGGCATTTCTTTCTTCCACCCGATTTCGTCGCATCAACAAACCAAGTCCATGAAACGAAATAAAATCGAGTGTCTGCCTGTGGGCCCTGCCTAATGTTGAGTTAATGCGGTGAAGCCAATGGTGGCGGTGTGTCGATGTCGGTGTCGGTGTGTGGTGAAAAGATATTGTAATTGTAATATTACTATATATCTAGGTAACTAACTACACCAATTGAACACCGACCAAAGCGTCGGATGACACTAGAAAACTGTCATGTACGTCAGATTAGAGTCGGACTTTATTTATGGATGATAATAATTACCTTTTGAATGAAGCATGACAGCAAAAACAACAACAACAACAGCAGCATTTTCATGAATGAGATTTGTATTTGATGTTGGTCAGTTCTCACCTCACTTTTCATCATCATCAACATCATCGTCATTGTAGGGTTATTTTAGTTGGTATGGAAGGTGTGTAGACTGCAGACAGGTAGAACGTACGTAAAACTGGGTAGGTCTGAGCCGACAATTTCAGAGGCAGTTTAATAGGTATCTACTCAACTCTACTGAGGTAGATGTTCCTCTCTCGTTTAAGAGAATTGACAATCGCCCCATTCCCACCTGTTAAACTGTTCCGTTGATAGTTGAGACCAATACATAAGCATAAGAGAGATAAATGGCAATGGCAAACTAGGGCTAGCTAGTAATAAAAAGCATGAAGTAAGGAAATTGCTAAAAAAAAAAAAAACAATACCTGCTTATGGCTCTTAAGGCTCCAATACACGTCTCACGTCTGCCTCTCAATGAATGCATAAATGTTTATTTAAAAATGACAACTACAGCATTTATGACAGTTTGTAAAGTAACAGAGACAGTAAAAGCTGTATTTATCAGAAAATCTTAAAAAGTTGGTTGTACCCGTGGGGTGAGTGCGTAGGGCTGTCATGCCAAATGTCTGGGTTCAATCACTGAATGTGACATCTGCGAGGAGCTGACAAATCCTCCAAGAGTAATAACTCTTGTCACAAAAACTGCTTTCTCAAAAATGTTGCCGTTCGGATTCGGCATAAAAACTGTAGGTCCCCAACATCACTGACATTGCTCTCATTAAGGAATGGTTGAGAGTTGTAAGTCACTAGGCCCTAGTTTTCTGCAAACTATAGCGCAACCTAATTTAATTTATTTTACTATATTAAAAAGTTTCTTAACGAATGTCAAAATATATGTACGTCACTTATCACCTTTACCTTCAAAGGGCTTCAATTTATTGTAATCGGTCCGATTTGTCAAATTGAAATTTTTGACAAATCTAGACTTTAAGGTTCCTAGAATCTTAGCGTCGGTGCACACTTGCGTCATTTTGACACATGCGGGTTTTTCTCGCAAGATTCAATTGGCAGTTCGCGTTTGGGTTGTAGCAATGGAGGTTTATAAAAAGAAACGAGTAATTTTCGCGTAGGTACTTAGTACATACAAAATATGCTTTTAAAAAGAAACGACGGTATTGGGGCAATCCTTTTGTTGATCAACGTCTAAAAAAAGGAATATTTTATACATCATTTAAAAATATAAAAGAAAATCCGGAAAAGTTTTTTAACTATTTTCGAATGAGTGTAAAATAAAAATAAAATTTTTTGCCGGTTATGGTATTCCTCAGAAGCGACATTCCATTTTTGGTTGATGATAATTTTTTTGATTAATTTGCATCAAAATGACACATGTGTGCACTGCTCAATAACAAACAATGTACTGAATGACGCAATTGCGTCTGCGGCAACGCAGCGATCACGCAGAAACCTGCGAGTGTTTTTACCCGCAAGAATGACGCGCGTTGCCGCAGCGTCACCGCAAGTGTGAGTGCACCGCTCAATTTATTTATGAGTACTTTATGACGCAAAAGCGTCACCACGCGTGAAAATGACTCAAGTGTGCACTGGTGCTTAATCCGTCAATTAAAGAGAGATGTCTGTGTGTACATACGTTGGTATACGTTTGTACGTTCGAGATATCCTTTTTCGTCAACCGTTTCTCAAGAACGAGTAGAGACATCGACTTCAAAAAAATTTTGATCGACGTGTTATACCTTCAAAAGATGCAGGAAGGATCTTCATACAAAATTGTGGAGCGGTTTTTGCACTATAGCAGCTTGAAAAAAGTTAAAATTTTGGTTGGTCGCCAAATATCTCAAGAACGGGTAATGCTTTTAACTTTAAATAAATTGTATTGTATATATTGTAGTGTGATACAGATTTGATATAAATTTGGAAACATTTCAACGTAGGTACCTTTATTTTTTTTAAATTTAAATAGGTACTAAAAAAATGGCACCCCAATACACAATGAAGGGAAAATGTTATTATCTTCAAAACAATGTTCTGCTATGTGAAATGAAGTTTTTGACATTTGGTGAAATTATGGACAAAATGATAAATTGGTAAAAAATGTTTTTTGACTCGAATCTCGAGATCAGGCAACGACATTGACCTCATATTTATTTTATTTTATACATAATACATACAACCATTAACATAAATGATACAGTTACGACAAATATTGAATGGACAGATTTTTTACGAAAAATAAAAAAAAAAAAAACTCAAATGTACAGAAAAGTGTTTTTCGACTCAAGTATCTTCACAACAATCAATGATATTGACTTCAAATATATTTTATTTTCAACATAATGCATTTGTCAATACCTAAATGATAAAATATTGACAAATATCAAATTGAGAAATTTCTTAAGCCTGATCATTTTTATGTTAGTAAAATTGTTATCAATCAACTCAAAAGTAAATCGATTAATATCAGGAATAACAAGTTTGAAAAGTACTTGAATAGATCAATGAGTGACATCAAAATTTTTAACCTTACACTGCCAATCACTAGGATGAGGCCACATATTTTTTAATCGATTTTCGTTCTTTATACCTGCTGGAAATTTCGTACCCATAAAAATTTACTATATTTGAGTAGGTAGATATTTTCTTTAAAAAAAGTAATAAAATTAAGGGGTTAAATAGAAAAAACTGTTCCCTACATTAATTAAAGAGCTACTTAAAAACAGTATGAAAAAGTGCGTCACTTGGATGAGGCCACATGAAAAATCTTATAAAATATCAAAAAAATGAAAGAAATGTTTACAGTTTTTGGTTTTCAAACATTTATTTATTAAGTTTTTCTCAATTAATAATGAGTATGCCCCCCATTTTTCGATATGACCTCTATTAGACGGTTTGGAATGGAATCATAAAGTTTTTTTAAATAGTCAAGTGAAATCTGGTCCCAGGCATCACGGAAAGCTTCAATTAAGGAGTCCTTGTCTTCATATTGTCTACCGCCTTCATAAACTTTTCGAGATAGCCATGCCCATACGTTTTCGATTATGTTCAAGTCCGGTGAATAGGGTGGCCATGGCAAAAGCTCTACGTTTTCTGATAAAATCCAGCTTTTGACAACCCTGGAAGTGTGGATGGGGGCATTGTCTTGTTGGAAAATCCAAGGCAGAGGTCCAAAACTATTTTTCATCTTCGGAAATGACCGTTCCAACAAGCATTTGTAGCTGTTTCCGTTCATTGTTGTAGAAAGAAACTCCAACTCGATTTTGCCATACTAGGAGATAGCTCCCCACACCATTACACCTGATGTACGGCTGTGATGTCTTCCTAAAATTAGTTCCTCTTTTCTTAAATCATGGAAATAAAAGTTGTAACCATCGGGGTCGTCAAGGTTAAACTTTTTTTCATCCGAAAGGCAACGCGTTTCCATTGACTGCTCCAAGAGGCATGTTCTGTTGCAAAGTTCATTCGCAGCTCCTTGTGTACTTGCTTTAGAACAGGTTTCTTTTTGAGTTTTCTTCTCTGGATAGTACCATCTTTTCTTATTATCCTTCGGACTGTCGAAATACTGGCTGATACTCCGCTTTTAGACCTTATTTTAGTAGCGGATTGAGTAGAATTTGAAGCAATACGTAAAATTAACCGCTTTTCTCGGGATGTTGTTGCTTGGGCTGTGCGTTCTTTTTGGTTTTTCCATAGTTTTGAGGATCAGCAAGATAGTTGTTTACAACTGTCTTACTTCTGTTCAGCTTCCTTGCTAATTCTCGGCTTGAGAGTCACATTTCCTTGAAAGCATCGATTTGTCCTCTTTCTGCGACTGTCAACGTCTTTCCGGAACCCATTTGTAATTGAAATTTAATAGAAAGAGTTATTTGTAAAACGTTCTTAAATATTGCAACCAAAATTTTCAAACAAATTGCTGATGTGAACTTCTACAACGAAATATTCGCAATGGCCTCATCCTAGTGACGCACTTTTTTATATTCTTTTTAGGTAGCTCATTCATTAATGTAGGGAAATTCCAACGGTCTTTTCTAATTAACCCTATAATTGTATCACTTTGTTTTAAGAAAATATGTACCTACTCTCATGTAGTAAAATTTTCCGGGTTAAACAAATTCCAACAGGTATCGGACCGAAAATCGGTTGAAAAATATGTGGCCTCATCCTAGTGATTGGCAGTGTATGTCAGAAGCTAAGTGACGTTTAACAATTATATTGTTGCTTATGAATTGCTTAAAAACTATTGAAAATACCTTACTCCAATACAATACTATTGTTTTTTTCGTGGTAATGAATAAATAATGCATCATCTCTAATCTACTAGTCTTTCCTGGTGACTGCATTAATTAAGTTCTTTGTAAAAATGGTTTAATAATAAAATTTGCATAGAATTTGTCAGCATTAAAATTATACTGAAGTAAATTATATTCTGCGGAAATTACGTTACACAGAAAGTTGTAAACACCATTAAATATGAATATGCTTGAAGCTACACACGAGTATGTAGTATTGAAAATGAAATGATTCAAACAACATGGTTAATTGATAATTACATATTTTGTTATATGAATTTTAAAGTGTATTAATGTTTTTCACTGAATTTTACATTACACATTTGTTTTGCATGAATTCCACTAGCTAGACGATTAAGACTGACTTTTCGTGAACAATTTAAATATGTCCACGCCTACAGATGTTTGTCATAAATTCAAAATAACACTTAACGCAAAATCGCAAATGAGGAAGTTGTTTTATATGAATTACATATTAAATATCTGATCCAAAATAAAATGTTTATTTACAATCGTAATTGACTATGACAAAGTCCCAAGTGTAAACTTTAAATTGCGAACTGTGGAATGAGAAATATACTTGCGAAGAAAAAAAAATGCAAAGTCTTGAATGCGAAGTGTGATAAGTGAAATTCGAAGTTTGAAGTTTCAAGTGTAAGGTACACAGTGCAAAGCTTGAATTTCGAAAGACGATGTCAGAAATTTTTAGCATAAAATGTTATGTGCAAAGAAAGAAAAGCCTTATGTGAAGAATAAAGCTAAATGTAAAATGTGAAGTATGCCAAGTGCTAAGCAAAATATACGAAGTTAGAACTTTAAAGTGTGAAGTGTTATGTACAAAGTATGAAATGCGAAGTGAAAAGTGAAGTAATAAGTTAAAACTATGAAGTTTGAATAACAATGAGCGAAGTATGAAGTGTTAAATTCAAAGTGAAAAAACTAAATTGTGGAATATGAAGTTATAACTATTGCTAAGTATGAAATGCGAAGTGAAAAATGAAGTTCTAATTATGAAATCTAATCTATAAAGTGCGACATGCGAAAGTTAGATGTGGTTTGCTAAATTCAAAGTGCAGATTTTAAAGTTCATATATTTAAAAAACTATAAAATGCGATTTAAGGAGTGAAAAATGCATAACTGAAGAACGAAGTCAGGAGTCTAAAATGTGAAAGAATCACGATATGTGAAGTATGAAGCGTTATAAAATGCAAAGTTCACAGAGCAAACTACGGAATGCAAAGTTGAAAACTTAAAGTGCGAAGATTGAATGAAATATGAAGTTATAATGCGATGTAGAGTGTAAATCCTGGAATGTGAAATATGAAGTCCGAAGTTAAAATTTTGAAGTGTGAAATTCGTTGAACAAATTTTAAAATACGAGTCTGAAGATCAACTCACACTAATCAGTTTAAACTGTGAAGAAGAAGGAAATGGGAGTTAGAATTATACGAAAGGGCGGATTTTGATGTGTGAAGATTAAAATTTAGATAAACAAAAGGAGCTATTTATATTATTACATTTGTTTAATACTTTTGAATTGTTGCAACGTTTATTCTACGTATAGTGTATCTCCATATAAGAATATAAAAACACCGGAGACTGTTTAAACAAATCTTCTCCTTACTCTCATCAAAATTAGGTTCTTTATCCTTTCCTTTAAGCATCATAATCATTATCATGATGGTTGACATACAAAGAAGTCAACATACATACAGCCATGCAAAAATATAAAAAAAAAACAAGAAAGCAAAGAACCAAATGTGGAAGCTGCACTGCGTCCTCGGCATCAGATAGGAAATTCAAAATGTTCATCCCCAAGTTGTTGGCTGGCTTTGTTTACTTTGTCGTCAGCATCAATTTTGTCGCCCGTCCGTCAGTGCTTACCAGTATTTATCGTTGTTGACATAATCAAAACCGAAATGTGGTAAATCGTGTAACTACCTATGGATATGTTTTTTCTTATTTCTCTTCTAGGACCCATTCTTTTTCAATTTGATGTTAAAGTTTCCTTCCTACTAAGAGAAGTTTTTTTTTAATACTTTTTATTAGATATTTCAAATTATAAATTAGTATGTTCATAATGTAGAAAAAATTTGAAAGGCAAAAATTATTTTTACTCTAAAAAAGTACCTGGTGAATGTCAATTTAACGAAACAACATTCAGTGATCGAACATTTAGTTAGTGATAGATTTGATTTAACTATTTTTTTTTTTTTGTATTTTTGTAGCTTCGTTAACTTGATATCAAACCAGCGAAGTAGTCTCAGAAATTCTGTAAAAACTTCCTATATTGAATAATAACGTTAATTTAACAATTGTCCGTTAATTTGTCGCGTGCGTCGATTTCGAATTCATCGTTCAGTTTTCTCTATTTTTTTCTTTTTCTTGGTGCTTTGTCAACTTCGAGTTCAATTGAATTGAAAGATCTTTTCTTGAAATCCTTTCTGACTTATAATTTGCTATTAATTAGTAGTGAATTAGTTCTGACAATTTCGTGCAGTGTTTTATATGTATGTATATTCAATATATTTTTCTATAAGCTTAACAGCCTAACAAAGCCACTTTTAGAAAATCAGTTACCATTTTTAAACTTTGTAATGGTTTGAAATTCGTCGTTTATAATTATCAGTTAATTTGTTCTTTCAGTTTTTTTACGTTCACAAAGGAAACTGTTTTAATTTGTTTTAAAATTTTGGTTGATAAAAGACAATTGTAAACAGTGTTAAACATCATTACCACATACGTATATAAAATTTGTCCTTAAAACATCATTGTCCCACAATTCTGCACAAACAAAAAAATATCTGAGTCCGTTGCCATTAAATTAACTTAAATAATTCTTATTTGCATTTTTTGGCAATAAATTGATGTGGTCGAATTTTAACCATATTCAACTGGGCGAGCCTATAGTTTTATTTTAAATTCAAATTGAAATAAAAAAAATAAAATCAAATCCTTTTCAAACCTACTCTTCAAAATAATGAAATGACTTTACAATTTACATCCCCTTTACATACTTTGCACTCTATAGTATTTTATTTTGTATGTATACGTATAGACCTAAACCATGTCCTTAGGAATGTCCTGTCTGAAGAGAAAATTGATAAATGAATTTCCAATGATTAATAGCGGTTTCATATTGAGTTGAGTTTATTTTGCTATCTGTTTTTTTTTTTTTTTTTGTTTTTTATTGGTTATTTCAACAACTGACAATTATTATAACTATTGGGATATAGAGTACCCCGTAGGAGTAAGGGAGTATTTGGGTGAATTCTGGATTGTGTTGAAGGGCAGTTTTGTTTTATTGTTTATACTTGTCTAGTTGATTAGGTGTCTGAGGGTTTGGTGTTGACGTTTGATGTCATTAATAATAATTCATCCACACAGAGTAGTTCTGGATTTATTTAGAGTAGTCCAAAAAGAGATTTATCTATATCCCCTTTTAAAGCAAAAGATTGTTATTTAATTTTTAAAAATTTAAGTTTAGTGACAAGGAGTATTGCTTAACAATTTAATCTACTGTCTTTTAAATGTTCTATTATTGACAAAATAGCATACCAATAACGTCTAAATATTTTTGATACATTCGAAAAAAAATTAAAATTACAGATTTGATTGTTCTTCATAGATTAAGCTGGGCCCAAAAATATATAATTTTTTAACTTCCCATAGGGAGTTATTGTAATCGGTCCGATTTGTCAAATTGAAATTTTTGACAAATCTGGACGTTTCAAAGTTCCTAGAATCTAAATTCGTCATTTGTAGAGAGATGTCTGTGTGTGTGTGTACGTACGTATGTACGTTCGTACGTAAATATGTACACTGGCAATCATTAGGATGAGGCCACATATTTTTTAATCGATTTTCGTTCTTTATACCTGCTGGAAATTTCGTACCCATAAAAATTTACTACATTTGAGTAGGTAGATATTTTCTTTAAAAAAAGTAATAAATAGAAAAAACTGTTGGAATTTCCCTACATTAATTAAAGAGCTACTTAAAAACAGTATGAAAAAGTGCGTCACTTGGATGAGGCCACATGAAAAATCTTATAAAATATCAAAAAAATGAAAGAAATGTTAACAGTTTTTGGTTTTCAAACATTTATTTATTAAGTTTTTCTCAATTAATAATGAGTATGCCCCCCATTCTTCGATATGACCTCTATTAGACGGTTTGCAATGGAATCATAAAGTTTTTTTAAATAGTCAAGTGAAATCTCGTCCCAGGCATCACGGATAGCTTCAATTAAGGAGTCCTTGTCTTCAAATTGTCTACCGCCTTCATAAACTTTTCGAGATAGCCATGCCCATACGTTTTCGATTATGTTCAAGTCCGGTGAATAGGGTGGCCATGGCAAAAGCTCTACGTTTTCTGATAAAATCCAGCTTTTGACAACCCTGGAAGTGTGGATGGGGGCATTGTCTTGTTGGAAAATCCAAGGCAGAGGTCCAAAAATATTTTTCATCTTCGGAAATGACCGTTCCAACAAGCATTTGTAGCTGTTTCCGTTCATTGTTGTAGAAAGAAACTCCAATTCGATTTTGCCATAGTAGGTGATAGCTCCCCACACCATAACACCTGATGTACGACTGTGATGTCTTCCCAAAATTAGTTCCTCTTTTCTTAAATCATGGAAATAAAAGTTGTAACCATCGGGGCCGTCAAGGTTAAACTTTTTTCATCCGAAAAGACGACGCGTTTCCATTGACTGCTCCAAGAGACATGTTCTGTTGCAAAGTTCATTCGCAGCTCCTTGTGTACTTGCTTTAGAACAGGTTTCTTTTTTAGTTTTCTTCTGTGGATAGTACCATATTTTCTTATTATCCTTCGGACTGTAGAAATACTGGCTGATACTCCGCTTTTGGACCTTATTTTAGAAGCTGATTGAAAATCGGTTGAAAAATATGTGGCCTCATCCTAGTGATTGGCAGTGTATTTTCTTTTTTCTTATTTTACATCACCATCGATAACTATCTATTTTTCGAAACCAAGACTGAACGAAACTAGACGAAAGACATCGGTCGGCCATTATGAGTAGTTAACGGTTTTTTTTGCTAGTCGCTTCTACATACATACATATGTATGTTGTCTCATGAGACATGTCTCATTTTTGATTTTCCTTTTAAATTTGTATCCCCTTTGGCAAAAGCTATTACACGTTGAATTTTGGCTCATGTCTGAAATTTGACAGTTGTTTGTTTTGTTTTGAATGCTGCTTCTCGTTGGCCTTTATAATTGTTCTTCTTTTTCTTTAATTTTTGAAGTGGAATAAAATATATTATAGATAAGATTTTGGAAATGGATTTATAAATCTAAATATCAAATGAAAAGAACAGAACATACACACAACGTGAGTGTTGATATTTTATTTGTAAATTCTAATGATTTTTGACAATTAAAAAATCCATGAGTGCATTCAGTGACATAACAATTGTAGGTGATAGATTTCTTAGAATATTGAAGTTAAAAAGTTTTTTTTTCCATGATAAATCGGGGTCGACAAAAAAAAAAAAGAGGCTGGGTGCGACCCACACTGATAACTTCCCATTATGCATAATTTGAAAACTTAGCGTTCCTGATAAATTGATTAAATTTTGATGTTAGTTGATAACAATTTTATTAACATAAATAATATCAGAGATATTGAATCTGAAAACACTATTTACCAATTCTTCTTAGAAATTTTTGTAGTTTTGTATTTATTGTAAGAATAATTGATATCCGTCAATATTTTACCATTTTTTAGGTATTGACAAATGCCTTACGAGTAGGTTGAAAACAAAAACATTTGAAGTCAATATCATTTCTTCTTGTGGTAATATTTAAGCAAAACAATTTATATCACTTTTTTGTAAATTTCCGTTTTATTTTTTTATTTTTAGTAAAAAACTGTCATTTCTACATTTGTCAAAAATATACCATTAGTTGACAATTCTATTATGCAAAAAATAAAATAAAATCGAAGTTAAAAAAAATGAACATTCTGGACATATTCAAGTCAAGAAACTACTTTTGACATTTTTCGACAAATTTTTGATAAAGTTTTTTATTTTTTGTGAAAAAACTGTCAGTTCTATATTTGTCAAAATTGTAGCGTATATTAATAATTGTATTTTGTTTAAGCTAATATAAATTTGAAGTCAATATCGTTGCCCATTCTCGTGATATTCATGTCAAAAAACATTTTTTACCAACTTTTGGTAGAATTTTTTGTACTTTTTTATTTTTTGTAAAAAAACTGTCAATTCAATTTTTTCAAAAATTTTACCAGATGTCAAAGACTACATTTCACATAATAAAAAAATGTTTTGCAGATGATATCATTTTCCCTTCATTGTATATTTGGGCGCCAAAATTTTTTTTTTTAGTTTTTACTTTTTAAAAAAATAACGGTATGTTAAATTATTTTCAAATTTACACCAAGCCTGTGTAACATTGCAATCTACCTAATAAAATTTATTTGATGTCAATAGCATTATTCGTTCCTGAGATATTTGCGACAAACTAAAATTTTCACTTTCTTTAAAAACTGCTATAGTGGAAAAACCGTTAGACAAATTTTTATAAAAGTCCTTTCAGCTTCTTTTGAAGTTATAACCTATCGAACAAAATTTAATTGGAATCAATATCTCTACTGGTTCTTGAGATATCAACGAAAAAGGGTATCTCGAACATACGAACGTACACTGCCAATCACTAGGATGAGGCCACATATTTTTCAACCGATTTTCGGTCCGATACCTGTTGGAATTTGTTTAACCCGGAAAATTTTACTACATGAGAGTAGGTACATATTTTCTTAAAACAAAGTGATACAATTATAGGGTTAATTAGAAAAGACCGTTGGAATTTCCCTACATTAATGAATGAGCTACCTAAAAAGGATATAAAAAAGTGCGTCACTAGGATGAGGCCATTGCGAATATTTCGTTGTAGAAGTTCACATCAGCAATTTTTTTCAAAATTTTGGTTGCAATATTTAAGAACGTTTTACAAATAACTCTTTCTATTAAATTTCAATTACAAATGGGTTCCGGAAAGACGTTGACAGTGGCAGAAAGAGGACAAATCAATGCTTTCAAGGAAATGGGACTCTAGAGCCGAGAATTAGCAAGGAAGCTGAACAGAAGCATGACAGTTGTAAACAACTATCTTGCTGATCCTCAAAACTATGGAAAAAACCAAAAGAACGCACAGCCCAAGCAACAACATCCCGAGAAAAGCGGTTAATTTTACGTATTGCTTCAAATTCTACTCAATCAGCTACTAAAATAAGGTCCAAAATCGGAGTATCAAACAGTATTTCGACAGTCCGAAGGATAATAAGAAAAGATGGTACTATCCAGAGAAGAAAACTCAAAAAGAAACCTGTTCTAAAGCAAGTACACAAGGAGCTGCGAATGAACTTTGCAACAGAACATGCCTCTTGGAGCAGTCAATGGAAACGCGTTGCCTTTCGGATGAAAAAAAGTTTAACCTTGACGGCCCCGATGGTTACAACTTTTATTTCCATGATTTAAGAAAAGAGGAACTAATTTTGGGAAGACATCACAGCCGTACATCTGCTGTTATGGTGTGGGGAGCTATCACCTACTATAGGCGTTTTTCTTTTTAAGCTCAGAGCAGAGAACTGAGTTGTCAAAAAAAGATCTGTGTTTCTTTTTTAGCTCAGACACATCAGAGCGCTCAGTTTGTGTTTCTTTTTTCAATCGGAGCTAGCTCGGAGCGCGCTCTACGAGCTCTAAATAAAATGACCGAGTGAATGGAGTAAAAAGATGAGCGCGACTATGTCACTTTTTTGTTCATGTGGTATGACAGAGACAGACTGCTTTTGGCAGTTCAGTGCTTAAGTGTGTTTCTTAAATATATCGGAGAACTCTGATCAAACTCTGCTCAGAGCATACTCGACGTGCTCAGGCTCTGCTCAGTGCTCTGTTCAGAGCTAAAAAAGAAAAACGCCTTATGGCAAAATCGAATTGGAGTTTCTTTCTACAACAATGAACGGAAACAGCTACAAATGCTTGTTGGAACGGTCATTTCCGAAGATGAAAAATATTTTTGGACCTCTGCCTTGGATTTTCCAACAAGACAATGCCCCCATCCACACTTCCAGGGTTGTCAAAAGCTGGATTTTATCAGAAAACGTAGAGCTTTTGCCATGGCCACCCTATTCACCGGACTTGAACATAATCGAAAACGTATGGGCATGGCTATCTCGAAAAGTTTATGAAGGCGGTAGACAATTTGAAGACAAGGACTCCTTAATTGAAGCTATCCGTGATGCCTGGGACGAGATTTCACTTGACTATTTAAAAAAACTTTATGATTCCATTGCAAACCGTCTAATAGAGGTCATATCGAAGAATGGGGGGCATACTCATTATTAATTGAGAAAAACTTAATAAATAAATGTTTGAAAACCAAAAACTGTTAACATTTCTTTCATTTTTTTGATATTTTATAAGATTTTTCATGTGGCCTCATCCAAGTGACGCACTTTTTCATACTGTTTTTAAGTAGCTCTTTAATTAATGTAGGGAACAGTTTTTTCTATTTAACCCCTTAATTTTATTACTTTTTTTTAAAGAAAATATCTACCTACTCAAATGTAGTAAATTTGTATGGGTACGAAATTTCCAGCAGGTATAAAGAACGAAAATCGATTAAAAAATATGTGGCCTCATCCTAGTGATTGGCAGTGTTATGATCTTGAATTTTCATAGATATGAATTTTTCATTTAATAATAAAAGAAAAAACAAATGCTAGAAACAAACAGTTAAATTATCTACAAGCATTTCAATTTGAATAACAATTACTTAGACCTATTTTTTTATCTTAGATGTCTTATCAAGGGATAGCTACCTTCATCCTTTTTCCCCAATCCAGAAACCAGAAAGCCTAGAACGTACCTATTTGAAATGAAAAGGATATTTTCCAAAATCGGTACCACTTCCTGTGCATGTGTGCTTGGGAAAAAAGCAAAACCATGCAGGCCCAACACGTTTATTCTCACTCTTTATTCGTTCACATAGCAGTTACAATAAAACAATTTGCCATTGTAAACGAACAAACTCTGGACCTGCAAGTCCCATATGAAATATGTTCGAGAATTTGGATGTGATCCCAAAATTCACGGCCCAACACAAGGAATCAACAGCAGTTCCAGCTCATACTATCCCAGACCAGAAAACTGGGGGACAGAGATACAAAAGGTCTATAGCAAGTAAACAAATAAGCAATTTATGCCCCTGAAAAAGGACTACAATACTGCATTGCCGGGCACCGGGCTCGAATTGGTCCGGTGGCTTCTGCTACTGCTGCCTCCTGTCGACGTATATTTTTGTTTTTGAAAAAAAATTTTAATCAAACAAAACGGAAAGAAATCGTCCTAAGTTCGTTCTGTTACAACGGACCTGCCATAAAGTGCACGCCGCACCGCGCCCTCTGTTGGATCGACTCTACTATGTTGAGGTGAAAGTGATGGTGATGGTGATGTGCGCCACCAAAGACCGACCAACCATCTCTATTTCAAAATGTAACCCTTTTGGTATAGGAAAAGGAATTCAGCTCCAATGCTTTCAAGGATATTTGGGAGTGCTTTTTTTTTTTGAGAATTGAAATTTTCGGCATGGTTTTTCTTCATTCTTTTTTATCTTTCGTTTTCGGTTCGTTGATTTCCTTTATGTATGGATGTAGATGTAGACCCACATAAGGCTGGCTGGTATTGGTATGGTATGCATAAGTTATTCAAGCAGGGAAAAGCAGCAATGCCTGCGTTTTGTTCCAAGCTCAATAATCCAAATAAGACAGCGTGTATGTTTAGTATGGCACAAAAGGAGTGGAAATTTAACGAAAACACATAATCGCATCACATTTTTGTCCCAGTGCGTATGGCGAACGTAAATAGAGTTCCTACCCTATCACAATTTATGTTTTCGGAGGGAAAAATAATAATAAAAAGCCATTAAAGAAATATTATAATAATGACTGACAATCGAAGGGTTCATTGTGGTCTGTGAATGATAAAATAGAATATGCAGAACGGATACGGAAACACTTTATGACTTACCTACAGTTGAGTGCATTAATATAGAATCAAACTGTGTTTGCGAATTTTTGAGAGTTTTGGTTGCATTGTATTTTTTGAGATACCTATTGGGAAATGCTTCCATAGAAATAGACAGTTACAGCAATGTCTTGACAACTTTGCTTAATCTTTAAAAGATAATCTATTTTCTTTGGTGTTAAGGAGCTTTATACAATTCTTTATACATGAGACTTGAATTGTGGCTATTGTGAGCTATGAATGGGAAATGGCCTTGAATTTTGACATTTCATTCACATATGTAAGTATACGATGATAAGGCGTTATTATGGCTTAAATGTATTAAATATGTGGAGGAGAACATTTTTTTTTGAGTTAATTTTTGCATCTCTTATATCGATATTGAACCAAAAAATTTTATCAACTAATTGATTCCACAGGTTTAATTGATTATGAACAGCCATCAGTACATCAATAACACCAAATAATTTCATCCTCTCCGAAATCAACTGTCAAAATTTCTATGTATAATATGTAGATATGTATTGATTAAGAAAAGTAAATTCTGACTTAAATCTGACATAATAGACTAAGACAATTTTTTAAATATATTGGTCGAAAAATTGAAAAGATAATATCGAAAATAAAAAAAAAGGAAAAATAATAACAATGAAAAAAAAATATTTACTCGCACATTAAATGCAAATGTAAATTTAGTAAGTTTTGTTAAAGTTAACTAACATTTTGGAATAATACAGAAAGTGTTTTTTGAGTACTTTTGAAGCTTGGGCTTGGAAAATACCTAAAATGTTTTAAAATTTGTTGTGCTAGTGTTCCAAATATGTGTAATCTGACGGCAGTGATTGAATTCTCTTAGTTCACAAAATATCAGCAACACTTCAAACAGAAGTTCTTTCGTATTGCTTTCTAAATTATTAAAAAACAAACTGTGACATTCTTGAGCTTAACGTCAAACATTTTTTTTCCTGTGACTTAAAATTTCTACAATCAGAGAAATGTGGGAATATACATAAATCAAATGACTCAATTTTGTACTCTAACTGTAGAAACGTCCACTAAAAAAATTAACTTTATTGTTTTTAAAAGAATTGAAAGTGATATCGCATGTCTCCTTAATACTCGATCAATAGAGCAACCGATCCCTTTTTTATTCCAAATATGTGAAAGAAATACCATCAATCAATATTGCATTTGGCCAACAACACACGTCACTCCTACAAAACAAAAGCGCATTCTTATGTGTGACACAAAATCTCACGTGAGACAAATTTTATTTATATTAATTTTTTAGTTATTTTATTTTGAAGAATAAATATATTTTTTAATCATAAGCGGGGTGTAAATAAATAACATAAGAAAATATTTCCTAGTACTTAAATCTGTATGTTGACGGGATTTTAATTCTCACTCTTCCACAACTTGTAGTAACAGGCATATTCCACCATCAGTTGTCAATGTTTCTTTCTTTTATTTTTCATTTATTTATTTAGGTTTAAGTTTCTTTAGGTAATTTTTTTTTATTTGCAATAGTACGGTCGTGTTGAGAAGACAATTTTGTTACTATCATTCATTGCATTAAAATAATTAAATACAACCTGTTCATTTTCTTCTTATTACAAATATAACAAACATTATTTCAACATTAGTCTGTGTAACCTGACAAATTCCAAGTCGGCAAAATTCTTATATACGTATATATAGGTAGCTATGTATGTCCATTAGAGCTCTTGATACCCGGTTACCCGGTACATAGAGCCCACGTGTCTTTTCTCTTCTCAAAGATTTTCCATGCACTACAGAAATAAGAATAGGTACTTACACAAAATATTTTATGCCACCAAAGTAAAGAAGTAATACTAAAAAAAAACTGAAAGACCATAGGATGTATTTCTTAATTATAGCTTTACATTTTCTTCTTAAAAACACTTCCAAATATTAAAATCAAATATTTATATTTCTACTTGCACAATTTCGTTCTTGTTGATTCTCATTCAAATGAATCATTAATTATTTAGGTAAGTATTTATTCTTCAATGACGCATGGTACTGCTCACACCATCCGCTACTAATCATAACTAAAAACTTATTAAACTTATAATGTTAGTCTCAGACAGAATATTCCAAAATATACTTTAAAATTTAATTAAATACCTAAGCAGAGCCCCTTCTGTACTTGCAAATTATTATAAATGTCATAGCTCGTCCCTCAAAAATTGTACAAATAACCATAATTATCCTTGAGCTTTTAATAAACAATAAATAAAAAGTATTTAATAAACAATAAACATTGATCATTGAGTATTTATTCTTATGAGAATAGATAAGAAAGTATAAAAGCAAATTGAATTATTAACTAAGCAATTAGGTTAATTTTGTCGATGTTTTTTTTTAAAGACTTTAACTGGAATTACATTTTCACTGCCTTAATTATCAGGTTCAGGTTTTTAAGAACAACAATGGAATTGTATCTCTTTTGTACGTTTCTAATCTGCAAATTTTTTGAATAAACACACTTTTAAAGTTGTGAAATCATATTTGTACAGAGTCTAGCAGTTTAAAAGTTATACCAAATGTGGGTGTGGGTATTTAAAAAACATAACCAAGTTCAACAGTTTTCTTTTACATCTTTTATAATAAGCACAAGACAATAAAAGGAAAAAACTATTTCATATTTTCAATTATTGAGAGTTTTTCTATAACAAGTTTTAATTAAAATAGAGGTCCAATTTTAATTAAAGAATTATTTTAAAGTTACAGTAAACACAGCCACCCTGGTACTTGTCTAACCGAGTTATACCCAAGACTTTTACTTGCTTACTTAATAAATATTTTTTTTTTTTTTGACAAACTATCAACACTTGTAAATTTTCAATTCAATTCAAAAAGGTTAGATGTAGTTACAATCAATGATCTATGAAACAAAGACCTTAAAACTATTTTGATTGTTTGTTAAATTTGGTATCAAATGAGTTCTTACAACAAAAAAATATACTTATTTCAAACCCAGAATTATTCGGTAAGTTCATTTCTACTTTTAGGGGCCAGTTATAGCTATCATTGGTTTTCATCATTGAAAATTTTATTTTGCTATTAAAAGCGATAGAGAAAGTCAAATTGGGAACAAAATCGTTCCAATGAAAGTATTTCATTCGCGTTGTATTCCCGCCTGTCAATTTTTCTTTCAATGATCAACTCTAACCTAAAATAGTTGGAAAATATTTGTTTATTTTTTGTTTTATTTTAAATTATGCAGTTGTACGTAGTGTTTAAAAGAAATTTAAATAAATCTTTCATTTACGCGTTTGTTAGAATTTTAATTTGTTCTTTTTTCCAAAGAGTAGAGGGGGTGTAAAAAACAGAGTTTTTTTTAAATTTCAATGATAGATATTTTCAATGACAAATATTTTTCAATTATAACTATAACCAACATGTCCAAAAAATTCCAATGATTGGTTTCAATGATGAAAATCAATTAAAGCTATAACTGGCCCCTTTTAAATCGAAACAAAAGCATTTGAGTAAAGGTATTCCATTTAATTAAACAGTTCTATGAGATTTTCCTTTCCTTTTTTTCAACCCATGAGCGGGTATAAAAAATAAACTTGTCAAAAAAAATTCCAATTATTGGCTTTAATGATGAAAACCAATGATAACTATGACTTGCCCCTAATAACAATCAGGATAAAAACTCATTTCATTCTGTTTCATATGGTTTATTATGAACTATAAAGTTTCAAAAACTATCCCTATGGCTAAAATTGCGTTCAAAGAATTACATTACGCCTCGCAGTGTTCTGAACGTGTCCATTTACTCGGCTGTCAAATAAAAATAAAAATGTGATACAATCTAAAATCAAACAGGTCTAATTAGCAACAGCGATAGCAACTTCCCAAGTTTCAGTTTTAATTCTATTTTTTAATTCGGCGGTAAAATTTTATTAAGTAAAAAACAAGAAAAATAAATAAATGTCTGGATTTAATGTTCCCGGTTCTACTCCCTCGGGCAGTGCGTTCAGCTTTGGAACCAACACAAATACTCAACAAAATACCTCAGCAGCTCCAAACCAAACTCCTGCTTTCGGTGCTATTTCTCTTGGTCAAAGTGCCCCAGCGACTGGATCATTTAGTTTTGGTGCACCAGCTGTTTCTTCTGCACCAGCTGCAGCTCAAGGTTCCACATCTTTTTCATTCGGTGCCCCAGCTTCTTCAACCGCCTTAGCGGCTCCAACCTCGGCATCAGGTTTCGGTTTTGGTTCTGCCGCAAACACTTTGCCAACTCAAGCTGCAGCCGCTCCAACATTTAGTTTTGGTAATCCGAACACGAATGCTGCAACATCAGTTAGCCTTGCGGCACCGTTGGCATCAACAAATGCCGCACAAGCTGGTGGTACATCATTTTCCTTCGCGGCAAAACCAGCCACAACATCCGCAAGTCTTAATTTTGGAACAACCACAACTGCAGCCACTCCATTTACTGGATTCAACACAACCGGAAAAGGTTTAGGTAGCAACACCAACACTGGCGTTTTTGGAACGAAGCCTACCTTTAACACTCTCAACACTTCGCTGCCAGCCACATCAACAGCAACAGCTGCAGCTCCATTTGTCGGCCTCGGTGGCCTAGACGTTGCTTCATCTCAGCCAAAATCAGGCGAATCGAAGCAGGATAATGTCAAAGTAAAGGAAACTTTGGTTCCCGAAGAAATCGCCAAGACAGTTGAAGTCCTCAAAGCACACATAAAAAACCAGAAAAGCCTCAGCTCTGACATCGGTCGAGCCTCCACCAGTAAGCTTTCAAATGTCTCCAGTGAGATTCTGTCATTTCAATGGTCACTTCAAGAAATTTCCAATACCGTCGAGACAAACTACAGTCAAATCAAGCTTCTGCGCAAGGAAACCTCTCGCGTCATGCAAACCGCAGAAATGGCTCAACGCACCCAAGAAACCCCAGCTGGCCTGCAGTTCGAGAACTCGGCACCCTTCCAACTTTTTCAAAATCTCGTCCAAAAGTACGAAACTGATTTAATTAATTTTCGCCACCAAATTGCTCTTACAGAGAAGCACATGCGGTCTCTGACCACTCCGCAAGCAGTTTGCCCGGATGACATCAAGCGTGGATTCAAACAAATCAACGAGAGTTTCATTTCCCTAGCTGGCCGTCTCAACGAACTACACCAGAAGGTGGAGGCACAAAAGGAACAATTCCTTAATTTGAGGAAGTACCGCCTGCGAGACTCGTCAAATGTATTCGCCAAACTCGATAGCGTCGACGCCGACATGAATACCTCGAAAATCACATCTGGCCCGACACCGTTCTCACACATGGGTGGCATTAGCGCTCTGGGCAAGACTATTTCCAGCATGGGGGCATCAGCTGCTGGTCAAGCTGGCAAAACTTAACAATCACAAAAAACTACCAACTAGTTTTGTAAAATTTATTTTGAAATAAAAAAAGAAATTCTTGTTTTTCAGTAATTGGTTTCGTTTTATTTATTATTCTATATTTCTTTGCCAATAACATATTCTTCGAACGAACAATCTTTAATTTAAAAAATAATTAAACAAAACCACATCTATGCTATGCGATGGGGAAAATGGTTTATATAAAAGAGGAAAATGCAACAAGATGACATTACTAGCTTTTGTATCCGAAGAAGATTGGCATTCTCGAATTGATAACACTTTGTTGGTTTATTATTTCTTTACAACTTGAATGACATCTTCGTCTTGCATTATGTGACCGATGCCTACTCTTTGTGGTGAGTACTTTGTGGAAGTTCCCCAAACTAATGCATATTTGAATTGAGCAGCGAGTGTCCGATGAATCGAATGGCAGACGTGTTCAACGCTAACACCCTGAAAAGATATAATACAAGTTGATAAATTATGATTACAATTTACAAATAAAAATTAAGTCTAAGAATAGTTCTTAAAAATGGCTGCAAACCGTATACTTAAGTATGCCTCTTGGCCTACTGGTCGAGCTACATTGACTCCTGAGTATTGAGCTCGTCGTTTTAGATTAATGTACTAAACTTACTCTAGATTTAATTACAAACAAATTAAACATAAATATTGGTAGAATTATGATTCTACTGTATTCGAGAAGTGTATTTTTAGTTAAAAAAGACAATTCGACCATTTAAGGACCGTTCGAAAGAAAGTGTTATTGTCCCTTATGTGAGGAAGGACGATTCTGGAGATGCTTTAATTCTGAACTACATGTGTGTAAGCCTAGTACAATATGCTTACGCTAAAGAAACGGCATAACCAGGGCGTCCAACGTGTTGGGTTCCTAAATATTTAGATGACGTTAATTCGAAATCAGGATAAGTGAAGACTTGTTGAAGCCATACAAATACAAATAACAACACAAAAAGCAATCTTATACAAGAGTTTGTGCCAATCGAAAGAGCGCCTGGCTATCGAGAAAGCTTCAAATTTTATTCCGTAATACTAGATGTGGTCTTGTGAAAATAAAAGTTTAATGCCTTTTAATTGAAGAAAAAAACTTACCTTTCTTAAAATAAGGCCATCGTCAAAGTCTGGAGGTGCACCCGGTTTCTTGGTGTACACCCGAATTAGCTGCAATGCCTCCCAAAGGGCCTCCAGCAAGTAGTCAAGATTCAATTTCATATTACAACTGACTACAATAGAGTTGTCTTCTCGCGCCAGCCGATCGACTTCTTCAATTGAAATCTGATCGATCTTGTTGTAAACATACAAACAAGGCAAGTAGACACGATTAGCAGTAACTACATCGATAAACTCATCTTCGGTGCAGTCTTCACGAAAGAGCACTTCGGCGTTGAAAATTTTGAAGGAATGCAAAATTGTTTGCACCATTTTTTCATTGCAACGCGTTAGGGCACATGTTGCATTAAAGCTCAAACCACCACCTTTTTTTACTTTATAGTAAATGTTGGGTTTACGTTTGTTCAATCGGATACCAACTGATTCCAACTCGCGCTCTAGTAGATCACGATGGACATTTGGCTTTGTTGCATCCAACATCATAACAACTAAGTCTGCAGTACGTGCAACAGCTATAACTTGTCTTCCTCGACCTTTGCCCTAAAATTTTTTACAAATTAATACATTTTTAAGAAAGAATATGATTTCAAATTTAACCTGGGCAGCGCCTTCGATGATTCCAGGCAAATCCAAAAGCTGAATATTAGCACCTTTATATTCGATAACACCAGGAATACAGGTGAGCGTTGTGAACTCATAGTTCGCTGCTTCGGACTCAGTTTTTGTCAGTGTCGATAGTAGAGTAGATTTACCAACCGACGGGAAACCGATAAGAGCCACGCGAGCATCTCCGCTCTTTAGCACATCAAATCCATCGCCTTTCTCACCCTTCTTGGATGGTTCCAACAATTGGGAGCGATATTTTGCTAATTTTGCTTTCAGCAAACCCAAATGGTATTCAGTTGCTGTTGGTTAAAACAAGAAATATTCATATATTTTATGAAACAAGTTAACCTATGTATCAAAAAAGGAGGAGAAGCACAAGGAAAACTTTCGACTTGCCTTTATTCTTTTGAGTTCTTGCGATTTCTTTTTCGATTTCGGAAATCTTTTCTAGAATACCCATTTTTAAATTTATTTAATAACTTTTTTTCATCAGTAAATTAGAAAATTCATGAAGAATAAGGTTTTTTTCTTTTAGCAATTATTTGGATTAAATTTAAGGCGAAGAAAACGCCGTATGCTGACGCTGACAGCAGACACCAACCACACAGATCGGGGTGACAGCTGGAAAATAGACAGCAAGTGACATGCACATAAGTTAGCCGTGTTTATTAATAAGTTTTTGCCGGTTTATTGTTAAGGTGATTAAGCACTTCCCGGAATAACACTGAAATGGAACTACCAGAAATTATGAATTACCGAATGTCAGTAGTTGGACTTATTTTTGGGTATTTGGTAATTGATCTATCTGGCAAACTAGATCTCGAGATCTGAACAGAACATATTATTTTAAACTTAAAATGGTTTTTTCATTAAACTAAGCATAAGTATAATCATTTTGATGCTGTGATGGTGATCAATGAATAAGATCATCCATTATAGAAATCAATGCACTGCCTTAAAGATTTTGTAATTTTGTAACATGTGCGAAATATGTACTTCAACCAGATATGGGAATACAAACATTTCGTGCACGAACTAAATGGCGCTAATTACGACTTTGTAAGAAAGTATACTTCGCTTATTTTGGTGTTTAACTCGGAGATTATGATAAAGACGTTCTAAATTGGTTTAAGGGCAAAAAAAAAGTTTTCCGATATGCGATTCCTATGTTGATTGTTACATTTGGTCGTTTAATGTGATAGGGAATAATTCAAAATGAATGCCATCATTTTAATATACCGAAATATTTTTACCAAGGCGGTCTAAATGATTTACTGATAGATTTGAATCTTCCCAAAGTTGCTGCTGATTTTCTAGGATCAAGGCTCAAAAGCAAAATCTTACTTACGCCAAAAAATAAAAATTTCAACCAATCATAGTTGATAACATTTTTCTAAAAATTAAAATTTAATTTAATACATTGTTGTTAATTATGTACATTTATGCATTCATATTTGAATGTTTTTTAATATGAAAATAAACTTTATTTCAAATTCAAATTTTGTCTTTAGGTTATTTGTGCTAGATCGAAAAAATTTCAGATTTCAAAACTAATTGTTATAAGACCCATCACCAGAATTCCCCATAAATTCAGTCCATCTTTGTCTTTTGATATCGTCAAGTTCGGAACAAACTTCACCTTTTTCTAACGACCGACATGTGCACGTTAAAGTGATTCTCGTAATGACCATTTGTGATTCATATCTAGGTACAGTTGGTGTAAGGCTATTTATACTTCTGCCACTCAAGCATTGCTTTAGAAATTGTTTTTCCAGAACACTTAAGTTCTCCGCTGTGTAACCTTTAAAAGTAAAAATTATGAATTAATTCCGTAAATTACGAGAAGTTCTCACACTCACTTCGATAAGCACTGATTTTCTCCTCCATACAATTCCAATCTTGAGGCAAGAATAATGGTGGATAGGTCTCAGATTCTCTGATATTCAGTAAAAAAGCATAATCTATGGAAGATGGTGAGTTATCTAGTGACTTTAAAAGGACACCGCTTGACGATATGGAAGCTAAATACTGTGCATCATCATCCTTCTCAATTTGACTATCATCACGTTGTTTTCGTTGTGAATTATCATTATTGGTTGGATATTCGTATTTGTTTCTTTCTTTTAGAACATCTTGTTCCTCTTTTTCAACTTCTAAATCCCATAGACTTAATGGTTCTTCCTTTTCGAGACTATTTTGAGCAACATTTGGAACCGTATCGTTAGGTGATACTTCAAGACTTATAAATTCACTTCGTACGTCTCTATTGCCAGGATATTTGGATCTTAATCGGATTGGACGATCATTTGGTATGCCTTCATTATCAACGTAAACTTCTTGGTATTCTTCTTGGCTTCGAGGTGGCTCTGCTTCATAGTCTTTCTAAAATAATATTTAAAAAAATGTATAAAGTTCAGAAATCTTAGAAATATACGTTAAATGAATAAAAATAAAACTAGTGGCTAAGGATCGAAAAGGTGACAAAATTCAATACGGAAAGTACAAAAATATAGTTTTACTGGAACGTATGTTACTTTTAAATAAAAAGAATTTGTTTATAAAAATAGTAATTTTAATTATAGGTACTCACAAAATCTCTAGGACTATTACTCTGGTATGGTAAATATTGGTAATTTCTTCTGCTGCCGAAGATTGGTATAGATTCTTCTTTGTCGTCTAGTGATTTAATTTCAGATTGTTCCAAGCTGTGTAACTTGGGTTTGATAACAGTTGTACTCTTTAACAATTTATCTTCAGGTTTCAGTTGTTCATCCACTAATGACTGATCATTGTTTTTCATTAATTTATTCAACATTTTTGGATGCTTCAGAGGTGACTTTGATTTATCTTTTTTGATTGTTTGAGAGCTTTGTGTTCGATTTAGTTTAAGTTCCATGTCATCTTGTAAATTGAATATATGTAAATGTATTACCAAATTAAATATATATCAGTAAAAAATTGATTAAAAAAAAAGTACCTGTACTAAATATAACAGCCCCTGGTGGTTCGATATGACGAGCAATCGCATATAGCTTTAGAACAGTGGATTCATTATAGCGCAGCACGCAGGTATCAGCTCTAGCTTGTAGAATTATATCGCTTCCTGCCAAAAGTCACACAAATTTTATACAAAATCAAAGCTTAAACTAATCATCACAGACCTGGAATAAATTCGTATGCATCTTTTGCACCGTACTTATTTCTACACTGAGTCTGCCAGTGCAGAAAGAAATCTCCGCCAAAGGTCTGTGATATTGACATTCCTCCAAGCAAACTGCTAGCTCCTCCCGAATCAGTCATCATTGCATCTAACAATGGTTTTCCAGTGATTCCATCCAAAATAGTTGTTTGTGAATAATAATAAACTGGAAATCCGGGTCCAGTGTTGTATTTAATCATGAAATCGGTGATATTGTCATGATTGAAATGTCCAGGAACAATTGCACTTACACTTTCACTAGCTGGAAAAGTAAAATTCCATAGCATTTCAAAAGTTCGTCCATCAAATGCATATATTGTCGAATTAAATGATGACACAACAATATCATTAATCGAATCACCCGTTAGATCAGTCAAAATTGCAGGAGCCATAAAACCCGAAGAATTTGTCCGATACAATGATGAAAATTCTTTCTCACTTTTATATTGCATAAGATTGAGTAGTCGTGTAGAATAAACACCGCCGGGTGTATTTTGGCCTCCGGTGATTATCATCAAAATTTCAGTGCCATCTAGTTGGGTTACTACTTGTATTGGAACGAAAGCCTCTTCACGAAATGGTGTTGGAATTATTCGAATGACTTTTCCAGTTCCACCGGAAATAAGTTTGATATGACCGGATCTGGAAGTTGCTCGTTCTTCGACATGGACAGCTAACACTTCTGGTATCTCATCGCCATCTAAATCACGTACAGAGTTTATTGTGTAGAGATCAATTACAATCGGAGAATTTGTTTCGATTTGAGTCTCCTTGAAGTCCCACAGTTTATTTCCATTTCGACCATTTATAGCAAAAATCATCTTTGTTCAAAACAAAACAAAAGAAAAAAAAAGTTAAGGAAATGAAGATTTTAGAAATGTGCATTATATCTTACCCCTAAACGTCCCGAAGCTATACAATCTGTAAAACCGTCCTTATTAATGTCCACGGTGCAATACAAAGAGAAAACATTTCCTATACTCCAAGTTTGCCATAGCAAATTTCCGTTTGCCCCATCAAGGGCTATAACACCTCCTTCGCAAGGAACGTCTTCTATGTCACCCTGCTGTATTGATTTACATTTTGGCAAAGATATTTCATCGTACTGAATGTTATCATCTGAAAAGATTAATTTTAATAATTATAATACACAAGAAAAGACGTCAATTCAATTTAGTTCAATTGAATTCAATTCAGTTCACTTAATGAAACAAAGATAAGTTTTAAAGAGTCTTTCTCGTCGGCAAGGAAGTTTTAATTCAAGTACCAATTTTATCTTAAGAGATAAGGAAATTAGTTACACGTCATGTCTGTCACTGTCAGTTTGTTCACACATATTCAAGTACCGAACACACATAAATTCCTTATTTGAAACCTAAGTATGTTCGAAGGAAGTCTGTAACCCTGGTCCTAAGTTACTTTTGCTTTGTATTTACTAAAAATCATAAACAAGATGCTGTTTGTTTGAAAACAATTTGAACTAAATTTAAACTATTATTAAAATAAAAAAAATTAAAACCATTAATCTAAAGAATATCTTTTATTCACACTCACCAACTCCATAGCCAAATATAATATCCTTTACATCATCCCCATTTAAGTCGGCTTTTCTCATGGGACTCTCGCTATTTATACGAGGAAATGTACGACTCCATATCTTATGCACACTTATCTGAGTGCACGGCACAAATTCTGTACCCATACTGTCACCGTACAAAACCGGGGATGGCAAAATGAAATTCGGTTCCTTTTTCAGCCATATTTTGATTTTTTGCAAGGGTACAGGAAACATTGTCAGCACAAATGCGGCCAACATTATGAATCCAATTAGGATGGTCAAGGCTGCCAGGCCATAGCAGAAGGGCTTACAGCATTTCCAGCATCTTCGGTGTTTTTTCATTATAGGCGGGAGTGAACTGTGCGACTTGCCACCATTTTTTCGACGTGGTGCCATCAATGGTCGTTTGAGACCCTTTTCCTCACAGATCTACAATTTTTAAATTTTTTTTTAAATCAACAAAAAGAAGAATTGCTTTTCTTTCATACCTTGGCGGTGCGAGCATCCTTGATAAAAACGTCGTCTTCAACTTCATCACTTATATCTTCTTCGATACTATCACGAATAGCAATTCGATCTGACGGAACATATGGTCGCATTTTAATCATAGTGAATTTTTTTGTAATTTATAATTTGAGCTTTTTCTTTGTAAATTTATTAAAATTAATAAAATAAAAATTTTAAATAAATTTTCAAATAAACTATTTAACTATTTTGTGCAATAGAATAACTAATAAAAATTTTCGCGGATGCATCCGAAGTGAAAAACAAAACAATATGTCACTTTCTATTTCGAGAATTGCTATATGCGAAATGAAAAATCAATATTTAATTCATAACGATTTATTTTAGATTGAGGGCATGCGCGAAATTAATCTAGCGCACGTGGTATTTGTTTTGTTTATAACTTCTCTTCGGTTTGAAATTAAAGAATGAGGAGTGAACTTGTTACGCTTCTTTGATAGAATTTTTTTATGCATTTTCTGACAATGAATGGCGATGATGGTGTAATGGTTGATTGCTGACCAATTTAAGGGATATTGGTCTTATCTGAAAACGATATTTATACCGTATCTATATAGTTCGAGTGAATTCTTACATTTCAAAAATAGGAATAAACGCTTATAGCACGTTCAAAATTAAGTGTCTGTAAATTGAAAAAAATAAATTTATTTAAAGGCATTTTATAATCTGTTTTATTCTAAAAGATAAAATCTCTGTAAATGTAGGTGGTAATTAACTATGACCAAGCTTAAGTCGCAGATCAAAAGTAAAACAGTCAAAAAATTAAAATTGTTTTCCTGAATTTCTTCATAATTTTAACTTTTTATATGGTAACCATAAGCATCAATAGCTAACTGATGTGTATTCTTTCTTTTTTTTGTTCCTTATTCTCTCTGCCAATCTGTTTTGTATTCATGTGTCTTGTGTTGTATTATCTGATAGCCTCAGTTCCTAAGACGAAGTGTTTTTACTTCGTATATGTGGAGTATTAACTTCCCATAGGGAGTTATTGTAATCGGTCCGATTTGTCAAATTGAAATTTTTGACAAATCTGGACGTTTTATGGTTCCTAGAATCTAAATCCGTCATTTGTAGAGAGATGTCTGTGTGTGTGTGTACGAACGTTCGTTCGTTCGAGATACCCTTTTTCGTTAACGATATCTCAAGAATGAATTAAGATATCGACTCGAATTAAATTTTATTCAATAGGCTATAACTTCAAAAGATGCAGAAAGGACTTTTATAAAAAAATTTCGAACGGTTTTTTCACCATAGCAGTTTGAAAAAAAGTGAACATTTTAGTTGGTTGCAAATATCTCAGGAACGGGTGATGCTATTGACTTCAAATAAATTTTATTGTGTAGATTGTAATGTGATACAGATTTGGAATTTGGAAAAAGTTCAACATACCGTTATTTTTTAAAAAAGTAAAAACTAAAATTTGTTGGTGCGCAAATATACAATGAAGGAGAAATGATATCATCTTCAAAATAATTTTTTACTATAGAAAATACTGTCCTTAACATTAGGTTAAATTTTCGAAAAAATTCAATTGACAGTTTTTTTACAAAAAATAAAAAAGTACAAAAACTTCGAAGAAAAGTTGGTAAAAAGTTTTGTTTGTGTTTTGTTTCAAACTTATTTAAGTTCATACAAAATACAATTATTAATATATGCTACAATTTTGACAAATATCGAATTGACAATTTTTTTACAAAAAATAAAAAACTTAATCAAAAATTTACCAAAAAATGTCAAAAGTAGGTTTCTTAACTTGAATCTGCCCAATGGTCAATCATTTTAACTTCGAATCCATTTCATTATTTGCGTAATAGAATTTTGAACATATGGTACTTTTTTGACACATATCAAATTGGCAGTTTTTTACGAAAAATAAAAAACCAAAACTGAAATTTACCGAAAAATTTCAAAAATTGTTTTTCGGCTTAAATATCATCTCAACAATCAATGCTATTGACTTCAAATGTATTTTATTTTAACATAATACATTTGTCAATACCTAAATAATTATAAAATATTGACGAATATCAAATTGACATTTCTTACAACAAATACGAAACTAAAAAAAGTTAAGAAAAATTAGTAAATATTATTTTTCCGCTTAAACATCTCTGACAATTTTTTTGTTAGTAAAATTGTTAACAATCAGCATCAAAAGTAAATCGATTAATATCAGCAACGCCAAGTTTTCTAATTATGCATAATGGGAAGTTATCAGTGTGGGTCGCACCCAGCCTGTTTTTTAATTTTTAAATTATACTTCTTTAACATAATATATAAACTTGAACTATGTCCATTTATAAACTATCAATACCTTATAAGATTAAACTTTTTGAAATCATATACAAGTAGCTTTGGTTCCCTTTTTTGTTGTGCAATTCTATGAGTTTTGAGTTGTAAATTTAAAAATTGTAATTACTTGTTAAATAATACAAATAAAATTATATAAATTGTGAGTAAATAATTGCAAAAAAGTGTACTGAGGTGTTTACATACTTTTTAGTTCAAATTAGAAATTACTTCACATTTTTGTTTTTAATTTTTATACGTGAGTCTAACGTTGGCTTATGAATGATATTATTCGTTTAAAAACGGCTAAATGGAATATCAATATCTTAATATATAAAAATTCAATGTCCGTGCGTATGTCTTGAATGAACTCAAAAACAACTCAACTGATATTCATGAAAGTTAGCATGTATATGTAATTTGGTCCAACTTAGATGAAAGGATAGTTATTATTTAAATTAACGGTCCGAATAATTAATAATTAATAATAAACTGATCAACAACGTTGATTGTTGTTATTGATCGTAGTTTCCATAAGTCTAGAACAGATGGCACCTTAAGCGAATTTCTTTACAGCGTAGCTTACATCTCAATTTATTATTTGACAGTCACAATTATCTGTCAGCTCCAAATGATTTTAAAAGATGGCGATATGTAATGGATTGAGTAAGTATTCAATAGATGGCGCTATGGTACGTTTCATGTAAGCTACAATATAATAGCACAGCTAAAGTACAAGTTAAATTTATTTTGAAGTAAGCTAAATACCCACTCACACAAGAAGGAAGAAGAGTTGATGGAGGAGAACAGTTGAGGAGGAATCTGCGAGATTGTGAAAGAGCTGGAGGTAGCTGAAATACATCGCTTGAAACCGCACACGATGGAGACTATGAGTAGTTAAGGCCCTATGTCCCGCTAGGGAACACCAACGGACTTCGTAGGTCTGAGGACCTAAATATTATCTAAGTGAATACAGTGAAATTCAATTGTTCGCACTTTTTCAATTTTTGGTGCTGGTACACAATTTGCATTGAGCGACGCACGTCTGTCAATTTTTTTAATAAATATTTTTAAACAGGGTACCGTTCCCCTTAAATAGTTTACTACAATACAATTTAACAAAAATCTTAGCCACAGCAACGCGTGGGCGGGTCTGCTAGTATCTATATAATATTCTATACTCTGAAGTAAGACATTATTGAAGTGTTTGTCTAGTCTTTTCTGGTTGACGCACATCCAAAAAGCCTAATTTTCAATAGATGCGATTTATAAATGGGGCTAAATTGACCAATAGCTTTTAAATCACTTTGAACTTAATTGACATACACCTGTAATTTTTGGTTGGTTGATTGAAATTGTCAAATAAAATTATCTTGATGGCAAAATTACAACTTCAAGCTAAACCATCCTCGATGTCCATATCGAATTGAGACCAAAAATAAATGGCTATCTTTGTTTTTTTTAGTGTATGATGAAAAACTGTACTTCGTAGAAAGCAAACCATAAAAATCAGGAGAAAAAAGTCACATTTGGAAAAAAGAAAAGTAGAGAAATAATGTTTCAAATCTTCCGATTCTGAAAAAAGGGTCAGTCAATGAGAGGGTTCGCCATACATAATTTAAAGAAATAAAATGCAGTACCTAACCACAAAAATTAACTAATTTTGATTGTTTTCTCCGAATTTCGGTTCCTTTTCCAAACCTTAGGTATTTCAAAGTGCAACAACTTAATTTATTTCAGATTTTATCTTATCAATTGGTTCTCAAAGTGAATATTTTTCTTTTGAACGTCTGATATGGTATGTATGTATTTATCCGGGTTTGTATAAGTATTCATTCAAATAAAGTTTGAACTTCAAATAACTTCATTTTTTTATAAGTGGATATTGAAATTTCTTTGTCAAATTATCTCCACTCTGTCCTCGTACTTTCTTCTTTTATGTTTTAATTTTTAATTGATAACCATGTCTCTGGATGCATTTTCTATAGAGCTATAAATAAATCTAACATTGGTTCTACATATAGTTCTATGTACATATATGCATAATTCGCGTTGCACTTCCTTGAATACATTTATGCATTGATGGAACCTTCCTGCCTCATCTATGTATGTAGATATAGATCTATCTACGTCATTCAAGTCTTTTCACCTTTCATGACTAGTTTAAGTAAATTACATAGAGTAACATCCTTAAAAGAAGAAACTACGAGTAAATCAACAAACAACCACTACCGCAACCGTAACCACAACCTACGCCTTCAACAGATACAAAAAAAAAAACAAAAACAAAAAACGTTAAAACATAAAAACATAAAAACATAAAGACAAAAATATTTAAACAAAAAAATAACATTTTTTTTCTACAACTACTTGTAATATAATGCAACCGCAACCACAACCGCGTCTTTCATCCTTGCGCCAGGCTTAAGAAAATATACAAATAAAAAAAAATATATACATACACATACATAGATACAAATTCCTACACACATGCACACTCAATTCAGTTCCATACAAAATGGTGCACATTTTTTTCAGTATAGGACCTTGAATTTTTTAATAGTAAGGTTAGGTTAGGCTGGGGTAGTTAAGAAATAAAACAACCACAGTACAACGCCTATTGAAAAGTTTACACTTTCCTCAAGATACTTATCTTCATCATCGCCGTCATCATTTTATCGTTTCTCTCTTTATAGTTTATAGAAGTATCACTTAACCTCATCTTTTCATTCTATTGATAGTGAATCAAATGCTTTTGAGTTCTTTTAATTTTTCAGTGAACGTAATTTTTTAATTTAATGTAAAAAGTTTGTCGTGCTGCGATGGAAAATTGAAATTGAATTTCATATTCAAATTTGAAAGGATTTTTATGCATCAAGGTACATAGACATTAAGTGTGGTTTTTCATCATCAGAGATAGACTAAGAGCTCCCCTTTTTTTTAAATTTGTTATTTTAGTCATGAATCTATTGCTATTGAGGGTAGAAGGGCATCTATCTTTCTATCTATTCATTCATCTATTTATAAGGTATCTACTAGTACATTTATGTAGGTATAGGTAGGTATATTCAAAATTACAAAAAATTACAAATTACGAACTGACTCGCAGATTTTAAAAGTTCTTAGGATGTAAGTTACACGTATATTTTGTAAGCAGTGTCTGTGTCTATGCACTTCATAAATTGAAATATTTCAAAAACCTTGGTCTTGAAGAGTATTATAGGCACAATAATTGTGCTTAGAATGAATAAGAGACGTTCGCATTAGTTTGTGGATACCTTGACAATTCAAGACCAAAACGAACGATGAGCCACGACGACGATGACGACCGACGAACGTTGTGATTTAGTTTTTAGATTTTTTTTTTATGATCCTTGAATTCTATGTACTGTTGGAAGTCCACATATGCATACATGTTATACGTCCTGGAAATCTCTTTCGACAAATTGAAGCAGACGCCTATTCAGTGACGGATCATTGGTTTTGTAAGTAAAGAGGGAGGGAGGTAGTTTTAAGGCATTTGGAATAATATGCAAATAAGTTCATCTGTCGAATTCAAAATGACTAGAGTGGCTTTCAAATAATTTATATTTATATTTATTTGGTTTAATTTTGTCACTAATTTTTTACGTTTGGCCTTCCCCGTAATTTCATACTTAAACTTATGTACATATGTACATGTACATATACGTTATTTTCTGTTTTCATATATGCACTTGTAGTACTCGTGGCGTGATTCTTAGTGCGTAGAATGTGTAAATTTACACAAGCCTTCAAAGAGTAATTATTTTTTTCATAATAAGTTGTTCATTGATTGCTCGGATTTGGCATAAAATTGTAGGTCCCACAATTCCAGACATTTCTCATACATATCTATTGATGGTTGAAATTTGTAGGTCACTATAGATCCTGGTTCAAGGACTTGGCATCTATGCGCTAAAGAGTTGAAGTCCTGGTCAAACTAGTTAGTTAGTATCTATTTAAATACTGTGGCTTTTAATTTGCTAATTCTTTTATGTTTATTTATAATTTCTTAAGCAACTTTACATGTACAAAAACAAAAAGTGAAGTTTCTATTCATAATTTTTTTTGTATGAATATCTACTGAACAAGTGCGTATACGCCCTCGTGTACCAGATTATGTTGTTATTAATTTTTAATGGAAAATTAATTTTAAAAAATTACTAACTCGCTCTTAAAGCACTTGGATTGTGTTTTTTTAGTGGTAGTGAATGCTGTTCCAATTTCTTCCAGGGTTTCTTTGTGAAAATTGTCAAAAAGCTTCATGATATTTACAATCAAAGGGTATTTGTTTATGGAAAAATGATTAAACTGTTCACTACGGGAAATATAGTCCAGTTTCCCTTAAAATAACAATAGCTTTATTTAGGATGCTTCTAGATTTATTTCAATTTTCGGACATAACAGAAAGATATAAAGGGTGGTTAAATTTTAAGGGCCAAAGTTTATTTTGAATAAAACACAAATTATTTAGGAAATTATTGTCATTTTCTTTCATTATAATAATATTTGTATATTTCAAATATGTATGAAACAAAATATCGGCCGAATGGCCGCCGCGAACTCAGCTGCACACCTCCATCCGATTGTCAAAATTTTCGATGACGCTGAGGCATAATTTAGGTTCTATGCCGTTAATATGACGAATTATCTCATGCTTTATCTCTTGAATTTTTGCTGATGGCTTATCGACGTACATCTTTTCTTTCAAAGGATGAAGGATGTCCAACGGTGTCAAATCACATGATATTGGCGGCCAATTGACATCGCCACCGCGTGAGATAACACGGCCATTGAATTTGTTTCGCAAAAGAGCCATTGTTTCGTTACCTGTGTGGCAAGTGGCAACGGTCCTGTTGAAACCACATATCGTCCACAATTCTGCTTATTGAAGAATCCACTGCTCGATTGTGTATCTTCCCATGGTTCAAATTGAGTTAGTCTGAAATTGGGAAATGTCAAATGAAATTCTGAAAAAAAAACTTGACATTTAAGTGTGGTTCACATTCGACATCGGCCCTTAAAATTAAACCACCCTTTACTACTCACGAAAGCTTTGAAATTCAAGAATTTGATGATAAAAAACTGATATATTTAGTTATTAGCATAAAATTGAGTTTTTTTTTACAAATTAATTTATTTATCTATGTATGCCCCATATACGAGTATTTGGTTTAAAATAAAATATGTATTTAACGGTGGTTGTTAATAACACTTTTTCGATAAACCATGTCTAAAATGACACACACACGCACACTCATACAAAAATTGACATATCTCTTAGCATAAATTATATTCCTTGTATCAAACTTAGGCCCTTAACTATGCCAACTAACACAGCCAGCAGTTCATGAGATTTTTCTCAAGGACTTTAATTTTCAATCGTTTGTCTTTAGAGAGATGATTTTCATTCATTCTTTTTCTCTCTTGATGTGATATTCTGTACTAAGAGACTCAAGAGTCAAAGTGTCTATACAAGCACTGCAAGGATTTGCATAGGTATATGTATACGAGTATAGCTTCGTAGAAGGAAGATTGAAATGATATAGCATGTGGTAGCAGAGGGGAGGTTTTTTTTTCATACTAAAGAAAAGTTTTGTGGTAGGGATTCGTCTAGAATTATTAGTGTAACATAAAATAAAAATATTACTATAGCTTCAAAGTACAAGTATGACATAAGTCTCGAAAGGTACGTGGATATACTCGTGCACATGCTAAAGTTAAAAATAAAAATAAAATAAATATTATTCTTTGAGAATTTTATTTAACTTAGTTTTAAAAATAAAAAAACAAAATACATACATACATAACATACATGATGATATGGACTAATACACATAATGTTCAACATGATATGTACTTTTTAAAAAAAAAAACTAAAAACAATTAAGATGAAAGGTATTGATTTTAAATATGTCGGTATAATGAACAAAGTAAAAGGGAAAGCGTAAAAATAACAAGGTTACAAGAAAAAATCGTTCAATTTTTTTTTACTATTCGAAAAAAAACTTTGTTTGCAAAAGTTTTAGAAGCATTTTTGCCCCAGTTTCATCACCAAGTTTAATTTCGAGACTATTAGTGGTATTAAAAACAAGAACATAATATTATAATGTTCTTTTGTGGTTAATTAAAAAAAAAAAACAATTCTATTCTCAAATATCATTCATTTATTTAATTTTTCTATTTACAAGGTGGGGCAAAAGCCATTTTATAACTGTGGGCAAATGTCAATTCTAATTGAAAGATTTTTGTGAAGTAAACATAAACATACAAATTGACATCAATATGGTATCTAAAAATAATTCTAGACTCCTAGAGATTGTTTCGCTTAGGATATGTCACTTGGTGTTCATCCATCTCATCGTGCTTCAAACTGTTTATCAAGCTCAACTAATATTTTTGTCTCTGCTTTTCGAAGTAAAGGTTCCGAGTATAGGTTCCGAGTAACTTCCTTTCTGTCTTTGAGATTGAGAAGTAAAAGTTAAAGACTGTTATCAAAAAAGACGCTGGGTATCACCTACACTGAAATTATTATTATTAATTAATTTATTCGAAAATTTTACTAGATGTCATAAAAAAAAACTTATTTTACTTAATAAAAAATTGAATTTAAGTTTATATAATTTTTCATTTATTGTATACTAGCTGGCCCGCAGACGTTGTTCTGCCCTGTTTTTCAAATTGTATGAAAGAAATTTCTTTAAATCTTCATATCCAGGTTCTAATAAAGTTTTGGCATTCATAACTTAACCAATGAGCGCAATTTTAATCTCAATTCGATCAATGACTTTTGAAATTCTGGAAACGCCATTTTGTTTGTTTGCAAAATAAAAGCGTCTCCTAGATCTTTTCTCTTCACATACAGGACCACATCATAGGAATAATAGCAACTTATATGATTAGATTTTAAGATTCAAAAAGCCTTTACCGAATAGCTGACATGAAAATACCAGCTCCAATCCAGCATAAAAACCTATAAATGGACCTTATATTTTTTTTCACTATGTTTCCCTTGTATTTCTCTTAAACACAATCTTGAGGCACTATTTTCTGCTTCTTTCCATATCCAATTTATCACAAATATATAGCTAGCATTCTATTGGTAAAAGAATTTTAAAAATCGGTTCAGTAGATCTAGAGATTACCTAATACAGTCTTAAAAATGTTACCAACTCTTTCGAGAAACGATGGATTTAGGTACTGTGGCCGTTTTGTCAAAAATTCAATTCGGCCATTCTAAACTTCAATCTTCAATGTTATGACTGTTTTGTAAACAGTGCTATTTGCAAGTCTAAATTATTTCAATAAAGAAATTCAGATTTGAAAAGTGGCAACCGTTTGTCTTGATCATACTTCCAGGAGGACACTTTCTGTATTTTTCTTAGAGCGCCCGTTTAGGGCCAGTAAGTTATATTTAAGTATCATTAAGTAGGCTAGTTTACTGAATTTGTCTAGTATGTAAATAGTTTTAAGTTAAAATGAATAAAAAATTTGAATTTAAAAAAAAAAAAAAACACTTTCTGTATTTTCTTATCGATAATAATAAATATTGATGTTTAATGTCAAGTGTGACTATTAACTGTCAGTTAATTAGTTCAAAAACACGGCGGCGGTTTAAAATATACGTCGAAATAAGACTTGTAAGACTTTTAATTTCGTAAGCAATTTAATTTAAAATATTGAAGGAAAATCATTTTTTTTAATATATTATTTGGCATAGTACAGTATTCAATAGTGCAGAGACAAAAATGAGCCATAGTGTGTTAATTTTCATTAACCAATGAGCTTTGGAGTTATAAATTATTAAACAAAATTTAATTGATTTCGATATCTCGATTCGTTCTTGAGTTACCTTACCCACACATTGACATCTCTCTAGAAATGATGGATTAAGTTTCTATAGACCTTAAAACGTCCAGATTTTTCAAGAATTTCAATTTGACAAATCGGACCGAAAACAATAGCTTTCTATATGAAGTGAAAAACACGTTATAAATATTAAAAATGACTTCAAATTAAGTCTCATAACTTATGAGAATTTGCAAAATCATCATATGCATAATTTATCGTTACGCTTTCTAGTAAAATTTTACAAGGAAAACAAAATAAATGTTGGCAAACATGAGGGACACGGGTGTGTTCGGTGATGAATATGTTTTTGTTACAGTTCGCCTACATTACAAGTGCAAGCGTTCCACAAATTCCAAACCAAACATTTTTTTTGGTTAAAATTATCAAAACATAATTATAAACATAATTCTTCAAAAAATTGGTAAGACTTAAAGGATCAATTACTATAAGATAAAATAATTTTCTTTAGGATTAGTGTATTTAACCACAATATATTATGGAAACATTGAAATATGCTTGTTTTCATTACAGATAACAAAGTAATATAAATATAGCATTAAGTAGAATATGTTGGTAATTACGAATTTATAGTAACTTCTCCAAATTATTACTTATAGTATTTCTTCATAATTTCGTGTTTACTTTTGTCATCTAATATCTTATTTATTGAATGAAAAGAATAAAATAATGTTTACTATCCAAATAATGATCTTTATAATAAATTGGATAACAATTTAAAGAAAATAGTGAACCGCGATTTTTCAACTGGTCTTTAAAGTTGCCGGAAACTTAGTTCCATAGTTTTCGTTCCTCCATATAAGTCAAACGAAATTGAACAGGGAGTTGCTCAGGTGGTCAACTTTAAGCTGTTTGTGTTAAGTCTAACAACAAAATCAATATATTTGCAAAGTTCAACTGCAAATATAAGTAAGAACAAATTCTAAACCAACTCGGTGAGCATTTCCGTGCAAACATCGACTCCACTAGCATTTTTATGCACTTTGCTCGACCCAACAATTTACATAATTACACATTTTTTGAACACATCCCATGTAGATCAGCTGTTGTTTTTGTTTTTTGTTTTCAATCTCAAATTGAATAGTAAACTAAAATGGAACGAAGATGAGCCAGAAATTTCGTAAACAAAAAATAAAATAAAATAATTTTTTATATTTACAACTTTTGTTTTCATTATGCAATTTATTGTTTTCTATTTTCAAGTTCCCATTTCGCCTTTATATTTTGTCCGTGACAGAATATTTTGACATTAATAATAATTTGACAAGTAATTCAGGGATACCAACTTTGGGGAGTCAAATTAAGAGTGAGTTTAAAAGTGAATAAAGCGTTTATTGGTACTCGTATTACTTTGTTAGACCAATAAAACACGACTAATATTGTTTTCATTTAATCATCAATTATAACTAAACCTTGTTCTGTCATAACTTCTATTTTCCTAAAACCTCCTAATAGGGACTAAGAAAATATTTTCTAAAATAAATGACAGACACTTCTACAATTATAAAAGCAGTGCGAGAATGATTCCAAATAATTTTTCTTCAGAACAAAAAGATAATATCTTCTAGAGAATTCATCAGATATTCAGATCCCTTTATATGTTGATTAAGGCTCGAAATTTTATTCGTTTACACCTTGAAGCATAATAAAGGGTTTTCCATTAAGGGCGGGTCAATTTTAAAATTGAAAAAGAGGCTGGGTGTGACCCACACTGATAACTTCCCATTATGCATAATTTGAAAACTTGGCGTTGCTGATATTAATCGATTTACATACTTTTGATGCTGATTGATAACAATTTTGCTAACAAAAAAATTGTCAGAGAAAGTGGAAAAACAATATTTACAAATTTTTCTATACTTTTTTTGTAGTTTTGTATTTGTTGTAAGAAATGTCAATTTGATATTCGTCAATATTTTATCATTTTTTAGGTATTGAAAAATGCATTATGCATCAGTAAATTTCAGTTTTGGTTTTTTATTTTTCGTAAAAAAACTGCCAATTCGATACCAAAAAAAAAAAACCATATGTTCAAAATTCTATTACGCAAAAAATGAAATACATTCGATGTTAAAATGATTGACCATTTTGGACATATTCAAGTCACGAAACTACTTTTGACATTTTTTTGGTAAATTTTTGATTAAGTTTCTTATTTTTTGTAAAAAGACTGTCAATTCGATATTTGTCAAAATTGTAGCATATATTAATAATTGTATTTTGTATAAACATAAATAAGTTTGAAGTTAATATCGGTGCTCATTCTCGAGATATTCAAGTCAAAAAACACTTTTTACCAACTTTTGGAAGAATTTTTTGTAGTTTTTTATTTTTTGTAAAAAAACTGTTAATTCAATTTTTTTCAAACTTTCGCCAGATGTAAAGAACACAGTTTCAGATAATAGAAAATAGTTTTGAAGATAATATCATTTTTCCTTCATTGTATATTTTCGCGCCAAAATTTTTTTTTTTAGTTTTTCAATTTTTAAAAAATACGGTAAGTTGAAAATTTTTAAAATTTATATCAAATCTGTATCACATTCCAATGTATACAATAAAATTTATTTGAAGTCAATGGCACTTTCCATTCCTGAGATATTTGCTTCCAACCAAAATTTTCACTTTTTTTAAAAACTGCTATAGTGAAAAAACAGCTTGACCAATTTTTATAAAAGTCCTTTCTGCATCTTTCGAAGTTATAAACTGTCGAACAAAATTTAATTGGAGTCGATATCTTTACTGGTTCTTGAGATACCGTGGACGAAAAAGGGTATCTCGAACGTACGAACGTACAAACGTACGAACGTACGTACACACGCACACACAGACATCTCTCTACAAATGACGGATCTAGATTCTAGGAACCTTGAAACGTCCAGATTTGTCAAAAATTTCAATTTGACAAATCGGACCCATTACAATAACTCCCTATGGGAAGTTAATAAAACAAGTTGTATGTGAGATATCACTAAGGTTGTATCTTTATTTCAGAGCCCTATCAATGACATAATGAGTGAAATATGATATCGTTCAAATGGCGACCGCGGCTTCGCTGGGTAGCGCGCATATGAAAGGTCCAGTTTTGGCATGGCCAACTTAATTTTCGAAGAAACACGGACCGATGTAGTAACCTTATTTGGTTGGATGCATTGGCACCTCGTGAATCTCGAGTGGATTAGTGTCGTCCCAAATCCCATTCATCCAAAAATGGGCCTCATCGATAAATATGATTTTTCGACCAAAATTGGGATCAACTTCTAACTGCTCCAAAATAATTTTGATAATTAAGTTGCACGTGTTGTTCGACGCTGTAACTTGCCATGATCATTTGTCTAGAATGAATATAATTTTGGGTAAGCTACCATAACTACAACTTAAATACAAATGGCACCGAGGGGACTGAAGCAGGTATCTTTGGCCCAAGAACCAAAATTTCGATACCAATAGGACAGTCCACAAGTATTTTTCAGGCAGAAGTAAATGCCATTAGCCATTGTGAAATGCGCTGAACGTAATCTCGAAAGAAGCTCTCGTAACCAAAACATAGCCATAATGTCAGATGGTCAAGCTACTCTAAAAGCGCTAACATCCTACACTGTTAGTTCAAAAATAGTATGGGACTGTATTGACACACTGAATAAACTCGGTAAGGTAAACACTGTCACTCTCTATTGGGTACCTGGACATGTAGGAGTTCAGGGAAATGGAGAGGCAGACTCCATAGCGAAGATAGGTGCCTCAATTCCACTCTTAGGACCAGAACCTTATTGTGGTAAAATAAAAAAATAGGAGGAAGCTAAAAGAGCAAAAATCTGGAAAGAACTTCCTAAATTGAGACATGCAAAAATGTTGAAGTACTCATGCACCAAAGGAGGAAACATTTGGGAAATTACCAAGTAGAAGAACTTAACCTTCCGTCTCTGACCAAATACTCTATACTTTCTAAGGGAAATTAAATTAGAGGAAGTATTGTAATGGGAACATCCCCAGTCCTAGTAGGGGGCACAATAGATCCCAAAAATATATTCATTCATGATTTGTCTTTAGTGACTAATTAAAATTCGATATTTTAACAGAAAGTAAAAGAAACAATCTGGCCGCCAGGAGCGCTCAAAACCAACCCACTTTTTTTAATTCTATTTTAAAATGAAAATTTTATTACCGCTTAAGGATCATAATAAAAAACCCAAACTTATGGTCAGTAATGGTTTTATGTGAGGCTAAGACCAAACAGCCAAATAAATGAGTGACAAGTTGTGGGAAGTGATTAAAAAAATATACTTTTCAAGAATTGAAAATAACTATTGGAATGGCTTAAGGTATGGCAGGCTTTATAGAATCTAAATCAGAATTTTGCATGTGTTTAAAATACAATGCATGCAAATCTAACAAAAGGAGGTCTAAGAAAAGGTTAACTATAACACTGTCAAAAAAAAACGTACCCTTCTAATTTTATGGTGTCTTATATTTGTGACATATTTATAAGCCTACAAAAACCAAAGTAGAATTTAAAGGCTAGCAAAACATGTCCATGTACAGTACATTTTAATGTAATATTCGACCTTTTATATTCAACTATGTATATTTTTTACAACAAAATGCATCATCAAATTTATTATTTACAGAAAGTCACAAGATCACCGCATTGAAAGTCAATTCCTGTATTGTTTGGCCCTGTAGAAGACGACGTCAAGGTCACACTGTAAGTAGTGTAAGTATATATGTATATTCTATATATAGTACATTTCCATATTTAAGCAGGTAGGAAGGTCCTTCGCGGCTATACACGAGTACAACAATAAAATCCTTAAATGAGAGCTTGCGCTACATGGGCTGCCATTCTACTCGAAAATTTAATCGATGCTTGATAAGAACTCGATAATAATATTATGCATCCTTTACGTTGCAAAATTTCCCAGCTATTAGTATAGTTGTTCCCCTAAGATTTAAATAATATGTAATAATAATAAAAAAAAAGAAAAAAAAAATAGATCGACGATGACGTTCTTGGGTCTAATTTTATAGATTCTTTTCCTATGTTCGACAAGGACCACTTCAAATTCCAATCAATAGTGCCTGAGAATTTTTAAACAAGGTGCCTGCTGGTTGTGCTATTCGTCTACATACATATATAGTGTATAGGTACTGTCAATGTTGTAAATATGTATTATGGTGTTCCCCGGAGATAATAAACTCGTCATCACATCGTTAGTTATATTTTCCACACAATTGCCCATACATCTTAACACAGACAGATTATATCGACAAATACATATGTGCATATAGATCCATAGAACATTGCTACATACTATATATTTACCGCTTTATATTCTGCTGCAAAATGTGTAACTTTTGTGCTCTAGTCCCGCAAGTCCTTTGCTTAAGTACCAATAATAAGGAGGTTAGTTTGAAAAGAAATGTCAGGGTACCTAGAGACTGCAATGTCATGTGTGTATTATGTGACACAATTAGGACACAATAGTAAGGCATAAGGAATGCGCTAAAAATGTTAAAATAGCTTTTCGACGGCACATAATTCTGTATATAGCTTTTGTCAAAAGAGAAAGTTACAGACATTAAGGTTGTTGTTTTCTTCTTTTTTTTTTTTTTTTTGAATCCCTGTTGATACATAATTTTGTTCAATAATCTAATAATTTTGTGTTCGTATATGTGTTTGTCAACATGATTTGCATTTCTGTTTATTCATACTTTTTATTTTGACAATCTTAGTTTTGACAGACTCACACAGAGTCCAAGCTTTGGTTTAGGATCAGAAAAGCTATGGCCACGTGTATACATATAAAGCCTTATTTAAATTATACATTATTTTAACCGAAGGTCTATTAAGACTTTATTATTGCAATATACATATATTGGAGAGTGACTTTATAACAGAATATGCAACAAAGTTGAGAATTCCTTACGATACAGCTGGCCATTATTGTGCCTGTATTAATTTGGTGAAAATAAGAATGCAATTTTTTGGAAAGGCATTCTTTGGCGATCTTAACGAGCAATGAAATCACCCCACTCACTTGTCATTAAAATAAAAGGGACAACTACATTATAAAATCCAAATGGTACATTCGCAAATTTTGAGGGTTATCGTTTTGTATTTCAAAGATCCTATTTTCAGTTAAACACTAACATTTAGAAAAATAACAGCGAAAAGTTTATTAAATAACTAGAGGACCCAGCGAACTTTGTTCCTTCCAATTGAGTTCTAACAGCACGCTGTTAAATGATTCTATATGTCACCACCTGATCAAAATTTTGATTATTCTCGAAACTTTTACAAAAAAACGTTAAAGTTACAAAAAAAAACAATTAAAGTTCGTCTTTTCCTTGTTATATTAAGACCAGTAAATCTCAGGCACTGACAAACGGAAGATTTTAATAACTGTATAATGGTGACAGAATGACAGACAACTTTATAACTTTTTGTAAAGATTGGACAGACGACTGAAATATAAAAATTTGACAACCAAAACTGACAATCAAAAATATACATATATTTTTTTTTGTACGGGGAAATGAACTTGGTTTCTTATTGTCTTCCTCGCAGTTTTTCCATATTTTCTCACTTTTAAATCTTTTCCCTAAACTAAGAAAAAATATTTTAAACCAAAACCAGCCAAATCGACCAAGCCGTTCTCGAGTTTTAGCGAGACAAACAAACAAAAAATGATTTGTATAAATATATAGAAATTTTAAAAAACCAGACTTACATAAGTATTTTTCTCAACCTTTTCACGAAATTCTCGTTATACATAATGTACTTATTATTATTGGCAGTACTGTATTTAAACCGTTATTTTTGATTTACAATAATTTCAAAGTTAAAGTTCGTTAAATGCAAATTTGAATATTTTCTAAAAGTATGCGAATTCTTGTAGGGTTCAATATTTTTATTTTGTCAAAATCAAACACATACCTCAAATCAAATGTTACCATCTACCATCATACCATAAAATTCTGACAAACGCTTAAGCATCCCTTTACTAACTTCTGATGAAAAGTCTTCCTTATTGAGCTTCCATCTGCCACAGCATGTTCACTTTAAGCTTCAAGCAAATCATCAAATGACATAAAGACAGATATTCAAAATTTACTGTAGCTGCGCTGTAGTTGCAATTGCACTCGGCAAGATGCAATGCCAAAACCGTGGCACTCATTTTTCCGTCATCCAACAACTGACAATATAACAATAAACTACTGTCTTTCATATTTAAATATATATCTTTTTTCTTTTCAAATAAAAGCCAAACTAAAAGCTTTCGCATTGCATTTGATTTAAATCCACACCAACACCATCAAAAACTCATCACCCACACACAGACTGTTTAGAATTCAACGAAACATTACATGTCTATTTAAGATCACAACGAATTTACATCCGTTGCAGTTTAAAATTTATGTTCATTTGGATTAGTTCGTTGGGATATGTCATCGCGGTTACACGGATACCATCATCAGCGTTTTAGAGAATTTTGAAAAGGATTAATTCCAATTTAAGTAGCTTTGGTGTTTGTTTTTTGTTTTAATTGAAAAAAAAAATGATATAACTTATGAATATAAGAATTCAGTGTTTTCAAAAATATAAAAAGAATTCAAATTCTCGAGTGCTCCTAAATATATAATAAATTGAAAGTGAATATTAAAAGAAAATTTTAAAAAATATAAAAGGAATTTAAATGATAGTGAGTGTAAAAATATTTATGCTGTTTAATGAGCTAACACATATTGGATTAAAAATTAGATAAACAGAATATCGTTTGAATGAATTCGGTGAGCTAAATTTTATTTTAAAATTAAAATATATTTGTGTTAATATTTAATGATAATGCAAGTTTTTTTTTGGGAGGTAGAATAACGGACAAAACTGAATGGAACGGAATTTCTTAAAAGTATGCAATTAGACAAAAAATTATTTTAAGTTAATTCAAAACGTTATTTTAATTTTTAATTTTTTGAATATTTTTGTGAGGCATATCTTCTGAAAGATCTTGACTATAAATACAGGAAATGACTATTTTTGTTAAAAAAATTAACAACATTTAGAAGCATACGTTTATTTTAAAATCTTCAATAAAAAACTCTTATTATAATTTTTTAGACCTTACAAAAAAATAAATTATATAAAATTAAAATTTCTAATGTTTATGTTTACGAAATAATATTAATTTAATATTTATATTATACCAAATACTTAACACCAGTTAAAAAAAACCTCTTTTCAATTTAAAACATATACATTTCCGAAAAATTAAACCATTAGCCCTTATTCTTAATTTTAATTTTCAGTTTATCTTTTGTAGATTTTAATAAAATTGTCTGAAATTAATTTATTTCGATCATGTTATTTTAATTTTTAAAACAATTTGAAATTATTTTCTTCATTGTTTTAGGAAACAATTTTCATGTTATTTAGAATTTTATTTTATTATATAAAACTAAATTAAAAATGCAAACGGTTTTCTCAAAAATATTTTTGTGTATGTTATGATATGTTCGAATTTTCTTGGCATTGTATTTTATCCGCTTCAAACAAATCCGTTTTCAAAATACTAAATCTCTAAGAAAAAAATATTATTATTTTTTTCAAAATTGTTGATTTTTGAAACTAAAACAAATTTTAAAAGGCAAGCTGTTTTTTCGGAATTTTTCATTAGTTGATTTGAATTAATGTTAACAAAAAAAAAAAACTTTTAAAAATTTTTTTAAATAATTTGGCTCATACATAAACACATTTTTTTAAACTTTTCAACAAAAAACTTCCCAATTGAGAATCAAGAACAATGAAAAATCAATTCGATTTAGTTTTATACGGAGTTTTAATTAAAAAGAAAAATGAAACATCTGAAAGTTCGTTAAAGTTATAGAAAAAAAATATAAAAAAAAATTCTGGAGCAGTTTAAAAAAAAAATCTGTTCAACGTTTTTCAACTATATTGTGAAAAAATGAAACTTATTTTAGATTCTATTCTGTGTCTTGAACGTTCAAAATTATAAAGTTCGTTTTTTTTAACACGAATTAGGTGTTTTTTTTACAAAGCGTCCACATGGGCTTGTTCCGAAAAATGTTTAACCACATTAATATATAATTTAGCTGTCTACTAATGTTTATTTTTAACTTCCCATATAACGTTGTTGTTTTGATTGATACGAAGTTAAAGTTTTGATATTTGTTTATTAGATTCAATGATTTTAAAAACAATCCTCGGATTTTAGAAATACGTAGTTTGACTGACAAATAGCATCTAAACATCTAAAATTTGAAAACAGTTTAAATGTTTAATTGCCTTTTTAAGCTGTGGGTTGGTTGAAAAAAGTCAGTTTTTCGTTTTTAGATCAAGGACTAATAGAACACTTAAAAAATTACCCATAACATTTTTTGGGCCTGTAGTTGAAATTAATTCTAAAATAAAAAGATTTTATTAAAAACTATTAGAAAAAGCAAATTTTTAGTTGATATCTTGCTTTTAATTTACCATCAGGTTGTTTAAAATGTTGCACCTTTTTTAAACCTGTGATTCATTTGTATCAATCATTTAAGGGATGGAAATGTTTTAACTTTTCCCATGTTCATGTTCCATGTTCCCAATGATAATTTCTTTTATAATTCTTGGGAATTAAAATCAAACCAATACATTTTTTTTTCTTATAGTTTTAAGGATATTTTGTGTGTATTTCTTTTAATCAAATTGAAACAAAGTGAATGCAATCAGTTTTCTTCTCAAATGTGTATATATGTATATATTTATACAAGCATCAGAAAATCAAAATAAAAGGATGTTTAAAATAAAAATACAAAAAAAAAAAAAAAAAACACAATGTTTTTCACCGGAAGGACTGTAGTTTTTGTCCATCATGATGGTAGTCTACCGCATTCCGATGATACAAGGGTTATATTCTCCCGCAATTATCTTGCTATTGTTTAATGCTTTTAACATGATGATTACGTGAAAGCAAAACAGCAAAAAAAAAAAATCACTTATGATTTAATTCAATACACAAATGAAATATAGAATACAGAAAATACCTGTTTAAATAAAACCTTGAAGCAAAAATGTACCTTGAGAAAAATCCGTTTGCATAAAACCTTAACAATATTGTCTTTTTTTTTATATTAAAACTATTTTGTATAGAAAAACGAATATGAGAAATTTGCGTGTTCTTTGTTCTGTCACTTTTTTGTTTCACGGAGTTTACCAAAACAATGTATTTTCATATGTTTTTGTATTCAACAGGAATTGTTTTATTTCACTTTTAAAATATGTAAATAGATATATATGTATTTGTAAGACTATACATAGTATTGTATCTGTTAACTATGGTTAGCTGCAGATTAGATTTTAACATCCTTTCCAGGCACTGATGCCTAACTCAAAGCAATTTCGTTGAAAATTAATTCTCTCGGAAGGCGGAACAACTTAACCGTGAAATGAACAAAATGAGAGAAATATTCGCGGTCCTATAGCGAGGTGTCCATTCCGAGCGGAAAATTCAGCTATTGTGTACGAGGTATTCTTCCGAACAGCTGTTCAGAATTTTTCTCTGACATTTGTTTCACGCATCCGGCGAACTGTATTGAAGTACGATAAAATGAAAGTGAGAACAACTTGGACTTCCGACACAGTATGCATTGCGTACAATTTTCCGCTCCGAATTTATACCATGCTTGCGCTGATTACTGAAACAAAAACCATAGTTTCAAAAACCAATTAAATATTTTAAACAAAATTATTCTCAATTTTAGATCATAAGTATATTTTTTACAATATTTATGAATTTTTGGTGGAACTTTTCGTATTATTTTATTTATTATAAAAAATGCTAATATTCGTCAACATTTTATCATTTATCAACAAATGCATTATACCTATATGTTGAAAATTAAATCCATTCGAAGTCAATATTATTGATTTTCGTGAAGACTTTTTGGTAAATTGTAGTTTTATTTTTATATTTTTTGTAGTAAACAGACTGTCAATTCTATATTTTTCATAATTTTTAATAATAAAATAAAATAAATATGAGAAAAAATATTTTTTACCAATTTTTGGAAAAAAAAATTCTACTTTTTAATTTTTTGCAAGAAATCTGTCAATTGTTTTATTTTTCAAAATTTCACAAAATACGTCACTTCACAAATTAGACATTTTTTCCTTCATTATATTTGGAGAGCCAGCATTTTTTTTCTAGTTTTTCTATTTAAAAAAAAAATAACGGTATGTTGAAAATTTTCCAAATCTATACCAAATCTGAGATATTTACGACCAACCAAAACTTTTTATTGCTATAGAGAAAAAACCTCTTGATAAATTTTTATGAAAATCCCGTCTGCATCTTTTGAAATTATAGCCTATCGAACAAAGTTTATTTGGAGTCAATATTTGTATTCCTTCTTGAGATATCGTAGACGAAAAAAGGTTTCTCGAACGTACGAATGTACTTGATAATATATGGATTTTTAAATTCCCATAGGGAGTTATTTGCCCCTATCGCGAGTGTCGAACTTGAAATCGACTATCGACTTTGGTTTTAATATTTAATATTATGAATGTCGATTATGATCGAAACGTTTCGATGTTACATTTGTTTACCTTCGATTGAAATTTTGTAATCGACTCATAAGGAAGCTGATGTCTGGAAGCCACAAAATGTTATTATGTTTGCAATTTATTAGTTATTTCACATAAAATTATATTCAAATATTCAATTATGTATGGGTTAGAAGCAATAACCAATACAAAAAAGAGTCTGCGTGCGACCCACACTGATAACTTCCCATTATGCATAATTTTTTAGTAAGAAAAAACTGTCATTTCGACAATTTTCAAAAATATACCATAAGTTGACAATTCTATTATGCACAAAATAAAATAAATTTGAAGTTAAAATGATTTACCAATCTGGAAATATTCAAGTCAAGAAACTACTTTTGACATTTTTCGGCTAATTTTTGTAAAAAAGTTTTTTAATTTTTGTAAAAAAACTGTCAGTTCTATATTTCTCAAAATTGTAGCGTATATGAATAATTGTATTTTGTTTAAGCTAAAATGAATTTGAAGCCAATATCGTTGCACATTCTCGTGATATTGAAGTCAAAAAACATTTTTTACCAACTTTTGGTAAAATTTTTTGTACTTTATTCTTTTTTGTAAAAAAACTGTCAATTCAATTTTGTCAAAACCGACATTTCACATCGTGTACATTTTTTTTAACATAATATCGATTTTCCTTCGTTGTATTTTTGAGCGCCAAAAATTTTTTTTTTAGTTTTTCAATTTAAACAAAATAACGGTATGTTGGACTTTTTCCAAATTTATACCAAATCTGTACCGCGTCACATTATATACAATAAAATGTATTTGAAGTCGATAGGATTATCCGTTCCTGAGTTATTTGCGATAAACCAAAATGTTAACTGTTTTTTTAAAATGCTATAGTGAAGAAACCGCTCACTAAATTTTTATGAAAGTCCTTTCTGCATCTTTCGAAGTTATGACCTATCGAACAAAATTTAATTGGAGTCGATATCTTTACCCGTTCTTGAGATACCCTGGACGAAAAATGGTATCCCGAACGTACAAACGTACGAACGTACAAATGTATGTACAAACGTACAAACGTACAAACGTACGTACACACGCACGCACAAACATCTCTCTAAAAATGATGGATCTAGATTCTAGGGACCTTGAATCGTCCAGAAATTTCAATTTGACAAATCGGACCGATTACAATAACTCCCTATGGGAAGTTAAAAACAAACCATATAGGATCGAAAAAAGATTTAATGCGCCAAGAGTAAAGTCCTTTGCGATTATAATATGCGTGTTGCAGTTCGTTTTTTGGAGACGCTATCACACCTGGTATCCGACTTTTTCATAAAAGTTCATTTTAACCCGACACGCTTTACTGCTTCAGTGTAGTTGAAAGCATTTATATATATCACTATCGCTAAACCATAATTTGATTTCATCTCTTTTTGAAACATTTAAAAAAACAGAAAAATAACAAACAAGAATTTCAAAAATTAACTGTCAAATTTGAAAAATTTATAAAATTTTGGTGCTTATTCACAATATTACTTTTTTTATTCGATTACGTTACACAATACCAAATTTGAAAACTAATCGAAACAGTCATAACATTTCGATTCGATTGTTGATCGACAACGATAATGGCCCCCATTGTCATCGGTCCGATTTGTCACACACAGACATCTCTCTAAAAATGTCGAATTTAGATTCTAGAAACCTTAAAACGTCCAGATTTGTCGAAAATTTGAATTTGACAACAATAAAACCCAATGAGAAGTTTAGAAACCATAAACCTCAATATACTTAAATCGGGATTTAAAAAAAATATATAATATTAAAAAAAATATGTTTGTTTTTTAATCATTGTCTATTTACAAGGGAAAAAATAATAAAAAAGAAATTAAAAAAAAAAATTGTATAAGCTTAAGCTTTTAAGTACTTACTTTTCTAACTTTTTCCAAAAAACAAAATTTTAAAAGCCAACATCTTTCAATGTCGACAAAATTTTGGTCTAAATCAATAAAAAGTCGAAAATTTATTTTTGGCAAATGCCGTTACTAACTGTTCCATTCAAATTTTGTCTCTTTCAAAATATAAATAAACGTCGGTCGTTTTAGTTAATTTCGAGATTATTAAACTTTTTCTAATGTTTCAAAGGCAAACTCATTTCAACGGAAAAAAGTCTCAGAAAGCGGAAGAAGATGTTAACAGAATTTTCAAATGTTATGCCTGATTTTGTCGTTTTTTATAAATCCAAATCTTCGTCGTCCTATTCAGATTGGAAGAAAAATCTTCTTAGAAAATTATTTAAAAATAGGAATCTAATATAGTATTAAAACCCAATTGAAGTTATCTTCAATTACTATAAAGTAAGAAAAATGTAAAAGCAAATTGTTAAAAAAATCGGAAGTAAGCTAACCTACCTTGTATCTCAAAAAGCCTCTAACTCTTCATGACTTTTGACTATCCCATTAGAATAGTACACGTGCTATAGAATTTGATTACGATCTAATTTAAATAGACAACTAATTTTAATTTATCGTAATTTCCATAACATCTTGAAAATGTGACTAACACTGGAATTAAATTGCTTGAGTGTTTCGCTTAGGTACGAGTGCAAGTATTTTTTTTTTTTAAGAAAATTCACAATTCATAAATAAGAAAACGTAGCTAATTCTACGTTTAAATCACCTCTTATTCATTTGATGGTTTATTATTTGAAAAAAGTCTTTAATTTAAGAGCACTAGCACAAAGCTGATGCTTTAATCTTTATTATGAATAAGTACTAGTACTATAGTATGTCAAATGGAAGAGTTTATGACATTACGTTGTACAAAATTTTATAAAAGAATGAAAAACCATTCAAATATCTGTTGATATGATGTATTTTCTTATTGTATGATTTATCAGCAATTGAAATGTATCAATAAAAAACAGTGTTACAGATTTTTAAATATAATTAAACTTTAAAGTTAAAATTAGTTGAAAACTTTTGATTCAAAAACCATATTTTCAAACCAATTATATACTTTTTTTCTAGCTACTAGGGCATCATTATACGCATACAATATTTCTCTAGAAGAATATTAAACATTAGTTCAATCATAAGTGTGAAATTACGATTCTAGAATTATATTTTCTCATAAAATTAATGCGACAAATTAATATTATTCCATGTCTTACAAAAAAATCTACTCAGCGAGCAAAAACTGTTTTTCAATTTAAATTAAAAATTGGCTATTTTTTTACAAAAAAGTTAAAGGTTGCAGTATGCAGCCTCTTTTTTAATTTTACGAGAACATCCACCCGGGCGTATACGTAACTTTTTAATAAAATTTCTACATGAAGAATTCGGAAAAGTGAATTTGAACTGATTGCTTTCTTATTCAATCACAATCCAAAATGAAAAAAAGAAAACTGATTCGGGATTAACTGCGGATCCAGTATTGCGTATTGAGAAATTCAGCATTAATTCAAAAGCTTTGATTAAATTTTTGATAATTGTACCACAATTTAAACTTTATCCTGTTTTAAATTTTAACATTTTCAAATTTTTGTTACAGTGATGATGGATCCTCGACTTTTCCTTTTAGTTATCATATCGATATGTCAGCAAAAAACCATATCTGCAGAATATCAGTGAGTTTTTATTGACATAACATTTTTTTTTTCCTTTTTATTAATTTTGCTTATATAATTTATTAATAAAGGCAAAGTTTGGCTTTTACGGACATCCTGCCGGAAGACACAAAACGATATGATAAAATGAGACCCCCCAAAAAGGATGGTCAGGCAACAATAGTTTTCTTTCACGTTACAGTAATGGGTTTAGATTCAATTGATGAAAACTCCATGACCTACGTTGCTGATGTCTTCTTCGCCCAAACATGGAAAGATCATCGTTTGAGACTTCCCGAAAACATGACTACCGAATATCGATTGCTAGAAGTTGATTGGCTTAAGAACATGTGGCGTCCTGATTCGTTTTTTAAGAATGCCAAATCTGTCACCTTTCAAACAATGACAATTCCTAATCATTATATGTGGTTGTATAGAGATAAAACAATTCTGTATATGGTAAAGTTGACCCTGAAATTATCATGCATCATGAATTTTGCCATATACCCTCATGATACACAAGAATGTAAGCTGCAAATGGAAAGCTGTAAGTAATAAAATTCGATGTCATATAATAGTTAATCGAACAAGATGTTATAGCAGCTTTAAATTTCAGTGTCACACACAACAGATGACATGATCTTTCAATGGGATCCAACAACACCGTTAGTTGTGGATGAAAATATCGAATTGCCACAAGTAGCGCTAATACATAATGTCACAGCGGATTGCACCCAAGTCTATTCGACTGGCAATTTCACCTGCTTAGAGGTTATATTCACACTTAAACGTCGTTTAGTTTACTATGTTTTTAATACATATATCCCAACTTGCATGATTGTAATTATGTCCTGGGTATCGTTTTGGATTAAGCCAGAAGCAGCTCCGGCTCGTGTGACATTGGGTGTTACTTCATTGCTAACACTTTCAACACAACATGCGAAATCGCAAGCTTCCCTGCCGCCTGTGTCGTATTTAAAGGCTGTGGATGCGTTCATGTCGGTGTGTACGGTTTTCGTGTTCATGGCTCTCATGGAATATTGCTTGATAAATATAGTTTTGAGTGATACTCCAATACCGAAGCCAATTGCCTATCCACCCAAACCAGTTCCGGAAGCGGCACCAAAAAAAGAGGAACCACCTCCACGTCCAAAGGACGAAAAAATTGAGAAAATAGAAAAGATTTTTGATGAGATGACAAAACGAAAGGTGAGTAAACACATACTTTAAGTATTCCCAAGCTCTCTACTTTTAGAATCTAAGGTATTCTCCAAACGAACATAGTGTAAGTTCTGTAGTCGCCTTTTAGTTACTTTGTTATAAAGGTCAAAGATTCTATAAACAGATGCACAAGAGACGTATGTTGTCCATCTTTGGAAACATACAAGCAACCATATGTCATCTTTATGTTTTGAAAACAAGACCTTTTAGTTAAGTCTAGTTAGTTTTACATTAACAGAAATTAATATACAAGTTACAGGGATAAAAATGAGTTTATGTGCCATTCAAGAATATAAATAAAAGCTTTTAAAAGTATATCAGTCAAGGCTTTGGGTAGATAAAAAAGCGACATCCCATAAACCAGATAATTTTTTGTTAGTAAAAATGAAATGTTAGATCAGCAATTAAAATTTATAATACAAATTTGATGCTTATTATTCTTCTGATAAATTTGTATTTATTTTATTTACTTAAGTCCGTAAATGTTCGTCGCATCCCTCGCCCTGATACATCCGATGGACCTTGGATTCCTCGACAGGAGAGTCGCATAATATTAACACCTGGTATCATTGCAGCTCCTCCACCACCACCACCGGAAGAAAAACCAAAGCTTACCCCGCAACAAGAACGCCTAAAACGCGCCATCTACATTGATCGAACTGCAAGAGTACTATTTCCAGCACTATTTGCATTTCTTAATATAACCTATTGGATAGTGTTTTACGAATACTTATAAGCTCAAAACAAAAAACAAAAACGCATGAATATATTAAGAAATAAAAATAAATGTTAAATAATTATAAATTAAAAATAAGATTTTCAACTGATGTTTTATTAATATGGAAAAAATCATCATAATTGTGCCAAAATTAAAGTTGTTCCTGAATAAAGCTTAATCCCTTCATTCAAAGTGTATGCTTTAATTTATTTATCTTATGTCAAATAATTTTAAACTTTGAATTCGGCCAGCAGACTGTAAGAATGTTTTAATAGTAACCAAGTATGATTAGTTTTATTTTTTTTGTTTAAACATTCACAACACAAAAGAAACTAACTAAACATTTTTATTAAACAAAAAAAAACTGTAAAGCAAAGGAAATACACTTTAATTGTTTTAATTTAGGTTTGACAACTGGAAACTTTTACCGTGAACGAACCCTTAAACCAATTCATCAATAACAAAGCATTCAGTGCACAACATAATTCATCGAACTAAAGTTCACTTAAAATGATCTTCTGCCTAAATGAAGATGTGTCAAAATTATTTACGTTTTTTTACGAGTAATAGTGTTCAGTGATTAAAGGGCCTAATTCAATATAACTATAATGGTTTGGTTGGACATGTTTTACAAAACATAAACTACCAATAAATTTAGTTTTTTTAAGAACAATTTATTTTGTCTAATTTAATGTTCAAAAGTATGGGAAATTCCCAATTGACCATTTCCAAAACATTTAACCTTATTCTTCCTCATCGTATTTAGTTTTTATTAGAGTAAAAAATTGATATGAAGTTGTACCCAACTGTAAATTTAAAAAATATATATATTTCTTATACATAAAAGACGGATTTGAATATTATAATCTTACACTTTTAAAACTTTCCATTGAAACTATGAAGAACTTAAAAGCTGTCAAATAAGCCGGTTTATGTGATCGAGCCAACAATAAGGGTAAAGATTTCTTGTATTTATTATTGGCCATGTACCATCGGTGAGAAAACACTGCATCTGCTATACTACCGCTCTAATTAATTTAAACAAAATAAAATTACTTAGTATAGAATTGTTAACATTGTACTCGAACATGTAAAATATACAAACCACTTCTAATAGATTCGAACCGAAAGAACAAATAAAATATACATGAACCAAAGACGATATTAAGAATGCAAAAAACTTAAGCATGTCCAGAATTTCTGAGCCAGCTGTTATTTGGAATCCAATCATACAAATTACTCCGCATGAAGCAATGTAGTTCATCAAAATTGAGACTTTAAATACTTCGTTGATTTTGAAACTTAAACTGAAAAATATTAAAAAATAAAATTATCGGTGAAATTTGCGTGGTAAAATTTTATTAAGTTTTTAGCTACGCATCCAGCCCTGTCAATTTTTTGAAAATAAATCCGAAAACCACCTTTGAATCTATTTTAGAAATTAATGAAATTAACTTCTGAAAATTATAGAAAAAAAATTGTTTTTTAAACAAATTAGGTTTCGAACATCGTTATTCTCCTCAATGGACAGCTCATGTCAAACAGACATTATAAAATAGAGAGAGAAGCATATTCCAATATATGTATTCAAATTTTGAGTAAATTAATTAAATCAACTGTCAAATCAACGATCAATTCCAGTGTCACTGCCTGGCTTTCCACAAGATTTTATCATTCCCAATAAACACGTAATGGAATTAGACTTAATATTGCAAATCATTCGAATTGAGGAAAAACCCCTTAATAGTTCTTAAACATTTTATTAACCACCAAAATGGAAAGAGCAAGTAGCTTGAAAATAAACCTAATTCGGTATAATAATTGATTATGTAATAAAAAGTCAACGCTGGTCATTTTTGGTTATAATATTATGTGCAATAAGTTTAATTTATCACCCAATAACTGATTTCACAATATTCCACTATAGGTACTCACCTTAAAGTGTCATCATGATATCGAACGAACTTTCCCAAATCAATGAGATCTCTGTCCGTGCCAGTTGGTACAAAATCTGTTATCTTTTTTTTCAAAAAATCAAAATGCATACAAGCCAAGTGAACAATTGACACAAGCAATAGATCAGAGCCCAAAAAGAAACACGACAAAATATACGCTGCCATAATCTGATAGGAATACGCAAAAAGAAACGTCGGAAATTGCTTCTCATTACCGGGATAAACCAAAATAAATGGAAATCTATAAATGAAATCATCACCAGTTATAATTTTCTCAACTATTGATTGTATTAGGGGGAAAAAATTAAACATTGTTGTTGTTGAAAAATGATAAATTGTCAGCGTTCTCATGTATAGTTCAATTTTTTTATAATACTCATCCAAACGGTATTCAATTATGGCTTCGTTAGTTTTTGGAAAAATTTCTTCCATTTTGTCAAGAACCTCTTTCAAGATGAATCGACCTCTCCAAACGGCGATCATTTTGCAGAGTGAATTGATGACAAAGCCAGCATAGCAAGCAAAAGCTGTCAACTCGATTGGGTCTTCAAATTTATGGTATATTATGACAGCGTTTTTCAAGAAAAAATGGATTGTTAAATTCATCATAATCATAAAGAAAGCTACTTTTTCCTTTAGAGGTTTTTTCTCCTCGGGATTGTATTTAAAAACTCTAATTCCAACCAATCGATAAATATCGAAGGGAATTTTTGTAAAATCACTTAATTTAAGATTTCTTCCAAGTTTTTCCATATTAATTTGTCGGCAATAAAACTGAACTTAATATTTTCTGAGCTCTTGTATTCCTTTATATACATTCGATGTATTTGTTTTGAAAAATTGTTTTGCGGTTAAAAAATCTAATTATTTGCAATTAAAGTTCTATTGATTTGTTGAGAAATTTTGCACTTGAAGTTAATGTTTGCCTTCATTAAGGTAAATGCGTAAAAGGGTAGCAGTATGTCCTAGAAATTTGTCAAACTAATTCGTAAATATTTGAACAATGTATTTTTAAATGGGTAAATACTTAAATGCATTTAATTTTGAATAAATGATTTCTGGACTTCGATTTGTAGACGTAACGTCTCGCATAAGAAAAAAGAAAGTCTGGGTAACTTATAAGTAAGAACTTATATTTTTCCAATTGGGATTTGATACTTTATTGAATCCCCGTTATTGAAACTACTTCTGTCACATTTAGTCTATTTTTCAAGGTTACATGGAGAGTTAATGTAATCCACCGGTAACGTTTTCAACCAAAAATGAACAAAACGATCTATCAATCACTTAGTAACTTAGTTTCCGGAAACCTTAATGCGTGTCACGCACTAAGCCAGTCAAAGTAATTTTTTTCTCCAAATGATTTTGATGGAGGATTTGACATAAGAAAATAGCTATTCTCCAAAAAAATAGTAATAATAAAATTGTAGACTTTAACATTCTATTATTTTCAATTTAACATGTCGAAATACTTAGCTAAATTTTGTAAATTTTTGTAATTTCTTTAAAAATTGGGTAAGATTTTTTGTAGATTTTGTTCTGTTCTATTGTTTGCAGATGAATATCATAAATGGAAGCGATACCAAACTTAAACTCCACTTCAATTGACATCTAAGAAACTCGCAACTATAAAATGCATAAAAGTTATATAATTTTTTTTTTATTCAAGCTGTTAGTTTTACCACAAAACCAAATAATGTTCATCGAATACAAAAATTACTTAGATTGAATTCTCATGAAGGTCAGGACATTCTACTTTTGACAATTTATTTCCAAAATTAATACTAACTTCCGATCATGTGACCTCAGGGTAAGAAACGTAACAACTACTTCTATATTCTATGAACACACTTCTACATCGTACACCCGAAACGTACACAATAACCGCTTCGAATTCTCCCATTCTACATGAGCGCCATATGTGTCAGAATTTGACAACTCAACACAGCATAACCTTCCTTTTAGCACCAATTTCTGTGCTGTGTACACGTGTTTTTAAAAATGGCACCCGTAGAAAAAGTTAAAAAATCTGCCAAAACTGGCAAAAAAGTCAACAAACACCCCCTAAATACCTACCTTGGGGGTGGAATTATGCGTTATTCCAAAAGCCAGGTAAAAATCCATGAATTTCATCATAAAAAAGTGAATTTGTTAGTGCGCCTAAAATCCACAAAAAAATGTGATTTCCATCCATCCGATTGAAACCAATTGGATTTTTTTGTTTTCTTAAATGCACTTAAAATGTACTTTGCAATGTTGTATTCATGTGAAAATACTAATAAAAAAAAACTATCAAATTAATCAATTAAATGTTGATGTTTAAATTCTCGTCCCCAGATGTACAAACGCCGTGCTCAATACCGCCTTAAGACAACAAAACGCCCAGTCGTGAAGAAGGAGAAAATCCCAATCAAGAAAATCAAGAAGATTGGAGGTCCCAAGAATGGAGGTGAACGTGTTGTTTACTTGAAGAAACCAAAGGCCAACTACCCAACCAAATCGGTAGTCAAGAAGCGCCCTGCTCGTGGTGTATTCAGCAAACATGTCCGCAAGACACGTAAGAACATGAAGCCCGGTCGCGTGTTGATCCTTTTGGCTGGTCGCCACCAAGGCAAACGTGTTGTCCTCCTCAAGGTTTTGGCCTCTGGACTCCTCTTGGTTACCGGTCCATTCGGTATCAACTCATGCCCATTGCGTCGTGTGTCACAGCGTTATGTTATTGGATGCCAAACTCGCATCGATTTGGGTCAATTCACAGTACCAGAACACATCAATGACGCATACTTCAGGCGCATCAAGGCTAAGAAGGAGAAGAAGTCTGGTGAAGGAGATATCTTCGCTCCCAAGAAGGAGAAGTACGTTCCAACTGAACAGCGCAAAGAAGACCAGAAGGCTGTCGATACCCTCGTATTGAAGGCAATCAAGGCCAATCCAGAAGGCAAATTCTTGACAAAGTATTTGCAAAACATGTTCTGCCTGCGGTCCACACAATACCCCCATCGTATGAAGTTCTAAGCGCTTAAGAATCGGGTCATGTAACGATTTTTTTTACTTATAATAAACCACATTACTAAAATGGAATTTATTATTTTATCTTAATACAGAAAGTTGATGAATACATTTTTTCAAGGTGACAATGGAGAAAGAATTATAATTTAAAAATCTATTTTAGGCCAATCGGTGGTGTGTCATCTCTATTTTATCAGCTAGTTTGAATATTAGATTTGTACCTATCCTGTAATCGTATGGATGCAAATTCCAAACTTGTATGACTTCCTAGGTGGCTTGGCCTTCGACTAGGAAAGACAAAATGTTTTGTTTTTGTTAGATCTCATTGATATCTTAACTTTTTTTTGATAAAATAGCTATAACAATAAGCCACAAGTATAGATTAATGTTTAGATCATGATTTATTAAAGAATACGTATACCCCAAATATATAGGACCATCGTCCGGATGTAAAGACAATTTAAAGGAACATTTGGGGATGTCAAATAGTATTAGTAGCTTGACTGACTACAATAAGAATATCCTAACATCAGCTTTAAGAGTAGTCTGCTAACGTAACTAATGTCACGAATCTGGTGATGATGAGATGTATTAAATCTCAAAAGTGAATGTAGAAAATATCGCAGTATAAACATTTTAATGGTTTAGTCGGTACCGTAGAACCATCGGACACTTTTAAACTTACAAACGTTTTCCTTAGAAGTGTGTATATTCCCATCGTAGATTTTTTTCATAAAACAAAAATGATTTACTAGGGGACCAGGGACTGGTCCTCATGTAAAGTAAATGTTATGCACTTTTGTACATCTAGTGCAGTAGGTGCATAAACTATAGAACTAGCCATTTTAACTAGCTCCATAGGGGGCAACAATAAATGTATAGTTCGCGATTAAAAGAAAAGATGGACTGCGTATAGTAGGTAAAACCCTCGCGGATTCTTCCTTTGGACAATAGAATTAAGTTGACCAATTATTGCCAATGTGACTTTTGATTTTATTTCCTTATAATAAAAAAAATGCAGCGAACTTAATTTTGTTGTCAAATACATTCATAGTTTTTCTTTTTACTTAGTTATAAGATTATGAACTAATGTTTGAATACATTTATTGTCATATCATGGGGAAGAATGAATATATTCCCAAACGAATACGCCATATCGTACTCATTACTAAAGTAAAAAAGAAAACAGTCTCTTATTTTAAAAGATAAATATTATTTAGTAATTGTAAAACTAGGTACACAAACTACTTTTTTGTTCTTTTAATTTTTTTATAGACGACATAATGTTGTCCATTTGTATCTGAATATTGGCAGCTTCAATAACTAATTCCAATGAATTTTGAAATTTTTCTTTAGTAACTTGCAGTGGCCGAGGAACTAGAACTCCAAACCATCGAATGGGATCAACGAATTTCGCTTCTTTATCGATTGGATATCGTTTAAGTTGGAATTCCTTATCAGCACAAGCACTATCCGACTTAATTTGCTCTACTCGTACTAGAGCATTGAATTCCTGACTATCATCTGTAGGTAGTTTCGATAGTCCAACTGTTTTTGGTCCTTGGATATAGCGAGCTTTTGCACAATTTATTCTACCTTCGTTTGTGACTTTTTCAATTGTTATTTTGCACTGAACAAGTTGTTCAACTAAACTTAAGAGTTCCAAGTACAAATCGTCAAGATGTTCGTGAATTTCTGCAAGACCAAGATCCTTATAGTCATCACGGATTAGTTTTTGAGGCATATTTTCAAGGTAAAATATATATTTTTTTTAATTCAAAACAGAAATTTATTGTTGAAAATTAAATGTATTGGGCTTTATGATGTATGTGTGTTGTGTGACTGTGATGTCACATGACGACAGATTAGATGACAGTTGAATATTGGAGGCGTTTATTTAACTGAGGAATAAATACAGAATCGGTTGTAAGAAGAGTACAATATTCTGAAGAATCATTGTTGTCTTACGAAATAATAATAGTAAAGCTACAAATAAAAGAAAAATGTTTTGAAAATAAAACAAAAATTCTCATGGAAGCCAGATTAGGAAAAAACTGGAGGGAACTTAAATACATAGCTGAAAACCGCATACGATGGCTCGTAGGAATAATTGAGGTAGTTGCCACTAGGGAATAGGTACCAAAGTGCTTTGTAGGTCTGAGAACCTAAGAAAGTATGTAAGAAGGTCATGGAAACTAATGTTTATGTTATTGTTTAAGTTCTTAAAACAGAAAACTTGCTAATTAGGCAAAAAATACCCACTAAGTCGCACCCTGAAAACATTATATTACTCCCACTTTCGACACTATGATCATTTTCACCACTGATTATTTCGCTTAAAGTTGGATAATTCTATAAACTTATTTAAAAATATCCAATACATTCTTTAAAAACAAGTTTGCGTTAATTTTCTCATAGTAGTAGACATTTTTGCGGGAAGTTAGTTAATTTTTATTGATAACGAAAAAATTCAAAAGAAAAAACAAATGCATTCAGGTTCAAACAGAATTGGATCCCTGCAACCAAGATAGCTTTTTATTAAAGAAAAAATAAGTAATTATGGCACATGCAAGCTGAATTGGTTGATGGCGTTTGTAATTGAACATGTAAACTGCATTCCCTTCCGATGCTAACATTTTTTTAGTTCTATCTTTAAGTTCGAAATTGAGCCGCAAACCTACTTGAGGTAATTTCAATTCTCGTTAAAATTAATAATAAACTTATCAATAAGTTTAAATGCTTCATACCTCTAAATTCGCATCTCTTCGTCAGAACTAAACTTAAGGTCCGAATTCTTGCTGTATTTTGTTTATTACTAAGAGAAAGCAACAAGTCGTCTTTGATGAGTTCTTTGCCTCAAAATAATACAAGTATTTCTAGACATATCATAAGTCTCTTAGTGCGTAATACTAATCTAATTAATCTAATCTAAGAGAAGTTGAAACCACCTTTCTGTACTAAATTGTACTTTGGACAAAGAACTTCGTTTACTTATCAGGATAGGTGAATTAATGAAAGTTTAATGTATTTTAAGCTGGCTGTGTTCCTTATATAAACAACGAGCAAGTGTAACAACTAACAGGTACTTTTTATTGTTTTTATTACTAATTTATCACAATAAACCTTATCATTTTATCAATGTAGTTATATAACTCGTTTTTGGGAGTGCGACGCAAACCTTTTATTCTTCCCAGGGTCTTGGGCCACGTTTATTTTCCCAATGATCAATATCAATTGATTTGATTTTTTCATACTCGCTTTCGATAGTCACTTCCTTAGGTGATTTCATCGATACTCCAAATTTTTTCATTTCTTCAGGACTCACTGGTTGTTTTCTTGAAAATTGATATCTGCGGGGAAAGAATATGACGAATAATGTAAATCAGGAATTGTTTTTCGTATTTTACCTTAATTGTGTGAACTCTTTAAGACCGAACGATCCACCAATGATACAAATAAGAAATGGCAATCCATATTTAAATGAATTTCTTTTTGATATTTTATGAAATTTATTTACAAACGACATGTTTAAGGGTGCCGAAAATGAAGGGATTTTCAAATTTCAATCTGTCAAAACCACATATTTAGCATTGAGTGGGATTATGTACAGATTTACACTACTTAAATCATTACTCCCCGTTTGCATGCAGGGTCGAGTTGGATTACAGTTTACAATCTGATATTCAACTCTGGTTTCTTAATGTTTTTTCGTCAATTTAACGTCGAGTTAAAAAAAATTTAATGATAATACAAAAGCTTGAACTGATACATATAAAATCTTTGATGAATGACTTATGAACTCTCAATAATTTGAGCTAGGTGAAAGAAAATGACCTTGTTTCTCAAATTGTTAATTTTATCCAGTAGTAATATGAACCGTCAAAATTTATATACGATTTTTTTTCTACTGCTAGTAATCATTGAAAAGTACTTTCAGACAGTGGTGTGTAGTATTTATAAAAAATTGAAGGAAAATATATAAAAGCAAAACAATAATTAAACTTTATTTTATATGCCAATATTTACACCTGTGTTTTAAGAAGCGTTCATGCAAACGTCTAATATAAAGCTAAACGTGTTGGGATTTGGAGTGGTTCCAGCCGTTTTGCTACTGTAAAAATTTCAAACAATAAACGTAAATCTGGAGGGGATTATATTTCATTTGCAAAAACAATCATTAAAATGAAAAGAAACCCTAAAATACGTTTTTAAAGTATGTGAAGCTTCAAAAAAGTATTTTTTTCCAAATCAAGTACAGTTAAACAAAATTTGATTTTTGTGTTTCAAAAATATAAATTTATTGATTTCGCTGGATTAAATAAATTTCGATGCGAAGCAATACTTTAAAATTAGCTACATGAATGAGTAATAAGATGTGGTGAGTTTAGTTTTGACATTTCTTTTGCAAAAGTCCCAATAGATAGTCATCTTGATAGTCATTGCCTTTTTACCGTATTGTGATTAAAAACATTTTCTTAAAACCAAGTTCATCTATTTTTCATTTTTCACCTTAATAATTACCCTTAAAGTGGCACCCTCGTAACCAGTTGGGAAATTCAACGACAGAAAGAGATAGTTGTATAAACAAACAATTCCAGTACAGCGCCAAATTATTTTTGTCACAATTTTCATTTATGGGAGAAAAATTTTCTATTCTAAAGAAGTTTATCATCAAGTTTTCCTCATTTTTTTGCCATCAATACAAAACAAAATATTTGATAAAAGATCGATCAGTGATATGACACCAAAACTGAAATTTTCCGAGGGTAAAGAACGAATAAGAAAAATATTATAAATTAAATATATATAAAATATTGTTTTTAGGTGAAAAAGTATTGTGTTTCCATGGACCACTCATTTATGAAGCAAAGGCTCTCAAGAGCACAATCACAAAAGATAAACAAGTAAAATATTACATTCATTATGCCGGGTGGAATAAAAAGTAAGTAATTAATGCTAAACACCTGTTTGCATTAAAGATATTAAACATAAATAATAACAAATGTTTTTGTTTTATGGATATCTAGTTGGGATGAATGGGTGCCCGAGAACCGAGTGCTGAAATACAATGAAGCAAATGTGCAGAGGCAGAAGGAGGTGTCGAAGCAACACTCTTCGTCGGCCGGAAGGAACAAGAAAGGTAAGACTTTTAATGTAGAACTTATTGACCTCAAGCTCTTGGATGTTGGTTGTTCTAGGTGTACACATCTCATCATTTTTAAAGCCATTTGCTTCCTCATTGAAGCAATTTGGTTCCTTATTTCAAATTTTTCTTTCCTCTTTTTTGTCGACTTTACGATCATGAAATAATTTGCATAGGACAATTATTATTTATAGGGTCCATAGTCAACTCTATCCGACAAATCAATGTGGTATATTTAAGAAAAAAAAAAAAAAAACAATATACTTATTAGGCCACAGTAAGTCTTAAATGTTTTTCTTGGTCAATATCCTTACCATCATCATCTTAGATTGCGTTTTTGTCTACATGGAGAGTTTTAAAACCTCCCGATGTCTCCTGGTGTATGGCATTTTTGAGAGTCTGCCACGTTGTTATCTTTTCATAGAATGGACTTTTCGAAACGTGAAGTGAATAACCCATGAAGTAAACCCTTGTAAAAATTGGACTTGGTTTTTATTTTTAGATTGATTTCAAAATTTTTTCAAGTTAATTTGATCTGGAAAATTGCTTAATCGATAAAAGTGAAGTTGTTGATCTTTTTTGTCTATATTTCCACATTGGATATTTTGTCTTAAAATATATAAATTCATTTAGGAAATGCAAATACAAATAAATATATTGAATAGCACAATATTTGGTAAAGAACCATATCCAGTGAATTGAAAATCTCAACTTAACTAAGAAATAGAAGAGAACAACATTTGTATGCCGAATTCGAGAGACTTATAAGATTAATCTTTAGATGATTGTCAATTTCAGAATCTTTAAAGTGACACAGGCAAGGATTAAACCCTACAAATTTAATATAATGAAACGAGCACCTCGAAATGTAGTATTCGTATTTATGCTTAACGAACTACCCAAGTTCAAAACCACATTATACATACATATATTATTATTTTTTATTTTATGTGTTTAAATATACGAATATGAAAAACTACTTTTCTTACATTTTAGCAACACCAAAGGGAAAGAAAAGCGACAACGGTGCTGTAGTAAGTAGCAGTTCTGGTGCCTGTACACCAAAAGACGGAAGCGAATCAAGAGCTTCAACACCATCCAAAGATGTAAGCACTCCGCTAGCAGCTCCCTCAACATCAAGTCGTCGTTCAAAACCAGCTGCTGCTGCGACCGCTGCCACAAGTACAACCACAAATGCACCTGCCCCTGGACCCACGCCTTCTAACAGCAGCAATGCTACAACACCACTATCCACGGGAACAAACAATAATACTCCTGCTACACAAATTCCGATCGTTTCATCCGGAACAGATTTTGAATCAAATAAAAAGAAACGTTTACGAGTTGACGTTACTGTTGAAAGTGAAGAACAGTTCCTCTCGAAAGTCGAGGTGAAAATCAAAATCCCAGACGAACTTAAACCATGTCTTGTGGACGACTGGGATGCAGTTACCCGCCAACACAAACTACTTGACATACCAGCAAAAATCTCAGTTCAAGACATCATAGATTCATATATTGCATTCAAAAAAGCATCAAAGTCATCAAATCCCTCTAAAGAAGTGGCCGTTAATGATGTTGCTAATGGTTTAGTTGAGTATTTCAACGTGATGTTGGGATCTCAGTTGCTTTATAAGTTCGAAAGACCTCAATATGCCGAAATACTAAGGCAAAACGTTGATGTGCCAATGTCAAAGTTATATGGAGCATTCCATCTCTTACGATTGTTTGTCAAACTCGGATCCATGTTGGCCTTTACCACATTAGATGAGAAGTCTTTGCAAATGCTACTTGGCCATTTGAATGATTTTCTTAAGTTTTTGGTCAGAAACAGTGGACAATATTTTAGCATGTCAAATTTTGTGAATGTCAGCCCCGAATACCATAGGAACACACAATTCGTTTAGGAATTACAATAAAGCATTTTAACATCAGTAATTGGATAAGAAAAGGCAATTTGTGACTGGTTGGAAGTGGGACATTACAACGTACAAAATAATAAATAAACATCATAGATGCTGACTGGCGAGCCTTGATAAACATGCCTTATTTGATTTTTATTTGTTATTTATAAACGGGTTGACTTTTTCTAATATGCATGTTGTTATGTCCCACTTTTTAATTATATAATAATAATTTTTTTTTTTTTTTTTGAATATGAAATCATTTTATGCGCGTGTATTTTGCTTTTTGTGTTATGAGTCTTACTTTTAATTTTAAGTATTAGAATAACAACAACCAAACAGAATAACTATATAAAGATATAATAAAAACTATAAAATAAAATATCGAAAGCAATTTTTAATAGAAAACATCCTGAATATCCTAAATGATAACAATATAAAATTCTCTTTAAATCTCACTATCAAAAGTAACCAAAAAGGACAGCCTTTGTTTTTTATTCAGAAGATTCATTTTTCTGAAAAGCCCATTCTGTTTTCAGATGCAAAATTGCTGTTCTTTACTTTTCACGTGCGAGATACTACAATTGCTCAATTTTTCAATTAATTCAGCATTCCAAATAACATGTGTGTGAACATTGCTCGGGTGCAAGTACGAATTGAAAAAAACCCTGAAACTTATACCTTGCATAGTTGTGTTTTATTCACTGCAAACAAGAACAATTTGATTGCCTTTGATTCAGCCTTATTCCAGGCCCCGTCGTCGTAATGCATTCGTACTACGAATCCCGAAAAAATGTGTTATAGGTCCCGTCGTACTAAAATGTTTCTCTCCGAAAAAGGGATTTCAGTGAGTGGTTCCGTTCGGGGTTTATGAAGCTAATTTGTTCGTATTCGTAGCGTAACAAAACGTTAGAAACTTTTCTAAAAGGGACTCTGCTGGAATAGGGGCGATTATCATCGGTTCGACAACTGGGAACTGGTCCTGGCCTCATTCAACAAGTCCCTCCAATCATCAAGATCGTTATATTCCGAACGTAAAAAATTGCTTCAACTTTTATCGTTGATGGAAAAAACTAATACACTTGAGAGATGACTAGGCCTGACATACTAAATTTGGTATGACTTGACTTACAAAGAGCAGTCAGTGCTTCAACTGTTAGTTGTTAATCGCTACACGCAAGTAATTTATGCTTTAGCAATCCTTAAATCTCACTTATATTTAAAATCGTTTCCATTTCTGTGAAAGGCTAAATTGTGGATTTTGGAGCACCGAAAATGCACATTCAATTCATTCTAACCGCTCAAAGATCCTGCAGGTTACAGGTCATCACAGCTTAGTGTTTCTTAAAGGACAAAGCCCAGACATGATCGCTTGACTTGAGTACTTTACAGCCTTAATCGTAATACGGTTACAAGTGACAAGGTTCATCAACATTCTAGAATTACATCCGTCAAGAATACAAGGACCTGTCTCTAGAAGTTCTTACAAAATGATGGAAAATGCCATTTATCGGGACTCAATTGTCAGTTCTCATGACCACCCTTAATCGTATTCTTTTCTCCCTTTAAGTATGTATTAAAAATGAGCTCCAGTAACTTGTGATTAAAAAAAAAAAAAATAGACAAAATTCCTCCAATTGTAACATTTCAAATGCCAGGATTGGACGCAGCCATACCGGACTTTTTAGTCTTATTAAGCTCCTTACCATGTCTGTTGGAAGAACTTAAATAGAAATATTTTTTTTTGCAAAAATAAAAAAAAGAAAAAACAAGACTTAAACCACATCAGCGTTTTCAGTTAACTTTAAGTTTTTGCATTTTCGGTCGTATGTACATAATCATCCTGAAAACTTGTATCTTACCTTACCTTCGCTGAAAATATTTGTACTTTACATAAAACCAAAACATTTTTGTTCGAATGGAATTTTATTAATTCATTTCTTCTCTTTATTCCTAAAATATTTAAATACGAAAACAAAAAATGTATTTTCCGCATGTCAAAATGTGTAATAAATACTCTACAATTTTTTTTTTCTACAATTGGAAACGCTTGAATAATAATTCATTTTATATTACTGAGGTCTCAGAGATCCAAGACCTCTATAAATAAATACTTTTTTCTAGGTCTCCATCAGAATTAGGTAATGTCTTGAGATCTACATAATAATTTCCGTTTGTCACAAACTACGCGGAAAAAACTAAGCTGAAAATTCTAGTGTGGTCTAAGCCTGTAAGAGATTTTTTTTTTAATTTTGTTTATTTTTACGATTAATTGATTTTTTTTTTTGAAATTCTTTTCGTGTATTGCGCGTCTCGTTGATCTCTTTTTGCGTATATTTTAAATTGTTGGTAGACATCTATGTTTGTATTACATTTTTTGTTCGTTATTAGTGTTCCATTAGAGCGGCTGTTGGATAAAAAAAAGAATATTATATTAAAACTGTGTGATATTGAAATATAGATTAATTTGATTTACGTGATGGAGTCCGGCCTGTAGCGGTATCATTGGGCGTAAAATTAAGGAAATCCCAAATCAATATTGTATCATCGTGAGAACTGCTTACAATTTGGAATTCATCGAATTGTAAACGGAATACCCGACCAGTGTGCTCCTTAAGAGAATGTGATTTTTAAACGATTATTCATTTTGTAGTTCCAGAGTGAAAAAATAATAAAATATTGCTGTTGGCTGCTGCTTCCAGCTAAATACATATAAACAAGTGAATTGTATCCCAGTATTTTGTTTATGTTTTTCTACTTGCGGGAGAAAAGCTATTTTTTCCTTGACAGGACCAACTTTTCGCATTTTTAATTTTCAATTATTTTACGAAAAGTAAATTATGTAAATTTGAAGGAAAATATTTTGCAAACTAGTCTTAAGCTAGTATTAGACGGTCAACGTAAAGGTCAACGCGTTGACTCTCTGACGTCACCGAAAAATCAAAATTTTGTCAGTCAACGCACCGTCAAAGTTCACAGAGAGTCATTGTATTAAACGTTGACTATCACACGAATGAAACCCTTCGGTCAATGCTGTCCCAAAATGCGTTGACGCTTATACATATCTGTCAACGTGATATTTTATTATCACAGTCAATGTATTGACTCGCAAAACATTGACAATCACACGATTTCAAAAAATAATGTGTATTTGAGTCAACGTGTGTCATACGGTCACAAAAAAGAGTCAACGCGTTGACTCAAAAATGTGTGTCAAAGCAAGCGTCAATGTACTCGTCAACGCGTTGACTGTATGTTTCGTTGACGATTACACGACGTGACACCCTTGGGACAAATATTGACGTCATTTTGACGTCAGAGAGTCAACGCGTTGACCCATTACGTTGACCGTGTAATACTAGCTTAAACTCGTTACGCAAGTAAAATCTCTTTAGACTTAATAGTTGTCACTGGAGTTTTCCCAAAAAACTTTTCATTTAGTTATCATTGATACAATTTATAAAACAATAAACACCACATACAGAAAATAATTAAAACATTTGTCAGCAAGAAATTAAAGCTTACCACCAATGTGTTAAGGCAAAGTGCATTCGCTTGAGCACGTGGATCTAGCGCGGCAACAAGATCCCACACTTTGATTTTACCATCGTAAGCACCACTGACGATTCTTTTCGAATCGAATCGTATGCAACGTACTAATTCTTCGTGTCCTTCTAGAACACGCAGGCAAGCTCCGCACTCAATGTCCCATAATCTGCATAATAAACATTTATAAATTATTATTTTCCAACACAAAACCAAAAAAAAAAGACAAACCTTATAGAATTATCCGAGCTACCACTGACTACCAAACGATCACGGTATTGAAGACAAGCAATACCACGTTTGTGACCATTTAGAGTACGTACAAATTCACAGCTGGATGTTGACCAAACTTTTATGGTTCGATCTCCACTTGCCGAAACAATATACTTTTCATCGAAATCAACAACATTGACGGCTGCTCGATGACCAACAAGAACACGTCTCAATGTTATTTCACTTGGCGATGTCATATCCCAAACTGCAATCGAACGATCCTTCGAGCAGGTAACCATCATACCATTGTTGAAACGTAAATGTAAAACTGCTTCGCAGTGATGAATCAAGGTGTTGACCATTTCACCAGTATTAACGTCCCAGACGCGAACTGTGGAATCACTTGAACCGCTTATTATAACTTTGTCATCGTACTGCAAACACAAAACAGATCCTGTATGACCAGTAAGAGTCTAAAATGAATGAAATGTTAAATAAAATATTTGAAGATTCTCAAGAGATTTTTTTTTTAAATTGCCTTGACACACTGCAGATCCGTTCTGTCCCATATTTTAATGGTGTTATCTCTAAGACCGGAGACAATTTTAACATCATCATACTGTAAACAATAAACGCCTTTCGAATTTTCCGATCGACAATTTATTCGGCGTAGCATGTGACGTCCGGTTCTCCAGTTGTTTTCTATGCTTTCAATATCCTACAAAAAAAAATTATAATAAATGTAGGTTTATTAAAATAAAACAAAACTGGAAAATAAAAAACTTTATCCAAAACAATTCATATGCATTGCAAATTTTTCATTGATTTATAAAATAAGAAATTTTTAAATCTACGATCTTTAAGATACATATAGTATAACATATACATATGTATGTATGTAAATATGTGTTATGGAAATCGAAAACTTTACAAATGCTGAAGACCATATACAAAATCTTTGCATTAAAAAAAAGGATTGTTCTTCAAAACACGTTCGTGAAGAAACAGAGTCTAGTGGCTTAGAACTTTATAAATCATGCATGTGACTAATTTCAGGAGCACATTTTTCATACATATAACAAGTTTATTTAAGGATTCTAAGTAATTCCTCCCAAAGGGATTAAAAAACCATATGATGGCGAAGTTCCTAAAAATTTGTTACTTGATTCAGTCCTAAAGTAGGACTGTGTTTGAGTGTTACGTTATTGACGCGGTCACAGACACAATAACTTATGCCTGGTCCTTAACGCTTTTGATTTTACAACACTTTTTTGGGGTTCCGACTAAACTAGATTCCTCAATATGTCATAGGACTTACGAGATAATCTTTTTTCATATATTGTTTATAGATATTTGTTTTTAATTTATTTGTTATTAGTGATAATAATAAAATTAACATACATTCATGATTTTCGGAAATAGTTCACGATAGAAAGAATGTGGCCGATGTGTTGAACCTGGGCGTGGTTTAAAAAGATATTGTATCCAGCCACGTCGTTCGGCTAAACCACGCCACAGTGAATCCGTTCGAACTTTACGTTCAATTAATTTCTTCCATAGCATACCCTCTGATAGAACGCGAAGCCATTCTTTACAAACAAGTTCGGCTGCTTTAAGAGAATCCGCATCGAGATACGATAGTATGTTTTCAGCTATGTGATCCAGTCCCTTTTCTGAAATTACAAGATAAAAAAGTACATATACATATGTACATAAATGCCAATCATGTCTAAAAATAATAAATCTTCTTATCAAGTTTTCCAATAAACATTTTGAAAACCCTGAAATTTGTTATTCGTACAATCAAAACTATTATGTTTGGCGTCATCTCATAATGCCGCTGGACCTACTTTAACCATTTTGACAGAAAAGTCCACTATCTCTTATGACGCTTTCACTTAGTGGCATATGCCCATGAGTTAACCTAGGCTCATAAAAAGGTCTAGAATCGACAAGCTAAAATTTTTCGTTATACAACGTTCATCGTTTTCAAATAAGTTCTTTATTACATCCTCTATCTGGTTTGTGGCACCAAGTTGTTGAAACCACATAATTATGTGTATAATAATAATTAATGTTTAGTCTATACAATTGATTTGAGAAAATACAGTTCAATGACAACACAACGGGTGTAAAAAACGAAGTGGGTTTATATTTTATCATTGTTAGGTGTTTCGAGGAACATAACATTTTGAACATTGATTTTGGAGTAAGAAAAATTTGATTATTTTTAAGTGCTAGCGTTTGAAAAATTCAACTTATTGAAAATTCTATTTTTTATTTAATATTTTCACAAAAGCTGACGTCCTAACGTACTGTGAGCCAACTATTTGCTTTGTTAATTCTTAATTTTCTAATGATTTAAATGGATAAAAATGAAATTTCAACAACCCAATTAGTCTTGGCTAACTGACATAAGTTCTAATTGGAAAACCGTTTTTTGTACAAACATAAATTGGTATTTTTTTTTTTTTATATTTTCGTTTAGCTTCATCGACGAATAAAAAATGTATCTTCCCTCTTTAGGGTTGCAAAAAGTAAAAGATCAGACCTTTATGATCGTCTTCAGTCGTTTAGTAACTGCAGTGTTATTTATATTACTTCAACAGGAAAACTAACTTGACAGTCCATACAAAATTGTTTTTTAATGTGATCTAAATAAAGATAACGAAATCAACGTTAGACTAAATGACACTATTAATTAGACTGCTACGGTTTAATAAAAAATTACAAATGGTTAGCAATCAACAGATCCAAAAACGTATTTATTTGATTTTTCATTAAAATAAAGGAATTAGGATAAAATAACTTACTGGGCAAGAGTGATATAAAATCCCTCTGTAGCATCGGCTTTAAATATGCATTTATGTGGCCATGTTGATAGTGACACATCCGAGATAACAATTGCTCAACAAAATCAACTTGATCTGCTTCGTTCCATTGTGAGAAGTATGTTAAGCAGGTATCTCGTTCAGATTGAAATGATGGTGATGATTCTTTCTTACGAACCGGATCATATAACATAGTTGCTGTGAACTGTAAAAAGAAGATCAAATAAATATCTACATTTAAAAAAAATTATTTATAGTGTAATTCAAATTTTAAGTTCAAAATTGGGGAAATTTAATTTTTCAGTGTAAATTCGTAATCTAATATTTGTACCTACAATTAAATGGGTACAGTTTAGTTTCTCCTTTATTTGATAAAATTTTTGTTTTCGACAATCTTTACTATAAAGTTTTAAATAAAGAAAGAAAGGTTGACTCAGCTGGCAATTCGTATAACTTATTTAACATATTTTTGTAGGAACAAAGTTCACAAGTTATATTCTTAGTGATCCTTTTCTTCTGACGAATGATTTTCACAATTCTTTCTCGGGTTAATGTTTAACTGAGGTATGCGATGTCGGTTGAGTAGCAACTTACATTTTACACTTTGATATTGTGATTAATAGGTGTCAATTTGTTCTACTAGAAAATCTATTAAAGATTCAACATGTTGGATCTTAACTTAGTTGCCATATCAACTTCAGATGCTTTTCTACAAAAAATTAGTTCGAGTATTTAATTGAATTTATATTTTTGATAAGGTCATAAGCGAAAACATGATCACTACTTGTAGAGGACATTTTTTGCTGTAGGTACCTACCTATTTGATTACCCGAAAATATTTACGGCTAACAGCACTTTTGAAATAATTGTTCGGCTAAACATAGTTTAGGTTTCAGACTGAACTGCTTCTTCAAAACATGATTCAACAAAATTGAGTTGAGAAATATAATTCAAACAAAAAAATGACGATTTTCATTTATGTATATTCTCCCTACAGCACCCTACGTATGTAGTGATGAGTCTAATCTGGACGCCACAGAACATGGGTGTAATGATGAACACTTCTCTTCCAGAAATACAGGTGGCTCACAGTCTCAATTTTATTCCCTATCAGTACTTATTCATAACAAAGAAATTCGGTATTTCCTGAGAAGTGACACGTAAGTACATAAGTATCGGTTCATGGCAGTGATTGAACTCAAGACATCTGGAATGAGGCATTAAATATCGACGCGATAACCATCACGTTGTTTTGCCATTTTTTTTTTTTTTTTTTTTTTTATTTCAATAATTTTTACAACCGAGAAAGGTGGCACTATAAAACAAAGCCAATCATTGTTGTTTAAATTATTCTGACACCTCTCAAAAACTTGTGACTTGTTATAGAGGAAAAGACCTCAGATACGTGATTGTATCATTGTCGCCCCCTCACTACACCGCAAAAAAATCAACGGCCTTCATAAACCATAAATATGTACATGCAATCTTTAAACAATAAATAAAAAATGTAAGTACATACAAACATATGTACAGTGTATCAAAGTAAAACTCGTACAAACTGTTATAAGCTTCTTTATCATTCCTACATTCTTTTCTTGAACACCAATTTTTCGCACCTGTCTTCAATTCACTTTACGTAATTATCAAGTTCATAAATCATTGCAATAAAACCAAAAATAAGAAATGCATGGTATTAAAAACAAATATTTTATTAACAAACTCCAAAATTCACCTCAAAATTAAACTCGTACAATGCACTTAAAGATCATAGTTTCTCATATTTAGTTACTATGGAGATCAAACAATATTTAATTCTTAAAGCACACATTATTGTTAATACTTTTCTGTGTCAACATTTGAAACTTTGCAAAATGGGTAGACAAAACGGCCAAACTTCAACAGAAGTAAGAAATTTGATAATAATGCACTTTAAGGATGGGAAAACCTTGAGAGAAATTGGAAATTTAGTAAATCGCAGTCATTCTACAGTCCAATACATTATAAAACGTTACAAGGAAGAAGGAGCAATTGTAAACAAGAAGAAAACTAGCGGTAGAAAAATTTTCAATGATGCAGATGAAAGGTGGATTATTCGCCAAGTTAAGGATAACCCAAAAATTAGTGCCCCCAAACTTGCTCAAGAAGCTGAAAAGTATCTTGGCAAAAAAGCATGCCCAGAAACCATTCGAATAATATTAAGGAACCACCAATATCATGGCCGAGTAGCAAGAAAAAAACCGTTTGTTAATAAAGCAAACAAAATTAAGAGGGTTTTATTTGCAAAAGAAAATGTTGACAAAGATTTTGAGTACTGGAAAACATGTATTTTTACCGACGAAAGCAAGTTTAACCTTTTTGGCTCGGATGGTAAGGTGAATGTTTGGCGTAAGCCTAATGAAGAGCTGAAAGAAAAAAATTTGAAGAAAACGGTTAAGCATGGTGGTGGCTCGGTCATGGTTTGGGGTTGTATGGCTGCATCGGGAGTTGGAAATATACATTTTATCGAAGGAACAATGGACCAGCACGTTTACTTGGACATCCTGAAGACAAATTTACATGCTAGTGCCGAAAAACTTGGGATAAGAGACAACTTCAAATTTTATCAGGACAATGATCCCAAGCATAAGGCTTACAGAGTGCGTTCCTGGTTGTTGTACAATTGTCCTAAGGTGATTGAGACTCCACCACAATCACCAGATATAAATGTTATTGAAAATTTGTGGAGTTACTTGGAAGACCGCATAAGATTGCAACAAATTTCCAACCGAAGCGATCTCAAAAGAGTGTTAGCGGAAGAATGGTCCAAAATACCACCTTCTTATTGTAAAACATTAGTTGAATCTATGCCACGAAGGTTAAAAGCTGTCAAGGCAAATAAGGGCCTTCCAACTAAATATTAATTTCATTTTGTTTTGCTGGAATATTTAATATTAAACTATTGAATGCAAAATGTACGAGTATAACTTTGAGGTGAATTTTAGAGTTTGTTAATAAAATATTTGTTTTTAATACCATGCATTTCTTATTTTTGGTTCTATTGCAATGATTTATGAACTTGATAATTACGTAAAGTGAATTGAAGACAGGTGCGAAAAATTGGTGTTCAAGAAAAGAATGTAGGGATGAAAAAGAAGCGTGTAACAGTTTGTACGAGTTTTACTTTGATACACTGTAGCTATACACACTGAACGCATTTTCTATAGATACGCACCAGGTAGGTATAAATCTGTTTACTCTTTACTTACGTTTATGATCTTGGATTGTCCCTGAGTTTGTTCCTATTTTTATAACTTTCAATGTGATTGCTCAAATGTCATTTGTTATTTAAAATAAGAGTGACAAATACACCAGAAAATGAAAATGGAAATTTTTGAATATCAAAAATCCTGTACCTGTGTAGTTGCAAAACTTACTTAAAACAACAAGTAAAAATGAATTAAAGATGGTACCTATTCCTATTCAGGTCTTGACTTGATTTTGTTCAAGAAACTGGAATAAGTCCACTTTCAAATTTGGTCACTCATGAATGTATGCCCCAAAATACTGTGTGTGATAGGAGGCAAGTAATGGGACTGGGGCTGGCGTTCGGCGCTTTGTAACTTTTCTTTGTAAGTACCTACTGATACTGAGTGCACGATGTATTATGTAGGTACATAACTACCCACCGCAGTTCCAGCGAATCATTTGGTTCTTTATTATTTCTTATTGTTTTTTGTTACATAAAGTTCTTTTCATTTTTACTCTCAACTCTGACTAATAAAGGTAAACCCATAGTAAAGCAATTTTTGAAAAACAACTCCTTTGTTTAAACTTTAAAACAAAAAAGAATACTGACCATGTACCCATTTTGTACTGATGGAAGAAAGTATACATTATGTTTTTATATGTATTGAATATTATAAAATCAATCAATTAAATCGGTTTGATATTTATTAAAAGTGAAATTATCCTGTTTGAGCAATAAGAAAATAAAACATGGGCAATTAAAATTACTTACGGGCTGTGAATTTGAATTAGTTTCATCCATTATTTTATCAGTCTCCATTTTCATCATTTTTTCTCGCTCTTTAAGCACAGGTAAAAGATTTACTCTTTTTCTTATTATTTATTACGATTACCTCGCTTTAGCTGCATAAACCGCACACACGATTTATAGTGTCTTCTTTGTCGTGCGATCAATCTTCTACTACTTTGAACTTTCTTCACACTCACACACCACGAAAAAAATTTCACACGCACGCAACACAACCAAACCAATCGTATTTCACGACGATGACACTTCAAGAATGTATGTACTCTTCCAAAATTCAATGATTTCTTGTGCCTTGTCTCCCTCTTGTATCTTGCTCACTCACTTCACCAATGACACCTTTTTTCTTTGCATTTCCAGGAATAAAAATGAAAAAAATTTAAATCCAACGCCTTCAAAAATTTTACGATTATTTTAATAAAAAAAAAAGAGAAAATTCTTTTTTCTTGCAGTTCTACTTTTTGATTTTTGAACTTTATATATATATATTCCGTCCAGAGCAAGTAGGCAGCAGGACTTTTTCGACTTTCTATTCTTTTTTCTCACAGTAATTCATCAAATACATTCACGAAAATAAAAATTTCGAACACTGCACCGAGCTATCGTATGCTTGTGGTTTCCATTTTAGTTTAAGAACTTGCATTGTTTTGCATTTATGAGTATAAAATTAAATATCACTAACAAAATTAACGACTGAAAATATATAAAAGAATTACTTTTGGTTGCGAAAAAATGTATGTATGTCCCATTCGACGGTGCGAAGAATTTACACAGAACAGTAACAGACAGAGGACAGAGGAGCAAATTTTATTTTTTAGTGCAACTTCGCGACACAACGGACAACGCCACGACACGAATCGAACTCGATGGCAGGGCTACCATTGCAGTAGTCAGTACAATTGTATTGTTGTTTATTTCTTAAGCCCCATGTACATGACCTTCGATTATTCCACATACGAATTTGTAGTAAATCAAATTTGTCAAACTGATTTCAAGTTGTTTTGGAAATAAGAAATATTTTTCTTCTTGTCCAAAATTCTAACCTTCGAAAGCTTTTGTCAGACCCTTTTAAATATCAGGAAATAAATAGCTGCGATTTTTTTAGATGTTTTCTCTTACATTTCTTTTTCCCAGGTTGATAAAAAAAATTTGTACATACAAGGAATTGAATACGTATACTTCACTACACATTGGATATTTGAAATTGCTAAACCACGAGACCAAATTAGTCATTCTAATTACAATACAAAACGCATATGTACAATGTACATATGTATATGAAAGTACAGGTTGTTAATGAAACTATTAATTCAGTTTAATTAATAGATCATGTATTTCCAAATTCTAAAATTGGTTTTCAAAAATTAAGAAAAATGATACGTTTAGTATCAAAATCCAATAGTTTTCCAAATTTTTATTTTCCAAATATGTATACGGAATACAAAAAATGAAGCATAAGTTTTATTTGTGTACACAAAAAGCAATGTATACAAAACATACTTTGGATTATGTGGAATTTAGGTGTAATTTCTCTGAAAGAAAACTAAAACGTTTACACAGAATATAGAAAAACATAGATATTTTTAAGGTGAATAATAAGCACCGAAAATTATTAACTCTTGCTTGATTTGGACTCTTATGACAAGAATATAATTATTAATCACATCATATCTTATACAAGATCTATAAGAGTTTTACGTGTCCAAAATAGAATATAACTCATAAAAGATTATTTGACACGTCATAAAACATCTTTCCAAATTGATTAAATTATTTCATTAAGTTTTGAGAATTTGTAGTAAGAAAAAGACTTTTCAGCGGATTGTGCTTCGTGGTGAGTTGATTTGCACCAGCACCAGTTTGGTAATTAAAAATTATTCAAAAATCGTGTTTGACAGCATATTGTAAAACAGTCCCAAATTTTCAGAAAATATCACATTTCCAAACAGGCACCTTTTTTGTGAAAGGAAGGTTGGGCCACTTGTCATTTGCTTCGCAATTTTGTATTTTTAATTATTTTCACTTCGATAAGAATCAACAAAAACATGACGGAAACAAATTTAAGAGAATTCGATAGAAAAGAATTTATTGTTGAGAAATGTAAATTTCCATATACATAAATATGATTACACTGTTTTTATTCCTAATTTATCGTTTTTGTTTTTAGATGTAAATTCATTAGTACGGGAATCGGTAGGTGCTTCCGAACTTCAAAGCAGGAAAGCTAAAATTCAAGCCTACAGTGATAAGACATCGTCCACCCTCAAAAAACATGTCTACGCCAACTACATGCAGTTTATTAACACAGCAAAGGAGATTTCACGTAAGTTTTCTCCCAAGACATGCTTACATTAGTTTTTCCTCATAACGACAAGTGTCCACCTCTTAATTAGATTTGGAATCGGAAATGTATCAGCTGTCGCATATTCTACTTGCACAAAGAAATATATTAGGTTCATTGATCGAAGGATCAGCTGAAAAATCAAGTGGAAAAGAGCTGGTTGCTTTGAACGATGATAATGAAGATGCCAAAAGTCAACAGGCAGCTAGGACCATAAAGGAAATAGTACAAGGTTTCAAAGGTGATCTCGAAGGAAAGGTATTCCTGCATGAAGGAGCTCTGATCGAATTGGATTCGAATGATTACAGGCCTATTCAAAGAGTATTTTTCTTTTTATTTAATGATACACTTATTGTTTGTAAAGTGAAACATGACAGGTGAGTTTAAATTGGGTTGAAGTCAACAAAAAGTGTTTACAAATAATGATCAAACAATTACTATTCCAGGAGATTGGAATATGTTACTCAGTACGACCCAAGAAAAGTAGCAGTGATCAACATAAAAGACCTGGAAGGTGTAAAGAATGCCATTAACATAATTACACCAGATGGATCCAAGATAATACAATGTGTTACACTCGCAGGAAAGGTATGTACATAATTCTATAACAAACCGTCATTCTTTTGGTAGAATAGTCTTACTTCTTTGGAATAAATTTATTCGTTTTATATACATACATACACTTATTTTAACACAAAACATATTATTTCATGTTACCTTTTCTTTTTTTAAACTGAAAAAGAGTGAATGGATAGAAAAATTTGAAGCTGCATTCAAATATAATCCAAACAATAAGCTTCATAAAAAAGGTCCAGCTCCACAACCCCCAAAGCTTCAAAAACAAAGTTCAACTCTAAGTACAAAATCTGTGGACAGCAAATTAAGTCCAAGTGAAAATATAAATTCTATAGAAGAAAATTGGGGCCCCGATTGGTTGTCTTCGGCTCCAGATGAAATTGAGGCATTTATTGTTCAGCGGCACTTTGAAGATGCTTTAGGACTTCTTCAAAAGTCTGAAGAGCACATAAAAAAAGACGATACGTTTTGGAATGCTGCTGAAATATCTGCAAAAATTAAAAATTTACGAACAAATTTAGTAAATGTACTTCTTCAGGATCTATCAAATTGTCAGAATAGATCGCTGCCATTGGCATTGCTGCTGTCTGGTAAGCCATTAAAATTGCTTGTTGAAATGCGCCGGGAGAGGCAAGCTTGTGCTACGTTACTGAGAGTTAGTACTGTGACCATACGTGCATCCCAGCGTGAGACTCGTAGAGGAAATCAGGATATTTCTCAGATATTCTTTCGGGACATGGCCCATGTAGTGACTGAGTTTTTAAAAGCCTTCGGGGAACAATCAGCTTGTGTCAGTTGTAAGTTATATTTGCTTATTCTTTTAAAATTACCTTAACTCTTAATGTATTTACAGCGCTGATAGTGTGGTGCAATGCTGAACTGCAATATTTTGCAGGTCAGTTAATCAAACATTATCTGATAAAGGGTGTACTTCTAGAAACTGTGGCTAAAATCGTTGAAAGCATAAGGGAACCTTGTTCCATTGTAAGATAAATTGATTGTGTAAATAACATTTTTTTTCATGTCAAATTTTTTATTGATTCCAATCAGTTAACCGAAATCGGATTGGATTTGTCTTATCATGTCGAAGGTTTGCTGCGCAACACTCTCGATCAAATAATCGAAGATTCACGCATGCGACTACTTGAAACTATTGGACGCACAGAAGACACATGGACACCACATAATTTGCAAAATAAAGCGAATGTGAAGAAATTTCTAAGAGACATGGATAAGCTTGGGATAAATATGAAATCACAAATTACAGGGGACACATTTGTTAATCTTACACAATCAACTGTAAATTTCTGTCGACATTTTCTAAGTCTCACAGAGAGTTGTGGCATTTTGGCTAAAAATGAAACTCTGAGACTTAGTGTAGAAATACTTTTGAGGGATTTGTTCATTGGACAACATGCTATTAGACCGGCATCTGATGTTATAGTTGACGTAAGTATCGAGTTCCAAGATTAAAGTTGGATTAATGTCTTAAATTGGTCAAATGTTGGTAAACATTATACATGTACTTTCCAAACTACTTATCAAGGTTTCGTTATAACAATGAAAACACATTGTTCCATTCATTCATTACTCTTACCGACAAAAAAATTCTCTTTTACATATGTCTCTCTTACAAATTAACAAGTATTTCTCTTCTTTTCTAGCCTAATTTTGTTACTAAAAATAAAACATACCTCGTTGAAAATCTACTTGTAACAGCCTTCGATAGATACGAAAAATACTCTGGAGTTAAGAGTGAAATACTAATAGAAGTCTACCATCAACTTGCAACATCGCCCAAACCAAAGCCACGAAATGTCTATCATACGGATGTTATATAGACAATTTTATTAAAAAAGAATTAAAATATTTATACTTATTATAAACTTCCTTAAAAGGAGAGTGTTGTAGGCCATGAGCAAGGTAGTCTTTACAAGTATTTTGTTGTTATTTTGAATACCCAAACCTCAATTACAATCCATATTCTTTGAGCTTACATAATACAATTTTACGCTTATAAAGCTGCTAAGATCGAACTTGTAAAGTTTAAATAAAACATTCTAACAATAATAATGTGAACTGCTTTGCAATTGTTTATATTTTTTTGTAGATAAAATTAGAAACAAAAATTATTTAGAAAATGTTAATATTTTGTCATGAACTGAATACAAAAGTGATGAAACCTTGCGTATTGGATTTTTGGAAAAAATAAATTTGTAGAGGGTCCCACTTAATCATTGATGTAACCATCTTCATATTTATGCATTGTTACAAGTTTGATGCTATAGTTTTACTTGAGCAATTTGATAAATAGAAATCGTTTTAACTTTTAACGCCTTTTTATCTCGTTTAAACGTTTGTCTTTTCAGTGTAAATCTTTTATCGAATTGAGTTAACTAAAACCATCTCAATTGACTGTGAAAGTTCGAAAATAAGTAAGTATGTACAAATATTGGTTCTATTTATCAACTTACAAACATTTTACACTAATTTGTATTTGAATAATTTTTTGAATTGGTATAAAAATGCTTTTTGCGATTGAATAAAAAAGATTATTTATTTTAGTATAGTTTTATATTATTATTATTTTTTAAATATATAAAATACTGTAATAAAATGCATTACAAATTACTAATCTAAATGATTTAGTCACAATTGCCTTTATTTATTTTTTCGTCCACCAGCTTTACGGAAGGAAACTTGTTCAACTACAGTTGATCCTGCGTTGTGATATTTTTGCGATATTTTATTCAAAAAGAAAAGACCAACAATCGAAAAGAGAATACTGCAAAAATAAAATAGTAAATATTGAAACAGAAAATTAAAGAGAATTCTTACCAAGTCGTTGCACAAACTCTGTGCACCACCCCACATGCTATTACTGATGTTATCAAACAAAATAATATTTCTGGAATGAATTTTGCTTGGAAATTGCTACCAAAAGTAATCATCTCAATGTTAGACACTGATGTAAGTGTGAAAATAAATAGCCACGATCCCAAAAAACCACCTACGACAGTATTTTGTGGTGATGCATTGAACCATGAATTATAGAAGCGTAATGTTGCGAGCAAAACGACCACAAGAATAGACGATATTACAAATGAGACAAATGAATTTTGTGAAGCTAGAATTAAAATAAAAAGTATGTAAGTTCAATACGCCCCTTCAAAAGTTTCAAATTATTTATGTACAGTATCAGTAAGTAAGTAGCTCTATCATTCTTACTAACTTATACACCAAGGCTTCGCTAAGACTATAAAAATGTTTACGAGTTTTATAAACAAAATTTAAAGGGCTTGGTGTTTTAAATAAGCTGAAATAAGCCGAATGGGCTAAACCGGCTTCTTTGAAATAAAGTCAATGCATACAACATAGGTACCCGAGGATCATCTCCAAGAAATTGATGTAATTAAATTTCTCATAGAACTAGTTTGCAATAATAATAATTTATTTCATTTTAAGCTTAATTGAGTTTTGATTGATAAAAAGACTGACTACTCTGAAAAAGAAGCCTTAATATGTAAACTTAGACTTTATCAAAATGTTGAGTCATCAAAGAATTCGAAGCTTCTTACGGTATGCTTCAATTCTTCCAAATCAGGTATTCAATTTTATTGAACTAAGGCAGGTAACATACACATACAACACCCAACATTTAAATGAAGGAAGATGGAGAGCTTAGAAGAACACAAAAATAAAAACGACGCCGACGAGTCCATTTATGTAGGTTTCCCTCTACAGTCTACTTCATCATGCAAGTTTTCACCCTTTACTCCTCTTGTCCACAAACGACTATATTACCGGACTTCTTTCTAATCCAAATCTTAGCAGAGCTTATATTATGTATGTATGTATACATATTAAAATTGAAAATACATTGAATTTAAATTAAATGTATAAAAATTAATTGATACGTAAAAATTGTGTATTTTACCCATTTATGTTTAATCTTTATTAAATATTTTATTTCACGAAAAGAACCGGACGAGGACTAGAAAAAATAACAATTTTCTTTGAAAATGTCAGTTGTCAAAACAGACGTCATCAAATAGAGGGTGTTTTGTTTTTGTTCCAGACAATGGAATTAGGCTTGTTCAATAGAATGAGATTGAGTTCTCTGTTACTTTTGCTCTACTTTCGTTCTGAGAGAACTGATCTGTCAAAAATAGATCTGTGTTTCTTTTTTAGCTCAGACACATCAGAGCTGTGCTTCTTTTTTCAATCGGAGCTACCTCGGAGCGCGCTCTACGGGCTCTAAATAAAATGTCCGAGCGAATGGAGTAAAAAGATGAGCGCGACTGTCACTTTTTTGTTCATGTGGTATGACAGAGACAGACTGCTTTTGGCACTTCAGTGCTTAAGTGTGTTTCTTAAATATATCGGAGAACTCTGATCAAACTCTGCTCAGAGCATACTCGACGTGCTCAGGCTCTTTTCAGAGCTTAAAAAGAAAAACGCCTATACTCAACGTGCTCAAGCTCTGATCAGATCTAAAAAAGAAAAACGCATTATGTAAATATTTTGACACACAGACAATTTCATAGGACGCTGCTAGTTTTTTAAAAAGTCAAATACATGAACTCCCCAATAATATAAAGTAAACTACTTCTTGGGATATTACAAATGGGACTTCTTGGGACAGGTAGATGACAGGCAGGTAGTATAATTTTTTGTTATATTGGAAATCCAATAAATCCCAAGGGTATAAAAAGATGAAATACCAATGATTTCTAAATAAAATATGTACTTTATTTTAAAAACAATTGTATTGGCCTCCGAAATCCTTCGGCTTGATGATCAGGTACAGCAAGTAGTGTAACAGACTTAAAACCGACCTCACTGCCCAACAGATAGTCGGTGAAATCCTTCGGTTTGAACTGTATCTCTTGATAGTGCTTAAATATTTCCGGCTAGAATAAATACTACAAATTAGAACAACTCGGATAAGAAAAAAAAAAACGTACCGTAAGTTTCTTTCTTCGTTTATATCCATCCCAAGGTTGCGGTTCAAGAATTAAGTATCCTCCAAATCGCAGTTGTGCGTACATCCTCTTGAACGCCTGCTTAAGAGAACTATCTCCAAAATTCAAATGAATCCATTTGGTGACCGAAAGGCATAGTATCACATCAAAATTTGGCTCTTCTATTTCCAATAGAACATCGTCCCGAAGTACATAGTTCCCATGGACGAAACTCACATTGAAAGGAAAATCCTTTCTTTCAACACTCGGTGAAGCTTTCTTCAATCTAGAAATATTCTTTGTAGTTTTGTTAATAAGTCCTTTGTCGATATCAATTCCTGTGATGTGTTTAATCTTAAGCGTCTTCGCTAGTTCCATCGTTACCAGACCACTATTACAACCAATGTCCAGAATTTCTTTGTTGATAAAAATCTCACTATTTGCTTGAAAAATATCCAGCCGGACATCGTGGAAATCTTTTGGATTTCGATAGCCATAGTAGCGATTGTAATTCCCGTATATAAATTTATTACTAGGTTCTTTGACAGGACCACCAATGGCTATTCGTTTTTTAGGACTTGTGTGGGGTTTCGAGATTGAAATATTATCACATTTTATAAATTTAGGTTTTTTCGGAGGCGAAGCAAGTTGATCACATTCGAGGTTTCGTTTTAAATTTGTGGTTTTTTTAAGAGATGGTTCTTCCAAATGGAATTCTTCAGGAAGATTGTTATTATTATTTAGTGAGGGTTTATCCATGGTAAGTGTGAGGAAAATAAATAATATAATTTTCCATTTGTTGATAAACCTTTTGAAACGTTTGTAATATTTTCAATTTTTGACAGAATAAGCGCGCTTAATATTTTAAACCGGCTAAATGTGTCAAACAAAAACTAGGATGAAGAAGAGAATTCACTTAGTTGGAATCTTTAAATAAGGGTGTGTACCCATGTGACCTTGACTTTTGATTTCGCACTAATAAATACTAAACTCCCTACGATACTACATGTTTTGCAAAAAAAAAAAACGTTGCCAAATCAAAACAAAATTCATATGTGTTAGAAAGAGAAAAGAGTAAAATGCAGAAGTCAAGATCATAGTAAAGAACAAGTTCATCTTCATTATAGCATCTTCGTCTGCATTTTGTAAACTTGTCACAATGAAAGAGAAAAAATGCATCATATTTGATCCTTTCCTGGAGGTAAGGATGAACAGTGAACCTTTTTTTCTTTTTGGATTTTTGTTGTACTTTGTCTTCAAATATGTAGAAAGGATAGGAAGGATGCCAAAAGGAGGTTCACGACCTTTTTTTGCCTATCACTATTTCTATTTTCAAAAAAAAAATTAAACACATTTTACAAAAAATTCAAATTTCACACAAAATACATACATACATATTAACTTTGAAGGAAAATAGCTGTCAACAAGTTACAGCAATTTAACGTGTCGTGAAAATAAGGGATCATCTAATTTTTTTTGCATGTACAGTCAAAAGAAAAATATCTCTCAAAAAAAGATTATCGCTTGAAGAAAACCAACAAATTGTATTAAAAAACAACTGTCAGATTTTTAAATTAGTATATATCTTAATACACTAAAATAAATTATACGTCAAAGTCACTTCTCGAAAAACATTTTTAACCAGTTAAAAAACTCGATTCTAATATTTGTCTAAATCCTAATACATAATTATATCATTAATAAAATTAATGTCAATTTCTTTGCTCGTTTTGGAAATGTCGTTGTCGAAAAAAGAACATCTTTCCTTTTATGGTATTATTTGTTGTTAATTGTTGTTATTTACATTCAACTTTCCGCTTCAAATTCATAAAATTCCTCTCAAAAAAGAATTCCATCAAAATGGAATTATCCCAAAAATACTTTTAATAAGTAAAGGTTTTTGCCATTTCTCCAAAAAATTTTTGTTGACATGTGTTTGACATGACATGACATCTATAAACATTTTTGTATTAATTTTGGCAGCACTGGATGCGAGATGTGTTTGACATGTTAAATCTATATCTGCAAACATACGTTTATTTTATTTTGGTAGCACTGGATGCTAGATTTTGAAATTGAAATACACAAAAATGAACGATTGTGCGCAATGACAGAGAACAAACCCAAATAAACCCGAATTGGGTGCCAGTGCCAATTGCCAATAGCAAAAGCAAGTGGCAACTTGAGAAAGTTGTATTTCTTGCATGTAGAACAATAATACACCGCACCGACATATATGACATCACTAACTAGGTGCAAGCAAGCGTACAACTTACAAGTGGTATAACTGTGAGCGAACTGACAACTGTTTTTCTTTGCGTTCACGTTCGCGTTCGCCTCATGCTCATCTCTCTTCGTCATCATTTTCAGCCAGCCGTCGATGTTGGGGTGAATTTTCTTTTATCGTACCTACAATTCAGTGGAGTTTCTCATCGCTTTCAGGCTAGTCATCTTAGAGTGGGGATTATTGCGTGTGCGGGAAAAGTCATTAAGAAAATTTACATTAAACCGAATTAATACAAAAAAAAAAATTGTGTCTTACATTTTCTCTTGAATTAAACTAAACTCTAAAGAAAATATATCTAGTTCAGAATATTTTGTGGAACCTTGTTATTTTGTATATTAGTTAGGTAAGTACAAGAGTAAAGTACAAACTACAAAGTTCTAAGCCCAAAAATTAAAAAATACTATTTAACGATTTAACGAACACACCCCTTTTATGGATTAATGGGATATGGGAACGCAAAAACAGAAACTGTTACCGCTAATTTGATTTGGGACGGAAGTTGTGCGTCCATATATAAATGCAGTTAACATATTATTTTAATTTTCTTGTCGAAAATAGACATACGGGATATTTTAGGTGGAACGTAAAACGATTGAAATAAATTTGTATATTTAGTGTGTCTTAGAAGGTACAATTCAAAACACCCCCACACATTTTTTTTTTATTTCAAAAGTATATCCACATTTGTGTCTAAATAAAAATAGGAGAAACGTGGAAAATTGATTTATGGAATCTTTTACGAATGTCATATTTGTTTAGTTTTTTAATCTTCAAAAGTCTATGATTCTAAATTTATGTTTTTTAATGAGTTCAAGATTATGTGCATTAAATATTGCCACTGAAATAGATTTTTTCGGGTGGGTATACATAATAATGTTTGTCTGCATTCTGGATTGTCATCATTTAAATTATGACAGGCAAAGTTTTGAATTTATTGTTTATACAGACAAAAGTATCTACCCTAAAAGGGGGACTTCTAAATAAAAGAAACCCTGGGGGAACACCGGAAATCTGTCAATTTAGGATAAAAAAAAATTATTCTCACTGAGAGAATAAAGGCCAGTTACCTAATATTGATTTTCCACAACGCAAAAATATAGGTACACAGAAGAAAATCGATATTTCTTGGCAATTTTTCGTCTCTATGGTAATTTTATGTGTTTTAATGCTTTTTTTTTTTGGTCTGCAGATGCGTTGCGCGTGAAAATATTGAAGATTTCTCTTAAATAAATTTTGCGGTTTCGTGTGAAGAAAAAAATCAAGGAAAAAAATTCACTAGTTAAACATTGTGTGTAACTTGTGTTTTTAAAACTTAAACCTTTTTTTGTAATAAGGTTGGTTAAATATGTACACATATGTTAACAAAAATTAAGTCTTAGGGTTAAATGTAAATCTTTTGCATCAAGAAATTATATTTTTATTTTATTTTTTCTTGAATTAAGATTACTTTAAATTAAAATCAACTATGGACATAGAAAGACTATAAATAGCTTAAGTCAAACACAAAATTGAACTTATTATTTTACATAAAAGTATGAACATCAAAGCCATATATGTACATAAACCATAATGTACCAGCATAATGTATATTCTGTACTCTATGTTCTTATACATATATACATATGTATATGCATTTTTTTTTTACATTAAGCTGTAATATAATATGCAAATTGAAATTCGAGTTAAAGAATAGATAAAAAGAAAATAATCCTTTACCTATTCCATCAAAAGCCAAAAGGTATTGAAAAATATAGCGTTTTTCTATTTCCTTTTGTTTGGTTTTTTATTCGTAAAATTTCCTACTTCCGGTAATAAGCTTAGCTGAACGAAAACTGTTCGTTGACGGGAATCGAGATTATTCAGCACATGTCAAGTCAACCAAAAGTTAGCCGGCATAATGGTTGAACACAATTTAGACGGCTGCCATTGAAACCACCGCCAAGGTAAATAAATTAAATTGTTTTTAGCTTGTGACATATTAACAAGTTTAAGTACTTTACCGGTTTATTTTTACGCATGTACTCCGTCTATCTGGTCCCGGAAAATTTATGTTAAAATGTCAACAGACCTTTGGTTTTCATTGATCAATAAGCTTGACCTGGCTAGTTGCCATTTTACCGGTTACTTCAAACCAGTCATTGATTTACTTATATACATACATATATATTGGTACCAAATGTAGGTATGTATGTATTTCCTTTTAGATGTGTTTGAATAAATATTCGGCTAAGATAAAAGTCATTATTGTATCATCTTGCCTGTTACATATGTACATACGTGTTCCAGAAATTGTAACTTCAAATTTTCATGCAATATCACTGATAACCCAATTCAGTGATTTTTTTTTGCAATGAGTTCCAAATAAAGTATGAATTTATTGCCCCATAAAACACTAGAAAAAAACACATCGTTACCTACCCAACCCAACCCATTCATAAATCAATTCGATTTGAAGTTCCATTTCAGTGATTTATTCGAGCAGTTCTATTCTTTGTAAAACAATAATTCTATTAGTTTAAGAGCAAATTTTGGGAGTGGAAGTTTTGTTTTCTAATTAATAATTATAACACTGAACAAAAAAACAACAATTTCCAACAATTTTTTTCCGTTTTGAAGTACGTGCTTCGAAAATAAAATAACAAACACCACTTTCTAAGAAATATGTAGGTACATAATGTAGATATACGACTGCTATACGAAATTTTGCAGAGAAGCATTGAAAATCATTTAAAGAAATAACTATAAACCACATATTCCAGTCGAAGTCAAACCACAACCATTTATAGTTCATATAAAAAATGACAAACAAGTTAATAGAAAAGCTGAAGTAATGCAATATCTCGAGACATTATCCTAAAAGCAGTTTTAAGACCAAACGAACAAATTACATCTGCATCTAACCTAACTACTTCTTAATAGCAACTCCAATTATGTTGAGTAGATGACAAAACATAATAACAAACATTTAAGTGACATAAAATTTAATTAACAGCAAAATGTCAAATAAAATAGTGATTAAATAGCTCGTGAGAAACCTGGGGTCGGTGCATATGTAAGTACTCGGTAACAAAAAAAAAAAAACTTTCATCAGTCGACAGTTGATACGGGACATCATAGTGTGTCAGTGTGAATGCTCTTTGTCTTTCATGTATCGAGTGTAAATATTTTTGACAGACGATAGTTTCATTTTGAGTTAGTTTAATTATTTTGCTGCTCTTCTCATGAGAGAAACAGTATATCAGCAACGCCACAAACAACAGCGGACCTCACTACGTCAATAGCGTCGTAAGGCCAAAGTCCTTAATTTGTTATTGCTGATACACTGCTGGCAACTTTCCCACACTACAAATAATTAATAACGTATAGGGCGTTAATGATGTTAGTGGTAACTGAAAGCATCAGAATATATTTGAATGACAGTTAGAATTTGCCATTATCGTGATAGAAGAATTTAGGTTAGTTAAAAATTTCGCGAATATATTGGAGTTCTGAAGGTTCTGTTTGCTTACATTTTCAAAACTTACTTTAACAGAATTTTTAACTTAAAGCTAACAATATTGGCAACTCAAAAAAGGAATTGAACCAAATTCCTTCTCAAAAATTTTGAAACTCTCGTGAAACTCTTGTCCTCTGAAGTTATTTTGATTCAAAATCTTAAGATACCTATATAAAATTATTTCAGAAATTATTCATTATTTTTATGCTCTTTTCAAATGAGTTTTTGACTAAAAACTATTCACATCTGTTTCGAAATGAAATGATAATCATCCATACGTCTTTGATACACACATTACGTCAACATTTTTGTTCATATTCTCTGATGCAGAAATAAGAAAAGCCTCCATGTTTTTTAAGTTTTTTTTTATTTCCAACGCAGTCTTGCATTTTATTTTGAATAGAAACTTAAAAAAAAAGAATAAAAAACTCATTTGTTTTGTGAAATGTAAAACTTTTCAAACTATTTGGCTGGTATATTGCATTTAATTAAGCTGTGAACTCAAATTCCCCCCAGTAAGAAGCGCATTAACAGACGTCATTAATGAGAACATCCGCAGACACATTCACTCACTCACTCGCCACTAATTGCAATGAATAAAAAGGAAAAAAAAAAGAAAAGAAATTGAGATGTTGCACTTCGTTGGTGAGAAGGGTTATAGTAACAGCAGTCAGTATCTTCTGTTCTGAATCTTAACTGAACTATCAAGAGAAATTTTATAAAATAAAATAATAACAACTAACCTGTTTTGTTATTGTGCATTACACGGTTACCACTATGATATTTACCTAAAACACGTGTTTTGTTTTTTAGTTTTTCTATTTTTCATTTGGTTTTCTACTGTCAAATATAGTTTGACTTTATTAATAATAAATCAGTATGTATATCTATCAAAGTCAAGGTTGTGTTTGTGTTTATATGACACTAATATAAAGTGATTTTGAAATTGGCAACACTGTTTCTAGTGACCTAATTTTGACAGCAGTGTAAATAATTTATATTTTGCATAGGTTTACATTTTGCCACAGCACAATGAATATAGTCCAACGTCAGGTCAACACTTACATACATGTGTATTTTGCATAATTTTCCTATTAATTTCATTTAAAAGTCTATTTCAACACTCGTTCAAAGGGTGTTTTATTTTATAAGTAGAGATTTATGAGTTATAAAAAAGCAAGGATGAAGTTTACTTAGTGTGTACTAGTAAAAAATTGAATTGACAAATTTATTAAATACAAAAAATGAATGAAACTAAAATTTAAGTTCGTAGATTTACCAAACTTTTCTTTAAAATGACATCTCTTCTTGTCAATATAAATTTCATCTGTCAGTTTGATAAATATGACTCACAAAAAAGAAGTCATCCAACAATAGAAGAATATAATAATATAAGATACCTACAAACATACATTAAAATTTATGTCGTTTTCAATTGGCAATCTGGAATCAGAAAAAAGCATTCTCAAAGCGTTCAATTGGGCAAAAGTGACAGTTCTAATTCTGAAAAAGAAGAGATTTCTCTTCTGGATTTGAAGTCAGAAGCAAAAACAGGATCACTCACACATTCAAAGATTTTACATGTCACACTTGACAAATGTCATATTTTTGAATTAACAAATTGTGCGAATTGTGAAGTGATTGCTTGAAATTAAAACTAAACTATAAAAAATGGATAATAATATTGACAATATCTTAGCAATTGTTCCTAATTTGTTAGAAACATTGTTGGAGTCGTCCTGCTCATCTTCTTCATCAAGTGATGACGATGCAAGGGATGCAGTTAATTTTCTATTGCAGGAGTTTTCCAAAAAAGCCAAGATTGCAAAATTACCAATACAGTCACACCAAACTTCAAATTTTTCAGAATTCACAAAAATTGTTCAATTGGGATTCTGCTTCTACTTCTCATTCCGGATTGCCAATTGAAAACGACATTAATGTGAGATAATATTTAATATGTGTACTTACACTTCGTCGCCCTAGAGACACAAGAACGTAATTAATTTGTTCACGTTTTTTGTCTGGGTATGCCAATTTTTTCAGAATATAGCTTTCTATATCTATCTTCTATCTATCTATCTATATATATAAATGACAGGAGCGGATCCAGAAAAAAATTTCGGGTGGGGTCCAAAAATAACAATTTGAAAATTTTCGTTTATGTTGTTGTTGAAAACTGTTTTTAAAATAGTTTTGAACGAAGAAACAAAATAGGAACTTACGGTTACAAAGTGATATTTAATTTTCTCTTATATACATACATACACTGACAATTACTAGGATGAGGCCACATATTTTTTAATCGATTTTCGTTCTTTATACCTGCTGGAAATTTCGTACCCATACAAATTTACTACATTTGAGTAGGTAGATATTTTCTTTTAAAAAAGTAGTAAAATTAAGGGGTTAAATAGAAAAGACTGTTGGAATTTCCCTACATTAATTAAAGAGCTACTTAAAAACAGTATGAAAAAGTGCGTCACTTGGATGAGGCCACATGAAAAATCTTATAAAATATCAAAAAAATGAAAGAAATGTTCACAGTTTTTGGTTTTCAAACATTTATTTATTAAGTTTTTCTCCATTAATAATGAGTATGCTCCCCATTTTTCGATATGACCTCTATTAGACGGTTTGGAATGGAATCATAACGTTTTTTTAAATAGTTAAGTCAAATCTCGTCCCAGGCATCACGGATAGCTTCAATTAAGGAGTCCTTGTCTTCAAATTGTCTACCGCCTTCATAAACTTTTCGAGATAGCCATGCCCATACGTTTTCGATTATGTTCAAGTCCGGTGAATAGGGTGGCCATGGCAAAAGCTCTACGTTTTCTGATAAAATCCAGCTTTTGACAACCCTGGAAGTGTGGATGGGGGCATTGTCTTGTTGGAAAATCCAAGGCAGAGGTCCAAAAATATTTTTCATCTTCGGAAATGACCGTTCCAACAAGCATTTGTAGCTGTTTCCGTTCATTGTTGTAGAAAGAAACTCCAACTCGATTTTGCCATAGTAGGTGATAGCTCCCCACACCATAACACCTGATGTACGGCTGTGATGTCTTCCCAAAATTAGTTCCTCTTTTCTTAAATCATGGAAATAAAAGTTGTAACCATCGGGGCCGTCAAGGTTAAACTTTTTTCATCCGAAAAGACAACGCGTTTCCATTGACTGCTCCAAGAGACATGTTCTGTTGCAAAGTTAATTCGCAGCTCCTTGTGTACTTGCTTTAGAACATGTTTCTTTTTGAGTTTTCTTCTCTGGATAGAACCATCTTTTCTTATTATCCTTCGGACTGTCGAAATACTGGCTGATACTCCGCTTTTGGACCTTATTTTAGTAGCTGATTGAGTAGAATTTGAAGCAATACGTAAAATTAACGGCTTTTCTCGGGATGTTGTTGTTTGGGCTGTGCGTCCTTTTTGGTTTTTTCCATAGTTTTGAGGATCAGCAAGATAGTTGTTTACAACTGTCTTACTTCTGTTTAGATTCCTTGCTATTTCTCGGCTTGAGAGTCCTATTCCCTTGAAAGCACCGATTTGTCCTCTTTCTGTCACTGTCAACGTCTTTTCGGAACCCATTTGTAATTGAAATTTAATAAAAAGAGTTATTTGTAAAACGTTCTTAAATATTGCAACCAAAATTTTGAAAAAAATGGCTGATGTGAACTTCTACAACGAAATATTCGCAATGGCCTCATCCTAGTGACGCACTTTTTTATATCCTTTTTAGGTAGCTCATTCATTAATGTAGGGAAATTCCAACGGTTTTTTCTAATTCACCCCATAATTGTATCACTTTGTTTTAAGAAAATATGTACCTACACTCATGTAGTAAAATTTTCCGGGTTAAACAAATTCCAACAGGTATCGGACCGAAAATCGGTTGAAAAATATGTGGCCTCATCCTAGTGATTGGCAGTGTATATAATATAGAAGATAGAACCTTGTCCTTTTTTGTATTCTATGAACTGAGGTGCGTTCGGTTCGTTTCGGTTTGTCGTTCGGAATTGCAAATAGCTACGATGTGTAACCATAAAATTGTTCGGAAATGATAATGGTTGGTGTGTCAAATAGTAACTATTTCTAACTATATCCAACTTATGTCTAGGAGGTGAGTTAAAAATGTTGATCTGTCAAAGTCAAATGTTTGATTTAGTATATATAATCAAAATATAAAAAGCGAAATATTTTGCAAAAATAATAAATTTGATTTGCATTGGAATTCATTTTTGTTTTTCGGGGTTTGCAATGGAACAAAAAATTTTCCTTCCATTTCCATTTTAAAAATATTAAAAATAAGTATACTTAATTCTTGAAATCAAAATAAGGTGTGTTTGTTTGACAGATCATCCATATCTAAAAAAAACGCGTACGTAAATAACTTCAACTATTCCTAACTATGACCACTGTGCATTACTTACACCAAATTTCAACCACAAAAGATTAAATATAGGTTTGTAGAGAAATAATTGCAATAATGGAAACATTTTTCTGAATTCTTATTGTCGGTTAAAGCAATTAATAAGTTTTTGTGTCATATTCATCAGAAAAAATATTTGTCAAAAATAAAGAATAAAATCACATTAGAACAACGAAATACATGGATTGGTGTAAAATTTTAAACAACCCATTGTTAAGGACTTATCATTTTACTAACTAGCAATTTGCTAAATATTTAACAATTTTTGCTAACGACTCCAAAATTTTAAACCCTATTTTTCGTTTTGCTTACTAGTAAATTGCTTACTCCTTTTTATTAAAAAACGGGCATCCGAACATTTTCAAATACTGACGGTTTGTGAGAATTAGCAAAGCAAACATATAGGTACTTAAACGGACCCATTAGTTGGAAATGTCCCAACTGTAATCTCATGCAGTCCAATAAGATTAAAATTAACATGAACATTGGTTTATTCTAGTATTCCATCATCCTGATGTAGATTTCTCAACAAAAAAAAAACATTTTTCTGCACCAAGACTTTAAATATTTCGAAATCTTTGTGTTCCGATAACATTTTATTGATTAAAAACAAAACGAATTATGAAAAATACACGAATCAACACTCTGAAGTAAAATTGGAAAGACAGTTTTTTTAGGATAATGACAGATATCATACTTTGAGAGTATTTTTTTTTTCTTACCCGATTTTCTGATGAGCCACGCGCCACAACCTACAACCGTTCCCATAGCGATTGGCATAGGATGTTAAGAGATAAATATTAAAAACTGCCAGAAATGAGATGAAAGAACAATAAAGACGATTTTAATTAATTAATTCCGGACCCCCAGGACCCTCCTCTGTATCCGTCACTGATAAATGAGAGTCTGTTTTTTTGTGTTCGTTCACTAACCAGCCAAACCGGTTGGCCGATTTTCTTAATTTTTTTTTAAATTAAAGAGGACTAAGAGTAGAAGGTTTAGGGCGCAAAAAAAATTATAAAAAAAATATGGAAAATGTCGGCTTACAAGCAAAACTGACCAACTGCAAAAAATTGTATTTTGTATTATTAATATCAAGTATAATAAAAAATCGAGGAGAAAATTCTGTTAAAACTGCCTATCTGATATTTTGCCTACAAATATGCAAGCTAGTTTCAATTGTTGGTTGACTATCTGCCTTCATGTACAAAAAATTCAGGAAGAACTGAACAACTTCAGATAGTCAATTTTTCCAGAAAAAAAATCAGCTTTTTTTAGGAAGAACTGACCAACTTCAGATAAAGTAAATTTTTCCATAACAAAAATCCGCACTTTTACGATGGCTCAGTTCAATGCCCAGCACTATAAACGAAGTCTCATTATTCTCAGACACCTGTTCTGGCCAAAACAGAAACCAGTACATTGCAGCATTATTTCTCTTTGTTGTTAAGAATACGAATTTGGACATTGTGCAGCATAACTTTTTAGAATCGGGTCACTCGCATATGGAAGTAGATTCCATGCATAGTGCTGTCGAATCTGCCATGAAATTCGTCGAAATATTTACCCTGCACGACTGGATTAACATTTTTAAAATGGCACGTTCAAAGAAGGGGAAGAAACAAGTACCACCCTATGAGGTCACAGAACTCTTTTACGGGGACTTTAAAAATTTAAAAGAGTTGGCCAAAAAAATGGTACAAAAATCGATGCATTGATGAAGATGGTAACAAAGTTCAATGGCTTAAACTTAAATGCATGCGTTATGAGAAAATGTAATGGTGTAATCAAATTTAAATACAATTATGGGGAAAAATTCAAGACTCTAAAAGTAACTGCTTCCAGACAATTAAGGGAGACCAATACTCCAGACACTCTTACTTTATATACAAAAGAAATCCCAATATCTGCAGCAAAAAAAGGGACTTAGTGAAGCTTTGTACAACTGGAGCCATTCCTAAAATTTACTATTCCTTGGTACAACAATTTACCTTCCTCTGCAAATACAGATCAACACCAAGAAGCAGCAGAAGGATCTGAGACAGAATCCGACTTCGTTGAGTAACACTTTTATCTTTTACGATCTTCTATTTTTAGCATTATCAACCTTGTTCTCAAAGAAATATTCCAAATATTTTCTGTTTTATTGCTTAATAAAGGTTACAAATTAAGCTGTTTCTCATGTTTCAATTATAGACTTGACGTAGACAGTAACTGTCTATGTTACTCTTATCGGAAACTTAATTTCAGGAAAAATTGACTATCTGCTGTTTTTTAACAAAACAATAGGTTTAACCATGTTTTTTTTTAATTTTCAGCTAATCCATCAAATTGTGTATATTTTTGATAACAGTATAAAACAAAAACTAATAGAGTAGCAGTTTTTTCATAAATTTACAAGAATTTAAAGAAAACAAAAAACTTATTTTGCAATTTCTCGCAAACTCAATTTTTTCAGATAGTCAGTTTTGCTTGTAAGCCGACGATGTTAAACAAAGAAATTAAATTTTAGTCGCTTATTTTAATAATATTTAGGAATTTGCGCACACCATAATCAGTAGAGATGGTGGTGTCTTGGTAAGATCTCCGCTCTAGACGTGAACATGGCCTGAACCAAGGTTTTGGTAACGAAACGACAAACAATGAATTATATTTGTTTCTACTTTTTTATATTTTTTATCCAATTATAGCAACAAAATAGTTATTTCAATCACTGTTTTTATTTAGTTGGAGTCGAATCTCTACCCGTTCTTGAGATATTGTCGAAAAATATTTCTCGAACGTACGAACGTAGGAAAACGTACGTACACTCACACACACAGAAATCTCTCTAAAAATGACAGATATATAGGTATTATAAGACCTTAAAACGTCCAGATATGTCAATAATTTCAGTTTGACAAATCGGACCGATAACAATAACCTCTTATGGGAAGTTAAATAACTATTTTTTTAACGCCCTGCAAAGCGGGCGGGGGTTTCGCTAGTTATGTTATATAGCTAAAGAAGATATAACTAATTGTATCAGAATTTCCATAAGACCAATCATAGAAAAAATCTAAAAAAATAGACTCTTCTGAAAATAAGCAAATACATAATATTGACTTACATTTTTGTGTCTCGAAGGCGACGAATAATCAGGTCAATTATAATTAAAAAAAAAAGATTATAGTAAATTGCTTATATACTTTTATCGTCAATTTATCAAACATTTATTTCACCAATCAAACTAAACAAATCAATATTTTACTTGTATGGAGATAAGAATTATCACAAGAAGTATTTCACAATTTCGATTTAAAGTCACGGTAACTTGAATTGGGGTCATTTCAGCTTCGACTTCGAGAGTGAATATTTTTCTTCTTCCAATGTTAAAAGAACATAATCATAAACACGAATCATTTAGTTTAAACATAAAATTTATTGTATAATTATGTCAATACTCGGCACAAAAAAAAACATAAAATTTTAACTTTGAACTTTTTCTTTTTCTTACAGATAAAAATATTAATAACTGTTTTGTTTGTCAGTAATTTTTAACCTCGAGAATCAAAAAAAAAACAAAAACTTATACCTAATAATAAAATGGCGTCCAGTCCAAAACCAGTCAAAAAAGTCCCAATTCATTTACAGGTAAGTTAACGACCTTTCGTAATCAATCATTTGTAGATATATGTTATATTTCTTTAAGTTTTTTATCAATAAATAATTTTTTTTTTAGACTGTTCACGCAGAAAAAATTGTATTGCACACTATTCTCCGATATTAAAAATAATAATATTTTTTATTGTGTTTTTAAAATTGTACTTACACTCTTACAGTATTATTCAAATTTGTCAAAGAAATACCTTAAGGGTCACAGAGAATATGCTTTCAATCAATTGCATTAAGTAACACCTTAATATGTGTTTTAAATGTTTTGAATAAGTAAAAATTTGAATTAACATGGATCGTATAGGAGATATTTTTTGTTAACTCGAGAATAGAACTGTTCGATTTAAAAATGTGCAAATATTTGACCTCAAAACTCTAAAGTTCCTTTCATATGAGGCACAAGTTGCGGCGAGCTTAAAATTAAATGAATTATTAGTTCACGGTGGTGTTAACTTCACTCTGAATTGGCACTATTTTTTTTGTGATAATTGTGAATTAAAGTTTGACATTTGTCAATTGCTTATTGGTTTAGTATCTAGTGTTCTCACTTATAGTGTCGCCATGTTAAAGTTTAGAAAGTTTATCATTGCCGAGTGTTTTTCGTTGGTTTCGAGAGTCTCGCAGAATCTTGTTAACACCATTTTTTTATTTGTATCTTGAAAAAACTTTCATTCTTTCTCATGTTAGTACTTAAACTTTTATTTGCTGATATAATAATGACATATTCTGTATAAAAAACAATGTGGCATTTCCGCTTTCCAATAGTTGTAGCAAACTTTTTGGTGTACCATTTTTATACTTCATACAAGTATTTAGATTTACATGTACGAAGCAGAAACAAATTTTAGAAGACATTGAACTTGTCAACAATCACCAACCTAACACTTTTTACAGTATATAAATATAATATACAGGAAATTTAAAAAAAATAACACGTCTGGGCTAAAAAACTTACAAAGACATTCTTCTAATGGCATCTCAATTAAAATATGTGGTTCGTCGGACTTTAGCATTTTACATTAAATAGAATTGTGTTTATAAAAATATCATACTCGATAGGTTAGATTTTTTTATAATAAATTTCATAATGATACACATTTTTGGTTTATGAGTACGATTCAAAACCAATTTAAATTTTATGAAACAAATATTCTTTTCTAACGAAACATCGTGCGTCGTCAGGAGAAAAGTACTGTTATAATAAAAAAGTATGAAAAATTTTACAATTTTTAGCCAATATTTAAAACCACTGCAATGCAGCAAGTTCTTGCAATCCAGTTGTGACTTTATGAATTTATGGAGGGTAGTTTATTTCAATTAAATTCTGTATAATATGTATATACCGTTATCCAAACCACCATCAACTGCATTTTCGATGGTTTACTGCTGATAGTTGTGCTTCAACTTCAATCAATATGACATACTTATAAATTCATAATTTCTTGCTTTAATATAATAATTACAGTCCTTTAAATGATAAGGTTCAGATATGTTCTTAATCAATTTATGTAATTGCTAAATTGTTGATAGAGATAAATAAATACAATACATGTTATTTCAGTAATAGATTAATGTTGTTTTAGTAAGTATCACGTGAAATTATTATCGATTTATCCTTAATTTAGTATGAACGTGTATATTATATTCTTTTCTTTGTCGTTGTCTGCTAAATAAACGAAGTACATATTAAACGCATTTAATCTGCGCCGATGCCTGTCTGTCTGAGTCATGTGGTACATTTAAATTTAGGGAAACGAGACAATTTTAGAATGCGACTGAATGCAAGTGGTTACCCCCGAAACCTAAATAAAAGTATTTTTGGCAATGCGACGTTGTCTGTCGAAATCACTTACAAAATAACGAAGTGTTAGGAATACAAGGATGAGATTGAAGTGGTTTTTCACATTTATTATGTTTTTAAAACAATATTGGTACACTTTGAAAGATATATGTACATAATGTATATGTATGTATGTAAATGTATCCATTCATGCATAAACACACTTTTTTCGTTGGATCTCACGCGACTTTTGGAACTCTGTTTTCCTGCTCGTAAAAGTAATTCAAAGACTTGAATCAAAAATAAAAATATGTATGGTTCTTTCGAAAATATAGTCACAGCAGGAATAATTTAAAAAAGTGCGTATACGCCTAAGTGTACTTGAGCTTTTTTTAATTAAGAATTTTATTTGAATTGTAACATTAGTAAATATATAACTTATGTCAAAAATAAATTATTTTAAAATTTAATGTTTTCCAGAGTGCTCAAAATCGTGTTTACATAAAAAATGGCCAAGTCGTTAATCATGACAATACCTTTAAAGCTGATGTTTACATCGAAGATGGGATTATCAAGTAAGTTAACTCATATTAAATTTAATAATCTTTAAAAAAATAACATCTATACAGAATGAAAAATATAGAAAATGCATTATTCAGTACAGAGGGTGATGTGATCTTATAAAATGCCCAAATTTAATGAGTTTTCATAAGTCTTAAAAACATAAAATTACTTCTTTTCGTCCCAATTTAATTCCTTCTGATAAACTTCAAAGTCATAATAAAATAAAACACAAATAGTAGTTCAAATATCAATGCAAAAAGGACACCTGTCAAATTGCGCACAGTGTAAGTCAACTTATACCACCATCTATCGGGTTGTGGCATTGAACGCAACACAACGCCATCTATTATTCATTTCGCATCTGAATTGCACGAAAAACGTCATTTATCAAAGTGAATTTCATAATTGTCCAAAAGTCAAAACGAATTTTCCACATTTACATGGTTCCAAATATTTAAGTCATGCGATTAAATTCAAAATTTAAGTACTTAAATTGTATGTATTTAATCTTTTATTATACGATTTTTTTAATGTAATTGTTTTAACGACAAACAAAAAAATACAATTAGATACCTGTAAAAATGTATAAGATTCCTCAAGTCCATTAATTTTTGTTTCTTCATACATACATATTGTCAGACAATACGAAATTTTTTTTATCCAAATCACAAATATTTTTACATCCCATTACTCGTTTTTTCAAGAGTTTTTTTTTCAAATAATATGTTGTTTAAAATTTTTCATTGACTTATTTTATAGGTTTGTTGGTCCCGCCTCTGAAATTGGAGTTCCCGGGGGAGTTAAGACAATTGACGCAACCGGCAAGCTAATTATTCCTGGTGGAATCGATCCACATACTCACTTCCAATTGAAATTTGGCGGCGCCGTGACTGTAGACGATTTCTACCATGGCACTAAAGCCGCTGTTGCTGGCGGCACAACAACTATCAGTAATTAATTTTATTTGCGCTTCCATAAACATTATTTTCATATCATTTTTTATTTCCATAGTCGACTTCGTCTTGCCCGATAAAGGAGAGTCCCTTGTAGAGGCATACGATAAATGGCGTGCCTGGGCTGATCCAAAGGTTTGCTGTGATTATGGTCTTCATATGGGCATTACGTGGTGGTCGAAATCGGTTTCAGACGAAATGAAAATCATGTGCGATGAATTGGGTGTGAATTCGTTTAAGATGTATATGGCGTACAAGGGCTTGTATCAGTTAAACGATACTGAGTTATTGGAATCTTTTGAAAGAATTCGTTCGTTGGGGGCCGTTGCTCAGGTATGTTTTCAAAATATACATATATTTGTATTTGTTTGTATCAATTCATTTGAGCTATATTTAAAAAATTGTTTTAAAGGTCCATGCCGAAAATGGTGATATTATAGCGAAAAATGTAACAAAACTACTCTCAGCTGGTGTAACAGGACCGGAAGGACATGAACTTTCTCGTCAAGAGGAAGTCGAAGCTGAAGCTGTTAATCGTGCCTGTATTCTAGCCCATCAGGTAAATTATATTTTGTTTTATTGGTAATTAATGTTTAAAAATTGTTGTATATAATAAAGGACGCTAGCAAATTATGTAGGTTGCATATTATTTTATTTAAACTTGAATTATGTATTTTAATTTATTTTATATAGAGTTTTTTTTTGTATTTTAACTAGCTTTAATTATATACATACATAAATATGTAGTTGACAATTTTATCTTTATTTGCTAATTTTTTGTTAGATTACTGTATAATTTACGTAGCTTGAGTTAGTTGGATTTTTCTACAATTGCAAGGTTAAAGGTATAAATAAGTATTTTGAAACTCTAAACGTATACAAAATTAATCTACAAGTTTTTAGCTTGTCTTGTAAATACATTTTGAATAATTGCATGACATTTATTAAATCGAACTTTGAACCCAAAGTAAAATTTAATTCATTTTTAATTTTAATTATTTTAAGTTCGCCGTTATCTGTTGGAAAAGAACCTTAAAGAAATTTAAAAAAGCTTAATTCTCAATTTGACCAGTTATAATTTACAATTGTCAGTTGAATTGCATAAATCAATTGACTGTTTAAAGCTTTCAGCTTTTCAATTTATTTGTTAGCTGTCAAATATTTTTATTTTAAAACGGTTCACCGTTGTCTTTCACAATAAATAAAAATTGCAACAGTAATAATTCCGCGTTACTTTTTTTGGCAAAATAATTCTATTTATTAAAAACATTGAACATATGAATATAATTATTGTAAAATTTTATTTTGAAACAGAATGAAGAGATATTAATTTTTATCAAATAAGAAGCAATCTTAAATGTAGAGTTAGTTACATTTTTGTTTTTTATTTTATCGTAACGGTTTTCAATTGAAAATTTCCACCTTGATAAATATGTAGTTTGTAATAATACATCACTGAACAATCCTTTTTTACAAAGTCAATTACTTTAAGTTGAAAACACTTAAAACAGTTTGTTGGCAAATTTTATTATTTTTTTGTTAGTACATCCGTAACAATTTAAAGTGAAATTAGGGATAGTTATAAATAGGGTATTTAAATATTTTAGCAATTTAATTTTTTATTGTATAAATTATTTTCAATATTAATTTTAATTATTATTTGGTTATTGCACTATGTAAATACATACATAAATAATATGAATTAGGCTGATTGTCCACTGTACGTAGTGCATGTGATGAGTAAATCTGCTGGCATTGAGCTTGTCCGTGCTAGATTCCGTTATAAAAATCGTGGAATCTATGGCGAAACATTAGCAGCAGCTCTTGGTACAGATGGAACACGTTGTTTAAATGAATGTTTTCATCATGCAGCGGCTCATATCTTAAGTCCGCCATTACGTCCAGATCCAACAACGCCAGAATTTATGATGAAATTATTGGCAAAGTGAGTACTTACCATAAAGTAATACTATTGCTTTGTTTGAAGAAAAATCCATGTTAGTATTTTTGTGTTGCTTGCTTTGTAAATAACATTTTAGTGTCGCCTTTTGCTTTTAAGCTGTACATACATTTTACTATATTAACAACTATTAATAAATTACTTAACTAAAAATCAGCTTTACTCCATTAAAATACAAAAAAAAAAAACAACTACCATTGTCTCTGTTTACATTATTTATTTTTTTGAATATAAAAATCAAAAACAAAAAAGATGAAAGCTCCGCTTTATGTGACCTGTGTAACATGTAAAGCATCGGCTGAAATAATTGGTCGTGCACGTCGCAGCGGATATTGTGTTTATGGAGAAACTTTGGCCAGCTCGATAGGACGTTCTATGAATGGTGTTCAAAAATCAGATCAAGCTATTTATTTAACAAGTCCTCCAATTCGAGAACCAGCCGAAACGCCAAGGCAATTAATGAAGTCACTGGCGTAGTAAGTATAAAATATGTTTTTGTCCTTGAAATCCTCCTATTTAATTTGTGTATTGAATATTGGTGACTGTTGGTGGTGGATGTTATATTTAATTTCGTTTTCAACAAGAAATAAATACAAAATTTTAGTTACTTTAGTATAATACTTAACAATTTTAGCATTATACTAAGTTAAAAGAAGATTTTGCAGATCCTGAAGTTCAAAGTACAGTTAAAATCAAAAAATATCAAATTGATACCATACGACATTTTGACTTTTGAAAATGATGAGGATTTAAAAAAAAAAAAAAAAAAAAAACGCGTTAGCAAAAATATTACATTGCCACTAATATACAAAAATTAAAATAGATCTAAATTACATTTACCATAATTTGTTTATTACATCTTTCTTCAAAAATCATTGAAGTAGATTACTGTATGTACATGAAAAATTTTAAGAAAAGGATACATTTTTTTTAAATATAAGGACTGTTTGTTTAGGCAAAAAGATTGAGTTACAACAGTCTTTTTAAAACAGTTAAAAGTTTATTATTTCAATTTACTGAGGACAACAGGACTTTGACATTTCTCCTTGGGGAATAGCAAACCCCACATAAATTTAATTTTTCAATGAAATCAAGCTAAAATTACTTCATTAAGGAAGAGGGATTGGATGGATGAGCAAATCATAGAATATGTCAACATTTTTTAGTAAAGAGTAAATGATTAAATATATTCAATTAAGTCACCTATTAAAATTTATCAAGTAGTGCTTGCGGTTGAAAATGCCATAACGATAAAAACTTAACAAAAAGACATCTAATAAAATTAAAATTTTGTGCTAACATTTTGTGTTCCTTGTGGCTGTCAAAAAAAAAAAAAAAAATACCACTTACAAAACATTTCTAAAATCCTTATTAATAAAAATTAATTCTCACTTTGTAGTGACGACCTCCAAACAACTGGCAGTGACAATTGTACATTTAACAAAAATCAAAAAGAAATCGGCAAAGGAAATTTCTCGAAAATTCCAAATGGCGTCAATGGCGTCGAAGATCGTATGTCGATTGTTTGGGAAAAGGGTGTTCATGCTGGCCTATTGGATCCATGTCGTTTTGTTGCCGTAACTAGTACAAATGCAGCTAAGATCTTTAATATGTATCCTCAGAAAGGTCGCATTGCTGCCGGCTCAGATGCTGATATTGTCATTTGGAATCCAAATGAGACACGTAAAATATCCAAAGACACTCATCATCATGCTTGCGATTTTAATATATTCGAAGGCATGGTTTGTCATGGAGTCCCTGAAGTTGTCATTGTACGTGGTCGTATATGTGTGGAAAATGATCAGGTTCGCGTTGCTGAAGGACATGGTAAATTTGTACCATGCGAAGTACGTCCCGCATTTGTGTACGATGCTCTTGAAGGTAAAGTCAAGCATGAAGAAAGTTCAATTCATCATGAAGAAGAAATCACTAATGAGGCTAAAAAGCTAAACCTTTGTGATGCTTTGGAAATAGAAATTCCATACCAGGAACCATTGACAAGGGCCATGATATCCGGCAGTGCTGGTATGGTAGGTGGTGAAGGTTCATTGGCCAGTACTCCTTCATGTCGAGGACATCGTATTGATGGACAGAGAAACATGCAAGAATCTACATTTTCCATTAGTGGTTAGTTAATACTTAATATATTGCATACAAATTGCCTATGAGGAATGAAATAGTTATCCTATTAAATTATATTAACTAAAGAAATAAAATATAATTAAATTTCAATAAAGCCTTTTTATTTAGTTTAAAAAATAAAACTTTTATTATACACAACTTATTTTTAATTTATTTTAAACACTACGCGTTTCGCGTTTTCCTTTGTTTTGCCACTGATGGTTGTCAAATATGTGTTTATTTGTTTTTGTTTATTTTGTAGTTTACTCTTTTCCTCTTGTGGATTTAAAATTGAAACTATCGAAAAACTATTATTAAAAAGGAAAAATAAAATTATAAACATTAACAACAATAAAAACAAGAACAACGAAAATAACAATAACAATAACAACAAAACATTCATTTCCATGGAATACACAAACATTTTACCACATTACATACAAAATGAACTTAAGAAACATAACATAAACGTATCATTCAAAACTAACAATATAATCCAAAAATTAACTAAACACAAAAAAGAAATAAAAAATAAAATGCGACGATTGTAGAAAATATTACATTGGACAAACCGGACGAACTTTCAAAGAACGATATAAAGAACATATACCAAAACCAAACACAAAGTCTAATTACGCTCTACATCTTATTAACAATAACCACAATTACACAAGCTTCGACAATAATCTCACACCCCTACATTTAAATAAATTAAATTAAAAATAAGTTGTGTATAATAAAAGTTTTATTTTTTAAACTAAATAAAAATAAGTTGTGTATAATAAAAGTTTTATTTTTTAAACTAAATAAAAAGACTTTGTTGAAATTTATTTATATTTTATTTCATTAGTTTATCATTCAACACAACTTGGGGACTAAAAAACAAAATAAATTATATTGTTTCTTTTTTTTTATAACAGAGGAGCTAGACACGATTGGAAATCGATCTTGCATAAAAGTACGAAACCCACCAGGAGGAAAGTCGTCGGGTTTTTGGTAAAATGTAAAATGCATAAGACACCGCACAACAATAGCAATCTAGAAGCTTCTTCGATCCGTAATTATAAAATTTAAATTAATTTATTATTATTAATATTATTATTATTATTATTTATTGACGTAAAATAATTGTATCAACCAAAAATATAAATAATTATTATAATAAAGTATATATTAAAAAAGTTTTTTAAATCAATTAAAACCGATTAAGAGTTTAGACCTTATGATCAATACAGCACAAAGAAATTATAATAACTGTCACGTAAGTATATAAATATAAATATATTTGAATCTAACTCCCCTTGAGTAAAAACCAAAAGTTTTTAAAATTTTCCAGGGCATACACTTCATCTACTCTACCACTTTGTCTCTCAAATTTCACTTTTTCACAAGAATTCGAAAGACCCATTAGAAGTAATGCATCTCAGAAACCATTTTCCTGTAGATTTGAAATTTAATGAGTTATGTACATACTGCATTTTTGGAAATTCAAGAACGGGTAGAGATTTGGATTCAAATAAATTTTTTATTACAGTAGTGAAAAAAGGACCTACCAAAAATTCCAGCGAGTATAATTTTCTTACTTCAAAATTTTGGTTGGTTTCAATTATTTTACAATCAAATCTTACTTTTGTATGTCCAATTTCTAAAGAACAAATAACGATTTTAGCTAATTTCTACAAAAAATGTATTTTTTGACAATTAGTTAAATTAAAAAATATGTTGTTTTTGGACTCAAATGTGTTACAATACAATATTGTATAAAATGTATCTTAAATTGAACTTGAATACCAAATAAACTTGAATTTCTGTTGATTGACGAATGCCAAGTTCTCTAAGGTCCCAATGGAGAAAGTTATCAGTGTGGGTTGCATCCCAGCTTCTTTTTGTTTTTGAAATTCGGTCATCGTAAAAACAATATATTAAATTACGTTTTATTAAATATTTTATTAAAACTTTTTTGAACTTTACTTTTCTTAAATACATAGATTTAAAAATCGGATTCGTCCATGTCGACACAATCTTCTATTTAAAATTCATACATTTTTCTTTCTTACAATTTACAACTTTCTTAAATATGGACAGATCAATGCATGCCCTTATGTTGGTTGCGATATCAGTTTAAATTTTAATGACAGCAGGAATGTTAAATTATACCATGATAATTTTATTAACAATGTATGAAAGTACGTTATTTCAATATAAGTTTGACATACTAATCGATATAGTAAATGCCACAGGGCTGGAATTGCTATGAATATTTTCCTAAAATATTGTATAAACATATACACATTATATAGTAGTTTGTGTTCGGTGGCATTTGGTGTTTTAATTTGACATTTGATAAATGAGAACAAAAATTTTGTGTCGATTCTTTTTCAGATTAATTTACATTTAGGTGTGGGCATCTTAATTAGGTATATCATTATTGTGTCAAGAATTATTTTTCAAAAGAACGCACCCATATTTAAAAACAGGTAATAAATTTATCATATTTGTGTCAAGAATCAACTTCTAAAGAATGCACCCAAATTTTTTGACAGCTCGGAAATCACTAAAATGAAGAAATGTAATTTCAAGTGATCATAAAACACTATGTTTTGAGAAAACCAAACAGAAGATTAATAAATCACAAATCAATTGGATAGATAGATTCAGAGTGAATTTTTTGTCAATTTTACTATGGTAAAAATGTCAAAATTAACTTTCAATAACCTACTCATCGGATTCTGTAATCGGTATGATTTATTTAAACTCTTCGATCGATCTATTTTCAGTTCATAACAAAAATTCTTACAAGCAACAAGAAAATTTATAACAAGAAAATAAATGTCTTCACCTCTCCATTAAAAGATTAAAGAAATTGTATAACCAACCCAAGTATTTCAACAACAACGTCAAAATACTTTCGACACCTCTGTGTTCGTGCACAAAAGTGACTCGACCAGAAATTAAAAGCGCCAAGGAACAATCAGACAGCCGCCTGTGTTTAGCAATAAAGAAGAATTAATGATGGGAACGAACGACTGAACTGACTGCTTAGTGCTTATTTATTGAACGAGATGGTTACGGGTGTGAAATGAAGGAAACACTGACACGTGCAGATAATGTCAAAGCTTTTTGTTTTTGCGTTTTTTTTTTTTATTTTCGTTAATGTGTCCGTCGTCGGTCGCGTCGGTTGGTCGGTTCAACCCTAACTAGCACGTATTATCTCTCCCATGTGTGCTTTGATGGTGGTAGTGTAAAATAATGCGAAAAATCCCCTCTACACCACTACCCAGTGTCTTTAAGAGCTACAAATATCGAGAGGGGAGAAAATGGAACAGATAAACATGCATACATAGGTACATTTTATTTCTGATGTACGGATGTACCTACATTATGTACATTATTGCCACTTCGGTGAATTTAACGTTATTTGTTAAATTTTATATATTTTTTATTTTCAGCTTAAAGTAATCAAACATGTAGGTATGACAAATATGGATGTTTGACAAATAGACCATTAATGATCAAACATGCTATAAAACATCACCGTCCCTTTGAAGTTAAGAATTAAGATTCTTTCAGGTTTGACAAGAATTAGTTTATAATTCTCAAATCTCATGGCGTTTTTAACTGTCAATCTGAAAGCAAAAAAAAGCATTCTGAAAGCGTTCAATTGGACAAAAGTGACAGTTCTGATTCTGAAAAAGAAGAGATTTCTCTTCTGGATTTGAAATCAGAAGCAAAAACAGAATCACTCACACATTCAAAGATTTTAAATGTCACACTTGATAAATGTCATATTTTTTGAATTAACAAATTGTGCGAACTGTGAAGTGATTGCTTGAAATAAAAGTATAAAAAAATGGAAAATAATATTGACAATATCTTAACAATTGTTCCTAATTTGTAAGAAACACATAAGTATGTAGTTGACACATGTCACACTTTACCAATACAGTCACACCAAACTGCAAATTTTTCAGAATTAAGAAAAACTGTTCGATTAGGATTCTGCTTCTAATTCCAATTCCGTATTGCCAATTTAAAACGACATCAGCGAAGTGTCAAAATAGTTTTAGTTCAATGCAGTATATTTGACATTGACAGTCCATTTATAATGAAGGATTTACGTAAATTTCAATTTCGAGTCAATTAAACAGCGTTTATCAAACGTTTATGACGTTATGAACCCCCTCTTAGTTATCTAGAATTAAGATTTCCACCTATTTGTAAAGAAGGCATATTTATTCTCTTTGTTTTTTCCATTTAAATCGAACAATTGTTTTGATCAGGAGTAAAATATCTGAATCAAATTTCTGTCTGTCGTTCTTAATTCCCATCAATTTAAGGAAAATATGGCAACCCTTTTTTCGATGTCTGTCAAATTGTATCAACTTTTAAATTCATAAATTAAATTTTATATCTATTCCCTAAGAATGAGTTGATGTGTTATAAGGAGGGATTATTGAAGTTTTAACAATAATAGAAATGTCAAAATTGACATTTGGCACCCCTCCCTCCTCCGATAATTAGGCTTAGGAGCCTGTAACCGGTTTGACTTTGTATTTAATCCTAAATTATCTTTCGGTGAAAACGTAGTGTCTATTAATATTGAAAGAGTGTGGCAATAGTTATTTATGTATATCCACTTTTATATTGCAAATTTTAATACATTGAAACTTTCGCATTTTGACAGGGATAGATAGGTACCCACATTACATATTAGACAAAACAAAACAAAACAAGAAAAAAAATAAAGAAGAATGAACTTTATAAAATCCAAACAAACGATTTCTTTCTCAAAAGCGTCAAAGCATGACTTGATAGTATCACTATCGTGTCTTACCCGTTACACTCTTCTTCGTATTTTATTTGATGTGTCATTTTCGTTTGGTTGTTGCTCTTAGTTTATAACTTTTTGCTGCCGCACGTGTAAGATACTTTATTGAACTCATGTATACACAAATAAACATGTGTATAATGTATGTAGCGTAATGTGAGAAATACAACTTGAAAGATACACAACAAAAGTGGTATGAACGGGAAGGCAAATCTGAATGAAAGCTTTTCCGTTCAGTATATTTACACAACACACACCAAACAGCTACACTTGACAGTCGTGCGAGCCGTCATGGTCATAAGCTAGAGCCAAACATTTGAACTTGCAAACTTGCAATGCTTTTGGGAATCAACATCAGTTTATATGGAAGTTGACGCATGTTTTCTGCTTTAAACAAAATGTTGCTAGAGTAGGTATAACATGTGCCAATGGGCACAACATGTTGACAGAAACTTGAACGATGTATGTATTTTGTTTCCTCAACGCTTTCTAATTTCTGATGGCTTCCTTTTTTTATTTAGGGACCGTGACCTACGAAATGTGCACTGTCTATTTTTAGACACATGTATGTATGTATAAATAATAAGAAATTTTTATTTTGTATGTGAGGTTAGAACTGTAGAATTCGAATACCTACCAATTGATGGCATAGGCATTGGTAGCTAAAAGTTTAAGGTGTAGATGTATGTAGATGTTGACATTTTGTTAATATCGATGATTCACATTTTGTCATCATTGACCTTCAAGACTGTTTTGTCTAAATTTTTCTTACATTAAGTACTTATCATATTGTATGTACATATTTACTCGTACATAAGAAAGTTGAAACAACGAACACATTTTTAAGCTGAAACAACATGCCTTAAAACTGACCATTCGTTGGTGTGATGTTTAACTTCAACTTAAAGTTAATTTTTTAAATAAATAGCGTTAAGTGCTGACTTCTAATGTCTTTCATCTTTTTGCATAAAAATAGCTCATAAGGATTTCTGAGAATAAAATGCTGAATTATTTTTAGACGAGGTCTGTCCCCGCAATACAAAAAATTAAGTCTCAGTGGTAACACAAAACAAATTAGAGTTACCATATCAAATCGATGATAGGTATTTTAGTTTGTGGATTTTGATCTTAATTAGTAGCGGTAAATAAAATAGAACCTGTCACTAGGAAAGATGAATTGTGTTTTTTCATATTCTCAATCTCGAGTTCTTATAATATTGTCGTCTCTTTTTCATATGGCTAGCCATATTCTGCAACAAACTAAATTTGATAAATTTGGATTTTTTTAAAAGAAACCCTAGTCATTTTCATTTTAGTTTATTTGTAATTATGGACTAGAAGGACTAGAAATCCTCTTGTATTTTTTAAAAAGTGTATAATAGAATGAGCAAAGAGAATAACTGTTTTAAAAGCTGGAAAACAAAGATTATTTGAACTAACTCAACAGCTTCTATTTAAGCTCATATGTATGTTTATGGACGTTCAACAAACCCAAAGAAATGTCAAAAGTTGAAGTCGATAAAACTTTAGAGACGACGAGTTTTTGTTCAATTTAAAAACAAATTCAATCAATACCTCTAGTTCTTTCATAAACGTCAAACATGTATAGAAATTTCCAAATGTGTCAAAGTCAAAAGTGACGGCCATAATCATAAGAATGAAATAACCTTGAATAATTATTTTACTTCTGCTCAACGTATAAAGTCGCCAAGCGTCAAAGTGGATGCTCCCGATTATTATAATGTGATTTTTTTTTATAAATAAAACTTTTGCTGTCGTCCCTAGTTTAGAAAAGTCTTAAAGGATAAAAAGTAACGTGTCCTGTTAACATATCAAGGTACAAACATATGTATATGAAAAAGGGACAGAGTGATATAACTAATCCGTTGAAGACTGTTTTATTATTAATAAACAGTTGTCATATAATCATATAAATCTTTACCCAATAACAACATTGTATATTAGGATCGTGCTCTGCATTTCCTATGAAATATATCACATTCCGGGCACATTATACTTAAATAAGCCACAACTCCTTCTCACATGTATTACTCTATCCAATGAGTACATTATATGAACACATTGTTGAACAGGGCTGATGGGGATGATTGGAACATTATTGTCTTAAAATTTCATCTTATCCCGGACGTACAATTACAATGCCATGTTGTTGCCAGGTGATTCGATTATTTAAAATTATTTAAACGACCTTCCGTTTTAAAGACAAATCATATTAAGTCTCACGTTCTTATTTTCTGGGTTAAAAATGTTTGTGGAAAATTTTAAACATCACTTTCTGATTTCTTATTTCAAAGAAAAAAGAAACAAAAATGGAATCCCCATGGCATGGCAGTCGGAAAGTAATGTCACAACCCCTCAACCCAAACCCTTGGCCGAAAAAGCAGTTACACGTGTCGTATTTATTTACAAAAGTTGATGGTTCTTCTTCACTCACCACACTGCGACCGCCCGCTACGGCTTGACTCGGCTCGGCTCGGCTCGGCTCGGCTCGGTTGAAGCCTAAAGGAAGATATACCTACCAAAGTTCACCAACATGCCGCAAAAATTAAAGCTTTTCTTCTGGTTCTTGTCGTCGCGTCCCCAGCCATCACTCCATGGATGACTGGTATGTTATCCCAAATGGGAAAACGAAACAAACGAAGAAAAAAGCAATTGTATAGAATAGAGCATTTTTTTCTGCCTCTGGATCCTGGATCCAGATATTTACTTTTGGCTTAACCAACCACTTTTTTCAAAACGAGTGTAAGTACCTATCCTCTAATGTCCTTAATATAGACATATCTTCCCTCTCGTTTTTATTTGGTTGAAACCGTGGGACTGTGGACGTGTGGGGGTGGTGCGGTTGATTATATTGATTTTGTTTGTGCTCGAAATATTGGGGTGGGTCATTGAATTTTGTATTTAGATTAAAGGGGATTTCTATATCTATACATAAGTATGTAATGTATATAAGTTGGACCTTAAGAGGGCGAAGAAGAATTTAAGCGCCCATGCGAGGAAATGATAAAATTACAATTCGATAAATTAATTTGAAACTTTAGTCCTAACACAATTTTAGGGATTTTCCCTCCAAATGGGATTTTGTAGAAGAACCCCTCGGATAATGGGTGTCTTGTTTTGTATAAAACGGGCGCACGTTAATTTTCAAATCTCTTCAGAATTTAGAATAAATGCATAAGACAATAAGATACGATAAGATAATGGAAAACGGAATTTTTTTAAAATTGTATTAAATATACAGGTATGTGGATGTAGATACTTCCTAAGAATATTTATGATGTAAGAGATAAGATGGAGTCATCAAGTTAATTTGATTTATCAGAATGTTTTTTGTGAAATATTTTAAAGATTGATGAATAAATCTTTAATTTAATATTTATAATTTAATTTATTGAAAATGTCTAGGTCCGGGGGTAAAATTTGCTATTTTCTGTAGACACATTTGATAATAATTGCCAAGTTCTTCGTTTATTTAAGGTTAATCGATTAAACTCAATTTGATTGAATAATTTTGAAGTTTTAATAATGCATCTCGCTCATTTTTGCTTCCGAGTCGAATCTCCGTCTAACCACCTAGTGTAAACTAGGTTTAATGTTAAAAAGTTACCAAATTGACTTCTGCTGTGTCATGTTATTCAAACTTCCGCTGCTTTCATTCTAAGGCGGTGTTCACATTGTATATTCTTTTTTGAGGTGATGTATTTTGACGTTTCATTATTTTTTTCTAGATCATTTGTGTTTCATTTTTGAATCTCTTTTTTTAACCATGCTGGTGTTAACGCGATAAAATTATAAGACTTCAAAATGAGTTAACTCAAAATAATCCTGTGTTAATACTGTTGAAAGTATTGACACAGACTGAGTTCATCGATTTTGATTGCCATTTATCACAAGTCTGAATTGCAGAATAGTAGTTAGGAGTTCAATTGGAAGTAGACAACTTTGAAGTTTTAGTATGAGCACACCCTAAATGCAATCAGCAAAATGTCAAAGTTAAAACATTAAGTAAAATAGAATTTCCAGCAATTTCACTAACAAAGAATAAATAAATAAATTCTATTACCACCGAGTAGGTGGCGATGGCGGCGTAGAGACTTTAGGAGCGTTAATCATCTTCAGTTAAATAAAGCTCGTGTTTGTTTAAAAGGTTTCGTTTATAAATAAACATCAATAAAAAGAAAAAAACGCTTTGTTTACAAAAAAATAACTGTATTGTTTGGTTTCCATGTCAGTGGTTATATATGCGATTGTTTGTTACAGTCAATAAATATCGATACCGAATGGTAGTGTCACAAGTTATACAGGGATTATTACTTTCGAATTTTTTAATGTCTTAAGCTTGTTATTTTAATCCATTATCCATACATATACATACATATAAGGAAAAGAGCCATGTTATCTTGTGTAATAAAAATATATCTGAGTATAGATGGTATTCAACATAACTCCCAAACTTAAATAACATTGTGACAGATAAAATAGATTATGCATTTTATTAGATACCAATCGTAAAATAGTGGACAAATAAAACACCCTCTTAATTTAAAGTAATACCTCCATTTAGTAAGTATTACTTTTAATAGCTTCATAAGTCCTAAATTTGAGCAAAATTTTGAAGTTCTACGGTATCAGGAATTGGATTTTTATGACGATTTTTGATATTTTTGAAGATCTGTATTTCAAAAAATACTTTTGCTATATTCAAGTTTTTAACTTTACTGGTTATTTAAATTTTCAAAAAAAAAAGGATATTTATTCTTTAAACTTATCACACGTGTTTAAAATACTGTACTGCATATATTATACTTAACTCTCCTAAGGAAATCCAAAAACCAGCTATTATTTATCAATGTTTCCTTTTATCTAATAAACGCTTTAAGGATATGTGTGTAAGATACATAATATGTATGCATATCATCTTAAAACCTTGTAAATACATATATTAATATAATACTTGTAAGCTATATAAGGTAAACAATAAATTGGAAAAGTTCAAAGTTGGCTGCTCCATGTGCTTTTATCCTCGAGGTATGTTTATTTTTCAGGTAGATACATTTTTAGCATTGGCATGACCACAAGACATATAATAATCAATCAATAACGTGTACATGAATTTCAATCAGCTTTTCAAAAGATAGCTTCTCTGAAGGGATGTGGATCGTGATGTATATCTACCATTTGTTCGTGAAAAGGACACAAGGAAAAAAAAAACAATAATAATCAAAGTCAGTTTTCTGAATAATAATTCTTGTCACTGTAAAAACAGTTGCCGTGATTTTTACACATTTATCCGGCATCCGATGAAGACTGTTTAAAGAAATTAAGGATTAGTTGCTAACTGGACCAGAGGTGAACGACTATGGCTTCCGTAAACATTTAAGTTGTTTTTAAACGTCAAAACAGACAGAATCAATGACAGTGAATTTGACAGCTGTCACTCCAGCAAGAGTATGTGCCTTTAAGCGTGATCAAAACAACCAAGTTGATGAACGAGAGAACTTTTACAACATGATTACAGAATATTTGGGGATTAGTTCGGAAAAAAACTAAAAGTAACAAATAAATATACTAACTAAAGTGAAAAATTAAATAAAAACAAATATTCATATTTTATTTACTCAAAACGACTGATCTAATTTTCATCAGATACATTTTACTTCATTTCACCCAGGAATTTTATATTCAAAAGCTTCGGAAATAATTTTTTTTGTTAGTTTAATTATGATATCCCTATTATTATTATTGAATTTATTTGTCAGTCTTATAGACATTTATTAACACTTTTAATTATTTTATATACATAACAACACGTGCCACTGAAATTCGCTTGTGTACACTTAAAACAGTCTGAAATATTGATGACACACGTACACACGTACAGTGTACGAGGTAAAACTGCTAATTTACTTTTTGCATTTACTTTTTATTTCGTGTTAAAGTAGCTGGACCTACAGCTACAGCTCAAGCTTGTTAAGCCATTTCTTTTTAACTTTTTTTTTATTTTGGCCAGACTAAGATAGAATGCATTACTTGGTGTTTCAATTAAAAATAATTTATTCTAAATCTTATTGGCTGTTTATTTAATAAATGTTCCACATACGCCACCGTTTACCTTTAAATTTAAAAAAGTTGAATTTTTTTGGACTGCTATAAATAATCCAGAAATAGATTGAATAAAAAAATAAGAACGTCATTGAAATTTGCCTTATAAACATAAATTTCTTTTTGAAAAAATCGCTAAGCGTGAATATGTATCTTTATGATAATTTGCATTGATAGGTGTATTTTTAATTTTCAGCTGCTCAGTCACCGTGAGAAAAGAAAATTTACTTAACTTTAATAAAATACACAAAAAAGTATTGTATGCATGTGGATAACGAATTTGCCGTAGAAACAAAAAAAAATATGAAAATTTTAAATTTACAACCAATTAAAGAAACAAATTAAAATGTCATAAAAAGTCTCATGAAAGGAAAAATCAGAGTCCAGAGAATTACACTCTTAAACTTTCGACAATTATTATCTAAGAAATCCATTTTGTTGTGATATTTTTGGGACACCCTGTGAGTATATCGTGTAGACTGTCAATACTGATAATAATTAAAATTAAAAATTGAAAATGTTCGCTTGAGTGACAGCAAGTTTAAAAGATTCTGTTTTTCAAAATTATTTTTTGTCGTATTTTTCAAAGCAGAATTTTCTCTAAAAAAATTCAAACACCTTATTAACGATATTATTATTTTCATTGAAACATACGAGTATATAAAACTCGTATTTTTAGCCACGACTAAAACAGAATTTAGAAAATTATAAACTTTTGAATAACAACGTTTTAACGAAAGATAAATTAAGCATAAAAACTAAAAGAAATGAACACACAACTGAACATCAGACTGACGTCTAAAAACACTGTCTGCTTTAACTGAACTGACAGCCGAAAGGGACTTAAAAAAAAAAACACACACTAAGAAATGTGTGTCAAAATATGACGTCTCGTTAAACAGAGGAATTTGAATTTTTCGGTTTTAATGGATGAGAGCAAGATAAAATAATAATCAAACGTCAAAATAACTCTACCACAAATGTGTACAACATGAACACCATCAATTACTGGAATGTGCAATCAAAAATAAAACACAGTCTCTAATTCCAGTCCCAAAATAACTCATACTTGAACAAAATTAAAATGATTATTTCTTTTCTTTGCCAGACTGTTCCAATTTAAATATCGCCGTGATGCCCTGCCCCTAATGTCAACGGAATAAAGATGCAAAGACTCGGATATTATTTTCGCTTTTCTTTGTGTACCCTGAATTAACATTCACACCACTCTTGATTCTCACATTCAAAAAAAAAATATATATAACAACTACTCGTCTGCAGCATGAGAAGAAGGAACCGTTCCAGAGCCTTACATCAACAATATAATGTACCTTCATAGGTATGTACATCCCTATATCACACATTGTGTCAGATCTGTAGAAGGGTAGGGTCATGGATAAAATGGTGTACACGTGCCACAAACGGCCATTAAACCTTGGTGATGTGACGACCTAAACTTGCAGCATGTTGTATAGGAGTTTACTTTGGCGGATAAATGACAGATTGGGTTTTCTCACGTACTCTTGCTTGGCTGGTCGCATGTGAATGTGGGTGTGAATATGAATGTTGAATCAACATTTGCATGTGTGTTGCCAGAGAAATTCTACAGCAAAAAGTGTGTCTAAACAATACCGTAAAGCTTTTACAAAGGTTTTGTTGTTTTTGTTTTCGTTTTATTTTCTGATTCAAATAAGAACGCCAACTACATTATTGCTTGTATCTTACGATTCTCTTTCTCACATAAAGCGTTTGAACGTTGAAACAGTAAGTTGTCAAGTAACAGTTAGTCAAGGAATATTTATTGTTAAGTATAAATAAAAACAAAAAGGAAAAAACGCGCCTAAAACGAGAACAAAAGAATAAAGAAGACTGTTTGCAATATATTTCAGTTCGTGAATAATTAAATCGGAATGATAAATTTATCTTCAATTTAACTGCTCGTAATTCTCGATTGAGTGATAAATTGATTTTTGTTGGTCTTTAATTTTTGGTACCTACTTAAGATATTTACATAATTGATTGTGGGTTGTTCGTTTCGTAGCTGTTTGTGGCTACATTGTGTAGTGTATTTGTGATCCTTAAATGCCTAAAGGTGCAATTTAATAAGATTAAATTTGATTAAACAAAAATTCAAGTTAAATTTTTGTAGTTTTTTTTTAAGAAGTGAAATCATAATAAAAGAGTCTCCTTTTAATGTCAATACATAACAAATTCTTTGGCGTATAAATATTGGATACATGAAGTATTTCGCATAATTGTAAATGTAAGTTGGTTAATAATTTTGTTTTTAATATTATACATATGTAACTATTGCGTTGCTTGTTAGAATCACCCAGAAGTACAAAGTGAAGAAGCTGGAATTAATTGGAATTTTAATTGGTGCTTGATAGAAAAGTATATTAAATTTGTTTATTAAATTTTAAATTTCTAACATATGTAAGATCTTAAGTAAAACCTCAATACAATTCAATTATTTAAAATATTCAAAAACTTCTTTGGTGTACGAATTGACACAGTTTTGAATGTTTCTATTGTTAACTTACCAAGTTTCATGTTTGTTTTAAATTTAACGAAGTACATTCGTATTATTTTAATATTAATGGATGTCTGCAAATTATACATTGTTTTTAAATATGTCTTTTTTCCCATTTATTTGATTGACAGCATAAAAGTATTTAGACAAAAAGAAATTACTCATCTTTCTTGGCTCTTGTTCTGCTTTGTTCTTATTATTGATTTAAATTGATTTAAGCACTTAATATTTGGTATTCGACCAAATTTTCAAAAATAAAAAAATTATAATGTATGTCTAAAATGTTTCTTAAAAGAATCAACATTCCATTTTTATCAAAAAAAAAAACGCTGAATTTAATTCTTAACTCTAAATTATATGAACATTTTGGTTTTTTATATTTTTAGTAATTCTAAGTAAATTATTTCTGATTTATAGTTAAGATTTTATATCAAATCAGCTGGTTCAGATTTTTTACAGAGTCATATAAAGTGTTAAGATATTTATATATATTTATATGTACATATACATACATATGTATGTAAATATTATTTTAAGTGAAAGTATTCTTTTGAAAAACGACCATTACTATTTAAATAAACGCAATTGTTTACTTAGGCGTATGAGTAATATGTTTTTATTTTATTATAATAAAAACAAAGTATGTGGAGGAAACTTGTTATTAGTGACGCGAAATTCCGACAAACTTAATAAGAATTCTTATCTCTTCTATAGAAGCATTCAAGAGCTAAGAAAAAATTAGTAAAACAATTGATAATAGGAACTTGTTTTTGAGAACAATTTTTTTTTAAGAACTTTTTACAGTTTTTATTTACTTTTAATTTCGTCAATATTTTATCATATACAAAGATGTTGAAAAATGCATTATAATGTAAATAAAATACATTTGAAGTCAATATCATTGCTTGTTGTGATGATGATTAAGCTGAAAAACAATTTTTGACACTTTTCGTTAAATTTCAGTTTTTTTTTTTTTATTTTTCGTAAAATACTTTCAATTCCATAATTGTCAAAATTGTAGCATATATTAATAATTTTGTATAAACTTAAATAAATTTGAAGTCAATATCGTTGCCCATTCTCGAGATATTGAAGTCAAAAAACATTTCTTCCCAACTTTTGGTAGAATTTTTATTTTTGAAAAAAACTGTCAATTGTTTTTTTTTCTCAAAAATTTAACCAGATGTCAAGCATGTATTGGAAATAAAAACTTTTTAACATAGCCTCAAAATTTCTTTGAAAACGAATTGATGATTAAACTTTATAACGAAAAAAAAAATTCAACAAAAGTCCATACATCACTTAAAATTATTTTAAACATACCGTTGCTCAGTAATTTTTGATTTAATTTACAATCAAATAAATGGTTATAAAATAAATAAAAACACCATACATAGCTAACCATAATCCAATTTACTGATTGCACTTAAAGTTAATTTTAAATTATATTCAAAATGAATTAAAACACTTGTGTACATAAAAACATATGTATATCCTTCCAAAATATCCACTTTATTGTGAAATTAATTTGAAACAATTTGGTGTCTATTACCGCCTTTAATTATATACTATTCGTATTTGACCTAAAACCACGCAAGCAATAACTTAATTACTTCTCACTTTTTTTAAATTGCCACAAAATAAACTATTAAATTAACTTTGTACGTAATACAGTAGTATTTAATCTTACTAAAAGCATCACAAATTAATAAAATTTTAGATTAATTGAATTCAATTTCCTTTTTATGAACCTAATCGTATCAAAAAAAAAAAAAAAAAAAAATCGTCAAATAAATGCAAACCTAATTACACATGATTGTTGAATATATACGACCGCTATCTCTTCACATGTGCCGCACATTAAATTCTTATTTATACCTAATCAATCACTAAATATATTGGCAATTTTTATATAATGTACGTACATATGTATATACCGGCACGTTTGTACAAAAAAACAAACATATATTTGCATTTATATATTTATCGTGAAAGTATAATTTCTTATCTTAATTTCGGTCGCATTCTGTGGGGCATGCATCGGCAGTAAAAATTTTCGTTCTTCATCAATACATACTCGTATAGTCGCGTCGTCATCGCGTCGTTTATGGATAATTTTTCAATTGTTTACAATCATTTGCATTTCAATTGGTAAATATTGTGTTTTTGTTTGTGTGCGCTTAAAATGTAAACAACATTTTATTTTTAAATAGCAATTTAAGGCAAGGCAAAGGTGAAACATTTCATGCAAGACACATGCACATACATATGTACCTATATACTTCCATACATTTGTCGGTTTTGTCTGGCACTTTTGTTTGTCAACAATGGCATCGGACATGGATAATAAATCTATAATTGAAAATACGCACACGTGTTGCCAATGGACATGGATTAATCGCACGCGAATATGACCGTAGGGTTGTTTGAACTAAACTGATGTAGGTATGTGCATATATACGTATAAGATACATCTATTATTAAGATAGAAGGTGGAACGGCCTTTTATGCAAATTGCAAGTAGTCATGTGTGAAACTCATGTAATTATATAAGGTTAAATATATGACGCAAGAAATAAACGTGATACAAAATACAATAGTTTTGTATGAAAAGGCAAATTTGAGTATCGAATCGGATTCAAGTCAACACTATCTTCAGTAGATACAGTTACTAGGCTCTTGAAAGTTATATACAATCGTTTGTGAATGCAATCTTCTATTAAAAAATTAAATCTGAAGTAAATGACAATAGCTGTACAAGCAAAAAGAAACATTTTAGTTTCAAAATTAGCCTTTAACGATCACTATGATAAATAAAATATAGTGACTTATTAAACGTGTTCTTAAACTCATGTTTATTTCGTTTTTCAGACTAATTTTTGAGTAATCAGAAGTTCCTTTGTATTGTATTATACATTGGTTGATTTGGGTCATTACTTTGTCTCATTAACTTGAAAATCATCGAAAATGAAAAAAGATCCGACGAGACGTTTGCCAGTCTCCTCTAAGTCTTGTGAAAATTGATGGAATACGTCTCACCTCGGTTTCGTATTTTATCTCTCGTCAAATGTTATCCAAACTTTAAAACAGCGGTCTTTTTATCAGATTAACATTTTTTGATTTTTAGAATACTTTCGATGTGCAGAAATTAAAGCTATACTTCAATGAAATTTGACAATTTATGACTAAAAGTAAAGAACTAACATTTGTTTTAAAATTCAAATACTCTTCATATATTAGAAACCTTATGTCGTTTTTAATTGGCAGAATCCCAATTTTCAAACAGTTTTTCTGAATTCTGAAAAATTTGAAGTTTAGTGCGACTGTATTGGTAAAGTGTGACATGTGTTAACTACATATGTATGTGTTTTTATGTACGGAACAAATTAGGAACAATTATTGTTAAGATATTTTCAATTTTATTTTCCATTTTTTATATTTTAGTTTTAATTTCAAGTAATCACTTCACAGTTCGCATAATTTGTTAATTCAAAAAATATGACATTTATCAAGTGTGACATTTAAAATCTTTGAATGTGTGAGTGATTCTGCTTTTGTTTCTGATTTCAAATCCAGAAGAGAAATTTCTTCTTTTTCAAAATCAGAACTGTCACTTTTGTCTAATTGAACGCTTTTAGAATTGTTTTTTTGTGCTTCCAGATTTCCAATATTGAAAACGACTTTAATCTGACTAAAACTGACAAGACCGACAAAACTTGCGTAAGTCTCGGGAAAATTCGTTACAAAATATGTATGTACATATGCTTACAGTCTCATCCCTGATGTTTTTAAGGAAGTTTCGTCTAGTCTCGTCCTTTGGCCAGACCTAATTCTTTTTCATTACTAATTTAATTAATGGAAATATTTTATGTTTGTCACTTTTTTGCAGACTGAATCTTAACTGACGTAAAGTTAAGTTAACATTTGTTCCAAATATATGTGTGCAAACATTCTATCGTCTTCTTAAACAATACTTATAGACAGTTTTTATATTACAACGTGTTTATTGTGAAAACTAACCTAGGAATACTTGTAGTTGAATTGAATTACAATAAAGTACACCGAGTAAAATTAAACAGTTTTTGTTTGTAGTTAAGTCAACTCATTGTCAAACAGGTTAGATTGGAGTTGGAGGCTATTTAATCCTACACATTTAATTTTTAAAAGCCATTTTTCTGCATGATGTACAAAATCATTGTCAATTTTAAAATGGAATTATTTATGAAAATTAATCACTTAATCACTTTATATAAATATTGCTCTTATTAATTAATTCATGGAATTATTATCGAGGGAATCATTTTTACAGTGATACGTTAATATTAATTTAAGTATGTTTCTCCAATTTTCTATACCCACAAAATCAAATAATCATACAACAAGAGATAACTGCTATGTGTACCCTTTTAATTTGATACTTTAACATTAATAATTACGCGTAATTCACAGAAATTCAATTATACTCGTATACATTTACCTAATTACTATTCACTTTGCTTTTCAAAGGATGCTTCATTTTATAACGTGTCCTTGTCATAATGATAGTAATTTAAGTTAGTTAATTATTGTGTGTGTGTAATGTTATATCGATATTCTCTCAAAGTCATAATATTATAATCATTCGATTTTATCCAAGAATTAACAACAGCTTTTGATATTCCCATAATCAATAGACATAGTATGTACGAGTATATCATACATACATATGTATGTACACACATATGAATATAAACATTTATAAGAGATTGAAGGCTTTAGAATGCCTTAAATATGGACACGTGCCGGAGCTAACGTAGGCTTCATTCATATAGCGCCAGAAGCGGAGGTGTGTCATGGAATAAACAATGTTATCATTTTTCTGGGAAGCACATTATTGTCGTTGAATTATTTTATTGTTGAAACAATCGAATCTAACCAAGAGATGTCTATGTAGGTATTTACACAAAAATTAAAAGTACATAAGATATTTTGCTTTTTGATGAAGTTTTATTTGTGGTCACACGCCTGGGGATGCTTAAAGGTTATGGCGAAGTAATTTTTGAGAACAATAATTTATTTGAAAGGTAGGAAAATTTTCACCACAGCATGTTTCCAAATGCAATTTAGTAATGTAAACACAGCCGAAACACCAAAAATAAAATTAAAAGAAAAAAAAAATTTATATAATTTTATTCACACTTATTCACACGTTTTACAATTCAAATAAAATGCCTGCATCATATTGCCCAATTAAATTGTTGACTCATTATCATGAAATATAACATTCAAAAATAAAAAATAATGACACACTTATTTCTTCGTTTCAAAGTCCCCTAAACAAAAACCTTAAATGTGTTTACCTGTAACCTCTAAACGTCATACATATACATGGATAAAACGTGTAATATTATTAATCTATTTTTCCTAACTTTCTTATCATAAAATACATACACAAATATAAATGAGATTAAATGGCACGTTGTTTTGTTTGTTTAAGTTTTCTGTTTTATATGTAAACATCTGTTACTGTCAAAGCTAAAAATAAACAAAACAAAACAAAACAAAAATAAATCAATTTATATACATACATACATATGTACATACATACATATGTAAATATTGACAAACTTTGTTGTGCCTTTTGTCACTAAACCCACCCATAAATAGTTTGTTTTGGTTTGATTGACACATGATGGAGAACAATTAAATCAATTTAAAGTCAAAGTCGATATTGTTCAATTGTCCGTGTTAAATTACTTAGGACTTCTGAAAATGTATTTGTTTAAAGGAAAGTTGTTTGTAAAAGTTATCAGCAAATGTCAATGTCAAATTTACTTTAAAATTTTCAAAGGTAAGTCCCCTATTACACGTTGTCTCTTAAGGCAAGTCTCATTTTTGATTTTCATTTGCACGCTGAATTTTGGCACAAAATAGATAGGTTTTTGGAAATATATATTTTTTTTTGTACATTTTTCCTGAAACCATGTGATTTTTATACCGTCAACAAGAAAATCAAACGAAAATAACACAACCGAACGAATCTGGGAAAAAAGAAACGTCAAAATGAGACTAATAAAAATCAGCCCACTACCTAACGGGAGAATTTTTTTTGTTTTTTTTTTGTATCTTATTTTCTCTCATCTGCTTTCTCTTTCGTACTTATTGTGAGCAGGGTCTCGTGACTCGTGAGACATCGTGTAGTAAAGGACTTAGGAATTAGATACACGTTAAGAAAACAAAAATATTAATCGGATGGGTGGTGACAGTTTTTGCGAGGGTTTTTGATTTAATAAATAGAAATTATGGTTGAATTGAATTTGCTTTTTGCTTTTATGTATCTACATATATTTTCAGTAACTTGCTGGTTTCCGTAGAAAAACAGTTTTTGAAGCTTTAATATTTTTAAAATATCAAGAAAATGGATATCTTATCTTTTTTCACCTGCCAATATTTTTGGTTGTTTTCGTACATATGTACATAAATCTCGTAAATGATAAATACAAAATTTTTTTGTTGCACAAATACAAAGAAAATTGATTTTCCTGAAAACGACTGAACCGTTAGTTATTTTGACGTTCAAGCAATTTTTCATGCTTTCCAATAAATTACCCAAAGGAAGGAAGGAAAATACATACATATACATAAAGTCCATATTAGTAGACAGGAACACAGTTACTTGTATTGAGAAATACACACACAGCATGATTCTTGCCTTTCATTCTTTGACATTTCATATTGACATTTTGCTGAACTGTCCAAAGAAATCTTGCACTGAAGAAGGGACATTTTTGATTCAAATTTCAAAGTAAGAATAAAATATTTTTTTACGAACTCACCTTTTAAGAACTGAGTATAGATGAATCAAATGCACTGCATGTGTGTATTATAAAGTAAACCTTCATTTTGTATAACAGCATTCAATAACGGAAAGCCCTGAGTTTAAGGCCACACGAGCGAGTAATCGCTAGCGATTTGATTGAATTGTTCCTTAACTGCTTGTCAAACTATGTGGGCTTTCAACAAACAGATTGCCATGAAGCTCTTTTCACACGCGAATATTATTTATTTCACTTGTCAGATTATCGTTTTACTTGCTGATTGGATAAATTATGGTTTTTGTTAAACTGCTACTTAAATAAGTTTTAAAGTATATATATGTACATACTTACATAATGATTAATCACTCGCCATCTTTCTTATTTGTGATTACTTCACTTATTTTTATAAATACATATGTACATAGGTACGTTTTTTTTTCTTAGTGTAATTTCTATTTCGGTCAAACCGTTTATTAAGTCATAAAAAGGTGCACGTGTTCATGGCCCGAAGTGACCTAATTATAAATATTAAATGTTATCAGCCTTATTTATAAAACCCCCATAAAGCCTGCATAAAGTTATACACCCCTTATAATGCCTCTAAACTCGAAAATGTTATTTATAAAAGTTGTACAACGTTGAATAGAGCCAGAATAGGCTAAACGCCTTTTGAGGTTGAATAGAGAATGAATAAGGAAATTATATTGACAAAATGTCTTGGTTTCCATGGTGTCCATAATAGAAATAAATAAAAAAGCCTTTTCAATTTTCTTACTTTTAAAATGATTTATATAATTAAAATCGTGTTACCATGACTAAGCGATAAAGAATTTAAAAATAAATACCTAAAGATTTTCGATAGAAAATATGAAACAAATTATTGAAATTGTCCATTCGGACCTCAACAGCAACAATTAAGGAGCCCGTAGATATCCAATTTATAGCTGCAATGCAATACGATGTATGTAATATGTACATATGTATGTACTTTATCGGACGAATCCCAATTTGACGAACACATTCTCTTCCCTTTCGATTCCATTTTTTATTGTTGTGATTAGATATTTATATACCTATTTCATTGAAAAAAAAAAACAGTTGTTGATTTATTATGACATCTAAATGGAATAGATTTCCCATTTTGGTACTTTTTTTGATATAAGAACTGCATAACTATAATTTGTAGGAAACATTTTTATAAATAGGAATTTATACAACTTTGAATAGAGCCTACATAAATCCTTATACACTGCATAACTATCCATCCGTTTAGTGGATTCTATTAAATAAGGCTGTATATGTACATTTATGTATGTTTGTTGGATTCAGCACTTTTGGTCAAACGATAAATATTATACTATACATGATGACGTTTACGTACATATATATGTATGTATGTACATAAAATGTTATGGAACTTTTATTAAGTTATACATTCTTAACGAGACAATAAAATCCCACAAAAACAAGCAAAGATCAATTTGCTAGCAGCTGCTAATAGGTAATAAGTAAACACAAATGTCAGCAGAATGGTTTTTTTTTATGGCTGCAGAATATGATGTAATTAGACAAAATGTTGGGTTGATGTATTAAGTTACCTCAATTCCATTTAGTAAAATAAGTTGAAATGAAACGATACAACGAATAAATGCAATTCAATTTAGTTGGTATTTTTTTGTTTAAGCTTTCACAAGTTCTAATCAAAGAAATTGGAAAAGTCGGAATCTATGTTTTATTGGAAATTTTCCAGTTCCAGTAAAAGACTTACTTCAATGACATTTCACAGTTTAGGTGTTAAAATGGATAACAAACTACATTTTTACATTCATACTTATTATGATATCATTACATAATATAAAACAAAGTTGCTTTCACTGTCCCTAGATCCCTAAATATGAGCTTTAATCGACGCAACGGATTTTGATGCGTTTTGAAATGTTTTTTCGTGGAAAAATTGCGACGAGATTGTGAAAAAAATAACTTAATTTTCCCACACAATTTGTCAGGTGGTTGTCAAAATTTTTATATTTCAGTCGTCTTTCTGTTATAAAGTTGCCCGTCATTCTGTCACAATTATACAGTTATATAAAAATCATCAGTTGTCAGTGCCTGAAATTTAATGCCCTTAAAATTCAAATGAAAGGACGAACTTCAACTCAATACAATTTTTTATTAGGAATAGATACACTTTTTTTCGAAGTTCGGAGAGTAATGAAAATTTTGATCAGTTGATGACATATCGACCAATTTAACAGCCTACCGTGCTGTTAGAACTTAATTGGGCGGAACAAAGTTCGCCGGGTCCTCTAGTTTAATTCTAAATGTTACTACATTGAATTTAAAGACTACGAGTAAATCAAGTCAGTTTAACTCACCAGTAGAAACTTAATTTTGTATTTAAGTGTGTTTTGTGTATGGATGTGTGTATATCAATCCGCACACCATTAAGCTTGTCCTCAATATTTAAAATTTCAAAAATTTTTTTTGTCACGTTTTATATTACTGACATTAAAAAAAAAAATAACCTTTATGTTTACCATGTGTTTCATTTTGTATATTAATATTCAATTCAACTTCTTAGTAATTTATCAATTCTGTCAAAAGAACAAAACATCTTTAGAATTATAATAACTTAGATGGGATTAAATTGATAATTTTTTATAATTTAATATTTGTATACTTTTTTATTTTCTTAGGACATAAATCATATTCAAAGAGGTAACACATGTCTCTTGGGGTTGATTGCAGATTTTTTGGTGGACTCAGTGGCTATGAATTTTGGATTTTATTTCAAACCGATTGCATAGAAAATGTTTTTCTTTTTTTCTCGCTTAGTTAATTATTGTTCTTATTTTGTACAACAAACACTGACATTTTGGATAACACCCATATAAATATAATTTCTGAAGATGAATTCAAAATAGTGACTTACCTAAGTGTCTTCTGTTAAACTTCGTATGTCACTTTTTAAAGAACTTTTGAGAAAATGAAAAGTCAGTTTAATTTCAACTGTCATTTTAAATCTTACGTTTTTTAGGTAGATACTCATACTTTAAAGCCAAATCCTGCTACTTGTACCCTAGGTATTGGTATTCTAATTAATTAAATTAATTTCAAAAGATTACTTTCATTTTACAAGTGAGACAATGTTTTTCATATAACCATTTTTCAATGTCAATAATTTTGCTCAATCTAACAACGCAACTTTTATTTCCCCATGGTGTCCTACATTATGTACATCTTAAATTCTCTTAATCGCAATAAATCAAAACACATGGATTAATTTTAAATGCCAAATGGCTGCGCCATAATTAAGTTATTCTAAGAAAGTAAGCGCTAACATAACATTGGATATTATAATCAATTTCCTTCTCTTGTGCACACGTAAAAGTACCTGGGAGTAAATTTTTTGATTTATTTTTGTGAAATTAAATAATAATAATAAAAAAAAAAACTGATTTATAATACCTTCTCAATGCCGTTAGGTACCTCAATTTAGGTGCTAATAAAAAGGCACTTTTGAATGTCTGCAAACAATCTGCCAAAGGTCTTCTAGGAATAACTCAATTAATCAATCGATAGAAGATAGAATAAAGTGTGGGTTGAGTTTACTTATTTGTAACACTATGTATGTATGTGTGTCTGTGTATATTTGCAAAACAGTGGAAAGGTTAATGCTATAAAGATGGCACATTATCGAGTTTTGTAAAATTTTATATATGTTTTTGGAACATATAAAAGTTTTTAAAACAAAGAAAGAAATTGAAAAAGATTAACTTTATGCAGATTTTGTAACTTTACACTAACCTGTGAAATTGTATCGTGCTTCAAACTGTTTTTTTCATTTTTAATTTTTATTCTTAATATTGTGTCAACTGTGTCTTTCAATAACTTTCCGACATTATCCGGAAAACTAAAATCTCTTTCGAAAAATTCGAAAACAATCAGATATTTTTGGGAAATTAATCAACTCTTGTTTATAATTACCCGACATTAACCATTTAGCTAAATTTCTCACTGACTTGTTCATCTTCATATCTGTCCCGATTTTTAGACAACACAGTGCATCTGTTCCAAGTTCCATCATCGAATTCTTCAATACGATATTTTTTGGATATCGAAAGTGTCCGGATTAGGTTAGATTAATATTAATTTCATAATTTTACTCAAAAGTGCTTTTCTTACTTTACTCTTACATGTATTGCGAATATTTGGATCTTAATAATTTGTGATTTTTTTTTTACATTTCAAGAACATATTGTCCTACTGTTCGATTATCGATCACAAACAAAAAATTTCACGCTCGTGGCCGGAAGTGACAAAATACATTAATTCATTTCATAGCAGTTATAATAATTGACTGTTTCTATTTTTTTTTTTTAATTTCTCTGTCATGGCAAAACAATCCCAAAAATGTAACGAGTATTTTCTTAGAATTAAAATACCCATAAGAAAAAAAAAAACAAACAAACAAAAATAAATAAATTATTTTTGTTATTATTGTTTCTTTATTTCTTGGGACACGTTTTTTTTTTTGTTTAATTTAAAATGTGCTCGTGTTAACTACATATATTTAAGTTTGACATTTATTAGGCACGTTTATTAAATAATCTTAAATTTTATCGCACAACTTAGTTTTTGTTGATGATTTTGATAGCTACTGATCTTTTTTTAAAAAAATTAAATATTGCCATACATTTCGCAACCACGCTTCAAAATAGATTATTATTATAAAAAAATTAATCGAAATTAAAAATACATAATAATGCAAACATATATTTTCTGGCAGAGATAGGTATTGAATATTTGCATTTCACAAATTTGTATATATTTTATTTTAGACGATTAATTTTGATGGTATTCAATGAGGCTTATAGAATGATTTGTTATAACATTATCATGGCCAGAAAAGATATTAATTATAATGATGACAGTTAAATAAATTAATGCAGTGAATTTTCGCAAATTCATTATACATAATATATGTTGTATGTATGTTAAGGGTTGATAAATAATAATAATAAGGAGCTTTAAATATATAAAAACACATAAATAATTTACGAATTTCCAATTGATTAAGACTACAAAGTTCAGATCTTTTACCGTAAACATACCCTTAAACTGTGTTCACGTCATTGAACTCCATTAAGGTGAATCATTTTGACGTCTTATCATCTTATAAAATGTCAGTGTCAAATCATTTACTAAATTAGTAAAATTAATACAAATTTAAGTAATAATAATGAATAAATATTGTTTTTATTTGTCAAAATTAATTAAGTTGAAAAGGTAATCTTGTTCTAGTGTCATTTAAAAGAAATTTGACAGTTAAAGACATTGAAATTCGACAGTTTCTCTCAACTGTTTAGTTCTTCTTAATTTTGACATCTGATTATTTATTGTAAGAATGACATTGCCAATTTGTACTTTAAATTGCCTGTTAAGAGACCAAACTTCAATATCAATATTTTTGACACTTATTGCAGAAACGTCAAAAGTAAATAATTTTTAATGGTGACAGTGGTTTTGGTTGTTTTTTTTTTTTAACTCTATCCTAAGGGCAGTATTTTAATTTCTTCTCATTGTTGATTTTTGCAGTAAGACTGCTATTACACGTGACTCTTTTCGAACTACGTGGGTGCAAGAGAGATACAAGAATCGAAAAGATGAAATGGAAAATAAACTACCCTGTGAGTCGCGGGCAAATTTTCCACGACTCATTTTTGACATTTCTTTTTCACTCGTTTGTTATTTTGCTTTTCCTCTTTATTTAAATAAATTGTGCTCGAGTTCACATATATACCTTTATACTTGAAAGAGCGAGACAGAATGTATAATTTCCAAAACAACGAAATTTGAATTAAAGAGAACTGTCAAATGACTTAAGAGTCAAGGTTTAATAGTGTTCGACTCAAAGGATGAAATTTCAAAAGAGAATTCAAAGATGAGTCACGACTCATGAGCATGAGTCAACGTGTAATAACATAGCAGTCCAAGTGTTTGAATTTTTTTAACAAATATATATATACTTTATTTTTGACGTAAATGTCATGTTTTCAAGAAATGTATTCTTCCTAGTTGCTGCTATTTGGCATATGAGATTTTTCATTGTCATTATGTCTCTTACGTTCTTTTTCCCTTCTGATTGAAGAATTCTTGTATGCACTTTGACATTATTCCTTTTCAACATATTTATTGCATTTTTTCTGATATTGTGCTATTTCATTTATTCTTACAGTTACAAATAAACACACATGCATATGCATTTATGTAGTTCATTTCGCATACGTTTTAGTTTAATAAACTGATGTACTGATTTTTTTTTTTTTATAAAAATGTAGGTCAACAGACAAATTGATTCATTCCTCAAAAAATGTACAGCATAAATATTATTAAAACATAATTAATTAATATGAAACGTCTGTCTTTGAATGTTGAAGCTAAACAGTACTCACTCCATTTATTGGAATTTTATTTTTATGCATCGCCAGTCAATCAAATGTATGTAAGCTTTAATAATAATAATTAGGTCACACGTTTATGGACTTTCTGACTGATATTATTATTGTGTTAATGGATATCTGATGTAAACAATATTTTTGTAATATAATACATTATAATGAAATAAATAGCACAATTTATTATTAGTTAATGTATGTACATACATATACATAGCTATATTTATATTGACTAAATATGTCGTGTGTTATAAAATGTCAATTGGTTAATGGGGGGATTGTTAGTCTCAACAATAATTCACACGAATTGGTAATTTGTGGTAATTGCTGGTGTATGACCAAATGCAAAAATTATTGTTTATGAAAAAATAATAATAAGCTTCCTGTTGATATAAATTTGATTACTTTGCAAATATAAAAGTGAAAGTACAAAATAAGCGGCAACAAATTCATAATCTACGAAGATACGGTTTTATATGAGTTTCTCAGTGTGTCCACAAAATCACTCTCCTCGTTTTTTAAAGTGCCATTCTAATTCTAGGAAGCCTCAATTTTCAAGTCTCATGCCAAGGGGGCGGAGTCGTCGTCTGAAGCTGAGCAACCAAAAAACTGTAAAAAGACATTTCTTCATTTCTTGATCTAAACTCCTATAACCTAGTCAATTAAGATTAGGGAACAACATTGGCATTTACAGGGCACCTACAGTAGACTTATCCGTCGCGGCGGTGGGCATACATAGCGCTTTTCGTAATTGGGTTAAGATTTGGGCAGTATGCTTTTCTAGCTGACTACTGCGTCTTCGAAAGAACGCATCCGTTTGTGCACAATTGAATATTCAAAGGGCTTCACAAATGTATACCTAAAGATTTTTTGATCCAAGCGATTCTTGAGAATGAGAAGGCTCACAACTTGGTTTAGGGCCTCTAGAGTTATTTGGGAGTAATATTGGGTAAGTTCCAAAAAACTTACCCAATATTATAGATTATAATTTACACTTAAATTGTGCTTGACTTCGAGTATTTTAAGCTTTGATAAATAAGATAGATATGTAGTTAATGGGCCAAAAACTTTTCACACTTCCTTGCTTTACCGATTCCAGAAATTTTAAAAAGTCCCAATTTTTTGAAAATTTAAATTAGGTATACTTAGTTTATGCGCATATTTAAGCAGGATCTTATTCTAGCTTGTCAAGTTAAAAAAAAAAACAAAAATTTAAAATGCCAATTGCCATTAAATTAGCACACTTAAAAAAAAAATGTTCATCTCAATAATTTATTTCGTTCGAAAATCATACAACTTTTTTTTTGTTATTTCGATGACTTTATTTAGCAAAAAGATGATCACATCATATGATAGCAAACGTCAATTTTGACATATCTACTGTAGCAAAAATGTCAAAAAATTATGTACTCTCAGTTAATCCGGAACTCATTCATCCGAATCTGTAATCGACATTAGCAAAAATCCTGCCAACTAGGTATAAAATTATTCTTTAAGTATCTGACAACTTTACAGTTCCAGATCAATCCAAATAAAGAAATAAACATTTTAATCAAATAAAAAATTGAAACATAATAAAATGAATTCACGTTTTGTTAAAACAAAACAAAAAAATTCTATTATTTCGTTTTTTTTTTTTTTGAATTTTGCTTCTTATCTATGTTGTACATTGTACATATATGTATTTGCAAAAGCCTTACGTCAAACATTTTTTGTTTTGTTGTGTTTCGTTTTTGTTTTTTTTTTTTACATCAGATTGCCGTTACACGTGATTCCCATATTTGAATGCCAATCACCATAACGGATGGGGAAATGACATTTAATTTTTTGTTTGTTGTTTAAAGAAATGACAATGACTGAGACTGATTCATTGATTTGGTTTTTAATGGCCTGATTTGTATACATCAAAGAATCATTCAACGCGACACGAGCGCATACATACATAAGTTTAAGGTCGAAGAGATTTTAATTAAAATAATAGAATTTGTGTTGGAGGCTTGGGTCAGTCAGTAAATAGAGATAGATAAAAATAATTGAGTTCTTTAACCTTTTTTTTTTAATTATGGAAATAAAATAAAATTCCTTTCAAATTTATATTGTTCATGTACATATAAAAATAAAACAATCCCAAGTTGTTGGATGACAGTTTCCGTTTGATTGTAAATGTTTGCTTATTTCGATTATAAATTATAATTACTTAACAATACTCGTAAAGAGACAATTTTGACACTTAATTTACTTGAAATCATAACGTCACCTGCGAATTGTCAAATAGATAGCGGTAATAAGCAGGTTGTTTTAGAGTTACGGTTAAACTTACTATACTTATGTATTTGTGCACCAATTTATGGAAGGCGTCTTCTCATTGTAGGTGATTGCTGATTAATGCATTTGACAGTTTGTAAAATTGTTAAAATGTATTTTTTTTAATCGAAACTAATTGATGACAGTGTATTCTATTCTTTGAGAAGTTTTTTCTTGATTCACAATTTTGGTATAGTTTAATTTTATTAAATGAATGAAAAATTTGCAAAATGTGAAAATCAATTATGCTGACATTTTGTAAAAGAATGGATTTTTTCTTTATAAAATTTAGTGATATGAAATCAAAAATAATTAATTTTTGCTGAAGAACTTTCTGATTACTTACACTTTCACATTTTAATTAAATTCATTACCTTATATTCAATTAAAATATGTATATTTTTTTTTAAATCCATTTACAGAAGTCACAGGAATATAATTCAAAAAAAAAAAAAAAAAACAGAACAACATTTTTGTAATATCCACCTTGGAAGTTCAGAGGAAAAACAAAAATAAATAAATTGAAGAATAAACATTATGGCGCCTACAATTTGTTCAGAGAAAAAGACTCAACAACGCTCCGGGATAAATGAAATTCGTAAGGATTCCAAAATAACTACCAGCCTTTCAAAAGCATCCTCATCAAGTTTAAATTATTATGGTAAGTAATAATTATTTATTCATTTATTCAGAATAAATTAAAAGGAAAATTAATTAAATGCCTACTTTCCATCAACACGTGTGAGTTAAAGCTTTTTAATGTATGTACTAATAAAATATAAATTATGTCCGTAAATTTTCTCCAAGAACAAAACAAAACAAAAACAAAAATTTCAGCATCATGTTACAAAAACAAAGCAAATCTCTTTAAGACTCTTAATTTTTTTATTTTATTTGTTGATGATTTGGGTTAGTCAAGCTATCAGACCTTATTAATTAGGGCTAAAAGGTTATAAACAAGGTATGTAATAGTAGCATAAACTAATTAGGTATAAAGGTTCTTGTAGGGAATTGTTTTCGACAGCTGTAAGGGGATTAACACACACTCGAAAGTATTAATCGCATTAAATATTAAAAGCTATAATAAATGTAAGACGAATAAGAAAATATGTCCGAAATTTTTCTAATGAAGTTGTGATAGTAACCGAGAGATATAGCAACATTGTTTATTTGTCTAAATCATGCAACAAATCACTTATTGAAAACTTCGTTCAATGAACATTTTTTTTAATTAATAAGAGGTTCTGTCAATCAAAGTTGTAAGAACTACAGTAAATTGACTGATGACTAATTTAAGATCTCGTATCAATATGATGCTCTCTAAAAAGTACCTGTTCTTTTGTATGAGACTTAACTTTCTAGCTTCAGTGACACTAACAGCCACTATTGCTTAAGATTTGTTGGCATTAGTCCTCAATTTTAAATAGCTCAATCGAAAGAACTCTGGATTCTAGGTTAGTTAATCTTGCTGGCAGCACCAAATCACAAAAACCGAAGAAGTTTATTAGTACCTATATCCAGTAACAGTGACCCTATTGCCGATGTGGCGTTTTAATGACAAAAAATACGTCCCAGTCACTCCTCGGCTTAAAGTGGAGGTTATGGCCCTTGCGCATCACATGCAGACTTTCAATGCCCCATAAAATGAAGATGTTGCTTTTTGATGTAACCATCACTTAAGTGGAAATGCGCCTCGTCACTCATTGAGATTGGGTATGGTTTGACAGTTATTCACACGTGCTTTTAAACTCCAGTAGATGTCAAATGAGTTTGACGTACGTTAACGTTAAGTTATAACGTCTTCCGATAGGGTTGATTTTGCGCCAGCATTTAAAACGTGAGTTACCAAACAATTTTGAATTGAATTTAATTCCAAAATTAATCAAATCAAACTCATTTTGGATTTGTTTTCTGAAATAATGATTGCTGGGTATTTTGAATGTCAATTCAAATAAACAATATACATCATCTGTATGTCGGTACACAACACATGTATTTGTATGTATGTTCATGAAGAAGACTCTAGCTAATTAGACCATAAACAACTCGCGTTCTCAATATTTACACACAACTTAAACTCATGCTCGAAACGACATAAAGTGTGCAAATACACGTGCCCCCGTTTCAACTGGGCGAATTTTCTTTTACATTCCCCTTCCGTCGTCGTCGTCGCTCTCGTACGCGAGGAATTCTAATTAAAACTCACTTCAGTCATTGTGGCAATAAATAGAATAACCATCGTCTCTTTGTTTTGTTGTTGTCGTCTCCGTCTCCGTCTCCGTCGTCGTCGTTGTCGTTGTCATTTGGCAAATATTTATATTTTATCAACTCGGGGATTGTGACTGGTGATGGTGACACATGCTGATAAGGTCCGACTTGAATCGGATCAAAAAGTGAAATATGTTGTTACATTTGAATACGTAGTATTTTTATTATTTTTTTTATGAGAAAATTTCATTATGTCAAAAATATACTTCTTAAAACAAAAAAAAAATCACATAACAAAAATAAGTAGCTGATGTAGTATGCAAAAAGAATACACGGGAAAACGTTTTGTATCCAAACGTGACAACTATAACGTCAGACACTAAATGGACTATTTATGTATGTACATGAGCATGTAGATATAGACTTTGTGATAGGTTCATCAATTTGTCAGCTGTGAGTGCAAATACTCGTATAGTTTATTTATTTTTTTTATCTGGGTATGTGTTAACAAAAACATTGGTCATTCGTTTTCAGGGCTGGACTAAAAACAAAAGCGATTTAAAATGTTTTTTTCTATGGCGTCTAATGAAGTCTTTCATCTAGACACACATTATCCTTAGCGATAATAGCGCCATTCTTTTAAAGTGTATAGTAGTTTTACTCAAACTTGTTGTCATAATATTGAGAGTCATTTGTGCTTTTGAAATGTCAAACTAATTAAAAAAAAAACAGAAGGATTTTGTTAGCTACCAAAAATTGTAAATTTTAAATGTTTAAAGGGTAAGTACTTAAATTATTTGAAGAAGCTTTAAAGTACTCATGGATTTAATAGTGAACTTAAAATAATATTAATATTGTTTAAGTAAGAATTAACTTAAAATGTTTACCTGCAGAAAAATGACATCAAATATGGGGAAACTGTAAAACGAACTTTTGTACAGCTTTTTCAACTTCATTTCTTTTTTGACTTCTGCCAAATGTCAATTACATAATATCTAATAACAAAAAAAAAAAAAAATCAATTGTCATTTAACTACGAAGTTGAATTTCCGGAAAAACCATTAAACATTACAGAAAGACCAATGTTACACAATGTTGAATTAGCTATAAATAAGTATAATTTAAAAATTTTGATTTGTCTTTGAATAAATTGTGATTAAAAAAAAATGGAGCCGCTCATGATGTGTTTTGTGTAAAACGTAGGGTGATTAAGAGAAAAGTCATATAAACATGTGCATATTTTTGTATCACATGTTAGCTAAAAGCGATTGCCGTTTAAAATGAACCAACTCGAACAACAAGAGGATATTTAAAAAAAAAAAATAATATCAAATCATATTTTATAGTCATACTCGTATTATAGTCACATAAGCCGACAAACGTGATAGGAAAACTAAAAATGAGTTGATTTTTATACGTTAAAAATTTTGGAACCAAATTAAAAAGCCATAAAATTTGAAATGTATGTATAAGCGTACTTAAGCGCATTGTAAGCCTTTTTGAAAGAAAAATATATACAATTCAGAAAAACTTAGAAAATATTAAACAAAATAAGATACAAAAATTATAACCCCTTTTCATATAGTATGTATGATAAATTTTATCTTATTTAAGAAAGAAACATAGAAAACATCGCAAACAACAAATCATCATCATGTAACGGAATTTCCAAAATTTCAACACTGTCATGTCATAAAAAAACAAGGATAACATTAAAATCATAAGAAATTACAAATACGTAACTTCAAGTTTTAAATTGTGGTTAATAAGTTAACAAAGCAAAAAAAAAAAAAACATAGAAACCATTAAATGACAAATTTGCAACTGCCTTAACTAATTAATAGATTGATTCATAGTATACAGTCATACCAACCGTATCTAACCGAAACATAGCTTTAAATCTTCATATACATAGTATATGCCTACCTTAAGGTGCGTTGCATCATCACCCTTTATATCTCAGTTCCGTAATCCATAATCCATAATCTAACTGGAAAACCAAAATATATATGTAACTACGTAAGAGCTGTGAGAACATATTATTACAAAAAAAAAAGTACGTTCAAATGACATTTCATGACAGGCAGACCCAATGACATGTGCCTGTGCATTATTTCATTCGAATCTCTGATATCACCACAATAAATAAATGTTACGTTCTTTCTCGTTCATTTTCGTAGATAAAGTCGGCTGTCAATTGTAATGTTTTCTTTCTTTTTTTGTTGTTGTGTGAAGTACTTTTAAATACTTTTAATTTGCACTTTTAACAGATAACTGTGTGTATCTACTGTCAAAGGAAATACACGTAGGTAACGTTCAATCGTTAAACAAATAAGCTTTGTATTTACCGTGCTTGCATAAACGCATCCTTTTTTTTTTGTTATGTTTTTTGTTTTTTAACAAACCACCCACATCCGCATCCACCATAATAATTATACGACAGGCGGGAGAAACAAAGGTTATCTTATACTGTTGGTGCTGTTTCAATAGCAATTATTATCTTGACCAACAAGTAACTCGAGTGTGCAGAGAGCTCAACAAAACAGAATAGTACACGTGAGAGGAAAAAAAAATTATCTGTCATTGATTACGCCAACAGCCCCTCAAGCTTGAATTAGTGTCATCTGGTATACATATGTAGGTATAGGTGTATAGGTACTGGCCTTTCCGCTTACGTGAGGTAAATAGTATACTCACAAGTTCAAACCACCTCTTACACCCACCCACTATAATATTGTGGGTGGCATAAGAAATATCTGTCCGTATGAAAGTAGGCTATTAATTGACAAGACAATTAAGAAAGTTTTGCTGTATTGAGATTAAATCTACAGTGGTGAGAAAAACTATGAGTTACATTCCAATTAATTTTTTTAAATATTTACTAGATGGCCAGAAATACGTTGTTCTTATGTTTTAAATAAGTGAAACATCTTCAGAAAAGATAGAAGTTCCAACAATAATAAAAAACAATTAAAGTGCTTATACGCCCAGTGCACCATTTCTGTAGTTGCTTTTCCAAAGAGAATAAAATCACAAAATAACTCTACTTGACTTTTTCGTTTTAACTATTTTCTTTTGGTGGGATTTAAGCAATAAAGCCTTTTCCAAGTACTCTTCAATGCAGTTGTGAAACTGGCTGGTATTTGGGGAGATGCTTGTCAAAATTACGATTACTAGAAATTCGATTACCATACTATTTATATTTTCAACTAACTTGATAATAGTATCTTCCATTTCCTCTTCGGATTTGATCATTCTCCTGTTATCTTATTTTCAGACTCATGACAACCCCAAAAAATAGCAGTATTGAAATTCGCAAAAACAAGCTTGTTATACTTTCTAAGTGTGAGTTGACAATATATCATAAGGTTAAGATATGATCTACAGCTGAGTATACCTTCTTTTCGAAAACAAGACTGAAACACCATTCATTATTTAACATTTCTGTGATCCATTTTTAAAATTTATCTCTATAAATTTGACGAAAGCATTTCACTGTAGGTTGTCTTTTCCAATGACGTTTCCTTTCTCTGTCAATTTCTTCAAAAACTCTTGTGTATTATTTTAAAAGTTTTGATGGTTATTGTGTATCTAGTGAGATAACAATTGAAAATGATACATTTACTTTTGCCCACCACTGTAGATTTATTCTTCTTTTGATATGCACATGTATCAAAAAATAATAAAAAAGCAAAAATACACAAAACATTGTCCCCCGCAAAATGATTCCTATTGCAACTGCCCAGAGTCAGTTACTGTTTATCATCATCCGGTATATTTGACATCAGAGTGTGACATACCATGTGTGTTGTTGGTGTGTGTGTGTGTGTTTGTGTGTATGTGTAACATTTTTGAGTGATTAATGCGTCTTGTTGGGAAGGCAAAGAGTGCAGGTACTTCTCTAGGCTCAGGCAGCACGTGTCATTGTCAAATGTCAGAAAATGGAAGTCGGTAGTCGCGTAACAAAAGTGGAGAAGTAAATAATTGTATAGTTTTGTATTCTCATGCTATAATTTATTATATGACAGAAGAACCAACACATACGTAAAAACATTTATACAACAGACATGCGACAAACGAGGTTGGTTGCATTAACGTTATTTGCTGATTAATTGAATGAATAGAATTGAAATTGGTTGGAATACATTAATAGGTAGTGTGATGTGATGAATAGATGCATGAAAATAAATTAGAGTGTGACAGGTCGTCAGGACGACGACGCGACGACGTTTATTCAATTATTCAAATTATATGCGAATTAGTCCTTTAAAAATTAAACAATCTTTCTTTCCAGTGTTTGAATATCTTACAAAATGAAAATGAAAGTCTTAATTCAGATGATGGGCTCATCGATAATAATATTTAGAATTCGTTGATGGATTTTCAAATTTTTGACAACTTTGAACTTTTACTATGAACCCACCCTTAAACTATCAAGATATCTCCGCATTTAAAAAAAATTGAAACGAAACTACTAGGTGCGTACGTACCTACATAGAACAAAATTTTCAAAACTTTCAGAGTTGATTTCGTTTACCCGATTATTTACTGAAATGATAAAACGTCAAAAGTAATCGCTCAAAAAGACTTCTTGATCAGAAGTCGTATTTAATTGTTTTGTCAAGCTGACAGTGAGAATTCTCAGAAATTTAAAAATTATAAACTGAAGCAAAGAATAGGTCTGTTCCAAGTGTTTTGTGCACAGAAATTCACAGCACACATTTTTTAAGGAGTGGGGGTAAAATTCTCTCAGCGAGAGAGAAATTATGCACAACGAAGTGGAACGACATTTCACAGAAAATCACAGAATCTACGAAACGTCAAAAATTTAAACAAAAAATCATTTCAACAAATTCGATTCGAAAGCGCGTGAAATGTTTCTAATTGTGTAAAATTAATTGAAAAATGGATTTGTTAAAATTGTTACAAATAGAGTGCTCAAGAGAGTCTGACGACTCGATTTAGAACTCAATACTGGTGTTTTCCATAATGAAAACTAGAATGTAAAATTCAATTTTAAAAAATTCGTTTATTTTAACGGCTGAACTAAAATGTCAAATGCTTTTTTTTAAATTTGACAGTCTTCAATTTTTTGTGCACAGAAATTTTTGTGGCTGAAATTCATAGGGTGGGGAAATTTTTTGCTCTCTCTAGAGCTCTCTCTTCTGTGAAAAACTACGAAAAGTGTGTAACTTGGAACAGCCTTTCACAGTTTTTCGGTGAATTTCGGTGAATTTCACACACTTGGAACAGACCTAATAAATGTTGAACTACCATTTTAAATATATTTAAAAATGTTTTCCTAAATTTTAAAAATAAAACAAAAAAATATCTTAATATTGTTTTCTTTTCTTTTACAGCTCAAAAACGAACCAAGCTTATACGACCCTATCCAGCAAGAGGAAAACGTCCAAGTCTAACTGACAGTTCCGTTTATCACATCAGTAGCAGCAGTGACGCTAGCAATGACACAAGTGAACATTTCCACCACTCAAACTCACCACCACCCACAAGCATCTCAGACAACTCAATATCCACATCATCTGAATCCTCTCTTTTATCACCGCTGTCATCACTCTCTGATTTTTCATCAACATACGTTTCCCCTACCAGCCGTCTAAAGCCACCATTCGATCATCACACCATTGACTCATCACCATCAGTATACACCATAAGTAGCAGTGACGAGGAGAAGAACCTCGACGATGATATGATCTCAAGATCGTTCAATGTGATAGCCTCAGATAGTCAAGACAATGTGACATCAACAATCGAAGATGACAGAACAAACTTCAAATCCCTATCCAAAATACAAATGCAACAAGAATCAAAACACACCAAAGGCCTGTTCGATATTGCAATCAAAATGATTAAATTGGTGCATCGTAATCAATTGTTGCAGCGGAGATTATCACAATTGCAAGCGGAAACATCGCAGTTTATTGAGTCTGTCTTAGCTAATCCCGAAAATCAAGCTTTTCGGGATAAAGTACAAGCAAATGGTTGTTGTAAGAATTAAAAGAGACTCAAAAATAGTGAAGAAGAAAAGAAATCTACCTCGTTACATCATACGAAAATTGTATCGATGTGGTTTATTGGCAACATGTTGATAACAATAATAATAATTTAATGACAAGTAAATCCACTACAATTTATTCGTAGCTAAAACATGTGATGTTGCATACTTTTAGGTTTACCCTCCAATACAACACTCTCACATGCAAGAAATTCTCTACTGAATTTATTTCCTATTATTTATTTATTTCCATAATTTAACATCAACAAATATACATACATTAGACATCTCAGAAGCTAAGTTTTTGACATGAGTGACGCCTAAAGTATACAACTTGTCACTCCAATTGAAATTCTTGTTGGTATAAATTAGTTCCTTATCGATAAATAGTGTTTTATTTTTTGTTTCTTATTGTCAAACGTCAAAATTTCTCCTGTCAAATTGTAATAAAATAATAATTTTAACAAAAACATACATATACAGTATACAACATACATACGTAAACATTTAATGAAAAATAAATTTAAAAGTATTATAACTCACAAGTTGAATCACTATTATATATCTGAATAATGTAACCAATCAGTTATTATTTAATAGATTTAAATATTAAAAAAAAAGAAACACATAATAAGATTATAATTATTAAAAAATACAAAAATGTGCCAGCAAAAATAAAGTAAACTAACATAAAACAATGTAAGGCACATGTACGATTATATCATTTGAAAAGCAATTCCCTTTAATTAAAAAAGTCTTATAAATTATTGCAAATAAATTATTTGTTTTTAAAAAAAATATTTTATAATATAAATATATGTATAAACATATAAAAAATACATTTGTATAGATATATTTAATATTATAGTCAAGTAATAATAATAATGTTTTAATATAAAAAAAAAGAAAAGAAAATATTAAAATTAAGAATTTTTTTCTACTTTGTACTGAGCAAACGCATGTCATGATGCAAAATATTTCTGTGAGAAAAAAGTAAATGAAAAGCATTTTCCAAAATAAAATGAAAAAAATATTTAATAGAAATAATTGAGTTAACAAAATATTGATGTTTGATTTTTGGTTTTATTAACTTCCCATAGGGAGTTATTGTAATGGGTCCGATTTGTCAAATTGAAATTTTTGACAAATCTGGACATTTCAAGGTTCCTAGAATCTAGATCCGTCATTTGTAGAGAGATGTCTGTGTGTGCGTGTGTACGTACGTTCGTACGTTGGTACGTTTGTACGTTCGTACGTTCGAGATACCCTTTTTCGTCCACGATATCTCAAGAACGAGTAAAGATATCGACTCCAATTAAATTTTGTTCGACAGGTTATAACTTCGAAAAATTGGTCAAGCGGTTTTTTCACTATAACAGTTTTAGGTTGGAAGCAAATATCTCAGGAATAAATAGTGCCATTGACTTCAAATAAATTTTATTGTATACACTGTGATGTGATATAGATTTGATATAAATTTTGAAAGATTTCAACACACCGTTATTTTTTAAAAATTGAAAAACTAAAAAAAAAAAATTTGGCGCGAAAATGTACAATGAAGGAAAAATAATATTTTCTTCAAAACTATTTTTTATTATGTGAAACGATGTTTTTTACATCTGGTGAAAGTTTGAAAAAAATTTAATTGATAGTTTTTTTACAAAAAATAAAAAAGTACAAAAAATTCTACCAAAAGTTGGTAAAAACTCTTTTTTGACCTGAATATCTCGAGAATCAGCATCGATGTTGACTTTAAACTTATTTATGTTTATACAAAATACAATTATTAATATATGCTCCAATTTTGACAAATATCGAATTGACAGTCTTTTTACAAAAAATAAAAAACTTAATCAAAAATTTACCAAAAAAATGTCAAAAGTAGTTTCTTGACTTGAATATGTATACAGTGGTCAATCATTTTAACTTCGAATCTAGTTTATTGTTTGCATAATATAATTTTGAACATATGGTACTTTTTTGACAAATATCGAATTGGCAGTTTTTTTACGAAAAATAAAAGACCAAAACTGAAATTTACCGAAAAGTGTCAAAAATTGTTTTTCGACTTACATAAATATCATCACAACAAGCAATAATATTGACTTCAAATGTCTTTTATGTTTAACATAATGCATTTGTAAATACCTTAAAAATGATAAAATATTGACGAATATGAAATTAAATTTTTTTTACAGTAAATGAAAAACTACAAAAAGTTCTAAAAAAATTGGTAAATAATGTTTTTCCGCTACAATATCTCGAAACATCAAAAGTAAATCGATTAATATCAGAAACACCAAGTTTTCAAATCATGCATAATGGGAAGTTATCAGTGTGGGTAGAACCCAACCTCTTTTTACTTTTATTATCAAGATGGTTAAAGTATTCAATTATTGTCTCTTTTATTAACTGGATTCTAAGTTTGAAATCTATTGAGATTCAAAAATATCAAAAGACACGATCTCAACTGATTTTCAAACTTCCAAAATAGTCAGAAATTTCAAATTCAGTTTTTTCTAGGCTCGTCATGTGTTTGTTAATCTCATCAAATTTCATATTAGCAGAGAAAGTGGTTTCTGAGATACAGAGCTTAAGCAAATCGTAAAACCGTAACTGTATGACTGACTGACTGACTGACTGATAGATCATCAAAATAATGAAGCTCTTTCGAAGTTGCACTCAAAGATAGAACTTATTAAACTATTAAAAATAAATTTTTCTATTTTTCAAAACAAAATTTATTAAAATTTCAAATATGACACAGGGGGGAGAGGCTTCTACCCATTTTTCCAATAGTTCAAGTAAAGAGTTTCTTGTTTATAATTATAATCCTAAATTATGACAGAAAGTGGTGTCCAATATATGATGAATTTCCTTGGCAATTTTTCTTTTTCTAACTTACACTTCCAAAGTTTTCCAAAACTGGAGTATTAATTATTATTTTATGAGAGATCATAATTTCCAAGATTCACGTAATTTTTTGATATGGAATACTAAATGGGTATAAAGATATGGTCTTTTGCCCATTTAAAACTGATTAACTGTCAAATGTCATTGAGAATTTTATTTTAAAGTATTAGATGTTTTAATTTAATATTAACATAAATGTATGTATGTATTCATTTATTTGAATAATTTGAGACGAAACTTCAAATTAAACTATAGACTATACGAGATCGAAATTGATATTGAGATGAGTCTGACATAATTTTGATTTTGGGTCTTTTACGAACGGCAGAATAAACGAAACCTAGGAAAACGAAACTATAGTCACGATGTAAAGCAATTATGAGAAAGGAGAATTTAATGAAGGATAATGTTGCCACACACAAAACTGACAAATCATATTTTTTTAAAGCGCAACAAACTTTACACCTATTAGCAAATGTCAAAATACTAATTTAAGAAAATCTTTTTTAATTCTGAAAACTTTTTCGAAAACGAAGATTTAGATGTAGATTCGAAGAAGAAAGACGTGTAAAATGAAGACTTATTAGAGATGCATTGGTTCCTTTGAGCCTTCATTGTTCCACTTAGATAAAGTTTCAAAGGTTCTTCCTTAATAAGGAGTAATAAAGGACCAAACAAAAGCTGAATTTTAACAAATAACAACAAAACCAAAACGAAAGGAAAGGAAATTTCATTCTATAATTTTAAACGAGTTTCGTTTCTAATAATTGCAAATAAAATACATGTTTCGTTTTTTTCTACTACAATTCTCGTTTCTCATCGGACAACTTTTGAAACAATTCAATGGCTATTACCGATTTCTGGACTTCCTTGCTGTTTTGTGATCAACAATATTTATTTACAAAATTGTTGAAATCTAAGACTTATGAAAATTTCTTTAGTCAAATTGACAGAGTACAAGACTAAGAAAAGCACTTCTCAAACTTTCATCGCTGGTTAGAGCTAGGCGCCTATCAATATCTATTGATATTAATTTTTTGTCACAATATCTGCTCTGAGTTACAAAATAGTCCTTCCTTACATGCTATTTCTTCGAAAGCGGCTTACAAATCAAAATTGCTTTTGCCATGTACCCAAGACTCAGATGCATTTTTGACTCCTACAAGGTAGGACCATAATTTTGTAAAGTAGCAGTTTAGGAGTTATGTCTGGAATTGGGGAGCTTTGACATGTTAGAAGTGTTTTGCGTGAGTTGGAGATATTCTGATGTCGAAAAGAAAATGAATAAAACAGTAGTTAACAATTTTTGGTGAAGAAATAAATTAAATATTTAAAAACACATAAAATATTGGAAATTAATTTTTACTGATGATATCAGCTTTTCAAAGAAGGTCGAAAATACTATAGAACAGAGTAGAACAGTATACGAGTAGAACAGGATATAACAGAACAATAAACGTAACACAACTTATAACATTCAAATATCTGACATTTTTAATTGTAATCAAAAAAATATTTTATTTTGGCTCACGTTTTTTGAAAATGTATAATTAAATGGTTTCCGATACAAAAATCAATATTTTATTAGAACAACAGACGGTTGATTTTCATTTAACCAAAAATAATAACAGATGATTTAAATACTTTTCATAAATCTGTCTTACATTGAAACAATTGTGTTTGTATATAACAGCTTTAATGATCACCGTTAATGAGTTGTCACTTTTAAAAAAAACTTTCTGTAGTTATTTCGATTTCCTAATGTCATTTCCATTAATTAAAATCAGAAACTTTTGACAGCGATGTTGGTTCTGATTTTTGACATTACTTGTTCGTATTTTTTCTCAACAAAAAGAACTCTGTAATCATGTTTCATCTTATTTTTTAGTCTCAGCTTCATTTGACATTTGTATGTTCCCAAGTTGAAGACAAAGTTGTAATGTCAAAATTGATCCCAAGTTTATCGATGATGAAAAAAAAATTTTAATTGTATCTTTTATGTTAACTTTAAAAATAAAATCAAATTCCAATAATTATGTACCTACTTTTTAAACAGATCTCGTACAAAATGCTGCAACAATACGACTAATGTTATTAAAAATGGGCCTTGAAACTAAATTTCAAAGAATTTTTCTATGATGCTATTTGAAATTACTCTAAGTCAAATTGTAAATAAATTTTTGTTAGATAATTCAATAAGAGAAGACATTCTACAATCGAGTCATGCATTTTGCATTTATTCGCAAATGTTTTACTATATTTGACATTTCAATTGTCACATTTGCAAATGAATGGCAAGATTGAAGTCAAAATTAAAAATTCTGTTCACAGCAGCCAAACTGTCTCATGATGGCTCAAAAAGACAAACCTAAAGATCAAATTAAAATTCAACTGCCACTCAAAGTATCTTTTACAGCATAGCCCTCCATTGAAATTGAACTTGATGGCAACTTTTATATTGTCCGGCTTCAGCATCAATATCGTCGACCGAGAAAAATTTTCAAGTTCAAGTGGAAAAGATTGGATAACCGCGTCGCATTGAACTCTGCACAAAGTCAACGCCATTCAACGCCAGACCAGATTCGATTGTGCGTGCAAGGTTGCAGCTGCGTGTGCGACGTGCGAGCTAAGACGCGAAGGCGCGCTTACTGGGGTCTTAGTCTTTTGCGAGTGGAATGCGAAGTCTCATTTAAAAGTTGAACTCGATGGGAAACAGATCGAAAATAATTTGTTCGGATCAAAATTGAATTGAATTGAATCAATCGAAGATTTACACAGTGCGTCCATTAAGTTTCGAGACATGAACCATATCTCAGCAAATAGTAGCGCCATCTAAGTGTTTGAACGCGCACTTTAAAGCTTAAACCTTTTTCTATTGACGTGTCAAACTTCATTACATTTGCTTGACAAATAACAAGGATATGACAGTTCTCCCTAAACAGTTTTTGATCTGACGTTGAAATTCCAACATGGAACAAAGAGCGGTCATTAAATTTAACGCGCAAAACTTGGTAAAAGTGCATCAGAAACATTCCGATTGATGCAACAAGTGTACGGCGATCAGTGTTTGTCTCGAGCAAATGTTTTTTTGTGGCACAAACGTTTCTTGGATGGCCGAGTGTCGCTAGAGGATGACAAACGTGAAGGGAGACCAATTTCAGCTCGCACACCCGAAATGATTGAAAAAGTTCGTGATTACGTTGCGAATGATCGTAATGCTTCTCTAAAAATGATGGAAGAGGCTTTGAATATCGGCAAAGAAACGATTCGTCTCATCCTTCACGAGGATTTGGGCAAAACAAAGGTCTGTGCAAAGTTTGTTCCACACACACTGACGAAGGAGCAGAAATCAGTCAGTTTTTGGCCCGAAATCAAGTCTGTGTGTTGGACCACCCACCGTATTCACCTGATTTGGTGCCGTGTGACTTCTCCTTGTTTCCAAAGTTGAAGTTGAAGTTGAAAGGATGCTTTTTTGAAGATGTTGAGACCATCAAAACGGCTTCGACACGAGCATTGGAGGCTATTCCACAAAATGAGCTGGAGCACGCATTTGAATCACTATTGAATCGCTGTAAGAAGTGTATTAAAGCGAAGGGAGAATACTTCGAATAAAAAATTTGAAAAACTTGAAATATCTTGTTTATTTTGCGATTTATGGAATCAGTCTCGAAACTTAATGGACGCACTGTGTATATACTTTTGCAACATTTAAACAGCAGTTACAGTCATGTATTTAGTTATTTATTAAAGACGTGTATTCTTTTGTGTGAATAAAAATAGATCCAGCTAATCACGGAAAGAGTGCTAATCAAGACTGTATATGCGTTATGATTATCAAGTGCTAAGTTTTAGAGGTGTGTCTTAGTTTTGCTTAGTTACTTGGAAGGAATATAAAATATGATGTAAAAAGATATTCTCAGGAAAGAGTGCATACAACAGCCGAAGCGGAAAGTGATCAATATTAAATTAAAGTAATTAACATTCTCAATAACTGGATATTCGAGAAACGAATAAAACGGATAAAAATAGTTTTGAAGAATTTACACACAGTGAATCTAAGGTAACTATGAAGTTTTTACGCATATGTTTTTTTTTTTTTATCTGCTGTCTGCTTTTTGTGAGGATATTTATTTGAATATCCTTTTTGACTTTTCTTTTTCCCAACGTAACGTATTTTGTGCATGTAGTGAGTGATATTTTTAGACTTTTTCTGTTGCTGATTTAATAAATAAGTAAACAAAAGAAATTTAGAAGTTGCTGCAATATTTAAAGTTGAATCTGAATTGAATACATGTAAATGTGGATCGAGTATTAATTAGGTGCAGTGGAGAAAGGGATTTATATAAAAACCGAGATGTTTGGTTAATTTTTTATTACAATATAATGTTTTTTTTTTTAATAATTAAAGTGGTTACAGTGGTAGTCTAAAATTAGAGAAGAAACATTCAGGCCACTTGTGAAGTTTTTCTGTAAGCTTCAAATCCTTTGATTAAATTTAAAATTGTAATGCTTTTGAAAATAACACTGCATTTTTAAGAACATGTTACAAAAATGTATGCATAAGTTTTGAATTCGTTCACAATATTTTTGAAAAATAAAAACTTGGGAACTTAAATAAAACAATTATTTGACAGCTGACAGTTTAGTTTTAAAAGTTCTTTACTGTTGAAAACTAAAATATAACAATTTATTATCAAAAGCATTATAAAATATGATTTCAAAGAAAAACTTCTCAAAAGTTACATTTGTATTTATAAATGTTATGTTTTTGGTATCAAATTTAAGTTTTATAAATTTTAAACTTTATACCAGATTACAATCATTATTGGAAAGACATTTTTTGTTATTAAGAAAAAGTATAAAGTAACTGACATTGGACATTTTCCTTTTTAAAAATAGAATTAAAATTAAAATTTGTTGGATAGAAGGTAGAAAAACTAAGGCCCGGTACGCACAAGTGTCATTTTGACACTAGGTGTCGCTTTTGTGTCTTACAGTATTTACTGTGGCATCGCCCATCAAACTTGCAGGCAAAATAAAACTCGTATGTTTCTGCGAAGTGTCTTTCAATAAATTAATCTTATATATAAAATTCTCGTGTCACAATGTTTGTTCCCGTACTCCTCGGAAACGGCTCGACCGATTCGTATGAAATTTTATTTGCACATTCAGTAGGTCTAAGAATCGGCTACTATCTATTTTTCATACCCCTGTGTGGATAGAATTTTTAGATCTGAAAAATAACAATGCAGTGCATTAGAGTTGACATAAGAGTTTGTAATGTAATCAGCCATTTTAGCGAAGGGATAAGTGATATACGAAGCACACCGTGCCATCTAGAAACTATAAAAAATACACGGAAAATAGAAAATACAACAAAATATTTTTCTATAGTTTGAATTTGTGCCATAAATCGGGGTGAGACGAAGTTCACCGGGCCCGCTAGTAATTATTAAAATTAAAGTAAAAGATATTGAAGATGGCAGATTTTGACATTGAAACATAGTTTTTATTTTTAAGGTACGCGAAGATTACTCGTTTGCTGTTAGTTAAACTTAAACGTCAACTGCGGATTGATTCCTGCGTGAAAAAAACAGCATGAGTGTACTAAAACGATTGCATGACCGCGTGTCAAAATGGCGCTTGTGTGTACCGGGGCTAAAAGTAAACGGTTAAACTTTTTTTTATAAAAATATATTATCCACAACAGGAACTTAAGGTTTTCTTCTTTTGTAGTATAATAGTACGTATCAAACCCCCCTACACTACACCCTCCTATTTTCTAACTTCTCTAACTTCCGAACCAAAAAAAGTCAAAACTTCATAGTCACTAAATTTGAACCTAGTTAAAATTGATAAATTCAACACAATTGGTTCCTATAGGATACAGCACTTCAAGAATCAGAAAAATCATAAATGGCAACTGACTGACAGATCATCAAAGTCTTAAATCCTTCCCGATATCACCGAATCATGAACAGAGATAGATCTAGTCATAAGAACCGAATAGAAGTATTTCGGTTTTTGACTTAAAGGGGCGTGGTATAAGCCCACTTCTCATAGGTTGTATCATCTTGATTGAGCACTTCCAATTCTTGTAATAAATGGTGAAATTCGGTAGAGCTGTAGAAGTTAAAGTGATTACCAAAGATCTTAAGTCTATTTCCATAGTTTTTCAGAAAAGGAATTTTTATGCTTAAGTAATCGATAATTAGCAGAAAAGCTATTTTACAAATATTTATAACTAGGGCACTCTGGGTACCCTCATTTTTTAATTTTCCCTTAACTTTTTAATAAACACTAACAAATTGCTACGGTTATCAATCACAAATGAAATTCCCAACTAAAAGTTACATAAATTAAATATATATGTATGTTAAAAGTTTATATCTTTCTGCTTTCCAATAAATCACTTTGAATGATATCAATTTTTCTACACGATGTCAGACTCTGCTTTGTTATAAATCACTTTCTTGAATTTTTATTTATGGCTTTCCGTCTGGCGTTAAGAGTCATGTAGCGTCTGATGCAAGCCGCGCGCCGGAATGAATATATTTAATTTTGATCCGATTCACGATATACAATCAATAAAATTTCACATGAAAATAAAACAAAAAAAAAAAATGCGTTAACGTCTGTCTATGGGTACCATCACCAACAATGACCTTCTTAAAATGTTAATTTTTAAACGAATCAAAGCAAAACAGAGACAAAAAAAACATAAACAAAACAATTTGAAATCCATAAAATTTTGAAATTAAATAAAACAAAAAACTCAACGCCACCACTGCCGCGTGCTACCGACTTACTTTGGGTTGTAAATGTATAATTTTCTAATATTGCATCAAATTTTATTGCTTCCATTTTTTTTTGATAAGTTAAGAGAATTTAAGAAAATTTAAAAGATCACTTATTGATATGACCTAGAAATTCTATCAGAAATCAAATCTTCTTGCTTGCCTTAGACCACAGGGTTAATGTTAATTATTTATAGAACCTGTAAGCCCCTGTAAAGTCACTTTTTTTAAGTTTTAAGTTTACATTTGATTTTAAAACTGATATAAACATTTGTATTGTTCTGTTAAGCTGAATTTAATGAACTGGGTGTTAATTGGAATTTTTATATAGTTACACTTCAGATTAAGCCTTGATTTTAATGGTTACTGACTTGATTACTGTTTGATGGAAATCATTCAAATGAAATAAAATATTTTTAGTTTATTGGTTTAAAAGGTATAAATGATTTGATTTTTGTTAAGCATTTAATTAGCTGTTTTGAAACAAAAGCATCTGCCTTGGGTCGGTTTATGATTGAGTTGAATTACTTTGAAATATTTTGTACAACTATTGAGGAAATTCGTTAATAAATTTTCCGATTTTGTAAGTAATATATGGAATGCTAAGACTTCGAATGAAAGCATGCAAGACTCAAATGATTGGTAAATGTATAAAGGGAAGTCACAGTCTCTACTTGGATTCATTAAATGCAATCTTTTAATTGATATTACATTTACAAAAGATTGCAATCTTTTACAAGTTTTTGATGTCTTCATAAGAGTAGAACTGCTGATGAAAAGGATCATCTGCCATTGATTGGAATAACCAATAATCTGACTGCTCAAGACGTGGGAAATATATCGGATATAGGGTAGGACATCCTACTTAACGTTTCCGGCTAAGTTTTAACAGCTTTGGAAACGTGAGCACAAGTGCTGTCATGCTTTTCGTATTGTAACAATTTTTGGAGCAGTTTTTGGCTCAATCGCCGGCACTTTTCCTAAATGCTAATTGCACTCAGTTCCAATAACTCTTTATAACTTAGTTCCACCAAATACACAGTATAATCCTCGGAGGATAGAAATTTTACCGAAAATACGAAGTGGAACCCTTACAGGTCAATCCCCATGATTATTTATTTCTATATAGTCACTGCTAAAAATCAATCTTCTAGTGCTTATCAGGGATCCTCTAATACATCGTCTTTTTAGATATTTTCTCTTTCTTCACTCAAATCGTCAGCCCAGCCTCTGAATAAAGGTCTCGTCTGCTGAAATCAAGAAAAGATTTAATGATACTTCCTAAGAAAGCACTTTAAGGGAGACCGAGACGATACTGTCTCGCCAGTCTAGTTTCAAAACTCAAAACAAAATATCAATTAGTTTTAAAATTCTTGTTAAAACTTCCTAATTTATTAATATTAAACGTCAAAATGTAAATTTTTAATTTCTATTTACTACTAGAGAACCCGGTGAACTTTGTCCCGCTCCAATTGGTTGGCTGTTAGATTGGATGATATGTCTCCAACCGATCTAAATTTTCATTGTTCTCAAAATTTACAAAAAAACGTTTATCTGCTATAAAATTATTTGAATATTTCTAAGGTCGTCTTTTCCTTGGCATTTTAAGACCAATAAATCTCAGAAACTGGCTAACTGCGCTGATAAACGATTTTATTAACTATAAAATGGTGACAGAATGACAAGTGCCCTTTTATTTTTAGTTGACGTTTTAGACAGACGACTGAAATATAAAAATTTGACAACCAACTGACAATCAAAAATATATTTTTTGTAGTTTGAACTTTTTAAATCTTAATTGGACTACGACAAGAATTTCAAAACCAATATCAGCCAAATCGGCCAAACCGTTCTAAAGTTTTAGCGAGACAAGCAATTGTTATATACATAAAATGACATAAGCTTTCAAATGTCATTGAAATATAGCTACGACTTCCATTGTGGAGTTTTACGAGAAAATACAAGAGACCAAGACCGAAAGGTTTCCGATACCGAGACGAGAAAAAATATAAAATTCGTAATGCTCAAAAATTGACATTCCATCCACTCTTCCAAAAAAAACAATCTGTCAAAATTCTCTTGGAGTTAGTATTTTTGAAGGAATGGTAAAAACCCTTTGTAAATTGCATCCTCAGTTTGACTTCGGCTTTATTCAATGTAAATGTCAAATAACAATTATTGCATATTTAGTTAAGTTTAAAAAAATATACCTAATTTTCCAATTGCATGATTTTTGTTTCTAGAAAACCAATGAAAATGCTTTTACTCCTGCTCTGCTGCTTGAGCTATGTGTGTCATGTTCGATCACAACCTCTGGTTGATTTGGCCCTAGATTTGGAGACAACTCTTCTAAATACTCGTATACCCGACACAAAAGCATTCCACACAACATACGACTTCATTATCATCGGAGCAGGTTCTGGAGGGGCTGTTGTTGCTAGCAGACTAAGTGAGATCAAGAATGTTACCGTTTTGCTTCTCGAAGCTGGAGATCAGGAAACCTTACTAAGTGATGTACCTATGATGGCAGCTCTAACCCAGATAACACGCTATAATTGGGGCTACAAATCGGATCCAGTGGAAAATGCCTGCAAGGGCTTAAAAGGTGGTGTTTGTAATTGGCCCAAAGGAAGAGGTCTTGGCGGAACGAGTCTTATAAATTACATGCTCTATACACGTGGTCATCGCAAGGACTACGACAATTGGGCACAACTGGGAAATACCGGATGGAGCTATGACGAAGTTCTGCCGTATTTCAAAAAATCCGAAAGAATTGGCATTTCCGAATTAAAGTATTCCAAATATCATGGTCATAAAGGTACGCTTGATGTTCAATACGCAGGCTATGCATCGAATTTACTGAGAGCCTTTTTAAAATCTAGCAATGAGCTAGGCTACAACATAACCGACCCCAATGGTGAAAATTTGATGGGATTCGGTAGATCCCAGGCAACAATTCGAAATGGAAGACGATGTAGTACGGCTAAGGCTTTTATCAGACCTGCAGCGGATCGGTCAAACCTTCATATCTCAATGAGATCTCGTGTAACAAAAATTATAATTGATCCCGAAACGAAGCAGGCTATTGGAGTGGAGTTCATGAAGAACAAGAAGAAACTTATGGCCTATGTGAGAAGGGAGGTGATTTTGTCTGCAGGAAGTATAGCTTCGCCACAACTTTTGATGCTGTCTGGTGTCGGACCAGCTGAGCATTTAGCCGAGTTCGAGATACCAGTGATCCAAGATCTTAAAGTGGGGTACAATCTTCAGGATCATGTCACTTTGAATGGTTTGGTATTTCTGACCAATGGAACATCATTGAGTGACAAGGCACTGATGAATCCATCCGATATGATGCAGTATATTCTGCAGGGCAAGGGACCCTACACCATTCCTGGGGGAGCAGAAGCTTTTGCATTTGTTCGAACAGAGCATTCGACTTATGGTAAGATCGTTTTTTCTACAAACTTAATGCCATCTAATTAAAGCCCCTTTATTTTAGACGATGATTATCCTGATATGGAGATAGTTCTCGGTGCTGGATCATTGGGCGGAGATACTATGGGAGCCATGAGAGATTTGCTTGGAATTACCGACGAGTTCTATAACAATGTTTATGGAGACATTGTTCACAAGGTACAATTTTTCTGATTTAGTGAAGTTTTGTTTTCATTTGGTCCATTCTACAGAACACATTTGGAATGGTTCCGGTGTTGCTGCGGCCTAAGAGCCAAGGCCGGATATCACTCCGAAGCAGTAATCCCTTCCATTGGCCAAGTATGCAGCCGAATTTCATGAAACACGAAGATGATGTTGGAGCAATGATAGATGGAATACGAATGGTAAGGCAGAATTCTACAGAATTATGTAAATTTTTTTTGAATTTCTCTTTCTTTAGACCTTAAAAATAGGCCAAACAAAATCGATGAGGAAATTTGGCAGCGAATTCCACACTAGACCATTTCTAGGCTGTGAAAATGAAACTTTCAATAGTGATGCCTATTGGAGGTGTTGTCTTCGGTTGTACGGATCAAGCTTGCAACATCAGTCGGGAACTTGTAAAATGGGTCCAGTTTGGGATAAGGAAGCTGTTGTTGATCCAGAACTAAAAGTCATTGGAATTCAAGGTCTGCGAGTGGTGGATGCTTCAGTAATTCCAATCATCCCGGCTGGCCATACAAATGCAGTTGTAATTATGATTGCAGAGAAAGCTGCTGATATGATTAAGCAATCTTGGGACTTAAGTCAAGATTAAAATGATGTGCTCACTATCACGATTTAGGGAGATACAGAGAGAGAGAGAGGGAGTGAAATTATATCTGTGATTTTAAATAGAATTAATTCATTAGACTACGTGTCATTTTGGCATAATGCAATTCATTGAGTATAATATTTCATTCTAATTTTAAGATAAGTCATTCTGTAAATTTTACTTAAATGCATACTAAAATAAGGGAGTATTTCCATAATAAATTTAGAAAGTTAAAAAAAAGGGCCAAAGTATTTCATTTCCACTAAATTTCAGCTCAAATGGCAACGCCGTTTAAATTTATATACTAGCGGACCCTGCGAACATCGTGTTGCCCCAATTAAACTCCTTCAGATTAACTCCAGAGAAGAATTAAACACCATGGGTCATATTTGAAAGCAGGGCAATTCAAGTCTTAAAGGAAAAAAGACACTCTCACAATTTGCTCAATAAAAAGTGACACAAGTGAAAAGTGAAACACCTATCAAATTGCGGACAGCCTGAGTGAACGTTTAGCGACATCTTTTATTTATTTTGATACATTCTCAATAATGAATTTTACAATTCTTCGAAATCGACATTTTTCAAGTTTCAAAATTAATTTCCCGCCTACATTTTTTATGCAAAGGGTATTTCAACAAGAACTTTATTTTTAAATTGGAGCAACCCCAAGAACGTAATAGTTTGACATGACCAGTCTGTCAGTCTGTTTGGCCTTGTCAGTTTATTATTTTTAATTTATAGATAAAAAAACTAAATATTTGACTGTCAGAATTTAAGTTACACTGAAAAAATGACAGTGACAAAAGACCTGTGGCGCCCTCAAACAACTCAATGCAAGATAAATAAATTGTCTGTTCTTAGTACCTCAGTAAAAGCCATTCATTTTTGTTTTCCGACTCATAAAAATCTATTTAGGCAAGTGTTTAATCTTGAGTCGACCTCTTGGATTTCTTGCTCTTGTTACAAGCACATTGCACTAGCCACTTGTCGGTATCAAAATTTATAATTATTATTTGTATTTTTAGATTTCAGAAATTGATATAAATTGGATTTTTTTTTAAATAACAGAGTCGAAAATTATCAATCAAATCCATAGACCTACGATAATGTTCTGTCAGTCATCCCCTTAATCTGTCAGTCATTTTTGAAGTGTTGTAACGGGTGATTTTTTAGCTGGTTTGGTTTTGGCAACACTGGTTTTGACAACTGACGTGTGTTTAGTACCTTGTGTCACTGTCAAACAGCTTCAGTTTGGTTTGCAATTTAACCATGGATCGTCTTACAAATGAAAAACGCTTGCAAATTATTGAATTTTACTATCAAAATTCGTGCTCGGTTCGAAATGTTCAGCGCGCGCTGCTTCCATTTTATGGTCGGCATTCTCGACCTTCTGAGCAGTCTATTCGGAAGATTGTGACCAAATTTCGCACCAAATTTACTTTTTTGGACATTAAACCACCAACACGTTTACGTACTGTGCGTAGTGAAGAAAATATTGCGGCCGTATCAGCTAGTGTGACAGAAGACCGCGAAATGTCGATTCGGCGCCGTTCCCAGCTGTTAGGCCTTTGTTACAGCACTACGTGGAAAATTTTGCGGAAGGATTTGGGCGTAAAGCCTTTTAAGATACAGCTGGTGCAAGAACTAAAGCCAGCCGACCTACCACAACGCCGAATTTTTGGTGAATGGGTACGTAAATAAGCAAAATTGCAGCATTTGGAGTGAAGATCAGCCAGAAGCATTGCAACAGCTACCAATGCATCCCGAAAAAGCCACTGTTTGGTGCGGTTTATAGGCCGGCGGCATTATTGAGCCATATTTTTATTGAGCCATCCATGCATCCATGCGGACTTGCGCCGTGTCTGATCGGGTAACTGTTGACTGCCTATAACTTGGCATAGGCCAGCAGCGCAACTTTCAGGCACGACGAAGTGCTTACTTTACCTCCCCGTGGTGGTCCCCGGTAATTATTTTTGTATACCTATATACAAAAATAAGCTAAAATTGTAAGTGCGGAGCTCCCAGCTTTCTCTGGGATAGGTTACGGAGGTTAGCATTCTTCGTAACTGAATGAAATTGTGCTAACGAAACCGAAACTACGCCTCGGATAAGGATTGATCACACGTTGACGACTTTTGGCTATTGTACCCGGACAAAGATTGGTTTCTGGAATGTGAAGACGCTCCTGGAAGCAGGAAACGAAGGTCCTCAAAACTCCAGATTTCTCCAACTAGAGAGAGAATTCATGCGGTATGGGTTGGATATCCTAGGGATCAGTGAAGTAAGATGGCTGGGATCGGGCAAATACAAGTCTCCAACGCGTAACACTGTGCTACTCTATTCCGGAAAACCACCTGGAAGCGCTCGGGACGCTGGAGTTGGGCTGTTGCTAACCAAAACAGCTATCAATAGCCTAATTTCATGGGAGCCACTAGGTGAACGTATTATTAAGGCCAGATTCCGGAGTAGAGTACGCAACATCACCATCATACAGTGTTACGCCCCAACGGAACTCGCCCCGGATGAAGAGAAAGAAGGCTTTTACAGTCGGCTAAGTGCGGTATACAACAACACACCGCGCGGAGACATCATAATGGTAATGGGAGACTTGAATGCCAAGGTTGGCAACGACAACGAAGGGCTCAGGCACGTCATGGGAAAGCATGGAGTTGGCAGTTGCAATGACAATGGTGAGAGGTTTGTGGACTTCTGCAACGCTAACCGTCTTGTGATTGGCGGCACCATGTTTGAACATAAAACGTGCCACAAAATTAGCTGGGTGTCAACAGACAGACAAGCTTCTTCCAACCAAATTGATCACTTCGCGATCAGCCGTCGGTTCAGAAGCAGTCTCTTAGATGTCAGAAATAGAAGAGGTGCTGACATGGGGCTTGCCCGCGATCACCATCTTATGGTAGCTACCCTAAGATTACGTACAGCTGCAATTCGGAGATCGAATTCGAACACCAGAACGCCCAAGTTTAACACGGACAGACTAAAGGACCCTAACACTCGACAACAACTCAGGGACCACCTTTCGCAACATATGAGGGCAATCAGCAGCACTGGAACAGAATCCATAGAAAACCACTGGAGTGCTGTGAAAAATGCTCTCATATCAGGTGCTGAGAGAATAGTCGGTCGTGTGCAAGGAAGCCGTAACACCTGGCTTTCGGAAGAAACTTGGGCTAAGATCGACGAAAGAAAACACCTTAAAGCTCGTTTGGCAGCTGCGCACGGAGAAGAAAGAAACGAGCTAGAATCCACATACCTCATGAAGATGAAAGAGGTCCAGCGTAGTGTAAGACGTGATAAACGTAATCACACCAACGTTCTGGCCCTAGAAGCAGAAAAAGCTGCAAACAGGTGCGACAGCAGAACTCTCTACAGAATAACCAAAGAACTCGCTGGTGTGCAGAGCTCAAAACAACACCCGGTTAAAGATAGAGATGGAACCCTGCTGATATCGGATGAGGACCAACTCAGAAGGTGGAGGGAGCATTTTGCCTCTGTCTTAAATCATGTTTTTGACAGCAACATGCAAATGACATCTTCCGAGTTGCCCGATACAACCAATTCCCGATTACGCACCGCACCCCCCAGTAAGGAAGAGATATGTACCGCCATCAAAGCACTTAAGACCAACAAAGCGGTAGGACTTGACGGCATTCCCGCAGAATTGCTGCAAGCAGCACCAACAACATCAAGCGATCTGCTGCAACCGCTCATACAGAAAGCGTGGGTCTCCGAATGCTTTCCCGAAGAGTGGAAAAAGGGAATGATTGTCAAGCTCCCAAAAAAAGGAGACTTGATGAAGTGTGAAAACTGGAGGGGTATCTGCGTTTTGCCTGCAGTCGCCAAAATAGTAGCAAAGATTGTTTTAGATCGCATTAAAGAACACCTCGAAGCATCGCTCGACGCTGAACAAGCAGGCTTCCGCACTGGGTCCTCCTGTATTGATCACATTAACACCTTGAGGATCATCATCGAACAGTGCGTCGAATATCGATCACCACTTCACCTGCTGTTCATTGATTTCGAGAAGGCTTTCGACAGCGTCAACAGGGAGTTTATCTGGCTTGCTTTACGGAGGAGGGGTATACCGGAGAAACTCATTGCTATTATTAAAGCGACTTATGATGGGTCCAAATGTCACGTCTTACACGGAGGTAGGTTGTACGAAGAATTTGAAGTCCAAAGCGGGGTCAGACAGGGCTGCATACTGTCACCAATCCTGTTTTTATTGGTGATAAGTGATGTACTGCGGATGGCTTTGACAGGAAGCGGAGGAATAAGATGGACTCTGACAACTTACCTTAAACATCTCGACTACGCTGACGATGTTTGTTTGCTTTCCCATAAGATCATGGATCTCCATCAAATGGCAACAAGGGTGGAGAGAGAAGCAGCAATCGTGGGGCTGAAAATCAATACGGGAAAAACAAAGATGTTCAGCCTCGGGAGCTCGCAATCATCCGCTCTGATGAACATTGGTCAACAAGCAGTAGAGAAAGTAGATAGCTTCCAATACCTTGGAAGTATCGTCTCTCCTGAAGGAGGAACCGAATTAGACATCGCCAGCCGCATCGGAAAAGCAAAGGCTGCGTTCGGGATGTTGTCCAATGTTTGGAGGAACAAATCTCTCAGCTTGAACACAAAGCTACGACTGTTCAACTCTAACGTCGAATCAGTTCTGCTATATGGCTGCAGTACCTGGAAAATAACAACCACAATAACCAGGAAACTGCAAACCTTCGTTAATAGGTGTCTTCGAAACATCTTACGGGTTTTCTGGCCTAATCGTATCTCCAACTATGACTTACATAGACGAACAGGTCAGGAACCCATAGATACCATTATACGAAGGCGCAAGTGGCAGTGGATTGGACACACGCTTCGAAAAGGTAATGACTGCATTGCAGGCCAAGCAATGCAGTGGAACCCACTCACACAAGAAGGAAGAAGAGTAGGTAGACCGAGAAGCACGTGGAGAAGAACAGTTGAGGAGGAATCTGCGAGACTGGGAAAGAGCTGGAGGGAGCTTAAATACATCGCTGGAAACCGTACACGATGGCGCGTAGGAGTAGTTGAGGCCCTATGTCCCGCTAGGGAACACCAACGGACTTCGTAGGTCTGAGGACCTAAGTAAGTAAGTAAGTATCCATGCATTCATTCGTGAGATACCGGCCGATATGTGTGAAAGAGTATGCCAAAATTGGACTCAGCGGATGGGCTACCTGAGACGCAGCCGCGGTCAACATTTGCATGAAATTATCTTTAAACATTAAATTGCAAGGTTCAAACTATCGATTCAAATAAATATTTCATTCATTTTTTCGAATTTTTTGTGTTTTTTATTTTTTAAGTTCTAAACCTCTTAAAAAATCACCCATTATTATAGTTCGGTTAGTAGTGGTTGTTGAACATGCGTGAGTTTGTTTGTAAACTTAAAAAAAAATCATCAACTGTCATTCATCGTATCGGGTTTTTCAACAGGGACGCTACAGAAGTAGAGTGACAGGGACAGCGAACGGCGCCATATTTCTTGCCGCTCTTTTGACATTTCTCTTCAGTTAGGTTTGCCACTTCATGATGAAAAGATATACGAGCCAACAACGAGTCGAAATTATTCAATTTACTACCGAAATTCGGAGTCAGTGGCTTCAATGTTAAGAGCGTTACGTGCAATTTATGGTCGATTACGACGTCCTAGCAGATCAACAATTGAGCGTCTAGTGGAAAAATTTGAATCCACAGGCACAGTACAAAATGTTCCCGTGCCAGTGCAGTGAGACAAGGAAGTGCCCGTAGTGTCGAGAATATTGCAGCAGCTGACTGTTGAAGCTTCAGTTGCAGAAAGCCCAAATGTGTCTCTCACACGTCACTTCGTTCTCAAGCGTTGTCCATCTCTGTGACGTCATTGTGGCGAATTTTGCGAAAAGATCTTGGACTACATCCTCACAAGATTAAATTGACGCAAGAACTGAAGCCGCTTGACCACCAGAAGCATGCGTCGTATGTTCGTGAATTGGGCTGAGCAACAATTTGAAAATGATTCGGAGTTTCGTCGAAAAATCATCTTCAGCGATGAGGCTCATTTCTGGCTGAATGGCTTCGTCAATAAACAAAATATGCGGTATTGGTCAGGTGGCAATTCACACGTACTCCATGAGTCATCATTGCATCCCGAAAAAATTACGGTTTGGTGTGGTTTATGGGCCAGCCGGCGACATCATTGGACCGTACTTCTTCCGTGATGATCAAGGTAGGCACGTTACTGTGAATGGGGATCGCTACCGTTCAATGATAACCGAATATTTTTGGCCTCAATTGGATGATATGGACTTGGAGGACATGTGGTTCCAACAGGATGGCGCGGTGGCGTCACAAGCCACACAGCGAATGTCACACTGAGTTTATTGAAAACCAAGTTTGGAGAACGTGTTATCTCACGAAATGGTCCAGTCGCTTGGCCGCCTCAGACGTGCGATTTGACCGTTAGACTATTTCCTGTTGGGCGACGATTGATGAACTTCGTACAAATATAGAAAGTGAAATTGCAGCAGTATCGGCCGATTTATGCTTGAAAACCGTCCCGCCCGTGGTGGACCTGAAAAAAAAATCGAGTTCCATACATAATCGCATCGAACGTTCTTTCACAGGAATAAAGAATTTCATTGATATCCGAAACCGTTTTTGTCTTATTTAAAAAAAAACTTTTGTGCCGGTCTTATTAAAAAACCCTCTATATGTAGTTGTTAAATTAGAATTTAATCATAAAAATCATGGACAAAAATGTTAAGTAACGTTAATGTCATTCTCTACATCTTTTTACTGCTTTTAGGGCATAGTTTTTTTTTGATGCAAGTGTTTCCATTACCAAATGTTAAAGTTCTCTACAAAGTAGGTGCAGTACACAAACCCAAAAATAACCATTTGTAACACAGAATACCATTCACAGTTTTTAAAGTTCAATATAATTGAGCTTTATAAATTTCCTCAGACAAGAACCTGACACAAATACCTTACTGCGCATGCAGCTAGAAATAGCCCCTCCCCCTTACTCAAACCCCTCACTACATCATACTTAATATATACGAAAACCTCTCTCTCTCTCTCAAATAAATTTACTTTCCTTCTCCACTTTTATTGGATTTGGGGGAGTATTTTGGAGAAATTCATCTAACCGAAAATTGTAAAACGTCAAACCTCAGTTGACGTTCGGTTATCGAGGTAAATGGAAACGGTTCTGCTGCGTGCATGTAAATATTTTTAAATATTCATATACAAAAACAAAAAAAAACAAAAAAAAAAAAACAACACACATTTCCTAGCGAAGTATATTTACCCTTAGCTTTAGGCAGATTTACAACAACAACAAAAAAAGTGAAACTAATTTAAACGAACATATCGAAATTATGAAAAGTGCGTCACAAAACTAGTCTTAAAAAACGCATTTCCATTTTTTTCTTGTAGCACATACAAAAGGGAAAATTCATCACTCAAACCCTAAGTTCAGTTAAGACTTCAAAAAAAAAGAAAAACTGAAAAACGAATAAAAACAGTTTTCACACGCGAAATAAGGTTGGTTGACTTATATGGAGACGAAGTTGTAAATCGATACGTGAACTTGTTGTTACATTGTGTGTGCGTTACGTTTGTTCGTCGTCGTTTCGTTCGTATATAGGGAGGGGTCATAACTCATAATTACACTCTGGATCCGAGCTGCACGGCGACGACGGCGGCGTTGGTGGCGGTAGAGGAAGCGGCAGTACCAACAGCAACGGCAAAGGCTACGACGACGACGGGCGTGTAAGCTCGCGTGTTCTATATTTTCACTTTTACCCTGGCTTAACCCTTTTTTTTCGCCCTCAACCAACAAACCAAACAAACTAACCCCCCCATCATACCCCACCCCAACCGGAATAAATTAAAACCGAAATTCCCATTTAAGAGAGCAAAATAATAAAAACAAGGTTGAAAGTAACAAAATTGAAACCAAACCGGATGACATACGACTCGGAGATTTAAATTACTTTCCGGTAAAAGAAAAATGGAAATCCCGTCGGTTAAAGTGTTGAGGCCACCCACAATACCCGTACGAGTGCCCGTACCTGGACCCTCACCCGCAGCCGCATCCGAACCGGCTCAGGCCAACTAATTCACTCTCACCCCCAACCCCACCCTCGTGTTGCGTCGAGTATAGAGTCGCGTCGTTTCGTTTTGCTTTGCTTTCAAACAACTATACACATACATACACTCTTATCGTGGCCTGTTTATGCCATCCTGTCAAAAGGAACGGTAAAGCGGTAACGGAAAAACCAATACGTCATGTCAAGTTGGCCTCACTTGTATCTCGTATGTTGCTGGTTGCTGCTTGTGTTGCATACTTAACCGAACATACTCGTATACAACTACAACTCCGACCGCGGCGGCCGGCGGCGGAGGGGGGAAAAAGTCTGAATTTTTAACTCGCCTTGTCCCACATTGCACCAATAAATAAAAGTCAGAATAAGTGAACAGGATTCCAGCACAGAAAACAGCAGGAAACATAGAATACGAATTAAAACAACAACAACAACAAACAAAAGGGGAGAAAAAAGGACTCAAGAGTCCTGCCTGACTAGCTGAGAACACACTCGGGCAGCGCGGCACGGAGCGAACGAGAGAGAACGGATTAATAAATCTAAATAGAAAAAAAAACTATGTGCACTGTATGTTAGCAGTGAAGCATTCATTTGTTCTTCTGTTATGCCAAGGATTTGATATTTGAACTTTAGGTGCAATAGCTAAAGGGAGATATATCACAATCATCATCATCATCATCATTATCATCATCATCATCGTTATCATCAACCAGTGAAGGGCAACAAGGCGAGGGGGAATTGTTTCTTTTTTTTCAAACTTATACGCCATCAAATCAACCAACAAGCAAACAAACACTCTTACTATAGGATTGGAGCTTTGAAAAGTGTGGCAACATCCTTCAACCCTATATTCGCCCCCGAACACAAAGCCTTCTTCATATAGCCAGGCTGGCAGGTACATACACACGTACATACATACATATGAAAAAAAGGACTCGTGGAACTCGACAATAATAACAACGAACAACGAACAATGTCAATGACGTTGACGTTGACAGCAACAACTACAACGAGCTGCGCGAGGACGGATTTTTAATTTGCATTTAATCGCTGTTGCATATGATTTATATGGCAACACACCACCATCTGCCCCCGCCCCGTTCTCATCAGTAGGTCGACCCTGTTGCCAGTCAAAACCAAAACCGAAACCGAAACCGAAACTAAAACCAAGACCGACGAAACCAAAACCAAAAACCCAGCTAGCCATCCAGCCTCGGCCTTGTCTCAAAACTAAGCAATCGCAATCGTTGGAATTACTACGCCCGAACTAAAATCCAAACCATTCATGCACCGAACAAAGGTAAAGGAAGGAGTGCAACAATATCCTGGGACAAAATGTAAGTACTATGCATTAATTAAACAAATTGGGGGACTTCCATTTCCATCCATAATAGTCAGTCGTATAGGGGAGTGACGGATTTTCAGTTCAGGTTGTGCTGTGTGTGCGGGGGAAGTATTCGAAGAATGTGGAAAAAAATAAAAAGGCGTTTCTATTGTTTGGGTTTTTGAAATTGTTGCTAACTTTTAAATGTGTATGTATATATAGTAGAGCACCAGATACGAGTACGTCGGTGTATTTAGCTTTCTTGAGAAAAAGTGTCGATTATCTGAAGTTTATGATTATGATAGGTGTGTTGAAGGTTTTCACGAAGGATTTATGTACATATTACAATTTAAAACGTTAGTGCGTCTTGATGGATTATGATTTCGGATCAAGGAAGTAGAAATAAATAAATCCTTAAGTAAGGTATTTGAACAGTGGCTTAGAGCACTGTTGGTTGGTAACAAAATCTTCCAGATTGATGAAGAGTCTCTGCCTGAGACACGATAGTCTTCTTATCATTTGTGATTATGAGCATGTTCCTTTCAGTCATTCTGACAAAGGATTCTGGCATTCAGGATTGATAGGTCATGAAACTAGATGATTAGTCCCTATTCCTTGTAGTCTCGTCTCTAGAGAATTATTTTTCGTCCATTAGCTATATGAGATGTCAACGTGTCTAGACTTTTTGAGCTTATATTCAAATAAATAAAGCTTTCAGCAATATGAGTATGCCTTTTGTTTTAACCTTGAGGGGTTTTGAACACGTTTTTTTTTTTGGCACACAAAAATAGAAACGGGTTTTTAACTACTTCGAAAATGCAGCTTCCAATGGTGACTTTTTTATGGTTGATAGCAGGAACTATTATTAGCACGTTGGGAGCGAACGTAGATGTCGTCCATGATGTATACCAGTAGTTGTACCAGTCTGTCGAATATAGGGGCCTTCCACTTCAACCTTCTTATTCAAAAACGACATAAAGAGCTGATAGATCAATCATCGGGCCTTTCTTCTTTTAATTCAATCTCTGCTACAATTTTTAAGTTCCTTAATCATTGGGCTTCAGTGATTAGGAATTGGAACTGATTGCAGGAGCCTGTGTTTCGGTCTTGCAGCCAACAGCCAGCTGCTTGACTCTTTTATAGAATCTCGGAGTATTGTTTTGATCACTAAACTCTTCGACAATGTGTCAAATCTGACAGTTAGAAAGGTCTGCCACGCTGTCTCATACCAATAAATGTAATACAACAAACCACTTTCCGTGTTGGTTGGTTGGAACTCATTTTTAAACTGTCATTTGAAAATTTTATCAAAATCGCTTTGGTGAGTATTGAAGACTGTTAGGACTGTATTTTTGTCGAATGAACTATATAACCGATCTCTGAACTTTCTTTTCAATGTTTGAACTGTCATTCAACCGACGTTAAATTTCAAATTCTAATCCATCATTAAGGTTATAATTTTCTTCTCTTTTTATTTACATTTTTTATTCGAAAATGGTAAAATTGGTTTTTAAGTCTCTTTATTTTTTTTCTCCAACTTTTTATTGAAGAAGAAAAATATTATTAAGCACTTACACAGTAAATTAGGATAAATTTTTAACTTTTAATTTTGTACTTCATTTTTTGACGTCATTGAAATTTAAAGTGGATTGATTTAATTACGAAAGGAATTCAGTTTTAATAATACCGAATAAGTTGGATACATGTCGGTAGTGTGGTGAATTATACCGTTAGTTGGTGGTTAAACTTTAAGGAACGATGTTGAATGTGAACCATACCTAAACGTCAAATCTAAACGATAATGTGGCTGAAGGCCATCCACCTCAAATCGTCGTCGTTCCCAAAAATAAGCACATCTCACACTCGTCTTTGATGAATTGTTTACAAGATGCAATTGACTCAATAACTTAAGCCTCTTAATCATTTCAAGAGTCGTCAATGATCAGAATGTTGGCAAGATACGGCAATCATCTTCAGTGATGACGATGAGGCACATTTTCACCTCAGTAGTGAATTCGTCAATAAACAGAATTTCGTCATTTGGGCGAATGTTAATCCAAGAGTGATTTCAAAAAACCATATGCACCCACAAAGAGTGAATGTTTGGTGCGGTTTTTGGGCTGACGGCATTATCGGGACGTATTTTTGTCCAAACTGAGGCCGGTCGGGCAGTTACAGTGAATGGTGTTCGCTATCGTGAGATGATAACGAACTTTTTATGGCCCTAATTGGAAGATATGGATGTGGACGATGTGTGGTTTTCAATGGCCGCGTTATCTAACGTGGTGGCGATGTCAATTGGCCGCCAAGATCATGTGATTTGACATCGTTGGGACTTCTTTCTTTGGGGTTATTTGAAAGTAAAGGTGTACGTCAATAAGACAGCAAAAATTCAAGATCTAAAGGATGAGATAATTCGACACATTAACGGCATAGAACCTCAATTATTATGCCTCATCGTCACCGAAAAATACTTAATCGTCATTCACAGCCGCATCTTCAACGTTGACGACTGGTTGGGTAAATAATAATCGGACACACTTGTCAATTCAAAGAACTGAAGATCAATCACCATGGTTCTTGAAAGTATAGGTATACAGCAGAATTCCGAAGCAATTGATTTCTTGCCGTTGACAAGAACTCGGCTTTTGAAGACTTGAATCAATCAATCTGGATATCAAAAAATTCCGCCTTTACCAAATTGTGTTGTGAAATTCATTATACATCAAACATTTTACAATCCCAAAGGAAATCCATGCATGCTTAACATTTTTTTTAAACACCTACTGCCACCTATATTCAATCAGTATATCTACGATTTGGCATTGGAATGGTCTTCAAATGAAATCTTAAATCTATCTTCTAAATACATACTCGTATATTTGTTGAACGTGATAGGTATTTGTGTTTTGAATCTTAAATACATTTGTACATACATACATACATATGTACATATATCAAAATTATTTCAAACAAAAACACTGGGCTTGAAGTGACGATGATTATCCTTGAATGTGTGTAGTTAATGGGTATATCTATCTTCTCTTAAATTTCTTAATATTGGTTGTACAAACGTTGTCCATAGACATACAAATTCTTCGTGTTTTTCTGCGACAACTGGCATACCGCATTCCTTTTCTATTTTCATTCATAGAAAACGAATTAGAAAGTTACCAATAAACATGGCTACGTCATAAACAAATTTACATTGCTGTAATAAAATATATTGCCAAAAAAAATGTCTTCTTTCTCGTAATTTTATTCAAAAAAAAAAAAACTATAGTAACAGAAATAGGATCAATTAAAGACCATGCATGTGTCAAATCTGACAGTTAGATATGTCAAACAACTTTTACGTGTTGGTTCTGCTTCGCTGGTTGCGAAAACCCGGAACGCATTTTTGAACTGTCATTTTGGTGAAAATTGAAGACTATAAGATGTTCCATTTTTTAGAAATAATTTTAATCTTTAGAAGCTGACAGTTCTTATGATATAAAACATAACCAACTGTCATAATTTTCCAAATAGCACTGTTTGAATCTGAATTATTTACAAAAGAATCTATATATGCTAAGAACTGTCATAGACGGTATGGTGCGAGTATCTCTAAGTAAAGTGACGGCAATGGCAATGCCAATAGTTGAACACAAAATAGTGACAGAGTTGTCTTGGGAATACAAATGGAATACGTGTGTACGTATGTATGTATATGAAAGTGTATTAGATGTGTGTAGCTATACTCGTATACTAAAATATAAGGACATAAAGTCAAAGCAATAGTAATTTGTCCTTTCCCATGTGTGTAAATTACTCATCCTTTCTCCCTCCACTCCTTTACACTCTTGAGAAATAAACGCCTCCATTCACTTAACTTGTATTTCTGACTTTTCGACATACAACTGTACTTTTCTTCGAATATCATACCGCTGAAATAGAAGTCATGCTATGAGTATTTTTCGTCCTTATTTGTTATGAAGAATCTGCTTTAGAAAAAGTGAGAGGCGAGGTTTATAATGCTAGGATACGGAAAGGAGTTGATGTCCTTTATGGCACGAAACAAACAAACAATCGTATGTGAATGGACATTGCAGATGTACCTACATATATGTATGTATCTATTGATGCTCAAATGTCATTCTATATATGTATATGTATGTATGTACATACTTATGTGTATATATAAAATACCTAAAATATTTATGTATTGTGCTGGTTTATATGGGAGGAAAGGAAACTGATATGCCGGAAACCCTAAACAAACGGAAGGAAGGATTTTTTTCTTGACAGATTGGAGTATTTATTTAGGTAGTAGATTTTTTGTTTGTGATGCTATTTTTGACCTCTGGTCTAACTTTTAAACTTTGTATAGGTACCTATATATGTAAGTTCGTTGTGGTTAATTTCCGTTTTCTTTGGGGTGCACGATTTGAGTTTAGTTCTGAGGGTTGCATTTGAAAATATTTGTAACTATTGTCATTTTTTGTTGATGACTATTGATCAATTATCAAACTTAGAATTAAATTATTTTCTGACACTAGTTTTCACAGAGAGAGTAATGCTTCTGAAAAATTTCTTAAATTGTTTTAATTTAATTAATTTTGACTTTAGCTTCAATGGGAAAAGATATGAAAACATTCCGTAATTTAAAATCAAATATCGACAAGAGTAAGGCTTTTGATTATTTGCCAGCTTTTCTACCAAAATACCGGAAACTTATAAAGGGTTTTTGAAAAAGAGGCTGGGTGCGACCCACACTGATAACTTCTCACTATGCATATTTTGAAAACTTGGTATTCCTGATATTAATCGATTTACTTTTGATGTTGATTGATAACACTTTTGTAAACAAAAAAATTATCAGATTTAAACAATTCTTGAGATTTTGTAGTGGGAAAACAATATGTGACAATACTTCTTAGAACTTTTTGTAGTGTTTTATTTATTGTAAATATATGTACATATGATATTTGTCAACATTTTACTATTTATTGACAAATGTGTTATGTTGAAAATAAAATACATTTGAACTCAATATCATTGCTTTTTGTGAAGATATTTAAGTCGAAAACAATTTTTGACACTTTTCGGTAAATTTTAGTAATAGTTTTTTTTTTTTAATTAATTCGAAGTCAATATCGTTTCCCTTTCTTGAGATATTCAAGTCAAAAAACATTTTTTACCAATTTTTGGTAGAATGTTGTGTACTTTTTTATTTTTTATAAAAAAAACTGTCAATAGAATTTTCAAACTTTCAACAAATGCAAAAAACATCATTTAATGTCATATTTCCTTCACTGTATATTTGGGTGCGAATTTTTTTTTTTTAGTTTTTCTATTAACAAAAAAATAACAGTAAGTTGAAAACTTTCCAAATCTATACCAAATTTATTTGAAATTTATAATAAATAATAAAATTTATTTGAAGTCAATGGCACTGTCCATTCTTGAGATATTTACTACCAACCAAAATTTTTCACTTTTTTTAAAACTGCTATAGTGAAAAAACCGCTCAATAAATTTTAATATATGTAAGTGTTTTCTGCCTCTTTCGAAGTTATACCCTGTTGAACGCATGCACAAGCATCTTTCTACAAATGACACATCTAGATTCTAGGGATCTTGAAACGTCCAGATTTGACAAAAAATTCAATTTGACAAATCGGACCGATTACAATAACATCCTATGGGAAGTTCAAAATATGGCCGCTACGACCAGCCAAGAAAGCTTTTAGAAAACCCTTCACATGAGTTCTTTTTTTTTGTTGCGATGATATAATATCCTCGATAATAATATGCAAGTACCTTAAGTGTACATAAACTGGACATGAAATCCATAGGGGCTGGGGAGACTTTAAGTTTTTGAACCTTTAATAGTTTCGAAATAACAAGTCGGACCATTGCCCTAATGTCCATTTATGGAACTTTAAAATCTGTAAATTCACAGCGAGCACTGTTATCGGGATTTTTTTAATTTTCCAAGTTTAATTTGAAAATTAACTTAATTTTATTTATTTGACAATAAAATTGTAATTCTATATAAGGTAAAAATTGAAAATATTACACACAATTTTGTCTATACTCGAATTTTCTCCTAAACTCAAATAAGGTCACTGGGCGTATACGCACTTTTATTTTATTAAATTGTTGACCTGATTTGTGTTTTTGTGGTTACATTGATTTATGTATGGAACATTGAAGGCTAAAATAATATTTGGTCATAATTTACTCACTTAATTCTCGTTTTGATATTTCCGTAACGTAATCGACGAGCACAAGGGGTGATTTTTTATTTAGTTGTGACTTTTCTTATAGTTGACGTTTGTGGGGGCTTTGAGTTTCTTTTGGTAAAAGTAATAATTGTAATTTGTAATTTTTGTTTTTTTTTTGTCCTTTTGACTTCTCTGTACTTTTTTTATATGAAGTTCTAATTTCTTAAAGAAGTGAAACAGTTTTTGTTAATAAATTGCGAAAAAAACTCACATTAAAACTTAATTAGTTTTAAATCATATTAGTGGCTCGTCCCGGCATATCGCACGGGTAAATGGATAATAGCAAAAAAGCACATCATATTAGAAATTTATTTTTGAGTTGAGTCAAAAGTCTGTTTTTTATAATATCTCTGTTTCAAATTTCAGTAAAATCGGTTCAGCTGTTTTTCTTTTGTATAATATAACAAATATTTCAACAAGAACTTTGTTTTTAAATTGGGGCAACACCAAGAACGTGATACATTTAGTTCTTGGCGGTATTCGTAGTAAATGCTTTGGTAAATGTTACAATGAATTCAATTTCGCTCGAAAATTGTATTAAAATAATTCAAATCAACACTACACCCTTTTTACAGAAGCAAACTTAGCCAATTTTTCATCCCTGTCTAACTTCACAACAAATAAAGTCGGAAACTGATATTTACAATATTTTCTAGGTTAGTCACGGTCATGAACTCTCCTTAATTTAAACATTATATCACAGAATATTTTATGAGATATAACGCTTCAAAAATCACAAAAAATAGTAACTGATTTATATACTTTGACTTTTAAAAAGTTTATGGAATTTTTTTTCGAAAACTCTATCAGTGGCGAGGCGTCCATATAAGTCGATTATTTCCGACTTACCTTTTGAAAATTAAATCCTTAACGACTTTAGCTTCTGGAGACATGAATATAATTTATTCCCACACCTGTCAACAATACTTTAACAACTTTGCTTTCAATTTTACTCTATACACATGTTTGCTTTTCAACTTATTCCTTAACAAACACAAAACTATACCAGCAACAAAATAACCCGAAATATGTCGGGTTACAAAACATATCCCTGCATAGAACAAATCTGTTTTCTTTCCTCTTCTTTCACATACTGTTCACTGGGTGTGACACCTCTCTGTTTAATTCACGCTTTCTTATGGGACAAAATAACTCGGTTTTCATCGACTTATTTTTTGGTGAATTTGTGTGTATCCCCATGATTTGGACCTGACTCAAGAGTCTAGCTGATGATGAATCATGTGTGTTGCACAATGCGCAGTGCGCATGTCAATGTTGCTTGAGGTCATGGTGTGGTGGGTTTCATAGAAACAAAAATAAGTCGGTTTCCTTCACTGAACCAAATCCTTACGTAAATACAACGAAAAAATTCGTTGAGCCAACGAAAATTTAATTAATTTTCAGCCGATGAAAAATTTAATTGTCCCAACGAAATAACTTTCATACGTTGATGAAGTGCTTCATCACTTAACGAAAACTGTCGTATTTTAATGAAATTTTTTCATACAAATTTTTGATCATTAATTAATGAATTTTTACATCATTGTACGAAATTTTTTCATCAATCAACGTAAAATTTAATCAAACTAAGGTACGCCAAATATGAAATTTTTTCGTTAATTAATGTATTTCTTGATAAATGTATGTAAGGAACTTTCGTAAGCTAACGAATTTTTTCATTCAATTTATGAATATTTTCATACATCAACGTAATTTTTTCGTTAGCTAACGAATTTTTTCGTACATTTTACGAAAATTTTAATAAAATTACGCAAAAAATATTACCTAGCTCACGAAATTTTTCATTCAATTTATGAATATTTTCATACATCAACGTAATTTTTTCGTTAGCTAACTAATTTTTTCGTACATTTTACGAAAATTTTAAAAAAATTACGCAAAAAATATTACCTAGCTCACGAAATTTTTCATTCAATTTATGAATATTTTCATACATCAACGTAATTTTTTTCGTTAGGTAACGAATTCTTTCGTAAAACTTATGAAAATTTTAATTGAATTAGTGAAACTTTTCGTAGATAATTCTTACTTTATTTTCGTAAAACTACGAATTTTTTCGTAAGCTTACGAAATTTTTCGTCCATTTTTCTTCCCTAAATTTTGGAATAAAAACCTGAAATGCAAAAAAAGTGAAGCAGAGCGAAACCTGAAATTGAAAAAATGTGAAGCGAAACGAAAATGTTTTACCATTAAAAAAAAAACATGTTAATTTGATTTTTTTTTATTTCAAAATCATAAAACGTGAAATACAAAAATCATGACAAGTAAAAAGCAGGCATAACAAACTTATAAACTAATCTCATTTCCCATCAATGCACTTTTTTGGTTTTTTTTATTGCATGGGATTTTGTAAATAAATTGTAAATAAGTTGTATGCTGGACGATCGTCTTTTGAGGTGTTCCAACTGGTCGTCCACCTCTTGAGGAGTTTTGCACTCATAGAGAAAAGCTTCCTGCGAGTCCTTGATAGTATACGTCTTGATGGTCGATTTTTTCCCATTGTTGTCTTTTACCATTTGTTTTTGGGTCGGAATTAGATACCCATGCATAGAATGCATCAAGATAACATCCTTGGAATCTGAAATAAAAGAAAAGAAAAGAAAAGAAAAGAAAAGAAAAGAAGAAGAGACAAGTTAGTACGTATTTTGTAATAAAATATAGGAAGCAACAATCAAATAGTACTACTTACTTTCTTCTAGTTCCTCGTTCATCCATTTCTTTCAAAGTTGAACCAAGTTCCTATCTTTTATGTTCTGCTCCTTCGTCGAAAAGAAGCCTATCTTTTTGCTGTACTCCGTCCAGCAATGAAGAAGCCCTGGGAGTGGAGGACGTTAAAATCTATTTCTATCTGTTAAAAAAAAAAAAATGAAATCAAAAACATAATTAAAATATGTATGTATATTATAATACAATGAAAAATGAGATTCTAGTAATAAAATAATAACACTTAATTTATACGAATAATGACTTTGAATTGAAATAATTAAAACATAAGCACAATGAAAAAAAAAATATTAAAAACCTTAAAAAAATATATTTCTTCTTACCTAAGCTGCCGTTCACTGTACCAAACCTTGTTTATTTGTTTTTAAATGTTTATTATTGGTTCACAAAACTATTTTTTTTTAAATTTGTTCTATTGTTTTTTAACACTTTATTAAATTTTTACGTTGCACACAATGTTGTTTTAATTTTACAAACTTGACACGTCTTTTCACTTAAAGAGTTGAATACCAACTGTGCCTTCGGCTTCGAGATGGCCATGCACATTCACACAAGAAACGAAAACATAGCGTGCTCTGTATGCATTTTTTCGTTAGTGTACGTTTTTTTTTCGTTAACCGATGGCAAAATTTCATTAGTCTACGAAGAATTTTGATAAGCCAATGATTTATTTTCATTAACTGATGAATATTTTCATAAATTAATGTTGAATTTCATTATTCAACGAAGTATTTTCATAAGTTGATGAAATTTTTCATTAAATAATGAAGATTTTCATTGTTTTATATGAAAATTTTAATTAGTATACGAAAACCTTCATTCCACCATTTTTTTTTTAGCGCAATCCTTTTTGTTTGCTCTTTTGAAAGTCCCGTTAAAGCATTACCGAAAATATCATGGTTTGATGATATTTTTCGTACAACTATCATTTTTTTCATCAAATAATGAAGTTTTTCATAAACATATGTAAGACTTCGTAAATTAATTATTTATTTTCATTAACTGATGTAAATTTTCATAAGTTGATGTTGAATTTCATTATTCAACGAAGTATTTTCATAAGTTGATGAAATTTCTCATTGAATAATGAAGATTTTCATTGTTTTATATGAAAATTTTAATTAGTATACGAAAACCTTCATTCCACCATTTTTTTTTTAGCGCAATCCTTTTTGTTTGCTCTTTTCAAAGTCCCGTTAAAGCATTACCGAAAATATCATGGTTTGATGATATTTTTCGTACAACTATCATTTTTTTCATCAAATAATGAAGTTTTTCATAAACATATGTAAGACTTCGTAAATTAATTATTTATTTTCATTAACTGATGTAAATTTTCATAAGTTGATGTTGAATTTCATTATTCAACGAAGTATTTTCATAAGTTGATGAAATTTCTCATTGAATAATGAAGATTTTCATTGTTTTATATGAAAATTTTAATTAGTATACGAAAACCTTCATTCCACCATTTTTTTTTTAGCGCAATCCTTTTTGTTTGCTCTTTTCAAAGTCCCGTTAAAGCATTACCGAAAATATCATGGTTTGATGATATTTTTCGTACAACTATCATTTTTTTCATCAAATAATGAAGTTTTTCATAAACATATGTAAGACTTCGTAAATTAATTATTTATTTTCATTAACTGATGTAAATTTTCATAAGTTGATGTTGAATTTCATTATTCAACGAAGTATTTTCATAAGTTGATGAAATTTCTCATTGAATAATGAAGATTTTAATTGTTTTATATGAAAATTTTAATTAGTATACGAAAATCTTCATTCTCCCATTTTTTTTAGCGCAATCCTTTTTGTTTACTCTTTTGAAAGTCCCGTTAAAGCATTACCGAAAATATCATGGTTTGATGATATTTTTCGTACAACTATGATTTTTTTTTCATCAAATAATGAAGTTTTTCATAAACATATGTAAGACTTCGTAAATTAATTATTTATTTACATTAACTGATGTAGATTTTCATAAGGTAATGTTGAATTTCATATATTGATGAAATTTTCGTTACTTAATTAAAATTTTGATCAAGTAACGAATAAATTCTTATTTTTAATTTTAGTAAGATTAGATACATATATATCAACAAATTAATTTATATAAAAAAGAAAGAATTAACATGAGTCAATTTTCTTGTAACGAGTTTTGTTTGTAAGATTTCTGTGAGAAAGTAGAAAGATTTTTTTATTACTTAAAATTCTGATATTACACATAATTCATGAAAATATACATAATTCGAAGTATTTTTTCATTAAATTATGAAGTTGATATTTCGTCATTTAAGGAAATACTTTTTTAACTAACGATTTTATTTAATAGACCTTTGAGGTTTTGCATAAAACAATGCAAAGTCTTTATTATTTAATGACAACTTTCATATTATGATGGAATTCATTCGTTTATGAAAATAATTAATAATTTTACGAAAAGTTTTAGTAAAAAACATTTTTAATGGTTAAGATGAGTATGAAATTTTTCGTTAAGTGATGAATCTTTTCATTAAAATAACTTTTTGGGTTTCAAAAGAGAAGAAAAACTGTATGAAGTGTTTTCATTAGATGATGAAGATTTTCATTTTACGAAAAATTACATATTTTCGTTGAGCCAACGAAATTTTCGTTGGGCCAACGAAAATGTAGTGTATGAAGCAATTTTCATATTTTTACGAAAGTTATTATTTTCAGTGTTCGACTTATTTAAAAAATGTGTGTCTGTGGCTGTGCATCTCCCAATCACTGCGCTGATGAACCAACATGTATCACGCAGGTTGACGTTATAGATGTTTCTGCAATAAAATAACTCGCTTCTTTCCGACTTATTTTATCAATGTATCCACTGGAGTGGATCCTAAATCTCAAAGGTTAAGGTTGTAACTTCATTTGCCAGTAGCTTGAATATTAGCTTTAATTTTTTTTTTGGCCGTAAGTCCAGAAAACAACTGCAACTTTCATAAAGTGGAACAATTGGCCCTAATAAATGCAGCAAGTTGCAAACAGGATTATACTTATTTAAAAATTCAAATTATAAGCAGAACGCAGTGCAACTCTTGAATTGATTTTGTGTTCGGTGTGAAATTGAATATTAAAAATTTATATTTGAAATATAATATATATTTATTATAATTTTGATTGATAAAAGAGTAATTCTTATGTGTAGGTTTACATCAGTCTACTGCCTATATTTCAGCCATTTGGTCTAATTTATTGTAATGAATTATATACTGAAACAATGAATATTTTTAACAAATCACAAAGATATTGGTATCTATATTACATATAATTATATTTTTATTTGGAACTTGAGTTGGAATAGTTGGAACTTTTTAAGATTCAGCTTAGCTTGATACGCAGATACACATTACACAAAATTATTTCAAGTATAAACATTTGGAATTTAATATTTTGGTGACCAATTTTTCTCCGACTTACCTATTGAAATTATTCACGCCTCGCCACTGCTCTCTATATAAAATTATTTCTTATCTTCATAAAGTAGAAACCTGACTTTTTTTTGTGATCCCATAACATTTCATATTTGACAGTTTTTGCATTTAAAAATATATATCTCCTTTCTTTTTTAAATTTATATTTTTAGTGGGATATTAATTTCAACAAATTTTCGATGTCGAAATCGACATTTATTTATCGTTTGTAAATGAATAAGATTTGTGTTACTTGGTTCTAATGTAGTAAGATAAAGGTACTTAACATATTCTGAAGAATGACAAATGTGTAAAAATATATTTCACTTCGTTTTAACGAAATAAATATCGTATAATTCCATCCCCAGAAGTAGACACATTTTATACAGACAATAAATAAATACAAAAAAAAAAGACCGGGTCAAATTTATCTTCCTTACTCTACATATACTAGTATTTACGGCCCTCCATATGGCGTTTGAACAGGAGGAATTTATGTGCTTCCCCATATTCCAATATTTTAAGTCGAAATTGGGGATCAACACATTACAAATTTGCCACAACGCAGCCATTCGATTCAATTGACTGTGAAGAAAAAAAAGAAAAAAAGGAAGAAGATATTATAATATACCACAAGGAGTAGCGTGTCGCATTACCCGCCATAGATACTTATGTAATATGTATCATTATATCTACATATATCTACAAACATCCTGTTTTGATTCTGAAATTCCATCTTCCATAATAATGAAGCAGAAATATTTTGTCGCAATTTTCAAGTTGGCTTTTTTTTCTCGAAGTGTCGAAAGTTAACTCAACTTTTGTAATCCTTGCCAAGAAATTTCACAACGAATTTAACAAAAACAAAAAATAAAAAAAAGGACAAGACAAAAAGCCACCAGTTCACACTTTTTTTTTCGTTTTCCCAAAAATACTCGATATTGAAGAATGTGCTAATTGAGATGGAGCATGAAAATTCTTTTGTTGGCTCTGAGCCATGCAACAACTCTTTATGCCTTTCCTGGGCGTACTCGTATCTTGAATAACTTACACCGATTATCACTGCAAACCAATCGATTGGAAAGAAATAATAGCTATAGCTCCCCGAACCGACTCCGGCTTCGGTTTCAGTTTCGACTCGAACCACCGTCGCCGCACCGTGTCGTCAATTCGAATCGAGGAATATATGAAGTGGTTATAAGTACAAGTTGGATGGTAGGTTAGGTAAAGGAGACGTATAGATTGGTAGATTGAATCCTTGCAGAGAATTCTTGGCGATGATTTATGTTGGGATATAAATATTTTAACAGGCAATTGTGCCAGTAGCTCAAGTGTTTATTAGAAAATGCCTTTTTAGAATAATAAACTCGACCCTGTAAAACCCGTTCTGTATAATATACATAGATACAGATACACTTTAGCTTGGTTATAATAAGTTTCAAGGTTATCCTGCCAAATCGCAAAACCGCACTTAAATTGGCGTGAGATAGATACAGTGGATCAAAGAAATATTTCCTTGGATTATAAAAATATAAAAAAACATTTTTATTTTAAAGTCAAGTCAAAATTTGGTTAACACTTCCAATATTCCAGTCTATAAAATATTATATTTTCAATATAACTTTTTGGTGTCATTCAACTAAAACATAAACAATAACCCAGTAAGAAAAGACTGACCACAGGAGTAACTTCTTGGGCCAGCTTTTTTTACTTTTGACGTTTTGTAAAGCCCCTTGTAGACGAACAGTTCAGTTAAAAAAAAACGTGTATTCAGACTTGACTCCGGTATTTAGTCGAGCTTTCTTTTGACTGAATTGTGATACGAATGATTGACAACTTATATAAAGTCCATCAGTTGCAGTTCAGTTAAACGCTTCAGTTTTTTTTATTTAGACATCAGTTTAATTGAAAGATTATTTTATAGCTCAACTAAAATTGAAACTAGAATAATCGTCTAAATGGGGCATAAGAAATTACATTTTCTGTAATCAAAAACTTTAGGAGCCTTTACTTTCATCCAGTTTGTAAAATCTTAAGGCCCCCTTTACACGATCTTTTCAGTTTAAGTTTCAGTCTTGCTATCAGTTAAGCTTTCAGTTAAACTGATGTTTAAATCAAAAACTGAAGCGTTTAACTTAAGCTTAAACTGAAATTTATGGAATTCACAATAGTTGTCAGTTCAGTTATTATAGTTAAACTGATTTGTAAATACTTTTCAATTTAGTTGTCAGTTTAGTCATCATTTCAATTGTAGTTCAATTCGGATTGAAAATCTTGTCGATTTTATTGAAATTTATCGTAGGTGGAGAAAATTGACCTTTTTTATCACAATTCAGTGAAAAGAAAAGAAACATACAATAATTTGCTGCAAAAACTCCTCCTTGTACTGAAATACTTGACAAGTTAAAGTACGAGTACTAAATTCTTTTTCTCGAACTCGATAGACCGTGATCTTGAAGTACTTTTTAGATTTCGTTGGAATTTTCAACAATCCCACTTTACAAGCCCCAGGTCTATTATAAAAAATGAAAATTATGAAAATAATTTTATTTTTGTGATTTGTTTCATGGTAAAAAGTAATTTCGTTCCACTGTTCGATTGTATTCAGTATAGCCGTTCAACAATGAAGGCGGGGAAATTTTTTGTTTGTATTTAATTTCAGATTTTGCTACCTTCATTCTCCTGAGTGGCTTGAGGCTTATCCTGATGGTATTTATTTGAATTTTATTATCCAACTCTAGCCCTTGCCTATTCAAATTCACCACCATCACCAGTAACTTTTTAACTATATTTAGAAATTTTTTTCCGTTAATAATTTTGATGAATTGTCTTAAGTAATTACAATTTAGAAACTCATTTAATAAACAAAAGCTAAGGAATTTAATTAATGTGTGTGTGTGGGCATTGAAAATAAAAGCCATAAATATCGTAGAAAAATTAAGGTAAAGAGAGAGACAGAGAATGTTGGCATTTTAAATTCGAATTGCGTGAATTCGAAATTCAATGTTCTGACACTACTATTTGAAAATGCCAAATACTAGTAATTTTTGAGTACTTTTACGCAAAATGACAACTCAAGTGACAAGGTATTTGTGCAGAACTTTCAGGTAATTGACAGGTCTTATACTAAGTACTTGATAGGTTCTTTAAAATATTTCACTAGAACTTTCTTCTGATGAAATCCTACTAATATTGTAAATGTGAAAGTTTGTTGCTAAAGGACACCAGAACGGCTGAACGGATCTTGATGAAATTTGGCACAGAGACATTTTAAATAAACAGACTTTTAACTCAACTCAAAAATTACTAGTAATATGATGTTTTTCTTATATATATTATTATCTATCTATCCCATGCGAAGCCGGGACGAGTAGCTAGTACAATATAAATTGAAATATTTATTTTAGTAATTAATGACAGTTAAGTTAACTCACCTCTTTCTCTTATTATTTTCGAATTCGTTTTTTAACTTGGTTTAGTTGAGAATCAAACCCTCCAATTGTAGTTGAAATTGTAACAAATATCACTCAAGGGGAATATAGTACTGAAACGTACTGGATAAGTACTTGAAAAGGTGTTAAGTACTGATTCTGCACCTCCGAACTGAGCTGTCAAAAAAAGGTGTCTATTTCTTTTTCAGCTCACACACATATTAGATCGTTCAGGTTTTGTTTCTTTCGAGCTAATGGATTAAAAAGCTGAGAATAGCTAACCTTGCTAACATCTATTTAGATAAATGCCGTCTGACAGTTAAGGTCTCTCTGATCAAGCCCTGCTCAGGCTCTACGAAATGATCTGCTCAGAGTGAAATAATAAAAACTCTTATTGGTGCTTAGCTTCGTTTAAATATGTACACATAAGAATCACAGTACAAGACTACAAGTATCAGTTTTTGAAGCCCTCAAACAATTAGTACCTTAAAGGTTCATAGGTATTAGAAGAATTCAGAAAACCACGAGTTTAATAAATTTTAATGTGAAACTCCCACTTTTACAGTACAAGTTTAATTTCAACTTTAAGTTTAATCTTCAGTTCCAACACTTATTCTGTTCCATATAGTTTCTTTTTAAGCCTTGTACTCAGTTTATATCAAGTTCAAGTTAACCGACAGTATTATGACATTTAAACTCCAGTTTCCAAAGTGACATTTCAATTTAACAGCTGCCCTTCGACAGAATAGGGAATATGAGAAAAATATTTTAAAACGTCACGAAATACCTACAAGTCTGCTATTACAAGTTGACTCATGAGTCGTGACTCATCTTCGAATTCTCTTTTGAAATTTCATCCTTTGAGTCGAACACTATTGCACCTTGACTCTTAAGTCATTTGACAGTTCTCTTTAATTCAAATTTCTTTGTTTGGGGAAATCATACATTCTGTCTCGCTCTTTCAACTATAAGGGTATACAATTTGAAATCGACGAATTTAAATAAAGAGGAAAAGCAAAATAATGAATGAGAGAAAAAGAAATGTCAAAAATGAGTCGTGGAAAATTTGCCCGCGACTCACAGGGCAGTTTATTTTCCATTTCATTTTTTCGATTCTTGTATCTCTCTTGCACCAACGTGGTTCGAAAAGAGTCACGACTCATGAGTCATCGTGTAATAGTCTGCTATTGATTCGTCGTGTAATAGCAGACATAGCAGTCCAAGTGTCGACACTTTTCGACTTTTAATTTCAAAAACAATTTTATCGAAAATATTACAGGAGAAAACATTGTTACTATATTTTATTTTCTTTTTTCTTTTTTGAAATTGCACAGTGTTCGCCAGTACAAAAACCAAAATAACCCACAGTGTGTTAATAGGTGTCAAAAGAATATTCTACACATCTTGAAATCGGTAAAATTTTTTTTGAGAAAAGGGTACCACAAAATTTCCGTAAGCCTATTTGTAAAGGGTATTTCCACAAGAACTTTGTTTTTCAATTGGGGCAAAACCAAGAACGTTATAGTTTTGACATTTAGATTTTGGGGTGCTTTGGCAAATGTTACACTGAATTCATAATAATACAAATCCACTATGAAAATGGTCGTTCTCTTAATGAAAGAATCAACATCCGTCAGCGGCGTGGTCGTAGTGGACATTAGACAGATATCATTTTTCGTTCATAATTGTAAAACTTTTCTCTTTGTCATACACTAAAAAATGTATTAATTTTCTTCAAAGTTCTTGTTGAAAAACCTTACAACCATATTATATGTACTTTTCCGAAGGTTCCGAATGAGACTTCAAAATCACTATATCACATCAGGTTTTTGAGAATTCGAAAACTATACAAAAATTAATCCTTTTGAGGTTATATAAATTCATGAAATCTATTAAAAGGTGTTTGCCTGTCCCACAAAATATACATACATATCGTAATAAATAAAAAAATAGTGTTGAAAACGGGTGTTTTTTTTAAACTTGGGCTGATAGATAAAATCAAAGTTCGGATTCGAAATCATCACCAAAAAAACAACTCTAAAACGTGTTTTCCAACACAATGAAAGCATTGAGGTTTTTCAAAACTTCATTTGTAGAGTGAATTGAGGAGTGAATTTTGAGTTCCAAAAAATATTTAAACTTTTCGTCAAGGATAAAGATAATCATACAATTTACTGTTAAGAACTACTATGTTGTTTTTTAACTTTGCCTTTCTGAGGTATATTTCAAAAACCTAGCGTAATTGATTCGAATTGCTTGATTTAAATATCCAAACAAAATGTTATCGTTAAACGTGGAGATTTGCCAAACTTTTTAATAAGAAAAAATCGAAAAAAAAAATACAATAACTTTTAATGGAAAGTTAAAAAGTTTTATATTTCAAACAAAATGTTAAAAAACTGTTTTATTTTTCAAGATTTAAAGTGAATCAATAATCGCATTGTTGGATTATTCATTTATCTAAAATGTAATCTCAAATCAAATATGTATGTCCTTTCGAACCGAAAAAAATACAACCCAAATTTAAGTTTTTTTTTTTTTTTTTTTTTGAATTAGGGTTACACTTTTCCAAGTTGGGTTTGATTCTATTTAAATATTAAATTTTATGAATACTTAACCAATACCACACATGCCCTTTAGAATATATAATAAAATAGGTACAACAACAAATACGTATGTATATGTGCTCTAAATTGACCAAAACTTAGGAGATGTTTTTTTTATTATTGTTTCATTTTTTTATTTGTATGAAGATGATTTTCCCTGGAGCAATGCAGTTACACATATCCTCGTATATAGTGTGGCACTTCAAAAATGACTCAACTTTTTAGTTTTCATTTTGTTTTTCCTTTTTGGAATAATAATAAAAAAAAAACTAAACAAATACCATATGTCAGGAGCAGAGAAAGAGTGATGCAAATTATTAAAATGGTGCAATGAGCTGGCACTTTTTATCCTTTGCTATATGAATTTAATTTTTAGTTGCCTTTGCTGCCTTTGAGGGATTTTAAGTAGAGGTTAGATTCTGTCAGTGATTTTTTAAATTTACATATTTTGAATTGTTTTTTATGAAGAACCTGTCACGCTTTAATGAAAATTCCCAAAATGTAAGTTTATTTAAAAATTAAAGTTTTAAAATTGAGACTTCTAATTTTTGACAGGAATCTATGGCCATTTTTCAATTCTGTCAAATTGGATGTCATTTAATGAATATTTCTGTCAAACCATCATGGAAAGTTTAAGCTCTTAACAACATGTGGAGATGACTCCGAGTGTGAGGCCTTTTTGCTAAGTGAATAATCTGCCAAACCATACGTCAATGTGTCCACATCAGCAGTTGACATAGAATGACGTTATCCAGTGCCAAATTGAATAATTTGTAATGAATAACAACAAAACGTCAGTTTGGTGGATGATTATCTAACCCGGAGGTGATACGAGATGAATATAAGTGACCAGGATTTTGACATTTCTTATAGGTTTTGTTTTTTGAGTCAGTATAATAAATGTCATTGGTCAAATTCAGCCATTTTGAAATATGCAAAAGATTTTTCACGAACAAATATATCTGTCAAACTTGACATTATAGTGAGGGAAAACAAAACCTATTAGGTGCGTTTGACAGGAAAGTCTTAAGAAGAATTGTTGGCCCGGCGATGATGATGATAAAACTTGACATCATTGTGTTGGAATTTTTTATTCATCTCCATGAACCTGTCAAGATCTGTCAGTAATCAATCTGTTAGACTGTTAATCTGTCATTTTATGAGTCTAAATCCCGGTGGGTGTGGCAAGCTTTACGTAAAGATGAGATAAATAATGATGTTGCAATTCAGGTGATTGTGGCTGACTTACGCTATCCTTCAGTTGAGTTTGACAGTTTATATGTTCATCTTGACAGACGCTAACTTTCTAAAATCATTTTATTCACTGTGCAAAAAATGTATGTATAAATTTTTTTTTAATCCTTCGTACATTTATTTAAATTTTTTTACAGGAATATAAAATAATTCATTTCAGCAGCAGGAAACAAATCAATTCACAATCATTATCTTTCAATTGTGAATCGTTCATGGGTCGTGATTGTGATTTATAAGTTACAAGTTAAAAAACACAGTACATGTTTTTGATCTTCATCAGCTTCCCGATTTGGTATGATTATATGAAGGGCTGTTTTTTGTTGCAGATTGGTTCAGTCGTTCTTAATGTGGATAAATTCAACATCAAGAAAAAAAACTTAAAATTTTTGTCAGTTTATTTTTCAAGACTTCCTGCATAAATTTGAATTTTAACAATCCTTAAACCTATGCAACTTAACTTAGTATATTTCCCAGAAAAAGACGAAACTTTGAATTTTCTTCTTCCCTGCCAAAATCAACTGCAAAATTGCATACAAATTTCACAGTCTCTTATTCCGACAAAACATTTGAAATATTCATTTCCCTCAGGTCAGACGACCGAGTCCTGGTAACAAAACGTACAAAGAGTGAATGTGATATAAATTTGATGTATTCAAAGAATGATGAAACAATTCTGTATTATTTTTTAACCATCATGTCTGACTCTAGCTAATCTTCAAAAACCGAGATCAACCAAATATAAAACAAAATGTTTTTTTTTTTTGTTTTTGTTTTGTTTTACTCAAAAAATCCTTTTCAATTCAAAAACTTAAGGTGTTTCTGCCTCCCAACTCATGTGCTATGCTATTTCTAAAAATGTTTTAGTGAGTATGGAAAGGTACCTACATATACTCGAATGATGATGCCTACACACTTCGAATAAGAATGACTTCAAGTCCCTTGTCTTGCAGTGAGAGTTCTTGAAAATTCTTTTTTTCATATATATGTATGTATTGCAATTCAAAAGGATACAACATGTGCGGAAAAGCCGGAAAATACCCAAAAGCAAAACAAAAGAAATTTATATTTTCTTAAAGTGAGTTGAAAAAGGTGCGGTTGGTAGAAGTGGGTATAATATGTATGTAGGAGTAGGGGTAGGAGTATGATGTGTCGAAAGTTTGTTAGCTGATGGTTTTTCCCAAAAGAAAAGTTATATGGAAAGGTGTTGTAGAAAGTTTAGAAAATTATCTCCAAAGATTCCCCATGGAATGAAAAAAGAAAATGAGAAAATGGTTATGTCCTTTGAATCTATATATAGAAATTCTATATATGTACAGTCTGTGTCATTTGAATAGGGATCACTTTGGGTGTAGGGTAAATTTTGTGTTAGTAAACTTGTTGTAAACTTTGAAGAACTTTGACATATATACATCAACCGATTGACTTGAGTGGACTGGACATGATATAGAAACGTCAATGTAGGTCAGTTTGAAGATTGTATTGATTTTGATGGAATCGTGATGCTTTAAATTGTAAGTAGTATTTTGATTGAATCAATTTGACGAGCATGCTTCTGTCAACATTTTTCCTAGAATTTTTCTAAGTACCGAAAAGTTATAGATTCACACAAGATCCACAAATAACTAAAGGGTTTCTCAATAAAACAAAAACGGTTTTGGATAGCAATGAAATTCTTTATTTTTGTGAAAGTACGTTCGATGATGCCATTATGTATGGAACTCGATTTTTTTGCATGGCCACCAAGGGCACGCTTGCAGAAGTCCAGACGCTGAAGCCAATTTTAGACGGTTTTCAAGAATAATTCGGCCGATACTACTGCAATTTCACGTTCGATATTCGTACGAAGTTCATCAATTGACGCTGGCTTGTTGGCATAGATCATAGACTTGACGTAGCCCCACAGGAAATAGTCTAACGGCGTCAAATCGCACGACCAAGGCGGCCAAGCGACTGGACCATTTCGTGGGATAACACGTTTTCCAAACTTGGGTGGGTGGCGTCGTTTGCTGGCCCTTTGGAAAAACCCATTATTACATTGGCCAATAAATAGTGACAGTCTGTACCGGCTGCGTTTGGCTTCTTTAAAAAAAAAACCAAATGTCAAAAGAAAAGCAACATTGAACAACGTTAAATCAACTAGGTATGTATAGATCATGTAATTGCAACAATTTTAAAGGTTAAATTAGATGGAATGAAATTCAATTATTCGTATGTACTATTCTAGATAATATACATATTTAAAATTTCTGGATTTTTAAATTTCAAGCTTTAGATTTTTGGGATTTATGAATTTCGATTATCCAGTTTGTGACCCTTATCTTTCTCATAAAAGGTCAATTAATTTTCACAGATTTTTTAATCAAAGAAATGAATGGTTAAAATAATATTACAAATTTTTAAGTTCCTCAAGAAGTCAAGAGTGTTTTTTGCAGGATATTTTAAAAAATACTAACATTTAGGAGACCCCAGGACCGTAAGGTAATAAGTAGTAGATATAGATACTATAACTTATACGGGTAGGTACTTCAAACCTCTAAAAATGATGTGGTTAATGTTTTTTTTAATATCAAGAGATCTCAATTTACCTAATTTTCTCAAGTTTCGAAAGAACTTTCTTCTTACAAAATGGTCAAGAAAGTAGCAGCCAAATATTCAAAGTACTGCTCTCTTGGCACTAGACATTTTGAAACCTAAAACTTTGAAATAATATTAAGGGTATTTGTATTGGTTTTCAGGTGGATGAGGTAATATTTCTAAAAAGTAAAAAATAATTACACTGAATCTTCAAAAACTTTTTTCATACTGAGTTTGCCAAATATGTATACATGTTTTTTCTGTACGAATAAATTTTTCCTTGGAATAAAATTGAAACATTAACAGGAGTTTTTGTCATATAAAAAGATTCTCATTTTCTTCTTTTACCAGGTTTTCTAGTTCTTCCCAAATTATTTTTTATATTTAAATAATATTTTTTTAGGGAATGAAGTTATTTTTTTCTTTCAATTCAATATACATACACTCGCGCTCCCGACGAACTTTGTCTATACCCGATTTATAACACAAATTCAAGCTATTGAAAAATATTTTGTTGCTTTTTCAATTTTTCGTACATTTTTTTTATAGTTTCTAGATGCCCAAGTGTGCTTCGTATCACTTATCCAAAAGATATTAAAACTCTCCCTTAGCTAAAATGGCTGATTCTGCTACAAACTCTTATGTCAACTTTTATACATAGCATTGTTATTTTTCAGATCTAAAAATCCTATCTTTAAAAAGTTTACTTTAGTCTAATAGTTATTTAAAAAAAAAATCAAATACTTGGTATTGCATTGACTTCAATAATGTCATCAATTTAGGATCGAGAAAGTTTTTCAGGTTTAAATACAACCCCCGAAGAATAAATAAATAATAAAGTTACTTGAGAATATACTTATAAGTACATACTACATATGTATTGTTACGGCTGCCTCGACCGAACGTTGACGGTTGGTTGCGGCGGACGATCCCCATCCTCTGACAGCTCATCTGCGGCAGCTGAGCGCGTCGAAGGCGCTGATTACAATTCTGAAAAAAAAAAAGAAGAAGGAAAAAGTCAAATGGTGGTCGAAGCTAAGTGTGTTTACTCACCGATACTTTTTGCTCACTGCCGAGCCGATGGTCGTCATCACCCCCAGAAGCACACGGTGGCGGACAGAATTATCATCCCGAGGGTCTTCCTGGCAGCAGAGGCGTCGCCGGCGCTAGATTCTGACCTAAGGAAATTAATAAAATGGAAAATAAACTATATTTTAAGCGGATGGCTCAAATAAATTCAGATAAAACACTTACGATACCGGTACTCGCTGCCAGGCTGAAGTCACCATCGCCATCCTCCACGCCTCCATCCTTCCTTCAGGGTCAACAGCAAGCTAAATAATCTGGGGAAGAAAAATAAACAAAGTAGTAAAAAAAAAAAAAAAAAACAAATGTAATTGTTGAGGTAGGCTTTACGCTACCATTATTAAGAATACTTACCCGAAAATGTTTGGGAATTTTCCATACTCCACGCACGATCGGTCGACTTTGCTTGGTGGTGGTGGATGGTGGTGGGCCCATCCGTCGTCGTCAATGGCTGTTGTGGTATTAATAAAAGGAAGCAAAAAAGGATGAATGAATGCGAAAGGGCGGAAGTGGAAAGAATTCCTGGAATGTGGAAGACAAATGCCTGGAAGTGTTTGGTTGGAAGGAATGGGCCGTGGGAAATATCCATGTAAGGGTAGGTTTTCACTAGGCATAAGCGAAAGCTTACAACTAATTTAAAGTTGCGTTGTGTTTTTTTTTTGATTTCATGTTGTCAACGGAAAAGAAAAATTGCAACAAGTCTTTTTTTTTGTAATCAAACACTTCTTTATTAGCACAACAACAAAATACCGGGTAAATAAACGATAAAAGAAAAGGTGAAGCAAAAAAAAGCAATAAAAGCAAAAATTAATAATACATATCATCTAAACTTAAAAATAATGATTAAAATGTTAATTTGACAAATGAGAATGGAGGTAATAGATAAAAAGATGAAAATTAATTCCAACACCAATAATTTATATATATTGAGTCAATAAATAGAACGCGTACTATGTTGGCTTAAAGCTAAGCTGTCAGTACATGTCAGAGTTGAAAATGGCCGTCTGCATGATTATGCACATTTTGAGAGAGCTAAGAAGTACCGAAGACCTTTTTTTTTTGTTAGGCAGGTTAGAAAAGTTAAATAGAATAAAGAGAGGTCATTGCAAGTCCGACCGCCGTAAGAGACATCTCCGAGCCGTAAAATTAGATAAGACTTACAAGTGTTCAAATCTTATTGTTTTATAAAATATCCTTTGCTGTATCGCGCGAGATTTTTTTTTGTGAAAGGGTAGGTTTAATTGTGGGGTAGTGAAATTAATAAAATAGTGATAGTTCGGAAAAAGAAAAGGACAATAGAGTTTATTTATTTTTTTTTTGTGTGTTCTTGCCCAGGGTGACCTAAAACCAGGAAACGGAGATAAGACAGCGGACAACAGATTCGGCTCTTCAGGTGGACAATAAGCCCGTGAATTCCCGGGTGGCCAAGTAAGCCAATTTGGAAAAAGGTCAGACCAAGGTCGTTATAGATAGTTTTTTTTTACCATATAGACAGTTCCCGTGGGAGGCCAGTACAGGCGTCACCCCTTTCGTCTTTCGACTTTCGTCTTTCGATTTTCGTCTTTCGATTTTCGATTTTCGACTTTTGTATTTCATTTTTCGTATTTCGTTTTTCGTAATTATTTTGGATATTACTAAAATTGAAAAAGCCCAATTACATATACCTATACGTATATATATAAGTATACGAAATCCCCGCCATAAAAGCTGTGCAAGCCGGTAGAACCACTACAGGCCCGAGGTTCGGCCAACTATAAAAACCGTTGAAGCGGCGAGAAACAGTTCGCTTGGGAACCCCAGCGAACCGTCCCGAAGGAAAAGGAAGTATCGGAAACCGATACCACCCTATCCATGATTTATTTGTTGTTCATCTAGTTAATTCTGTTAAATCTTGATTTCACCAAGCGAATGAAAAAAGAAAAATATCTTATTCAAATCGATTAGTATAAAAAAAAGGTGCCGAGAAAAAGAGATTGGAAAACCCGACTCCGGCAGTAAATGGTAAGATTCCGCGGGGGAATTCTTTCCAGGGGTCGACCGCGAGTCGCAAGATTTTGCCCCTTCTAGAATACATATAGATAGAGCTCTATATATAGGTACATAGGGAGGGTATACCGTTAGGACGGCGCACGTGAATGAATAAGCCGCCAATAAATTTCGTGACTCCTGGGAGGGGTTTTTTTTTTTCTCGTGGAAATCCGGAGGTATTCCAGACTTTTTTTTAGGTCGAAAAATTTTTTCCTTCATAAAATCAAACAAAAAAAAATTTGTATATTGTTTTTCTAATTCTTGTCATTCGCTTGATAAAATGTAAAATGAATGTAATAGATAAATAAAAATTGTATTCATGCATTTGAAAAACCAAAATAAAAACAGCCACACTTTTATATTTTGATCGAGAGTAAATCTCGATGGCAGAGTAGTGAGACATCGAGGGGGTGACTAAGGTAAGTGGGGGGAGTGACCAATCGACGACGATGCCGAACCTGACGATGGAAGGAACGCGCTAGTTCCCGAACAAGGGGGAATCCAACCAAAGGCCGCCAGGTTCCCAGGTAGGGTGGGCATAGTACAGGCCGAGCCTGCAACAACACCAGCAGTACTCTAGCGTGTGGTAAGTGTCCGAAGTGTTAGCCCGTTTTGTTTTGTTTTTTTTTGATCCCTATATATTTCGTATTTTGGCCTGATATGTGTTTTGTTGCTGGTGAGGTTGAGTTTCGGGGGCAAGATCCCCCTCCGTCCGACGAGCTGACGCCGTGCACCCACAAGCAGGCCGCGTCCCCCGGAACTCGACATTCCTTCCTAACCATTCGTAAATCTTCCTATCTCCTTGTCCTACCTCATCCTTATCCACCATTCCTTCCTCTGTTACCTCCTAACCTCCCCTCCTCTCTCTTGCTTGCCGCTAGCAACAAATGGCGCCCAACGTTTTCTCATCCCAATGTTTTCTCATCCCAACGTTTTTTTTTTCTAATCCCAACGTTTGTTTTGTTGTGAATGTTTTCCTTCAGTGTTCCGACCGTTGGCGTTAAATACGTCAAATCGAAGCGTAAGTCTTAATAACGATTGCTTATTAGAAAGCGTTTTAATTGCGACGTGTCGATCTGGCGTAAGAGGCGAGAACGGTCGAAACATTTTGTTTGTCGTCAGTTGCATTCCTTCGATTCCTAGTTTTCATGTCTTCATAGGTATAGTCTTTACATAACCTTTGAATTGCGGTCAACAGGTCCAAGTTTCAAGGAGCTGCAACTGATTTTATTTTTTTTTCTTTCCTTTCAGTTCGAGTCGTACCTGTGGCCGGGATCGAAACAAAGCGTAAGTCTTTGAGAAGATAGCTCTTTAGAAAGCTTTTCAAATCGCGACGCAGTGTTTCGACTCCGATAGCAAGAGCGATTCGAAATTGTCCTTGTGTCGTTTCGATGTTTTATTTTTGTTTACCACACTTGAGGATAATTTTTAGTTTGTGAATTCCATCATCGGTCGGCATATAAGTCAAGCTGTTTTGTCGATATTCAGAGCAAGTCACCTCCCTTGCTACGCCAAACACCCCCGAATCACAAATACAAAATACAACAAGAACATTCAAAGATTCCAAACAACATTTATGCGTTTTATACATGATTTTTTTTTGGTTAAAGAATTTTTGTTTTGAGTTTTTTTCTTTAGAGTTTTCAGAGTTTTTTTTTTTGGTTTCGTAATATTTGTCAGCTAATAAGATTTCGTCAACAGTTTTTTTTTAACGAACTTCAAGTTAGTGACAGTCATATTTTCTTTTTCGTTATTTATTTTTTTTATATTTTTTTTAATTTTAAATTATTTGGTGGTTGGTAAGAATAAGTTAGGTCATAAGTCAAAAACATAAAATCAAAAAAAAAAAAAAAAAATTATTAGTACCTACTAAGTTTAGTTGTTACAGTTTTTTTTCTTTTTGTGGTTGGTTAGCCAATGTTGATTGTCAACAGTTTTTATATATTTTTTTTGAATATTTATTTTAGGTTAATAGTTCATAATTTGTTTTCCTTATCAATTAATTTTTTTTATTTATAATTTTTGATTTATTATTTTTTTTTCTTTCTGTCTTTTTTTTTTGATGAAACTTTACATTATTTCATTAAAGTTTCTTATATATATTTTTTATACTTTTTCGTTAAAGTTTATATTTTTTTTTATTTGTAATTTCCTTAGTCTTAAAATTTTTGTTTTTTTTTATTCAACCTTATTTATTTTCATTTGTCAGAATTTCAGTTTAGTTATTTATGTAAATCTCGTGATCAAAATTTTATAGTTGGTCATCGAAAATTTATATTTTATTTGTCTTCAAAATTCCAATATTTGTTTTTCTTATTTTTTTTATTATTTCGTCAATCTTTGCATTATTTATTTTGTCAAATTTCACATTTCGTCATCAAAATTTCAGAGAGATCTCTACAAATTTAGTAATTTCGTCATTAAAATTCGATATTTTGTCAACAAAATTTTATATTTCGTCATCAAAATTTTCTATTTCGTTAAACAAATTCCATATTCCGTCAACAGAATTTCTTATTATTTATTTCGTCAAATTTCATATTCTAATTTTTGTTCCTGAGTAAAGCTTATTTCAGCAATACTATCTCAGAATTACGTTCATCAAACATTTACTAGTTGTCTCATTATTTTTTTTTTTGGTTGGTCGATTCAAGAATCAACTATTGTTATCCCAAAATTATTTACGTTTTTGAGAACTTGGACATTCGTGTCATAAGGAAAAATCTTTCGCGATATAGGTAATGAGTTATAAGACAGCGATTTAACATCAGCTGAGGAGAGAATTCCAACTAGGACCCATAGGTTACCAGTTGACGTTACGGGATATCGAGCGAACGACGACATGAGTCCAATGGAGGATTTGCCAGCGAACCCTCAGCGGGTAGAAGCAGCGCCCGGACATACTAATTTAGACCAGACCAACCAAGTGCAAGAAGTTACGGCGAGTGGTATTTCAGCAGAGTTAAGGACACTCATTAACTTAGCAGTGGTAAACGCTTACGAGTCGTACACCGAGTCGATAAGTGGAAATGTTTCCGAATCCGTCCGAAGTGAAGTTGAGCGAGGGTTCTTGGAATTCATGAAGGATATCAACTACGCTACGCGACCAATTCCACCAATCGAGGAGAGAGTTCGTCCACCGAATCATACTCGAACGGCAGCTACCAGAGCTAACCCAGAGATGTCAATAGCAACAGCAAACCAATTGCCTACGAAAAACATACCACCATTGCCGGAGATAAACACACAACGAGCTGAATATCGACAAGCACCAACAAACCATTTTTTAAACGGACATGTTCTACCACTGAACCATACTGGTCGAGGCTTCCAGGAGCTGCCGCATATTAGAAGAAACCATCCATACGGAAACGGCAACGACAGCCATAGGATGCCTTATCCACCAGAAGGTTACTATCCCGTAGAAAACCGGTATCCAGAGCCACCGTTTACGACACCACCCTCTTATCAGACGAGAGCCACAAGACCGCCGATACGTATTGATAAGTGGGGAATACTTTTCGAAGGCAAGCCAGATCGACTAACCGTCGAAGATTTCATTTTTAGAGTTGAAGTGCTGCAACAACAGCATGGATGTTCCTGGACGGAGATCCTGAGGGACTTCCACTTATTACTGTCAGGAGCAGCAAATCCGATCTCGAGATAATGAGAGACATTATGGACCGACGTCAAGGAGCCTGGGAGCCCATTGATACATATTTCGCTGCCATATACAAGCTGAAAAGTCAGCTCGGCATACAGATATCTGAAGATGAATTAGTTCGTATCCTGAAGCGAAATTTGAACGACCGCATTGGAAAGTTGGTATACCCTCAAGCGCTCTTCAATCTCGACCAACTGAGGAGAGCATGTAAAGATGCGGAGTTCGCTTTTCCACCGAGAGGAGCAGATCGGGAGCGCGATGTTGTTAGGCCGGTTAGGCAACAAAACCGTTTTACAGCTAACGAAATAGCATTCGACAGCCCAGCGTACGAAGAAGACCACGTCGACGCCTTCCAACAGTCCAGCAACAGACCTCGTATGTCCCGAAATAATAATGATTCAAGACAGTTGAAATGCTGGAATTGTCATGAAGTGGGGCACACTTATGTAGATTGCCCATCTCCAAGTCATAGAATCTACTGTTTTGGATGCGGTAAAGAAGAAGTCATCAAGCCCAATTGCCCACAGTGTCGGCCGGGAAACTCCAGGTCGAACGCGAGGAGTCTGGGGGAGTCGCGTTCGACACAGACCCTCCACGAACCACCAAGATCGACATAGGCGTTCAAACACAAATTAACAAAAACAATAAACCAATAACCATTTTAAAAAGAAATAATTCAAATGATAACCTAGATAATAAGTCAAATAATAGTATTATAAATAAACTTCAGTTTTCTCCTTTACATATTCGTCTCAAGGAATATAATGAAGCCAGAGAGAGAATCTTTAATAAGAAAGTAAGCGTGATATCAAGTCGAATTCTAAAAACACGCCAAAGATACCATTTGAGAAAAGATACAAGAAATTGCATATCAGCGACAACCGTTTTTACCAGTTCTGATCCTCGCCCCTACGCAAAACTAAAAATAGGTCCTAAAGAATGGTACGGTTTACTAGACAGCGGTGCGAGTATCAGTATACTAGGCAAAAACTGTATGAAATTCGTAGAAGAGGTAAAAATAAAAGTTATTCCATACAAATCGGGAGTCAAAACTGCCGATGGCAAAAACCAGGAAATAGTAGGAAAGGTAAAATGTAGTTTAGAATACAATGGTGTAAAAGATGAAGTTTTATTTTATTTAGTGCCAGGCCTCGACCAGGAATGTTATCTCGGAGTCGATTTCTGGAGGACCTTTCGTGTCGCTCCAAACATAATTAGTTCCATTACGGTACCTGAAAACACTCCGAATCCCAATGCACATGTTTTATCTTCCGAGCAACAGACTCGATTAGAAGTCGTTAAAAAGAAGTTCTTAGACTACGAACGTCATGGTCTTGGCAAGACTTCATTAATGAGTCATGTCATTGATACCGGCGACGCGATTCCGGTAAAGCAACGTCATTACCCGGTTTCTCCAGCGGTACAAGCCTTGCTATATGAAGAGATAGATAGGATGCTGAAAATAGGAGTAATCGAAGAAAGTGAGAGCCCCTGGTGCTCACCAGTAGTATTAATCAAGAAAGTAGGAGAAAACGGTGTTATAAAATACAGATTTTGTTTAGATTCGCGTAGAGTTAATGCGGTCACAAAGAAAGACGCAAATCCACTGCCTCACATAGAAGGTCTACTTAGTCGCTTACCCGACACCTATTATATAAGCAGCGTCGACTTAAAAGAAGCCTTCTGGCAAATACCGCTGGACGAATCCAGTAGGGAAAAGACGGCGTTTGCGGTGCCGGGGAGACCCTTGTACCAGTTCACCGTCATGCCCTTTGGGTTGTGTAATGCTGCTCAAAGGTTATGTCGGCTAATGGACAAGGTAATCCCTGCACGGTTACGGGATCGCGTCTTCGTATACCTGGATGACCTATTAATAATAGCTCCGGATTTTGATTCCCATGTAAAATTGTTGGATGAAGTAGCCACCTGTCTTAGACAAGCGAACCTCACCATCAACGTTAAAAAGTCTAGGTTTTGTTTCAAAGAACTGAAATACCTAGGTTTTATCGTTGGTGGTGGAAAGTTAAAAACGGATCCCGAAAAGGTAGAAGCAGTAGCTAACTTTCCTGTTCCGAAAAATCCCCGGCAAGTTAGGAGATTCTTAGGTCTAGCGGGATGGTATAGGCGATTTGTGAAAGATTTCTCTACCTTAACAGCACCTTTGACGGATACGTTAAAGAAATCAAAAATAAAATTCTCAATGACTGAAGAAGCCCTTGCAGCATTCGAAGCTCTTAAGAAAACTTTAACTTCAGCTCCGGTGCTGACACACCCCGATTTTAAGAAGCCATTTTTCGTTCAGTGCGAGGCATCCGATTCAGGAATAGGTGCAGTTCTGTTTCAGAAAAATGAGGACGAAAGTGAACTGCCAATATCCTTCTTCTCACAAAAGCTCAACTCTTGTCAAAAGAACTACAGTGTGACCGAGAAGGAGTGTATGGCAGCTGTGATGGCGGTAAAACGATTCAGGCCCTATGTAGAAGGTATGAACTTCACAATCATAACCGATCACTCAAGCCTGAAATGGCTAATGACCATGAAGGATCTGAGTGGTCGTCTCGCTAGGTGGAGCTTGGAACTCCAAGCATATACCTTCAACATAGAGCACCGCAAAGGATCACTAAACGTTGTGCCAGACACGCTTTCTCGGGCACACTTAGATGAAATTTCGTTGGAAGAAGTAGGTCCATTAATAGATCTAGATTCCGAAGAGTTTAAGTCCGATGAGTATGTTGAGCTCATAAAAACAATTCAACTTCGACAAGAAGAACTGCCAGACTTAAAAGTCGTAGATGGTTTCATCTACAAACGTAACTTATCAACAACCAATAGTGATGTCCTAAACGAACATCAATGGTCTTTGTGGATTCCATCAAACCTAACACGAGACTTAATTGTAAAAGCTCATGATCCACCACGATCATCACACGGTGGCGTAGCGAAAACGTTAAATCGAATACGACAATTTTTCTATTGGCCAAACATGACCATTCAAATTCGTAAATATATATCTAACTGTAAAATATGTAAAGAGTCGAAAGCGTCCAATATAGTGTCACGTCCACCAGTAACAAGTAATTATTCTACCGATAGACCATTCCAAAAACTATACATAGATTTTATAGGTCCATATCCGCGTTCCAAAAATGGTAACGCGTATGTATTTGTTGTCCTCGACCACTTATCCAAGTTTGTGTTCTTGAAACCTTTGCGTGCAGCCAAAGCTTCAAGTGTTGTTCGTTTCTTGCGAGACGAACTGTTTAACACTTTTGGCGTGCCTCAGCTAATCCATTCAGACAATGGTAAACAATTCCTTTCAAAAGAATTTCAAAATCTTTTGAACGCGTACGGCATACGGCATTTCAAGACCGCCAATTACGCACCACAATCCAACGCCTCAGAACGGGTAAACAGAACCTTACTATCAGCCATTCGATCATATCTGCAAACCGATCAGCGTGATTGGGATGAACATTTAAGCGAGATAGCGGCGGCGCTTAGAAGTTCTGTGCACTCAGCGACTGGCACAACACCGTATTACGCCTTGTTCGGAATGAACATGATGATGCATGGCACCAGCTATGAACTCGCGAAAAAGTTAGATAATTTAGCCGATGGAGAAGTGTCGACGGTACCAAGACAAGCCAGGTTACAAATCATCCGCGAAAAATTGAAAGAAAACATTTTAAAAGGAAACGAAAGAACCGCCAAAAATTATAACTTCCGTTCCAGAAACGTAAATTATCTTCCTGGACAAGAAGTCTTCAAACGGAACTTTATCCTTAGTGATTCGTCCAAACTACTGTCAGCCAAGTTATGTCCAAAATTTATTAAGTGTCGTGTAGTCAAAGCGGTAGGTAAAAACTTATACGAGCTAGAGAATCTAGCAGGAAAGAGTATTGGTATCTTTCATGCGAAAGATATGAAACAGTAAATTTGTCCTTTTGTTGCGTGTTCATGTAAATTCGACTCCACTCATAGCCAACCCTAGTCAAAAAAAAAAAAGGTTTCTTAAATCTTCTCCAAAACTATATGCAATTCTAGTCAAACTTGTCGGTAGTCATTCTAAACTTTATATAGCAATGTGCAATAAACACCAGTTAATGTAAAAACATTTAGTGAATGTCTATATCAACGATAATTCAGTCCAGACTAATGTCCATAAGTACCTGTAGTCATCGACAAAAATATCCACTATCGTACCTGATTAGCTTAAAGTTTAGCGTTAAGTTAGATTTAAGTACTAATCTGTGATACGAGATAAATTAAGAGATAAAAGACTGACTAGGATAAGAAGCATCAGCTGTGCTAAGTAAAAGTGAACACCGAAAGACTGATTAGAATAATAAGATTTCAACTTATGTTAGGATAACAAACCTTTAAAAGATTGACTAAGAATATTAAGCATCAACTGTGATATGATGACTTTTTTTTTGTTAACGACTGACTAGGTTAAGAAGCAACATCTGTGATATAGAGGTATAACTCTCGAAAGACTGAATACATTTTAAAAATCCCAAACGGATAATGATAAATAAGAACACCCGGTACGCACTCGAGTTACAAACGACCCCAAAACCCAATGCACAAACGAACAAACAGTTAATAACACCCTTCCAAATCATTCGGTCGAGAACATTTTTATTAATAAATATGAACCTCGAATCAATATTCAAATCAGAAACATTTACAAAAACTTAAACTTAAATCACTAGACACAAGAACCACTTTCGTAAATCGTGCAATCACACATTTAAATTGAATTAAAGCTGTGATAAGGTCCAGGCTTCCACACCCGTTGACCAATGCTCGATCTGTGATATTTGTTTTATTATTAATTTGTAAGTAGTTATAACTCCCGATCTGTGATATTTACTTTTGAGTCTGTCCAACTTGTTTTATTGTTAATTATTGAGTAAATTTTAATATGCAACCTCAGAAAGATTTACAATAATTGCCTACTGTCGGCAACGCTGAGGGCAAACGCACGTCCAGGTAAAAATATAATAATAATAATAAAAACCAATTCAAATTCTCCAGGGATATTGTAAATTAAATCATAGCCATAGTTATTTAACCATAGCCTCAAAAAAATAAATAAATAAGTAATTCAAATAAAGGTCTTAATAATAATAATAAATAATAATAAAATAATAATAATAAATATAATAATAGATAAAACGGTTACCATATATGAAAGTAAAAACAATAAAAATAATAACTAAAATAAACTATAAAAATATCACGACTCGTACCTGGATCCAGACGAATATTCTTTTGATGATATGGAGTTGATGATGATGATGAGGGACATTGTCGAGACATGTTGACAATGAATGGTGTGAAGATGAATCGGAGGTCGTTGGACCTGTGGTGGTGACACGTATAAATTAAATTCCGCTCATATGGTGTAGGGTTGACCTCCCGAGGAAAGAAGTAGAAAACAAAAATCCTGAAAGCAAAAAAAAAAAAAAAAAGTATAATTAAACAGACTAGCAACAGAAGTAAAATAAGAATTTAAGTACCTTTATCTATCACGGACAAACAAGGACGACGACGATTCATGTTATTGTAGTTGTTGCCTAGGGATCTGCAACGAACAGACACGGTCGATGTGAATTAGGTGTTTGTTAATGTTGTTCCTGGTTCCGCGACGAAGCGATCGCGAGGGTGAGATGAGGGATGACTTCGTTGAGGAAGAGAACCATGAAGTTAGGGAGAACCTATCCACGGTGATCGCTCGGTGTGTACGAATTCTTTCCAGCTTATACCATTGAGGAGCTACACATTATGGTGTCGGTAGACATAGGAAGAGTTAGAACTAAACTAGAGAAATTTTTGTTTGTAAGACGAAACTAACTACATAATTAGAATACAAATAAAAAATGTTCATACCTGGACAGTTAAGTAGGTTGGTGTTTATGTTGACAATGATGAGAAGGATGACGATAAGGTACGCTGATGAGTAAAGAATCCGGCTACAGCAGTTGATGGCTATTGGGTCGCGAACAGAGGCAGGAAGCTGAAAAGGACAAGAAATAATCTACGTTAATTCAGACAGTCCAAACAGAAAAATAAACAAAACATACCTGCGAGTCGATATAGTACACGATATAGACAACACTACTTATATATGCATAGTTAATGGCCCGGCTTTGGGACGTGGGTTCTTCACCACTGGCACACAGAAAAACAGAGGCAGCAGTCATCGTCCCTGTGCCTCGGGATGCCCTCTCCTCAGTGCCGATGTTTTGTTACGGCTGCCTCGACCGAACGTTGACGGTTGGTTGCGGCGGACGATCCCCATCCTCTGACAGCTCATCTGCGGCAGCTGAGCGCGTCGAAGGCGCTGATTACAATTCTGAAAAAAAAAAAGAAGAAGGAAAAAGTCAAATGGTGGTCGAAGCTAAGTGTGTTTACTCACCGATACTTTTTGCTCACTGCCGAGCCGATGGTCGTCATCACCCCCAGAAGCACACGGTGGCGGACAGAATTATCATCCCGAGGGTCTTCCTGGCAGCAGAGGCGTCGCCGGCGCTAGATTCTGACCTAAGGAAATTAATAAAATGGAAAATAAACTATATTTTAAGCGGATGGCTCAAATAAATTCAGATAAAACACTTACGATACCGGTACTCGCTGCCAGGCTGAAGTCACCATCGCCATCCTCCACGCCTCCATCCTTCCTTCAGGGTCAACAGCAAGCTAAATAATCTGGGGAAGAAAAATAAACAAAGTAGTAAAAAAAAAAAAAAAACAAATGTAATTGTTGAGGTAGGCTTTACGCTACCATTATTAAGAATACTTACCCGAAAATGTTTGGGAATTTTCCATACTCCACGCACGATCGGTCGACTTTGCTTGGTGGTGGTGGATGGTGGTGGGCCCATCCGTCGTCGTCAATGGCTGTTGTGGTATTAATAAAAGGAAGCAAAAAAGGATGAATGAATGCGAAAGGGCGGAAGTGGAAAGAATTCCTGGAATGTGGAAGACAAATGCCTGGAAGTGTTTGGTTGGAAGGAATGGGCCGTGGGAAATATCCATGTAAGGGTAGGTTTTCACTAGGCATAAGCGAAAGCTTACAACTAATTTAAAGTTGCGTTGTGTTTTTTTTTTGATTTCATGTTGTCAACGGAAAAGAAAAATTGCAACAAGTCTTTTTTTTTGTAATCAAACACTTCTTTATTAGCACAACAACAAAATACCGGGTAAATAAACGATAAAAGAAAAGGTGAAGCAAAAAAAAGCAATAAAAGCAAAAATTAATAATACATATCATCTAAACTTAAAAATAATGATTAAAATGTTAATTTGACAAATGAGAATGGAGGTAATAGATAAAAAGATGAAAATTAATTCCAACACCAATAATTTATATATATTGAGTCAATAAATAGAACGCGTACTATGTTGGCTTAAAGCTAAGCTGTCAGTACATGTCAGAGTTGAAAATGGCCGTCTGCATGATTATGCACATTTTGAGAGAGCTAAGAAGTACCGAAGACCTTTTTTTTTTGTTAGGCAGGTTAGAAAAGTTAAATAGAATAAAGAGAGGTCATTGCAAGTCCGACCGCCGTAAGAGACATCTCCGAGCCGTAAAATTAGATAAGACTTACAAGTGTTCAAATCTTATTGTTTTATAAAATATCCTTTGCTGTATCGCGCGAGATTTTTTTTTGTGAAAGGGTAGGTTTAATTGTGGGGTAGTGAAATTAATAAAATAGTGATAGTTCGGAAAAAGAAAAGGACAATAGAGTTTATTTATTTTTTTTTTGTGTGTTCTTGCCCAGGGTGACCTAAAACCAGGAAACGGAGATAAGACAGCGGACAACAGATTCGGCTCTTCAGGTGGACAATAAGCCCGTGAATTCCCGGGTGGCCAAGTAAGCCAATTTGGAAAAAGGTCAGACCAAGGTCGTTATAGATAGTTTTTTTTTACCATATAGACAGTTCCCGTGGGAGGCCAGTACAAGCGTCACCCCTTTCGTCTTTCGACTTTCGTCTTTCGATTTTCGTCTTTCGATTTTCGATTTTCGACTTTTGTATTTCATTTTTCGTATTTCGTTTTTCGTAATTATTTTGGATATTACTAAAATTGAAAAAGCCCAATTACATATACCTATACGTATATATATAAGTATACGAAATCCCCGCCATAAAAGCTGTGCAAGCCGGTAGAACCACTACAGGCCCGAGGTTCGGCCAACTATAAAAACCGTTGAAGCGGCGAGAAACAGTTCGCTTGGGAACCCCAGCGAACCGTCCCGAAGGAAAAGGAAGTATCGGAAACCGATACCACCCTATCCATGATTTATTTGTTGTTCATCTAGTTAATTCTGTTAAATCTTGATTTCACCAAGCGAATGAAAAAAGAAAAATATCTTATTCAAATCGATTAGTATAAAAAAAAGGTGCCGAGAAAAAGAGATTGGAAAACCCGACTCCGGCAGTAAATGGTAAGATTCCGCGGGGGAATTCTTTCCAGGGGTCGACCGCGAGTCGCAAGATTTTGCCCCTTCTAGAATACATATAGATAGAGCTCTATATATAGGTACATAGGGAGGGTATACCGTTAGGACGGCGCACGTGAATGAATAAGCCGCCAATAAATTTCGTGACTCCTGGGAGGGGTTTTTTTTTTCTCGTGGAAATCCGGAGGTATTCCAGACTTTTTTTTAGGTCGAAAAATTTTTTCCTTCATAAAATCAAACAAAAAAAAATTTGTATATTGTTTTTCTAATTCTTGTCATTCGCTTGATAAAATGTAAAATGAATGTAATAGATAAATAAAAATTGTATTCATGCATTTGAAAAACCAAAATAAAAACAGCCACACTTTTATATTTTGATCGAGAGTAAATCTCGATGGCAGAGTAGTGAGACATCGAGGGGGTGACTAAGGTAAGTGGGGGGAGTGACCAATCGACGACGATGCCGAACCTGACGATGGAAGGAACGCGCTAGTTCCCGAACAAGGGGGAATCCAACCAAAGGCCGCCAGGTTCCCAGGTAGGGTGGGCATAGTACAGGCCGAGCCTGCAACAACACCAGCAGTACTCTAGCGTGTGGTAAGTGTCCGAAGTGTTAGCCCGTTTTGTTTTGTTTTTTTTTGATCCCTATATATTTCGTATTTTGGCCTGATATGTGTTTTGTTGCTGGTGAGGTTGAGTTTCGGGGGCAAGATCCCCCTCCGTCCGACGAGCTGACGCCGTGCACCCACAAGCAGGCCGCGTCCCCCGGAACTCGACATTCCTTCCTAACCATTCGTAAATCTTCCTATCTCCTTGTCCTACCTCATCCTTATCCACCATTCCTTCCTCTGTTACCTCCTAACCTCCCCTCCTCTCTCTTGCTTGCCGCTAGCAACAGTATGTATGTATGTAGTATATCGTAGACTACCGAGTCAATTCTTTTGTTTAAATTTTAAAAATCAAGAAAATAAATTAAAATTAAATTAAAGTTCGGTGAATGAATGGTGAAAATTAAGGGTCACATGAATTTTGTAATGCCACATTATAAACAAATTTAAAAAATTGTCCAAAAAAAAAAAAATGTTAGTAGTGGACATGGAAAACCCTCACCGATTCTCAGATCTAGTGAATATGCATATAAAATTTCATACGAATTGGTCGAGCTGTTTCGGAGGAGTATGGTAACAAACATTATGACACGAGAATGGATATTTACATTTTTTAAATTGTCTGTAAATATTAGACAATTTGTAAACTGTAAGAAATCCGGAATGTCAATAACTAAAAGATTAAAAAGTAGGGGCCCCAAATTAATTCCATTGCCGAAGACATACATAACTATACATCAAAAAAGAAGACTTATCTTTTACAAAATCTGTATATAGAGGGTTTTTCAATAAGAGGTGTTATTTTGAATAGCCCGCTATTTCGGTAGATGACACTTTTGAAGCTGTAATATTTTGGCATTTGACAAGCAAAAACTACGCCATTAATACAAATGGAACGATATACGCTTCAACAACTCATTTTATCTTTGCTGATTGGGTCCTTGAAAATGATCCGGATTTTCATGGAAAAATCATCTTGATTGATGAAGCCCATTTCCACCTCGGTGGCTTTTTCGAAAATGAGGCTGAAGCAAGAGTTACGTGCCACACAAGCAACGAAACCATCGATCTTTTGCGGCAAAAGTTTCTGATGATTAAAATTGGTCACCGAAATCTTGTTATTTAACACCTTGCGACTTCTTCCTTTTGGGCGTGGTCAAAGATAAGGTCTACGCCTTTAACGCATGTAGGAATTTCAAATTGGGTCCATTGAGCTTAAAACGAAGTGTCTAAATTCAAGTGGTAAAATGGATAAGTCATTGGTCTAAGTGTTTCTTCTACATTCTTGACAACCACTTTAACCTAACCTTATCATTCCATGTCCTTCAAAAATACATTATTGTCAAGATAAGACTAAATTCTTGGGTCCTTGGATTTTACCATCCTTCGATTTGACGAATCCGAACTATGTACCTATTACAATGCGCAAATTAAACCGATTAATAAGTATAGTTAAGAATTCACAATTTTCAATTCCAGGGCGTAGAAAAAAAGGATGCCTTTCACATAACTTTGTTTTTTAAAATTTGAATCAATTTGACTCAAGTACTTAAGGACAAAAAAGCAAAGACATCTTACGCAATTCAGTCACAATCAATAGTCACAGAGTGTTTTCATAAATTTTTGCACAATACTTGTTATTAATGGAATACAATTGCGTTTTCGACACAAAAAGGAACCACATTAAAATTAATGGAATTTTCTTGTGGATTTTGATATTTGAATAAAATAATGAAAAAGGACATATTCGAGACATACAAACTGATACAATGTATATATATAAAATATATGTGTATAAGTAACTACCAGAACTTGTCCTTTCTCCTCTGGCCTTAGGAAATTTACTTAGTATTTTTCAAGTCATCGAGGAGGCCACCACCGCGCCGAGCCCGTTCGCCATTGGTGAGGGAGTAGGCTATAGGTCGTCCTTGGTTCAAATCTCATCCACGCTTCTGAATCGAATTGGAACTGTGACAAAGGATATTTTCTTAAAATGCGAGCCGCCATTCCACCGCCACAAAATAAAAACATCTGTTGTTATCACGCGCTAAAGTAGGTACAGATATACATACATACATAGGTATGTATGTATATAATTTTGTAAACCAGAGCACGAAATCGTTAGGCAATTAATTTTGACAGCAGGATTCAAAGTCAAATGTTTTGAAAACGTGTTTTATCTAAAGGCTTTATTTTATATATATATATATATATATTTTTTTTATTAGACTTATGATGGATTCAGGACACGTTGTTGTTGAAAGGAGTGAACGCATATACGTAGACGTACAATACATGAAAAGGCAACGCAACTTTATTCTATAAAAAAAAAGAACTCAATCGAAGGGAAATATTTTTTTTGTTTGGTTTTAATGGAAAACGTACTTTTGCGAGGGTTCGTGTGCGGGATGTGGAGGGGGGGGGGTGAGGGTTTGGCGGCGGTGTCTCAGCCTGTCAGTCAAAGAAGGTACGGAAACGTTTATACCAACTTGGCTTTGGCATTGGAGTTTATGTGTCGAAAATAAACCCCCTGTTTTCTTTTCTTATATAATTTTTCCGACTTAATTTTAGTAAGTTAACAATTCCACACACGCTCCGTCATAATGTCAAACCTCCTCCTCTCATGACAAAAGAAGTGTGCTTTAAGAATGGTTGCCGGAGGAAAATTTTGATTGTTGTAACGCCTTTAAAGTGAAGCCATTTTCAATTGGATGAAATAAGAATGATTTAAGTCACATTAAAGAAGCAACTCACATTAATTTTTAAACTGATAGCAGAATTAATTGAATGAGAGAAACAGAAGCTTATTAATGCGTGTTTAAGTCGTCTATGTAGGTCAGTAAGAGACTAAGTGCGTCATTAGGGCCAAGGAACAACAATGAGCGTCAAGAGGCCTTAATTTGCATCAACGTCAATTAATTTCAGTGGTCATCAATACACTTCAATTCAAGTCAATATTTTTTCTTTTGGTTTTTATTTCGTCTGTCGCCATCGGAAAAATCAACAACTCCCGAGTGGTACACCCTCCATCTTCTAAATGGCCTTCGTTATTCAAAAATCAGATCGTGGAAAAAATCCCAAGGACGCGATAGTGCCCAACAAAGTTCGTAGATAATACACCCTTTTTACCTAAAGAAATTCATAATTTGCGATGCTTCTTTAAAGGAAATGAACCTCACCAAAATTTCAACTATATAAAATACTAGAGGACCCGGCGAACTTTGTCCCGCCCCCATTAAATTCTAGCAGCACTACTCTCGGAATTTACAAAAAAAGAAACGTTTATCTATATTAAAATTATTTCAATTGTATTGACTTGAAGTTCGTCTTTTCCTTGGCATTTTAGGACCAGTAAATTTCAGGCACTGACAAACTGATGATTACTGTGAAGGACAGGCAGCTTTATAACTTTTCGTTAACGTTGAACTGACAACTGCAATATAAAAATTTGACAACCAACAGTTGTTTCTTTTAACTGCCTTCCTCATAATTTTTCCATATTTTTTAACGTTTCAAACCATCCCTGGACTACGACAAAAATTTCAAAACCATAAATCAGCCAAATCGGCCGGGCCGTTCTCGAATTTTAGCAAGGCAAACAAACAGAAAGTTTTCAAAAAATATATATATTAGTTTGCCTGTCATATCTTAGAGAGATAACCACTATTTCTAACAACTTCCTGTCAATCTTTTATTGACAAGAACATTGTGGGTACCATTAATTTTTGATTCGAATTTTAGTCTAATTTCAAAGCCAAGTGTCGCATTAATTTTAACTAAAGGCTAGCTGCTAAGTCTTCTTTTTAAATAAACTATTGTGTTTAGGATTCAATTTTCAGGATTTCAATCTCCTGTTAAAAGTCCATGCTTTCGGTGTACTTGTACATTTGAATTGAAAAATCAGTTCCCACTTTCTTAGGTAAAATTGATAGAAATACATAAACATGAAAATTAGAAACAAGTTCCAAAATATTTGATTATCAAAAATGGTCACTTAATTTCTTATATAAATATATGTCATACAATTTGTTATATTCAAAATTTCAATTTGTTTCTAAAGCTGAACAAATTTCGATTGATGAATAAAAATCCTCTAAGGCCTTTGTTTGAAAATGTTGTTTTAGTCTTCAGTTGTTAAATTGAATTAACTATTTTTACATTAATTAAGTTTGACCCAAGTTATTCATAAATTTTTTAACTGACTCTTTATGTCATAACATCTTATCATGACCTGGGGTGGAATCACCGCATCAGTTAACGAGTAATACGTGACTGAATTATGTCAATTTGGCATTACCGTTCACGTTAACAAGCAATCTATTACTTAAATTTAGAATTCTGTGATCAGTTATCGAACGAGATTTCATTCGACAGACTAAAAGTTAACTGATGGTATGTTTTTAAAGCGAGTTGTGAATCAAAATGTAACAATTATAGTATTTATTATTTTTTTATTATTCTTTTTTAAACAAAAATTTGTCTTTCAAGGTCAAATTTAAACAAAATTAACCAGGAACAAAAAAATGCGCTCTATTGCTTCCTACTTTCATCGTCTGAAATGTTTAGGTTTCGTTAAAAATACTTCACAAGGGTTTTTTTTATTCTCACCTTCAAAATCACTCATAAAAAACAATACATTCATAATAAATTATTTATAAATTTAACTTTTTCTTTTCAACATATTCACAACACACATAAACACAGATGTTATCTGTCAAAACGATAGAGACTCGATGAAAATTAAAATGTAGTAGATTATAACTACTACAAATAATATGCCCTCGTCCCAATGAAGTCACTCGTTCGTTCGGTAACTGATGGAATTTACTCACTCGATGACGCTCATATGATATTATTTTCAAAATAATTTTTTACTATGTAAAATGACGTTTTTGACATCGGTTAAATTTTGGAAAAAATTCAATTGATACATTTCTTACAAAAAATAAAAAAGACTTAAGTAGTAAGAAGTATTGTTTCGTCTCAGTTTTATGCCTAATAGACCTAGACTTTCTCGTTTAATATGACCAGGCCTTATTTAGACGATGGATTTGTTATCAGAAAAAAAATGGCTTTCGATAAGTTTTTGTCGTTTTCCGTTAAAAACCGTTTAAGTTTAAATGCAGTTCTTCTTTAAACGTTATTAAACAGCTCTAATTGGTTTAAATGTTTGAAAAGTAATCACAAAAATAAAAAACTAATTGTGCTTCAAAAACCCCAATTTTATGTTTTTCCGAACTTCAAAAGAAGAGCGATTTTCATTTCCGAGGCCTATGGAAACCTTTGGAAAAGCATACATCTGATTGCCCACTTACAAAACTCGTAATCCTCCGTATTCATTTGTACTTAACATTCAATGTTTCCTCAAGAATCAAGAATAAAAGTGATAAATTGACATTAAATTCGTTTGATGCCAACAGCAAAGAAAAACAAAAAGCTTTTACATACAAACAAAAATCATCCTTCAGGATTTTACATTGAGTGCAACAGAAATCTCAAGGGAAGGGACACAACAATATGTGACTTGTGACAGCAACATATTCTTCCTTCGTCAAATGCGGCAGCGGCTGTGGTAATACGACTTTAACCGACACTGTCATTGATTGAATGAATTTACGAGTATTTGTCTTTTATCATTTGAAATGAAATGAATCACCACTTTGATTGCTATATTTTATATCCAGCTCAACCATCCCTCCCCCTACCAACATCGTCGGGAGACCCATTTAATTGATGAATTCCTTTTTGAATGAAACTCTGATAAATAATTCATTCGAAAAAAGTCACTCGTTTTATTTGGGAAATTTATCTTGGCTTGAGGTTTTTCGACAGCGATATCTTTTTTTCATTCACTTTCACATAAGTCAATAGATTTTTAATTTAATTTATTAAATGTAATTAATTGTTCTTAATTGTTCTTCTCTTCTTTAATGTATAAAGATTTGATGGGTTAAAATAAATTACTAAATTAAATTTCGAAAAAGGTCAATTAATTGGTCAGAAAATGGTAAGGATCGGATAGCAAAGGGTTGGTTGGGTGTGTTTTTTTTTAATTTTTTTTTAAATCTTTATTGTTTTAAGGTTTTTAAATTAATTCCGCTCGACTTTTAATGGAAAACTTTGTCATTAATTATGTTCTATGAAACTTACAAAGGGAGGAGTTTCGATAAAGTTTTACTTTCTGATCCTTTTCTCCATTTATATTAAAAAGTATCGATTTCATTTATGTGTAGGAGTATTCATTACTCGTATATTTACATACATATATGTATGTATGGATATGTGTTGCTATGTTTTAACAGCAATCATGATTTTTCTTTGATGTAAATAAACATGAGAGTAATTATTGTGAATGTAAAGGACTCAAATTAAGAGGATGCTTATATGTTTTTTTTTTAATCTCACACGCATGATTTAAATAAGATGCAAATTTGATGTTCAAAGTTAAGATTATACTTATATCGAAAATTGTCCTTTCCTTATATAAATTGCAATTTTGCAAAGTGTTAATTTTTGCATATTTTTCATTAACACACGATACAAATGTATTGATTAATGTTTCTATCAATAATTAAATAAACAGTGATTGTTTGAATGGTACACTAGGGCGTGTGAGTATTTTTTTGAAAATTAAATTTCAATTGATGTATATACAACATGTATTTTTTTAAAAGTCTTAAGCAAAAAAAAAAAAAAACACAGATAGAACTTGGCCTCAACCAACATGTGCCAGCGGTTTCTCGTTAGCTGTCTCCAGTTCCCCACGCCAAAGATTGTTAAGGTCCTCCCTCACCTGCGTGAACTACCTGAGTCGCTGTCTTCCTCTACTGCATCGCGCCGTCTCTCTGGATTGAATTCTAAGAATCTCTGGATCAGAGCGATAGTGTCCATTCGTTTAACATGACCCAGCCATCTAAATCGTTGCATTCCTGCCAAGCCTCGGCGCCATACATAAGGACTCTGGGATAATAAACGTCTTTACTTATCAATTGCCTGCTAATAAGTCTGACAAAAAAAACTGCAATTGGTAAGAGATTTTCTCCGTTTGATTTCAGCGCTGGTGTCGTTGTCTACATTGATAGCGGTGCCTAGGTAGACAAAAGTTACAGCTGTTTGTAGTGACGTTTTGTCCAAGAAATTGTTGTTTGACCACAAATGGACAAGTTAGGTAGGGATGCCAAAACTAGACATTGCTCTGTAAAGTTCTTCTCTATAGATGCTGTCATACGTGGCTTTGAAGTCGATTTGGTGTTCCGGTTTTTTTTTTTCAAAATCTGCGGTAATGTAAAAATTTGCTCAATAGTGGACTTTCTTGATCTGGAGCCACACTAATGTGGACCTATCAAGTTGTTGACGAAAGGCAGAAAGGATACTATAAGTGATGTTTAGGAGGCCAATAGATCAGTAGTTGCAGTAGTTCTTGAAAATCGGGAAAATAATCGGGCATGCTTTTTTCCCCACCATATTTTGGAGGTGAAGAATTTGAATACTAAATTAAAAAAAAAAAAACATAACATAACATAATACATATTTTCTCAATGCTTTGTTTAATATCAACGAGATTTTTGTTTAAAAGACGATATTTATACTTAAACTAGAGGACCCGGCGAACTTTGTCCCGCTCCAATTGAGTTTTAACAGCATGACTGGCTCTTAGATTGGTTTTTATTTCAGCAATCGATCAAAATTTTCATCACGCTCGGACCTAACAGAAAAGTGTATCTATGTATAATAAAATTATTTGAATTGTATTAAGTTGAAGATCGATCTTAAAATAGGGTTGCCTCTTCCATGCTTTTATCGGTTGAATATAGAACTTTTGAATTATGCTTTAAGTGAAAAATTGACACAGGCAAAAAAGGCTTAATCTTGTGATCCTTATAGACTTTAACTGGTACCGCCTCCGTTTCTAACAGTCTCATTTTGGTATTGGTGTAGGTCTTGTAAACTCTTACCGGTGTGTTGTTTTTTTTCTCATGAATAATTTGATTTCTATAGTCTCGGGTTTTCGAACAATAAACAACTTCCAATTGCCATCTAAAATTTTTAAAGTGTTCTTTTTTCAATAGCAACAAATTTAATTAAATTAAATTTATTTTTGAGAGCAAAAATTCTGATTTTTTTTAAGTAAAAATCTTTCAATTAGTAGAACATTTTATTTTGATGGTTTTAGTTTTCAAAACAAATATCCACAAATATTTTTTCAAAACATACCTATTTATAAAAATAATAAGAATTAAGAATTTTGTATAATGTCAAATTACCAACATCAATTTTGTGTGACAAAATTTAGTCTCATAAAAACAGAATTGTGATTATAATTTTAAGTTTTAAGTAAAAAAATAAAAAACAAAGTGTAACACAAATAGTATGTATTTATGTATAAACATGAAATTATAGCCCATTCCTCTAACCTCAAAAATAGTAGACATTTCTTCCAGTCTTATACCAGAGGCATCACCTCTGATAGTGTACTGATTTTTTTCTCAGTATTTTTCTTAAGTCAAAGAATTAATCCCAATCACGCATCAAATGTGTCGTAAATCTTCAAAACCTACTAACCTCTTCAATGTAAGCTTAACAAAAACCCAAAACGTCAACGGGCCTACCTAACAGCCGAAGAAAAAAAAAACACATCTCAAGACCATGACTGTCAGAAGTTTAACCTTGAATTTGTATTTAATACATAATTTCTATCAAGGCCAATTCAAGTCCTTGGAAGATGACATTTGAAAGATGAAAAATCAAATATTCAAATTTTATCCAATACCTACATAATATTTGTATACCTACATACATATACATAATGAATTATATTCTAACCAAGTACATTATTTCTAGTCACGAATATGAATATCACCTGCGAGTATTGTTACACAAGGCCTCACCTCACTTCAGACATTTTCCTTATTCTCATGGTCTAATATATTCATACATACAAATACATTTAAAAATTTCCCATATACATATACATTTTTAAGGTTAATTTTCCCAAAGGGTACATAAATCCATATAGATACTCGTAGGTATGTAAAACGGTGACGCATCCATTCCCATCTTTATCGTTTGCCCATCAGGGATGTATGTATGTATGTATGTATATTATTTTCGTCTTAATTACAAGTTAATGTGTCGAAAAGGAATTTCCCACGTGATATCTTTGTCCCATCATCATCATCACCATCACCGTCACCATCACCATCATCGTCATGTATCTAGATATAAACTTCCCGACCGTCACTATATACTTAAAGTTTTCTGTCCCTCTTGTGTTATCATCATATACGAGTAAGTATGTATGTATGTATGTACATATGTATATTGGATCCTGTGTAACGCATATTTTAACGTCCTTTTTCTTATATTCATTTTACTTTTTGAGGTGGGTTAAACGTTCGTTTCAAAGGTATCTTTCCTTATTTATACACTAAGAGAAAAAAACTTGCATATTATGTAATTTTGACTTGAATAAATTGAATAAGATTTATATATTCAAGTCGAAAGTTTTTTTGTTTTGTTTTGTATAATCCAAAAATCTCAAAACTGAAATTTAAAATTATAATTCAAATTGAGATGTCAAATACACAATAAATTTTCGATTTTTTAGTACCGACTGATCTAACTGAGCTTAAATTGTCTCCAACAAGATATATTTTTATTTGGTAGGGAAGTCCAAAATAAAATTTATTATTTTCATTATTATAATTCAATTATGTATTTTCCTTTAAACACAAATTTGATAGAGAGAGAGAGAAGGCCTAGAATTTAAAGGCTAAAACTAAAAAGAAGAACAAATTTATTTGAGAACAACCTAGTTGGAGTGGATAAAATGGTTTGTAGATGATTTGATTGCTTAAAAATATACACATTAAATATTTATATTAATTGCTTCAGTTAAGGCAAAATATAAATTTTAAGTTTACGAAACAGTCCTTTAAAATTTAAGCTTCTCAATGTTGAAATCCAAACACTGTTGAATAAAGCCAGATAATGGTTTACCAAAGGACTTTATTATTTATTTGAAACTGAAATGACAGAATGACTGAAATCCAGTCTGCTATAGTCTATCAAATCTTTTTAAACCCAGAAACCTTACCATAACATCTAAGTTGCTGCTGTTAGGGACGATGTTGCTGCCAGTACTCACATAATTATGGACCCTAGATCTTAGTCGTAATCGAAAGAAAATATACATAATAATTTATTAAGTCATCAAAAAAAAAAAAAAATATTTAAAAAAGATTTATTTAAAAAAACTTAAATCTTAAGGCCATTGTCGAAAGGGCCGTCAGAAAGAATTTCAAATGTAATATATTTGATTTTGTGTGCTTTTAAAAGGATTCTCTTACTATTCTTCTTTGCGCGATTTTAATAAATTTTATTTGCTGTTTCCAGTTTTTCTCATTTAAAACTGCTATTAGAACATTTTCTTCTAAAACGTTTCTTTGCCATATTTGTAGTCGTATCTCTCCAAGAATTGAACATCTAGCGGTGAGATAATGAACTACATTTTCTTTTTTTTTTTGTATTGAAAGAGGTACAATTTAAAGCCAGATCGTTGCGGTGTGGTATAAAGTTAAGTGATAGCAATTCTCCTCTTGCTCGGAAAAAGAAAGATATTTCTGCAGCGCTAAACATATCGCTGAAGTAATTCCTTTTGCCTAAGTATATACAGTGACCGAAATAAATATAAAGACAGCAATACTGTTTAATTTGACCTAAGACCTTAGTTCGATTTTCCTGCAATTTTTTCTAAACTAAAAAGTTGAATAAATATTTTTAAGTTATGGTGGAGATAAATTTCACTATTTGGCTTGAAAATTGTTTTTTAAGAATTTATTATTTAGCAATGAACTCAATTGACAGCGAAAGAAAGGGCAACTATTACAACACACGAAGAATACGGCTTATTTTATAGATCGATTGCCACAAAAATTGGATGTTCTGTTTCTTTAGAGTGTAATTTCCTCAATGTAGGTGAAAATGGTCAACCAGGTCTTTTGACCTTGGTAAAATTCCATTGATGTTTGTACGACCCAAAACGAATGGCCAAACATACAGAGAGCTGCTAGAATATGCCTTGCTGAATTTGGAGGCATTCCTGCCGGTGAACTTTTAATTTTCCAGCAAGATATGGCTTCCAATTATAACGCTAGTTGTGTTCGTGAACGGTTTAAAGTCAGTAGAATTCAGTGTTTGTCATGGCCATCGTGTAGCCCCGACCTTAGTCCCATCGAAAATTTGTAGGGTTTAATGGCCAGGAAGATTTATGCAAATGAAAGCAGTATAGGAATGTAGCAGACCTTAAAACTGCAGTTACAGACACATGGTTGCAGACTAACGAAGAAGTCCAACAAGACTTCATAAATTCGATGCCGAATAGTTATTGAAAATCAGGAAGGTTATAAAAAGTACTAACTTTCAAAAATGTTAGATAATTAATTGTTAAAATGAATAAAATATTGACTGTCGCTATACTTATTTCGCATTTTGTTCTCTTCTTTTCCTGAATTTATTGACAAAACAACCTCTCTATCAACAGAAATCGGAGATAACGGCATCCTTTTTTTTTATTTTAAAGAAAATACATTTTACAAGAGTTTGGTGAATATAAACATTGTATAACTCTTGGAACTTAGGTCTTACGTCATATTGAACATTTTTCGAATGACTGTCTTTATACTTATTTCGGTCACGTATATTTCTCTGTGAAGTGAACTTCTTGCTTTTTCTACATTGTAAACTCTGTCCTTGGAATGGAGTGTTTCAATTAGATTGGTGAAAAATGACTTGCAATCAGCTACGTTATCTATATTCAATCTCATGGTTTGCCAAATTTGCCCAATTTTTCCATTCTTCAAACAATAACCCCTATGAGATGATCTTACTGCCAACTTATATTTTACACTAAAAGGAAGATCCGCATTCCCATAAATATTTGCCCACACTGTACCAATAGCATTTTTCAGCAGTATTCAACTTGATTTCAAGGTGTTTTTCTGTATTTAAGTTACTAGTCACATTGAAGAATACCTAGTATTGGTATTCCTTAAAATTTTCAATTAAATCTTGTCCATAGTACCAATTCTCATTTGTGGCCAACCGTCCAGTTCTTTTTGGAAAGACCATCGTTTTTGATTTATTGAGATTAACCGTCAGGTTCCATTTCTGACAATAACCCTGTAACTTTTTGATCATCAACTGCAGCGATTCAGGAGATTCAGCTAAGAGTACAAGATCATCTGCGTACATAAGAAGCTTTATCGAGTACCCATCAATCGTTATTCTACATGGTATTTCATTATTAAGATCTTGAATATAAAGGCAAAAAATTAAGGGGCTAAGATAACAAACTTGTTTCAAACCGGCGGCGCACGCCAAAAACCAATCTGAAATATTACTCCCATCCCTTACTGAGTAACTTGTTTCTTTGTAGATGTTCTCAATTATCCTTCCAAATTTAAGAGATATCCCGTCTCTGAACAATTTGAAAAATAGAGCTTTTTGATCAGGAATATAATTTTTACCTTTGCTCGGATAGATTTCTGCGATATTTATGACGGTCTACCGTAGAATATCTTTTCCTAAAACCATTTGTATTTCACTTAGAAGTTGGTTACCTTGGACCCATTCTGTAAAGCAACATCTTAGGATTTCCATAAATATTTTAAAAGAAGAGTTAAGAAACGAGATACCTCGATATCTGATTTTGTATGGATTGGGAATATAATTGATTTTCACAGTGCCTTGTAAATTCGATCTGCTTCAATGTATAGTTTTTTTTAGGGAGCTGGCGTTTTGAAATTTTGATATAACTTTAGAAAGGCAAAAAATCTTCTTCTAGCAGATTCGCAGTCTTTATCATACCAAAGTGTTTTCATTTTATCGACCATTGGTTTTTTGCGATGTGTTGTCGCTGTCGATAGAATCACGTTTTGTTACTCTTCCTCTTCATCCTGACAATAGGAATGTTCGTATTTGTTACTGCTACTGTCAACTTGTGGTTTAAAAGTCTTTGTTACGATTTCATATGATTTTTGGTCCATTTCAAATTTGGCAGTTTTGTTGTTAAATTTTTTGTTCGTTATCTGATTCTGAAGTGGCCAGAGTTGCGATTTATGGTACATGGTCAGAATATATTTGACTTTTCACTTTAAAATCAACAAGATAATCTATTACAGACTGTCCTGAATTTTGGATGAAAGTAAGTTAGCCTTCTTCCTCACTTTTTGTAGTATCAATTATTAGTATTGACAGATCAAAAGAGTTTACCATTTCTAAGATACTTTTCCTTGTATGTATAAGGAAGGAAGATTCCAGAGACGGTACAAACATCATTCATGAACTGTATGCAATCTACCTCGAAGCAGATATCGTGTCTTTCTCTCTCTGTCTTGTTAGAATCAGGTGGGTTTTTTTTTTAACTGATATTAATTGAGTCCTCTTCGAAGTGTTCTATATATAAATTATACAAATTTTAACAAAAATAGGAATATACAACGCCACCTATGAGACAAAGTTTTAATTTTTTTTCGATTATGGTATTCACTCTTTCTTCTGCAAAAAGTTATATTTTTCAATAAGTATTAAAACTTCTTATTTGAATTGATACCAATTATGCAAAAAGTTGGTAGGTACCACGCCCTCTGAGTAGAAAATACTATGTTTTCGTTTGGAATTGTTTCATAGTTTTCATGGTCTATTTATTATTTACGCTCAGTTATAGATAATTTTTGGAATTTATGAAGTTCTAATTCTCTCCTTATATTTTCTATTAATTTAACTAAAGATTAAAATTAAACTTAAGAACAAGCAACAACAAATTTACCAAATAAAACATAATCTATGGTATCACAGATACAGCATTTGTAAAATTCGATTAAATTAAAGCCTGTACCATTGTTTTTGGCCTTGATAAACTGAACTATGTTTTTTTTTTTTTAAACAGATTCAGTTGGCAACACTGTTTACCAAAAAGTTAGTTTGCTTAGAATTTTTCTAGGCAAATGTGACAATCATTGCTTTAAAATTATTTTTATTTTCTGTTTTTTTATATTAATAATAATTAATTAATTAATAAATATTTGTCTATCTAAAGCTAACTGAAACAGAATAATCTCATTAATTAACACATGATATGGCAACGCTGATATACCCTTTTACAAAATATTCATTTTGACGTTTCATCTCACTCCCATGTGATAGTTGATAAAAAGAAGTAGGGATAGAAAAGTATTAATTTAAGAAAAATTTAAAGTAGTTCCAACGAAATATCAAACGTCAAAATATGTCAAGTGAATTTAAAGGACACCGTCTTAAGTTTAAATAAAGATTGTTTTTTTTTAGATGTGTGGTTTTCAAAAGAAATAAAACGCATTGAATTTAGTGTTATGGCCAAGAATTCAGCTTTATTATTAAGATAAGGATTTGCCATTATAAAAATAATTTCGAGCAAGTGGCCACCGCAGCTAGCTGGCTCCACTAAACACCAGTCCATTTTTTGCAGCAATTTGGGCCAATATTCTCTTTCCAGACGCCAATCGTCTGGGGGCTTATCAGGATATACAAGCGACTTCACATAACCTTACAAAAAATTGTCCAGCGGTGTTAAATTGCAAGATCTTAGAGTCCACGTCCAAAAGTTTCCTTCAAAAAATTGATTGTTTCGTTGGCTGTAGAGGGCATGTAGAACCACAGGCTATCTTTTTGATACCAAAGATCGTTCAAATCAACATCCTCCAATCCGCGAACGAAATTTCCTTTTGAAAATCGGGATCGGTGACCATCTCGATTTGGGACCATTAATCGAAGGTTAGACTTGATGATGGTCGATCGGTTTCAATTCTTGCACGAGTTGGATTTTGTAAGCCCGCGTAAACTAAAATCTTCCATAAAGTGGATGTGCACAACATTTCGACAGCGGATGGACTTGTTCGGGTCTTTTTCGATACTCTGCTCCACAGCAGCAATGGGACCTTCTGTGCGCACTGTATACGTTGCCTCTGAGGATGCGCAACATTCACTAGAGTAAACGTGGTGCGAAACTGATCCATGGTTTGTCAAATTACCGACTCTACTGGGCGATTATGTTGACAGAATATTGGACGCCCCAAACTAGGTTTCAGAATTTTCTATTTTTCACTTTAATTAAACAAAATCTTTTCTCACAGTGTATTCATATTTGTATTGCATATACTCACATACATATAAACATTTTATCTGGCAAAACACTCGAGAAAAGTTGATATACTTCACTTATGAAAATGAGAAGTTACCGAGCACAGCACACCTTATACCTTAAAACCTTACAGATATAATACACCTACCTACTTATAATATTTGTATGTATGTATGTACCTTCACAGGGTGTTCTTATGCACGGAAGTACTTTAAACATAAAGGCTCCGGTATAGCGTACTTGAAAATTCCTTTTCGAGGGATTTCTTTAGATGAGTGTTTGTATGATAAAATTGCAGGTGGGTCTGGGTAACGACAACGACAACTAAAACGGTATAAATGAAAGGGTATTTTCCCTAAGATGTACGAGTAGGTAACGTACAAATACGAGCCATTAAAAAAAGACCAAGACTAAGTCGAAATATTTTTGATCATCAAGAAAAGCATAAACGGATGTTATTCGCTCGTTAAAATACGAGTACCTATACCTTCATAATTTACATGTGTACTTCACCATCACTGATGATGACACAAGCACCAGAAAGGTATAAGATATTATATACCTACACATATCTGAGATTTGTTTTTGGAGAGAGTATTAGTTAGAGTAAGTGTGTTGGTTCGTATCTGTTTGAAGGAGCTAGCGACATTCCTTCGTGGAAAGGTGTCAATAATTTTAAGGAGTTTTTAATGGTGCTATTAGCATTAATTTGGTTGTTTTAAGAGGAGTGGTATACTCGCGTATACCTGGAAAATATCCTTGGGCTAGAATGGCGGGCGTTTTAAAGGTGACAAAATAAACACCAAGTTTTGTTTGCATGATAATTTATGAATAACAAATTTATTTATTTTCACTTTTATAATTGGAAATATTCCAAGAATAACCATTCGATGGAATTTATAAATATTATTAAGTGAAATTACTACCTTTGAATACAAATATTTAGGTTATAAAGGGTGATTCATTTTGAGGTTTAATTTTTTTTTTTTTAATGTAAAGTGTGATTTAAAAGTGAGCTTAAAATTTCATTATTTCTTTTTATACTTTTTGAAAATGATATCATTCCACGACTACACCTGAATTAGTCAATTCGAGAGTTCTAATTTTGGGAGACTTACTTACAAGGCATCATCATAGCTGAATTATTTCCGAAGACCTGTAACTTAACATTATTTCTAAAGAGAAAATAGTCCAAAAGTGTGATATCGCATGATCTGGGTGGCCAATTAACTAAAATGATTTCTCAACAAGTGTCCATTGTTGGTGATTTCAGTAGGTCAGAAGTTATACTCACCGAAAGTTCCTTGAATCGCACGAAAAGCATTTTTCACAGAGCGTTGATTATTGTAATACAGCTGAGACGATATTTTTGTGTGATGACTTGGCAAACGATACCGAACAAAAATTCAAATGTAGTTTGATTGGATGTATCTGTCAAAAAAAGCCCATTGAAAATCAAACCTCACGATGAGTCACCCGATAGACAGATTCGATCAAGGAGATGAAAAATTAGATAATTTGTACTTTTGGGATTTTATTGAAGCTAAAAGCTCTTAAAAGTCGCCTTAAATTGTTTTATGTTTTCTTCATCGATAAATCTTAAAAAAAAAAGTTAAGACAATTTGTAACATAGCTTAAATTTACATCTTACTCAAGGTTTAAAGTTTTAATTTTTTTTTTTTTAAACCATGAAAATAGACTTTAATGTCACAGATTTTAAATTAGATTCCTTAAGGCAGCCATCTTGGTCAAGTGCTGTTTATTTTTTTGTTTGCAATTATAAATAAGCTTAAAGTAAAAACCTTCCATTTAGGACTTCACGGTGGGCCTACCCACACTATTAGGACTGGAGAAAAGTTTCGGTCAATACCCCAGGGCAGTACGACACTATCACAATACAATTTTACAGTCATGTAAGGCATGGACTGCACTTCTTGTTGAGGAGCGAGGTCTATCTACACCTCTTGAGTTCTAAGTGCCTTAGCTGTAAAACAGAACCCATAGAACCCCATAGCCACCACGAAACTCCTACTAGGGGGCCTAGCTCATAGACAGGCTGAGTCAAGCCGACCAGTTTCAATGAGACACCAGAGAGCAGAAGTGGACAAGACCCAGGGGCTCCTGTCTCCCGTAGTACCCGAATAAAGCCTCGGGTCAAGCTTCGCAATCATGAAGGTTACTTCCAGATACTTCAAGCTGTAAGAAGAGCTTGAGGCCTGGCAGCCTCACCGCATCTACCTATCTATCAACAGGAACCACCAGTTGAGACTCATTGGCATAAGATCCAAAGTTTTCAGAGGCATCAACTCCAACCTTCATCCAACCTGACAACGCCCATACTAGAGAGATCCCTAATATCGGCGGAGTGCGGACAATCAAGATTGATGTGCCGCCAATCCTCTCTTAGATTCCCACAAGAGCAACTGATGGCTGACTCAGAAAGGGTCCTTTTGTGCAGAAATGCATTCAAGGAACAATGCGGCCTCAGCAAGAAGCCCGTGTAAAGCGAGAATCCTAAAAATTCGCCCCAGTTACCGTAACATTTTTGCTTCACTACTTCCCAACTCTTCAGCATTAGAAGCCTTTTCCCAGTCAGTTGGAGTTTAGAAAGGGAGACAAGCTCATCTGTGTCTCTTCAACCTAAAGGCAATACCAAATCGTATTACCACCAGATTCAGAGGCTAGGCACCCGCCAGCACTTGCATTTCTTCCGTAGTAACAATGCTGCATACTAGCAGGTACCCATGGAGCATCAAAGTATACCCACTGTTTGTCAATAATTGGCTCCAATGGCCAGTAAGATGTAGTCAATTTTAACTTATGCTGGAAATTTCTGATTTTGGGCCAAATTATCATGTCGCTTTGACGGAAGTCTTGGTTTCCTCTTTCATTAGACAAAAATCGCGGTTGAAGCGTATTGAGAGTTCCAAAAATCTTACGAAGAAACGCCCCATTATTTGGTCTATATCATCGAATTCAGGTGTTGAGTGTTGACGTACGTCCACTATTAAAAGTTACCCGCGAAGCCATTTTCAAGCGATTATATGAGTTCAGGATGATTCAAGAACGGGGAACTCTGGTATCTCATGAATTGATACCAAGGAACGTTGAACTTCAATTTAAGATTAGAAATTACTTCTAAAAAAGTGATAAAAAGTTAATTCAATGCAAAAATCCAAAGAGGACAGCTTAGTTAGTTCGACTCGAGTTCCAGATCCAGTTCGGTGTTATTCTATTATGAGTTTTAAAATTAATTACTAGGACATAGTATCGAAAACTTTTAAAATGGCCACAATACGATCAGAGTTACATAAGGTCACTTTAAAGCATGACAACCCTGGGCCTCTTGTTGCTTAATACTTTAAAACCTTCCTGGGACACCATACCCCATCTTCAGCCGTATTCTCCAGATCTTGAGTCGTGACCAATTGCTTTTTCCACTCGATAGTACATGGTTTTTCTTATCAGAAGAAGACATAGAACTTACTGCTGTATGAACAAACCGATTTAAACGTCAAGTTATAACGAATTTTTGATTTTACACAAAAACATTTAAAACCATTTTTTTATAATTTAAATTTCTTAGAGACGACTACGAATTTTAATAAGAACAGTTAGAAGATAATATCTTAAAAAAAATAAGAAAGTCTTAAGTAGAAACTAAATACTTTCAAGCAATTTTTATCTTTAAAAAAAAACATACATACATATAAACAAATTTAATTTCCCATTGAACAAGTCAAAAGTAACATTTATATAAACCTTTGATTTAAGTATGTATGTATACATAATATTAATACAAGTGAAAGAATATACATATTTTATATTGGTGCACATAAGTAAATACACACACAACATAACCACATTGATTTATTGTGTCTTTGTTAAAAAAATAGGTAAAAAAAACAACTTAATCCCCGCAATTGTGTTGTAAACAACGGAAATTACCCTAATTTCCCAGTTTCGATACAACACAACTTATATTTTTTTTCTGTTTTTTACTTAAATATTATAAATCTAAATCGCAATAAAAACACTCCGAAAATTTGTTTAAATTTTCTTCCCTGGCTGACGTTGTTGAACTAAAAAAAATTTTTAAAGTAAATGAAAAAAAAGTGTTTTATATTAAAGTAAACAAACCATGCAACAACCACCCCTCCCCCCTCCCCATAAAAAGATGAAAAATAAAAAACAACATCCACACAAAAATGGGGTAAAAAATTGGATTCTAAAATCAATGGGTTTTTACAACATTAGCTACACATCAACTTCTATGCACGAATAGGTATATGTTTTCGTTGCAGGTATTTAAAAACTCAGGTAGGGAGGGAGGATGGGGGTGGGGTATTGTGTGTCGGTGGGCTTTGGAATTGTGCAATTCATAGAAACAAAAACAAATACATTTTCAATTTTGGAACCGATTTTGTTTTTTCCAGGAATTAATTAAAATTTGTAACAATAAAACAAAATTTGCTTAGGCTGAGTAAAATTGAGTTTTAAATAAATACATTTTTTTATCACTTTACTTATTTGGATGGGTGTTACAAGTTGTCCAAAAAATTGGATTTAATAGTAATTTATTCCACAGGCACTCGAACTTGGTTCGACAAATACGTAGCTTTGCCCTCGAACATTGAAAATAATTTCAAACTACTTTTGATTTTGGTGAGACTAATCTGACGTTTAAATAAATAATCAAAGTGGTATATTACACCAGCCCACAGACGAATAAAATCAACTCGAACATGGTACTCGAACCAAGTTCACTCAAGTGTCGACTGCTCGCTTTAAACGTTGTCGTCAAACGGTACAATTTCTGTAGTATTACAAAAATTGAAGTTAATATGAGGTTCGAACTAAATCCTTTTCCTCAAGTCTCAAGGGTTTTATTTGAGGAGTATGCTGAATTAAGGACTAGTTCTGTTCTGTTTTTGTGAAAAAGAACGGTTATGGAAAGGCTCAAAAACTCAGTTCATTTTTTTAGAACATCGCCAAACACTCCTTTGAATTTGTCAAACTAATGCGTTTCTTGTAGGTTGTAAGCAAATGTTTCTTGGATAACAGTAAATTATGGTGTTGAGACCTCGATTGGACGACCAGACTGTTCTGTTACTTCTTGTCTTGAACCTTTACAAGTGATGAACGGTTCCAATCAACCAACGGTGAAGTGTCCATATAACATTTGTCAAGATTTTGTATAGTTAAGTAAATGATTACAAAATTATAAAAGAGGCTATGTGCGACCCACACTGATAACTTCTCACTATGCAATCTATACATACTTTCAAAACTTGGCATTCCTGATTCTATATTTGCCAAAAATCCAACTAATATTATAAATGCGGAAGTAACTCTGTCTGTCTGCCTGTTACTCTTTCACGCCTAAACGGCTGAACGGATTTTGTTGAAATTTGGTATGGTGATAGATGATAACCTAGAAATGGTCATAGGCTATAAATAATCACGCCATCGTTCTAAGGGGGTAGGCAGTAGGCAGATAATTAAATTGAGTTAGTGATTTTTAATCGTTTGTTTTAAAAGTTTACCTCATTCATGCCTTAACGTCTGAATGGATTTTTATAAGACTTGGTTAATTTAAAGATAGGATCCTAGGCACGGACACAGGCTACTTTTTACTTCGGGAAAATATCTCATTCCCACAGGAACCTACACATAGCTACATACATATCTACAACATTAAAACTCTGTCTAGAATAACATTTACGCCAAAACTATTGATCTGATTTGTATACGATTTTTTTATTCAACTGACTGTTACATTACATACGCGGGTAAAAGCAATATTTGGAGCTATCCTTTATGTGCTTAGGTTGCTTTTGAACAAATTTTTATGTGAAGTTGAGGACCGGCACACGATAGTGGGACATTGTTGCAGGGGGACTTACAGCTGGGAGAAAACAAAAAAACTTATGCGGACGAAGTCGCTGGTAAAAGCTAGTTTACTATTAATGTTAAGAATTGTGTTACGCAAAAAATAAAATTAATTCGAAGTTAAAATGATTGACCGCTCTCGACATATTCAAGTCAAGAAACTACTTATCACATTTTTTTTGATTAATTTTTGTTTAAGTTTTTTATTTTTTGTGAAAAAACTGTCAGTCCTATATTTGTCAAAATTGTAGCGTCGATTAATAATTGTATTTTGTTTAAGCTAAAATAAATTTGAAGTCATTATCGTTGACCATTCTCGTGATATTCAAGTCAAAAAACATTTTTTACCAAATTTTGGTAGAATTTTTTGTACTTTTTTATTTTTTGTAAAAAAACTGTCAATTCAATTTTTTCAAAAATTTTACCAGATGTCAAAGACTACATTTCATATAATAAAAAAATGTTTTGAAGATGATATAATTTTTCCTTCATTGTATATCTGCACGCCAAAAATTTTTTTTTAGTTTTTACTTTTTAAAAAAATAACGAAATGTTAAATTATTTTCAAATTTACACCAATTCTGTGTAACATTGCAATCTAACCAATAAAATTTATTTTAAGTCAATAGCATTATTCGTTCATGAGATATTTGCGACAAACTAAAATTTTCAGTTTTTTTAAAAACTGCTATAGTGGAAAAACTGTTAGACCAATTTTTATAAAAGTTCTTTCAGCTTCTTTTGAAGTTATAACCTATCAAACAAAATTTAATTGGAATCAATATCTTTACTGGTTCTTGAGATATCGTTAACGAAAAAGGGTATCTCGAACGTACGAACGTACATACGTACGAAAGTACGTACACACACACACACAGACATCTCTATACAAATGACGAATTTAGATTCTAGGAACCATAAAACGTCCAGATTTGTCAAAAATTTAAATTTGACAAATCGGACCGATTACAATGACTCCCTATGGGAATTTAAAAAAGCCAAAATAACATATACTGTGACTAAGGGAAAAATCCTTCCAAAATTTTGCACAATTATTACTATAGGAATTAGAGTTTCATAAGATAAAATTCTTACTTCGAAATAATTCTAATTATAATGGTTTTTAATTTATACTCTGACCTTCTTAACATTTTCTAAAAAAAAGTTAAAATTTGAAGTTATGCATTATTATTTATTGGAAATTTTTAGGACCTGTAAATGAAGCTTTATATTAAAATCTTTGGATTCATTTTTTACTACAAGTATTACCAGATGTAAAATAGTAACCCGAAATTACGAAAAATATAAGTTTTTTATTTATTTTCTTGCATCCAATAATTCAAGTCAATAAGTTTTTAAAATTTGGAAAAAAAACTATCCTCACAACTGCAATCAAAAATATTTACATTATTTGATCTTTTCTTTGTTTTTGTCACACTTTTTTCAAAATGTCCAACTTTTCTTTAATTTAAGTATAATTATTTTATATTTTAATAATTAAATTTGTAGGATGTGCAGAGAATTATACAATAATAAATTTTTTTTTAATTCTATATTTTATTTTGACTCATGTTCAATGTTAAGAGTATTTTATGTATTTACGCTTTTCCTTTACAAATATTTTATCAAATAAATTGCAATCATTTTTCGAGTCCAAAGAATTTTAGAAAGCAATATGGGAAAGCGACGAAGTCACGATTTTTATTAAAATCGTGAGAGAGTTCTTTTTGAGAATACAAATGACGAAAATATAAATGGGAACTTAAACCTTTACCATCTATTGAATTACACATGGAAGGGTTTCTTTCCATGTTTCGGAAAAAAGAAAATGCTTTAATAGGTAATCAATGTAACTGAAAATAAAATGGCAATGTAAACTATAACTTCAAATAAATTAATAGACAAATTAGAGAAACCATTTTTGATATGAATATTAAATGTCATTTAATTTTACAAGAGAACGTTTTTTGAATTTGAGTGATAAAAAGTAGTGACAAAATTGAAAATAAACTGAAATCATGTTTTTTTAGTCTGCTATTACACGACGACTCATGAGTCGTGACTCATCTTCTAATTCTCTTTTGAAATTTCATCCTTTGAGTCGAACACTATTACACCTTGACTCTTAAGTCATGACTCTAATTTGACAACTTTCTTTAATTCAAATTTCGTTGTTTGGGAAATCTTATATTCTATCTCGCTCTTTCAACTATAAGGGTATACATGTGAACTCGAGCACACCGAAAAAAAAAATAAAGAGGAAAAGCAAAATAACAAATGAGTGAAAATAAAATGTCAAAAATGAGTCGTAGAAAATTTGCCCGCGACTCACAGGGCAAATTTTCTTTCGTTTCATTTTTTCGAATTTTGTATCTCTCTTGGACCAACGTAGTTCGAAAAGAGTCACGACTCATGAGTCGTCGTGTAATAGCAGACTTAGTAAATTATTATTAATAATGAAATTGTGCACTTGGGCGTATACGTACTTTTTCAAAATAATCCCAGAATCCTATGGCTATTTTCTGTGGCTATGGGTGCGATCTTTGCCATCAAAATAAATAATTATATTATTGTGAGTTGAGTATTTAACTAATTTTTTTCTCAAATTCAGAAATAAGATGAGACAATAAAACACCAAAACTTAAAAAAGCTTCCGAAACAAGACTGAGACGAGGCTGCATATCTTCGACCGAAATTTTTCGTAAGCCTGTTTAATTTTTTCTATTTTGACATTTTAGTGTCAGCACACAAAAAACCTATTGATTATATTTAGATACTTAATTATTTTTCCAAAATTTCACTTTCTTGATTAAAATTATCTAAAAATTTGAAAAATATATTTGGTCTGAATTTATTAACTTTTTAATAAATATGTATAGTCAAATTGACGTTTGTAGGTGAAGTCACATTACTGTCAAATTGTATTGAAAAATATCGTCGATTCAATTGTTGACTTTCCAGGTGACGTTAAAAAAAATTGTAGTTGTACTTTTTGAGAACTAAAGACGAAACAAGACTTAAAAAAAACTCATTTAATGTAATTTAAACTGACATTAAGACGTAACTGATAGGTATTTATTTGATTTTGACAAGATACCAAAACGAGACTAGTAAAAGTCTAATCTTTAGTTTAAATTTAAGTTAAAATTTATCTTAAAAGACTCTGCTCTGAATAACTTTTTTTTTTGAATGACAGATGCCACGTCAAAAATATTATTATTTGTTTCACATGACAAATCAAAATGCATCATTAGTTTGACAACCCGTGGAGAACCGTTGCATTATAGTGAGCAAAAACAAATAACAAGCACTAATGTCAAAATCCCACTTCTGAAATATAAAACACACAATTACAATTGCGTTGATCACAACATCCTATTATTATTTGTTGTTCAATTTTATATGATATATATCTGTATATGATTTACATCAACATATGCACAATGCACATAGATTATAATCCTTTTCGAGATTGACTACGTATATATGTATGGTATGTATATGTATACGATGTCTGAGGGACTTCATATCAATTCTGATTGGGAGTGTGACGTGATCAATGATGTCAATTTCTCACTGTTCACTAGAGAGAATAATCGTGTGAAATTGAGTTATGGATAGCTAGGAAAGGAATACATTTATAGCGTTACGGTAAAGTCATATATACATACCACCTGCTTTATACATGTATGTTGTATGTATGTATGTGCGTAGTTCTTATACGTAATCTGATTAAAAAGTCAAACATACACATTCAGAGACTAAAAATGATGTGAGGATACTGTGAACAGGAGGTATGGGGATAGATTAAAGTGCAGGGTAAAATGAAACTACTATATACACATATACATACACACACATAGATATATGTATATCCTTATACAAAATGGTCGAGGAAAATTGTATAGTGTACGGATAAATGGTGTGTTGCGTTGAATTGAATTGAATTGAATTTTATTATCTACGACGATGAATGGAGTCATAGTTGTTGAAGTGGCAGGAGTTGAATACCATCAATTGAGGATTCACGTCGTCGTCCTTTTCTCATACAAAGTCATACAGTCAAGCATAATACCGAACATACATACGAATATATAGATATACATCACTACAACTATAAAGCCAACAAGGAACGAGACAAACATCCAATTCCATTAAAGGGCTTTTCATGTAATTACTATTGATGTGATTTTGTATTAAATATTTTTGTCTTCCTTCGGTTTTTTTTTTTGTTCTGTTTTTGTTTTACTTAAATATGCGTCCTCGTGTTTTGTATAAGGTGGGGCAAAATTTATCATCCGGTTTAGTGTTTATCAAAAATGATTTTGGTGAAAATCCTTATTTGGAATTTTAAATATTTTTCTGTTAAGTGGTGTTATCAAATTTTCCATGACTTCCGGTGATAACTGTTCACGGTCCTCTCAAATATTATCTGAGGCTTGTTGACATAAACCGGTGACTTCAAGTAGTCACAAAGAAATAAGTCTGAGGCTTTTAAACCGTACAATCTTGCAGCCCATGTCAAATTGACAAAATGATTAAGCGACCTGGAAACGTTTCCTTCATTTTCACTATCATGTTGATACGACATAAATTCAGATTCACCAAGGACTGTCTTTCCAATTCTATAGCAGTCGTTAATGGCCTGTAACATCACTACTAATAATAACTAAATTGCCAATGGTGTCCTCCAAAATTGCTCCTTTGTTTGAATACTGCAGATGTCTAGTTCAGAAATGTCAAATAATAACGACGCCATTTGCAAAAATGATAACATCCTCCGATAGAGTGCGCCACCTTATACATTAAAGTAGTAACACATGTAAGGTAGATTGTGCTCATGTTCACACGTGTATATATACGTGAATTCCTTTAAGTAGATATATGAAGGATTTGAAAAGGATTTGTTCCCAGGATAACATAACAGGGTGTTAATTACATACATTTTTTGTATATACAACAAATAATGTTTCGATATGCTCGCATAATGAAGATAAATGATTAAAATTTAAATTCTTAAAACGAACGCAAAATATAATTTATAATGTTGACAAACATACACTTATCCATACATATGTAATATGTATTTACAAAGACACCTACGTCTGACATAGTATATATGTATGTATGTAAATAATAAGGAAAAAAAAATGGAGATGAATGGTGCTTCTGCTTATCGATTTAAGATTATTGTGATTTTTTTTTTGTTTTTTTTTTTTGTTTTTTCTTCTGTTCTCCAAGGACGACACAGGCACTTAATTATACTTAAGAAGATAAAAGCTAAGAAAATGTTCAGTAAGATTTTATCTTAAGAATGTACTCAAAGAAATGAATAACAAAAGACTAAATAAATTGATGCAAAAAGACTGTTGAAGGTAATTAAGAATACTTTAATCTATGTACATTATGTACATATATAGGCCTTGATGAAAAACTTAATAAAATCGCGTATTATATAAATTGTGATATACATAGACACAAAGTCGGTTAAAGCTTGAATTTTGTTTGGATTTGGAAGGTAAAATATAAGCTTAAGAATTTCTGACATATGTATGTATGTTTAAATAAAATATATTCCAAGGAACAAAATTCTTAGAAATCTCATATTTCAAGATGGTTTTGGGTTTAATTTTTTCCTTTCAAAAGTAATAAGACTAACACTTACATTATGAACTATTGACCTTTAAAATGAGGTTTTCTTATGTCACATGGTATTTTAGTTCTGGTCCCAAAAATTTTATAAAACATGGCTGCTTCAAAACACCTACGCACGTGAAATCATTCCTTTTATATCGCCCACTGAAAATAATTTAAAGTCATTAAATTTTTTTATTTTTTTTTAATTCTTTAATATACTGTTGATTTTTTCAAAATGTTTCTCATGACCAATATTATTAAAAAATATTAAAAAAAGACTGGGTGCGACTTACACTGATAACATCACATTTTATTTTAAAAACTTGGATTTTATTAAAGTTTTTATGTCACAATAAATTGCCAACCAAAGGAAAGGCATCAAGTGCCCCCTCGCTGTCTTCAAGCATAACATAATTTTGTCAATTCTTGTGAATTTGTAAATTTTTGTAAAAACCTTGTAATCGATTTATTCTTGATGTCTATTGATTTACTTTTGATATTAATTGACAACAAATTTACTAACAACAAAATTAACAGGCTTTGGTAGAACTTTTTACGGTTCTTCAATTGTTTTATAAAAAAAAATGTCAATTTGTTATTCGTCGTTTAGTTATTGTTGACAAATGCATTATTTTGAAAATAAAATGCATTTAAAGTCGACATCAGTGCTTTTTGTGAAGTTGAAACGAAAAACTATTTTTGACACTTTTTGGTAAATTTTAGTTTTAGGTTCTTTAGTTTTATGAAAAAAACTATCAATTCGATATTTGTCGAAAATATACCATGTGTTGACAGTTGTTGACACATTGCACACAATAAATTTAATTTTAAGTGCGTTCCTGAGATATTTGGGACCAAGCACAATTTTCACTATTTTTTTTTAAACTGCTATAGTGAAAAAATTGTTCAACAAATTTTTAGAAAAGTAATTGCTACATCTTTTTAAGTTTTAGCCTGTCAAAAAAATTCATTGGAGTTGATATCTCTTCTCGTTCTTGAGATATCGTGGGCGAAAAAAGGTTTCCAGAACGTACAAACACAAGGACACACAGACATCTCCCTAGAATTGACGTATTTAGATTCTAGGAACCTTAAAACGTCCAGATTTGTCAAAAATTTCAATTCAATACCATAAATTCCTATAGGAATTTAACGAAGAATGAACCCGTGACCCTAAAAATGTACTCAAATCAGCCCTCTTAAAAAAAAAAACACTTCAAAAAATTGTTTTAACATTGAGTTGTTTTGTTTTGATATTGTTGTTTGACTTGCTTTGATTTTGAATCATAAAAACACATAAATTTGACTGAAAACATCAGTACCTACTTCTGCCACTAAGACTAAGCCTACATCTAATTATTATGTTCCACGTTCCTTCACCTTTTGAATACCATTTATCTGCTTGGCTTCACTTGAAAAAATAAAAACACTTCAAAAATATCGCACAAACCTCGTCCTTCCATTTTATCCCCTCTTCCTATTTTATTCATGTGTAAACAATTCGCGCAATTTACCTACTGGAGAAAAAAAAAAAAAAAAAAACACAAGCCAAGCTATTTTTGATTCGATTCGATTCGACTCGACTCACCCGCACTACAATAAACACATAAAATTTATTTGATATGAAAGGTCGATTTAAAGATCGCAAGATTACTTTACTCTTGTTAACTTTAATCGTTCCAAACAAAACAAACCAAAAAAACAAAACTACGTATACTTTGTACTTTTATCTATTTTAAGAATTTCAAGAGTTTAAAGTTTTCCTTTTTGTATATATTTAAAGATATTTCGATTCTATCTTTATCTTGAATTTACTTGGCGGAGATAGATATGGGCTAAAATCACTTGTTCGCATTTTGTTAACATCCGCGAGGGATTGAATTGAGAGGCAAAAATCTAATTTGAAGGTAAATTTTTGTGGCTAGAAAAATTTACAGAAAAACATGATTGCCAGGTGTGTTAAATCGAATTACTTGAAAACTGAATTTAAAACCAAAACTCCAGAAGTAGAAAAAAATTAAGTTTTGGAGTATTTCATTCGTTTGAAATTAAAATTTCACTAGCTTAATTAAAATAGATCACTTAAAACAACCAACTTTGATTAATTAACATTTAAGTTTATAAGACTAAAGTTTTTTAGTTACTCTTGTCTACGAAAATTAATGGGTGATTTTTTAAGAGGTTTAGAACTTTTTTAAGAAGAAAGCTGATAGAACTAAAGGGTATTTTTTCTAGACGTGAGGTCTTCAAAATGAAATGAAATGAAATGCATATAAATTAATGCTACAGCTTTATTCCAAAGATAAGGGTTTGTCATTCTGTTTTAAAAATAATTTTGGGCAAGAGGCCCAATTTTCGACCAATTTATGCAGCGATTGGGGCTGTATGCCTGCGATAACGTGGAGAATACTCTCCAAATCGTCAATCGTTTTGGACTTATCTCTGTAGACAGGCGACTTCACATAACCTCACAAAAAATATTCCAGCGGTCTTAAATCGCACGATCTTTGAGGCCACGTCCAAAAGCTTCCTTCAAAAAATTGATTGTTTCGTTGGCTGTAGAGGGCATGTAGAGCCACCGACTATCTTCTTGGAACCAAAGATCGTTCACATAAACATCCTCCAATTCAGACACGAAAAAGTCATTAATCAAGGTTACAAAGCGTTTCCCATTGACTGTAACATTATGGCCGGCTTCATTTTTGAAGAAATATAGACCAATGATTCCCTCTGCCCATAGAGCACACTAAACAGTGATTTTTTGAGGATGTACCGGCATGTGGATTATGATCACTCCAAATACGACAACTTTGCTTATTAAAGTTCCCATTCCACCAAAAATGAACTTCATCGCTGAACAAAATTTCTTTGTGAAAATCGGGATCGGTGACCATCTCGATTTGGGACCATTCATCAAACGTTCGACTTGATGGTCGATCGGTTTCAATTCTTGCACGAGCTGCATTTTGTAAGCCCGTAAAACAAAATCTTCCATAAAGTGGATGTTCACAACATTTCCAAAGCTGACGGATTTATTCGGGTCTTTTTCGATACTCTGCTCCACAGCAGCAATGGGGTTTTCGGTGCACACTGTCTACGGTGTCTCTGAGGTTGCGCAATATTCCACAGAGTAAACGTTTTGCGAAACCGATCTATGGTTTGTCGAATTACCGACTCTGCTGGCCGATTATGTCGACAGAATATTAGACGCAGTGTGGGATGTGTCTTGAGAATCGCACCATTTTTTTCGTTATAATTTTACACAATTTGCAAATTTTGGCAAACCAAACTGAACATAAATCAAGTGGCAGCTGTCAAAAAGATTAACTCAGAAAAAGTATTACCGGATAAAAAACCACAGATCTAAAAAAAACCCTTTAATTATGCTGCTAAAATCATGTCAATGTAAAAACTTAACCATACAAATTTAGTGAAAATGTGAAAATATTAACCGTTAATCAAGCTTGAATAATTGCAATTTAAACTTTCATTGTTCACTTCATTACACTGTTTTTTTCCTGAAAATGTTAAATACTATAAAATTAAAATACATATAGCTTCAAGTAACTTTTCTATTGATTTTACACAATTTCAAGCTCTCGGCGACCCTGCCTATTAATGGCGTCTTAAATTACAAAACAAATGCCAGACTGTCCAAAATCTCACTTGAAACTTATTAGTATTTTATATAATTTAAGGAAAAACCTAATCTTCCTCCAAATTTTTATGACCACAGAAAGAACTGCATATTAAAAACTAACTTGTCAACAATCCTTGAATAGAAACAACGGAATTTCCTTTTCGATGTCTTCTAGTATAGAATAAAATTGCCCCCCCTTCAATTGGAAATGAGGTGCAAATTATAACGGATGGTAATTTCCAAATTCTGTTTGTATTTCCACCCCCACTTTGATTCATGGAAATCGATGAAAAATAAAAAAATAATGATAAAAAAGAAAAGAGTGTTTTTGTAATTGAGAATTTGTATGGTTTTTCTTTTTTCTTTTTAACTAACAAGCTTTCCCTTGTGGTTCTTGCTTCGCTTCAAGCAAAAGAAAATCTCTGTTTTTTAAATGGATATTTTGAAATCTGTACAAACATCAATGTGGTCAGAGTTAATTTTATTTTTTTTTTGATTAGAATTTTTTCATCAGTTTTGGCAATTAAGTATGAAATCCAATATTCAATATAATTTTATGTTCTTCATAGAAAATTAAGGTATTTATTTTGTTTCTTATTTTTTTCTTTTTAAAAGTAGAATTATTTAAAGTGTGTGAAAATACATTTTAAGAATATAATAAACTTTAAATACTTGGGCGAAAGAATTTATTGTGTTAAAAAGAAAATAATAATGTTAAATTCTTTAAATTTTTGTGAAGGCTTGGAATCGAATTGAACTGAAATCATCATTGGAAACAAAGAAAATAATAGGTATGTGATTAGATCTATCAGATCCAAAGTTACCACTTAGATTTCGATTGACGTATCCACTTGAGTGAATGATGATTTTCGTCACAAAATTGTCATCTTTGTTGTTGAGTTTGAAAATACATAGCTTGGCAGTTATTCACACGTTCTCCAAACTTGGTTTCCAATAAATTTGTTACATTCGCTGTGTGGCTTGTGTCCTGTTAGAACCACATGTCCTCCAAGTCCATATCATCCAATTGGGGCCAAAAATATTCAGTTATCATTGAACGGTAGCGATCCCCATTTACAGTAACGTGCCGGTCTTGATCATCACGGAAGAAGAATGACGACTCCACCGGCCCATAACCGACACCAAACCGAAATTTTTTCGGGATGCAATGATGACTCATGGAGTACGTGTGGATTGCTGCCTGACCAATACCGCATATTTTGTTTATTGACGAAGCCATTCAGCCAGAAATGAGCCTGATCGCTGATGATGATTCTTCGATGAAAATCCGAATCATTTTCAAGTTGTTGCTCAGCCCAACTCACGAACATACGACGCATGCTTCTGGTGGCCAAGCGGCTTCAGTTCTTGCGTCAATTTAATCTTGTAAGGATGTAGGCCAAGTTCTTTTCTCAAAATTCACCACAATAACGTCACAGAGATGCCCAACACTTGAGAACGCCGACGTGTGAGAGACACATTTCGGCTATCTGCAACTGAAGCCTAAGCCGCAGCAATATTCTCAACACTACGGGCACTTCTTTGCCTCATTTTTTTTGTACTGTGCCTTTGGATTCAAATTTTTCCACTAGACGCTCAATTGTTGATCTGCTAGGACGATTTTGACGACCATAAATTGGACGTAGCGCTTTTAACGTTGAGGCCACTGACTTCGAATTTCGGAAGTAAATTTTAATAATTTCGACTCGTTGTTGGCTCGTATATCTTTCCATCATGAAATGGCAAACTTTACTGAAGAGAAATGTCAAAAGAGCCGCAAGAAATATGGCGTCGTTTGCTGTCCCTGTCGCTTTACTTTTGTAGCGTCCCTGTTGAAAAACCCGATATAAGAATCAATGTTGTTTTTACTCCCTAAAACTGGAGAGCGGCTTGGCCGATTTGGCTACTTTAGATTTTAAATTGTTTGTCGTAGTCCAGGAAAGGTTTAAAAAGTGATAGCAGGAAGATAGTAAAAACAAAACTTCATTTTCCCATACAAAGTTCTACCAGCAAAAAAAAATAGATTTGATTGTCAGTTGAATGTTAAATTTTTATATTTCAGTCGTCTATCTAATGCTAACTAAAAGTTAAAAAGGTGCTTGTCATCCTGGTACCATAATACAGTTATTAAAATCTTTTATCATCAGTTTGTCAGTGCCTGAGATTTACTTGTCTTAAGATGCCAAGGAAAAGACGAACTTTAACTCAATTTAATTGAAATAATTTTACTGTAGAATAAACTTTTTGTTGTAAGTTCCGAGACTAATGCAAATTCTGATCGGTTGGTGACATAATATCGACACAGCCAAGCGTGTTTTTTGAGCTTAATTGGGGCGAAACAAAGTTCGCCGGGTCCTCTAGTTTTTAATGATTTTCAAGCGAAATAGTAAAGAACTTAAGTAACTCTATTTTGATTGGTTTAATCTTAAAATAAAATGTTTCAGTTTCCGCAACATAAAAAAAAAATACAAAAACACGGAAAACTATAAATCTATTTAAGATTCCAGTAACATTAAGAACCTTAAAAACACAGAAAACTTAATACGTACTTGTCTTCCTAAAAAATATGAATTTTCTTTTAATCAAAAAATCCTCATTCCTTAAAAATTAAAGAAAAGAAACCAAAAAAAAGGAACATTAAAAAACTTTTCCTATTTCTGAAATTATTCTAATTTTTCCAAAACAAAATCATATTACTCTCTTTAGAATCTTAGATGCGAACTAAGTTATAAAACTTCCTTACCAATTTCATTTTTTTTCCCCTAAGAAGTCTTGATGGCCTTTAACAAATAATGTAATTACACCATACTTCAAAAACTCTGTAGCTGTATATTTTAAAAGTATGTAGACACAAACAAACCTATAGATAGATACATATTTATATTTGTATATAACAAAAAGTAATTTAAAAGTCCACCTCATTTTTATTTAAAACTTCAACTTTCGACCAAACTTTGTCAACTACTCGCATATAAACCAAAAAAAAATCTTTAAATATAAACTCTCACTACCACAACGATACGGACAAGTAAACTTAATGAATCCTTTTCTAATTAAATGGGACAAAAAAAAAAAACTAATACCGTTAAGAACCGGGAGTAAAAGAGCGTAAATTCTGCTTCTTTAACAAAACATTCATCATCATCATCATAGACTTACGGTAGCGCACTTTTTCTTGAAAATGGGTTAAGACTTATGAGCACGTTTTGTTCGTAAGGACATTTTCAAAAAGTTAAGTTTCTTTGTTGGCAAAAAGACTGCGGTAGTGGCTTTTCTTTTTTCTAGGATTGTTTTCAATTTAAGTCACTGTCAATTCCTGATTGGCATAAACTCAGGTCAGAAACGGTGTAAACATTCAACTCTTTTGAAGCCTCTTATTTTGACGTTATGAAAAAACACCAAAAATAAAATAAAATTAACGAAAATACGCCATTTTAAATTTAATACAAATTTACAGTAAAAATTCGAAGAAAATAAAATAACGGATTTTTTTTATACGTGTGGTTTTCAATCTGACATCACTTTTTTCGAAGTTGGTCTTTTTGACAGCTGTCACTTGATTAATGCTCAGTTTGGTTTTCCATTTCATAATAAATAGATTTACTCCTAACCAAGGTTTGCAAATCGTGCAAATTTATTAAAAAAAATAATGGTTTGGGTTCAAAACGAGATGGTCACCGATCCCGATTTTCTCGAGAATGTTTTGTTCTGCGATAAAGCTCATTTTAGGTTGAATGGGTAGGGTACGTTAATAATTTGGAGTGATCACAATGCACAATGATTAATGACTTTTTTGTGCCTGTATTGGAGGATGTTGATGTGGCCGACCATTGATTCCAACAAGATGGCGCTACCTGCCAAACAGCCAACGAAACAATCAATTTATTGAAGAAAACTTTGATTGTGGGCCTGTGGTGTGATCTCCAATATCGTGCGATTTAACACCGTTGGACAATTTTTTCTCGGTTTATGTGAAGTCGTTTTTGTACGCAAATAAATCCGAGGCGAATGACGCTTTGGCAGAGAATATTCGGAGCGTTATTTCTGGCATATTGGGCCTCTCGTCTGGAATTTATACGAGTCAGTCTTGGCGGTCACTTGTCCAAAATCATAAAGCTAAATTCCTTGCCATATCGTTAAATGATATGCGTTTTATTTCTTTTTGGAAGCCACACGTCTAAAAAACACCCTTTAATACCTAAAAGGAACTGAGGATTTTTGTGTCAAATTTCCCCAAACTTTTTATTCAATTCTAAAATTTGAAGTCTTTCGTTGTTTTATTTATGAAACTTTAAAAACTCTACATATCAATTTGAAAATATTTGTATTTTTCGTTATTTCTAAACAAAGCCAGGATTGTCAATAATCTCCAAAGTTGTCTACTACATAAATTACCCTTATTTAACCAACCTGGTTAGAAGATAGCTATTGTCAAGTTTGGGGGTGTTCAGATTGATAACTTCAATGGCTTTATTTAAAAAGCAGCAATGAAAAAGAGTTTATCGATTTCAATATACCACTGTTCTACAGGTTTACACTGTCAAACGTGTTGATATTTGGAATATGTCAACCGATTTGAGTTTTTAATGTAGCCTTTTTTTTGCGATTACTCCATCTATTGAGCAATATCGGCAATTACATATATTGAAATTAATCAAAAAACATAATCGGCTGATATTTTGATACAGATTTGGTATAAGAAGGGATATTTTTTTTTGACTTAAGTCTTAAGTAGAAGGTTTGCCTCCCAGCCAATCATAAATTAGAAGCTTTTTCCTCTACCTAAGCTGACAACTTCGAACTGTCACTTTCAAAGAACCATTGAACCACTACCCGAACTGTCAACTTATTTATTAGTGTCAACATCTTCAAGTCAGTGATGGCAGCTTTAAATGTAAATTTTGGCTAAGAGGCTTTAAAAGAAAAAGCTTAATTGTGTGGTCATCCTATCGGTTGTGTCGATGGACCTTAATTATTTTTATTGTTTGAATGTGAAAATTCTAATTCAATGGAGATGCCTTAGGAAAACAAACAACAGTGAGTAGGGGGGGGGGTAAAGTACCCTTTTTCCAAATTACTTAAGAATTATAGATTTTTGAAAAAAGAGAAAAAATATATAAACCAAAAGAGTCAGAACAGAGGGGCTCTGGATCTTTGCCCAGTATCCATAAAATACATGGCTCAATTTAGGATTATTAAAAACACTGTCAAACACTTTATGAGCATTATCAAAGTCCAAGTCTACAATAGGGTAAAAAAGGGTAATTTAACCTCTTTACCCACCAACAAATTCTCTGATAATTTTCTATCGTCGAATTTGTTGCTTTTTGTCAAAAAATTCAAAATATCCGAACCCTGTAGCGTCGTCGTCTCATGCCAAACTTACCTATTCATTACTATCATTAAATTATTGTCTTACAAAAAATTTTAAACTGCAAATAAAGTTAAAATTAATTCTCTATGAAATACGAATGACTAAAGTAAATCCGCTCACTTTTAAAATAATGGCAAAAAGAAAACTTTTAAAGAACTTGAAATTACTTCCGACGCTGCCGCCGTCGGTCGACGGACACGGACACGGACGATGACGTTGACTGGTGTCTTCATTTTAATTTTGCGCGGTGATAAAAGATGCATTACAAAATAAAAAGAAGAAAAAAAAAGTAAAAAGAAAGGAAAGGAGAGTAAAACGCAGAAATATCCGTTAAGGGATTCACAGATGAAAAATCATTTCACGTCCTCTTTATTTTTGCACTACGAGCGACGGCCACCGACGACGCTCCTTATAGATACTTATATACATAAGTATATTTTTTATTTTATTTTCTTTCTGTCCTACCTTTGGGGATTTTACTTTTAACGGATTACCATTCTGTTTTAGTTTATCACTCCAAGGACATTTTGAGAAATTCATTTTCTTTGTAACATGCAAAGCCCACTGGAAGACCACTGGCAAAACACAAAAAAAAAAAAAATAACGAAACGAAAACCTCTCGTGGACAAAATTAACCTTCACCTACTAAAAATATATGCCCCTCCCCCTTTCCCCCCGTTTTCTTATAGAAACATGTTTAGACTTTTGAGTATTGTAGAGTTGTCATATATTTAGCCCCAAAATATGCGTCATGATGTGCAACTCAACTCACAGACATCAGGATTCAGGACTCTAAGTTCGTTCGTGATTTTACACTTCAATTGAAATGTGTAAACAAAGTTGACTTTTTCTCCAGGACAATAATGAACGTGCCTGTATCTAGTTTCGTTTTGTGTATCTTTGAGATACAATATTGTGATATGAGAGGTTGAGTGGAACATTTCATCGGACATCCTTTTGCCAAAATAAACGTCTCTCAGCATAACGACATGGAAATGAACTTTTAGCTTCTTGGCATTGATTTCTCAAAGCCTAAGTTTAAGTGAATGTGAGCACTTGTTCTGTGTGCTGTGTCGTAATTGTAATTTGTGCTGGAAGGCACATCAAAAACAAGAGTTTACACAATACGCACAGTTATGCTTTAAATGGTTTTTGAAAATATACATGACTTACAGATAGAGATACAGATACTCAGTGTTTTTGAGATGTGTGAAAAATGGCTTTGGATTTGTTGAAAACCAAGTTCGAGTTTCAATTCCAATTAAATTGATGTTCCAGAGGAAATTATTATGTAACTACATATTCTTTTAGTCATAGAGCTGACGAGCTTACGGCATTCGTCAGAACTTATTTTGACCCATTCTTGCTCTAGAACATTTTTGAGAATTTCTTTTGATGTTGTTGGGGGTTCTATCGGACCTTACATTTTAAAATTCCTCATATGTAGATGATCAATTGGATTCAGATCTAGGGACTGGGGTCGTATCACCAAAAAAATGCTGGAAGGATGGCATCAGTGTGTTTTCCATCACATTAAGATATTTTTTGCCTACTCCGTCCGCAGCCATGCAACCCCAGATCATAATGCTTCCTCCTCCATGTTTAACAGTTAGAACTACACACTCCGGGTTGTATTCCTCACCAACTCGCTGCCTCAGAAAGGTTACACCAGGGTTCCCGAACACCTTTAAAAATAGAAAAAATATAAACCTTTTTTAAAAGCTCAAAATAACTAAGTGGATGGTAATTCCAGCAGTTTTTAATGTTTCCGGCTTCGGGGCTAAATTGTAACGCTTACTTTAAAAATTGATTCATCTGACCACAAGATGTTACTCCAACTCCAATCTTGTTCAGTAAAGTTTTGGTATATGTTTGCCCATTCTAGCCGCAACTTTTTGTTCTTCTCCGAGAGCCATGGCTTTTTCCTCGCCTTGCAACCTTTCAATCCAACTTCTCTGAGACTCCTTCTAACGGTTCTAGCCGAAATTTTTTCCCACAATGTTGTGTTATGTCAGCAACCAGATCATTTGATATTTTGTTTACCGTTTTTTATTGAGGTTCGTAAATATTAAAAATCGATCTTCTCTTACCGTGGTTACTTTTTCTATTTTTTTACAACTTATTCTTATGTACATACATAGATGGGATTTAAGGCATTTTGAACGGCACTTTTCTTGAAATTTCACTCTGATTTTTTCCCGATTCGAATAATAATAATAATTGAAATTCAATACGTGTGGTTAAAAACTGATTTCAATGATTTCTGCTTATACACTTTACGAAAAAATTACCATTGATTGAAAATTAAAAAAATAGACAGAATGAATTTAATTTTTAAGGGTAAATAGTATTTAAGCTCAAACAAGTTATTCAATTTTTCAACCTGATTAATGAATATCAAATCAAGTACAAGAAAGAGAAAGGAGAAAAAAGCATTTTCAAGAGAATATAGGGAAAAATATAATGTGCCTAGGTAAATAAAGTCGGGTACTTCAAGGCAGTACAATAATCTTTCTTCCTCTTCTATATTATAAAAATCAATTTCTGTTTTTTGTCTCGATAAAATTCAAAAACGGCTTGGCCGATTTGGCTGATTTTGGTTTTGAAATGTTTGTCGAAAATATAGAAAACTGCGTGAACAGTAAAAAAAAACTTCTAATTGGTTATACAGTTAAAGCCGTCACAGGAACATTGCCTTAAACTTAACGTAAGTCTTAAAATACGTTTTTCTAAGAACTAGCTTTTTCAAAACGGGCGGCCATATTATTTCGAGTTCCAATAGACCGATTGGCAAAAATATTCATTGAACTACGGACGACTTAAAATTTTGTATTTGAGTACTTTTAAGAAATTCGAAAAATGTAAAAAGTAGGCAAAAAAGCGAACTAATTTTAGAGTAGCTGTCATTTTTCGAAAAGATTTCTTTTTGAGTATTATTTTTTGTATTCTTGAAACTTTTATTACGTTGCTGAACCTGCCTTAAGGCAAAACAGGCAGTTGCCTGGGGCGCCACTCACCAAAATTGGTGGAAAAAATTGGGTCTTCTCTGAGACATTTTAAAGAATGTAGACTTTATGGATTGCGAGAAACTTAAAGCAATTTTAACAGCAAGAATGGACGACGAAGTTCAAAAGGATGTAATAGCTAGGGATCTCTTGAATGAAATTAATATATTCAATCAAACGTCAAATCTTACTGATCTCAAACCGCTCTCAATTTTAAATTATGTATTAAGCTTCAAATCATTTGCTTGAATTGTATCCAAATTTAACAACTGCGTTAAAAATTCTTGTAAGTGTTGCTAAAGGGGAAGCTAGTTTTTTAAAACTTAAAATAATAAAATCTTATTTACGCTTAACTATGACTGAAGAGCGCGATTAACAGCCTTGACAACAATTTCCATTGAAAAAGACAAGCTGAATGAAGCTTGAAGAAGAAGATTTGCAAAAATGAATTCGCGAAGAGCAGCAATTTAATGTCAATATTTTGTAAAATTATTTAAAAAAAATTTAAATATTAATTCGTACTATTTTCCTTTTTTTTTTTAAGTTTGGGTCACGAAAAATTGAATTTGCCAGGTTCAGCACCGCATACATACATATAAACAAATAGACCGTTTTTGTATCGAGCTTCAAAAAATACCCGAAATTCACTAGAATACGTATACCCTCTTAAATCACAAAAACCCGAAGGTTAATTTTGATCGCCTCTTGGTGAAATAACATCATGGTAACAAAATGTTTCTTTTTAAGGTAAATTGGATTATTTCATTATCATCAATATTTTCTTATTTCTGTAATACAAATAATCAATTATACCAGTTTTGTAACTGGCAATCAAGTAAGATAAAATCACACAGCCTGTCGAAAACCCACACCTAACATTCACCCGCTTTTCAACAAAAATTCTTGGATTTTTCTAGCCCCAAATGTGACAATTCGGTAGCCTTCAAAGTTTAAAAAGGACTTTATCCTGATCATTTTGATTTATTTCAAGGACCTATAAGCGAAGTCGGATTTTTTGTATTAAGTGAACCTTGACATACTGTGTAATGTCGTTTGTCGAATGCGTAATTATAAAAATCGGAGAGAAATTATTGCTAAATGTGGGTTTTCGTCAACACTATGGACTTTATGTGCAATATTTAAGTTGTTCTTTTCAGCGACTTGTCCCAACAAAAATTTTCAACCGTTTCACAAAAGTCGACGGAGAAGGTACTTTCTAATATATCTTTATTTTTTTCGTAAAACTAGATTGCACAATTTACACAGAAATGGCGACTCAAATGGGCTTCAGGTTTGGGAATTGTGACAAAACTTGTGGCAAAATTTGTACCTTGGTTGTAGTTAGTTTTTGACATTTTCAATGCGTCGTTGTTGAGTTGAAGCGTGTGTCGTTCTTTCTGCTGAAAAGACACGAAAGCTGTTTTTTTTTTTTTTTGAAAAATTGCGATTACCACATAATTGGGGGGGGAGATATAAATACCCTAATCCAACGGTTCTCAACCTTTGAGAGTGTGCGGACTTCTAGCAACGAATTTAACAGTCTCACACTGGTAAATTTTCCCAAAAACATGGCCAAAACATCAAAAAAAAAAATTGCAATTTGACAATATTTTTTGATGCACAATTGTTACCAATATATTGTAGCTTCAAACCTCATTAATCATACGACACACATTGTAACGGTTTTATCATACGATGCTTTTAAAGTGCAAACTTTTTGTTTACAAGTGCAGTTGCAAGTCTGATCTGTGATAAGAGGTTGTTTTGTTTTATTTTTCTAAATTTTGTTTTGGCGCTTTTTAAAAAAAAATTATTATGGATTCTGTTGCTAGTGGTATGTAAATTCGAGGATGATTGTTATTTTTGCAATATAATAACATTATATATATATTTGGAGATAGTAAAAAAAGTGTATTTGATTAGTACAAAAAAAAACTAAAAATAATCTTAAGCAATATAAAAGTTTGATTCATTTTGGTCGCAAAGCAGTGAAAGTAGTCTTAAAATGTAGGTTTCAACTTCCTCAATGAGAAACAGTTAAAATGTTTTGCGACTTTTTGCGACTTTTTTAAATAATTGCTCTTAAAGATGTTAAGAAAAGGCATTTTTTTTTTTTTTTTAATTTGAGCTTTTTAATTTTTACACAGGATCGCAATCTATTTTCATTTATGTTTCAAGAAAGCAGCTTTCTGATTATTTAAGAAGTTGCACATCTCGTGACTTAGCTGAAACAATACAAAAATTTGAAGAACAAGTAAGAAATGAAGCAAATATTGTGTTAACAGAGGAAACTTGTAAAATTTTATATGATTTTGCTCTCGACCACAAAAGGAGGTGGTTGAGTGCCTCTAGAAATTATGAAAACTTCTTACGGAAACATTCAGAATGGCTTCAAGGTGAAATTTCATTTTTGTGTCGAGGTCATGGCTGTGTTGGCAGACCACAAGTAGATTTTCCAAATTTAAGCGAAAGATCAAAGAGAAGAAAAACAGAGGACTTGCGTTCTAATTATACAACCGCAGAACTAAGTTATGCTGCACAGATGCAACTTCGGGAACAAGGAAAAGTTGACTCTTCAAACGTTATAAAAGATATTATTTTTTCAACTCCTACAAGAGCTGAAAAATATCAAAAGGCTTTAAAAAAAATGGAGCAGGAAATTATTCCGTATACAGCCGAAGAAGCTCTTACCATTATTGTTGAAGCAAAGCTAACCAAATTTCAATATAATCTTATAAGGGATTCAGCTATAAAACATAATAATCACATGTATCCAAACTATGCAGCGGTTTTAGAAGCAAAAAAAAGATGTTATCCTGAAAACTTAGTAATAACAGAGTCTGTGGCAGAAGCACCTCTTCAAAGCTTACTCGATCACTCAATCCACCGCTTGTTTGTAGGAATAAAAGATGTTATTGAAATTTTACATGAGAGTGAAAAATGTAATATTCACCTTATTTCAAAATGGGGTTGTGATGGAAGCTCGGGAATGAGCCAATACAAGCAAAGATTCACCGATCCAAATATAACAGATGCTAATATTTTTCTAACATCTTTTGTTCCTATTCAATTAGTATCAGGTGACCCAGAATCACACAGTAAAATAATTTTGTGGCAAAATCCCCGTCCATCATCTACACGGTTCTGCAGACTAATACGAATTCAATTCATACACGAGACAACTGATATTACTTTAAGAGAATTTAATTATATTGAAAGTCTAATATCAAATTTGAATGAAACGGTTGTTGAGCATATGAACGAAAGCATTACAGTAAAGCATAAAATGCTGCTTACAATGATTGATGGCAAGGTTTGTAATGCGATAACAGAAACAACTTCAAACCAAAGATGTTACCTTTGTAATCTAACATCAAAAGATTTTAATAAAATAGACTTGGTGTTAAGCAAACAGATCCAAGATAAATCAAAGCTGAGGTTTGGGTTATCCTCTTTGCATGCCTGGATTCGATTTTTTGAATGTTTACTTCATGTTTCCTATAAGCTGCCCTTAGGTCAATGGCAAACTCGTGGAGAAGAAAATAAAAGAAAAGTCGAAGAAAACAAGAAAAGAATCCAAGAAACTTTCAGAAACCGCATGGGGCTCTTAGTAGATAAGACGAAACCAGGATATGGAAGTACGAATGATGGCAACACTGCCCGTCGATTTTTCCAAGATTCCGCTACTTCATCCGAAATCACAAACATAAGCGAAGACATTATACGCCGATTTCGTATAATTTTAATGACAATTTCGAGTGGATTCCCTATTCAAATAAGTCGATTTAAGGAATACTGCATTGACACCGCTAATATATTTGTTCAGCTGTATCCTTGGTATAATATGCCCACAATAGTGCATAAAATTCTAATTCACAGTTCCGAAATTATATCAGAAGCTATTCTTCCAATTGGGCAGTTAGGCGAAGAAGCGCGAGAATCTCGAAACAAAGATATAAAGCGTTTTCGAGAAAGCTTCGCAAGGAAGTTTTCAAGACAAAAAAATATGGAAGATGTTTTTCATAATCTTTTGGTTTCTTCAGATCCATTAATCAGCAACTTGAGAAAACTTTTTCCAAAAACAAAACCACATCTTCCATCCGAAGTTCTTCAATTTTTAACAGAACCAGAGATTGAGCCAGCAGAATTGGATTAAATCATTTATTAATGTTTATATAGTTTGTTTGTTTATGTTTATTTATTTATTATAATTAATAATTTAAATTGTTATCATTAAAAAAAAAATATTGAATAAACGTTCTGTTAAAATTGTACGGTGTAAAAAATATAACGCCTTTTAGTATTATAGAAAACCACGAACATTGAAAACTATGATTTTTATGTGTTTTGCACGCTTTTAGCCGAATTTTTGATTGAAAATGATTTTTTTCTTCAAATGCAACTATTTTTAGTATTGTTACGCCATAATATTCTGAAAAAACCTCAAAAAATAATTTTGGCCATGTTTTTGGGAAAATTTACCTGTGTGAGTCTGCGGGGGTCCCCCTCAAAAATTAAATTGAATATATTGTTGTGTATAATTTATTTAAATTACACTGGCTGGCAAGGTTTTGTAGCTGACAATAAAATTATATTTTCCCGAAGATTTTTTGTTAGCCTGGATTTGCATCCGACTTCAAAATCTCTCTATCACGTCAGGTTTTTTTGAAATATCACCTTTTAAAACTTGAAAAACACCTTAAATTAGACTTTCTGAAGCTATGTAAATTCGTGAAGTACTTTTTTTTAATAAAATTTGTGATAATTTCTGAAAATCTATAATCCCATCTTTAATATTCAGTTTAAATATTTTCAATACCTCATTTACTTTTAGAAAAATTCTCATTAAGACTACCAAAGTCTTCAACTGTCCCACATTGACTTTCAAAACAGAAAAAGGCAAAAATGGTTTAAAGTGAATTTTTTTTGGCCTGAATTTCAACTTCAATAATTTCCATCAAATCAAGTTTTTGAATATAAAAATAATTTTGAAAACGGGTATTTTTTTAAATTTGAGCTAATAGCTAAGATCGAAGTTCAGATTCTAAATCATAGTCAAAAAATAACTTTAAAACGTGTTTTTCAAACCCATGGAAGCATAAAATTCAGATTTTCTCAAAACATCATAATTATAGAATCAAATGAACACTCATAAGCCATTCAAAACTAATGATATTGTTCAATAACTAAATGACATACTCAAAAGATTTATACATAAATTGTACCTCAAAGACAAAGATTTGCAAAATCATCATAAAATTTATTGTTAGGAACTTTGTTGTATTTTATCTTAGACTTAAAAATATCGTATTATGGATATTATGGTAAAGTGGTTTATTTCAAAAAACCTGACGTGATGGAAAAAATATAAACTGAGATTCGAATTCAAGACAAAAAAATCATTTTAAGCCATTTTTGCCTTTTTCTGTAATTTTTGATTTAAACTTTTGAAAAAAATGTTAATTTGAAATGAAAATGGTATTAGATGGAGTGGGGAAATTATTAAAAATAATGTAATACTCGTTTTTCAACCAAATTTGTTGCAATGATATTGAAAAACGTACCTATTCCTGATGCGTTATAGAAAAACTGTCGCAGACCCCCTGAAATTCTCCGTGGACCCCCATATAAATATTGTGTCTCCTTTTTGGTCAATCTTCACTATTTAGTGGTATACTCGTACAGCATGTTTTAAGGAATTAGCTGTAATTCTTATTATGCTTACAATTCTTCCATTCATTGTTAAAACTTTTACTTATTACAATATATTTTGAAAAACCAGTTTATGGAAAAATTCTGTGAAAAAATTGAGGGTTTTTGTTACTATATTAGACCTTAACAATTTTTGTCGTATATTAAGTTGTAAAGAAAATTTAACAAAATTTAAAGCCTTCTAGCATTTTACCAAAGTTAAAATCAGAAAGTTGGTACTTTCAAAACGTTAGATGATTTAGTAATGTGCTTTTTAATTAACAAAATTTATACTGAAAATCTTTCCAGTGCAAATTCATCAACATCCAGAACTATCTACAGAAACCTAAACCACGAACTTTTAACTGATGCCAACTTTTTTCGGAGGGAGTTTTCAGTCGAAACCATAAGTATTATCTTTAGATCCAGAGTTGAAATCTTAAATCTAAACTTTATACCGTACCGAAACGATCTGACTCAGCTTTGTAACTTATGTAACAGAAGAGATTTAGATGATATTAACCACTTCTTAGCAGTCTGCCCATTATTGCAGGAAATTCGTCGGTTATATTTCCATGAAAGTTTTCTTTCGTTACAGCGACTTTACGAAATTTTAAATGGAGCAGCGGGCTGGCTCAGTCTTTATAAATATTGCCAACATGCTCTTGCATATCGGAACAGTTTTTTGTAATAAAGCCCACATATTTTCTTGTTTCAATAGTTATTGTGGTTTAAACTTTTCTTATTGTAGTTTGACTATTATTCAGAACTGTTTTACTTTTATTTTGTGTTTCAAATCACTTACAATTGGTATGTTTCAATTCATTTAAAATTGGTTTTGTTATATTTTTTTTTCTTTTTTTACTTAAATCATTTATTGTAAATATATACTTTACACTTTATTTTATTTTATTTTATTTCATATGAAATGTCATTTCAGGCAGACGGCAGGATTGCCATGTCCTTATTCTTAAGATAACAATATTGTAAAACTTGATGATGAAATAAAGAATTTATCTATCTATCTATCTATCTATCTATCTAATTAACAAATTACTATTAGATAGTAGATATCCTACTAATTTAGGTCTCATAGCAAAAAGTAAATATATGTATTTCGAACAAAATATGAAATGAGATACAGAATTTACAAGGTCCGTTCGCATTTCTATAAAAAAAAACAAGTAGAACAGCACTTCATTATGGTTGGAACAGGCCTAGTGTCCAAAACATTATTGTAAAGTGGAAGTATTTGTTTTGCAAGTTCATATTTATTAAAAGTGAAGTTTTTCAATAAAAATTATCAATGAATAGGTACATAAAATTTTCTTTTTTGCATAGGTACCTCATTTGTTAAAATTGTGTGAGATTCACAAGATACAGACTCACTAATAGGCATTTTTTTTTAGTTCAGAGCCTGAACTGTCAAACAAATAAATTGTATTTTTTTCACCTCTGAACATTCAAAGCTTTAAATTTGTGTTTATATTTTCTGAACTCTTTTCTGAGCTTAAAAGGAAAAACGTCTAATGAAATATTTAGAACGTATACACAAAAGCAAATAGCTCAGTCTAATGTCAAAGTGACAGTGACAGTTGCTTTGCACTCTATTCCATTTGTTTTGAATTATGCTATTGAATTATTTTAAGTGTTTTAATACATATGTATGAATCTTTTTCTATCTCAAGACTCTTGTGAACAAGTCATGCAGTAAGTTGAATAGTACCTTACACTTGACAAGATTTAAAATTTTGATTGTCAAAATCTTCAACGATCAATAAAATTAGGTGTCTCAAAAATAACAGTAAAGATTTCCATGAAATAATAATTTGTAAATTTATTTTGTTTCTCGTTTCTTAAAATCGGATTTTTTTCTAAATCTTGCTTTGGTTTTCAAGTTGTTTTAAAATTTAATGATTTTCAGAAAAAAAATTAGGCCAAAGGTTCCTTTAAATTTCTTATCCGCCATTGGTATAATTATAGAACCTAGAGTGTGTAGAACCATTTTTTGTCAACCGAAATAAAAATATGGGTCGATCCATTTAAATGGAAATTCGGCTTCTCATTTTTGTTATTTACATAAACAATATTGTTAGGTGTAGTGGTATATGTATGTATATCAACTGTATATACAAAGAACGTATAAAGCATAGCAGTTGAATTAACTTGACTTAAGGTTTATTTTTGTCACCAAAGGACTTGACATATGGAAAAGTGGATTTTATTCTATTTACTGTACACCCTATATTCCATTGAATTTCTGAGTCGGATGAGGGCGTTTTTTTTTTTAGAAAAGAAACAAAGAAGGAAAGCGTATTTGCATATTATGTGGTTCGGCTTCACGAAAAATACAATAACAACAGTATATAAGAATAGGTATACATACATACTTATGTAGTAGTTTGAGAGAATATTTTTATTTTCGTATTTACTAAACAAACAAAAAGGTTACTTAAAATTATACACCTTATTCATAATTCAAGGACTATAATACTACAAATATGTATGTATTTGTATTTTGTTTATGGTGCGTGCTTTTATTAGGGCTTAATTTGCATAGACCGAAAAGGAAGGAAATTGTATTTTCAATATTTTGGTAAAACATTTTTCTTTAAAAAAAAAATCTTCCATGGTTAGGTTTATACCATTTTCTTATGGTTGTATAATGATAATTTATTTGAGGTTTTCGTCAATTTAAATGGTATTAAGATATTTTATTAAAATTGAATAAGTTAAAAATTTTACATTCCGTTGAAAATTTAAGGCCAAGTATTTAAGACCTTAAAAAAAATTTAAATAATATAACCTTTTAAAAATATATTGTAAGAAATTATCTGTTAAATAATATTAAATTATTTTTATTTTCTATTCTTTTCAGGTACATTTTAAATGGTTTTGACGAAGAACAAACTAGAGGTATGAACTCTGGTAAGTAAAAATACAATAAAATCAATAGTATGTATTAAAATCTTATCCCTAAGGACTTTTTTCTTATCAAATTTGGATTAGGGTGGGACAAAGTTCGCCGGGTCCTCTAGTTTATTTTAATTTCTTACTGTTGATATGTGATATTTATAAACAAACTACAAACGTTTAACGAGAAATAAACCCGAGACCTAGATTTAACGAGTTGGACACAGTGACAAGATTGACATTTTTGAATTTAATCGAGATCTAAACGAGAGCAGTAGGAGCCTCGTCGAGTCTCGTTAAAAGGCCGAGCTTCAATTTTATGAACTTAAGCTCTTGAAATACATTATAAATCAAATGTGTCATTTTACACTCTTCAATTCTTTAAATTGTGACCATCAAATTGACAGAGCTTATCCTGATCACAAAAAAGGAAATTATCCTCAAAACCAAATCGCCACAAAAAAAAACAAAAAAACAGAACACTTTTGCGATAAGATTTACTCATAAAACTTAATGGAACGTCCACATTATCGGTCTTCATCACCTTTAAGTATGTGTGTGTGTGTTTGTGTGCCGCCTTTTTCAAATTGAACTAAACAAAAACACCATCACATTATCATCTGTCCATGTATTTATAACTAAATGCTATATCGCCATGACATAGAACATAAGCCCCTGTGATGATGATGATGGTGTCTTTGCCAAAACACACTTCAAATTGTATGTCATGTATGTCGGTTCGAAAAACCGAATCCGAATATCCCCCGAATATCATTAATATAAATCGAAATTTGTGGGAAAAGCGTTGATGCATACGGCATACCGTGTCGTCGTAGTCGTTCCTCACTCACAAAAGTCCCGCAACACCTCCTATACACACACACAAACAAACAACATGGGATTTAACATTTTTCATTTGGAATTAATGACCTCTGATGATACTAGGTAACATGGAACATGGATCATATGCTCCAAGCAACTTTACAGTAGAAGCAATCAGTTCTGGTACTGGTTCTGGTTCAGGCGTTCAGGTTCGGGTTCGAGTTTGGGTTCCAGAGATGATGATGGTGATGATAATGATGCTTGTATTATGGCAAAGACCTCTTACAGGTAATTTTGAATACTTAATCACCAACCAACGCAACGCACGCCAAGGACCATATCAAATTTATCACCTCCCCAAAGTCCCATAAAAAGTCAGAGTAGACTCCTATGTCGATGAGGATGGTGAAAGTCATGAGAAAATCCTCGTAGGTGTTCTTGCTAAACTTTTCGAAGTTCTGGTTAATTTGTGTATCCACAATTCTTTGATTAAATCTTCAACTTATAATGGGAGAGGGAGGGCCACTTTTTCCATAGTGAGGCTTATCTTTTATCCAGGACTATTACACCATTAAACATGGATATACATAGATGTAATTAGTCGATATTGGGAAAACCATTTACAATTGCAATCTAGTATTTAGTCCACAATAAAAAAAAACTGACCCTATAACTGTCATAATTATACAGTGAGTCCCATAATGTACGCAAGATTTAAATTCTGCAGTAATTAATGAAAACTTTTCGGCTTAAAACATTTAATACATGACGTCGATAAAAATTTTGCCAAAAATTAATAGTAAAATGTTTTTCAGTTGCTGGGACTTGAAGAGCGTTCATACCAATAACCAAACTGTCAATGTCAAAATTAAAATGTCATAACTGCGAAAAACATGAATGACTACAAATAACTATTTATTCCACCAAAATGTTTGACTTGGTGACAGAAAATTTAAAAAAATAAATATTCATACCGGTGGAAAGTGTTGTAGATAAAAGTGACAGACACGTTAAAGTCAATTAAAATAACTACTTCTATGGACTATGCTCTTTGGTCTATGCCAGTAAAATACAATGTGCTACATTTCAGGAGCTCAGAGCACATTTTGATATAAGCGGCTTTTTCCGTTTTGACAGATGACTGCGTTCATTTAATTTTAAGATTATATTTTGGCGATTTAAGAATATTTATTTTCCGCCTTTCACATTCAAAACCATATTTGACAAATATTGCTTGATTCATAGTTTTAAATCAGTGTTGTTATCCGTCAAACATACTGTCAAACATCACTTTGAATTTTGGCAGATAACAATGCAATATTGTAAAATATAAAGACATTGCCTCAATTTTATATTTATCAAGTCTGCAGAAAACTCATCTCTTTTATCTCGAAAAATACCCTTGAAATACCTACCCAATTGTCAATGAAACAACAAGGAAGAAAGAAACAATGAAACAAAATGACATGCCCGGACACGGATAGCATTTATGTATATCTTGTATGTTTTTGACGTTTCTCTTTATCCCCTTCCGTTGTTTTTCAAATTTGCTTTATTTTGTTGTTGTAAAAGAATCAACTGTATGCACAACGCTAAAGAATAAGAGCTTTTAATGTAATAATGAGCGCATCACCGAATGACAGTTCAAAAGAAAATAACGGAGAACTGCACATTAAGTATATGCCCCTTGTAATACCGCACTAATTCCAATTTTGTTTCTTCTTTTCATGATGTACAAAAATTGATGTGCTTGAAATTTTTGTTTAAAATATTTTTTTTATGTTTGACAAGTATGCAAATCTGGCAATGCTGTGCATGTCAAAAAACTTATCAAGCTGACTGGACACTCAAAGTGATCCATAATACAATCAACGGATATACTCTAATTTATCTTAAGTCGTTGTTTCTTAAAGTTGTCATTTCATTCTTTAAGTCCGAAGAATCACACAAAGACATTTACAATATGGCGGCAATGAGCTGTCAAAAGTCAAAATAGTTTTTATGCACAACTGTCCATCAAAATTGTTACTGATATTTCACTAAAATTTCAACAACATCAACAATTTTAAAATCCTAGCGCGTGTTCTCCTAAATTTAAATGAACATTGCCCTGGATGGATGGATGGCGGCGCGTAATGGAACAAGTGAATGACACTTCTGCGAAGCTCAGCGGCAAATTACTGCTGTCATTTGTATAGCAATTAATTGATGCGTATGTATGTTTCTATGTTGGCAGTTTGTATTGTGTACAAACGAATAAATTTCGCACCCAAAATCCACCAACCTCGAGGGGGAGAGAATCCGATTAAATTATAACACAGCCCCTAGCAGTACCAGAACTCGGCAGCAGCGCGGTAATTGTTTGATTAGCTAATCGTCTATTGAAATGTATTGATTGTTCCGCGCACAGAAACTCATCAGCCCCAATTTCTCCCGTTGCGCCATCTCTGATGCTGGGGCCAGGCATTGCGGAAGCAGTACATGACATTCTAAGCTCGTTTTGTCTAAAGGTCGACGTGTTCACCATTGTCGTCCGACGGCGCGGCGTGGCGTTCGCCCATTTTGTCGGCTTTGATGGCTGCCCATTTCCTGTTGTCGTTTGAATTCTGCAATTATTTTGAAAACGTTTCCAATTCTGAAACATCTGCAGATTGTGTTGGTTTTTGTTACAGTCAGAATATAAGAGTGATAGGACTTTAGGGGCGTGCATTACTGGTACTGCCGGCAGGCTGATGGGTCCGCTTTTGCCCAGCACTTGAAGAGAAGGTCTTATGGGCTTTAGACGTTTCTGTTGCAAAATGTTTTCTCTATCCGATTCCGCCCCTCTCCCTATCTCACTCTCCGTGGAATTAATTGAAGTTGGAAATGAACACAGTCGGTGAGTTTCGGGTCAGTGAGTGGTTGGAAGCTTTGTGGTAAATCGATTTGTATTAAAATCGAATGGATTTTTTAAGGTGGCGGGCGCACTCACTAGGCCAGTGAACATGCTTAGAGTTTATTATATATGATGGAGCTAGTGTAATGGTGGGAAAATAGAGAAACATTAATGAACATTCATTAAAGTTGTGTTGTTGGTGTTTTATGTGTGTGAATGAAAATAAAAGTATATTTTGGTTTTCTCTTGGTTTGATGTAGATCAGATTTCGTGAATTTGTTAATTGAAACGGTGACATTGTTCGATAATTATTATTGATGTTAAATTGTGTGGTTAGATTGGTTTTAACTCAAACATATTGTCACTTACAAAAGTGAATATTTCATGTTTAATTTATGTACATACTTTGTGTTTTATTAAACTGTAGGCATTTCAATTTAGCTTTTCTTAATTTTAAATTAAAAGGAAATTAATTTATTTGACTTTCTTCTTACATGTGGATATTTAAGGATGTCAACGAATTAAGAAAAGTCTCAAGACAATTTTCCCAAAAATTCTCAATTTGCGGACGCGTTGTTTGTCCGCGATGGACTCCAAAACTACTTAACCGATTTTAATCAAATTTGTAAACCGTGCAGTTTAATCCGACTTGAATGATAGAGGATAGCTTACATCTCAATTTATAATTGCAATATTATTATTATTTGACAGTCACAATTATCTGTTAGCTCCAAATGATTCTAACAGATGTCGACATCTAATGATTGGATTGAGTAAATATTCAATAGATGGCGCTATGTCAAACGTCCAAACGATTCATTTAAGATACAATTTAATAGCATAACCATCATATATTGCTGAGGCTAAAGTATAGGTTAAATTTATTTTGTAGTGAACCGAAATATAGCGTTAAGTATTGTCAAATAATATACATATATATAATATATATGAAATATATAATATGAAATTTGGCACAGAGATAGAATATAGCTGGTAAAATGTATTTTTTAGGATTAAACATTGACCACGTTTTACATAAAAATTGAAGCATTCTCCGGTTTTACATTCAGCGCAACGAAACAGATGTTTTTAACAACTTTGGTTGTCCTGCCGATCGATCCAATTTTTAATTAATTTACGAAATTCACGAGGCCATCTAGAAAAAAAAGAAGGTATTGGTGATAAAATAAGCAACAACAATATTTTCCCACAGCTTTAGTTTCTGCAATAAATTGAGGCAAGACGAAGTTTGCTGGGACCTCTAGTATGCATATAAAAATTAATTTCTGTTTGCTTGCCTCAATAAAACGCGAGAACGACTTGGTCGATTTGGCTGATTTTGGTTTTGAAATGTTTGTCATATTCCAGGGAAGTTTCAAAAAGTAAAAAAAATATGGAAACATTTTGAGGAACACAGTAAAAGAACCTTAATTTTCCCTTACAATTTCTTCTACCAGCAAAAAGCAAATATTGTTGATTGTCAGTTGGTTGTCAAATTCTTATATTTGTAACGGAAGGTGTATCTACTTCGGCTATGGCCAATCTAAAAAAAAAAAAAAAACACTTCCACTGTCCATTCAGAACCACAGGATTCTCTGAAGGAAACAAGGTTGCGAAGTAGAGTGTCCAATCGGCGGAGTACGAGCAGGCATGCTTGCGATGGCCAAAGGGCTGACTCGTCGGTGGGGTGGGATCTTGTACCCGCCACTGGACTGCCGTACATATTTACATGCCTATTTTCCTGTATCTGAATAGGGCTCTTTAATTATTTGTTAAGGTTTGAATGCATCTCTTTCGTCAGTTCTTATTTTGGAAACAGGTGTTTTTGTTTCCTGAGTGTACCCTCCCACAGTCTATTCGCTACTGAATAAACGCCATGGTTACCGCTCCACCCATTTTGTTTCAATCACGATAACCCCTAAATTGAGTTGATCTTATGGGCCTACCGCCCTCTCATATCTCCTTCGTTGACGCTTCTCAATTCAAACACCTTCCCTTAATATTTCAAATTTTACACTATCATACTGAGACACCAAATGATCACGAAAAATAGTTAGGTTTGAGGTTTGTATACATATTTCATATATTTATTAATATTAATTCCAAAAAGTAAAAAAAATTAAAAGGTAAATTCAAATATAATTGTCACTTATTGATTACACATAATTGAGTTTTAAGAGATTTAACCCAAAAGTGAGGGCGAGAACACCAACAAAAAAAAAAACTGACTTACTTCGAGTTTTGTTTTTTTATTAGGAAAATTCACTCAAATTGCTCTTATTTTCTTTTGGAGTAAAACTCTCTAAGTAAAGCAAACAAACAACTTTTTATTCTCTCGAAACTCACTTGTGGTTTAAGTCACTCTTATCGTTTATTTCTCTGTATAGATTAAAAGAAAAAAATTGATCTCTCACTCTCCCTACATATTTTTAACGAGATTGATATTTTACTCGCGAATTTATGTTTTCTTCGTCAAATGGTTCAAATTGATGAGATTTTAGATCTTATATGCTATCACTCACCGATTCAAGAATGTTTATGCTTTATATGAATGTAAACTTGAAGCTTTCCTTCCAACGAAGAGGTGCGCACTCCTTGGTTAGTTGGTGATTTTCGTGTATTTGAGGTTGTGATAGGTTTCGGTGAAGCTAAATGATTAGTGATGGTAATGGAAAAAAAATCTTTTCAATTTGAACGTTATAGAAAAAACATTTAAACTTTTACTTAACTGAGCGAATGAGAGATAATTGATGATTTAAGATTTATTATACATAAAAGCAAATAATTTTCTTCAACGTTGAGCGGGGTTTAAAGATGAGGTTTGACGTACAGGCAGGGAAAAATCAAGTGGTCTTGTCTGCAGGTCGACCGCTTGGTCTATTGTTAGGTCCGTTTACTTATTAAGGTTTGGTACTAGGTACGGTTGATGATGATGTTGTTGAATCGCAGGTCAAAGACAAAAAACTAAGTTGTAGAGATGGACACTGAGGGTAAGCAATAATCCCAATTGGGGGTTGAGATTTGGTCCAAAACGTGCGGGATGCTGAGGTGGCTTGCTGCTCGCTGTCTTTACCTATTTTCGACGGCTTACGCCACAGGCTAACGATCGAAAAGATCGCTCGATCGCCTCGGAGGTAGGTGCTCCGTTGGCCTTGTATCGTATGCGGAATTTTCTCGAGCGTGATCGATACATACAACGCCCAAAAGAGTGCAACGGAAAATTGGGCAGCTGAAGCAGTGAGCGATCCCAGCACGTGGTGCGAGTTAAGTATCCATAGCAAAACATATTGAGAAAAAAGATAACATTATTTGTATTCAATGATATCTTTAGTCTCTAGTACAGTCTTGCACACAACGCTACAATGATAACATATGTAAAAGAGATAATATCGTTTGTATACAATGTTGGAATATTATCTCTTCTTCATTATCAAGCAAGACGATTGTACGCTTGGGTCTCCTTGTAGATAGATAAGAAAAGTATATAAATACGACTGTATGATGAATTTATCAATAGTCTTATTGTAACTACATAGTAGCCTTAAGCTCCTTTTAGAATTAGTAAAAAGTATTTCAATAATAAAGGACATAGTTCCAAATAAATATTGTTTAATTTTAAAAGTAAGAAACAAGTGTTTTAATTGGCGATCCTGCCAGGAGGTTAAATATACTTTTTAACTTCAATCGAGCGGACCTCGGGAACAAGTAGTGAAATCTAGTATAAACAGAACACTCGCGTTACCGGTTACAAGAATTACCTAGCATAGCAGGTACAAATATAGCTTCTTCGTACGAAGCAGCAAAGCAATTCAGTGAAAGTGTATATGTGGAGGAAAAAAACACACAAATTCGACGACAACAGACACGAGTTCAAAATGGAACAACTCGCAGTATTAATGGCAAGATTAGAAGCTTTAGAAACCAGGTGCAACACAGTAACACAAACCCTAGAGCACACACGCACAGAGAATGCAAGGTTAGCAGCAATAATAACTAACCAAAATCAAATAAACACTAATTTAGAAACAAAACTAAATGAAGTAAAATCTGGATTAGGCATAGTACCAAACATACCTGTGCTAGAGGAAATAAGAACCACATATACAGATGGTAGTGAAATACAGTTAGACGCATTTAAAAGCCTACCTATTTTCAACGGCGATCAATCAAATTATCGGTCGTGGCGCGAAGAAGCATCCAGATTAATGGACAGCATTAAAAACTTCAAAACACACAGTAAGTACGCAGCAGCATTGACTATAGTGAAAAGTAAAATACAGGGTGCAGCCGCGAATGTGTTAACTAATTATAACACAATTTTTAATTTTGAGGCGATACGTAACAGATTAGATTATACGTACTCTAATCAAGAACCTCTATACGTGCTACAAGACATGATGAAAGCCATCACGCAAAAAAGAAGCACACTGTCTGAATACCACGACGAGATAAATAAAAATCTCAATTTAATAATATCAAAAATCACTATGTCAGGTGATCCGCCGAATATAATCGACAGACTAATTAAAAATGCTAACGACGACGCAGTTCGTATATTCATTGATGGTATGAGTGACAACTTTACAAGAGGATCATTATATTCAGCTACAATAAATGATCTAGAACACGCATTCGCAATTGCTCGCAGAATAGAACATGATAATGTGCACAGGCATTTACATCTCACTCAAGATAAGCACCACAAAAATATGCCACATGAACGCAGAAACGAAAGAAGACCAAATTATTCGAGCCAAACAACGAATTATCAACCCCAGAAGCAATACGATAATATGCAGCAACACAATCAAGGACCACGCCTAAACCCTTTCAAGAGAAATGACGGACCACAGCCGATGGAGATAAACTAGAGACAAATTGTACATGCACAGCGACAAAATTGGAATCAATACAAACCCGATGTATATAATCCACCAGCGAAACGTGAACACAGCGGGAGTTTCAACACACACAACAGACCGCAACGATCTTATCAGCAGAACTTCAAGCAGCAGAGAGTAAATAACTCCCGACAACAACGCAGAGACGATGTCAGCAGTACATATGCAGAAGCAGATGAAACGGAATGTATGGTAAATAATAACATAAGAATAGATCATTTAAACTAGTAGACGGGTTGCCCTGCTTAAATTTAACTAGTACTACAGTCAAACTTCTTTATAACGAACCTTCAAGGGAACAAAAAATTGCTTCGTTATAAAGAAGTTTTATAAAAAATTCGTTATATAGAAAATTTATTTTTTTAACACTCAAAGTATTCTTTTAGATTTAAAGAAAACAATGGTACAAAAAAGAACTCATTTAAAGGAAATTAAGTAATTTTTATTTTTTAGTTAAAAACATATCAATTTTTGATTGAACATGAACAGTTTTGGTTTTTGTTTTATTATAAAAATCTTCCAATTTTGAAAGATGAAAATATGCATCATCTGAGGTTTCATCTCTTGTTTCAATAAAATTTCGAAGATTATCGAATGCAGCTCTCATCTCAATATCGCTGGGCTTTTTTCGAACAAATTCGATTTCAGCATTGTCATCTGCTTTTTTGTAAGCGATTCACCTGTCTATGTGCGTAAAACTTCTCAAACACATGTACCCTTTTTCATGCACCCATACCCATACATACATTACATACATTAACTTTTAGAAAATTCTTGCCAAAACGGGGAGTTCCCTATTAAATCTTGGAAAAAAAATCTTAGTAAGCTTAGTTTTCAAATTTGAAAATTGAAATTTCGTTATAAAGAAATAAATTTGCTTTTGGGTCAAAAAAATTAGTTCCTTATAAAGAGAATTTCGTTATAGAGAACTTCGTTATAAAGAACCTAATTCGTATGGGATATTTTTTAAGGGGAAGGGGAACAAAATGAAATTCGCTATAGAGAGAATTACGTTATAAAGAAGTTCGTTATAAAGAAGTTTGACTGTATTTCTAAGAAAATTTATAAAATTCTTATTGATACTGGTGCAACCCATAATTACATTAATAGAAAATGCGATTCTAGCGAAAAAATTAAAATTAAACCTATAAAAATAAAAACAATGCATGGTTATTCTATGGTAGATACAAAGAAAGTAGTTAGGATATTAAAGAAAAATATAACATTTTTTGAATTAGAGGATATTCAGTCTTTTGATATGATATTAGGATATGAAGGACTTAAAGTTCTAAACGCGGAAATAAATTTCAGTAATATGACTCTAACTACCATAAGCAGTGTCGAATCTATTCAGAAAATTAATTACATAATTGGGGAAAATAATATTTATAAAGCAGACATAGATAGACTGATGAAGATTAATAACAGCATAGGACCGTTACCCTTTACAGATACTATAGAAGCAAGCATTAGGACGACCAATGATAATCCGGTTTATGTTAAACAATATCCATATCCCATAGCAGATAACGAATTCGTAAACAAAGAAATACAGAAACTCTTACATGACGATATAATAGAAAAAAGCCATAGTCCTTATAACAGTCCCATATGGACAGTACCTAAAAAAGGTTTGGACGAAAAAGGAAAACCAAAACGGCGCATGGTTGTTGATTTCCAAAAACTTAACGCTCACACTGTAACAGACAGATACCCCATTCCGGATGTCAACATGACAATTCAAAATTTAGGTAAAGCCAAGTACTTTACAACGTTAGATTTGGAGTCAGGTTTCCACCAAATTAAAATCAAAACAGATGATAAAGAAAAAACAGCTTTTGCTATAAATGGCGCAAAATATCATTTTAAACGAATGCCTTTCGGGCTCAAAAATGCACCAAGCATATTTCAGAGATGCGTGGACGACATTTTGAGAGACTTTGTAGGTAAATTCGTACACGTTTACATTGATGACGTATTGATATATTCTTCATCTGAGGAAGAACATATACAGCACATAAGTCAAGTATTCGACGTACTCAATAAAGCCACATTAAAAATATCTGATGAGAAAAGTAAGTTTTTTCAAGAAGAAGTAGAATACTTAGGTCACATAATCAGACATGGTAGAATCACTACGAACCCTGAGAAAATAGCAGCTATAGAAAATTTTCCAGTCCCACAAACGGTAAAGGATTTGAGAGGATTTTTAGGTCTTACAGGTTACTATCGTAAGTTTATAAAAGGATACGCAAGCATAGCCAAGCCCCTGACATTATATTTACGAGGAGATAACGGTAAAGTAAACAAAAAACAAAGTAAAAATATTAAGTTAAATCTGAATGATTCAGCATTAGAAGCGATTAGAATTTTAAAAAATTATTTGAAAGAACAAGTCGAACTTTTTCAACCGGATTATAGTAAACCATTCGAGCTTACTACTGATGCATCCAACATAGCTATTGGAGCCGTACTAAGTCAGAATAAGCAACCTATACACTTCTTGTCAAGAACACTGAGTAAGACAGAAGAGAACTATAGCACAAACGAGAAAGAGCTATTAGCGATCATATGGTCCTTACAAAAACTCAGAAACTACATATATGGTATAGCAGACTTAACCATATATACCGATCACCAGAGCCTTATATATTCTGTATCAGAAAAAAATCCCAACACAAAGCTGAAACGTTGGAAGGGAATCATTGAAGACTTTGGAGCAAAATTAGTTTATAAACCAGGAAACCTAAATCTTGTAGCTGACGCATTATCACGTCAACGCATAAATACTTCTACCATAGAAACAGCACATTCAGCTGAAAGTTCTTCTAATGATATAATAAAAACTGTGAATCAGCCTTTTAATGCATACGCTGCACAGTTCGAACTTATTGAAGATATAACAAATAATATCGAAACACAAATCTATTTTAGTAACAAAATAAGACTCATAATAAAGTTTAAGGACAAAGACTCTTTACTAAGGCAGATGAAAGAAGTTATACAACCCCAAAAGATTGTAGCTTTGCATACGAAATTTGAAAACATATACAAATATGGTGAAAACATAAAAAAAGAATTCCCACTAGTAAGATTTATATTCACACCAAGAAAACTTCAAGACGTGACAAATTTGGAGGAACAACTAAAACTTGTAAGGGTAACTCACGAAAGAGCACACCGAGGGTTACGTAACAATATACAAGAAATCTCAGAGAAATATTACTGGCCCGATCTAAATAAACAAGCAAAGAGTTTCAACAAAAAATGCATAGCATGTCTATTTGGAAAATATGAAAGAAAACCTATCAGAGAACCTCTGAATAATTCAGAAATACCAACACATGTGGGAACACACATTCATATGGACATATACTTCAACGACAAGTATACTTTCCTTGTAACAGTAGATAAGTATTCTAAATATACAATCCTTCGGGAAATCGAAACTCGAAACAGACTGTACGACGTTATGGAAGAGGTCTTATCTAATTATTTCCCAAAATGTGAACGACTCATGACAGATAACGAGAAGGGATTCAAAACAGAAATGGTGAACCAAATGTGTTTGAAATACAACATAACTAAAGTAGAAACTCCAGTATACAGATCGACAGCGAACGGTCAGGTAGAACGTGTAAACGGTACAATAACTGAACTGTCTAGAATATTCACAATTCAGAATAAAACAAGACTTATCGAAGAAATATTTAGAACAGTGCGTGAATTAAATAATTCTATACACTCAGTTACCGGTTTGAAACCTAGAGACATTTTCTTTAATCAAAATAAATATAGCAATAGTGAAATTATAATAAATAAACTAAACTCAGCATCCAAAAAAGTGATCGAACGTCTAAATAAAGGAACTCGACACAGAGAGTATAAAAAAGGAGATAAGATAATGGTAAGAATCACAGGTCTTAGAAAGAAATCTAACGCCAGATACATAACAAGAATAGTAGAAGAAGATAAAGGAGACACTGTAATCTCTAAAGAAGGAATAAAAATTCACAAGGATAACATAAAGAATTATCATTTTTCAGATGACGAAAATATTAATATTCCTAACATTACTAGGAATTGTACAGAGTCAAGAAGGGCAAGGAAACGTTCAAATAACTGAGTTACTAAACAAGAAGTTTATACTTACGCAAACAGATGACGTGTATTTATTCAAAGAACAAACTTATTTGTTACATGCCACCAACCTGACTTCGATATTTCAACCTTACGTAAATATCGTAACTAGTAAGTATCAACCTACACAAGAAGAAAAAATTTGGTTAAGTAAAATTAAGAATTTAGCAGACCAATTACAAGAACATACTAGGCATACTAGATCAATTAACTTTTTAGGAACAGCTTTCAAATATGTGTTTGGTAATCCTGACCATTATGACTTAGTTAACATAGAAACGAGTATAAATAATCTCATAGAAAACAATAATAAACAAAAAACTATAAATTCTAGATTTGAACAAATTTTGCAACAATTCGAAGGTCAGAGCCTTAAAGAACATTTAGTAATAGAACAAGTGTACGAACAATTATTATTATTGACCAGAACAATTAATGCAGCAAAAAATAATGAATATTTATCAGAAAGCCTAGACTTAGATGACATTAAAAATATTATTCAACATGAAATAATTCAAGTACCCATAATAAATATACTTCAGTACTCTAAAATATTATTAGCTAGAACTGATGAATTCTTCATCACAATATATAAATATCCAGTTCTAATTAAATCATGTAAATTGTATAAAGTAACACCTTTAAATTCAAAACATGGAAAAATCATTACAGATAAAACAATTGCCTTATGTAACCAAACTTATTTAAGAACAAGAAATTGTCAAAATCATCTAAGTAAAAACATTTGTGAAATTAACTTTGAAGAAGAAAATTGTCTTATTCCACTTTTAAAGAATATAACTTCAAAATGCAACATTAAACAAGAATACGATTACGACTTAGAAATTGAATCCGGTGTTATGTTATTAAGCGGTAAGCATAAGTTAAATAATCAAACAATTAATGGTATAAACTTAGTTACTTATGAAAATACTATAAATCTAGACGATAAAATATACAAAAACATGCATAAGCAAATTAAAGAAGTTATATTAAGAAATCATAATTCAGAGTCTTACATCGACCAAATAATTAAAGAAGATACAATGTACAAATTCGATAACATAGATACTTTAAAAAAACTAATTATTCCTTTTGAAGAAAAACCGATATTATCAACTATATACACAATTGTAACACTGATTGTTATTCTAGCATTTACGTACGTAATGATAAAAACTATACAATGTATAACAGATCGTCAAAAACAAAAAAAGATTGACGCATATAACAAAACTTATGAAAGAGAAATGTTAAAAATAGCGTCGAAAAATCGAGACGATTTCGTTTAACAAGGGGGGGAGTTAAGTATCCATAGCAAAACATATTGAGAAAAAAGATAACATTATTTGTATTCAATGATATCTTTAGTCTCTAGTACAGTCTTGCACACAACGCTACAATGATAACATATGTAAAAGAGATAATATCGTTTGTATACAATGTTGGAATATTATCTCTTCTTCATTATCAAGCAAGACGATTGTACGCTTGGGTCTCCTTGTAGATAGATAAGAAAAGTATATAAATACGACTGTATGATGAATTTATCAATAGTCTTATTGTAACTACATAGTAGCCTTAAGCTCCTTTTAGAATTAGTAAAAAGTATTTCAATAATAAAGGACATAGTTCCAAATAAATATTGTTTAATTTTAAAAGTAAGAAACAAGTGTTTTAATTTGCGCTCGATGATCACTCGTTCGAGCTTTTGGGTTCGGCGATTCCACTTACAAGGTATGACTGTACCAAAAATACGATATAGTTTTATCACTATTCTCATTTTAACACCAAAACTATGGCAGAGTCATTACTTACCTTAAGTAAAGGAATAGCAGCCTATGATTTTGTGGTCCACCAAGGAAGCTGTAAAAAGTACAGTCGCGCTGGCTTGCACTGCACACCAAAGATGGGCTGACTCTTCTTTGGCTTAGTTGACAATATATTAATTATTATCAAATAATTGATATTATTAAATTAATTTATATCTGCCGCTGGTAGTTTTGTCGATTTTTCTGTAACACGTTAATACGTATCACTTGTCGAATTCCGTCGCACAAAAAAATAACTTCTAAGAAAATGAGAGGACGAATGTTCTTACTCGGCAGTCAAATCGGAAAAGAAATGATGAAGCGCGAAGGTATGACAGGCAAGCTTCGACTTTCCGCCCGCCGTGATAATAGAAATTCGTCACATAGAATTGACGAAAAATGTGATGTCGAGTATCGAAACTGAAAGCAGGGATGTATAGAAATTTACACTTTCAATTCGACTTAAGTATAAGCGAATTACACTATGCCCGTACATATTTCAGTCGTCGTCTGTCCAACACGTTAATAAAAAGTTATAAAGGTGCCTGTCCTTCTGTCACCATTATACAATTGTTATTAATATCCTTTATTATCAGTTTTTCAGGGCCTGAGATTTACTGGTCTTAAAATGCCAAGGAGAAGAATACAATCCAACAAATTTTAATCCACACACACTTTTTTGTAAGTTCCAATCTATCAGCCAGACATGCTGTTAGAACTCAATTGTTGCGGGACAAAGTTCACCGGGTCCTCTAGTGATTTAAATATTTTAACTTGACGGCAAAGCGTTCTGCATCTGCTTCTATAATTATTACTCAGTACAATTTTAATATTAAGCAATTCGAACTCGATTTGTAGTCGAACAAGCTGTTATAAAAATTGAAACACATCTCATATCTTGTACATATGTAAAGCTTTACATCAAAATGTCTAACATCAACAGCTAACGTATTTAAATGTGTATGTACTTATGTTTGGTTTTAGTAGAGCTTCAAGTTCAAGTTGAATTTTCGTTAAAATCTTCGTGCTATTTACATAAATGTCAAAAAATTAAAATTTCCTTTGATTGCTTTCCAAGACCTGTCTTTTTGTGAAGTTTCAAGGTTCTACGATATCAAGAAGTGCATCATTATGTTGATGATCACTAAATCAATTAATTTACTTTTTAACAATAGCTGCATCTCAGGACTCCGTAGTGCTATAGAGTTAAAATTTGATCAGGTTCATATCCTTGGATATTCTAACAAACTTTTTGAAAGTATAAGGTTTCTGACTTTAATGGTCTTAAAGTTAAAATGGGGTCGAATGTTTTCCTATAAAAAGCGATCCAGTGCTAAAAATCTTTGCTGATTGTTGAATTCGTTATCAGTCGACAGTAAATATGGTCACTTAAAACTTTATTTATTTTGTACCCAAAATTACAAACATAATCGTTAGCCACTTAACCCACTTCTCCAAAAGTCTCCTTTACAGTTAAATAGTAATTTAATAGTTTCTGTAATTGAAAGGAGGTAATAATTTGGATTATCCAATTGAATTAACCGGCCAGCACATTAATTGATTCCATCCGACCATAAAAGGTTCATCCTCTGCCATTAAATTTTTAGCACTGTACATTACTATGTTGATCCTATATAGTAACCTCACCTTATACACCTATTCCAGTAAAATCTACTTAAGAAATAACTTTCCAAAAACCCTTATAACGACTTAAAGATTGACTTAACTCAACTGACATTTATGTAAAGTTTTTGTTTTTGTTTTCAGTTTTATTTTTTTTTTTTAAATCAAAAAGTTCATAACTTTGGTTTATTTCTCTTCAATTTAAAAGCAGCTCAACGAAATTTGTTTGTTTTTCCAAGAAAATAACCCTTTATTATCCCAATTAAGGCTATAGTATAATTAAAAACTCGTTTAGGTCAACACCGTTCGTTTTAATTTGTAAGGCCTTTATTTTTAGCACCTACTTCGACTACACCTGCTCCCTGGTACAACTGCTAACGTCAAAGCTATGAAAAAGTTTCTAAAAACCAACCGACAACCTCTTTACGCTTGTGTATATATGTACTTATATACACATATTATACACACTTACATACCTACACCCGTCCTGGTTATGGCTGCTTATTTATTCAAACATAAAATAAAATTCAAATTCATCCTTTCATAACGAGAGAACCAAAATGATGGAGGAAAAAAAAAAAGGAAAAATGCCTCCGTAATTCCGATCTTATAGCTTTAAACAACACTGACGTCCCAACCACCTCCGTCGTCGGTCGTCCCTGCAACCGTTTTCGAGAACCACCACACTACCACCACCAACGCAGCGTCCTTGTCGACCCACTCACTTAAACCACTACCTTCAAAATAATACCCTTTATCCATCAAGAGCCAATTTATAAAGAAAACCGTTTGCTTAAGGCTATTTCCTTGTTCTTTTCCCTTCAAACGAATTGTTTTCCTTCGTTTTGTCTTGTATATAAAACAAAGGATATCCAGCTTCGTCCTGATGTCTGATGAGGGTTAGAAAATATGTTGTTTTTTTTTTTGTCTACTTTAAATTTTTTTTTGATAAAAATAAATAAAACAACAATAATACCATGGAATAAAAAGTCGACACGAAAAAAGGACATTCCCAAACATTAAAATGTTGAGTACCTACTACATACATATTTTTATTTATATCTAAGAAAATATTATAAGTGAATGCCGTTATGCGTGCTTACTAGCCTAAGAATCTTTGCTATTAAAATTGATGAAGGTTGTTATTCACAGCTGACTGGATATTCAACCACTAAGGCGATTTCTATATTCATTGTCCTATTTCAGTGTTGCCGTGTTGAGAATTTAAAGGGAACTATTTTTTTAAAGTTTTTAAACTGGGGGTAGATTTTATGGTTATTTTCTATGCCATTTTTAAGGGCTGACCGCTGAAACAAGAACAGCCTCGGTGTCGTATTTTTCGCATCTCGTGAAATCAAGACGAACCTATTCGACTGTCTATAATGAGACGAGGCTGAATATTTTTGACAGAAACTTTCGAAATTTTGAGTTGAGTAGTAATTTTCACTGGAGGGGAACAAATGGAATTTACCACCCAAAGGCCAATCATCATATTTCATTTTACAGGAACTTAGATCCGTTTCGTTCTCTTTCCACCAGTTTCGCTTACCTCGGCAATAAAGGAAAATGGCCACTAAAAAGTTACCACAACGTCCAGGTAATTCCTTCGAAAATAGTTGAAAAACTTTTATTAAATTGTTATTATTAACTTCCACTTCCAATATTGTTATCGGTCCGATATGACAAATGGAAATTTTTGACAAATCTGGATGCTTCAAGCCCACTAGATGTGTGTGTGTGCGTGTGTACGAACTTTCGTACGTTCGAGACACCATTTTTCATCCACGATATCTCAAGATATCGACTCTAATTAAATTTTGTTCTAGATTATAACTTCAAAACATGCAGAAATGACTTTCATAAAAATTTAGTGAGTGAATTTTTCATCAGAACAATTTCAAATATTTCAGAAACAAGAATGTATGTACATACAATTTTACTATGTGAAATGGTGTTTTTGACATCTGGTAAAATTGACAGAAAAAAAAATCTATAAAAAATTGGCAAAAATGTTTTCGACTCAAATATCTTGAAAGTGTGAAATGATTTAGATTTCGAATACATTTTACTTTATACATAACACTAGTGTTGACAAATTGTAAAATTTCGACCAAAATATCGGTTTGGCATATTATTTAAAAAAAAAACATAAACTAAAAAAATAAAATTATTAATTAAATTAAAAGCGTGATTTTGACTTCGAATTAAGTTTTTAAAAACTTACAAAAATTAAAAATTTTAGTTTGTTTACAAATTGACAAATGAATATCTGATATTTTTCGTTTTATAAACGAGTTATGACAAAAAACTTCAATAAATGTCAAATTTTCAAAATATGTCTAATGAGAAGTTATTAATGTGTTTTTTTTTGTTCTGAATATTAAACTTGAACCTCTGTGTGTCTATTTTTATTGGTTAGTTAATAACACAAAAACAATAAATAAATTCCAAGTTGTCAATGACACCAAAGAAAAGTTCAATTTTGTCTTGTGTTCCACGTTAAAAATATTTTAGTTTCTTAAAACTCGTCAAAAAATTTGACTTCTACGTTATTGACTTATAAACTTATAGGAGTTATATAATTGGCCTTAAATTTCTTGCAACATTTTTCAGGTGATTTTAAAATTTGAAAACCACATCAAAAACTTAAAAAAAAATTCCAGGAGAACCTTGCCAAGTATGGTTTTGCATTGGTCTGACAAATATCCTCACCAAAGCATCCGCCATCATGGATAGTAGTGTTGTTAGTCCATTTTACATCTATTGAGCAGCTTAATCACGGATGAACAATTAATTCCTTCTATGATTTCCTTAATTATGCCTACGATAAGAAGTCCTTTTCTATCAAAGTTATGGGAGTCGTTTTTTAGATAGAATAAAATTCCTCGAGTTCTAGGTCCAAGTATAGACAGACCGATTTTTGAGACCCATTGTCTAGCATTCTCTAACTCTTACCATCATCAACATTATTAAAGGAAAATCTTTTAGAACATTTGATAAAAAATGTTATAACATAAAAAAGTGCGTATACGCCCGAGTGTACAGTTCTTTTATGTCGTCGTTTTTGAAAATAATAATAAAATAACAACAAAAATTCTTTCAGGATTAGGCTATTACATATTTGAACAAAAAAATCCTTCTCTTTTCTTTTGCGAGGCATACAAAATGTTGCATCAAATTGCCACAGGACTCGTCTCAGAACTCAGATTCTTGATGACTTGTTATCAATGTTTAAACACGTTAACAAATTTCTGACAAATCATTTATTTTTAAAACCAACCAAATATATTATTTAACTCAAATTTCTCTTATGGCAACCCTGGCAAGGATATAAATACATAATGTAGATTTTTCTTTTTTTTTGAAATTTTTTGTTTGTTTTGTTTTTCTGTTTTTTTTATATTATTTTATTTTTATAGGTATTTTTATCTTGCTATTTTTTCGTCCTTGAAGAAACAAAAAGGATCATTTTTATGTTTCAATTATGTAAGTTTTATTTATATATTTTCTTTTGTTTTGTATATATGCATGTATTTTGTCTTGAATAATGTAAATGTAAAAAAATATTTTTGCGTGAATATAAAGGCATGGCTTATTTATTTTGTGAGGGATATTAAACAAAATATAATGTTATTGTTTTTGTTTTTAATTTGTATTGAATTCATTAAGGTTTTTTTTTTTGAATACCTACTTTTTTATGGGCCTTTAAAAAAACATCAAATAAAAGACATCATTACTTTTTTTGGTTTTATCGGTTATTAGGTGTGTTTTTGTGTTTTAACATGAATATAATTATGAGGAGTGTGTTTTTATTTTTAAATAAAAGTGAAAAAAAAAATAACACTTTATAGGATTAAGCACTTAATTAATTCGTTACACCTCATTAATTTTATTTTTATAAATAGGTAGGCAGATACACAAGGACCCTATAGATACAATTTTTAAATTGAAATCAATTGAAGACAGCATTTTATTTCTACTTAATTCAAGAACCGCAACCTCAACCTTAAAGAGTTTCTGTTTAAAGCTTTCAAATGGGTCCATATCGATCCCAGAATCAGAACATTTTTCCACTCGTAAAAAAAAAAAAAAAATCAAGCAGTGTACCTTAGATCCGGAGACACACATAGCACTAAGCCGACAATATTTTAGGAGGTTAGGATTTTTTTTTTATTTTCGACTTTTCAATTCCAAGTTTCGTGTAGATAAAAAAACATGAATTAAATAAATTTCTGCATGTAGGCGAAATAAATTTGGCTTCCTACTTTTGAGGCGTTCATTCACGATGCCTATGCCCCCGCACTCCACAGCATATATATTACATGAATAACAACTCGAGGCCAATGAGTTTGCCTTGTTAACAAAATGTTTTCTCGCGCTTTTAACAAATCCGACAAAAAAAAAAGAAGAGGAAAAGTGAACATCTGTATATGTAGGAACATACTTACATACATACAAACATTTAATTTAACAGCTCGCGTCGGTTGTTAACCCGTTGTTTCTGTTACTGGTAGGACATGGTGGCTAAAAATGGGATGGTAACAATTTTGTTGAATATTTTAAATATCTGCGAATAAATTTCAATTTTTCAATGTTTTATGTAAATATTTTCTTGTATATACCACGCCCCCTCGTGAAATTGGTTTTATTCAGGTGTTTTCAGTTTGTACTAACTTGTCAAGTTTGACATTTCACTGTGAAGTGTGAACACACTCTAAAACTAATAACCGAATTGTCAAAGTCAAAACTTTCAGTGAATAGAATTTTTTTTTCAAAACTTATTCAAAAATATTTAAAAGAGTTTTCAACTAAACTTTATTGTTAACAAACAGAAAGTGCGCCATTTTATTAATGGGCCAATTAAGTCGATTTCTACAGAGGAAGAAGCTCATCAGTGGTGGTACCATAAGACTGGTATTACAATACATTCATGGAAAATATATATGTAGATGGGGGCAGTTCAAATATTTTTTTTAAAGCTACGAGCACACGATATGCAAAAGCTACAAATATTATGTTATGGCCTCAAAAAAATGGACAATTAGCACCTTGAATTTATCCAGAAATTAGCTTCTTCGATGCATAGGATTGCTTGACAACATTTTTATCAATTTCTATCAGTTCTTGGTTTATACATTTGTTGCCTCAAATCATGACGAAACTCTCAATACAGTTTTTTTAGACTTACTTTTCGTTGATTTTGGCGGAAAATTTACTACACCTGTCAACTTGAATTTTTATCCAATTTCGACATGTTTCCCACTATCATATAAAACAAATTTGTCATTTGGATTAGTTATTGAACGCTGTAAGAGTACCTTTTTGAATTGACAGCTATAATTTGATAGATTATACTAGCTTAACGAATATGGACGAAATTACTTGTCAAAATTTGAAAATCCGATAAAATTTAACGAAAGTAAATTTACTGCAAGTAGAGTAGGCATGCTCGGCTTGTATAGCCCGTCAGAACGTCAACAACCGCAATGATTACCCTGAAGAAAATTGTTTAAAAAAATCATCTGTTTGAGAAGAAGCTGGAGTATGTTGTCATATCGATTGGCTTATGTCATCGTGAAGCGTGCTGAGTTTTGAAATTAAAAATAAATACATTTTGTGGTGAAGGCCTAATGAATTACAAATCTCAACAACTTTTGTGTGCGAGTAATGTCAGTTGATATGCCAAATCCGAACGGCAAGTTTTGAAGAAAGCACTTTTTATGACAAGACTAACTCTTGGAAGATTTATCAATTATATCAAGCAAGAGGCAGTATCTAGACTTCTAGCATCATAGCATTATGCACAATTCATCACGCTACGTCTACTATTGAGTATTAAAATTGCTCCTTCCTAAATTTTCGGCCGTATTCATACCTCAGTCATCAGATTTAGCACCTGTGACTTTTTTCTACTCCCAATTTTGGCAAGACTCATTAAAATGTTGGCATCAATTGAAGAGACGAAAACTCTTTCAATATTTTGAGCTGAACGACATGTCCAAAAGTGCAAATGATTAACATCGAGATGCAATTTCTGTTTTTGGAGCCCACTTTCCCCTATCTTCCCGAAAATTTTGTTTTTATTTGGAAGCCTTAATGTAACTCTGTACTTGTATATGTATGTATTATATGAATGTTTTCAACATAAATTTAACCGAAAACAGAGCTCACTCACCCAAAACGCCACACACCCCACCATACACCATACACCCCCTTAAACCCATATTACTGTATACATATGTATGATGGCTTGTTGAAATGAAGCCGAGTCATGGAAACAAAATGTATTTGTAATTTTTTTTTTTTTGTGCAGTTGCTGAAATATGCAGATTTTAATTAATATTAATTGTTCATGGTAATTATTTTACATTTATGAAACAAGAATATTTTGGTTCTGGTTATAGTTTTCATAACTTATTAAAAAAATAACGACAACAACAAATTATGTAAATGTTGGTAAAGGTAAGTAATGTATTTTTAAATATGTTAAGTTGAAAAATCAGTAAAAAAAAGGTAATTTAAGAATTATTAAAATGCAAATTCTAATATTTTGAGATTTGATAATGATATGATTATCCGGAAATGTTTAAATGTGGTGTTGGGCAACTGCATTTGCATGTTTAATTAGACATTTGTGTAATTTTAATACATAATTTTGTAATTGGAAAGATTTTTTGAATAAATTATGTTCACGTATTAGGGTCTAAAGAGTTTAAAGCCAAAAAACACTTTAGCCTCTCAAAGAAATAAATGTTTCCTCTTTTATTTTATTCCAATCAATTTAGAAGTGATTTGTATGAATTGAAAGAAATTCCTTATAAAGGGTGTTTTTTTAGACGTATGGTTTTTAACCTGGGCAATATTTTTTCGGAGTTGGTCTATTTGACAGCTGTCACCTGATTTACGCTTAGTTTGGTTTGCAATTTCATAATTAATAGACTTACTCTTGACAATCGTTTGAAATTCGTGTAAACTTTATTATTAAAATAATTGTACGGTTCGAGCATCATCCAGAGATGCCTGTGCTATGAAGCAGAGTATCGAAGAAGACCCGAAAGAGTTCAGCCGCCATCGGCACCGGAGCTGTGCCTATCCACTTTATGGAAGATTTTACTGAGGGATCTTGGTATACAGCCTTTCAAAATCCAACTCGTACAAGAATTGAAGCCGAACGACCATCAAGCTCGTAGCACGTTCGATTAATGGGTCCAAAACGAGATGGCCACCGATCCCGACTTTCACAAGAAAATTTTGATCAGCGATGAAGCTCATTTTTGGTTGAATGGGTACGTTTTGAGACGCCACGCCGCCGTTACCTTTACATCCTCAAAAAGTCACTGTTCGGTGTGCTCTATATCGGCAGAGTTAATCTTTGCTCCACATTTCTACAAAAATGAAGTTGGTCAATGGGAAATGCTATAGAGCCATGATTAATGACTTTTGTGTCTGAATTGGAGGATAGTGATGTGGACAACCTTTGGTTCCAACAAGACGGTGATACATTCCATACAGCCAACGAATCAATCAATTTATTGAAGGAAACTTTTGGTGATCGTATTATTTTGTGTCGTCGCTGTGGGTCTATGGAGTGGCCACCCAGATCATGCGTTTTATGACCGCTATACTATTTTTTGTAGGTTAATGTGAAGTCGCGTATCTACGCAGATAAGCCCGAGACGATTGACGCCTTTAAAGAGAATATTCGGCTCATTATTGCTGACATACGGCTCCAACTGCCGCAAAAAGTAATCGAAAACTGGACCTCTTGACTGGAATTTATTGGAGTAAGCCACCGTGGCCACTTGCCCAAAATATTTTTTAAAAACATAATGGCAAATCCTATCTTTATATATCTTTAAAATAAAACAAAATTCTTGGGCATAACATTAAATTATATTTGTTTTATTTATTCTTAAAAGCCACAAATCTAAAAAAACACCCTTTAGTTTTTTTATTTAAGTAGATACAAAAACGAAACCACACCACACCTTTGAAATTCCAAAAAAATAGCTTGTTAAGCACATTTCCATTGAAGTATTAAAAGGTATACACAAAAGAAACCACACATGAAGATGTTGTAAAAGGTTGGTGACGGTGTTTGAATCGATTTCGGTCCAAACTTATGTATAAACCTTGACGAAAATTAATAGTCCTATATGATTTATTGGGATTAAGACCTTGAGTCTTGCTCAAACCCAATGACTTTATTTCATTTTACAAAAATTTTGGTACGTCAAATTAACATATTTTTTTTAAATTCAATTTCGAATCTATCCATATGAACCTACTCGTATATCAAACATACAAATGAAACTAAAGCCTTGAATATATTGGAATTCATTGAAATCGACCTTTTTACTCTTTTAAGCCATACATAAAATGGTTTTTCGGCAATTGGAAGTAGATGATTGAAAAAAAGATTCTGCAGCAGTTACCTTTCAAAGCTGTCTCTTTCTTTATTCTATTGGTCCTGATTCCATATACTCGTACCTCTGACGAAGGTACTTTTTTAATTATTCAAACGATCTGAAAAAATATATGTATCTAGGTATAATCCCTTTATGTAAATACATGGTGACATAAATTATATAGTCATAGGGAATAAGGATATCAAAGATCTACAGTCCGCAATTGATTTTTATAGGATCGAAACCGTCAAATTCTGTCAATTTTCGGCACAACTTTAACTTCAGAATCAATAACGTCATAAAGTCCTGTCATAAGTTCTGATACAAACATTGAAAACCATAAAACTGTCTCCTTTGACATTTTTGCCGCTGTTTTGGTCAATATTCTTATGAGGCTATACCCAAATTTCTGTGAGGAGTCTTGTAGTCCATGTTCTTTACTTCTGACCACAAAAATTAATCGAATATTGGAATCTGGGTTTTGCGGGGATCCCATCTTCTGAAGCTGCTATTTAACCTGGGATATTGTTTCTCAGCCACTAATGTGTGGTTTTAGTTTTTTTGTGCAGGAGCAAAGTCCTGTTGAAATATCCATAAGTTCGCATTGAAAGGGGTATTGGTTAAACCCTTCACTATAAACCCCCTAAAACATCTTCTTTGGCACCCGTTTTCACACCTTTTTTAAAAGAATATAGTTATGTCACACTTTTTTGTGAGACTTCTAACCAAAAATCGAAACCCATTTTTTTCCTTCCTAAGAAAACTTGGTTCTATTTTTAAATTTTATATCTATACTAATAAATAAAGCTGAAGAGTTTGTTTGTTCGAACGCGCTAATCTCAGAAACCACTGGTTCAAATTGAAAAATTCTTTTTGTTTTGGATAGTATATTTGACGAGGAAGGCTATAGGCTATATAACATCACACTGCGACAGATAATAGAGAAGAACCAGTGGAAAATGTTGCAAAAACGGCGAAAATTATTCATCTTTGAGGGCTTCCGTTATTCGTTTCAAGGCGCTGATCTCAAAAACTACGTGATCGAATTGAAACATTCTTTTTGCATTGGATAGTTTATTTATCTTTAAGCTATACAAAATTACGCTACGACCTATAGGCGAAATATAGGTCACTGGTCATTATTGGTCTTTGGTCATAAATGGTCTTTGGTCATAAATGGTGTTTGGTCATAAAAGGTCTTTGGTTAATATAGGTCACTGGTCAATATAGGTCATTGGTCATTGTACCTTTGACCTTTGACCTCTGACCTTTGACCTTTCACCAATGACCTGTACAGGCCAATGACCAATAACCTATAATGACCAATGACCTATATTGACCAAAGACCATTTATGACCAAAGACCAATAATGACCAATGACCAAAGACCAATAATGACCATTCTCCTATAATGACTCATAACCAATGACCAATGACCAAAGGAGTCTCTCATTTATCCCGATCGTGACGAAAGCCATGCCATCGCCATTCAGTTGCGCAAAGGATTCGGACGGTTTGGTCTGCGCCGCCGCCGCCGCGCCGTCCCTCCAAGTAAGGATGGTCTGCCACGCTGTCCCTTCCATAAAACGTACTACATTGAACTTTCCGAGGTGGTTCCCCTGCTTTCATGCGAGCTAGGTGACCTGCCCGACGGCGACGGAATCTACCGAGTTTATTTTTTTTCACGACACATCTGAATTCGAGGTAGATTGCGGAATCGTCCTTCCTTACATACGGGGCCATCAATTCTCCTTGCGACTTGCTTTGCGCTTAAGAGGTCAAAGTTTGCTACTATTGACCCAAGGTATTCATTCTCCATTACCTTAATTGTTTGACCAGTTGTTCTTCTCGCAGTCGAACGTCACCAAGCACTTAGTTTTTCTTTCACTAATAAGCCAGCGGGATATCGTATTAAAAAGAGAACAGAAGGCACGCATTGCATGGGATAGATTTTTGTTTTCAAACAAATCGTGGATTTTGTTTTTGAGTATTATGAGTCATGACAATCACTTTCCAGTATTGTAATTAAAAATTATATCTATATCTATATATCTATACTAATATATAAAGCTGAAGAGTTTGTTTGTTTGAACGCGCTAATCTCAGGAACTGCATGATCGAATTGAAAAATTCTTTCTGCGTTGGATAGCCAATTTGTCGAGGAAGGTTTTAAGCTAATTAAATTATTAATTAATTAAATAATTAAGCTAAAATTACGCTACTATCAATAGGAGCGAAGAATCAGTGGAAAATGTTGCAAAAGGAAAGAAAATTATTCATCTTAAAGGGCTTCCGTTCCAATGTCAAAATCGGGTTGCGCAGAAAATCCGTATGTTCTTCAGCCATAATAAAATAAAACCTAAATATCCTTTACGAAGTACTTTAAAATATATCTTTTTTAAAACTTAATCTTAATTGCTATAATAATAAATTGAGGCGGACGAAGTCGCGGGGAACAGCTAGTATTTTATATTATTGTAAGATGAACTGAAAGAACTCGCGTTTCATAATTTTAAATTGTCCTGATGCTTTAAAAACAATTTCATTATTTAACTTCTATAGCAAGGATGAAAAGATATATTTTAAACAATAAGATATTATTGTCTGCGTCCATAGTTTTTCGCCATTTTTATGTTGTGTGAATTTACAAGTCATAAAGGACAATAAGCACTACCATGTTTATTGTGTTATGGTATGACTGCCAGTTTTAAGGAATTAAATCCGAATCCTTTATGACATTGGTCAGCCATGTGAAAGTCCTTGTTTAAAATGACACACTATTCTATATGCAATGTAAAATTTGAGATGGGAATTTTAAGGAATAAGAATGGTTTAAAAGTTTAAACCTTAAAATTCTACAAATTTGGATTAAGTTTAAAAAATTAATGACATACAAGACCGGAGAAAGTGCGTGAACCCAATAATACCTTAATTTCAAAAAAGTTAGTAAGCTTGGAGAGAGGTGATACATTATACACTCTAGGGGGTAATAAATCAGTTTGTTGCTGCATCAGATTTCAGGGACGTTTTTTACTTTGATTGTTTGCTGATTTATATCGTAATTTAATTTTTTTTTTTTTGGGGAATTTGACAAAATATGTACAGGAATAATATTTCAAAGTGTCCCATATTTTAAAAAGACACCTCTGAAAACGAGAAACTTTGAAACGTTTTCTATTAATAGCAAACCGACTTTACCCTCGTGTGACAATTTGGAAGAGAAATCATTAAAATTAGCGCCAAAGGACTCATGTTTAATTATTTAGACTTTGAATTTTGAAACATAGATTGAATTTTTAAATATGAAGGTAGGGTACGAAGTAGGAACATAAATCAGTTTTTCACGTGGGTTGCTCCTCGCCTTTTTGGAAAATTTTAAGTTTTCATTATTTATATTCTGTTATGTCAAATTAAAAAAGGTGAGAGCGAACATGACGCAGAATACACCACGGAACACTTATTGCATATTGGAGCATACACAGGACGGAGCGCACTGGAGCGAAGGAAAGTGTACTTTAATGGGTTGCTAAACGGTCAGCTCAGCGAAGAAGTGAAGGCTCCATCACTTCGAGAAGGATCCCCTAAAAAAAGAAAAGGTCAAAAAGGCTATAAGTTGGCTAAAACATCAAAAAGCCTCGGGAGCCGATTGTATAGCATAAAACCTGATCTAACATTTCATGCCAGAACATACGCTAAAACTATCATCATAGTCTGGCGATGGAATAATGTCTAGAATTTAATATTCCAACCTAACATCTTTTTATAGATTTATGATAGCATAGCCTCGGTAGAACTATACAAAGCATAGAGAAAATTCGTCATCCTAAATAAATTGACACGATTATGTAAGTTGACCATGACCAATATAACAAGCCAAGTTAAAATAGCCGCATTTCTATCTATATGGACTCCGACAAGGGGATAGCTTGGCCTGCCTCTTCTAAAACCTGCCATTGAAGAAGGTAATCTGTGACTCTGGCACGCTGACAAGAAGGATCATCGTCAACAGGGCCAGCCAGATACTAACTTCCGCAGACGACATCATCTTCCTAGGGAAACAGAACAAACTGTACATGATTCCATTACCCAGATCGAGCAGGCGAGGCAGCACAAATTCTGAGGATGCACATTTGAAGTAGTGCAATCCTTCTAGGGGTCGATACCAACATAGAAGAAGAAATACACGGGAGGTTAGCTTCTTAGCTTTAAGAGGAGTCTACAATAATCTGTCAAAGGTCTTTAAATCCAGAAATCTTACCACAACTTCTAAACTGCTGCAGTACAGGACGATATGTTAGGAATCTGAGACGTGGGTGCTTCCTAAAAGGCACTCCAGAAGCCTTACTGATAATTGTTGCGGAAGGACGATTCCGGAGAAGCTTTAAACATAAGAAAAAAAAATTGTTTTAGAAATTTTTTTTTTAAATATTTACACTGCACCAAAAATATTCATGGCACACAAAATACAATTTTAAAGTTTTATAGCTAAATCACAATTTCGCGTTAGGTCGGTCCGGCGTTAACGAGCGTTTGATCGTTCTTACGATTTTGTATTTTAAAAAGCGCGACCCTAGAATTTACAAAACGAAATTCAACCTCAAGCGTTCACTGACATTTAGCACAAAAAATAACACTATTTTAAAAATAAACAACCAAATTTTGGCTCAGAAATCTCAACAACTAAAAAAAACGTATTTAAAATTAGTACTTTTACTTTATTTTATGTACAAAAATAAAACAAAAATTTAATTTTTAAAATTCAATAAATAACTCACAAAAAATTGCTTTTTAGCTGTCAAAAGCCCGACGGAATAGAAAATAGATCTACTTTTGCTTTGCTGGGGTGCTTACGATATTACGATATAAAGTCATAGCAACGCCTGAAGTAATGTTTCGGATTGCCTCATACATAGTTTCTATTTAAAATGTCAAAGCCCGACCGACCTAACGCTGTATTGAGATTTAGCTATTATTTACTTCTCATAAGGAGTTATTGCAAATCGGTCCGACTTGTCAAATTGAAATTTTTGACAAATCTGGACGTTTCAAGGTTCCTAGAATCTAGATCCGTCATTTGTAGAGAGATGTCTGTGTATGCGTGTGTACGTACGTTCGTACGTTCGAGATACCCTTTTTCGTCCACGGTATCTCAAGAACGATTATAACTTCGAAAGATGCAGAAAGGACTTTCATAAAAATTGGTCAAGCGGTTTTTCACTATAGCAGTTTAAAAAAAAGTGAAAATTTTGGTTGGTAGCAAATATCTCAGGAATTGATAGTGCCATTGACTTCAAATAAATTTGATTGTATACATTGTAATGTGATATAAATTTTGAAAATTTTCAACTTACCGTTATTTTTTTAAAATTGAAAAACTAAACAAAAAATATCTTCAAAACTATTTTCTATTATGTGAAACGATATTTTTTACATCTGGTGAAAGTTTGAAAAAAAATCAATTGACAGTTTTTTTACAAAAAATAAAAAAGTACAAAAAATTCTAAGAAAAGTTGGTAAAAAGTGTGTTTTGAATTGAATATCTCGAGAATGAGCACCGATCTTGACTTCAAACTTATTTATGTTGATACAAAATACAATTATTAATATATGCTTCAATTTTGACAAATATCGAATTGACAGTCTTTTTACAAAAAATAAAGAACTTAACCAAAAATTTACCAAAAAAGTAGTCAAAAGTAGGTTTCTTGACTTGAATATGTCCACAGTGGTCAATCATTTTAACTTCGAATCTATTTTATTTTTTGCATAATAGAATTTTGAACATATGGTACTTTTTTGACAAATATTGAATTGACAGTTTTTTTTACGAAAAATAAAAAAAACCAAAACTGAAATTTACCTAAAAGTGTCAAAAATTGTTTTTCGGCTTAAATATCATCACAATAAGCAATGCTATTGACTTCAAATGTATTTTATTTTTAACATAATGCATTTGTCAATACCTAAAAAATGATAAAATATTGACGAATATCAAATTGACATTTTTTTTCAACAAATACAAAACTACAAAAAGTTAAGAAAAATTTGTAAATATAGTTTTTCCGCTTCAACATCTCTGACAATTTTTTTGTTAGTTAATTTGTTAACAATGAGCATCAAAAGTAAATCGATTAATATCAGAAACGCCAAGTTTTCGAATTATGCATAATGGGATGTTATCAGTGTGGGTCGCACCCAGCCTCTTTTTCAATTTAGAAATGAATAATGTAAAAATTCATTGGAAATATTTTTGAATTTGCCAATGATGGAATTAAGTGATGAATGTTTTTTTCTTAATTCTTAGGTAAAAATATGTCAGCTCATTTTTTTAGCCGTTTTAAGTTTCTGCTGATGAGCTGCAGGTTTGTGAAATCTTTTAACATTAATTTTGTTAACACTTTTCCACTTAAAAATTGCATGAAAATACTATCATGACTACTTCGTTGTAATTTTGACTTTACAATATCTGCTGCGTTTCTGAGAAATAGGATTGGATATAAACTTTAACTCAATTTCGAATCAGGAATCCTCTAACTGATGAAATCTTAAATCTTCTCGTATTTCTTAGTTAGTGTGAAAACTATGTAAAATACAATCTGTCATCTGTCAAGTAGACATCTAACTTACCTTTTATCTATTAAAAAATCTCTGGTTAATTTAAGCTTATTTGCTGAACAAAGCCTAATAAAGTTTATTGAAATAGTGGCACCCTTATCAGTCTGCAATCTGAATAACCAATTTCCACACTTTGACGCAAAACCATATAACTACATACAAACATTTGTGTGTGTATAGGTGTAGACATAATATGAATGTGGATGTGAAATTGTTTGCGATGTGAATGGGTTCTTGAATGTTTTTAAACATCTCATTAGAAAGATGGTTTCAGTTAAAAAACAGACTACGCTGAACTGATGCTCACTCCTTCGCTTCCCAATCCGCTCTCATATAATTAAATGGGGATGCAAATACCCATAAAAAGGCGCAACCACAAAATGCCTCTCTGACACCTCTAAGGCCTTACCCAAGAGGAACTTTAATTAGAAATCCAAGTTGTCTGCGGAAAAGCCCCCCCTTATTCCCACCCTTCAGCTCTCGAGCACTCAAAAACTTTTTGAAAAGAACTAATTCTTTTTTCGTTTATACGAGTATGGATGTGTATAGGTATCCTAAGTGGGTGGAGGGCGGAGGTGGATGAGTGGTTTGGGATTTAATATGTTCCTCACTCCCATAAACTTAAATCCTCGATGACGACGACGACGACGACGATGAGGATGAGGATAACGCCAACAACAACGACAAGTAACAATGAGGACGATGAAGAGCAGGAGGACAAATCTTATGAATCGCACAGTGTTCTCATGCCATTGTGGCAAATTGCAAATTAAGTTAATTAATATTTTGTCACCGGGGAGAAAGTGCGACAAGTGACACTGCTCCTTGGTTTGGTCCTTGCTTTTGATGATGTATTTGTATACCTACTCGTACTTGGGGCGAGACATGTTGCTATAGGTAACACTCTTGAAACATTGAATCGCCATTATGGCCTCAATAGCTGGGTTTTGTTGGCGCAATTATTTCACACAAAATTGATGCACCCATAGGGACATATTTCTTGGAATGGCGTTGATTTTGCTTGTTGTTCCTTATATACCTACAAATGCCGCTATTTCGCCTCGCAACGCCACGCCACGCAAACGTGAGTTAACCTATGAGACAGCTGCTTCTGAATTTTCTTGAACTTGTTTGGCCAAATTCCTACATTTTGTACCAAATGATTTCAAGTGTAAATGAACTGTTTCCCAAAATGTCAAAATAAAAAAAAAATCCCGAACATCAGGAGTTAGGATTAATTCTGCGACATGTTACATATGCGATAAAAACATTCATGTAGTGAAGAAGTAGGACGTGCTGCTTGGAATTTGGCATTTAGCCAATGGCATATTGAATGCCAGTGACATATTCCAAGAGCAGGTAGTTCTCAACAAGTGGCATCAGGTAATTGTCACGTGGCAAATAGCAAATAGTATACGAGACGCCATCCGTTCAGTTGGCTGATATCAGAAACTCTCTGTACAAATAAGGGTTAAAAAACTTTCGACATAGTATTATGATAATAACATTTGTTTTTGAATGTGTCAAAGTAACTTCTATAACAGTTATCTGTAGCATTCATCAAAAAGGTAATTTAAGAACAATCAAACATCAAAAGTTAAAATTAAAAGCCCCAAAAGTCAACGTTCACAAATCACGAACTATTTTGTTCCGTAATGGAGTTCAAATGACATGGAAGTAAATTTTGAACTTTTTAGATATTAAGTTCTTTGCCTGTGTCATCTGATGATGGTTCAATTAGGCGAGATAAAGGGCATTCGACAAAGATGTGCCAAACGGAAAGAGTAGCCAAACAATTCGTACACGTCTCGGGTTGTACTAATGTAGTGTAGTAATGTTGATTGTTAAAGGATGTTTTTCCAAATACAATTCTTAAAAGTTTAATGCATACCAACTTCGTTTCCTTTAATTCTAGAATGTCCAGGTATTGGCGTACCAGCATCTTCTTATAATTTCAAGCGTAGGGCATTTATTTATTTCGTTTTTAAGACTCATGAAAAACCCTTGATTATCTGTCACAATTAAGGATCGGCTAGGGCATTTTTGGGCAAAAGATATACCTTTATAGATTGCTGTTAATTCTGCAATGTTACTGTTGGCAGATTTTGACAAAAATCCTTGGTGAATTATTGAAGTTTGTCCATTTGCTAGTAATTCAATTACAGCATATGATCACCAGCTTTGCTCTCTAGTCTCTATATGAACCGTCGTCGGTTTAAAAAATCGTTTCAGCGTTGGAAATGGAGATCATTTTCTCGTGGAGAGTTCTCAATACTTCGACGCTTGTATTTTCCTTTTTAAATTTTGCCAGTTTAGTTTTGATGGGAAGTAAATTTCTTTTCCAGTCTGGGAGATTTTCTTCTGGTGTTTGCATATCCTTTGATGTAAGTGGAAGATTAGAAACAAGAGATATCAAAATTGTTAGGCCTGAGATTGAATTTTTCTTTTTTCTTTTTGTTGCATGAACTTCTTTGTCAGCATCGCCGAAAAGTGAGTCTGTAAATATTTTACTTATAACTATAAGGTTAATGGCCCTTTTTTTTCCAAAATGTTCAAAGGAATCGAACCCTGCCTCCAATCTTAGGGCTTCTATTCTTGTGGCTCTTAATGCACCTTAATGCAGTTCGAAAACAATCGTTGATGGCTGTGTTAATTTTAATTATGTTTTTTATTGTTGTCCACATGAAAATGGTAGCGCTGTGTTGCAGAGTCCCAGTAACAAGGGAAGGACAGAGAAGAGAAAGAACAACAGAAAGAAAGAACACATAACAACAGCACGCGGTAGGTTTCGAATGGTCACCCATCTTTCTACTAACCGCGCACATTGATGCTTGATCTCGGTGATCGATGGGAACCGAGCTTTTATCAATGTTTCAATTGATTAACTATATTCTTAACGTGTGTGTTCCATTTTAGATTTCCACTGAAAGTTATTCCTATTATTTTTGTTTCTCTCTTAAAACAAGTGGAGAAGGGAAGTATTTTTTTCCTGCAAAGATGTAGTGCTTCTACTTTAGTAGGGGGTAAAATCGCACCAATTTCTCTGGCCCACTTATGCATTGCTAAGTCAACTTTTTCGACTGATTATTTTACTTGCAAAGGGTTTCCAGATGCAATTACATATAAAGTATATTGTCTGCGTATATTCCAATGAAGTCCAAATTCAGTGATGGTTCGGATAGTTTTTTCAAAAACAGAGTGCATTATACAGGACTACTGAAAGTGGAGACCCCTGCGGTAATCCATTATCGATTTGCGTTATTGAGGAGTTATGGCCGACAACGTTGACACGAAAAGTTCTATTATTTATAAATGACATGATGACTCTTTGGATTTGAATTGGAATACCCCATTAATGCAGCTGCTTAATAACTAGTGAAATAGTAAGTCTGTTCCAAGTGTTTTGTGCACAGAACAGCACACATTTTTTTAAGGAGTGGGTGTAAAATTCTCTCAGCGAGAGAGAAACTGTGCACAATGAAGTGGAATGACATTTCACAGAAAATCACAGATTCTATGAAACGTCAAAAAAATGTCAACAAAAAAGCATTTCAACAAATTTGATTCGAAAGTTTGTAATTGTTTAAAATTAATAAAAAGAATGGATTTGTTAAAATTTTTACTAATAGAGTGCTCAAGAGATTCTGACGACTCGATTTGCAACTCAATACTGGTGTTTTCTATAATGAAAATTAGAATTTAAAATTCAATTTAAAAAAATTCGTTTATTTTAACGGCAAAACTGAAATATCAAATGCTTCTTTTTTAGTTTGACAGTCTTCAATTTTCTGTGCACAGAAATTTTTGCGGCTGAAATTCGCAGGGTGGGGAAATTTTTTGCTCTCTCAAGAGCTCTCCCTTCTGTGAAAAACTACGAAAAATGTGTAACTTGGAATAGATTTTCACAGTTTTTCGGTGATTTTCGGCGAATTTCACACACTTGGAACAGAGGTAGTAACTCTGTCGAATGCTTTTTCTAAGTCGGATGACATTATTACGCTGTGTTAAGTTTTGGCTAAATTTTCGGAGAGTGTATGCTCTATAAGATGAAGAAGTGTTGAGACTTCTCTTTTGGACCTAAGACCGTGTTGTCCTGACCTTTTTTCCATATGCCAACAAATTCGTCGAGCAATAATTTTCTCAAACATTTTAGAGAGTATGGGAAGGAGGGAAATTGGACGGTACTCATTGTATAGTTATGACAATTGCGGGATGTTTTTGGAATCGGTTTGAGTTGTTTTGATCTTTTTTCAGTCATGTGGAAAAATGCCATTGGCTATTATGTCATTGGAAAGAGAACAAATTCTATCTTTATGGCTGTCGTCACATTGTCTTACGCATATTGTAGGTGATTTTGTCGCTTTTCCTGGGCTAGTTCCTTTGGTACCCTTAAGAGTAATCTCCAATTCAATTCTCGTGATATTTTCTACAAGAAGATCACAAGTCCTGTCGTTTTTCTATATTCTATTCTGTTTTCCTATATTCTAGGAAATTCTCAGTGTTGGGATACCTGCAAGCTTTTTTCCAGGCCCTATTTTTTATTTTAACCAAGATTGCAATGTCTCTTGTAAACCATATAAGATTTTTGATTTACAACAAAACTAAATTCTTGGCCATTTATTTAAAATCATACGCTTAAAAAAAAACAACCTTTAGTTGGTAGAACTTTCCAATTTCTGCTGGGGGAAAATCTAGCACAGACAATTAAAATTTCAAAATCATGATTTTGTACTTTCTCAAGGGGGGAACAACTTAAAAACATACATTACCCAGCCATAAGATTTCTAAGGTTGATAAAATGTTGATACACAATTTTGATTAAAAACCGTTGACCGTTTATCTCTTTTTGCTTTCGTATTACTCGTATTTACTCAGTGTTCAGGTTTTAATATCTATCACGGAAGAATAACTTTTCCTTAACACAACAACTAACTGCAAAAAGGTGGGAAACTGATTTATGACAATGACTTCCGGAATACTGAGGCACTCGTGTTTCCTTTCCACCATCATCGCACCACATAGTCAGCCGAGCCGGACTTGGGAGTGAAAATTTATTCCGGTCTAATGAAGTCTTTATATTATTTCTAAGAAAAGAAAAAAAAAGTTGTGCATAGTAAGGTTCGTTGTACACTCCTGCGAATGGTACAAAAAAAAAAATAAGAAGATTTTACTTGGCTTTCCTCACGGTGCGATGGTGGTGCGCTGATGGAAAAAACCAAAACAACATCGGCCACGCCACCATAACATAGCCTAGCCACGAAGAAGGCATTAAGAGCCAATGTGCTCCATATATAAGAAGGAATACATAGGATGAGGATAAAAGTATAGGTATGTGTATCTATCTGTGTATAAGTTGCAAGGAACCAACCCAAGTCAGAAAGGACGAGTATCTTGGAGAATTCAATTATGCTGACTTACAAAGGAAACACGTTTTGTGCGCTTTTATTAGTTGTACTTTGCCCCATTAAAGTTGCTTAACATGTTAAGTTATTAAGAGAAAAGTTATAACTTCCTATTGCATTTTTTTTCTTCTTCTTTTAACTTTACATTATGACTTTAGTGGTCGATTTGTGCTCAACTTATTTATGGATATGCGATTTGAATTTCAGATTTTTTTGATCTTTTGATGTTTGAAGAAAGCAAAAAGTGTTTGCTCGGATAAAAAGCACCTGGAAACAGTAATTTTAACGATAGATAAATCTTTGATCTGTAGTAGGTATCATCATCACGGACGTGACAACGTTTGCATCAGGGCGTTCGTCTTTTGCCAGTTCTGGATTTTTTCAACAAAGTTTTTCAATTTATATGTACAAGAGCAACTTCATAAGTTATGATTAGTTTTTTAGACTTGGCAGACTAATCCAGATGCATTCACGCATATCAAAGAGAACGGTAAGCTCTGTCAGTCCTTAGGCGCACTATACCCTTTTTTACGGGATCAAATGCTGTTGATTTTCGACCCCCCTCTTACTTGAGAACCAATACAGTCGTAACCTTTAGATTCACAGTATTATTTTGGATACAGGATGACATGTACAGTACATTACATACCTCGTCCAATTTCAACTCTATGTCTAAGGATCTTGTAAAACTTTGTCTTCCTCGCATTTTTGTCCATATTTTCTCACTTTTTAAACCCGAAAACCGAAAAACCGTTACAAAGACCAGGTGGTAGCTGACGCAAGAACTCTTGGTCACGCATCAGACTGGAGGGAACTTGCAAGAGACCGCAAACGATGGAAGAGCGCAATATCTCAAGCTCAGACCCTCAATGGATCGGGAGCCGGATAAGTAAGGAAGGAAGTAAGGACTACGACAAACATTTCAAAACCAAAATCATCCAAATCGACCAAGCCGTTCTCGAATTTTAGCGAGACAAACAAACTGAAATTTATTTTTATAGTACCGCCTTGAAGTATACTATGTACATATGTATTGAAAATCTCAACTATCGTAAATGAAGTCTAGAATGAAATTTAAAAAACATATCTCTCTTGAATCACTTTATCTGTAAAAAAAACGCATCAAAATTCGTTGCCTAGTTTTAAAGATCTAAAAGCCTACATAGGGACAGGCAGACAGCGGGAATCGACTTTGTAGTGATAATATCTGACATGCAAGTGAGCCTTTTTAACTTCCCATAAGGAGTTATTGTAATCGGTCCGATTTTTCAAATTGAAATTTTTGACAAATCTGGACGTTGCAAGTTTCCTAGAATCTAGATCCGTCATTTGTAGAGAGATGTCTGTGTGTGCGTGTGTTCGTACGTTCGTATGTTCGATATACCCTTTTTGGTCCACGGTATCTCAAGAACGAGTAGAGATATCGACTCCAATTAAATTTTTTTCGACAGGTTATAACTTCGAAAGATGCAGAAAGGACTTTTATAAAAATTGGTCAAGCGGTTTTTTCACTGTAGCAGTTTAAAAAAAAAGAGAAAATTTTGGTTGGTAGCAAATATCTCAGGAACGGATGGTGGCATTGACTTCAAATAAATTTTATTATACACATTGTAATATGTTACAGATTTAATATAAATTTTGAAAATTTTCAACTTCGTTATTTTTTTAAAATAGAAAAACTAAAAAAAAAATTTTTGGCGCTAAAATATACAATGAAGGAAAAATGATATTATCTTCAAAACTATTTTCTATTATGTGAAACGATGTTTTGTACATCTGGTGAAAGTTTTAAAAAAATTCAATTGACATTTTTTTTTTAAATAAAAAAGTACAAAAAATTCTACCAAAAGTTGGTAAAAAGTGTTTTTTGACTTGAATATCTCGAGAATGAGCACCGATATTCACTTGAAACTTATTTATGTTTATATAAAATACAATTTTTAATATATGTATGCTACAATTTTGACAGTTTTTTTTATAAAAAATAGAAAACTTAATCAAAAATTTACAAAAAATGTCAAAAGGAGTTTCTTGACTTGAATATGTCCACAGTGGTCAATCATTTTAACTTCGAATTGGCAGTTTTTTTACGAAAAATAAAAGACCAAAACTGAAATTTACCGAAAAATTTCAAAAATTGTTTTTCGGCTTAAATATCATCACAACAAGCAATGCTATTGACTTAAAATGTATTTTATTTTTAACATAATGCATTTGTCAATACCTAAAAAATAATAAAATATTGACAAATAATATCAAATTGACATTTCTTACAACAAATACAAAACTACAAAAAGTTAAGACAAATTTGTAAATATAGTTTTTCCGCTTCAACATCTCTGACAATTTTTTTGTTAGTTAATTTGTTAACAATGAGCATCAAAAGTAAATCGATTAATATCAGAAACGCCAAGTTTTCGAATTATGCATAATGGGATGTTATCAGTGTGGGTCGCACCCAGCCTCTTTTTCATTATCTTGTTGGCCACTTTGTTAACAGTTTTATAATATATTTACTAGCTGTTCCCCGCGACTTCGTCCGCCTCAATTTATTATAATAGCAATTAAGATTAAGTTTTAAAAAAGATATATTTTAAAGTACTTCGTAAAGGACATTTAGGTTTTATTTTATTATGGCTGAAGAACATACGGATTTTCTGTGCAACCCGATTTTGACATTGGAACGGAAGCCCTTTAAGATGAATAATTTTCTTTCCTTTTGCAACATTTTCCACTGATTCTTCGCAGCTATTGATAGTAGCGTAATTTTAGCTTAATTATTTAATTAATTAATAATATAATTAGCTTAAAACCTTCCTCGACAAATTGGCTATCCAACGCAGAAAGAATTTTTCAATTCGATCATGCAGTTCCTGAGATTAGCGCGTTCAAACAAACAAACTCTTCAGCTTTTTATATTAGTATAGATATATAGATATAGATATAATTTTTAATTACAATACTGGAAAGTGATGGTCCTGACTCATAATACTCAAAAACAAAATCCACGATTCGTTTGAAAACAAAAATCTATCTCATGCAATGCGTGCCTTCTGTTCTCTTTTTAATACGATATCCCGCTGGCTGATTAGTGAAAGAAAAACTAAGTGCTTGGTGACGTTCGACTGCGAGAAGAACAACTGGTCAAACAATTAAGGTAATGGAGCATGAATACCTTGGGTCAATATACGTAGTAGCAAACTTTGACCTCTTAAGCGCAAAGCAAGTCGCAAGGAGAATTGATGGCCCCGTATGTAAGGAAGGACGATTCCGCAATCTACCTCGAATTCAGATGTGTCGTAAAAAAAAAATTAACTCGGTAGATTCCGTCGCCGTCGGGCAGGTCACCTAGCTCGCATGAAAGCAGTGGAACCACCTCAGAAATTTCTATGTAGTACATTTTATGGTAGGGACAGCGTCGTGGCAGACCATTCTTACTTGGAGGGACCGCAGCGGCGCAGACCAAACCGTCCGAATCCTTTGCGCAACTGAATGGCGATGGCATGGCTTTCGTCACGATCGGGATAAATGAGAGACTCCTCTGGTCATTGGTCATTGGTTATGAATCATTATAGGAGAATGGTCATTACTGGTCTTTGATCATTGGCCATTATTGGTCTTTGGTCATAAATGGTCATTGGTCAATATGGGTCATTGGTCATTATTAGTCTTTAGTCATAAATGCTGTTTGGTCATAAATGGTCATTGGTCATTATAGGTTATTGGTCATTGGCCTGTACAGGTTATTGGTGAAAGGTCAAAGGTCAGAGGTCAAAGGTCAAATGTACAATGACCAATGACCTATATTAACCAAAGACCATTTATGACCAAAGACCAATAATAACCAATGACCTATAATGACCAATGACCATTTATGACCAGAGACCATTTATGACCAAAGACCATTTATGACCAAAGACCAATAATGACCAGTGACCTATATTTCGCCTATTGGTCTTAGCGTAATTTTGTATAGCTTAAACTCTTCCTCGATAAATAAACTATCCAATGCAAAAAGAATGTTTCAATTCGAACCTGTGGTTTCTGAGATTAGCGCGTTCAAACAAACAAACTCTTCAGCTTTATATATTAGTATAGATAATAGAGCATTCAAATTCATAAATCTTTTCCTATACACAGTACAGAAATCCAGTTTAACTTAGATATCTCAAAAAAATCTGCATTCACTGCTCACCTCTTCTTTGCTGTTGCAGTTGAGTTTTCTAAAAAGTAATCAGGAAGCCATTTTTAATTTTTTTTGTTTTGAAAATCTACATATGTATATAAATTATGAAAATCCTAATCACTAACTAAAGGGTGATTTTTTAAGAGTTAAGTATTGTAAAGGTTGGCTGAACTCGCCGCTGGTAATGGCGTCCAAAACGAAATCTGTCAAAGTGAAAATTATACTCTGCCATTCATCATCTAAGGACTTACAAATGAGCAAAGATTGCAAACATTTATTATGAAAATTCGTGCTCTGTGAAAATTGTGCCATAGCTCGTTAAACAATGGACATGGTAAAGGCTGAATTTGGTGAGCAGATTATCTCTCGAAATAGCCCTGTGACCCTGTGAGTTGGTCGCCAAGATCATGCAATTTAACGCCTCTTGATCTTGATTATTTCTTGTGGAGTTATCTAAAGTCGTTAGTCTATGTGGACAAGCCGAACGATTGAAGCCTTGAAGGATAACATAACACGCATAATTCGTTGAATATAGACTGAAATGCTCGAAAAAGTGACACAAAAAAAAACTATGCTTAAAAAATCACCCTTTACTCGTTTCTTATAAAATTTTTGTTGCATTACTCTTGGCTAATTCGTATTATAACTTAAGAGAAAACTGCGGAAATAAGACCTAATGAGCATTAACTAGGCAGGAAAGGAGTGATTCTGAGAAGGTTTTCGAACGCTAGACCAGGGTGGATCTAATTTCGGCTACCACCCGTCACTTAGTGATGTTGATTATAGACCGATAAGTAAGATATCTAAACAATGTATAAGCAAAATAAGCTGGGCAGGATTCGGTTGGGGTACCCTATTGGAAATCCGCCACACTTCAAGGGGCAGTACGTTTAGATGGGAGACTTATCGGTCTTTTTCTTTTGACCTAAACTGACACGGAACTTCAAAGATGACGCAAGTGCCTATTTGGTGCCTCCTCGTGACTCCTTCTGGGCAACAAATAATTCGGTATGATTTGATTACGAATTATTTTCAGAATTTTTTTTTAAATTAATGGTATTTTTGTATGTGGCTAAACCGCTAAACCAAAAGACTAAGGCTTGCATCATAGATGCCAGTTTCTGCCTTTTGTTTGGTTATTGGTGTGGCATGGTCAAAAGAGTTGGTTGACCTTGAGTTTTAAGGGACTCATCCACCTACAGGTCTGGGAGACTGCGGAAGCCATACCAGGGGCTATATTCTGGTACCACGGGAGATAGTTCTCGCTGAGTGGTGGTAACTTAAATGCGGGAACATATGGTATCAATGAGTAGCGTTTCTTGAGATAAAACACTTAAAATTTCTCACAAAGCGTGTACCCTGATCACTAACTGAATTATCATAGAAATTTGAAAATTCGCAAAAGGTAAACATGACAACTTTGAATGTGAAAAAGCGAACGCACGGCAAATTTTTGGTTTCCATACAAAAAAAAATCACCTTCATTTTTAACCATAAATAAAAAATTGTCCTCCCGTGTTTTAATTCAATAGGGCGGGCAGTAGTTTTTTTTAGTTTTCACGGCAAAAAATTCATAATCAAAAATCAAAATTTCGAAAGTTATATTATTAAAATCAAAATGCCAGATTTCATAAAAGAAATGTTACCTACATCCAAAGGCTATGAATATATTTTCTCATGATTTAGACCACAAGTCGTATAAAAAGGAAGAACTTTTCAATCCTATACTCATCCAATATACATATGCACACATATATGTATGTATATGTATGTTTAATTTGCATATGAAATTGCTATTTTAAATGAAAATTTTGTAATTAAAATGCTAGCTTCATCTTGAGGTCTTGAGAAAGCTTCATTTCACTCACGTACGAGTTCTTGTGTGTGTATATGTGTATGAAATATTTATATGTAGCTTCTTTAGTAGCTATCCAGTTCTAATCATTGCATATTCATTATTTTGAAGTGTAAAATCCTTTTTTGTGGGTAAAATGTAAATTGTATACTTTGTATATCTTTATGTTAATCGAGCTAAATTCATAGCCCAAGAGCAAGCAATTGACACCATATACTCTTATAAGTTTAGCCAGTATGTGTTACTGACTATAGATATGTATGTATGTACATATGTATACATGTATGTATGTGAACAAAAGAAAACATTATGATACACTGATGAAAAAAACCCATTAACTTTTTATTAATTTTCTGAAAATAATTGTCAAACTTAAAATTGGAAACTATAAAATCAAAAAATCAAAAGTCAACTTAAAATCTTAAGATCAATAAATGAAAGTGCATAGAGATTAGAGATGTCATTTAAAATCTCAAGAAAAGACCTACTTTCAAGAAATATAGTCAATTGTTTCCAGTCCATGCATTTGACCAATCATATGACGAAGTTATATGTCATTGTGGAGATCGCCATTAACTTTAAAATAATGGTGACGGCCGTGTGAAACAACTAACATTCAAACCACAGCATACATTTGTTTTTGTTTCTTGGCAAACCAAAACTGTTTGTCACTGAAATTTGTCTTTAATAAAATTTTATCATTTGAACTTCACAGTGATGCAAAGGTTGTTTTTCTTGAATATTTGACATTTTTTGTATCATTGATAAAATAGTTAAGATAAAATAGTTTAGTTATATGGAATATGATGCCGTCTTCTGGCTGCAAGGTGAAAGCTTAGAATTCTTCTAAAACTTATTTGTCATTTTGACATATCGAAGGTAGTGCATTTTGTCAACCTGTCATCTAGAATTATTATCTACCGCTTTGCGAACTGTTCTTTTCAAAGATGAAATAATAATTTGATTGTGAGCTTTACTTGTCATTGTTATTGTGAATTCGTGATGCCTTTGAAAGAAATGTATGAATGAGCCAGTTTATTCTGACAGTTTGGTACCAGAATCACAGATTTTATAAATGACAGTAACATTTGACAGAAATTTATAAAAGCTTCAAGAGTCATATGACCTCAATCATCTGTCAAAGTTTGGAAATCCAATTCAAATCCTCTTAAGTTCTGGTTGAATGGTTAGATTAAAGTCTGTTTGAAATGCATTTTCAACTAAAAATTGATTAAAGCAGCAATTTGATAATTTTTGCAGTGTCGTCAACCTCAATACCTTAATTATTTTCTACATATAGAATTCTCGTAAAGTGACATATAAAACCTATAACCCCATGCATGAGATGAATTTAACTTAATTTTCTTTTTAGTCCTCTTTCATCTCACAAAGACACTACAATTACTTCAACATACATATATGTATGTATATACATATGTTATATGTAGATGTATAGTAGCTACATGTGAAGTGAACACAAAAAACATATAGTTGACTAAAGTGAAGTGAGTGCATCCTTTTGATCCTTATCGTACATTTAATAAAAGATAATACATGCAAGCATACACATGTATGTATGTATAGTTTTGTTCTTTGTAGGCGTATTATTAGCAAATTCATGGTTCATGGACTCAATGAATCTTTTATAAAAAAAAAATTTGAATGCACATCTCTTAACAACTATAAATATTTTTTAAGTGCCCTTTTGGGATTTATTAATTTTGAAGATAAAATTTGAACAAAAAATTAAATATGGTAAATGAAAACTATTGGAGGATTTTGGACTCTTATTTAATGTATGTATTAGAGCAAGTAATTTGCAAGTAATTTAAAAATTACGTATACGCCTAAGGTGCCACCTTTGAAAAGTGTTTTTTTTTAGACGTGTGGATTTCAAGAAGAAATATAATGCATATTATTTAATGTTTTAGCCAAAAATGTTGCTTTGTTTTAATAATAAGGGTTTGCCATTTTGTTTTAAAAAGGATTTCTTGTAAGTGCCCGCCGCAGCTGGCTCCAATAAATTCCAGCTGAGGAGCTCAATTTTTTACCACTTTAGGCAGCAATAACGCGCCGTAAATTCTCTTCCATGGTGTCAATCGTCTTGGGCTTATCTCTGTAGACAAGCGACTTCACATAACCTCAAAAAAAATCCAAAGGTGTTAAATTGCTCGATCTTGAAGGCAACGCCACAGGCCCACGACGCACGCGAGATAATGTGCTCACCAAAAATTTTCTTCAATAAATTGATTGTTTCGTTAGCTGTATGGCATCTAGCGCCGTCCCTTCTGAACCAAAGGTCATCCACATCAATATCCTCCAATTCAGAAACAAAAAAGTCATTAATCATGGCACTTTAGCGTTAACCATTGACTGTACAATTTGGCCGGCTTTACCTTTGAAGAAATATGGACCTACATATGATTCCCTCTATCCATATTGCACACCAAACAGTGACTTTTTGAGGATGTGTAACGACTTGTCGACTATGATCACTCCAAATATAAAAATGTTACTTATTAACGTATCTACCTATTCAACCAAAAATTAGCTTCATCGCTCTACAAAATTTTCTTCGGAAAATCGGGATCGGTGGCCATCTCGATTTTGACCCATTCACCGAACGTTGGACGCGCTCGTTTTGCACAATTTGGAAAAGTTTTTCAGAAGTAAGTGCATCTATTATGAAATGGCAAACTAAACTGAGTATAAACCAAGTGACAGCTGTCAAATATACCAACTTCAAAAAAAGTATTGTCAGATTGAAGTTGAAATAAATTTTAAATAAGTTTTTGTGATATTCGATTTAAAAACTCTGTTGGGGGGGGGGGGTCACGATACTTGAACTTTGAACAAAAATTGATTTTTTTAATCTAAACAAACCAATGCATTTTTATCCATATCTATTCGAACAAGTTCATTCTTTCTTTATTTTGAAAAAAAAATTGAAAGATTATCAAAAATATTAAAGATTAAATTATATTAAGAACTGTAATCCACATCTGAAAGCCCGTTCATTTAAATCCCTTATTGATTTCCTCTTCATATCTTTTTCGTATTTCCAGATAACAACTAAGAATGAACTTTCATTTAAAAAAAAAATAAAATACAAATCAATTGAATCGAACTAAAAAGGACACGAAGAAGAAAGAACAGAAAACAAAAACAAAAACAAAAAACAGAAACCAACAACTGCAATTTGCAAGCTAGCAACTAGAAATGACTCAACCCGTCGATTTACATGTTCACATACTTAGCTTTTTTACAGTGGCATTTGCAGTCCTCATTCATAAAGGTATGTATAAATGTATATGTATAGATATTGTATCTTTTCTGTATGTATGTCTGTATGTGCGGTGTATCTAGTATTCCGCATCTTATCTATTTCAATTAATCTAAATATTCTGCCACTATACTCGACTCTTTTATTTGCCTCAAATCCGACCCCAAATGTATGGTTCAGCCAATTGCATAGACTGTTTCAAGTGTGTTTCCTACAATGGAGCGAATAAGGCATGCGATGATCCTTTCCATAATAACTATACCACAGAGATATTGGAGTCGCCGTGCATGGGTGGCCGCAAAGGACGCGATGGACTGTTTCCGGCTACAGCCTGCATCAAAATCGCCGGTTATTACGGTTAGTATTATGAATATATTTATACGATGTATGTGAGTGTATTGTTTGAATCCTTTTGTTAACAAAGACTTGCCAGAAAGGTAGATTTTATTATTATTTTATTTTAATTTGAGACAAGAAGTAGGATTTCACAAGGTGCACAATTCAAAGCAATGTCGGAATATGTTATAATATTTGACATTTGTAAACTGGAAAACTGCAGTACACAAGTAAACAAGCAATGGAGCTTTTGATTTGAATAACTGTCAAGACGATCCTTACTCTCGACCATGAAGAGACAAAATTTGTATCGGAAAGTGTCATCCAGTTAAGTGGATACGTCACTAAGTCATCATCGGCACGACAACCCAACTGGGATCAGGTCCTAGGCTCATTCAACAAGTCTCTTCATTTATCCTGATCGTGAGCCAACATCGCCATCCAGTTCCGCTACCCCAAGCCTTCGTCTCCTACATTTAAGATACTACAAAGGACTTTCCGAGCTGGTTCCTCTTCGCCCATGCGAGCTAGATGCCCAGCGGAAACTATTGGGCTTAAATTTTTCACGATATCTGCTTCAAGGTGGATTGCATACAGTTCATGATTGTATCGTCTCCGGAATCATTCTTCCTCGAACAACACTTTGGTCGGACTAACTTTTACTATAAGCACTCAGGTCTCTGATCCATAAGTTAGTACTGGCAGAACTTATTGTTCTGTACAATAGCAGCTTAGAAGTCATATGGTAAGGCTTCTGGACTATAATAGGTTCTGTTTGGTTTTGAGCAGCCGGCAGAGTATTTCTTCTTCCATGTTGTTATCGCTGGGGCTGCTTCTATTGACCATGTTTTGCGGCACTCTGTCAAATCCTGGATAAACAGTCTCTCTTTACTGTGGAACACTTAGGCGTATACGCACTGTTTTTTTATAATTCGTATCCAATACGAATATTTTCTTAAATTTTTGTTTCATTATTTAAATCTGGCAACCCTGCTTCTATATTTATGTTGCAGTTGATATATAGAATGTTATAAATGTCATCTTATTTTTCCTGCATTTAGATGACACCGGTGAAACAATTACGGTACGTGGATGTGCTCTCGATAGTGGAACCCTAACGACGGATACTGAAATCATTCGCATGTCACATTGTGGCAAGTTCTACTATGACGACAGGTAACAATTATTTATTTTTCACACTCCAATACTCCTTTTAGCTCGATGATGGTATTCTACTATATATATACTTTACTTTTATGTACATATGTATTTAAAATATATTTTTGTTTCATAATTCCCAACGCAGGTATGTGCATGGATGCCTGCAGAGTTGCAACGATGCAGATGCGTGCAACACGGCACCAGGAGTGAGAATACAACCGCAACTGCTGCAATTTCGAATATTAGTGATGGCAATGGCAACTCTCTCGAGACTATTTAGATAGCACACATGGAATTTATAATATATTTTTTTTTTATTTTTATTAAGTTCTTACTTATTTATTTTTTAAGTTTTTATTTTTATTGAGAAAAAAAAGAGAAAATATTATTAATTTAATCGTAAACGAAGTCGTTGTAGTTAGATTTTTGCACAAAATAATGTGATTTAATTTTAGAATATCTATATACTTATCGTAAATTATAAAAATAAATTATTGTTAAGTATAAATCTATAAATTAAATCCTGTTTTCATTTGAATTAACTTAAAATAGTTTAAACAAAAAAAAATGAATACAAAAACATAATAAAATTGTTATTTATTTGAAGTAAGTTTAATTGGATAGAAAAAAAAAATAAAAGTTAAACCTTGATAAGAAAATAAAGCGGATCAAAAGGAATCTAGTTGTAAGGATTTTTGGTTTATTTTTAAAAATTATATTAAGCGTATTAAGTGAAACAACAAAATACATAAAAACAAAAAAACACAAATCAAAAGTAATTTAAAAAACATTTAATGCAGGTAATACACATGATATTCGTAAGTTATTCGATCATTGTAAATATGTATGTAACTAATATTTATAATCGAAAAATATAGATAGGGTAAACTTTAAATGGTGTGATATTCTTAAGAATTATAAATTTTTATGTTAATGATTTCAGCTTGATAAGAAAATATCAAAGTATATAGAATCAGGAGTAAAATATCACCAGAATTTGGTTTTGAAAATGGAACATCTTATTCATTCATTATCATTTTAGCACCCTTTTGATGACAAGAACTCCATGAATCCGTTTAAAAAGAAGAAATGTCAAAAAAAGCTATTTAAATCCTTAAGGGAGTACTAAAATATCCTTAAAAAAAATCAAAAAATTGTAGAAACTTTAAATGCATTTTATATAATACCATTATTAGGAACCTATTCTAAAGGAACATTTTTACGAAAATGAGGCTATAATTTCCATCGTCAAAAATCCATTTTGGTACCTAACATGTTTCAAATGATGTGTTGGTACTCAGTTAAGTTAAGATAATCTAAACCGAACTCAATTTAATGATGACTAAAGTTAGCTTAAACTTTCAACTTAAGCTTTCAAAAAAAAACACAAAGTAAATACAGCTGTTTTTGACGGTTATACTGTCATTTAAACCCATAAACGTCAGGTCAAAATTTGGTCTGTTCCAAGTGTGTGAAATTCGCCGAAAATCACCGAAAAACTGTGAAAAGCTGTTCCAAGTTACACATTTTTCGTAGTTTTTCACAGAAGAGAGAGCTCTTGAGAGAGCAAAAAATTTCCCCACCCTGCGAATTTCCACCAGAAAAATTTCTGTGCACAGAAAATTGAAGACTGTCAAACTAAAAAAAAAAAGCATTTCCAATTTTCATTATGGAAAACACCAGTATTGAGTTCCAAAAATAGAGTAGTCAGACTCTCTTGAGCACTCTATTAGTAACAAATTTAACAAATCCATTTTTTTTAATTAATTTTAAACAATTAGAAACTCTTCACGCGCTTTCGAATCAAATTTATTGAAATGATTTTTTGTTGACATTTTTTTGACGTTTCGTAGAGTCTGTGATTTTCTGTGAAATGTCCTTCCACTTCGTTGTGCACAGTTTCTCTCTCGCTGAGAGAATTTTACCCTCACTCCTTAAAAAAATGAGTGCTGTGAATTTCTGTGCACAAAACACTTGGAACAGACCTAATGCTACATGCAAAACTTGAAAGTTTCGCTATAACTCAGGTGAATCCATCTGCAGTTATGTTTTATTGGTTACTTTGAGTTTTGGACCACAATTGACAGAATGATAAGAAATCACCTCAAAAATGTGTCACCAATTTTATGATTGACATTTCGTTGGGAAGTGATATTAACACTTCGAAAGAAAAATAAATTTAAAAAAATACCTAATTCAAACAAATCGAAGACTTTTCCGATTCAGTTTGACAGTTGGACAATTCTCTAATCCAAATCCAAGCCAAATGTCACTACTTCCGTTTTATATATATTATAATATATAATGTATAACTTTACCAAGATTTCCTTGTCAATTCCAATTGCCAAGTAGGTATTGGGCTTGATAAGTCACAGCTGGGGTTGTCGCTTCGTCGCTGCAAAGAGTTCTCGGAAAATCTGAACTAGCCCTGAAAACCATGTCTTATGTTTTTTAAAACATTAGGTTTGTTTCCCTAAGCCCACCTAACACTGTTTTAAAGTGACAGAAAATGTAGTATTCAGCTGAATATAATTAAGAACAAATTAATAGCTTATCTTGCTCAATGTAACGCAAACAGGGATAAATTGACATTGATAGATTTAGATCAAAAACAAATGCTAAACTCAAAAAAAGCTAAGCCATGATAGATTTGTGGCCCTAAAAAACAAAGGGTGTAATGTGTTAAGATTTCTTAAACATCACACTGAAGTTTGTTAAACGCTCTTCGAAATTTGCTGTTCTTGAAGTTTTTGTTAAGTACAATATATACATATTATGTATGTATAAAGAATATCGCACCGAAAGTATTTTATTTAAGAAAATTGCGTAGCGCGTTGTTTTACGTTTAATTTTATGCCTTAGACAGTATAATTATAATATCTCGTAGTTGCATATCATTAATTCGCTAGATTGTATTAAATTTGTATAAACACCTTAATCTTAAAAAGAAAACCAAACTTTAACAAAAGAAAAAATGTAAATCATCAAATGTAAAAATAAAATCAGTAAGTGGTTAACAAAATAACTTTAATTAGGTTACATAATGTAAAAAAGAAAACATCAAAATTCTTCTTAACAACTGTAGAATTTAAATAAAGAATTTCTATTTAATCTTATTATTTTGGCTTCAAATTTGCTATCAACTATACAAATACACAATTATTATTCATTTATTTAAAAATAAAAGAAAAATTATAAAGAAAATAAAGTTCTATTATTTTTGAAAATAAACAACAACAACCAAAAAAAAACGTAATGCAGACCAATTTTTATGTAAAACTATAAACAAAAAAGAAATAATTAATTTTTCCATAACAAAATGAAAAATTAATATAAAAATAAAAATGAAACAATTTTCACATTTTTATATTTAACAACAACAATAAGAAAGAAAGAACAAAAAAATCAAAACTATCGTTTAAACGAAAACAAAAAAAAACCTAATCAAAATTTTAAAAAAATCTCTATCAACGAATGTTTTGTGTTTATTTGAAACAGCTTAAACTAAAATAATCTTAATCTTTGAACATTGACTTAAGGCAAAAAAAACAAAACATAGAAAAATGTGAGCTTTACATGGTTTCCTTATAAGGCAATTTATACATAACATAAATAAAATATTACCTACAAAAGCATAAACAAATCGAAATATTCATGTTATCTATGTATATGGCTAATATAATAATTATAAGATTGTTATCAATAGATTTTCCGTTTAAATTTTATATGCCTAAACTTAAATTAAATTTATCATTGTACATTTTTTTTAAATTAATTTCTAAGTTATTTGGCCTGACATAATCAACACCGCTTTGCTAAAAAACAAAAAAAAATCATATAAGTAAAAATGTAGAATTTTGGTTATTCTTTTTATATACGAAACAAATACACTTTGAACTCTCCATATTCTAAGAAATTTACAAATAAAAACTAAAAGAAAAAATGCATCTTTTAATATTTTTCAAGCTAATATAAATATAAAACTTAAAAAGCAAAAAAAAAAAAAAGAAATACAAAATTAAATGCTGAATTATTCGAAAAAAAAGATAATAATTATAATATTTCGAAATCATAAATAAAAATAAAGCTCAAACAAAATGAAAGAATATAATAGAAACAAATTATCAAAGGAAAAAGTGTTATGATGACCAATTGAAAAACTCAGACGATTTTAATACGAGCTTCTGGATGAAAAGGAATAAAATAAAACCCGAAAATAAAATATAAAAATAATCACAAAATGTTGTTCTTTTTTTGCTTTACGGTGATATTTCACTTCAGAAATATTTTTGAACATAATAATCAAAAAAAAGTGCTCCATCTAGTTTTCGAATAATGCCAGAAAAAAAAACCCGGTCCGAATTACAGCATCAGTCATCGAGTAAATTTGGAATTAGGTAGTGCTAATGTTATCTTGCAGTCCAGTACAATTATTTGACATTTTCTCATCAGCTACCAGCTAAGTTCGATAGCTGATGCTAAAATACAAATGAACTTCACCTAGTCTCAAATAAAAGTCATTGAAAGCAACTGAACTAATAAAAGTCTTTATTAATCGAAGGAAATGATGATGTACCGTTCATGTGCCTTATTGTCAGAAGTATGTAAAAGAATAACCTAGGCCAGCGCAGCCTTACAAAATTTCACTGAGATCGAACTACTCATCGCTTGTCTATAAAGTGCGATTCAGTCGATAGAATTTTCAAAAAATATAATTATTATATTTGTCCATTTTTAGTAGTCACTTTAAAAATGTATGTCTGTCACAAGAACTCACTATTCTATCATACATACTCGTATGTACATAGTTCATTTGAAATTTTAAAAAAATCTGAATATATTTTGCCAATCGGAGGATATAATAAACTATCTGTCAGACGTAAAGTATATTTTATCAAGAATCTTATCTATAAGACTTTTTGTCACTAACTTACAATACTTACAACTCTTATATGAAGTATAAAGTTATTATTACGAACCGAAATCTTTGTAATAAAATTTCAATTTCTTACAACTCAATAAGGTTTTTAATTTAGGAACCTGTACAAAATTCAACAACTCAATTTTTTTCGGATTTAAAATGAACTAACAATCAATTCAAAATTTATAAGATTTTAATTAAATACAAAAAAAAAAAAATTATTACATTTTGTTTGCTTATAAAATATCTACCTAACTCTTTAGGTAGGCTTCATCATCTTCAATAAATTTTTTGCCAATATCTTCTGGTACTTCAACTTCCTTAAGATTATCCAACCCGATTTCTTCTTCTTTCCTGTAAATATGTACATATTTGTATGTTGTTTTTAAACTTGCGTATAGTTATAAAACTTTTATATATAAATACCTTATTAAAATATCCACAACATTTTCACATGCCAACAAAGCTTCATTGTCTTTACCAATTTTTGCTTCCCATTTATGATATTCACGTAAAATTTCATAGGTTCCCTTGGCTCGAAGTAATTCACGATATTTTTTTGTTGCACATAATTGTAGTAATGATTCAAGAATCATTTTTCTTAAATCTGGATCATCTTCACGGGTTTTGTCTTCTCCTAGATACTAAAAGAAAAAAAAAAAAAAAACAATATTATATTTTCATTTTTTGAATGTCTCAAAATATGAATGGTTGTTTCTATACCTGCAATTCCATTGGAAATTTTTCATTCTCTTCATCAGTGAATTCTTCTGGACCAGTCAATGGATAGAGAAGACAATAAAGAATGTCATCTTTGTCATTTAAAATCACATGATGATAGACCGGATCAAAGCAAATATTCTTCAAAATTCCAAGAGTACCACCACGTCGAACAATGCTACCATCATATGAAGCAAATGGAATAATTTCATCTAGCAGATTATACTTGGAATTGCAGACCATTTCTCGTCCTCGACTTATTTGAGTTAGATTGCAGAAAATCGGAGCTGAGAGAATAAAATCGATTAAAAATGGGACCTAAAAGTTTGGTTCATTACATTTTATTTAATGTTAGATAATATACCTATATTTGAAAAAATTTAATATAGGCTTGGACGGTCTTACTACCAATTTTCACCCAATAGTTACCGCCATAGAAAAATACACAGGAAGTAGGAATCAGTTACAGGTCACCTTACTACTCTTTGCAAGCTAATAAGTATACTAGAATTGGAGAACAGCGCTAAATAAAATTTCGAAGGGGCATAACAGATCTTAAGGTCGTTAATTTATTATTTCAATAGCTTAGTGCATCAATTAACGGTTTATATGGAGATATACTACTGTCGGTTGGTCACCTACGTTAAATTTTTAGGATATTCCAACAAGTTGGCTCAGAGCCAATATCAAGGTTTTGAAAAATGGCGCCATAGTTTATACATTAATGTTTGATAGTATTTATGTAAAAGAAAGTCCTTAAAGGGATATCTCCAACAATCGGCGTATAGGTACTTTTCTCAAAACCAACATTTTTTATAATTCAAAATTGAAGACTAATTCTCAAAAATATTTCGTGCACACTATAAAATTTTCATTAGACTGCATAAATTCCATCGGCCCATTAGCTCAGTTGGTTAGAGCGTCGTGCTAATAACGCGAAGGTCGTGGGTTCGATCCCCCCATGGGCCAGTCTCTTTTTTTTTTGAATATTGTTTTTCATTTCCAACGCTTTCACAGTACATACTCAATTTTTTTCTTACCCAAATAGTTTAATTTTGCTTTCTTTTTGTTGTAATCGATATTGGAAAATGCTTTCACTAATCTCAGCATTGTCTTTTCTTCCTTTTCCAATTCATCCAGAATCTCTCCAACCAAACGTTCCACCCGTGTCAAGTTACTAAGGACCATTGTCCACGGGTCAGCTAACTCTGAATCTACATCGGTTATCTTTTTTACAGCTTCTTGGATAATTTCAAATTTCTAAATGGATTTGGCTTTTAATTGAAATAAATGTATGGTTTTCTTTTCTGTACAACTCACTAGGTGAAGATTTTTACTTGTCTCAAAGACTTTTAGGGCTCCTTCTTCTTCTGCGGTTAAATTGATTAAAATGAGAACAGCATCTTTGGCAATTACAGGTGTTGAGTCTAAAGTTAATCCAAAGATTCCTGCCAACATTTCATCAAAACTCAGAATCGTTGCTTTACCTTCTGGAGTTCCGGTAAGACCTGGTTGATAAAAATGTGTTATTGCGAGATTTGGTTTGCTAGAGCATTTTCATATTTACCTAGCGTTTCGTTTAATGCAAGGAGTCTAAGGTCAATTCGTTGATTCGGGGCCATAAAACCCACCAGTTCTTTTAAAAATTCCATTTTTTAAGGATGTATTTTAACTGATTTCAATACCACATCAAAATTATCTTGTGAGTAAGGTGATTCTGAAAATGTTTATTGTTTAGGATATCCAAAATTCCAAAACATAATACACTACACTTTGAGAAATGTCATTTTTGACACTAGCCACCACGTGCAGGGAGAAATTTCTCTCTTTATCTTCAATCGCCATCTGTAGTATTTAACGTAAAACTAAATTCCGATTGTTGTCTTCACTGTGGTAGCAGAAAAGTGGAAAATTTACTATTGTGAATAAGCTTAGTAGTTGTTTTTCTTATGACAATTTTAATTCGAAGGACGTTTGTTGGTCCAGTTTTCAACTGAATCGTAAAACGATGTTCTACTTTTGGTTTAATACGAAGAATAATATTAAAAATTCATTTTCTCCAGGGAATGTCACTCAATCTTCTGATGCCGATATCATTTTGGTATCCTTCTGGTGCAACGACGACATATACATTCTTGGAATCGCAGTATTGTTGTGGTATTTGAGGCAGCGAAGAGATACAGATTTATTATGCTCAAAGGATATTAATAATGGAAACATTAAGAATTGAGTACAGATTAAAATATTCATCTTCATTTCTGTATAACGTAGTACTTTGCTGTATAAGTCCAATAGCGAAACTATCTTTCACGTTTATCGAACTACTCATAGCCTTATTGTAAGATTGTCCGTTTTTAGAAAAATAGAAACCTCTGAAACATGCCTTAAATTCTCTAAATGAAGCAAAATATCGTGATAATTATAGAACTGTGATCAGATTACACTTTTTAAGGGCGACACATTTTGACGTTTCGCTCACTTTCTTATTTCTTCGTAATCATCAAGTGAGAGCGAGAAAAAATTATGAAATGTCTAAATGAGTCAGCTTAAAAGAGTTCAATGTGAACGGCGCCTAAGATTGTATAAATAATTCTAATGGTGGATTTACATGTTTCTGCATTTTGTTTCTGCAAAAATAAAGGGATGCCAAATAGAAAATTCATATTTGTTAGATAGAGAGAAAAGACAAAAATGCAGAAGAACTCCATTTCTGCATTATAGGAAATTCGAAAATTGCAGAAGTCAAGATTATAGTGAAGACGAACATGTTCATTTTTATTATAGTATCTTCTTCTGCATTTTGTAAATGTTTGAAATTTCCACATTTCCTATAACTTTTTTGATGGTGCATGATATAATAAAAAAAAAAACATATTAAAATGGAAATGGCAGAGAACGGGGTTAAGTTAAATTGTTGTTGTTTCTTATATGTAATTGATTTTGTATTTTGTCTATCAGATTATCGTGATTAGCAATTTTTGTAAGAGAATATAGGACTACAGGGGCAGGGCTCGATGCAAGTAAATTGAGTTTTTTTGCAAGAAAATTGTGCTGTAGAATGAGAGTAGTGATGGTTGGCTGGAGATGGAGACACACCAGCTCAACCATTATGGAGTTACCGAGTAGGAAGTGAAGGTGTACGAGATGACAAAAAGCGGTAGGGATGACGACGACGAGGATATCCAGGATATGAACGAGCATATTTATCAACACAACGACGATGATGACAACAGAAATAACAACAAAAGCCGCAACAACAACAGCAGCAACAAAAGCATGAAATGGCATTCCAAAGAAATCTTCATCATTATTATCGTAATCATTATTATTATCATTAGTAGGTATTATAATCATAATTATTCAATATTAGTTTTATTTTTGTTATTAGTATTTTGCGAACTAAATAAAATTTATTTTGATGAACCCAGAACCTTTTTTCGTTTTGGGTTGTTCTTCGTCCCCAAATGGAAGGATGCCAAAAGAAGGCCAAATTTCACAAAAATTTCAAATTTCTCAAAAAAATTCAAATTTCGCACAAAATACAAATTAACTTTGAAGGAAAACATATGATTTACAGCTGTTAACAAGTTATAGCAATTTATAGAAAGTAAAAAAAAGTTACCACCTGTGTATTCTTTCCCACTTTTGGATTTGAAGGTATATCTGACTCTTTCTACTTTTCTGCATTTTGCAGATGCAGAAACATGTAAATCCACTATTAATGACTAAAAACTTGACATTTGAGTAACACGGGGGCGTGGCAACTTACTTAATACCAACTTGTACTGCAATAATTTTGTTTAGTAAGAGTTGTGTTTTATTTACTGGTGTATACTTAGTGTAGCCAGCAGGGTTGCCATTATTTTTGCTGGCTTATTTTTTACCAAAAAGGAAATTTTTCTGCGCTAGATACCCAGCAGTAAATAAAACACAGCTAATTATAAATTCAAAGTTTTATACTGAACTAATCGCAAAACGAAATTTATTTTTTGATGTCAAACTGTCGTCTTTTTTAAAACACTTTGAAAGAATAAAAAACTACAACTTTTTGTTTTTAGTTAGGTACAATTCAAAATTAAAATGGTTTTTAAATAACGAAAAACTTTAATTCTGAATTATGACAGTTTGCTTTTCGAGTGGACCAAAAATAAAATTCTAAAATATTACATTTGATAAAACTTTTGTTGTTCTAATAAATTGATACTTTGTCACTGTTAAAAATAACTGCCCGGCTAGCTCAGTCGGTAGAGCATGAGACTCTTAATCTCAGGGTCGTGGGTTCGAGCCCCACGTTGGGCGAGTAACTTTTTTTCTTAATTTCAGATAAATTTTTGGTTACTTATATTAATTTTTTATTATAAGCGAAAGAATGCAAGTATTTTTTTTTATCATAGGAGGATGGGATTGGTCTAACTTGGTAATAGGGGCAATTTCATACAAAAAGTACTGACACCAAACAAATATTGTAAGGAAAGTTATTCATCGTTTAAAAATAGGTACACATTAAGATCGATATTTTTTCAAAGTAAATTGTGAATGAAATTTGACAGTTCATGACTTCGAACTTCGAATTCAGTTCAAATGTCACTTTGAATCTTTAAAATCGATGGTTTTTGGAGGTAAGTCTTATTTCGAACAAATATAGGTAAAGCCCCTTTCCCCTCAGTTGTCAGATCGAATCTAAGTTAATTTGATGAACTGAACACCGAACTGAGTTTCATTTTAATTGAACTGACAGTTAAACTGAAAATGAACTGCTGAACGTCTAAAAGGGGCTTAAGAAATTAATTATTCTGACATACGAATTGTTTTGTATGCCATTTTATTCCCATATATGTCATGTTCGATAAACTACTGTCATATCTTTTGTATTTCATTTTAATTCAAGCTTCTCAATTCTGATTGATAGTAAATTCTAGTCCATTTCCATTGTTGACACCGTGATTAAAAAGAAATATGATATTTCATAGAAAATTTCTTGAAGTAAAAATCCTAATGTTAAATTATTGCATTGTTCACAAGAATCCTATTTTTATCGGAATTTTCTTTGAAAGCATGTGTAGATACAATCCTATCACTAGGGAAGCCAAAACTGATGAATTTATGTATGGACTCTCTACATACATACATACATATGTACATATGTACATACATAGTTATTCTGCGACGGAAACACATACCAAACACTATAAATTAAAAAAAAAAATCTATATTTCAAATTCAAATAGGTATGTACCCAACTCAAAAGTGCAGAAGATAACCTCTGCCAACAAAATGCGAAAACTTTTTTTTTATTTTTCATTTTCCTGAACTTGTCTCAAGGCTACATACAAATTGAATCCAATTTTTTTTCCATTGAAAATAAATGAAAAGTATTTACTGGCAACTTCGATTCACATACCATTAGTTCTGGAAAAGTTTGTACGTTTGTTCGGAAACATTTTATTGTCCAATCCTGAAGAAGGATAAGAAGGTACGTGTGTATTTTATTGCCCGAAGCAAAAAAACAAAGAAAATATTTAATTGTAACAAGTATCAAGTAAGTACTTCCTTATACAATACTCTGAAGCCGGAATACTTAGACATAGTGGAAGGTTACTTACACAAAATGTATAATGTACAAATAAAGTTTATTCTTTTGTTTATAAACGAATTACGTTTTCGAAAAAAAACCCAACACATTATGTGTTTTTCTAGTAAAAATATATCGTAGACAAGTGCTGTCAAAAAGAAATCAAAAATCTACTGCTGATGGGTTAAAAAGTTTTAGGAATCTGTCAAAGTTAGAACTTTTGGATAATGGAAAAAGATACGAACTGCAAACAAAAAAATTTCGCACCATTTCATGGTTTGAAGTTTGACATTTGACGAGGTGATTCAACTTTCATTACTTTTGACAAATAAGACATATATCACTCAATTTCAACTGTCAAATAATACTTTTTTTAAGGATTGAAACCTTGCGTATATTTTCGAGTAAAATGATTGGCTTTTTGGATTCATGGTTATAAGACGTTTGTAATGCATGGAAATCGATCTTTTCCTTTCGGAATGACAGTTCTTCCTACTGGAATGAGTGGAAAATGTCTCTTGATTTTATTCCAGAATCCAAAATTACAATAAAAATTTCAAATTGGAACTTGGTAGCCAACATCCATTGCATTTACCTACCTATAGTTTTTCCGGAATTCCAACCGCTGATTTATGTTTTTTGAATTTGGAAAACAGCCTGTTAAAATAAACATATCTGTATGCATAAGAATATACATAATATAGTTTCTTATAGTTCACCAAGTATTCGTTATATAACATCATCCCTTAGATGAAAGAATTATTAATCAAAGTCATAAAAACCATCAAAAAATGTTGTCAACATTCAAGTGCAATTCATGTCCATTCCACATTTTATAAAGCAGAATTTTTCTACGAAAACTTTAGAAGAAAGACGACTTTAATATATATGTATTTTTTTTTATTAATTTATTTTTCACTTGAAGCCCTTCTAATGTCAGACAGTAAAAATAGGTTGGTACTACTCGTGCTATAGATTTCAGTTTACTTTTTTTTATTTTAATTTCCTAAGTTCGTAAACTCTTCTCTGATGCTTGTCAAACGATCATGTTGTCATTTAATTAAATTTATTTTTTCCAAGTTCCAACAGAGACCATCACAGTCACAGAGAAGAGAAGCTCTCTTCTTAATTGCATTTGATTGTAGAAATAACCACCCATTCCCATTGCATGGAAATTACTAACATTTTTTTTTCTTGTGCTTTTTAATTGGAAGCCAAGGATAATGACCGCGCTTTGCATTCCTAGGGGAATTTCTTCTTTTTTTTTCAACACAACAACCTGGTGTGTAAATTATAAAAGCAACCTGAAAAGGTGAAACTACTTTTCACAATAAATAATAAATAACAACAACAAAAAAATAGGTAGGTACACCACTTTAACTTTTTAAGCGATTCCGAAAAAAAAAAAATTGAAACATTCCATTACTGGTCGTTTGAACTTGTTTTTAATAATATTACCGTTTTAAACGGGGCGAGTTCACGTCTTGATGAAATGTCAAAATGAACTGTTCCAAAATACAAAAACATTTGTGATTGAAATCAAATACAAATTTGTATTAATTTTGAGAAACGTCAATTATTATAGCATCTTGGATATTTTTATTCACCAGTATAGTGTCAAAAACTAACCATGGTTAAAAATTGTACCAATACTCTATTGATATTTATCCCATAATCACCTCAGTGACATTTGTGAAATGAATTCGTGGTGAATATAAACATTTCCTTTAGTTCTTCTTCTTAATTTGGATTGATGTAATGTTTGTCAAATGTTTTGGAGAAAAATTTAATTCCATAAGTAAACTTTTCCCAATTAAAACTTAAAAATTTATTTACACGTGAAACCAATACTTACCCTATTGAGCAATTATTTAAGATTGTAAAACAATAGAAAAAATCCTTCGCATTTTGCACTTATGCAGCCTTCAACCCTGACAATTTGCCCCCTAAAGTTTTTAATTTTTAAATCACAGGGTGACCTGCAAAAAGGGCAAATAGTTTACTTTAAACAATGAACTAGGAAGAAGGAGAGTCTACCTTCCGCTTCCGGTCTGTGGTGTCTTTTTTTAATTCTTTTACATAAAAAAAACAGCGTCTCAAGAAGTTTAAATATTATGTAGTTGTACTTTGAAGAAGTCTATTTTATTAGACGAGCCATTTCAATGGACGTCACATAGATATCTAGGAAAATAAGATTTCAGATAATAACACTTAAACTTAAACTAAGACTAAGACTAAGACTAACACTAAGACTAAGACTAAGACTAAGACTAAGACTAAGACTAAGACTAAGACTAAGACTAAGACTAAGACTAAGACTAAGACTAAGACTAAGACTAAGACTAAGACTAAGACTAAGACTAAGACTAAGACTAAGACTAAGACTAAGACTAAGACTAAGACTAAGACTAAGACTAAGACTAAGACTAAGACTAAGACTAAGACTAAGACTAAGACTAAGACTAAGACTAAGACTAAGACTAAGACTAAGACTAAGACTAAGACTAAGACTAAGACTAAGACTAAGACTAAGACTAAGACTAAGACTAAGACTAAGACTAAGACTAAGACTAAGACTAAGACTAAGACTAAGACTAAGACTAAGACTAAGACTAAGACTAAGACTAAGACTAAGACTAAGACTAAGACTAAGACTAAGACTAAGACTAAGACTAAGACTAAGACTAAGACTAAGACTAAGACTAAGACTAAGACTAAGACTAAGACTAAGACTAAGACTAAGACTAAGACTAAGACTAAGACTAAGACTAAGACTAAGACTAAGACTAAGACTAAGACTAAGACTAAGACTAAGACTAAGACTAAGACTAAGACTAAGACTAAGACTAAGACTAAGACTAAGACTAAGACTAAGACTAAGACTAAGACTAAGACTAAGACTAAGACTAAGACTAAGACTAAGACTAAGACTAAGACTAAGACTAAGACTAAGACTAAGACTAAGACTAAGACTAAGACTAAGACTAAGACTAAGACTAAGACTAAGACTAAGACTAAGACTAAGACTAAGACTAAGACTAAGACTAAGACTAAGACTAAGACTAAGACTAAGACTAAGACTAAGACTAAGACTAAGACTAAGACTAAGACTAAGACTAAGACTAAGACTAAGACTAAGACTAAGACTAAGACTAAGACTAAGACTAAGACTAAGACTAAGACTAAGACTAAGACTAAGACTAAGTTATCAAGCTTTTTACTCTTAAACTTTTCATAGCATCCTAAAAAAAATCACCCTGTGTTAAAGTTCCTCAGTGACATCTATCTAGATCCAGGGAAACGAATGAAACCACTCGAGACACCACTTACATTCTTCACAAAACACAAAGACTACGTAGATATACAAATATAAATATGTCTGTACAAATTCTCTTCTTCAGTCGAGTTTGTACATCTTGGAAGCCTAAAATGTGAATATGAGAAGCTGTATATAAAACTCTGTCGCCTTCTTGCAGTTTAAGTTCTCTTATTAACTTTAAGGAAGCGAATTTTTTTTCAAATATTTTTTCTTCTTCAAGGATGTGAAGATTTTTTTTTGTTTCTTAACACTTCTTGAATAGGAGATATGATTAATGAATAATGTCTCTTTTTCGAATGGAATTTGTTCAATTATTCAGGAGGGTAGAGTGGAGGGTTCCTTGTAGATAATTTTACATCACCACCATGCAAAAGCATTTCTTTTTTAATATTTTTTTTTCTTTAAAAGTCTCCTCGTAAGGTATCATATTTTTTCAAAGTATTCGCACAGAAGCAATCTTAAACACTTACTGAACATTGAACAAATTTTACCTACCACAAAATTGAAAGAAATATCTCGTTGCTGTGTTTTGAGGTTGCAAAAGATACAAAAAATCAGTCAAGGATAGTGTAATCAGATAAAATAATTTTGTATCTAGGGGATTGGTATTACATGTGCATATCATTTATAAGAATAATTTAGATAGGTAACAAGTGTTTTGTAAATTTTTTAACACTTTAATCGATAAGCTGAACGTGAATCGTGACATTTTGACATGTTTTGTGGTAAAAGTGCTATAGACAGTGAGTGATGACGGTCAAAACAATGACACGTGTGTCGTATTAGATTACATACTTATAAATGTTTAAATCACTACCTATTTATTCTAGACTTCAAATTAAGGTATTTTATATTTAGTGCTCAATTTAATCAATTGACATTTAAAAAATGCTGCCATTTACACACATCTGTTTGTGGTCACTGACAATAAAAATTATTTAAGTTGAAAAAATGTTAAGAATGAGGATTGGGGTTGGGGCTAGGGTTGTCTGACATGACAATTTTAGTTGTAGATCGTGAATCGTGAGAATAATAATATTAGTCACCTCGATAATGTTTATTGAAAACTTGCCTTAGAAAAAACAAAAATAAAAATATGACTTGTGAATATTTATGTATTATGTAATTAATTTATCAATATATCAAAACATTTTTTTTTATTTGTATTTGAAAAATTGTATATCTGTCAAACTACCAATATTAAAAATTCAATAATTGATAACTTCCCATTATGATTACAAATTACCAATTAAAGGAAAGGTTCCCTTGCAGTCTTTAAACAAAACATAATATTGTTAATTCTTTTGAATAATGTAAATTTTTATAAAAACTTACAGATGTCAAAGTTGACTTTTTTGTTTTGACAGTTCATTACTGTTAATTCACTGATAAGTTGGATTTTTGTAAAAGTAAACTATTTGACACTTCAACAATCACTTAACAATTTATTAAAAATTTTAAGAAAAAGAACGCACTTCAGTGATAGAGTGTGTTTCATAAATAAATTATTAGATAGCGCTGATCCAACTTAAACATTTTGACAGATATGATTTGATGAAATCATAACATAATATTGTTCTAATTTGTATACATAATTACTGCAAATCTATAGAAAACTTAAATTTATCTCAAAAATTAATCTTGAAATAATGCTTCGACCATAAAAGCTAAATTGTATTTTTGCGATGCTCTTGATATTTGTCTCTAAAATGAAAGTTGCATCAAGTTTGACAAGCATGCGTTCATATTTCAACATGTATTTTACAAACTCTAAAAATATCATAATATTTTGTTATCCATTTAGAATTTTTGACAATTCGTTTGACGTCGCGTTCATTACCTATATCAATTTTTATGTCAGTCAATCCATGTCTGTCAAAAATATTTGAAAATGAGAACTTCCCTATTTTAAAAATTCTTTAACAAATTATTATTGATTTATTTTTTGGAGTTTAAGTCTAAGGACACCAATTTAAATACGAAAAAGTTTCGAGCAAATTATTTTGTCAGTTATGTTTTGTGTTTACATTTAAAACTTTCCGCATGGAATTCAATAGTAGCATGCATCAGTTCCCTCTTCAACTCATTTAAAATTTGCATTTTAATTTTTTCCTCTCAATTTAATTTTACCACAAACAAACTTTTTTATTATTTAAAACAAATATTTTCGGTCAGTTTACAGTATAGTAATCCACCATATGTAACATCAAACTACTAATGAGCTTAGTAAACATAATAATTATAAACCTTTAATAAACAAGCCACTAGATCCAATAAACATCAACATAAGTTTTGCGACAAAACGATGCCAACTTGAAAATCATAACAATTTCAAGTGGATTAAGATAAGTAAAATTGTTGTATAAGTAGCTATGACACTCAGTGACATATTAATTGACACTGTTTATATTATTTTTTGTGTATAAAATTAGACTTCAGTGCTATAAACTTTGATGCATTTAGTTGTGGTATAGCAACAACCGCCGGAAGTGTAATACCCAAGTAATATACCATCTATCCACTTATAGAAACTTGAAAGTTTTAGGAGTGTGTTGTTGGGGGCAGTGGTGCTGCCCGAACGACCAATACTGAACGAACCAACAGGCCAATGTGAAGGTCATATCGAATGGCATCTGAAATTTGGCCATTTTATAGGAACTCAGTGCGTGAAGACGGGTGTGTATTTAATTTATTTTGCGATTAAGGCGCTTAAGTAAATTTTTGACATGATTTTATTCAGGGAATAATTGAAAATGCACATTTGAATCAGCAATCAACGGCAACTTCTTTACTGCAATCATAAGCAATATTTTGACAGTTCTTTAAATGCCAGAAATAGATTGACGGTGCCATAATTAAAAATGCACATTTGAATCAGAAATCAACGTCAACTTCTCGCTGCAAGCTTTGGCAACATTTTGATAGTTTTTTAAATGCCAGAAACAGATTAACAGGGCCATAATTAAAAATCCATTATTTTCATAATTTTTCGCTGCAAGCTTCGGCAATATTTTGACAGTTTTTTAAATGCCAGAAACCGATTGACAGTGCCATAATTAAAAATGCACATTTGAATCAGAAATCAACGTCAACTTCTTCGCTGCAAGCATAAGCAATATTTTGACAGTTCTTTAAATGCCAGAAACAGATTAACAGGGCCATAATTAAAAATCCATAATTTTCATAATTTTTCGCTGCAAGCTTCGGCAATATTTTGACAGTTTTTTAAATTTGATAACACAATGAAACATGAGCCATCAATGCGAGAAACAGAAAACTTTGACATCAAATGTCATGTTTAACAGAATTACAATACAACGTGAACAGCTCTTTTGACATTAATTTTTTTAAGTATTGATGAACTTGCAAAATTTCACATTTAATTTGATAGTATTTGCAAAGTAACATTCCACAGCAACACTGACTTTAAAATGAGTGATGTGGTTGTCAAAGTTGAAATGTCAATCTGTTTCTCTCATAACAGTGCTTGAATTGAATGACAGCTTGTGTAAGTTATATCGTAACGTCATGTTCAAAAAGTGATCTAATGAGAGTAAAATAAAACTTTAAAATTTCAAGATTATTAAAGAGTTGTTTCCGATATGTTACGATCTTGCGTTTTTGACAGGACCATTTCCTCATGGCTTATTTTTGTATCACAATTTCCAATGGAAGGGAATTAAACTGAATCCTATTTTTTATTATTCTGCAAAATTTTCAACGGATATGTTTAAAATTTGTGTTTTTCGAATTCGGTATTGACAGTTTGGTCATTGGTTTAAGGGTGCGTTCACAGTGAATATCAAGTCCAAATTAAGAAACCCATATTCATAAAAGAGAATTTATGTTTAAGGCCCGTAAATATCTTCGACCCGTCCCGGTTATATAAAGTTAGATTAAAAGATTTTTCTCTTTTCGTCGGGGCAAATTTTCATTATATCGTTGGCATATTACCAAACGTGCAGCACGGTCCGCAAAAAAAAAAAAAGAAAAAAAGAAAAACGATTATAGTTTTTGTTGGCAATATTTCAACAATGTGCGCTGCTAACGGTAACAACGAAACAACCGAAGGCGAGAAACGTCGACGACAACGACGCACGGGAGGGATGTTGCAAATGGGGTAGCCAAAGTTAGATGCAGTAGGTACCTTAGCTACCATCAGCAACAAACTATCAAAAACTTCCAACAATAATTTTAGCTGTAGTTTTTTTTTTACTTGTTTCCCTAGAACGAAAGTTTTCTTCTTTGTGATGGGACGGCACATTTTTGCTTAGTTTTTCTTTGGCATACTTTTGCTAATACCTAACGTTATAAGTTATAATAGGGTAGAGGTGGAAAATTTTGGAAGTGAGGCATTTTTTTTGTGTGTTGCAGAATTTTAGAGAAAGAACCATGAAAAAGCCCTATGGCTTACTTCGAAAAGATGAATTACCTAGCTTCCATGTTGTTGTTTTTTTCGCTTCCTGTTTTAAAGATTTTGTTTTTTAGGTAAAATGGGAAACTAATTTGATGTCTGCAATGTAATAAAACGTTCCATTCCAATCTAGCCCGGGGATTTATTAAAAGTCTTTAGTATACGTGAGAGTTCATTTTTTTTTTATGAAACTTGTGCGAAGATGGATGGATGGTAAGATGTTGCTATTGACCCAATTTTAGTCAAGAACTGAAAAAATTTATAAGCAAAACATTGCTCAGGTACTCAAGTGTTAGAAAAAATGCATTGAAATATGTCAAACGAAAGAGTATTAGATCCACATTTTTTCATTCTTAGCATAGAGGTGCAGAAATCACGACTGTAGTTGAAATAGCTGTCAAAAATGTTGTAAGCTTGTAAGTCTTACAATTTTCACCTGTTAACATTATATTGAGTTTGAAAATAGCTTGACGTTTGTTTTGACTTAGTCTTAAAACAAGTTGTATATTCAATTACATTTTGTTGTACTTTAAGGTAAAAGTGACATGTGACATGAGCCATTAAAACGCAAAAAAAAAAAAAAAATTGAGCAAACTAAAGATGGAATTAGTTTGACTTGTGTTAATTGTCGCGCTGTGACATTCGGTACTACCACGCTCATCCAATTGTATACCGACTGAACAACTAAGTTGCCGAAACTTAGTTACTTCCTGAGGCAACTTTGGGTAATCTTACGGAATTTGTTCTTTAATTTTTTTTATAAATTGAATTTAGCTTAGGTACTACTATTTTTGTTTAATAAAAGTTGCTTACAACCATATTGAGCCTCGGGTGGAATTTTTAAGTTTCCTACCAGGCAGTAAAAAGTATTTTATTCTGTTAATTAGTGACTCAGTTTAATATGAATATATCTGATGCAAGTTTTGATACTAAATAAAACAAAAACAAAAAATCATATCCAAATTCATATAGTGTCAAAAAGTTACCACTCTCCCGATTGTAAAGTTTTCCAGATGCTAAAATTAACATACAGAATCGACCCAAGAAAAAAAAAGGACAACAAAATGTAATTCCATTTAAATATTAAATTGCAATCTTCTGCAACATTTTGCGATTTATTTTTGTTGCATTGAAGCTCGATATTCTTGATGGCAGGCAATTTATTGTGCTACACTTTGTCAAGGCAGTTTGTTCTGCAATTTTTCTTCCTTGATAACTTAGACTAAGTTACACTTATATACATCCTATATTTTCTGTAGGTAGGTACTGTACTTTGTTGTAGAGAAGATAAAAATATCTCTACGCTATGTCTTGCTGTGGTAATCAATTTAAATTTATTGAGTTTCCTCTACATAATAATATTGAAAGACAACACCATGATACATAGTTCGAGTACAAGGAAACATACTGTTGTTCGTGTTATGCCAGTTAATTAGTAGTTTTAAAAATTTTTTTTTAATGTATAGGTATAGTTAAAATGACATCCCATAAACTGTCATAAAAAACCGTAGACAAAGTATTGGAGTAAGTAATTTATGATTTTATTTCACAAGACATGCAAGTTAGAAGTTTCTTACATGGAAAAGTCCTTAAAAAATGTCTATGCTTTAGGAAAATTGTTCAACCGAAAACTTTAACTTTAAACAACATTATAACAGAAGGAGCCTATATACTTACATACCTTCTTTTAAGTATAAACTTTTCATATTTAAGTACCGTTAAAGCCATCAATGTGGGCCAGTGGGACAAAGGTAAACCATCAGGATTATCTACCAAATTGATTTCTTTTGTCTTCCTTTGTGGTATTGTTATGATTTTACTTATTAATGAACGAAGTACGTAATGAAATTCAGATTGCCAGAAAAGTTTCATACAACTATGTTCCTACTGTTACTGTACATACTATATATGTATATCTGTAATAATAATATGGAAACAAATCAAATAGCAGTGACGTAGATATCAATAATATCTAATTAAATAAATATTTCAATATTTTTTCTCTTTTTTTTCAAAGTAGTTGTTGCTTTTTTTTGCAATTCTATATTTAAAATTTATAAAAATATCACCCCACTTAAAAAAAACTTGACATTTTTAACAACCCTGTCCTCTCAAAAAAAAAAAAAAAAAAAATTGTCACTTTTTGTGCTCTGTCTTAATGTCAAGTTTTATGGTTTCCTCACACAATTTTCCTGTCAAATGATTTTCGAGTAGGTATGCATATATTTGTCGTTTTTCTTCTTAAGCTCAAAGCAGAGAACTGAGCTGTCAAAAAAAGATCTGTGTTTATTTTTTTAGGCACATCAGAGATCAGAGCGCTCCGGTTGTGTTTCTTTTTGCAATCGGAGCTAGCTATGAGCACTAAATAAAATGACCGAGCGAATGGATTTAAAAGATGAGCGCGGCTTATTTATTTTTCATGTTGTATGACAGAGACAGACTGCTTTTGGCAGTTCAGAGCGCGTTTCATAAATATATCGGAGAGCTCTGATCAAACACTGCTCAGAACATACTCGACGACGTGTTCAGGCTCTGCTGAGTGCTCTGCTCAGAACTAAAAGCGAAAAACGCCTATTATGTAAAATTCCAAGTCTTGCATGTACCTACAGCATTTTCAATTTCGATACCGTTTTTCCATTAGAAACCATACAATTACAAATTGACAACTGATGTGAAGTGGCTCCTACATACCTTTAAACCGAACTGTCAAAATGGACACATTCAATACAAATATAATAACATCTTCATCGTTCTCGTTGCATGTTTCACACCACTTGCCAGTACCTATGACATTTCGCTTTTAACAAACTCAATTCTATGCATGTTGTCACTGCCATTGGCCAGTTACAGATCATATTATTTAATACCTAAATAGGGCTACTTCAAGCAATTGATCTTTACGCTCGAGGAGTCAAAATTTAACAAAAGGTACCAGAAGTTTTTTGTCAAATTATGTTCCGTGACAGAGACATCACGAGTAAGTTTTTAACGAATCGTTCAAATGGTTAAAAGTTGACATATAAACGTCAAAGTCAATAGAAGTATAGATTTTTTGACTGAACAGAGATTTATTAAGAAAATAAGTAATAAAATTCATCCAATAACCAAAAAATCTTTAATGAATTATAGTACGTGACTTATTGATAGGAGGCGCTATTTAACTTTATGTATAATAAAGGTATAAGGTAAAGGTATAAGGGTAAGTGAACATAATGGCGGTTTAAAAATCTTTCATATATTATTTCATTTAATTTCATTAGCAACCCCATACTTCCTTTGTATACTCAACGGAACACCCTGTAATACTGCACCAATCTATAAATAACCTAATTTCAATTTTTAAAATTTGATCTCATTGATTTTATCGGTCTCATCTCAGCCCACACAAAATACGCATATCTTGCTTCTTTCTTTATTGAATTTGAAAATTTGATCTAATTTCCCACCGCATCAGCAGATAATGTTACTTAAGTTACGTTGCCGGTGGCGCCGCCACTGCTCCTAGCTATGTATATAATAATGGTTTGCCCGGCCCGCATCCTGTTTATGCTCGGTTATCCTTGAAAGCTCTGCGTTCCGACCAAAACATGCGTTAAATTTCCAAATTTACTCCCAAACACAAAAGTTTCACTTTTTCTTCGCAGAATTTTCCAACATTGGATTGAACGGAACCGAATGGAATTCAGCAACAGGAATTGGTGAGAAATTTTTGTGGCATAAGGATTCAAAAATATTGAAAAAAAAACAAACAAAAATGCTGCGGGCGCGGTTCGTTGTTTGAATATTGATTATCTCTCCTCGTACACCTTCCTTTATTATCAAAGTATTTTTTTTTAAACGTCACGATATTCATGGCGGTAAATGGTGTGGCGTGGAGTGGCATGGAATTGGTGTGGCGTGGTGTGATAAAGGTGATACGATGTGATGTCGATGAAGAAAGGACATCATCATCAACTTCAACACCAGCAGCGCCATCCATGGAGGAGAGCATTTTCGATCAATGACAGTGAACATTTTTGAAGGGGATTTTAATTGAGCTGGAAGAGTGGAGGTAGGTACTCTGAGTCTGAATCCTGAATCCTGATTTCTGATTTTTGAATGATGTTTGTTCTGGTTGTGCGCTTGATTAGATTTCAGGTTATGTCGCGTGTGCATGAAATATAAATGCGAAGTTTGAAAATCACTGAGTTTATAAACGAAAACGAGAGATTAATGCGACGCAAATGACAATAATGATAGCTTGGAATTTGATTGGATTCGTATTTGGCTTGAAAATATGGACAGGAAAATGGAAATGGGTTGAATCAATAATTCAATTTATGATTGTTTGGTTTCATTGTTTCAAGAAAGAGAACATAAATCTGGAATAAATGATTTGTGTGACTCTACTGAATGGATTTTGTGTCAGGAGCGACTAAATCAAAGAGATGGAAAAGTAATTAATGAAGAAGATGTGGGTCATCTTTTGGGGCTTAAATTGTATGTAGATACCAGACTGGCAGATCAACAAATTGGAGTAAAAGATTTCATGTTCCATTCAGGCCTAAGGATATTATTGATTTCCCATTCCTTATCAGAAGTTATTGTTCATTGTGATTTATTTCAACATTGCAATGTCTCACAAAATCTATGTCCCAGCGTTTAAGCGAGGATTCTTAGCAAAAACTAGCCGCCTTTATGGCTTTAGATTAAAGGTTGTGTTGGAAATTGGAAGGAGAGATCCATAGACCTCCATTTAAAAATTTATTGAGAGATCTTTTTACAAATGCTCAATCTAGAGTCTTACTTCCTGACAGTTAAATCTCAAAGAAATGTTCTTTTTGCTTGGAGTTGGAGACTTAATAAATTTCAAAATGTCTTATGGAATACGTTACATCGTTCTGAAAATGTTCAAAAACTTAAATAGTAGTGGGACAAAACATTAAACCTACCAAAACAATATCAGTAGAGAAACCTTAAGATACATAGATTCAGCTATGCAGAACACCTAATGACGCCAACAGGACAAGCCAATTAATTGACACAAAGAATGAAGTCAAATGAAATTTGACACTTAGGATGACACAAGATAATCAATTTCTATGGGATACGAAAATCAAATGACTTGTAAATAAATATTTGGATTGATGCAAACAAAATTCCTAGAACAAATGTACAGCCACTCATCACAATCAATTTGGCAGTTCAATGACAATAAGAAACCCAACTAACTAGTTGCGTACTAGGAAGGCACTAGAATAGTCAAAGTCATGCATGTATTTTATGCATTACTGGAAAAGTGAGAACATGCCCTAAAGCAGCAATCAAGTTTATCCTTCATTTGAGTTCGTTGCAAGTGAATAATCAAAAGAGCAGCAGAGGAAGGGAGCCTTTATTTGATTTATAAAGGAAGAATCTTTAATGGATACACTTGTAAATACATACGTACGTATATAAATACATACATAGGTACATTCAATTTTCAAGTTCTAAGTAAAAAAGTTTTTGTTTCTATTCCACTGAATTTTATGATTGAAATAAGAAAAAAATGAAAAAAAGTATCTAATAAAATGGAACGGGTAGCTGAGACAAAAAATGTTATCAAATGATAGATTAATGAGCAGATAACAGCTTAAGGGATTTGAGCAGACAGTTTTGGATCTAGAACCAAACTCTCTCTGCTTATGGGACATTTTAAAAATATTTTTCAATATGGGCAAGTTCAGCTAATCGGGCAAGAACCTTGACATTCACGCTTATTACGGTTGTTAAAGATCAATACGATATTTGATATTTATCAATCGTTGTCAAAAATCAAAATTTTTAATAAACTGTGAACGCTCTTCAGAAATTAGATCTATTGTGAATGATTTAAATTGACAGTCTTGGTATTATGGTTGTCAAAATGTTTGTTGATTATCAATTTTTCAGTCAATCACAAATTCCTTGTTGATAAAATATTTTACGGATCGCGAAAGCCAAAAGCATGTCTACTATAGAACTATTTTTCGGTGAAAATGAAATTGAAGAAGAAAATACTTTGGAGCAAGCAAAGAATCGAAGAAAATTACGCGATGTGAAGCATGAATTTGGCTGAACATACATATGTATGTAGATAAAAGATCTTTTTTAATTACATTACAAAAACTAATTTGGCTCGCTTCTAGATTCATTCAAAACTTTAGACTTTCGAAAGAAGCCTTTCTTAATGTCTTTTTAGATATCAACGACAAGTTAAAGCCAACGAAAAGGGAACAATCCATCCCAAACATACTAAAATTTGCAGCTGTCTTAAGTAAATAGGCACTATTCACAATAGATTTTTGATCTTTGTTCACAATAAATCAAAAAATGATCAACACGGGTTCATAATACCGATGTATCAATTGATTGACAAAATGTTTCATTTCAATTGTCAATTAATGGATCTTTGACAACCGTAATAAGGCTGATTGTAGCTTTTAATTACGCCTTTTAATAGAAAAGGCAGACACAGCATAAATTAAACCAAATTAAATAAACTTATTGTTTACTTTTATTCTCACTTGTTCACTTCTCGGCTTTCGCGATAAAAATTGGAAGAATAACTGAGATGAAAAACAAACGTCAATGCTTTTCTTCTAAAGTAATACCAAATCTTAAATATTTTTTTGTAATCACCTAACCCAGATGTAAAATTAAAGGTGATCACAGATGATTATCACAAATGTGATTATGACACCATAGTTTTGGTTGTCAGTTGGTTGTAAAGTTTTTATATTACGATATGTCCAACATAAATGACAAGTTGTAAAGTAGTTTGTTAGTACCTGAGATTTACTAGTCTTAAAATGCCAAGGTCCTCTAGTATCTTAACAACTGTAGAAAAAGTATTTAGTTGCCAAATAAAATTTGATATCATATTTATGAGTAAATCAAGGGTTTTCCACGTTGTTGGTTCCCAGGAGCTATACCTTTACATTTACCAGGAAATGCCACTTACTGAAATTCAATCGATCAATGTCCCGGTTTTACGTATTTTCGAAATCCTGCATCTCTGGAAACATTTATAAATACATATTTGAAGTTAATTAAGGTTTAAGTCATTGTCAAAATATTCCCAATTCGAAATTTCTGACTAAAAGGGTTCTAAAAATAGAGAGGAGGGATGGGGGAACTTGGTAGGAGTATTTGATACGTAGGTAGTTAAGAGTACTTATCTTTATTAAGATTATATAGTTAAATGGAAACGTATTAGGCTTTTCCAAGTTAATTACAAATTTACAAATACAAAAATACATTTTTATACACCTACATGAATACACGATTACAAAGTGGACACATAAAATATTTATAAGATTTGAATCAGTTTGAAATATTCTCAGGAAAGCTTATCAAAGACAAAGTCAAAAAAAAAAAAAAAAAAAATGATTTCATACCAAAAACCACTCGAATAGCGCTGCTGGGAAATGATTACCAAAATCCCATATAATCAGAACATTTCAGACAGGATTATACGTATGTACAGTACATATCCTTAATGTCGTTTAATCTTAAATACTCTTGTGTTTCCCACATCGGATTAAGTTGGATATTGGATTGTTGGTAAGTTGAAATCATCATCGGTAAAATAATTCTCTTTGATGGAACACGTTTCTAATATCCTATATTTTTGTCAAAGTCCAAAAAGTCCAAATTAATTTTTTCTGGAAATTACGGAGGCTTTAACATCAATGTTTTCACGTTAAAAAAATAATTACATCAAAATCCGCCTGGGACATCATAAGGAACATAACACACTCTACGTCTATTCTTAGTCTTGCTGAAAATTCTTATGAATAAAGAATTAGGGTAATTCCTTTTTTTTTTTTCTTTTCCATTGAATTTTCCTTCTTCGATTAAGGAATAAATCTTGGTCCTGTTGGAGGAGTCGTTGATTTTTATGAGGGCGTGAATAACGATGACTTATACTACACAATTAAGGGTATGTTAAGTGAGTGTCAAAATCGAGATTTAATAGTGCACAAATTGTGAATAAAAAACTTCAATTGGTCTGTTTCGAATCGAACTTATAGATGTCCCAGTTAATGAGGAGTGAAATTCAAGAAAAAAAATGAAAATAGAAATTGGATTAATTTTGACCCAGCAAAATGTCACTTTATTTAAATGGTGACTAGTGGTGAGTGTGGCTTAGTTTATTGGAAACTTTTTTAACATTTTAGTCGTCAGTTAAATTTAACCTTGTTGCTCGTCTGAAACTTCCAATATCTCATAGTTCTGTAGTACAAAATCGGCTTAATTTGAAAAATGGAAGACCTATCTAGATATTTGTTCGGAGAATTTCCGTAACGAAAGTGAATTCGGACCAGAATAGATTTTTCATGGGAAAACTTCTGAAGAAATTTAACGCATAGTTGTCAAAAATTGTTGCCTAATCGCATTGCATCGTTGAGCGATGGAATGCGATGTTTATTTTGTCGGAAGACTTATCCAAAATGCTTTTCGGAACGGATAACTCGATAGAAAATACTTCGATTTCGAATAAATCGAAGAAAAATTTCTTCGGAACGGATACCTCGATATGGATGATTGTACTGACTTTCCGATTTTAAAAATTGGAACCTAATCTAGTCAAGTTGGCTAAAATAAAATTGATTACAAGGCAATGGACAATGGACATGGACTTTGACTTTGTCATTTGGATGGTCCGTTTGTTTCTCTTAGACTGCTATTACAGGATGACTCAAGACTCATGATTCATCTTCGAATTCTCTTTTGAAATTTCATTCTTTGAGTTGAACACTATTACACCTTGACTCTTAAGTCTTGATTCTAATTTGACAGCTCTCTTTAATTCAAATTTCGTTGTTTGTGAAATTATACATTCTGTCTCGCTCTTTCAGCTAGAAAGGTATGTACATACATAATGAACTGGAGCATGACGAATTAAAATAAAACGGAATAGCAAAATAACAAATGAGTAAAAAAGAAATGTCAGAAATGAGTCGTGGAAAATTTGCACAGCGACTCATCTGGTAATTTCTTTTCCGTTTTATTTTTTCGAATATTGTATCTCTCTTGCACCAACGTAGTTCGAAAAAAGTCCCGACTCATATGTCAACTTGTAATAGCAGTCTTTCTGTTAACTAAAATGTCATTGTTGAGAGTGATTTTAAAATGGATTGTTCAGACTTAAGTTTTAGTTTATTTGATTAATGTTGATTTAATCGACTGGATTGTATTTTTATCTAGCAATGCTTTAGGCAGCTGTGGCTTGTAGTTTAAGGTTTGTTTGTTATTTATTGGCCCGATCACATTTTCGTAAATTGTGCCAAAATTCTTATGAAAGTTGCTAACAATTCATAAAGAACAAGATTATCGAATGTGTGGATAGTTTTCTTTTAACATTTTTTTTTATATTTTCGAAAACACAAAATCACCCTCTTTGTTTTTCACATGTAAGATATGTTGACAGTTATTTACACACTTTCTATTTTTTTGGGTACTGTAGACTGCAGCTGTCTAGTTAACAAATGTCAATTATAATTGACTTAAGGCCGACGCCATTTGCAAAAAAAATTACAATTACATCTACCGATAGATCTGTTTCTACAGATTATTAATGAAATAAAGGGTTTTCCAATAAGAGGTGTTATTTTGAATAGCCTGCTATTTTGATAGATGTCACACTTGAAGATATATAATTTTTTGACATTTGACAAGTAAAAACTACCATTGGTAATAAAAGAACAAAACTTACTTCAAGAACGCATTTCGTCTTTTCTGATTGGGTCAACGTGTATAACTTTTTGTTATGGTTTATGGTCCGGCGGGTTCATTGGACTTTTTCAAAAATGAGGCTGGAGCAACAGTTACGGTGAATGGATTGCGCTATAGAGAGATAATAATTAATGATTTTTATAGCTGGAAATGGAAGGTATTGAGCTGGACAACGTTTACTTTTAACAAGACATCGGAGCCACACAAGCAACGAAACCATCGATCTTTTACGGGATTTCCCGGCCCAACTTCAATTCAAGACCTCAAAGATGGAATACGTGAAGCTATCGAGGGCATACAGCAGACACTTTGGGATTAAGTGATGAAAAATTTCATTAAAAGGATATGATTCTGGAAGTGTAGCTGAGGTAGCCATTTGACTGATATTAGTTTCCGTTATTAATGTCATACCTCCTTCTTTACATTGAATTAAACATCTGAACATTTATCTGAAAAAAAAAAACATTTTTCTTTGAATATCAAAATAACAGCTCTTGTTGGAAAAAACCCTTTTGGAGTTAAAAAAAGATACAATCGAATAATAAATTAATTTCATATAATTGTAATTCTAATTACGTATATAAGGATAATAATAATAATCTATTTTTATTTATATTTTTAACAACAGTGCATCTTAGTAACTAGCAATAAGGCACCAAGTAAAATGATAGTGATTCATTTATTTCCGAAGACAAAGTTTTTTATGTTGTCCAGTAAAAATGAAAATAAAAGGACTTTTCTTCATCTGGAAAGTTTAAAATAAAAAAAAAAGATTGAGTAGGTAGGAACTTTATTCGTTAACTTTAAGTCGGCTTTAAAAAATTATCTTATTAAACTTGCGGAACATTATCTTTTATCTTCCCCAATGTATATGTATGTGTGTGTACTGTCTTGGTGTGGAAGCAATATGATAAATTGTTACAAGTTTACAAGGTTCTTTCATTTGTTTCGAAAATAAACTTTCATTATTTAACTGCATTATTTTTTTTATTCTAGGGAAAGTATAATTAGCATTTATTATAATTTGTTTCTACATATTTTGCCCAAGGCAAGTAATTTGCAATACAAAAAGAATACAACATGGGGGGTTCGAGGAGGATATCGCAAGATGTAATTAAGTGATGAATTGATCATTAAACAGATGGAGGATTTTACAGCTTTGACTTGTATATTTATAATAAAATTTTATTTAAATTTAAGAAAAAGTTTTGTACATATTCAAATTATGTGTACACCCATTAAGTCACCAACATTTTTCACTTAATTATTTTAAAACCTATTTAGTAAAAATGTCTTACAAAACCTTCCGTAAGAGTTACTGTGAAGTGCCCTTACAACCCATATTCCTTCAAAAATATTTAAAACACAGTGGCGCCTCAAGGCCCACAAGTGTCAATCGTTTATGTAACGCCTTTTTTATAAACATTTTTTTTTTCTAAAATTCCAGAAAAGTAGGCTAGAATTCGACTCTTATTGGTAATTTTTAATTATGGTGCTTTTGGAAACTTGTAATTTATTTTCAGCCTTTTAGGACTTCAAAAATCGAAATTTACTGAATTAGTCTGACCAGATCATCAAAATAATGAAGCAATTCCTTATTTCGAAGAGTTTTAAAAAGTCAAAAATTTTCTATTTTTATAATATCCATTCCCTTAAACATAACAACATAACAACTTTCTGTCAATATTAAATTTGGAGTTGTTTTGAAAATGCTTTTCTTCAAATATAAAATTTATTTTATACTTCAATAAACTTGGAACTTGGAGTTTTTTTAGATATTTCATAACTTTTGATAACTGACAGTTCTTGAACTTGGATCTACTTTTTACTTACTAAACTTTTACCCTTTAACTTTTCAACAGAATTTTTTTTTTTCTTTTCAAGAACTGTGCCCTTAATAATTTTTTCGTTATCACATTCCATTAATTTCTTGAAAGTGATTCTATTTCTTTCGCTGATGAAAAATAAAATAAAATGAGAACGCATAGTTTGTAAGATAAATTGTCTCAATGCCATTTGTCATTTAAAAAAAAAAAAAAAAAACGTTTCCATTTCAAAACACCGCGTATTTTCTTACATCGTATCGCACATCGAATAGGATGGAATGGGTTTTCATTTACAATCGCTTTCGCGGATGCCTAACAATAAGATGACCGCCTCCGGCAAGGGTAGTGATGACAAGTGACAAGTGGCAAGAAGGCAGTTGGCTGGTGCAGTCTAGCAGACAAACTGTGTTAGTTAGATAATAATGCAATTAGCGGGTGCAAGACTGTAAGATTGCAAAATGATGCGCTCTGTCAACTTTAGAGCCATGCGATTTAAATCGCTTGCAAAATGATTAGTATATATGCTTGCAGATTTGACTTTGGCTCTCCTATTTCTCTGACAGATGAGTGATGATTTTAATTGGCTTTTGGATTATCAAAAATCATCAGTCATCGTTCGTGGATGTCATTGTCATTGTCATTGTCATTCGAGGGAATGTTGGCTTTGTGCAGTCACAGTGCTGTAAAAGCTGTCGGTGTTTGATTGCAAATTGAATTTAAAAATTCAATCGGGTTTTGAAATGATGTTTGTACCTCTCATAGAATAGGTAAGAGTTTATCGACTTGACAATGCATTTGATATGATTATTAATTCACAGTGGATAGACAATCACATAGTTGAAGGACAGTGTGATATTTTTGCATTCACACTTAAATAATTCAGAGTAATGGATTTACTCATGTACCTGAGTAGCTATTCTCTGAAAAACTTTCACTTGGAAGAATAACGCTTTACTTCGAAACGGAACATAAGAATAAAAGGAAACATATTTATAAAAATGAGAACGAATATAGGGTCACGCAATTCGTGGTCACAAGTTGGTAGTTGACTGACTTTAGGCACCTGTCAAACATAGCTGTCATATTTGAAGTGTCATAATATTTGTTGAATGCGATTTTACGAATTTACGATTATTCAAAATGTAGTTCAAAATGTACAATTTCGTCTCGGTTCCGGATGACTAATTATAGGTAGAAGTTGCTGTATAAAACATGACGTTTAAACTTCACATTAACATAAATACGAAAAAAAAAACAAAGACGAATTTCCGAAGAAGCTTTGTAAAACAAAGCCAACATTTTAACTCGAATTAAGTTTGAAATTATATACTTCTTTCGTCCTCGTTTGATATCCTCCTTCATTATTTATAGTCATCATCAATTTCCTTGAAAAACCCTATACATTTATATAATTATCGCTTTCTAACGAAGATGCTTATTTTATAAACGTTAATTGTTTTGAAAGTTTAATGATAGCTTCTCTCTCAATAACACAGTCCAAAGTGCCAACGGGAACACCTTTAACTGTACAAACATAGGTACTGAACGAAGTAATTAAAACTATTTTCCCAGTACCACTTTATGGTTTGTTCTTAAATACCTATTTTTTTATTCCATCAGGATATAAAGCATGAGGGTCGATGTCCTGTTCAAATGAAAATCCTTCAAAATGGCACGAATCACGGACTAACTTGGAAAATGGAAATGCAAAATCCATCATCAAATAAAGAGATGATGATGATGATGCTGGTATCCTGTCGGACTTTGGCGTAGCAAGTGTTTCATCGGCTTAAACACACAGTCCTGCACTTAAATGTTTTTCCAGATGGATCTAGAGAATGGAATATCTGATGGATGCAACATTTTGTGTCCAGACAAAAATTAAGAAATAGAAAAAATAAAAATAACCTCTTGGATGTTTGTGTTTTGCTCGTGTTCGTGATTTGTTTTTCCGTTTGATAATAATTCTTAAGAATTTTATATGTATTGTGATTGTGACGAATGTACTCTAAGAACTCTTTAAATTTGACAACTAATTCTTTAATGAATGGTTTTCTTGCGAATATATTCGTGTTTTTTAGGGAGAATTTTTTTTTAAAATAGTTGATGCCAGAAACTGTTCTAAGAAAAAAATCTGAAGTCCCAACAAACTGTTCATTATTTTTATTATTGGTAACTAATGACATGAAAAATGGAAGTTATTGAGATCAAACTGATTTTTCAAATTGAAAACGTTGACAAAGTTTCAAAGTTCAAAATTTCCAGGAATTTAGAATCTATAATTTTAGAATAATTGTATACTATGAAAAATTATGTCTTTGGCAACTTTTTAGCTCTATCATGATTGTCAATTATTATTAATTATTTATAATTTTCACTATGTAACATATTAGAAAAACAAAGTCTCTTCCCACTGTCTGTCCCTATGTTTGCTTTGTTCTTTAAAATTACGCAAAGGATTTTGATGTGTTTTTTTTTTTAAATAGATGGAGTGATTCAAGATGAAGGTTTATGTGTATAACTAGATAATGTTTTTATCAGTGTGATGTACAATATTATACTTTAAGGCCATACAAGAATCTTTCTATATATCAAATTCAATTTCTGTTTGTTTGTCTCGCAAAAACTCGAGAACGACTCGACCGATTTAGCTGATTTTAGTTTCAAAATTACAAATCCATTTTCCCATACAAGTTGTTCTACCATCATACAAAAGATAAATATTTTTGATTGTCAGTTGGTTGTCAAATTTTCATATTTCAGTCGTCTGTCAAAAGTTAAGGAAAAGTTTAAAAAATTGCCTATCATTCTATCACCATTATATAGTTATTAAAATCATTTATCATCAGTTTGTCAGTGTTTGAGATTTACTGGTCGATAATATCGGGAAGTGCTTCATAATTTTGGTGATCTGTCAAGATCTGTTGTAGCAAATGTTTTGAACTAAAAATTTTATATTTTAAAGCTAAATCACAATACAGTGTTGCCCGGCGTTAACGAGCGTTTAATCGTTTTTACGATAGTACTATTTATCAAAAAGCGAGAAAAAATATTTCAATTTTCAAAAAAAAAAAAATAGCCTTTCAGCTGTCAAACGCCCGACCGAATAGAAAATAGATCTACTTAAGCTTTGCTCGGGCTTTTACGATATAACGATATAAAGTCATAGCAACGCTTGAGGTGATATTTCGGATTGCCTCATAAGAATACATAGTTTCTATTCCAAAAGTCAAAGCCCGACCAGGTCGGTCGCTATATTTTGATTTAGCTTTTATTGATTCCGATCAAAAATCGGATGATCACGCCCTTTATCAGAAATTTTGTTTTTTAAATTGCCAGTTTCAAAAAGTAATTACAAAAACCATAACAATTCTCACTACAAACTCCTTAAAAAAAAAGTCTTAAACCTTAATCTTTTCAAAATCTGAGAAATTTAACGAATGTTTTTTTTTTCCTGAATGTTTTGACATGTTTGATTTAAGGTTGCGTTCGCAGTGAAAGTTCAAAGTTGTCAAACACCATTTCAAATTGGTTTTTTGAGGTAAATTTTTGTCAAATTGTTTTTCAAATGTCACCAACCTCTCGCACAGTAAAATGCTTAGTCTAATTTGTAGAATATTTAGCAAATTAATTTTTCAGCTAACTGCTGTATTTTACTTTATACAAAAAATATTCATAATATGTAATTCATTTTCTGTTTTAACTTACTATGCAAATTTAAACCATCCGGTTTTTGTTTTTTTTTGTATTATTAGATTTAGATTGTGTTTTATTGACAAAGTGGAAGTCATCTGTTCACTTATATTTGAATGAATTTATGCATTTAAGACATTTTCATTCATCCATAAGACTGTATGTTTATAATGTACACATATTTAATTAAAAAAAAATCCACTGAAACCTGAAACTGTTTTAAAATATGTATATCACATTCAGTTCATTGACCAAAGTTTACTGACTGACTTTGACTGACATTAAACACCATCAACGCCATCGTGCGGTGTAAAATTGACATAACTTGCAATCCAACAAACTTGACACTGTAATAATATTCAATTACATTGAAAATTAATATTGACACTTGTTGGAATGGAATTATTGTGATTGTCTCGTTTTAATTGTTCAACAAACATAGCAAAATCATATACATACAGTGTAAGTGTAATTCCCCATAACGTTCCGCCTAGCTACTAAAGTACTAAGGTCACATCGCGATGACGCGTTTGCTATGAGCGGTGTTAATGTTTTGCTGATCGCATTCAATGACACTGCACTTATTAGCACCGTATCTTAATATTGATTCTGTTTTTTTTTTTTATTTTCAATAGGAAAACAAGATAAATTGACCAAAACAAACATACCTTTGGAAAGCAACACTTTTAATTGAAAACGTTTAAAATTCCACGTCATCGGATATCGTCAATTTATATGAATGAAATATAAGACATAGGGAATTCAGCTGCGTCATTTGAATTCGTTATAGGGTTGGTAACGGTTCAACAATCAAAAATGAATAGAGAGTTTCGGATGATTTGAAAGTTCATTACACTATGACTACCCATATTGACTTGATTCATTGATGACGTGACTACTTCCATGTTTCTGTTGATGTACTCTGCCATTTGTCAGTTGCTGATGGCATTGGCCAGATTGAAAGAAAATCAAAACTGTATATGGCCTAAATAAAACAAAAAGCAGACTTGAGAAAAGTTTATTTTAAGATACATTCACCATTGCGTAACGCCTTGCATCAGATCAGTAGTATTCAGTTCATTGAAGTTACGTTTGAAGGATAGACGAGACGTTTGGAATAATTGGTGCCGCCGTGCGCCGCCGCCGAGCCGCCACCAACGCAACAACACATTGCCTCAGCTGCGGTGCGTTGATCATTGAAGGTCGGCCAAGGAACCTTTATACATTGATGCATTTCAGACTTCACTTAACTAGCAATTGAGATTTGATCAATGATGAAAGCACATGAATGTTTTTTGACTTTATCAGATTGATTCATTTAAAAAATATTTTTATTTCAATTTAATTATTTTTTTTGATTTTGACATAAAGAAAATGATTTCATCGAACGGATTTCTTTTCTTTATCGATCAATATTTTTAAAACTGTCGGTGTTTGCATTGTACTCTTTTGAGGCTACTCATTTTGACGTTTCATTATTTCAACTTGTTCTTATTTAGTTTTGTTTTAAATGCCTGCCTTATTTCCGTATCTCTTTTAAACCATCAAATGTGAGAGAGGTAAAATGAGAGACGTAAGATTGAGTTGCTTCAAAAGAGAGAAGAGACCAATGTGAACACCGCCTAAGGACATAAATTAAAAACAACTGTCAAATTTATTTAGACATAAAAATATACATATGCCTTTCTTACATTAAGATTTGAGAAGAACAAATTATCAAATCTAATTTTTATTTACTAGAATTTTTGAGGTACAAAAATGGGATACGTCATCACTACTTAGTACAAAACAAAGTTGCTTCCCGCTGTCTGTCTATGTATGCTTAGATCTTTAAAACTACACAACGGATTTTGATTCATTTTCTTTTTTTTTAATAGATAGAGTGATTTAAGATATAGTATATGTAATTTAAGGAGGTACAATAATCATCTTCTTATCAATATAAAAATATATAAATAAAAAAGAGGCTGGGTGCGACCCACACTGATAACTTCCCATTTTGTATTTATTGTACAAAAATGTCAATTTAATATTCGTCAATATTTTATCATTTTTTAGCGCTATTGACAAATGCATTATGTTTAAAATAAAATACATTTGAAGTCAATAGCATTGCTTGTTGTGATGATATTTAAGCCGAAAAACAATTTTTGACACTTTTCGGTAAATTTCAGTTTTGATTTTTAATTTTTCGTAAAAAAAACTGTCCATTGGATATTTGTCAAAAAAGTACCATATGTTCAAAATTCTACTATGCAAAAAATAAAATAAATTCGAAGTTAAAATGATTGACCACTCTGGACATTATTCAAGACCAGAAACTACTTTTGACATTTTTTGGTAAATTTTTGGTATTTTTTTTTTTTTTGTAAAACAACTGCCAGTTCGATATTTGTCAAAATTGTAGCATATATTAATAATTGTATTTTGTATAAACCTAAATAAGTTTGAAGTCAATATCGGTGCTCATTCTCGAGATATTCAAGTCAAAAAACACTTTTTACCAACGTTTAGTAAAATTTCTTGTACTTTTTTATTTTTTGTAAAAAAAACTGTCGATACAATTTTTTTCAAACTTTCACCAGATGTAAAAAACATCGTTTCACATAATGAAAAATAGTTTTGAAGATACTCGTAATATCATTTTTCCTTCATTGTATATTTTCACGCCAACATTTTTTTTTTAGTTTTTCAATTTTTTAAAAATAACGGTAAATTGAAAATTTTCAAAATTTATATCAAATCTGAAGTCAATGGCACTATCCATACCTGAAATATTTGCTACCAACCAAAATGTTCTCTTTTTTTTTAACTGCTTTATTGAAAAAACCACTTGGCTAATTTTTATGAAAGTCCTTTCTGCATCTTTCGAAGTTATAACCTGTGCAACAAAATCTCTACTCGTTCTTGAGATACCGTGGACGAAAAAGGGTATCTCTAACGTACGAACGTACAAACGTACGAACGTACGTTCACACGCACACACAGACATCTCTCGACAAATGTCGAATTTAGATTCAAGGAACCATAAAACTTCCATTTTCAATTTGACAAATCGGACCGATTACAATAACTCCCTATAGGAAGTTAAAAATATTTTTCCTTCAACATTTTAAATCAAATTGCATTCGAAATTAAAAGTCTTACAAGCTTTGATGAATGGTGTCGAATTTTGATGCATATTTTGTACCTCCGCCGTGTTTTTTAAATAATTAACTGACCGTTGATAGTCACTTTTGACATTAAACTTCAGCTGGAAGTATGATCAATGGGATGTCTCAAAATGACGTTCGAATTTAGAATTGTCAAATACCACTGTTTACAAAATAGACATAAAATTGACGATGTTCGAATTGAATTTTTGACAAAAGGGCCACAGTACCTAAATCCATCGTTTCTCGAAAGCGAGTTGGTAAAATTTGTAAGATTGTAGGGGGTAATCTTTAGATCTACTGAACCGATTTTTAAAATTCTTTTACCAATAGACAACAACGTAATTTGTGAGTAACATACTCGTAGGCTATATATGTATATGTATATTGGTGATAAATTGGATATGGAATGAAGCAAAAAATAGTGCTTGAAGTTTGTGTTTACGAGAAATACACCTCCTGTCACACAATTTGAAGAACAGGGCAGAGCAACGTATGCGAGGTCAGCTAGTTTTATATATAAAAATCAAATAGAAGTTTGTTTGTCTCGCTAAAACTCGAGAATGGCTTGTCCGATTTGGCTGATTTTTGTTTTGAAATGTTAATGGTAATCCAGGGAAGAAGATAGTGGCATTTGATCACTGACTTAAAAGATAACCTCAAGAAAAATTTATATTAGTGTACTTGGCATCCATAAGAGATAACTATGTTCAATAAACATTCTTGTAAAATGTCCTTTGTTTTCGGATAAACACTGTAAGGCTGTCTAAAGTAATTAAATGGTTGCAGAATTGACTGAAAATATAACCAGTATTTCTCTAGAAGCATTATAGTTTAGTGCATCTCGTGAGAAATGCGATTGTACTAAACTGCAAAGCTTTACTTTCTGGCCATGCCATTTTCCCAGGAATGGGATTAGTCAAAAAGGAACTTTGACCTATTGGTAGGTCACCTAACATGTGTGATCGAGGAGGAATAAGGTTGGAAAGTCCTTTGATACAGTTACATTGTGCATTTCGCATTTCATACTTCACAGACTTTGAAGCTCAGACTTCGCAATTTATATTTACTTGCATTTGAAACTTTGCACTTTTCACTTGCTTTAAGTAGTATTGTACGTAAAGCCCCTTTTAGACGATCAGTTTCAGTTTCAGTTGAGCTATCGGTTAAGCTTTCAGTTAAACTGATGTCTAAACACAAAAACTGAAACGATTAACTGAAACTGTAACTGAAACTGATAAAATTCTGATCAGTTCTCAGTTAATTGATGAACTGAACACCGAACTGATTTTCATTTTAACTGAACTGACAGTTAAACTGAAAAATGAACTGATAACTGAACTGAAAACTGATCGTCTAAAACGGGCTCAACACTCAAAATTTTGTGTCAATTTAATGACGAAATTAATCAACGCAAATTTCAAGTCTATCTTTCCTATTATTTCTCAAAAATCCATTCCAAGTGTGACTTAAGCAATTATAAATATTTAACATCTTAGCAGACTTGTAATAAAAAAATAGAAACTTCTTGCTTCTGTAATTTAAATTTGTATCACCACCTGATATATACTTTTTATTATTAATCCATGAATTTATTTTTAAAAAGACAACAACAATTAAATAATAAAAGAAAAACAAACAAACACCAAACAAAAAAATACTAATAAAGCATTATTCTCTCTTCCACAAAGGAAAGTAATTAATTTTTTAAATCGTTTAATTAAAAAGGGTCAATAAATGTTTGTTTTGTTTTCATTCGAGGTTTTAAATAAAAAAAAAAAAAAAATACACCACAAGCCCATGCATTATATACACAAGCTTAATAAAATAAAAATAATATTTGGAATATGTTTGAATTTTCCACTAAGTCCGTTATCTGAATGAAATGTAAATATGTATTTTTTATTTCATCTGCAAAATTTGAAGAAAAAAACAATTATCAAATTTAAATGAGTATTATATTTATAACCAACCGTAATTCGAAATGAATAAAAGTAGTATCAGTATGAGTAATTACAAATGTCTATTTTTCCATTATTAAATTTATAAGGTAGACGACCGAATACCCACTTGCAGGCAGGTGTTTCAGTTGTTAATATGCAAATTATTATCTACATATATGTATCTACAACTTAGTTGCACTTTGAGGGCGCGTGTTCAAAATTGTCTCATAAATTCATGTTTGAATAAAGAGATTAAAACATTATCTCAATATTAATTGATTCGTTCGTAAGTGAACACGCTTTTATAAGCTGACTTTCTTGGCACCAATACAGGCGTCTGTGTGATTTGCAGATGAAATAAATTTATGAATATTTCCATAAGTGATTTGTTGAGCCTTGAAACTTTAAAAAAAAAAAAAAAAAACTCAGAGCAATATGAATATGAAATTATTCATGATGCATAAGAACATTCTAATAACTTATTTCATAATCCTTATCATCGGGTGTTTTGATTTAGCGATATCATTTATACTTAAAATTGATAAATATATATATTTTTTTTTTATATTTAATGGTTAATGACCTTCAAATATTGAGCTATTTTTATTCTTATTTCAAAACAGATAATAAATTTTAAACAAAAAATTGTGATTTCTTTGAAATCCCACAGCTAGGAATTCTTGGTTTTTGTTTTACTTTTAAAAGCTAAAAGTTTGAAATGAAACTTACACTATTTTTATGTTCATTTTGTGTAACCCCAGTCTTGGAAAAGTTACACATACAAGAAAAAGTGAAGGTAAGTCTTCTTTAGAATTTAATATAGTAAAAAAGTGCGTATACGCCCAAGTGTACGACTTTAATTTCAACTGAACTTCTTATTTATCAAACGATTATATAGTGTAATGATAGTTTTTCCGATTGGTATTATTCGAGCACCTGTCAAAGTTATTAAGGATATTTGCAGATGTCAAACTTCGTTGTAAGAACGCACAATTTATATAAAACTATTTGGCGGGAAAATTTTCGCATCGTGGATATGTTTTTAAACCTTAAGACAAAGGTCATTGAAAAATTAAGTCTTCATTTAAGCAGCTATTATTTATTGCAGAAGACCGAACAAAGTCGATTTAACACCAATCATATGATTCAGAATTTGGTCACAAAGTTTAATTAGACTAATTTTTGACACATCATCAACTGTGTTAACAAGCAAAACCAGCAAAAGTGTTTGGTCAAGCAAGAATGCATCCACAAAAATTGACTGTTATGTCATGGTTTATGTCATGAACGCACAATTGGAAGACAGTCATCATTACCTACTGTCAATAGTCAGACATATTTAGCGATTTTCTACTGCCACAAAATTTGGATTAGAGAAAATAACTATTCATGATGATGTCACATGTATATATGTGTATGTAGTTCAACGCTCCAAGTTGTTGCGAAACATTTGACACCCAATTCGTGCCATGGCTGGGCTGTCATTATGTTTTGACAGCACTCAATTATTTTCTTTCTATAGCTACGTTAAGTCACTAGCCACCAACAAGACCTTATAAATTAAAGCCACCATTTCAGGCATTGTGCAAAAGAAGAAAAAAACCTAAATCCGTCCTGGGGGGGAGTGACAGTTTTGTGAAAAATTAATATATCTAAATATAAAAAAAACTAGCGGCTCGTCCCGGCTTTACACGGGAGTAAAAATATCTCTGTGCCAAATTTCATCCAGATCCGTTCAGCCATTCTGGTGTGATTGGAAAAAGTGTGTATTTTTAATACTGGGTATTTTTTAATTATTTTTATTTAAAACTTTTCTGAGAGTTTTGTTTTTGTTAAATTTTATATTTTGTTTTGTTAACTTCTGCCCCCACTGCCTTCGATATTGTTTCCAAATTGAAATTTCATAAAATATCTGTTCAATACATTCTAGCGTTATTGTAAAAAATTAAAAGAAATCTATCCCAAGGGAATCATACAATTTACTGGGATTAAAAGTAGCCTAAGTCCTATTCCAGACCCTAATCTATTTCTATAACTTTTGACAAAATCTTGTTCTTCTCGACAAAATGGCAGAACTACCAGATTTGATGCAAGATCTTATGAACATTTTAATTTTTGGTTTAAGGGTGCGTTCACAGTAAATCCTCTTTAATTTTCAATCAACTAAAAGCAATTAAACTTTTCACATTTACGTATCAAATTGAACGTCGTTAATAAATGAATGTAATGGACAAAATCAATTTATCAACAAATTCCTATACGAAAAAAAATCCCTGACACTTTTCATTTCCCCAAAATTTCACAACCAAAAACACGACACTCTTTAAAAATCCATTTAAAAAAAAAGAATAAGGTCATATAAATTCTAAATCTACTCGTACCATTACCTTACTGCTACTTTGCCCGTTCGCTTTATGTCGGGCTTATCCATTTGAACATTTTTGTACAAGCGGCTATAGTTACGGACCGATGACAGATGAAAAAGAGCAATTCCCAGATGTGTGAGAGGTTGAATTATTTAGAATCGTATACCTACAACAGAAATAGATATGCGGAATTGCAGAATAATGTGTCTAAGTGGTAATCCAGTCTCTGTGTTCAAGTGACAGAGCTTTGCAATCTGTGTCTATATTGTATATTGTTGAAATTTTAGTGTTGTACAATGTACATATATTTGAAGGCAGGCAATTTGCAGGTTCTGTTCGACCGGCCTGGATGACGGCGCGGTGCAGCACATCACTATAGGTACAGCAAAATGTCAGAATGAGAGGAGAACCCAACGAAGCGATACTAATTGAAATGACTGTGAAACTGTGATTCCATTAAATCGTGCACTTTCGATATTGTTATAGTAAAAAGTGATACCAGAAAAAAAAAAACGTAAAAAAAAAATTTTGGATTGAAAAGTAAAACTTAAAACTAGGTCGCTTGAACTTGCCCCGAAGAAATAATTAAGTTGTATAAAAGTCACTAAAAATAGATTGTCAATTTTTTAATAGCTGACTTTGATAATTTTCTCTCTTAGTGTGCAATCTGATTCAACTAAATTCAATTCAATTCAAAATAATGGCAACCATAATGACAATTACATCAAACTGACAATTTGTTTGTGTCTGCTGGTAACTCTATTCATATTGAGTTTAAAATGTCATATTCGTTGGAAAGTTATTATGACATTTTTGTTTCTGATGTCATTTGTCATTATAACCTTAAATAGACTAAATTGATGCATTGTGATTGCCATTCATCCCAAATTACATTACAGTTTCGTATAAGACACGGAATTTATGTGTGAAACTTTCTTAAGCATAGATTTTCACTGAATGCTTTCATTTTGTCAGTTTTTATAATTTAACTTGTAAGAAAACAATTTGTTTTGCAATCGTTAATTTTATTTTATGGAAAGAATGTTTTTCTATTAATATCCTTAAAATTTATGGAAATACACAGATGTGAGAATAGGTTATTCAATACATTCCAATCCAAGTGCTGTCCTGCGCTAGTTTCCTAAAAAATAATCGTTCATTTTAGGTAACTACAAATTCAATCTTGGATCATTTTATTTTGTAAAGTTAAGTTTAAGTTTTTATTCAACATATTTCGTAGAAATTCAATTCGAAAACCTTGTACCTTCACTTTAATATTTATAACAGACTTTTGTCTGCCTGCATAATTTACAACAAAATTGAACTCTGAACAAAATTCTACTTAGCACGTTTTGTTATCCATTCAATCACCGAAGTATTTCAGCTAAAGTTGCATAATATTTTCATTAATGACCACACACGGGGCAAAAAAAAAAACAGATTCGTGGTCTTCTTGATTAAATCCCTTTTTTTCTGAACCTAATTAAGCTTAAGCTGAATAAAAGTTTTCATAAAAAAAAAAATATGGACTATGTAAAAAAATACTTTCTCTTTGTAGTAATTTCATCATGGTCAAACCACAATTACTGTGTTTATATTTTATGAGAATATGTGTTTTTTTTTCCAGGAACGTAGTGAAAGATTTTTAAGAGGTTAAAAAAAACCCTTTTTTAATTAAATTAATTGAATATTATTTGAATCCGTTAATAGAATCCCTTATGTTCTATTACCCCTAGCTAAAACGTCTTAAATAAAAAAATATGTCAAAACCCCATTTAGACATTTAAGTCTTAATTATACTTAACACAATTATAATGGCGTTTAAGGTTTCAAACGGTGAGGGTTTTGATCTTATCACCGAGGAAAAACGTCCAAATGTCATATCACCAAATTCTGACAAAACAGGTATGTTTTTTTGGGAAAATCATCTGCAGTGAAGTAGGATTTCCAAAAAAAAACCTATAAGCAGTTGTGCGATTTATTTTGTTCTAAGTATTTATTTGACAGATGTCAAAACAAAAGCCAAAGGGTCTGTCCGAAGACTTTAGTTAGTTTTTTTTTTTGACAGCGTTTTTCATAAGAACGCTTTATGTAACTAAAATTATTACTAAAGTATGAAACCATAAGGTAGACAACTAAATGCTCTTTTGTTGCTGCTACAAAAACGCCTTGGTTTAAGTAAGATTGCACAGCTTTCTATGACCCCAACACGATACTAAACTCAACATTTTTCTATCGACAGCGTTTTCAATCTTGTCTTGGAAACAGTAGAAAGAGTAAACTACTTATCGTACTCTACGAACATGCCTTCGAGATACACAAGAGTTATCAGTTGTACCAACATTTATGTTCGAGACTCGATCAAACGTCAAAATTCTATGCGCAGTTGGATCCTATTTCTACTTTTATCGGCAATGAGGATGTTGTATTTGTATTTGTATTTGTATTGATATTTTCCCAAAAAAAACGCACCTACTGTAGAATTGAAAGAAATAAGAAAAATTAAAAACATGACCAAGCATTTCCTTTTGAGGTCTTTTTATTTATGTCATTATTTTCTTTTTGTTTATGTCAATTAGAAGTTTCCTTTTGGACAAAGTTATCCATAACATTTTATTGGGTTGACTTTACACGGGGCTGCTTTTCGGTTTCTGGGGTTCAACGTATATAAAAGGTTGAAAGTAGTTGAACACATCGACTAAAATAATTATAATTATGTATATGCTTTCATCAAACAAAGTGGATGGCTTTCACGACCCCAATTTTCAAGGTTTTAGGATATTAGAAAGTGTTTCATTATTTTGATAATCTGTGCTGGTTTAAGAGCCATGCTCAACAGGTCTAGCAAATTTCGTGAATTCCAAGTATTTAACTTTATATTTTCCGTGTTGAAAATTGACTGAGTTCCCCAACTTGCAAATAAACATTTGTCTACTAAATAACTAATAGACAACATAGAGCCTCTTACATTATTAATCGCCTTTAGCCACATTGACAAGAAAATTACATGGCCAACCAATTCTTGTGTCACCAATTCTTCATCATTTTCCACAAACAGTAGATACATCATCGTTTCGAATTTCAATTATTTGGTGAACACAAAACCTCTACTCTCCGGAACGGAACTGTAACAGAATTTCCTTCGTCCTTATTGTGTATTCATTTACTGACCCGAAATATGACATCCTGGATGGGTGTCTACCTCCGACCGACGACGACGACGATACGACCTTCTTTGATGTAAGGGATTTTCTATTAATATTAAATGCCCCAAGCCAACTTCATTCGTACTTCTTCTGTCACTCTGGTGTCAAGTGAATATTTTATGACAAATCATCCGTTTTTTTAACGTTGTTTCGTCCTTTTTTGTCAACCGTGTTTCGTGTTTACTTCCAATGACACCTAAAATAATTAAACACCCTCAAGGATGAAATGGAAACGTTGTTGACTTATGAATTATTTCATACAACATGTTATGTATGTACGTGCAAAATTTTTACTCTCAATTTAATGCCACCATCAGGAACACACAAGACTTCAAGAGTGTTGAAAATGGGAATGCTTGATTCTTAATTACACGATCTCCGGAATTATAAATGTCACCAAAAATTGCCGACGATAAAAAGTTATGTCTGGTTGAAATAAAAGTGCTGTGACGCAATGATAATCTTGAGATAAATTTAAGTGGAAAATGTTCATCAGTTTAAACTCATGCCCCAGCTGTTTGCATTTCCATCATCATTGCATTCGCATCTTATAAGAGCTTACATGCCACTTAGCCTTCAATTCATAGTTGTAAATGATTCTATTAATGACAACAATCACTAGATATAGATACATACATACTCGTAGATGAATTTAATAGAAGTTGAGGTTTCAAATGCACAATTGAAATATGCGGTAACCGGATGCACTAACCACAAACACTAAGATCGAGAATCTATAGAATCTTTAGACGGAGGAGACTTAAGTCGGTTGATTGTTTTCATCATGGTAGATTGTTTAGGTACACCTATAAAGCTCTTGTAATAAGATAACTTAGATTTTAAATGAGACAGGCAGCAGCGCCTAGTAACCACTGACTAACTAAAGTATTAACAGTTCTGGCCAGAATAATAGTTACACGTGTTATTTATGTAGTGAGACTAAGATGTTAATGAAGCATAATATACATAAGTACACATACATTAAAAATATGAGTTCCAAAGCCATGGTGACAACAAAAATAATGGGGTGTAACATGAATTGTGGTTGAAAAAGTCAAGTTTCAAGATGACAGATAGCAAAAGACATAAGAAAACAGAGGATGAAAAATGACGCACTCTTTCAATATTTTCTGAAGTCCTTACTGTTCGATCAACTCATCACGCAGTTCCAGGTCTCAAAGCACCAGTTCTGTGAAAGCTATTCACCCACTTCATAATTGTATCAAACCTTGGAACACGACCGAAGCGGCCAATATTAAAATAATTTCGGAAACGTCTCTGTGATTCAATGACTGAACGGCCCGTTCCATACCTTGCTGCCTGACCCTGTACTTGTCAAACCATGGTCGACTCAAATGACAATAAGTGTTACTAAAAATGCAGTACTGTTCCTATTATTTTGACCAAAGCTGTATATACAATACATATATTATATGTAATGTATAGGTACAAAGAATTTGTTCCCATGCTTGAATTGACTTAATTATAATCTTCCACGATGTAATCTCTCACTTAAATCACGTTTATATCACTTTGATTGATTAAAGCTTCCATATAATTCTGAATCACAATTCAAAGATGATTTTGTGAAGCACTTTTGCACTTTGGAATGGAATAATGGATTTTGCGGTTCCGACAAGAGACGTCAATGATGTGGTGAAAGTAAACAGTAAAGTAGATATTATAAAAATACGGAATTAATCAATGAACATTATTATGTATTTAGTAATGGTTAGTAGTTTTTAATTAATTATTATCTCTTATTAATAGATCATCTGTCATGATATAAAGTATTTTATTTTTTAGAATCTATTTTTGCATCACAATTCATTGTAAAGTGAAGAAGTTATTTAAATCCTGGAAACGCGGAGTTAAAGAACAAAAATTTCAGAAGACTCTAAAAATATTATAAATCTAGGTCGTTAGCAATTACCAGTTCAAAAATCTGTCAAATGAGGCGACTCATTTTGACGTTGCATCTTGTTTTTACACCTCATTTCTTTTCTCAATCCTTTCTCAATTTAACTCGTTGATATTTTATACCTGACAGAACTTGGATATATTTTTGACATTTGTAATTCATAATTTTGATCTGTAATTGAGTGACAGTCATCTGTGAGTGAGTTTTACGTTTTAAGTTTTAAGTTTTAAGTTTTAAGTTTTAAGTTTTAAGTTTTAAGTTTTAAGTTTTAAGTTTTAAGTTTTAAGTTTTAAGTTTTAAGTTTTAAGTTTTAAGTTTTAAGTTTTAAGTTTTAAGTTTTAAGTTTTAAGTTTTAAGTTTTAAGTTTTAAGTTTTAAGTTTTAAGTTTTAAGTTTTAAGTTTTAAGTTTTAAGTTTTAAGTTTTAAGTTTTAAGTTTTAAGTTTTAAGTTTTAAGTTTTAAGTTTTAAGTTTTAAGTTTTAAGTTTTAAGTTTTAAGTTTTAAGTTTTAAGTTTTAAGTTTTAAGTTTTAAGTTTTAAGTTTTAAGTTTTAAGTTTTAAGTTTTAAGTTTTAAGTTTTAAGTTTTAAGTTTTAAGTTTTAAGTTTTAAGTTTTAAGTTTTAAGTTTTAAGTTTTAAGTTTTAAGTTTTAAGTTTTAAGTTTTAAGTTTTAAGTTTTAAGTTTTAAGTTTTAAGTTTTAAGTTTTAAGTTTTAAGTTTTAAGTTTTAAGTTTTAAGTTTTAAGTTTTAAGTTTTAAGTTTTAAGTTTTAAGTTTTAAGTTTTAAGTTTTAAGTTTTAAGTTTTAAGTTTTAAGTTTTAAGTTTTAAGTTTTAAGTTTTAAGTTTTAAGTTTTAAGTTTTAAGTTTTAAGTTTTAAGTTTTAAGTTTTAAGTTTTAAGTTTTAAGTTTTAAGTTTTAAGTTTTAAGTTTTAAGTTTTAAGTTTTAAGTTTTAAGTTTTAAGTTTTAAGTTTTAAGTTTTAAGTTTTAAGTTTTAAGTTTTAAGTTTTAAGTTTTAAGTTTTAAGTTTTAAGTTTTAAGTTTTAAGTTTTAAGTTTTAAGTTTTAAGTTTTAAGTTTTAAGTTTTAAGTTTTAAGTTTTAAGTTTTAAGTTTTAAGTTTTAATTTCTAAGTTCAATAACAAAGCCAAAAATAAGAAATACAAAAATGTCCTAGAGACTTACAGTACATATTTGGTTTTCAATAAACTACTGGACAAACAAAATGCAAATTCTTCGAGTTAGATTTTATGGTCCACTTCCTCATTTTTTGAATTCATTATCGTAAGCGTTAAATTCAATAAACATAGAAAATAAACAAAGCAAATAAATTAACACTCAAAACTTAAGTCCTATTAAATGGTTAATAAAATCAAATTAAATTAAAATAAGAAAAAAAAAAATAGAAATAGAAAACGTTCACTGAACTCCACAATAACAAATCTCTCAAAATTTTAATATTTAACCGCACCAAATGGTAACAAGTGGTTTTAACACATCTTAATCCAAAACTTGCTATGAATCGCAACTAAACAAATCTAAGTCAATAACCTCCCATAAAGGTCACAATGCATTCACTTCGTCTATTGCCCCCTAACCATGGTGGGAGGGTGGTTAATGCGGTAAAGTTATTGCTCTGGTGCCGCAAAATTTATATTTTGACAGCACTTAGGCCAATGTCGAGGTCATAGTGGAGATAAATCATGCTCAGGAAAGTTCCCGAAATAAAATAAAAAACCAATCGAAATTATTTTCACGGAAATATGATTTAATGAACTTCCTATAAAAGTTTGCGAATTTTTTTTTTTTTTTTTTTTTTTTTTAGAGATAGACGCATAACCATTAAGTAAGAAGTTCGATGATCGAAGAGACTTAAATGATTAGGTTAATAGCGTTAAGGCTATGTAACCGAGTGTGGGTTAAACCGTACAGTGAAGTATGTAGGTAAGGTTCATTTATTGTCGATTCGATTTGAGTCGGAAGAGTAGGTTGGTTGATTTAACCCATGCTGTCGTTCGTACATATACAAAAGTCGTTAACCTAAAACCTAATTAGTCAAGTCATATACTCGTAACGCTGCCGATGGCGACGGCCGGTCTTTTGAGCGCCGCCGCTGCTTAAGGTTTGTCGAGTTTGAAAATCCGATCTATAATTAACTATTGATTGAACTTTAATACTAGTACCAGCGGACCTTAGGTAATTTCATTTGATGAGGTGATGCGATGCTAATTGCACTATATGAAAACTCCCTGCTTCAATTTATTGGAAATCCAAGAACATTACTAGTGTTGTGATGATGGTGATGTTTTCTTTTGTTCATCCCTTGGAGCACTTGGTCGGTCTATAATGTATGCGAGATGAGCTTTGTGTTGAATATCCGATTAAATTTCATCCTTTGGAAGAATTTGTGTGTATTTTGGAACGCAAAGTCACGTCATGGAAGTGTAAAAATGCACAAGAAAATCTAGAATAGTTAACATTGTTCTGAGCAAACTTTGCGTGGTGAGTATGTATGTATGTATGTGGGTAAACTTTACAGTATTCACCGGTAAATTGAATGTCGAACCTTGATTAATTGATTTTCAAAATTTTTTTTGAACGACCTTAAACAAATAATTGTCTTTTGAAAAATGTAAATACATATATTTAAGATATTTGGAAGCACTGAAATTGGTAGCAATGTTTCTTTCACTGTATATGAATATGAATAAAAAGAAAGACCAGTAATTTCTTACAAAAAAAAAGAGGATAGCAACTTCCCTTTCAAGTTCAATGTTCAAAGCAGAAAACGAAGTAATTTTTGTAGGAAAAAGTCCAATTAAATCACTTTTATAATTTATAAATTTTATGTTATATTAGAAGAACAACATTATTTTTTATTAGTTTTATTTATTTTTTAAACTGTCAATTCTTAAAATATTTTAAATAAAAGAAAAGTAGTTATTTTGTATTCACACCAATTTTTTATAATTTCAAGTGATGACATTTAAAAGGCAAACTGTCATAAGTCAAAATTCTGTTTTTCTTTACGAAAAACATAAATTTATAGTTTTTAATTGCAATGAATATAAAAAGCTGTCAATTTTAAATATTTTTTTTCCGTTTTTGAGTGAAACATCATAGTTAGTAATAATATGTAATGGGCTTATGTCATTTTGCATTAATAACAAAAATGATGTGTCATCTTCCTTATGTCACATTTCGGTGTGGAAAATATTAAACATATCTACATATTTCCTTAAATGTAAAACTACACTTACGCCCTCACACTGTCAATATTTATTTAATATGTAGTTTGATAAAATCGATTCTTTCTGCATGCTATAAACTCAAAATAGCAAAATTTTGACTTATGTCAGTTTCCTTTTTCAGCGCATATCGGTCGTCGATGGTGTAGAGTGAAATACATGTACTCAGTCTGTTGCAGTTATGACAACATGGGTAATGTTGTACCACTTTTGACGTTTCGTGGAATGTCCTTGTGTCCTGAAACTACTGTTAAAAAGATATTGCTAATCGATAGATATGGGGATATGACTTTGACTATTTTTGACATCTGTCACTAAATTTTTTCATAGAGTTGTGGTCAATTTTGAGCTACTGATAATTTGACAAAAAAAAACTGTCAGAATTGTCCTTGCAATTAATCGGTAAGTACTGTATAATATGTATCATTTGGTTTTCTTTCTCCTTAGGAATGCATATTCTACGACTGCAATCAGTGCCAGCACATGCTTCTAGTTCAACAACGCAGCAACGGAATGTGTGTTCAACGAATGTTTGCCGGGACGGGCTTGAATGCGGAATTCCTTTCTTTTTAACGCTGCCGTTGCAAGTCAAAAAAAAAAAGAAAAGAAAAAAAATTTAAGGGTAAAAACGTGTTTGACTTGTTCTTTTTTTTCCAATGGCGGGCGGGCGGTTGAAACTAGATGCTGAATAAATCCAGGAAGTCATATAGTTGTTATATTTATACGAGTGTATATTATAAGTTTTGTAGATTTACAATGACGTACATATGTATGCAAACATGTTGTACTCGTATTTGAAGAAAAATATAATTAATAAAATCTAATAAGGAAAATTCTTCAAAAAAAAAAGTATTTTGTTTATTTGATATTTGATTGCTTTAATATGCACATTAAGTTTTAGTTTAAATTAAGTTTTATTTGAGTTATGAGTTTTGATGGTTACGTCCGTTGTCATTAAGTGTCTATGAATGAAGTGTATAAAGTTGAAAATGATTGCATTCAATTAACTGAAAAATGTTGTTTTTATTTAAGTTTTAGAAATACCGATTATATTTTCATCTTAACGCTGTCAGTTCAATGCTAAATTGAATAAGAGGCTGCGTGCGACCCAAACTGATAACTTCTCATTTGACTTGGTGTCTTCAAGCATAACATAGTTTTGTTAATCCTTGTGAACAGTAATTTTATTTGGATGCATAGGCACCTCGTGAATCTTGCTTGGATTGGTGTCATCCCAAATCCAGCAATTCTTCTTAATATGATTTTCGACCATAATTAGTCATTTTTAAAAATCAACCCGTCCCTATTGGAAAACCCTTTACATACATATATATTTTTTTTTGAAATAGTAGATACTGTTCGCAGGGCATCCGTGTCTCAAATATGTTCTGCACATCTCCGCAATCGATGGATTTTAATTTTTTTAAGTGGATGCCATATAATATTCTTGCCAGGGTTGTGAGTGGTCGTAAGGCCGGCACTGTTTAGGACAGAAAAGTTAGCTGAATATTATACTGTCAAACTTATCTCTGAATGTCACACTCATAAAACAAGTCATTGGTAAGTTCTTAAAAAAAATGTAATCCCAAAATTTATTTCCATCAAAAAAGATCTTATCAGAATTATTTGCGAAGAAGATTCCAAAATAGCTAAGCTCTAACCTGTTTTTTAATTCTTTAATTTAATTTAATTTAATTTTAAAATCTTCAATTTTTTATGTTTTACTTTTTTTTATTGCAGGAAATATTACCAGAAAGCTTAAGCCTTTTTTAGTCTAAAGATATACAGTCCTACATGCACAATACACACTTATAATATGTAATTGTAAATTTAATCGATTTATTTAAATTGAGAGCAACCGCCACCTCGTCGTCGTCGGCGGCGGCGGCGCGGCATAAGTAACGTCGTTAAATCAAAAATTCAAATATTATGAAGCATGATGTCAGATGTCATTTTAAAACACCAACCCACATAGAGAATAGTGATGGAATTAATCGCGACTTTATACGACTACAATAAAAACTTCTATCTTCGCTTGTAAATCTATCACAAGCCGCGATGGCGACGACACACGCCACCGCAATCACCGAACCATCACAAGAATACTTGTATATTCGTTTTAACAGTGGGACAACATCCACGCCAATTTTTATATGGATGGATAGACATACCTACATACATACATAGATATGTATGTATATTGTATATACCTAACCTATACATGTAACAATTGGTCAAACTTATATACCAGACCTAAATTATTAAGGAAGGTTAAGGCTACACCGACATGTAGCTGGGGAAACATATCACATCGGGCGGGTCTTAAGTCTAACAGACTGACAGCGTGTTAACACCAACTTGTCACTGTCAATAAAAGTTCTATTTTTGTATACCCCTAAGTAAAAATACTCTTTATCCTTTCTTTAAGCTTTAACGAATCAAAGTATAAAAAAAAGAACGCACGAAACCCGAGTGTGCTGAAGTTGTTGAAACTTTTTTAATAAAAGAATTAATTAGAGTGTTTAAGAGCCCCATACCACCCTACCTATAATATAATCCTACACTTCCGATGTTGATTTTATATATATGCATATATTTTTCAAGCAAACAAAAAATAATAATGACATGACATTGTTCACAGTTTGACATCTATCATGTATCTATACATTTTTATTTTTTGCTCTCTCTTTGTAAGAAATCACGTGAAGATTGTAATCTCTACCTTAACCACACTTCTGAGAGATTTTATTTTATATGTATGTATATATAATGTATATGTATGTAAATAATGAACACGGGATCAAGAAAATTTGCTCATAAAATTAGTTTATTACACACAAAAATAAAATGGCAGACATAGCGGCACCACAGCGACAGCAACAGACATACGATGATTTGAACATGTGAAACGGGCGTGTTTATTAACTTGTTTGTGTATGTATGTCTTAGATCTAGATGTTGTATATAAATAAAAGTCTTGCCATTCAAAATAAAAATTAGGAAAAAAAAAAACAGTAATAAATATAAAATTAGCATTTTTAGAAAATAGGGACAGATTTGAAACATATTCTATTTTTTTTGCATTAATTTGGAATAAATTAGATAAATGTTGGTGTATACATAAGTACGACTAAAGACTAAAACTGGTTCATATTGATGATGTTCTATTTCATCGACCCACGTCGCACGCAAAGCAAGGATTAAATGGCATCTGTCAATAAAGAGCAGTTTGAGTTAAATAATGTTTAATTTTAACTGACAGTAGTGTATGTTGAAAGAGGGGAGGGGGACCCCCCGAAGCTAAGGTCGGCACGAGGCTGTGACTTATATTTTCGAAGGAAATTTGCAGAGACAGTCTGTTTTGGTTTTGTCAGACTATTCGGGGCTTAAACAAGGTGCCACAAAATTAGTCAGACAATTTTTTTTAAATACTTTTTTAACTAACTGAAAAAAGGGGTCAAGTGACATTTGGGTTCGTTTTATCGCATATTTTATGACTTTCTGCAAGATTTCTGGTGCTAAACTTATATAGTCTTGTCGAACATACATAAATGTCAAGTGTTGTATTGTTAAAATTTTTGCTGACCATGAGTTTAAAATAAAAAATTAGTTGTGTTTTATTCACTGCTGCATAGCTAGTGCAGTATTCAAGTGAATAACAGTATCAAACACATTCCTAATACATTAATAGCACAGCTGTCATTGTTTTGTTGGTTTCTTTTTCTCCAACAAACAAATTGTTACGCTAGCTACGCAGCAGTGAATAAAACACAGTTAGTATTCTTTGTGGCTCTGAATGTTTTTGTGGTTATATAGTGTGGAAACTCTGTTAACCAAGCCCCGCTTTACCAATTCCTTTGTAAAAAGTCGTTTATCATGGGCCTGTAGGGTTCGTCAGTAATAATAACAGTGTTGCTCACGCTGAATAACTACTCCCGGGTAAGTGCCACACCAGACAGTTGAATGAAATGTCTTTTAGTTCATCATTAACCAGATTTCTAGTTAATCATTAACCAGTTTCTAGTCATTGTGAATTTTGACACCAAATCGTCTTCTGCTTTGGTAAGATTGAGGATGGTTTGACAGCAACTCATACTCGTACCACTGTTGCACAAATGTCAAATCTGATTGACGTACGATATCATTTACCTATACATCAGATATAACATCATCTTTCGCAATGTGGTAATTTTTTTAATATTGTATTCAATTATTTATTGAGTGTCAAAATGTAAACGCCATTAATGGCAACTCGTTTCAAAAATAAAATCGAAATTTTCAAATGTTTGTTAATTATTTACTCTATGTAAATGACAAGATATTGTTACCATATGCAATTTCATGAACTGTCAAATTTTATTGTTCCTTCTTTTTATTTCTTTTTCCAGAATTTACTCATTTAAGGGTTTCGAGTTAATTTTTGGTAATAAATATTACAATGGTCAGAATCTATCCTGATCAAACTAAACGTCAAAATTTCCTGTATGGTCATGACGCCCACAAACACACCCTTCTATCCGCTACAGATGTCATATCAATCGAGTTTTTTTTTAATGACACCTGTCATGACATAGTCCCGTGAGAAGTAGAATGGCCTAATTTATTTCTTGTTAAACAAGAAACTCAAATTTGTTTATGTATAAATTAAATTTTTTACAAAATAATACATATCTCTTGATTTATGGCAACACTGGTTTAAGACTATCCAAAACCACTTAACAGTTTTGTGTATACAAGTTCGGTATAAATGTTGCTTTGCCATGGCAACATAATGTTGTCATGTTAATTTAATGAAATTAAAAAAAAAAATTAAAGTGGGCGTTGTTAAGACCTAAGCCAAATTACAAAGAAGCTAGTTCTAGCCATGATTTTGTTTTTTTTTTTTTCGTCAACTAGTTGACTTTAAATTTGCCGAGGTTAGATATGAAACAACTAATTTTTGATTATATTAATTGTTTATAGTGGAAGTTGATTTATTATTTCTTTCACTGTTAGTTAACAAGTTTGGCAAGTAGAACAAATTGTTGGCTTTATTCAACTTATTTAAGGTCAAAATTAAATGTTTGATGTCATTTTATAATGAATTCAAATTTTTGTTACTTTACATTTACATTCTAATTCTCAATATGAATTATGTAAGTTTATAATTTTAAATTGAATATTTGAAACTCAAGAATTCGATTTATTTTCAAAATATGTATTCAAGAGGAAGTTCTTCTTACTTCCTGTGACTGTAGCTTTCCCCTGGTGAGCACATACATATATCAATTTGCGAACTTAAACGAGAAAGTTTTTGCGAAAGGAAAAAGTATTGGTTGAAAAAGTATCTATACTATGTACCATAACGAGTAACAAGATGAAGGAAAATATGTAAATATGTTTGTATGTGTATGTTACCAAGTTCCTGAGAATCATGGCCATAATAATTTCTTCCTTCACTATACTGGTTAAAAACTAACTTTTCACTCTTTTGTTGTATTTTTCCCACATTCCCGACAAAAGAAGAAATGAACTGTGATTTTAGTTTCTTCTTTTTTTTAAATTCTGTTGAAAAAAATTTTCAAAAAAGTTTTAATTTAAGAATTTCTTGAAACTGTTCTGTTTGGTAAAATATGGAAGTAGTGTCTATTTTTAGATACCTATATTCCTTAAAGTTTGGAACAAAAAGTTTAAAGATGTAGGACTGATCCTTTTGTTAATCTCGCCTAAGTCAGACTCTCCAAAATCGGTCGAGTGATTCCTTCTTCATACCTGAACTATGAATATTTGTTTTTAAAAAACGTCACAAAAACTCTAAAATCTGCTGTTTTCCTGGGGAAATATTTTGAAATCAATCTAACTTCAAAAGAATTTACTATTCATTCTTGGGTTTTGAATACAAAAAAATAAATTTTTTTTTTGATACAATATGGAGAGTTGGAAATACAGGGTGTTTTTTCAGACGTGTGGTTTTCAAGAAGAAATAAAATACACATAGTTAAACGCTATGACCATTAATTAAGCTTCATTACAAAGATAATGGTTTGCCATTATTTGTTTTTAAAACGACTTTGGGAAAATGTGAGCCGCGGTTGGCTCGAATAAATTCCAGCCGAGAGTCCTATTTTTCGAACACCTTTTGCAGCAATTGGGTCCTTATGTGAGCAATTACTCGACGAATATTCTCTTCCAAGTCGTCAAACGTGCAGGGTTTATCTGTGTGGACAGTCGACTTCGCATAACCAAATAAAAAATAGTCCAGCATTGTTAGATCGCGTGATATTGGCGGCCACGCCATAGGCCCACTAAGCGAGATAATGCACTCACCAAAAGTTTCCATCAATAAGTTGATTGTTTCATTGCCTGTATGACATTTAGCACCTTGTTATTGGAACCAAAGGTCGTCCACATCAACATCCTCCAATTCAGGCACAAAAAAGTCATTAATCATGACTCTAGCTTCATTTTTGAAGAAATATGGACCAATGATTCCTTCTTCCCATAGAGCTCATCAAACAGTGACTTCTTGAGGTTGTAACGGTGTCTCACCAATGGCTTGTGGATTATGATCACTCAAAATGCAACAATTTTGCTTATTAACATACCCATTCAACCAAATATGAGCTTCATCGCTGAACAAAATTTTTTTCTGAAAACTGGGATCGGTGGCCATCTTGTTTTGGTCCCATTCACCGATCGTGCGACGAGGTTGATCGTCGTTTGGCTTCAATTCTTGTACAAGTTGGATGTTGTAAGCCTGCAAACCAAGATCCTTCCTCAAAATCTTGCATAAAGTGGATGGGTACAGCTCCAATTATGGCGCGCTATCTCGGATGCACTGATTTGGGTCTTCGTCGATACTCTGCTCCACAGCAGCAATAGCGTCTTTGGTGCACACTCTGAGGATGCGCATTATCCACTAGAGTAAACGTAGTGCGGAACCCATCCATGGTTGCTCGTATTCCCGACTCTGCTGGGCGATTATGCCGACCGAATATTGATTACAATGAACGATTTACAAACATTGTTCAAAAGTAAATCTTTTAGCAAATTACACTGAGCATAAATGAAGTGACAGCTGTCATAATGACGAAATCCTAAAAAATTATTGTCAGATTGAAAACCACACGTCTAAAAAAAACACCCTTTATAAGCTTCTGATTATTAAAATTTATATTTCTTTTCGACAACAACTGGAAGTCTGGAATTTAGACAATTGTTTTTGATCTAAATAGCTAGTTTATTTTTAAGTTGATTGAACTGTGGAATCGAAGTTTTTTTTTGCACAATTGTATTGAAAATTATTTAAGGCACATAATTTGAACTAGAATTTCGTCTACGATTGCTCTCAATTGTGATCTAAAAATGGACACACCTGTTCAATACCTGAAAAAAAATATCAATGAATAAAATTAATCAATTTGCATTAGATATAAATTTGAAAATATTTAAAAAATAATAAAAAAAGAACAGATGGTATGGCTCGTTTTTTTGTTATTCCACAAAAATTATTAAAAAAAAAAAAACAATATTCGAGTACAAAACAAAAGAATTCTAAAAATAGAAAATAGCTAAGTTGTTGAAAGTTGATCGCACTTCACACCTCTTTCTTTTCGCAAAAATGTAATAAATCAAAAAAACGTGTGTTGCTCGATTTTTTTTTTAATTTGATTTGATTCACAAAAAAAGTATAAACCAGGAGTGAAGGCGTGACATCTAGAGGTTAAAGAAAAGAGTTACTGATTCTAGGGCGAAAAGTTTTTTAGCTTAACGATATTGGCAAATTTTTGAACCCTGCGATACATCAGAAATATTAGTCAGACCTTGTACAAGTTGGCCAAATTTTTCAAATGTGTCATGATTGCAAGAATACTAATGTGCTGCTAAAGTTTATGATGTACTGTCAAATTGCTGTCAAAGGGTATTCTTCAATGATGGGACTGCGCAACTTTAAGCTTCTACTGCAATACTGCGAAGTTAAAAACAAACGTTAAAACTGTGACATTTCAGTTAACTGAATTTTGACTTAACTATCCCTTATATCAAAATATACAATTTTTGTCTGGTGACAACTGATAGTCCTAGTACATGTTTCCAGAATCAACTCTTCATCTACAATTGTGATTTATTTATGACAGCCGACGCTGGGTTGTGTCATTCTTTTTCTTTTATTAAAATGGCAATCAATCGTTGAAGAGACATGATGAAATATCATTTGTTAGATTAATTGCATGAACTAAAAATGGGACAGAAACAAGAAAATTCAATTCGATGAATGACATTTCTTGTCAATCTAGATAGGAGGATTTGACAGTTAAAGTTCTTATTTTTATGGGACCAAGTAAAATCATAGATGTACAATATGGCAACAAATTTTTAATTCTTCGAGTTCTTGTAAATACTTAGGTCTGGTCACGAAACTAGAGCTTACGAGACATTCTGCTAGTCTCGCTCTTGTGAGGAATGCCGGTGATATGAGGGACCTACAATTTTTCTTCTTTTCATTTAATGACAAGAATTACTCTGGGAGGATTTGTGAATTCAGGCATTACCCTTTTTAAAAATATTCAGGTAGCTCAGGTTTGAATACGGACCTCTGAACTGACAGTCCTAAGCACTAATTATCACACTACCGTTATTGATTTCGTATATTTCCCCGTCTTAGACTCGGTCTAGTAATTTTCCTAATGTATAGTTGAGTTAATTTGAGCTTCGTTTGTTGTCCTTATGTCATCTCGAAACTCTGAAATTTAAGTCACAGCATTACTTTAACAATTATTGGCAACAAACTAGATTTTGACATCCAAATAAATATCAATGCGATTTAAATGTCAGTTTGAAGCTATAAAATCCGGACTAAAAATGATTTAAATCTATAAAATTTTGAGTTTTCAGACGTTAAAATGTTAATAAAATTGTAAATTGTAACTAAAACTATGCAACCCATCAAAGACTAACAAGACTTGCTAGAGTCTTCCCAAATTTTGGTAAAAAATTGTATATTTTCGACTCGGGTGTGTTTTAGGTAGTATCGTCTCGATTCCAAGAGATAGGAAAGACCGAGACTTTTCTCGTCTCGTGGCCAGCCCTGTTTATATTTCTTTTGAATTTTGACAAGAGTTTATTTTAGTTTCTTAATACCTAAGTCCAAAATTAATTATCCATTCCATCCCCTTCGTACTTAAATAGGATTTCAATTACTCAAGTACGCTAAAATTGAAAAAATAAAAGAGCTTGAAGAGTTCAAGAAAAAGTACTATGGCTTAGCATTTTTAACTGCAAGTACTCGTACTCAAGTATTCGTATTTTTTTTTTTAGGCCTGTTGGAAACTATGCATGTTGGAATTTACAAAATCCACCCCTGCCTATTTATTTATCCAAAAAATATAACGAAGCAAGTGAAGTGTCAATTTACAAAAAATTGTATTGTGCTTATCAAACACAATACCGAACAATTTCCAGCAACACAATATCAACATTTGTTTGTTTATTTTGAGAACTTTGTTGTTTGTCAACAAAGAAACCTTATTCTGGGCGTCTGATGAGCAGTCACCTTTTATAAGCCAGAGCTCGACTAAATGCAAAAAAAAAAATGACATAAGAAAGTCATCAAAAGTCTTACGGCCGACCGACAACGACACGACGACTGCGGCGTATAATAATTTTATCAAAGTCAAAATGATGTCGAAATTATATAATACCACCAATACAACGCACTTAACTACCAACGACTCTAATTGGCTGCATTTTCATTGTCGGAATCGGAATTTGCAGAAGATTCCGCAAATATAATGATTTCACGATTCTGACTTATGACTTAAGAGTAGTTGATTCTGTCAAAATCAGAATCTTGTGACAGATAGAAGAGATGACAATAAGACGAGGGCTTTTTTGCAAATTATATGGCACCATAATTGAGCGGTATTATGTGGTTATTGTTGTTCCACACACTTGTATATTATATACCAACATATTTTTATTGTGGTTGTTCTTTTTTTTTAAGTTCAAAAGAAGACAATGGAAAAGAACCAATTGCTGTCAATCCAATATGCATACATACATACATACTTAAGAACTCAAGTCTCAAGCATTTGTCAGTTTACTTTATTATAGAGAAGTTATAGTATATCTTGAACTTGCTTATGCTTTTTTTTATATGTACATATACTATAAACCTTGTGTTGTATAGAGCATAATTTAGCTGTGGGGGATTATTTCGACAATCTCTTTATTATTCAAAATAAATCTCATATTTCTATATTTAGATACATGATAAATTGATTTCACTAAACATTTTGACACAAACGAATTTTTCTATTTAAGAAAATTTTGATTTAAGACAGCTGTTATGGTGCGACGGCAAGGCGGCGGCATCTCGGAAATTGATGCATAGTTTTGCCATTGCCAATAACAAAGTCTTTTTATATTTTGGTGAGAAAAAAAAAAAAAAACTTGACAACTTGCAATTCATTTTAAATTGGAGAAGTAATTCAATGGGATATTTTTGGGATCACAATAATGTATTTTTTAAATTTTTTTTTGCAACTTGGAAAAAGAATTGAATACGAGATTAAAAAAAAAAGTGAAGATGACTTTGAAAACTTGACATTTATTTGATGTTTTTGTGTTATAAATAATGCGCCAATCAAAATTTGTATACAGGTATCAGGTGTTCAAGTTCAATATTCGAAACAGAAATCATCTTTTTGAGTTTTAAGGATGTTCGAGGTGCAACACATTTTTTTCTAATCTAAGGTATCATTTTTATGTCAAAAACGTCATACTTTTCATAACATAATGTGGCACAATATTATTGTACCAATATTGTTTGTAAATTGCTTTTTTGTACTAAAAAATTAATTTGAATGATGTAAATCTTTAATGTTATTCCTGCGACTGTCTTAGACTCTAAAGAAAGATGATTGAACTGGGTGATCTTTCTGGCGCTACAGGGAATCATGCGGACAAACGTATATTTCATTTGATACCGTGTCGTCCAATGTGTGACGCAAAATTGGAGTTTTTTGAAGTGGTCGGACAAGCCTTTGTTTCCTGATTTCGCTAGTCCAACCACCGGTTTTAGAACCTACACAAAAAGTTCTTACCGTGTAGAAGGTAACTTTTTAGTGCCCCAATCGGATGGGTAAGTGTCAAAAAACATACCAGAAGTAAACCTCTACCGCCGAATAAGTTCCCTGAATAAGTTTGTCCGACCAGCGGATTCTTCATAACTGACCTCTAATCTACCGATCGTATACGTGGTTATTTTCTGTCTTCCGATTGAATGGGTAATCCTACGGTCGGCTCCCGGACTAATATCTGGTTTCTAACAACAAATTTAATCTCGATTTTTTAAAGTACAAATTATTATCTTATTTTATAACGATACAGAATCTGTTTTTAGTTTTGACACGACTATGAAGCACTATTGTCCTTTTCTATTTTTTTAAAACAAAACATCAATTCTATAGTGATATCTCAAAAAATGGAAGTAGTTAAAGTTATAATGGTCTGATGACATCCATTTCAAAAGTATGGACTCACTTCCACTCCTTGAAACAAAAACAAAAAAACTTTTCAATACCGATTAAGTAATCTACGATCAAAAAACAAATTTTAAATTTGAATTTTTGACAGACTTCGCAACAATAAAGTCCGAATTGCATGTATTTTTTGTCAACTTTTTGATACAAAAAGAGGCTAGGTGCGACCCACACTGATAAGGTCCCATTATGCATAATTGGAAAACTTGGCATTTCTGATATTAATCGATCTACTTTTGATGCAGATTGATAACAATTTTACTGACAAAAAAATTGTCACAGATGTTGAAGCGGAAAAGCAATATTTACAAATTTTTGCTAACTTTTTGTAGTTTTATATTTGTTGTACAATAATGTCAATTTGATAGTCGTCAATATTTTATCATTTTTCAGGTATTGAAAAATGCATTATGTTAAAAATAAAATACATTTGAAGTCAATAGCATTGCTTGTTGTGATGATATTTAAGCCGAAAAACAATTTTTGACACTTTTCGGTAAATTTCAGTTTTGTTTTTTTTATTTTTAGTAAAAAAAACTGTCAATTCAATATTTGTCAAAAAAGTACCATATGTTCAATATTCTATTATGCAAAAAATAAAATAGATTGGAAGTTAAAATGATTGACCATTTTGGACATATTCAAGTCAAGAAACCTACTTTTGACTACTTTTTTGGTAAATTTTTGATTAAGTTTTTTATTTTTTGTAAAAAGACTGTCAATTCGATATTTGTCAAAATTGTAGCATATATTAATAATTGTATTTTGTATAAACATAAATAAGTTTGAAGTCAAGATCGGTGCTCATTCTCGAGATATTCAAGTCAAAAAACACTTTTTACCAACTTTTGGTAGAATTTTTTGTACTTTTTTATTTTTTGTAAAAAAAAGTGTCAATTGAATTTTTTTCAAACTTTCACCAGATGTAAAAAACATCGTTTTACATAATAGACAATAGTTTTGAAGATAATATCATTTTTAATTCATTGCATATTTTCGCAACAAACATTTTTTTTTAGTTTTTCAATTTTTAAAAAATAACGGTAACTTGAAAATTTTCAAAAGTTATATCAAATCTGTAACACATTACAATGTATATAATAAAATTTATTTGAAGTCAATGCCACTATCCGTTCCTGAGATAAACCTTATTAATTTATCGTAAATCAGCCAAGCTGTTTGTGAGATATAGCGGAGGAAAATTGAAAAACATGATTTTAAAAAAAAGAGTTTTTTTTATTCGGTATTGGTGGCATATCATTTAACAGCCAGGTGTGCTGATAGAATTCAATTCGGGAGGGAAAAAGTTTTAAATTTGATGGTATTAGGAGTGATATAAAGACATTCGATTTGGGAGTTCCACAAGGTTCGATTTTGGGACCAATACTTATTTTGGTACACATTAATTCTTTATTCAGTTTGCCATTTAAGGGTTCTCTGTTAGCCTTTGCAGATGATGTTGGTTTTTCTTACGGTATAGATAGTTGTCTGAATCCTATATTTGATATACGTAAATTAGGATCTCAGCTTGTTAAGAATCTGGTTTGCAGAGAACATGTTTTTGAGTTTGTCTGGAAAAAGATTTTTCCATGGAACTGAGTGTCCTAAATTTAAGCTTTAGTAGTAGTGCTATGTTTTAAATTGTAGTAGTGATATGTTTTAAATTAGAATTAGTTAATGAAATCAAGTATTTGGGATTAATAAATTGATTCTAGAATGAGTTTTTATAACCACACAGAAAACCATGGACAGTATTTTCGGTGGACTTTTAGAAACTTCTTCTTTTTGCGTAAAGTTGCTCTTCCAAACTGCTACTTAAAATTTATTATGGCATTTTTTTTTTTGAAACTAGAATATGGAATTTCTTGTTGTAACAAAATACAGCCTCTATTAGTTTTGAAAAAAGTGTTTTGAAGAAAATATGTGGTAAGTCTCGCTTGTTCCCTAGTTTTCCACAATTAAGGGATTTGAAAATTCTTTCAGTGCGACATAGTATGTATTTTTATAAAGTTCTAAAAAATTTCTTTAAAAAACGTGGACATTTTTTAAACAGTATATCGAAAAACCGCATTTTGAAATTTGTATAATGTCTCCTCATGTCTGATATTAAATAGATTCCCCGATTCTATCAGGATGCAAACTTCTCATTTGTTATTTATGAAACAAGTTAAATACTGGCTTCATGTCCTTAGTCTTGACAATGAGAGTTTGTAATCAATCAACTAATCAACTAACTCCTAATCTGCGATGCCTGGCCTGTAAAAAAATCACTTTACTTCCACATTGCAGACACTTTGAGAAAACAGTTGACTTCCTTATTAGTAATATGTTCATACACACAAATACATCTTAAAGATGATAGTGTTGACAATCTATATTTTACAACTTTATCATGACATAGTGATAGATTTTAACTTTCTTTCAAAGCCAATTTTATCCACACTTATTGAGAGTACAAATAACGTAATACTCTATTTTTTTGTTTAAATATAAATAATTCTATAAATAATAGTTCACTCTTTCCAACATAACCAATTTGAAAAGTTTGTAGACAACAAACCTATAAAATAGATAATCTGATATTTTCTATTGATGGCCCATTTGTCCATTAAATTAATATCCAAACGCGCCATCATTCCTTAGTCAATAATTGTCTATATTCTATAAGTACGGAATACGATAATCTTCAATAGAATATTATTATTAACAACAATGTTATTGATGGCATTTACCATCAAATTATATTTGATTATATTATCTAACTCTATCGGGTCTGCATTATGTAGGTACCTACTTGTAAATATTCAATATATAGAAGAAAATTTATGGGAACGCTATAATAGGTCACGAAGTTGAAAAAAAATAATCCCCTTTAATCGCTCTATAAATCCTCTTTTGTTTCAAAGATAAATCATCACTTCCCTTTTAAGGAGTACATAAATGTTTTTTAATAGTGTTTTTTTTTTTTTTAATTCAAATAAGGCGCACAACTCTGTTGCACGTTCCTACTTGTGAGAGTACATGTGTTTCTTATATTTTTGGATTGATAATAATTGTATTGCACTATACATGTAATTACTTTTCGATACATTGAATATAAATTATTGCTGCTTATCAATTTGAAAGATATAAAATTAAAAATGGTAGTAATAATTATTAAAGTTAATAAATCGCATTTGTTAGACTTTTTTTGGGCAGCTTCCGTGTTTCGAGTTCTAAATGGTTTTAATGTTCGATTAAAATTTGTTTGTTGCCTTATAGGCAGTAAGTCTTTAAGACAACCTATGGATCTATTCAAGAGCTACAAAAGTGAATATGGAGTTTCTGGTGCACTTTTCATACAACCACTTAAATTAAATTTGTAGTTCTGATTTTTTCCAGTAATTTATTCAAATTATTTGTTAAACCCTATTACTGTAACTTAATTGATCTGTTATTAAAGGGCCGATTGACATCTAGGATTGAATTTATTATTCAAATGTCAAAATATGGTTTGTTTTCCATGTTGAAAATCATAAACTGTCAAACTTAATTGAAGGAGCTGGAGCCTGGTGCGACCCACACTGTTTACTTCACTTGGTAAAGGGTGTTTATTTTTTAGACGTGTGATTTTCAATCTGGCAATTTTTTTAACGGAGTTGGTCTTTTTGACAGCTGTCATATCGCCCAGCACATTCGGTAGATCCAACAGATTTTGCACCACGTTTACTATAGTGGATAATGCCCATCCTCAGCCATTGGTGAGACACCGTTACATCCTCAAAGAGTCACTGTTTGGTGTGCTCTTTGGGCAGGGGGGATCATTGGTCCATATTTCTTCAAAAATGAAGTTGGCAAATAATGTTACAGTCAAAGGGAACGCTATAAAGTCATGATTAATGAATTTTTGTGCCTGGATTGGAGGGTGTTGACGTGGACGACCTTTGATTCTAATAAGACGGCGGCGCTAAATATCATACAGGAAATATCATGAAGGAAATTTTTGGTTAGAGCATTATCTGGCGTAGTGGGCCTGTGGCTTGGACTCCAAGATCGTGCGATCTTACACCCCTCGAATATTTTTTGTGAGGTTATGTGAATTCGCTTGTCAGTGGAGATAAGCTCAAGACGATTGACACCTTGGAAAAAAATATTCGGCTTGTAATTACTGATCTACGGCCCCAATTGCTGCAAAAAGTGGTCGAGAATTGGGCCTCTCGGTTGGAATTTATTCGAGCCAGCCGCGTTGGCCATTTGCCCGAAATCATTTTTCAAACATAATGCCAAATACTTATCTTCATAATAAAGCTAAATTCGTAGCCATAACATTAAACTACTTATATGTATTTCATTTCTTTTTGAAAACCACACGTCTAAGAAAACACCCTTTACACTCAATTCTATTTTAGACACTGTAGAAGTAAAAGCAGTTCAATTCCTTGTAGTCGTCCTTAGAATATTTAAGTAATCTCACTTGAGTACCACTAAAAACATTATTGCTCCTAAATCTTCTTTTCTATTCTTCTTTTTCTACTTTTTATTTTGACACTTTAATTCAGTCCTTCAGATATTTTCCAGCTTCCCATAGGTGCCAGTATTTAAGTTTTAAAAAACCCTAGTAACTAAGCTGTTTGGTATATTTAATTTAAAATTTTAAAATATTTGGAAACCCCTAAGTTACCGTTACATCAGGTACAATTCATTCCTCATACTTCATTCTTACTTCTTTCTGTTATATGTATGTGTGTATTTATGATAATTTTCTTTTCATATGAATATACTCGTACATATACATATATACTGTACATATATGACCATGAACTCTTTCTTATTGAATTTTTTAAGTGAAAACTTTTGAATAGGTATCAAATAATGGTTTCTATCACGCGATAAAGTATTTAATTTCCTCCTTTGAATCATAATACCATTTTTATGTGAGGAAGATTAGAGGGCGGGCGGCGGTGGGCGGTGGCGCTGTAAGGGATTGTGTGGTGTTGAATGCATATCAGGATTATTATAAAAAGCCTTTCGTATTGAGAACATGTGTGGTATAAAAGTTTGAAATATTCTCACTTAAGAACGCATTATTACCATAAAGCAAAATTCGTTTTGGGCATACAAATTAGATTAGAAAACCGATAGCAAATGCATCAAATAGATGTCAATAATCGCTGGCGCTGACGGGGCAACTGCCCCCGCTGCCACCCTGCTTCCGTCGCGCCGCCTCCGCCACACCGTTGCTCCATGCCGTCAGACAGCAATTCATTATAACTTTTTGATAGATTTTTCATAATAATTTTGGTTTATAAGTAAAAGGGAAAAAACACACAAGTATACTACAGTAAAACCAGCTTAATACAGAAACAAACTTTTTGGTAATCATTTTTAGTTACAAAAATTTTTGGAGAAAGCAATTCGTTTTTTTTCAACTAAATATAAAATGTTTGTCGAAAAAGAAGTTCGTTTCAATTAAAACATTAAATCAAATAGAATTAAAAAAAATCTTGTTCTGTGTTGAAAATTTTGCTGAATATAATTTTGTGTAAACTGTGGCACTCATTTAAATGGGTTTTACTGTATTTTTTTTATCGAAAGTTAGCTCTAGACGTGAATGGAAAATTAATACACATTTACCAATATAATTTATTATTATACTATCCAAATAGATGCAGACGATTATAATACAGAATTTCTTTCACCACAAATATTAAAACATACAAATATGTATGTATGTATATGTATCTGATGGTGTGTGCCGATGTTGGCTTGCCGTGTGTGTCGGTTATAAAAGTAGTTGTGAGTCCTCCCCTTTCTTTTTGCATGATAACCTTGACTCTTGTAGATAGCTTCTAAGAGAAGGATAGCACAAAGTGACTTTATAGTAGTTTCTTTAACCCTTGCCTGTCATTAATTAAACTCGCCAAAATATATTGAATTTATTTAATTTGGATAATACGGAGAGTTTATCGAACTAGCCATAAAGTTAGCCATGAAAATAATTTTCACTTTAAATTGAAAATAAAGAAAATTTTTAAATCATATATTCATCGACGTCACAGTATTAAAATAATTTTGATTTTCCTAATAATATAATAATGTATCTCACGCGGCAAAAGTTACTCTTTGTGAACAATTCAACTGAATAAAAAAAAGTGCGTATACGCCCGAGTGCACTTATTAGAACTTTCAGTATTCAGAATGTCGCAAGGCGGATTGAAACATTTAAAATCGTGACAAACAAGATTTGTATGTACATATGTATGTACATACATATGTATGTATGTATGTACTACACACAATGTATTTATGAAGATCATAATGGTGTTAAAAGATGCGTCGGTGTTAAGAGAATCCTGCAAACAGAAGACACAATTTCCGTTTTTGTGAGATACCTAAATAGAGCAAGATTATAGTATGTTTCGGATCATTTCTCAGGTAATTTTTTTGTTAACATTAAAATTATTATACATAAATGTACACATTTGATAACTCTGAAGTAGAAATCCTTTTCCGAAACCCATTTGAATCATAAAAGTCTATGAAAATAAAATTTAAAATTAAGGCTCGCTTAGGTAATAATTGAATTTTCGATTGGGTTTTAAAAATTGTACTATAAAAAAAAAACCTGTTAAAAACATCACTTCAAATTCTCGATACCAATAATCAAAGGGTACGATTGCTCTCAGTAAAGTTTTTGACACTACGCCATTTTTAAAAGGAGCAAACTCATTCAGTTTTCCATTCCTTTTTAACTTTAGAATCCAAAACTGAAAATCAACCAAATTTAACTTCTTTATGGTATTTCAAAAATTGCAAACATTTAATCCGTAATTAGTAAAAAGCGAAAGACCAAACTATTTTCAATATCGTTGAACCATGAAATTTTGAACGACACACATTTTATGAAGTAACGATAGGAAAAAAAATAAAAATGAGGCTGGTTGCGACCCACACTGATAACTTCTCATTTTGGATAATTTGAAAACTTGGCATTCCTGTAAATAATTGATTAACTTTTGATGTCAGTTGATAACAATTTTATTAACATAAAAAATATCAGAGATATTGAATCTGAAAACAATATTTACCATTTTTTTAAAAATATGTATTTGTAGTTTAGTATTTATTGTGAGAATCTCAATTTGATATTTGTCAACATTTTATCATTTATTGATGTTAAAAATAAAAAAACATTTGGAGTCAATATCATTGCTTTTTGTGAAGATATTTGAGTGGAAAACAATTTTTGAAAATTTCCGGTAGATTTTATTTTTAGTTTTCTGTTTTTCGTTAAAAAACTGTCAATTCGATATTCAAAATTATAATATACTAGAGGGCCCGGCAAACTTCGTCTTGCCCCAATTAAATGCAGAAACTCAATCTATGGAAAAATATTGTTGTTGCTTATTTGATTTTCCATATTTTTTTTTTTTTCAAATGGCCCGGTGAATTTCGTAAGTTTAATGGATCGATTGACAGGACAACCAAAGTTGTTGAAAATATCGGTTTCGTTGTAACCGCAGATTACTTCAATTTTTATGTACAACGTGGTCAATGTTTAATCCTAAAAAATACATTTTACCGGGGTAAAAATTAGTCTACGTGCTTTATAAGGCTATAATCTATCTCTGTGCCAAATTTAATTCTATATTATATTTCCAATATAATTATTTGATAATACGTAACGCTAACACCAAACATTGGAAAAATAAAATTGACTGTATTCCGTTTCACTACAAAATAAATTTAACCTATGTGTAAGTTCACAAACGCATTACTGCAGTAATGATGCCCAAATGTTCAAAGTCAAACGTTCACAAACCCAGATTCTGGCATCACTTTTCTCGTCAACTGTTCATTATTGCAAAGTTTCATAAACTGATGCGCAAAAACTAAACAAAAAAGCATCACTACGACAGCGTGATTAGTAGGCATCGCATCAGCAACAGCTGCATTAGCATCAGCATCGCAAAACAGCAGTAATGCCGATTCACTGCAGCAAAATTTGACGTTTGTGAACATACACTATATTTCTGAAATAGAGCCATCTATTAAACGTTTGGACGTTTGACATAGCGCCATCTATTGAATTCTTAACTTACTCAATCCAGTGCACAGATGTCGCTATCTGATAAAATCGTTTGGAGCTAACATATAATTCTGACTGTCAAATAATAACAGACAAATAATTAGCAATAAATTAAAATTGCGACTATAATTTGAGATTTAAACTATCCTATCTCTCAAGTTGGATCGAACTGCACATGGTGTGCGAATTTTATTATAATCGGTTAAGTGGTTAAGGAGTCCATTGAGGACAAACATTGTGACACGAGATTTATATATATTAAGATATTGACAGTTGTATATTGTATTAAGAAAATTAATTTGAAGTCAATATCGTTTCCCGTTCTTGAGATATTCAAGTTAAAAAACAATTTTTTTAGATTTTTTTGTACTTTCTTATTTTTTGTATAAAAAACTGTCAATTGAATTTTTTTCAAACAAACAGATGTCAAAAACATCATTTCACATAGCAGAAAATTGTTTTGAAGATAATACAATATTCGCCCCCTCTTTTTCGTAAAAATGGTGCCAATTGAAATGAGCACTTGAAATAATTCTCGTATCTTGTAAATTCAAGACATTTTGAAAAACAGCAGCTATTAATGAATGAACCAAGAAAATCAATGTACATATGTATGCTTATGTTTTGTCATACAAGGGGATTGGCCACTTTTTCTTGCAAATCTTTAAGTTTATATATGGAACAATTTTAATTTTTGTGATGATGAGATACCTTTTTTAATATTAAATAGTTAAAAAATAACCACAAAAAAAAATATTTCTCGAAATGATTTCCAAAATCCAAAATTTAACCTGTGTGATAATAATAATTTCAAACCGAACTTCGTCTCACCCTAATTGAACTAAATATTATGATAAACTCCAGACTGATAATAAAAACTGAGATAGTTTAAATTTCAATGGAATTTATTTTAATTTAATCAAAATCAGTAGAAAGTGATATGACAACGATAGACAATATTTTTTAATTAGTTCCACGTGTTTACAAACACGTGAATAGGCAACTTGCATAAATCTTATCGTGAGAAAAACCAAAAAAAAAAAAATCTAGTTTAATATCACAGACTTTTGACGATTAACCTTTCGATTTATTAATTATTATCATGACAATAGCCAATCAAACGAGAAAGGCTTTAACAATTGGAATGAAAGATAAGTTCGAATAATTGAAACCCTTGGGATTAGGTCGCCTTCTTCTTTGAATTTTCCATTGATAAATACGCGTCTTTGAATAAATATATTGTTCATCATCATCAATTTCTTAAAGGACCTTAATCTTTACACATGATTATGATTGATCCCATTTTCAGATACATACAAAGTTTTTATGTAAGATTGTAAGTTCAAAAATTACTTTGTTCAGCGATTTGAGTTTAAACAATAAAATTTAAGATGTCGACGTCCTTTTTTTTGTCGGTAATATTACATTATTCCAATTGAGAATTTTATATATTTTGCTTGTACCGTTTGCGGATGTTGTGTGCTCTATGTGACTATCCGGAATCAGTGTAATAATATACAAAACTCGACGAGCACATTTTGTCGATAGAAAATGACAATGCAAAAATGACACCCCTGTCAAATTGAACTCAGCTTAAAAAATATCTGTTTTTTCTATATTTTATCGCCCTTAAAAATATCCCTGGATTTCTAATCACAAAAAAAATAGAAATTTTTGAACATACTCATAAAATGATTTACAGATATGTACAGTACATACATACATATATGAAAAAGTGTATAGTGAATTTTTTTTAGCTTTTTCGATTTTCCATGTAATTTTCCCATAATTTCATTTCTTCGACTGCCACAAATATTTCAAAATCAAAATCGGTCCAGTCGTTGTCGAGTTTTAGAAAGACAAATGTGTAACGATTTTTTTTTTTATTTTATAGAAAATTTATAACAAAATTGAAATCGGTACATACGTGAGTTATGTTGCCATATACACAATTAATAAACTCTCTCTTTTTATAGAGATACAGATTTTGGTCATTATTTTTGTTTTATTAGTTTTTTTTTTGTTCATTAATTAACTAACAAATCAAATAATTATACTTTCATTGATTTCACTCATCCTCAAAACAGTTGAGGCGACAATAATATTTAATAACAATAATTATGATTGCGGATGGTGGTATAATCATGATTTATCAGATACGACCGATATGGCGACGCCAATGTGTCAAGCCAGACAGATTTGCTTAGAAAAAAAAAAAACGATTTTAATCATGGCGACGAAAAACCTCGATAGATACTTTCATAGTATTAAAAATGATTTAGTATATTTATTATTTGTAAAAGGCCAGACACCCTTCTTCTTCATAATTGTCAGATTTCTGCCATAGATTTTAATTAATTTTCTATATACAAATGCAGACAATTTTGGAAAAGTAACCTTTAAGAAAATATGGTTTTGTTAATTACAAGATTTAAGTGAGGAGAAATAAATTTTTGGGAAATTGCAGAATTTAAGAGTGGATCGGATTAACGTCTTTGAAATCTTTTTAAAAATATGAAGGGCAGATTGAAGAAGATGAAGTGCTGATGGATTGAAATGGAGTAAGGGATAATATTCAGTGCAAACCTAGAGAATCGTTCTAAGTGCAAACTACATAACTACAAAATAATGAAAGGGAAGTGCAAAGTAAAAGGTGTGACGTGCGAAATTTGGACCGAGTAGTGGGATTCAAAAGTTGAAGGATGAAATGAGAAAAAAATCAGTTTGAAATAAGTTTGACTTAATTTATGCCTGGGGGTTGATTTTAAGCGGGAAGTTTCTTCGCAGTTGAAGATATCAAAGGGTTGTATTCAACTTGTCATTGAGCCCCTCGCTCCAACTGGGCTTCTTGAGGATAAACCACAATCAAGACAAGCTAGATCTAGAGTCACTACAAGTATCTCTTCTACTTGGTAGTGACCAAAGTTACAACAGAGTTATATGTAGCTATCAATCCAAGTTCGGGGTATTCGAAACGAAAGCTTTTTGTTCGACACCAGTACCGAACAAATGAAACTACCGTACTGTATATGGTTCCCACTGTCAGAAATGGAGTTGGTTTTATAATGGTTTTATATGGAGATGTTTCTTCGCAAGTGCAATGATTTGACTCAAGTTATTGGAAAAATTAAACAAGAAAGTGTAGAAGCAGAGATAGAAGATTCTTTAATCTTGTGTAGAAGATGCTTTAATCTTCTAACTAAGATTGATTGTCGAATGATTCATATTTCAGCAAGAAAACGACCCTAAACACATGTCGAGACTTTGCCATGATACCATCAAACAGAGACAAGACGAATAAGCCCTCTAAAGTTGTTCAGGAAGGGGCTCGATATGAGAGTCCGAGAATACATTATGAAGGACTGTTGGAACAATATACCACATAATACAATAACATACAAAAACTTATAGATAGTTTGCCAACAATTGGGAGGCTTTTTTGACGAAAAATATTTGTCTGCTTATTTTGGTGTAAGACAGGGTGATTTTTTTAGACGTGTTTTTTTGAGAAGAAAATAAACTCATATAATTTAATACCATGTCCAAAAATTTTGCTCTATTATAAAGATAAGTGTTATCCATTATCTTTTAAAAGTGATTTCGGACAAATGGTCTCTCCGTTTGGCTCGAAAAAATTCCATCCTAGGGACCTAATTCTTGACCACTTTTTGCAGTAATTGGAACCGTATGTCAGCAATTACGAACCGAATATTATCTTATCTCTGTAGACGAGCAACTTAACATAATAAAATAGTCCAACGGTCTTAGATCGCACGATATTGTAGGCCACTCCAACATAAGCTCACTTAATGAGATAATGCGTTCACCAAAAGTTTCCTTTAAAAAATTCATTGTTTCGGTGGCTTTATATGGCATGTTGTTGAAACCAATAAAGGTCGTCCACATCAACATCCTCCAATTCAGGCTAGAAAAAGTCATTAATCAAGGCTCCAAAGCGTTTCCTATTGACGACTGTTACGTTATGGTTGGCTTCATTATTGAAGAAATATGAACCAACGATTCCCTCTGCCCATAGAGCTCCCTAAACAGTGACTTTTGAGGATGTAACACCACCGCGTTCGCATCTCAACAATGGCCTGTGGATTATGATAACTCAAAGAATTATAATTTTGCTTATCAATGTACCCACTAAACCAAAAATATCTTTCATAGCTGAACAAATTTTTCTTGTAAAAATCGGGATCGGTGGCCATCTCGTCTTGGGTCTATTCACTATTACTTTGGTAATAAATTTGCACAATTTGAAAACTTTGTTCAGAAGTGAGTCTATTTATTATAAAATGGCAAGCCAAAGTGAACAACTGTCAAAAATACCAACTTCTAAGAAAGTATTGCCAGATTGAAAATCACACGTCTAAAAAAAACGCTTTTAGAAAATTGTTTTTAACTTCCCATAGGGAGTTATTGTAATCGGTCCGATTTGTCAAATTGAAATTTTTGACAAATCTGGACGTTTTATGGTTCTATGGTTTTATGGACGAATCTGAATTCGTCATTTGTAGAGAGATGTCTGTGTGTACGTACGTTCCTACGTTCGTACTTTTGTACGTTCGTAGGTTCGGGATACCATTTTTCGTCCACGGTATCTCAAGAATGAGTAAAGATATCGACTCCAATTAAATTTTGTTCGACAGGTTATAACTTCGAAAGATGCAGAAAGGACTTTCATAAAAATTGGTCAAGTGGTTTTTTCACTATAGCAGTTTTAAAAAAAAAGTAAAAATTTTGGTTGGAAGCAAATATCTCAGGAATTGATAGTGACATTGACCTCAAATAAATTTTATTGTATACATTGTAACGTAATACAGATTTGATATAAATTTTGAAAATTTTCAACTTACTATTATTTTTTAAAAATTAAAAAACTAAAAAAAAATTCTTGGCGCGAAAGTATACAATGAAGGAAAAATGATATTCTCTTCAAAACTATTTTCTACTATCTGAATCGATGTTTTTAACATCTGGTGAAAGTTTGAAAAAAAATCAATTGACAGTTTTTTTACAAAAAATAAAAAACTTAATCAAATATTTACCAAAAAATGTCAAAAGTAGGTTTCTTGACTTGAATATGTCCAAAATGGTCAATCATTTTAACTTCGAATCTATTTCATTTTTTGCGTAATAGAATTTTGAACATATGGTACTTTTTTTACACATATCGAATTGGCAGTTTTTTTTACGAAATATGAAAAAACAAAACTAAAATTTACCGAAAAGTGTCAAAAATTGTTTTTCGACTTAAATATTATAACAACAAGTAAAAATATTGACTTCAAATGTATTTTATTTTTAACATAATGCATTTGTCAATACCTAGAAAATGATAAAATATTGACGAATATCAAATTGACATTTCTTACAACAAATACAAAACTACAAAAAGTTAAGAAAAATTAGTAAATATTGTTTTTCCGCTTAAACATTTCTGACAATTTTTTATTAGTAAAATTGTTAACAATCAGCATGAAAAGTAAATCGATGAATATCAGCAACGCCAAGTTTTCAAATTATGCATAATGGGAAGTTATCAGTGTGGGTCGCACTTCTTTGTTGACATAAAAACTATGAATTTTAAGTCTGTGGATCTTTTAAAATTTCGTGAATTGTCAAAATATTCAGTTCAATAAATGAATTTTTTTTAAGAAGTGATCAAAATAAAGTTTGAACAATATTCCCAATATTACTCAGCTGATATTTTTTTTTAAACCACAGCAGGCCTAAAAAGATTTGTTTGAAATCATTTTTTTGTTCATGATTCTTTAAACGAAATAAAAATACAATTATATGTATGTATGTAGTATATATATTTTTTTAAATAATGGTCTATGTTGTTTGGAATTTTTCAAACACCAATACAATACATACCTAATGGAATTAATCATTCAACACTGTTTTTGTTCTATAGTTTTTTTTTAGCTCTCAATATACCAACCTACCTGCTCCCAAATTGCAAAAATACCTACTACAAAAGTACATACATATGTACATTTATTCAATATTCCTCTTTGTTTTTTATAATAAAAAAAGAAACAAAAAACTTTTTATCTTTCTATTCTAAAAAATCATTTCTACCTAGGTAGTTACCTGTTCACCTAAGATTTGCAAAAAAAATTAAAAACAACATGATGCCAACTGCCACTAAGTTTTTATATTTGTTTACCAGTTTTTTAAATCTTTTTTTTTAGTGTTTGGCTCAAAGCCAAAAAACAGCAAATTACAGGCCACTCTCGTAAAGCACCTAAAAAATTCTCAATATCGAAAACGAAACTTCTTCTTCTCCCCCACAAAAAAAAAATCTGTAGAAACAAACAAGACTATGTATATTTACCCTACATAATTAATATCAACCAAATGCGGTCTGAAATTGGTCACTATCCTCATGTCTGTTCGTCTGGTACATTCGACACGTTTCATTTCAAAGAACTCCAAGTCAATGAAAACTCGACACACATGTAGAATTTCCCGTCGCCTCTGTGTCGTCGTCCGTCTGAGAGGTGCTATTTCGTCTTGCCCTATAATTTTGTCTGAAACCCCATTCCTTGGATTTTTTTGGTGTTTTGTATTTTTGGCCACGTTCTATAGTCGAACTAGAATGAGGTCTTTTCTGATGGAATGGCTCCTCCTCGTTGATGGTCGATCAGATGACATTTGCATTTGATTTCGGATGCGGATGCCATTTCAAGACAGCCAAATATTTTCGCATGAATTCATGGAAATTCAAATCATGTACATATCTTTGAATTTTGGCAAAAACATCTTAATTCAACATGTCGACATCTAAAATTGCCACAATTAATTTCCTTTTTATTCAAAAAAAAATCCTACAGACGAATTGAGCGTTAAATTAGTTACAGTTACAGCAGACAGCAGCGGACAGTGTCCGGGGGATTTTGGTGCATTGCGAATAGAATAAAACCGAAATTTACGATGACAGCAAACACATTCTCACAAAAAAAAAGAAACAAAACCAAAACTATAGTCGAATTGTGTCAAAGCAAAGTAATTAAAAAAGATTTAAGGGGTATCTTTTAGCTATACAAAACATCCACAAAAATATACACAATCCATGCAATTTGTATTTAGAATCTTATGACTAAAGACCCGTAATACGAATAAAATACATTAAGTCAGTTCTCAGTTCTGTCTATACAGGTGATGATGACCAAATGGTTTTGGTTACTCACCCACAAAGAAGCGAGCGAACTTAAAAATATAAAATAAATTAATAATAAATTTTTTGGCAAATGAAAATGGGAAATTGTCGCCAAAAATTCAGGCAATAATGTGTTTTTATTATTCTAAGATCTTAATTTCAAAATTGAATACCTACATATTCGGATGGGATTTTTTTAAAAATATGTAATTACTTTTCTAATGAGACGCATCTTTTTCTTTTATTTGAAGGTTACACGTGTCAGTTATTAGGATGATGATAATTATTAAATTTGTTAATGCTTCATTTACTATTTTTAGTGCTGGTTCAAATGGGCCCTGTTTTGTAATTAATTTTGGCAAGAAATTGTTTTCATTTTGTCATTAATTTATTATTTTATAAGAAAAGTGTTAAAATCTTTATTCTTGTTGAACATGCTTGTAAATATGCAATTTGTAAATTCACAAAAGATTCAGAGCGCATTAAAAATATTTACAAATTAAACAAATTCGTCTGTTCAGTTGGAAAGATGATAACTTTTAAGTATTTGCCATGACTTTATATTCAAGACTTCCGGTGATATCTGTTCACTTCAAATTCCTGGTCCAAAAAATTCGCCTCAAGGACTGATTTCTTGACACTGAACCAAGTCTTCAAGTAACCTCATTTAAAGAAGTCTGGGATTGTTAAAATGTTAATTCATGCAATCTTGATTTTTATGGCAACTCGGTAAAACGGGAGATTACGTGACCAGGAAACCATTGCTTTGGGGCTCGTGTGGCTGTGTGGGGTTACACTGCCTAGTCTGCTTTAAGCCATAAGAGTTTAAACCGGCAACTTTCATAAAATTCCGTTAAAGAAGTCCTTTACCATAGTCATGTAATATTCTCCAGAAATAGTGCTTCCTATGCCGTTCTCAGAAAAATCAGACTCGGATTTTCAGTGCCTCAGATACAAGGGACAGTATTTCTTTGTTAAGCATCTTCGCCAAAGGTTGTTAATTCTGCACCACCTTGTATTTTGGAGGGTTACGTCAGCTGTCTACAGTTTTAATTGGGTTTCTCAGGAGTCAGAAGACGTCTGTTAGATTCAGGCGCATCAAATACAATGGTTTCTTCCACTTTCTAGTTTCGGAACATTTATACTTTTGGGTCATTTTTTTCTCGGAAACATTAGGACATATTGTAACAATAACATAAACTGATTTTCAAAAATAAGCTTCCTGACTTGTTCGTCTATAAATGTTCCTCTTTGATAGAGATACGATTTGGCCAGATAACCCGTAAGATATTTCGAAGACACCTATCAACGAAGGTTTGCAGCTTCCAGGTTATTGTTGTTGCTATTTTTCAGGTGCTGCAACCCTATAGCAGAACTGATTCGACGTTGGAGTTAAACAATCTTAGCTTTGTATTCAAGTTGAGATATGTTTCCTCCAAATATTGTACAAAATCCCGAACACAGCCCTTGCTTTTCCGATGTGGCTAGCTATGTCTAGTTCGGTTCATCCTTCAGTAGAGACGATACTCCCAAGGTATTGGAAGCTCTCCACTTTCTCTACTGCTTGTTGACCAATGTTAATCGGAGCGGATGACTGCGAGTTTCCCGAGGCTGAACATCTTTGTTTTTCCCGTATTGATGTTTAGTCCAACTACTGTTGCTTCTCTCTCCACCCTTGTTGCCATTTGATGGAGATCCTATGTGAGAGAGCAAGCAAACATCATCTGAGTAGTCAAGATGTTTGAGGTAGGTTGTCAGAGTCCATCTTATTCCTCCGCTTCCTGTCAAAGCCATCCGCAGTACATCACTTATCACCAATAAAAACAGGATTGGTGACAGTGTGCAGCCTTGCCTGACCCCGTTTTGACCGACCCGACCTCCGTAAAGAAAGCTAGATAAACTCCATGTTAACGCTGTCGAAAAAATTCTTGAAATCAATGAACAGCAGGTGGAGTGGTGATCGATATTCGACGCACTGTTCGATGATGATCAATGCAGGAGGATCCAGTGCGGAAGTCTGCTTGTTCAGCGTCGAGCGTTGCTTCCAAATATTCTGGTATACGTTCTAAAACAATCCTTAATACTATTTTGGCGACTGCAGTCAAAACGCAAATATCCCTCCAGTTTTCGCACTTGATCAAGTCTCCTTTCTTTGACAATCATTCAATATTTCCACTCTTCGGGAAAGCACTCAGAGGCCTATGCTTTCTGTATGAGTGGTTGTAGCAATTTTGTCGGATGCTTAAACCAAACGACACTTTTCCAAATGAATTATTTTCGTCCTGAATTCGAATTTCATCATTTTTTCTACCACTATTTAGAATTTTTTGAAATATGCCCACTTTAAAAAAGCAAAGTTAAAACACAACGCAGTTCTTAACATTAAAGTGTATGTTGATTTTCCAAAGTAAAAACTCTTATCTCTAGATACAGTTTAAATCTTTTTAGTATCTCACTTGCTAAATAAAGTTTTGGAAAACACTCAATCTTATGCTTTAATGGTTTTGAAAAACACGTTTTTGAGTTATTTCTCGGTTTTGCTGTATTTGAACACTATCTTAATATTTTGTCAATATATTTCAAAAACTTGATGTGATAGCCTTCCGCGAGGGATTCCTTATCACACCGAAAATCATTTTAAACCATTTTTACCTTTTTCTGTTACAAAAACGTGTTTATAAAAGACAGTGGTGAAGACTAACTAACTAAGATATTGAAAATATTTAAGCTAAATATTGAAGATTGTATTAAAGATTTTTGAAATCATCACAAATTTTATTGAAAAATTCATGAATGGCGTTTACTTTGAATATCAAAAGGTTATATCTCAAAAACCTGACTTAATAGAGTGATTTTGAAGTCGAATTCAAAAACAGGTCAATTATTTGAAGAAATAAATAAAATATAGCAATTTTATTTGTTCTTATAAGAATTTGAAGATAAATTTTAATTTTGAAGTAAAATTATTTATGTATTTGTGGTATAAAAAAGATTGTATAAGCAAATTTGTTTCCGGATTTTTTATTTTTAAGTTGTGAAGGCCTTGAAAAAATTTACTGAAAAGAAGTAGCTATTTGGGTCAAAAAGTCAAAATTAGTTTTATTACTTTTACATATTTAAGTATAGAAACAACTGATGTTTTGTTTTTATTTCTTTTTTTTTTTTTAATCAGTGATGTTTACCGGAACCTAAGTTTTTATTATTTTTGTTTTATTTAAAAAAAAATATCAGTTCATTAAATCTTTATGACACTTAAATATTTTTATTATTTTACTCATCAAAGGAAAATATCAAACTATTAATTAATGTTTTCATTATAAAAAAAAATAAAAACAACTGGATTGGGACTGATCTTGTCATAAAAATAAAAAAACAGTATATAACTTTGATCTATTTTATTCTAGAAGCCAGTGTCATAAAATGTGTATTATGATTTTTTGTTTTTCAGATTAACCTGTTGATTTATGATAAGAATAATTATATCAAAGTTTTAAATATAATATTTATTTTTTATTTTTAATAAATTACTTATTTTTTTATTATTCTTAAGAGTTCATTGTTTTTTTGAAGGTCTATTTAATACTCGCATAATACCGTTTTAAAGTTTTTATTTTTTTGTTTTTCGGGAAGTTTATTTAAACTTTTATTTAGGGTTTTAAACTTAACACTAGTAAATATAATCTGAACCACGGGAAATACTGAGTTAGGCACTAAACTGTAACTCACAAAACAATTTCAAAAATAGCTTTTCAATTATTTGTAGACGCTTTTGAAATAAAGAAGAAAAGAAAGAGAAGCAAAAATGTCATCCCGAAATTTGTTCTTTTCTGGATAAACAAATTGAAAATATTTTATTTTCTTAGACATAAAATGTTTTTCGAGAATTTGGTATATTTTGAAACCCATATAATATTTTTGGAAACAAATGCTATTTCCGAACTATAAAAACTACGTTTATCTAAATCGTTCAAATTTCGATTTTTACAAAAAAAAATTTTGAATTTTAAAATATACATTTTTAATGTGTCAGTTAACTCTTTGACAGACATTTTTATGATCTAATATTTAACTTAGAAATAAGAATGGTAGTTTGTGAACATTAACTTAAACAAAAATTGGTATTTAGTGTGCTGAAATCTTGAGATCCTAAAATGTCTGGTGAAAAGCAAATCTAAAACTACCTACGCAAAGTATCAACACTTTTTTAGAGTAGTTTTTTATGTCAAGTCGTTAACTATCAAATTCTATTAGCTGTGTTTTATTCATTGAAGGGTAACCAGTGGAGCAAAATGTCTCTCGGCAAACAATAACAATTTGATTGTTAGCAAAAAAGAAACCAGCAAAAATTATGGCAGCTGTGCTGGCGATATAATGTAAAGTGAATTTGATCGTTTTATTCACTTGAATGATGCACTACTTACACAGCAGTGAATAAAACACAACTATCGAAGAATAAAAACAATCTTGAAGTATCAAAAATAAACTCTGAAAATTCGTATTATGTACATAATAATATTATGTGGTTTTAAAAATGATGAGTTTCATCACCAATAAAACACATCTACATAAGTCAGTTTGACTTAGTGGAATTGACTTAAACATTAGAAACTTACTTCTCTTACCAAACCATTATGATTTTCAAACACAATTAAAGTCGTTATCATTTAATTCCTTATTTTCAAAATGTTGTGCACTTTTATGATGACAGCAATGACATAAGTTCAAAATCACAATAGCATTTATAACAAATAAATAGGTAGTTGTTGATAAGCCTTCACCTAGTTCAGTTCAGTTCAGTTCAGAATTCAGATTGACAAATCTTCCTCTCATCACTCTTTCCACCAAATTTAAATTATAAAAGTGAACATGATAATATGATAACTATATAATATAATTTTAATTTATTTGCTGACTAATAACAAAAAGCATGACACTGAATCGAGCATTTACACTCGTTATCATCTTTGACGGGGGTGAAAATTCGACGTGACACTTACTACTTGTCATCGCTATCAAATCACTTCAATTGTAAATGTCATTATACCGTTGCAAGTTCAAATAGCGTATATAGAATATAATTTCATGCACGTCTCATATCAGTCGCACGTATGGGTATTAGATTGAACATTATATTCTTGAATAATGCAGCTTTTGTATTTTGAACATTTGGTAAAGATGAATAAAATTATATTAAAATCACACGATTAACGAGAAATTAAAGGATTCATAAAAAAATGGGTTAAGAAAATAAATACATCTGCAAAAATGACGAAATGAAATGATAAATTTCCTGACATCAGTTAACTAAAGGTTTTCCAATAAGAGGTGCTATTTTGAATAGCTCACTATAATTAATTTGGGTAGATGTCACTTTTGAAGCTGTAATTTTTTGACATTTTGACATTTGAAATGCATGAAAACGATCCGGAAAAATCATCTTGACTGATAAGGCCCATTTCCACCTCGGTGCGGTGGCTAGATCATTAAGCAACATTGTTGCATCTGAGGCTCGTAACTGTTTGGTGCGGTTTATGTTCCGGCGGCGGCGGGGTCATTGGACGGACCTAACTTTTTCGAAAATTAATTTTTTCGATATTTAAAAATTCACGAAACAAAATAACGATTATTTCAAATACTAAGTAAGCAACTTTGCTCTCAATCTCAATACTTTCAACATCAGAAGGGCCGATCTTCTAGCTTCGTGGAAGTGCATCTAATGAATTTTTGAATTAATACAAAGTACACCGCAGCAAGTACCTGCGACAGAGCAGTGAGTCGTAATTTTCACTTAAACCAATAACAATAATGATATTACAAGTGTACCTATGGCAGACAAACTTTGCTCTGGATTAAGTTTCAGATTCACTCTTATCATTTAAGGGCAAACTTTGGAGGTTATCACAATGCCATGCATTTGCCCTATAATCCCTTCGAAAAAAAAATAAGGTAGCTAAAGCTATTTAATGAAATTGCGATATTTAAACAGATGAAAAGCAAGGTGCTTCCGTTTCAAAGATTTCAATAAAAAAACATTATAGATACTTTTGTGTATACAGATACATTTTTGCTGCCAGTGGTGGTATAGTTGGTTGTCTGGAGTCACACTTCGGGTGATTCAAAAGATAATAATCGTTTATTTGTAAAGCATTGACAAAAGGTGAAGTAACGGCTCAATGTCAATTTGCGATGTTAAGGGTTTCATTCTGTTATCGAAACAGTATTAATGAAAAGAGGCTGGGTGCGACCCACACTGATAACTTCCCATTATGCATAATTTTTTAGTAAAAAAAACTGTCATTTCGACAATTGTCGAAAATATACCATAAGTTCACAATTCTATTATGCACAAAATAAAATAAATTAGAAGTTAAAATGATTTACCACTCTGGAAATATTCAAGTCAAGAAACTACTTTTGACATTTTTCGGCAAATTTTTGTTAAAGTTTTTTTATTTTTTGTGAAAAAACTATAAGTTCAATTTTTTCAAAAATTTTACCAGATGTCAAAACCGACATTTCACATCGTGTACTTTTTTTTAAACATAATATCGATTTTCCTTCGTTGTATTTTTGAGCGCCAAAAAAATTTTTTTTAGTTTTTTAATTTTAAAAAAATAACGGTAAATTGGACTTTTTCCAAATTTATACCAAATCTGTACCGCGTCACATTGTATACAATAAAATTTATTTGAAGTCGATAGGATTATCCGTTCCTGAGATATTTGCGATAAACCAAAATTTTAACTGTGTTTTTAAAATGCTATAGTGAAGAAACCGCTCACTAAATTTTTATGAAAGTCCTTTCTGCATCTTTCGAAGTTATGACCTATCGAACAAAATTTAATTGTAGTCGATAACTTTACCCGTTCTTGTGATACCGTGGACGAAAAATGGTATCCCGAACGTACGAACGTACGTACACACGCACGCACAGACATCTCTCTAAAAATGATGGATCTAGATTCTAGAGACCTTGAATCGTCCAGATTTGTCAAAAATTTCAATTTGACAAATCGGACCGATTACAATAACTTCCTATGGGAAGTTAATAAGGTTTGTGTAATGAGGGATGGAGGGGAAGGAATATTATAATTTTAAAGTCAATTTATTCAGTGACTGTCTTAGACTTTCCATCAAGAATTCCTAATTATGGAAACATCAGATTTTGGTAGACGTAATAAAACTTAAATATTTGACTTTTCGTCATTTTTAAGATAAAATTAAAATTAAGATAAAATATTGATCGAAATATTTCAAGTCTTTGAACTTATTTTTTTTGAAATTCATTAAAAGGCATAGTTTTGTGTTCTTGAAAAAAAATTTTATATTAGGTTTTTATTTAAAGCTGTCCGTTTTCAAAAATTCTCAAAAACTATCGTAAGGATTTTGATTAAACTTAGATTCCAATAGAACAGTATGTAAGGTCACATTTGCACATTTAATATTCATAGTAGCGAATTTTTGTTTTAAACGCATCCTCGAAGAAATTATGGTATGCACTTTTGCTATGTCTCCAAGTTCCCTCAGCGATACGTTTAAAAACTTTTGAAGCATTGAAGTATTTATGTTACAATAAACTCGCCAATTAAAGAAAAGTTATCAGGCGTTTAGATTAGATTTAGTAGATTTTTTTTAGATTTTTAGTTTAGTCAAATCTATATTTGTTCTTTAAATTTAAGTTTTTATTGAAAATTATATTATGTGGCAAATAAAACAAGTTCGAAGTCAATTCCGTTGCCAGCTCTCTCACTCGAGTCAAAAAACATTTTTTAGTAATTTTTGGAAGAATTGTTTTAAGTTTATTATATTTTGTTAAAAAAAAAACTGTCAATTAGATTATATTTTAAAATTTAAAATTTAAATTGGCAACAGTTGAATCAAAGAAAAGTTCAAGTTGAAAAACAATTTTTTTTAATTTTTGGTTGATTTTTGTTTTAGTTTTCTATTTTTTGTAAAATACGAGTAGTTTTAAAGGTTTTTAGTTTAGGAATTGGTTTGATTTTGACAGCTCATGGAGGGCATACTGTTTTTTTTTATTTTCCGTTAAAATATTGTTTTTGGAGCAGTTGGAAGTTGATCCCAATTTTGGTTTAAAAATCATTTTTAGCAATGAGGCCCATTTTTTGAAGAATCCAACACTAATCCACGCGAGATTCACAAAGTGCCAATGCATCCAAATAAAGTTACTGTTTGATGTAGATTTTGGCCTGGAGGCGTCATCGGTCCGTAATTTTTCGTCATCAACGTCAACGGCGGCGATTTCTATAGGTCGAAGGTCAGCAATTTCTTGTGGTCTAAATTAGATGTTATATGGACGCTACGTGCTACACAGCTCTAGACACAATCGATACGCTCCACGAGCGGTTTCATGGCTTGGTTATCTCACGCCGAGGTGACGCCAATTAGCCACCAAGATCCTTTATTATGTACAAATTAAAATAAATTTGAAATTAGTGTCTTTGTTCACCCTCCAGATATTTGAGTCAAAATTTACCAATTTTTTGTCCTTTTTGATTAAAAAAAAAAGAGGTTGGGTGCGACCCACACTGATACCTTCCCATTATGCATAATTTGAAAACTTGGCGTTCCTGATAATAACTGATTAACTTTTGATTAGTTAGTTGATAACAATTTTATTAACATACAAAATATCAGATTCAATATCTGAAAACAATATTAACCAATTTTTTTTAGAAATATTTGTAGTTTCGTATTTATTGTGAGAATTTAAATTTGATATTCGTCAATATTTTACCATTTTTTAGGTATTGACAAATGCCTTACGAGTATGTTGAAAATAAAATACATTTGAAGTCAATATCATTGTTTGTTGTGATAATATTAAAGCCGAAAAACAATTTTTGACACTTTTCTGTACATTTCAGTTTTAGTTTTTATTTTAGTAAAAAAAACTGTCATTTCAACATTTGTCAAAAATATACCACAAGTTGACAATTCTATTATGCAAAAAAATAAAATAAATTCGAAGTTAAAATGATTGACCATTTTGGACATATTCAAGTCAAGAAACTACTTTTTACATTTTTCGGCTAAATTTTGTTAAAGATTTTTATTTTTTGTAAAAAAAACTGTCAGTTCTATTTTTTTCAAAATTGTAGCGTATATTAATTATTGTATTTTGTTTAAGCAATAATAAATTTGAAGTCAATATCGTTGCCCATTCTCATGATATTCAAGTCAAAAAACACTTTTTACCAAATTTTGGTAGAATTTTTTGTACTTTTTTAATTTTTGTAAAAAAACTGTCAATTGAATTTTTTAAAAAATTCTACCAGATGTCAAAGATCACATTTCACATAATAAAAAATAGTTTTGAAGATGATATCATTTTTCCTTCATTGTATATTTCCGCGCCAAACATTTTTTTTTTAGTTTTTACTTTTTTAAAAAAAACCGGTATGTTAAATTATTTTAAAATTTATACCAAACTTGTGTCACATTGCAATCTACACAATAAAATTTATTTGAAGTCAATATTATTCGTTCCTGAGATATTTGCGACAAACTAAATTGACGAGAGTCACCGGTCCACAGTTCTACGCCTGACGTTTTAGATAAGCGGTACTGCCAATCTATCCTGTATCAGGCCGCATTTGTCTAAATAGAGGAATGCCTCTGAATACCGAAGTATTCGTCGTTTGGACAGAACGCCCCGAAAATCAAATTTTTGGTCGAAGTCATAGCCCTCGCAAGAGTTTTATCACGAAATTGTCAATTCTGTTGATTCAAGCTCCGTTGTATAACACCTCGTTTGAATAATAATGCAAATGAGAAGACTCTGGGTGTCCGATACCAACCGAGACACCTCCTGAGACACTGCCTCTCGAACGAAACTTCTCCATTTGGGAAGGGGCAATGTTAAACGGAGTCCGAAACAGAATTCTCTCCGACTTTTGGACATTTATTTTCAGTTTCCAGTCGTCGCATTATCGCTGAATCCTCTCGAAGTCACGCTCCAGGAGAATTCTACTATATCTTTATTCGTTCTTCTGATATGGTGGACGATAAAGGGTATCTTAAATGCAAGAACGTACAAACGCACGTATACTCACGCACACACATTATAATTATGTATGTATGTATGTACACTTTTCGAGACATATCCGATATAGATTCTATTAAACTTAAAATTTCAATTTGACAAATCGGACTGATATCAGTCAACGGAAAGCTGATACATTTTAAATCTTTTTTTTGTGTCTACATTTTCACAGACGAGACGTTGTGGAACCAATTTGCCATATTAATTAATTATTTAAAAAGTGCATCTACGAGTTTGAAATAAATAAAAGTATTTACCCAAAGTTGAAACGAAGAAAATAAGTAAATAAGTATTTCATTATCACTTAATTAATTTTGAATTAAATAATATACATACATTATATTACCTATAGGCTAAAAAAAAATTTGTTAAAAAACAAAAGACCTTAAGTGTGTGTAAGGTACGAGTATCTATGATTTATCGTACATCTACCATGACTGGAATTTAAATCAATGCGATTGCCGACAGTAATTGATTGGTTCCTTTTGAATACTTTGGACTTTGAACGTAAATATCTTTTAAAAGACACCGCGGTTAGCCCGACGGACGACGACGACGACAGACGCTGAAAGTCCAGACCCATGGAACCACTGAAATCACTGTGACTGTAGGTACTCGAATACCGAGGCAAGTTAAATTGCGATGTAGGAATATTAATAAAAAATTCAAAATCAGGTCATTCGTATGTGGGAACTTTTTTTTTTATTTTTGACACAATAACGAGTTCAAGTTTAATATAAAATTTCACGCCTTTGTTTAGCGATTACATCTATTTTATTAATTCACTTGTTGTTCGTTAAAAGACATTACGACATTTTTGATGATGATTAAGTGTTTAAGTTAGAAAGTTAATAGAAATAGCAATAATGCGTATTGTCAGACTTATCGAAACTGCAACACCTTCTTCACAAGCAGACAGCTTTTATTCCAGTTGAACGGGTGCGGGTGGTGGCGATGATTTGAAAGGGTTAAGTTCGATGACTGATGGGACATTATTGGCTGCGATGTCTGTGAGTGTGTGAGTGTCAATTAAGGGAAACATTTCAGTATGAATAAACATTACAACTCCAATTTTTAGAGAAAAGGACATTTTTTGGTGAACTTAAGAGAAAAAGTGAAAGTCTGAAAGTATACCTAAGACAAAGCCAATTTTGTAGTTTGCAACTTAAAAAATGTTTGAACTTTTATTTTAAATCAATCTTCAGTCGAAATAATGTTACCTTGAAACTTAAATGGGAACCAAAAACCATCAAAATCTAAATATACTTTCTTAAACCTTTACCAATTTTAAATTCAATTTAGTAAAAAAAAAAATGGTTTATCTTAATTGCTAAACCTCAACTTTGCTTCTTTTTTTTGCTTAATAGGAACAAACCAAAAAAAATAAAATCGGTTTAATGAAATCAAAACAAGTTTCTATCGCGGAAATTAATATTCAAAATCAATTTCTCACTTTGATGATGGCAAAATTTGAAAAAAAAAAAAAAAATGTAGATATATTATATCCCATCAAAGATACACTTTATATTTCTTTGCATCTGCACACTCAAAAAGTGAAACTTAAAAGAATTAACAAAAACTAAATATAAAATATAAAAATGGAAAAAAAAAATCATTTGAATTACCACCATGGTCGAACAAGTTTACACGAATCCAACTATACGTACCTACATATTATATCTATACAAAAGATACTATATGTTTGATCTTGTTTCAATAAGTGTTATATCAAAGCCAAGTGGGTACAAAAAAAAAATCCAACGAGTGGTTCTATTAAATCCAAGAATAATTTTTTTATATACTTAACCTACCAACCATACAAAATTACCTCTTATTTTCTAATATAATTTATGAGCTTTAAATTATGGTGCTATCGCCGTGCGTCGCCGCCGTGCCCCCACCAACCGCCACAAAGGAAGTCTTTCATCATCAAACATGATCAGCATTACTTTGTTCTAATTATTATTATTGTTCTTTGAGATAATAAATGAACTGTCGAACCATCTTCTTAACTTAAACAACAACAAAAGAAAAACACCTTCTTGCTGAACTTAGGCATCTTATCAAAAGTGGTCAACATTTGGCCGTATCTGTGGATCTTTTATTTAAGAAAAAAAAAAAAAACGAGTTAGTGTAAGCTTTTTTCAATCCAAATGAACAAATTAACCACTCATCGTGACAAAAGACAGAAGCGGAATTATCAAACAGCATTTCTTCAAGGCGCAGAGACCTTGGTGCGGGCGTCCAAAAAAAAAAAGCTGTTTTTAACTTTCCATAGGGAGTTATTGTTATTGGTTCGATTTGTCAAATTGAAATTTTTGACAAATCTAGACGTTTTAAGGTTCCTAAAATCTAAATCCGTCATTCGTAGAGAGATGTCAATGTGTAAATGTGCAGGTACGTTCAAACGTTCGTACGTTCAAACAGAGAAATCGATTCCAATTACATTTTTTTCTACAGCTTAAGACTTTGAAAAAAGCAAAGAAGCAGAAAGTGCTTTTAAAAAAATTCTCTAGCTTTTTTCCCTATAGCAGTTTTTTCTATTTTTTTAAGTGAAAAGAGCTCAACATACCGTTTTTTTTTAGACAGAAAAACTTAAAAAACATTTATATTATCTTCAAACAATTTTTTGTTATGTGAAATGACGTTTTTGACATTAGTGAAAAAATTCAAAGACATTGACTTCGAATATTTTCTATTTTATGCATAATACAGCTGTTGATATCTACATATATGTTATAATTTTGACAAATACCAAATAGACGGATTTTTTACAAAAACTAAAACATTAATATTCCAAAAAATGTCAATGTTGTTTTTTGACTTGAATATCTCGATAGCGGGCAATAATTGTATTTCAAATTTGTCTCATGTTATTTTTGATACTACTGTCAATACACATATATTTTTGACAAATTAATACTGAACCAATAGTACAAAAAAGTTAGGACTACTGGATTTAACCCTTCTGTTGAAAAATCCAAAGTTCCTATACAATTTTCTATGTAAAGAAAATGAAATTACTTCTTACATTTTTTGACATTTTTATAAAAATTTAGTTAAAATTTTTTTTTTGTATAAAATTCTATTTAAAATTTGTAAGAATTGTTATTCTACTCGTTTGTGAATTTTTTCTAAAAAGTGCATACAGTTGAAACTTTATCTTAAGATAAATTATAAGTTAAATCGTGTTAAGAAGAAAATTGTGTTAACGTTCTAAATTGACCAGCTCATTCTCCCGATCTCAACCCGATTGAGAACCTGTGGAATGACATTGATCGTCAATTGCAAGGCAAAAATCCCAAATACTTTGATGAGCTGCGGTAAAACATCAAAAACGCTTGGTATGCTACGCCAATAGATCGGTGCAGAAAATTGGTGGAGAGTTTGCCAAGGAGATGCCAAGCTGTTATTTATCACAGCAAGGGGTTTCTAACTAAATATTAACTTTAAACGTGAAATTATAAGGTAAATTCGATTTTATGGAGCATGTGCTATTTAATTGTCCAGGCTAGAATACAAAAAAAAAATACCAACTTTGGGTTTTATGTCTATTTGTTTTACAGAAATAACTGAAAATAAAAAATTCTTTGGATACCAATAGATTAAGAAATATTTAAATTTTATTTAAACCATAAAAGCTTCATGTTAATGAACAGTAAATTATCATTTTACTTGAATTTAATAAATGACCAAAATTAACAAAAATGTGTGCTATTTATACGTCCACCACTGTATTCGAGCCATAAAATAAGTACCCAGTAGGTTTTTGGATAAAAAAGATATGTTATTTCCTAAATTATATTATAACGTCATATTATAATATCGAGTAAAATTTAATTGAAGTTTAAAACATCTACATTCTTAGCCTGAAATTATTAAAAATTAATATTACATTTATTTAATATTTTTTAATATTTTAAAATTAAGTGAAATTTGGGAAATTAGACCTCTCCAAAGTGGCGCCCTTCTCCCACCAAAATTTTACAAATCCACCCTGTTTGAAAAGTTGTTCAGTAAAAAGCTTTTAAACCGAAACCGGTTTTTCTTGTTTAATTCATATAGAAAAAAATGACACACACATTGTACTGGCTCGAGCAGTAAAATGGTTGAAGACCGCCATACACCATAAACCCATGAGTGCAAGTTCGCTTGAATGTGATGCAAGAACTCGCAGAACAGTTAATTTTTATTGAATTGGCATGAATTGAATGATTGTGTTTTTTTATTTTGTGAACTTAAACACGTACATATGTATGCTCGTAGATACACATCAAAATATAGTCTGTGACAGAAGTGACAAAACTTAAACTTGTCTTTTTGAAGGTGTCAAAGAAATGGTCATTTAAATTTACACACACCAGTGAAGCAGAGCTGTGACAGCTCAGCTGGCCCAGACATCAAGTCAGGCCTGACCAGATCAGGTCATGAAATGCGAATTAAGTGCTTATCTACCACACCTTGTTACAGAAAAAATTAATTAATAGATTAATTAAATTTTAAAATCATGTCCAGGAAAAAAGAAGATAGATTAAGAGCATGGGAGAGTAGGGATATACTCGTAGGTACAAGAAGTCCAATTAAGTTTTTGGCCTTTGGCTTTATCTTTTGTTGGAAAAGCCAGTATAGTACCTCTGAGTCTTCAAAGTTAAAAATAGAAACCAGAAAGAAGCGATGGGAACGATATGACTGTGATGATTGATAAGTGCTTAGTTATTTTAGACATGTTTCCAAAGCAGGGCTTATAAAAACCAATACAAATTAACTTTAAACAACAAATATTTAAATAGGTTTGAAGGTGTATAATTTCAATTTCAACATGAGTAATGTTCAAGACATTGATGATGGAGTTTGAGTTTGAGTTTTTTTTTTTCGTTTCAAAGCAAATTGTATGCATCAGCATTAATTATTATTATATTAATCAAAAGGTCATCGTTGAGTTGGGAAATCCGAATATTTTAAAATACCTACAATTTTCGTGAATAAAATTAATGTTTTTATTTTTTTTTTTTAATTAAGTCGATGTCAAAATAATTTTATTTTAGTTTAGTAGGTTATAAACATATGTACATACTAGTATAAGTAAATACAACTATGCTAGTTAAAAAAAAAGATGTATTTATAAAATAAAGTTATAATTTTATGAAGATTGCGAAGATAGTGACCTTCAATGCATTTTCAAAATTATTGTGGTTCAGACCAGAATTGGTAGAAACATTAGACTGATTCAAAAAATGTCTCAAATTAAGCTGAAGAATTAGTCATGAATCTTATTTTAACTCTTAATAACTTTAGAAGAAGTGTGTTAATAGAAAAAAAGTTTATTTTTATTTAATCAAAAATACAAAAATTTTCCAAATAAACGATTTATATAGAAAATAGAAAAACACAATGGGAGACTTTTAAATATAAATTTCATAAGCTGAGAATTTTGAAAAATTATTGTTTTACTAAATTCTAATTCTGAAACTATATGCATTGAAAATTAATGACATTTAATGGCATTAATTTGAGTCAGTGTAATGAATTTTAGTATTAATTTTTATCCTGAGACATTTCAAAACTGATTTGTAGTAAAATTAGAGAAAAAAGTTGTCTTTGACATGCCCTGCCCATCGTCTTATCAACTTAGACTTGAGAAGATTGGACCTCCAAAATAAACTTTTCTCGCCTAATTGTCTCGAACAACTTTTTTAATCTTGCAGATGGAATCTTTTTCCATTTAGATGACGTTTTTTTTTTTCAAATTTTGAAGAAATTAATCTTGAAAAAAAATCTTTTAATTTGAATATGTTCCGGAGTAAAATTTCGACCAAAAAGATTAATCGAAAACCTTGATTCCAAAATCTTTTAAGTATACAAATTGTATAACTTGTTCTATTGCTATTTTTTGCTAAGGCTTATTTTTTATTAACTTCCCATAGGGTGTTATTGTAATGGGTACGATTTGTCAGATTGACATTTTTGACAAATCTGGACGTTTTATGGTCCCTATAGAATCTGAATTCGTAGAGAGAGGTCTGTGTGTGTAAGTGTACGTACGTTCGAGATACCCTTTTTCGTTAACGATATCTCGAGTATGAATAAAGGTATCAACTCTAATTAAATTTTGCTCAATAGGTTATAACTTTAAAGAGAAAGAATTTTATAAAAATTTGTCGAGCGGTTTTCTAACAATAGCAATTTAAAAAAAAAGTGAAAATTTTGGTTGAACTTTAATATCTCAGGAATAGATAAAGCTATTGGCGCAAAATTTTAAACAACCTATTGTTAAGGACTTAACATTTTACTAACTAGCAATTTGCTAAATATTTAATAATTTACTAACGATTCCAAAATTTTAAATCCTTTTTTTCGTTTTGCTAACTAGTAAATTGCTAACTCCTTTTTATTAAAAAACGGGCATCCCAACATGTCCATAAATAGTGACAGTTCGTGAGAATTAGCAAAGCAAACATACCTACTTAAACGGACCCATTAGTTTTAAGTGTCCCAACTGTAAACTAGACAATCCCATGCAATCCAATAAGATTAAAATTCACTCATGAACACAAGTTTACTCTCGTATTCCATCATCCTGATGTAGATTTCTAAAAAAAAGCATTTTTCTGCACAAAGACTTCAAATATTTCGAAATTTTCGTCTTCCGATAACATATTATTGATTAAAAACAATTTTTAGTTCCCAAATTCCCGAATCAACACTTTGAAGTAAAATTGGAAAGAATTTCTTCTAAATTGCTAAAAGTTAAAGTACGGTTTTCGGGATTTTAACTTTAGCAGTATGTTAAGAGATAGTAAAATGTTAAAATCGTTTAAAATTAGCAGAACCATCTTTTTAGTTTTAGCAAATAGCTGAAAATGAGTTTAACAATTTGCTAAATCTTTCAAAATTTTGCGCCATTGACTTCAAATAAATTTTATTGTATGAATTGCAATGTGGTACAGATTTGGTATAAACTTGGAAAAATATCAACATACTAAAAACTTTAAAATAATGTCGGAGCGCAAATATAGAATCAAGGAAAAACGATATCACCTTCGAAACAATTTTTTATTATGTGAAATACTGTCCTTGAAATATAGTGAAATTTTCGAAAAAAAAAAAACAATTGACAATTTTTTACAAGAAGTACAAAATAATCTACCAAAATTTGGTACTAAATGTTTTCCGACTTGAATATATCGAGAATGATCAACGATATTGACTTCAAATTTATTTGAATTTATACAAAATCCAACTGTTAATATATGCTACAATTTTGACAAATATCGAATTTACAGTTTTTTTTTTACGAAAAACAAAAAGTTTAAAGAAAATTGTAACCAAAAATGTCAAAAGTTGTTTTTTGACTTAAATATGTCGAGACACATCAACTTTGAATTTATTTTATATTTTACATAACACGACTTTTGACATATGACACATTTTTGACAAATATCGAATTGACAGTTTTTTGCGAAAAATAAAAAACTAAAACTGAAATTTACAGAAAAGTGTAAAAAAATGCTTTTCGGCTTAAATATCATCACAACAAGCAATTGACTTCAAAAATAATTTATTTTCAATATAAAGCATTTGTCAATAACTACCAATGATACAAATTTTTGATGAATATCAAATTGACATTTTTTACAATAAATAAAAAACAGCAAAAAGTTCTAAGAAAAATTGGTAAATATTGTTTATCCGTTACAATATCTCGGTTATTTTTTAAAGCCCGATGTCAAAATATATATTTTTTGGAGTATAAAATTAATTGGAAGGTTTTTCTACTATTCTTTTTAAGATTTTAGAGTCAAAAATAATGTTTTTTTGAAATATTTGTATTAAAAATCAATTGACTGCATTTGTTGGAAAATCCTTAAACTTTTGTGATACAAAAAATAAAGCAATTGAAATAAAAATCGAATTGAAAAAGGAATTCAAAATGAATTGAAGTATAAATTAAAACTGTATTTTTGTCAGAAAATTGACATGACATAACCAAGTCTAAAATAAACTTTTCACGGAATAAACCTTGTGTTTCGAAAAGATACAATTACTTAAAATCCCTGTTCTTAACAATTCAAATCATTCAAAAACACGTTATGAAAATTTTCTACTTTAAGTAACATTAATTTTATGTAACATTATTCAAGATCATGATTTGATCATTTTTCATGAATTAAAAAAACAACAAAAACAAAATTGTCAAAAAACTATTTTACTATTATTGAATGCCGGATTTATTATTTTTTTATTTTTTCTGTGCTTAAATTAGGATTGCTTAACATTATGTATATTTTGACTTTCTTAATTTAGAATCAATCAATTTATGTATTTGTTTTTTAATCTTATCTAATTCTCAAAATTATTAATAATTTGCATTTCCATTTTTCAAAAAAAAAAAAAAAAATGTTTGCCTTTGATAATCCGGAAACGTGTTGGTGATTTAATTTAATTTTTAAGTGTAAATTAATAAATACTTAAAATTTATGTATTTACCATCTTATTTTTTTTTTTTTGTTCAAACTGTTTCAATGAATTTACAAATTTTATTAGCATAAATTAATATTTACTTAGTTAATCCGTTAAGGTAAATAAAATTATTTTCTGATCCCTGATCAGTTTTAAATCAAATTTTTAATCATCTTTCATGTCTTATAGTATATTTACATTTTACTTTTAAGAATGTAAATTTTTGGCATTCAATTCAAATTTGTCGGTAAAGAATATCAAATTTCTAATTTTTTATATAAGCAAATGTTATGATGACAAAATTATTGTTTCTTTATCAAACTTGGGGGTCCTTGCGATGAGCCTTTTTTTTTTCTTATCATAGAAATTATTTAATTTCATTCATAAAATTTCAATTTTTTTAAACTATTTTTGCAAAATAATCTATAAGTAAATGGATATTAGCATAAATGTATGATATTATAAAAAAAAAATCATGATAAGTTTAATCTATTTTATAAAAATTTATAAAGATAACCATATCTATAAATTTGATGTCTATTTTTGTTCTCTTAATTTTATTGTCTTTAAATAATAAAAATATTAAAAACAATTCTTATACAAAATTTATGGAACATCAAATTTACACAGATGTGTTTTTTTTATTATTCATTGTTTTCTATTTGGGAATGATTAAGAAACAAGGCTTTTGTTTTTATCTTTATTTTGTTAGACATATAGTGTCTCTAATTTCTTTTTTTAGAATTAAAAATTGGCATAAGTTTTGAATAATTTGAAAACGGAAATAAGTGTGCCGAACAACTGTTTTTGGTTTCCATATACTCTATCATATGATTATTGATATGATAATACAAATAAATTATTGTGAAATCAAAAATTGTATCTCAGATAGGCAACAAAGTTTATTTACTTTCTGCATCTAAAAAATTTTTATACCGCTCGTATACAGGTTTGGAAATTTTATAAGAATCATTGTTTATTTAATTCCTTCGTCAAACATGATTTTGCAAAATTATTATCAGTGTACTTTAAAATGATTCATTGCGGGTATTCTAATTTTGCATTTAAATTCAAAGACCTAGTTAATTCTTATCAATTTTTGTAGCATTCTGTATTCTTTCTTCTTTCTTTTTTTTGTTAAAGACCTGAAGTTTATATAAATTCCAACAGGTAGGTATGTATGTAAATATTTGTATAGTACGCTAATTTTAGAAAGTAAAATTATTTTGTCAGAATTGTGCAAATATTATTAGGGCTATAGATAAAGACAAAAACGTGTGTTGATTGTTATGGAATTAGGTCAACAGTAAAAGTTTGACCTTACATTGGGAAGAAGTTAAATTTTTCGGAAAATACACGATATAATACTAGAACACAAGGATAAGATTGTTTTTATCAAAACTTCAATATCATATTATTTTGTATGCGATTATTTTGACATACATAGCTTAGAAAACAGCATTTGCTAGTTATAACTTTCCAAAATCACAAGCATTACAAAGTTCCCTTATGTATAAAAACTCTAAGTCATGGAAGGTAATGACATCTTAAAATGCAATAAGTTTATTTTGTTTTATTTACTGCTGCATAGCCAGTGAAGTGAACAGAAAGAAGCTTCTTTTTTGCTAGCAATCAAATTGTTGTTGGTTGCCGGAAGAAATGTTGCTGCGTTAGCTATGCCAGCAGTGAATAAAACACAGCTATTGTCAGATCACAAAAAAAGTATGCTAAGAATGTCTTACAATCGTGTTATCTTCTCTGACAATCTTGTGTACGCTACCTAAAAATCGTGTTATCTTACAATTAATTGTAATAGAAATTTATTTGACATTAACGAAAAATTGTAATATGATTGGCAATCGTGTACATAGTTGAAAATTCTTTTTGTGCAGTAGATTAATATGTATTAGATTTACTAGTCTCTTACATTATATTGTCAGATATTCAGACAATTTTCTGACAATAATTTGTTAGCCAACTTGAGACAATAAATTGCAAGAGATATGAACATTTTCTACCAACTTTTTACAAAGGCAATTAATTGTAAGCTAATTGGTAGATAAATTGTCAGGTTTTAAAAAAAAAATATTTTAAATTGAAAATGTATTTTTTTTATAGTCCCGGAGTTAACTCACATAATATCCAGGGTTGACTTCGGGACTAAATTGAACTGAAATATTGAAATGAAGAGTTAACTCTTACTCGAGGATAATCTCGAACTGAATAACTGGCCCTAAGAGTAGCATTCTAGTTAAATTTTTCATTGACAATAGTAATTAAGAATTTTAATTCAGACTTCATGACAAAAAAGTTTACAGCGATTATCTCAAAAACTACTTAACGAATTTTCATGAGGTTTTCATCGACTAACACAATGGATCCTGAGGAAGGTTAGTTAGTCTTCCGTCTAAGACTCCAATCTGAACACTAATATTAACAGTTTCGAACTGTTTCCATCATTGTTCAATGTTTATCGCAATGATGAAGAAGAACGACTAATTGATAACTCTCCTTGCCATGGAATTCTCATTGCCGCTAAGAACATCCTTGATTCATCTATGTATAATTGAAACACCTTCTTCCACGTATCTCGACTACGTTTCAACTAAAATCAAACTATTTATGCGATTGAAAAATTAGTAGCTCTAACTAAGGGAAACTCATGATGACATCCTACTTTTTGGCCATTTCAATTTACCTCATCCAAATTGGATTGAATCTGAATGATCGTTCACATTACTTTGCTTTAAATCCGACCTCAGCTAAAGAATGTCTTTTTATTGATCAATTAACTTACTGATTCTGACCTTTATCAAACTAGTGGAATCGCAAATAATATGGGTAGAAGTTTTTGATCACATTTTCACTACTGATCCCATAAACTCACAGGTGGAACTTTGTCCTTTCGCTTTATCAACAATAGATAGCTACCATTCGTTTTTTCATGAAATCTCTTCCCAGTTTTCTCCTCCCCCAATCATATTCATACGATTTTCATAAGGTCAATTTCGATAGAATAAATAATTATCTCAGCAGAATAACCTTCAATATTACCAAACAGTCTGTGATTTCTACCGTAGACATTTTTTGTAGAGAAATATTTAACTCCATATCCATAATGACAGAAATAAGTTTTGGGATCTTTTTCTTCGTTGTCGTTCTCCCTCTGATTATTCTAACTACCTTGGTATTTATTTTAATAATGAAACTTCATATGATCAACAAACTATCTCCAATTTTTTCGCTTCATTATTCAAACAACCTTTAACCGATGACTCCTTTGTTCCAGATTATGCTTACTTGGAGTGTCTAACCTTTTCTTGATACCTCCGGTGTTCCCTAAGGTAGCCATTTAGGTCCACTACTTTTCATCCTCACCATCAATGATATGGAAATGGTTATTAAATATTCCCATATGCATCTCACTTTACGCTCATGACACCAAGTTTTTTAAAACCATTACGTCGATGCATGATTCCTCCCTTATTCACAAATCACCTCTGGTTGTGGTGATTTTTTGGGTTTTTGTACCTGCTAGTGCCACAGCCGTTCTTGTACCTAACATTTCACCTATCCATCTTGTTAAATTGGTTGGTACGTCCTTCCTGACAAGAGCTCTGTTAAACGCCTCATGAGAGGTATTATCAAAAGCTCCTTCTATGACCAGGAAGGGTTTATGTAGAGTGTAAGTAAGTTCATACAGAGGAGTTTCTGTAGATCTTCCTACCCTTGAAGCATGCTGTCGCGGATTTTACTAATTTAAAAAAAAACGCCTCCAAAAATGTCCATAAAACCAACCTCGTCCTTAGATAAAAGTTACCTAACATAGCTGGTAAGTTTAGATTAAGTTATTTATAGCTTGAATTAAGCTGAATATATGGGGTGTTGCTGTCCCCTCCGAAATTGAATTAAACGAAGTTTTTAAAAATTTCAAAAAATTCAAACAAATTTCAAAAAATAACAGCTTTAAAAGTGACATCTACCAAATAAACGGGCTATTCCAAAATAACACCTTTTATCAGAAATCTTTTTTTGGGAATTTGAGACCGTGTGAAAAATTTCGGAGAGGATGCAATCGATCTATGTGATTCCTTTCTGTTAACGACCTTGGTTTACAACTATATGTAACCTCAAATTATCCACCAAATAACTCATAAAAATTTATTTAAAATTCTTCATTGTCGCAAATATTTTTTAATGTATTTATTTATATCACTTAATTGAATCAAATTCATTTCTTTACTTTTCAAGGACACGAATGGGAAGTACATAACTTCTGTTGGAATGGTGGGTGGTATGCCAGCCTATTTTCTTTGAATTATTCTCAAGACCATAAAAACTGAGGTAAATTTAAATGAGCCATGTGCAATTTTTTTTTTTTCATTATTTTTATAAAATTTCCCCGAATTAATGGTGTGAAAATAATATCAATGCGCCCATCACTGACACTGATCATTTGAGTATTTTTAAACACCCTCATCCCCTCCCATATTACTTATTTTCGTATCAAGAGAAAAGAGAAATTTAATTCAATTTCATGGCAGAGTTGAATTTATTATTAAAAAAAAAACATTATTTTGGTTGACTTTGCGAGAGACCTTTTGATGTACCTTTACCTACTTACGAGTACTCACTCTTATAAATTGATTTTTGAGTGACTCTAACTACATATCTACGAGTATGTATGCACGAGTATATGAAAGCCATGGCACGTGCAAGTTTTATAAAAAAATTTCAGATGGCCAAATTGCCAAATTATAATATATAATCATTTAGTCATTATATCGGTGCAGTCGAAAATAAGAAAACAACAAATAAATACATAAAAAACTGTAAAAAGACTTAAGTTATTGACATTCGGGTGGTGGTGGAATTGATATCGATAACAATATCATCATAATATAAATCATCATCACAAATTGTATTCGATTAAAATGCATTCAATAAGTCGATTTAAAGGTGTTTACCTCGAAATGAAATGTTGCCTTTGAATGTGTGTTTTTTTTAATTTTGTATTTAAATTTGTTTTTTTTTTTATTTTATTTTTTGTTACTTCTTGTGGTTTTTGTTGAATTTTGCTTTTTTGTGATTTCAAAATTTTAATCAAGTCCCGAAAGCAACATCCCTCAAACTGAAATCGTATAATTAAAAATTTTGAAAAATGCGCACTAACGATCTTTAAGGGTTGTAATTTGTTTATAAACATTTTTAACTTTATATTTACAATAGATATTATTTAATATAATTTCCCTTATAAGAGTGTGAAAAATGTAAACTTTCATTGATGAAAATAATTTCCAAATTTTGCGAAAGTTCTCTTAAAGTCGTTTTTATATCAACTGGTTCAAAATGCAGGTTTAACTTGTTACTTTATTTATATTTATTTTTTTTTATTTTTTTGTGAACTCATTTAAAATAAAATGAAATTTATACAATTCTGGATTATTTTACTCTGTATAAAATAAGAAATGACTCTTTCTTTTGAAGTTTCGTGGTTCTTGGGTTTGAATGTTGGTCATATTTATCTTTAGAAAATAGAGTGAACACTATTTTTTATAAGTATTTTTAAAATAGACGTGATTTATACCAAGAAAAAAAATTACTAAAATTTTGTTTTTGTCTCAAAATAAATTAAAACTGGTTACGTAAAATGTAGGTTAATTTATTTAAACATAATAAAATCTATTTGGATCTAAATTTAAATTTTTTTGACCGAATTATAAGAGAACATCTGTCAAATAACAATATATTGGAAATTTGTCCATAATTTGAAGAGGGTAATTTATAATTTACGACATCCCTGTTAAGTTGATGAAAATTCAGTCAACTGTCAAATGGAAAATTCATATTTTATCCGCTTGTGTCAAATTACGATAGATTCAACATAATACGTTAGTTTTTAAAAGAAAGTTTGGGTGTATTCAATCAAGGGATTTGAGGATTTGACAAAAGAGTGTTTCAGTTGAGGATAACAAAAGAGTGTTTCAGTGTTTAACTGAAACTGGATTCCTTCTACACTAATAGTAAGCTCGCAATTCTAAGACTAGAATTGACAATTAAGCAGCTGTTAAGAAAAAGCATTAATAAACGATTTGAGGATAGAATAATTGATGGTAGCGTTGTTTTGTCCAATCAGAACTATGCAACTTGACAATGACTTTGTGTCATTTATTTTTTGACAAAGAGTAGCAAAAGTTAAAGCTGATTTGTTGAGCAAACTCAAAATTTGGAACTATAGAATGGTTTTAGTTTTTTAAGTTTTCGTTTGAAGACCAAACGACTCATGAGTCGTGACTCTTTTCGAACTACGTTGGTGCAAGAGAGATATTATTTTTACAATTTTTTTTTGTGGATAGAACTTTGGATTCAAAATAATTTGAGTCTTCAATAAAAATTACTGTGAAGAAGAAATAAAACGCATATTATTTAATGTTCTGACCAAGAATTAAGCTTCATAATAAAGATAGGTAAGGATTTGCCATTATGTTTTAAAAATGATTTTAGGCAAGTGGCATATGGATTATGATTACTCCACTGAACAAAATTGTGAAAATCGGGATCAGTGGCCATCTCGTTTATGTAATATATTTACACTATTTGCAAACATTCATTTCTATATTCATTAGGAAATGGAAAAATCAAGTGACAGCTGTCAAAAAGACAAACTCCGAAAATAGTATTGCCAGATTGAAAACACTACGTTTAAAAAATCCAACCTTTACTTCAAACTTTTTTTTTTTTTAATTTTAATTGGTTGTTCTTTTATAGAATCATGAAAAATTTTAAATAAATTGATGAAAAAATAAAACTCAAAACCAAAGAAATTTATAAAAAAAATGTTTAAGTGACATTAAAATTCCGCTTAAAATATCAAATTAATTTATCATTCAAGCATAAAAGTTATAAAACAATTTTGAAATAATGAAAATTAAATCATTTCTAAAAGAAATTTTAATTTAGTTTAAAAATTTTAAAGAAACCATCATAAAAATCTGTTTTTTCGTACCTTTTTTTAAAGTTAACAAATTAGTATTTTTTCCTTAATTTTAATATTCTCACTTATTAAATTATGTATTTACTTAATTTTTTTCAGAATTTGAGAACCAGTTTTCAAATTAGTTTATTCATGATGTTAAATCATTGTTGAGACCTGACATTCTTTTTTTTTTGAATGTCCACAAATTACGACAAATTTAATTTGGGACGTCAATGGAATCTTTCATTATTCCATTTTTTTTTTGTTTGATGTAAGTTTCGTTTCTCTGGCGTCTAATCATTGATCTTGCGCAAACACTTCTCTGTTATTAAAAGTGAATCAATTTATTGACTTAACGAAATTGATTCCAACTCATTTCACTCACGACATGAATCCTCCCCAAAAGCAAACCAAATAAATATAACATATGTACGCTCTAGGGGTAGAAAGTTACCCGCAATTATAATGTGAATAATGTGTAACACTAACACCTCCTCAATAATAACAAGATTATAAAATAATAAGTTTAATGCCATCGGCAGCGTGTTGTCAATTTAAAAATTATTATTATTTTTTATTTTGAGTTCATTCCAATAAGGTAAACAAAATTCATTTGTTTAGCTGATGGACACGCTATCATCTTAATAATATAATATACACTCCGGGTTCTTTAATTGAGGTCACTTTCAGGCGAAGAATTTATTAAGTTTCTCTTCTCCTAGCTTCACAATGAATCAATTTTAACAAATGAGATGTCAAAAGTAAGAATTTTTTTTTATTTATTTTTTTACATATAATATCAATTAATATCTGTTTGTTTGTCTTGCTAAAACTCGAGAACGGGTTGGCCGATTTACATGATTTTAATTTTAAAATGTTTTTTCGTAGTCCAGTAAAGTTTTAAGAACAACAGAAAATAAGCGTGTTAAAAAACAATTACATTTTCTTATATAATTCGTTATAACTGCAAGAAAAGATAAATATTTTTGATTGTCAGTTGGTTGTCAAATTTTTATAATTGAGTCTTCTGTCCAACGTTAACGAAGAGTTATCTGTCATCATTATACAGTTTTTAAAATCTCTTATCATCAGTTTGTCAGTGTCTGAGGTTTACTGATCTTAAAATTCCAAGGAAACGACGAACTTCTGTCAGAACTCAATTGGGAAATGACAAAGTCTTTCTCTACTTAAATATAATTGGAAAAATTCCGATGGAAACGAAAGAGCGAAATTACAACTTTTATGTTCCAATAATTTGTTGATACTAGGTCTGTATTATTTATAGTGTGCTTGAAAATGAAAATGTGAAGTTTAAAACACCGGTTTTTGGTGAAGAAGTGGGTTCTTTGTGCGAGGGAATGATATTTTTTTGTAAAATTTTATGTTATTGTAATGTTTTATGGTTCTAAAAAATGTATTTAAAAATAAGTATTCGAAATTTAAATATTGTTCTGTAGTCAATGTGCAAAATAAGTGAAAGCATTCAGCTAAGTCTTCCATTTTTGTTTTTCAATGAAAAATATTAAGTATAGCCGAAATATGTTACCAGGTATCCGGGGTTTTCATTTTAATAGGCAGAGTATTTTATAGTTGGCTAAGAAATACTCAGGGATTGGAAAAGTGGTTCAAGTAAATATAATCACGTTTCCTCTTAAGCGGGTTGTACTGTATGTGCAAATACATATGTTCGTTTTCATAAAAATATACTTATAAATTATTTTAGTTTGAAGTCACCTTTTTCGTTGGGGGGAGGGGGGGTTATGTTGACAATGCTCTTCTACGATAAAAATTAAAAAATCATTCCTTACTTTCTACAAATTTTGCAACACACGAAAAGCCTTTTAATCCATGATTGGTTTTGGTTTTGGGGCCAAATCTCATCAGATCTAGAATTTGATGAATTGAGAACAAAATCTAATCGAGGTACATCAAGCGGCATGTACTGTATCGTTTTTATTGTCATTTAAACTGCTTGCACTACCACATGCTCATCATCTACAATCTTCAATTAAATGGAGTTCCTTTTTTTTCGTCATAAGAAATAAAGTGGAAAAATCCCTTTCTCATGCAAACTAACTGTTCGCCTGTGACCCAAAGCAGAAGCATCTGTCTGAGTCTTAGTCCCAGTCTCAGTGGAAAATGATTAATAAAAAAACATTTATTTATTAATAAAATCATTCTTTATAAACATAAAACAATTATTATTACAAGTATTGGAGTGAATTTCCATTATATGTATGTATATCACCAATTCCTCGTTGGGTCGTTAAAAGTGTCACTTGAAAAATTAATTAAGTAATTCGATGCTATATAAAAGAAAGAAACTTCAGATCAACGTCCCGAAGGTTGGGGATTTTTTGTTTTGCTGTTATTTATGAGAAACTCCCTTTTATGGAAACGGAAACCCCTATCCGTGCTCTTAATGCATATATTAACAATAAGACTCAATTCAATAATATGTTAAGTCATTGGTGAAACTTTGTTTTTATGGAAATTTCATCCAAAATCCCAACGACAGGTTTTTTTGTTTTTTTTTTTTTTTGCAAACGCTCTGACTCTGCGCTGCTGATGCTGTCTTGACCAAAAGCCATCAAAGAAGGTTTAAGGCCACACGACCGACACAGTCGGAGTGGAGTGTGTTTAAATTTTTTTATTGTTAACTATAATACCCGAATATACTTCCTCTGATGAGTCATTCGCCCACACGCTTCTGCCGCTCCAACATCTCTTCAGTGTCACTGCCAGCAGCAGCGGTCGTTAAACATTGCGTCGCGGGCGGCGCGGAGGTGGGGGTCGCTCAAAATTTCACAAAGCCGGTCTACTGACTCGGTTTTAAATATCTCAGGGTGACAATCTGTCTGACGCGATAAGCTACCTACTATCTTCTTCGAGTTCTATTAAGACTGAAGAACCTACGACAACAACTAAATCTTACCTAGAAGATTTTGTATCTTGATTTCGGTCATTCACACATCAGCACAGCATAGCATCCAATCCAAAAGATACTGAGTATCTGCAAAACCAAGATACCAATATTCAAACTTTCTTACTCGTAGTCGTCAAGTGAGATAAGCTTGTGAGTAAGCAAGCCCCGATGATGACCTGTCAACCGTTTGAATGATTAAAACAAAAGAAAGAAAAAAAAAAAGAACAGCGAAAATTATGACGCTACTTCTACTTCCACAGTGGGCGCCTATAAAGCGGAAAATTTCCGCGAAGATGTTGTTTGATTTTTTTTTGATTTTATATGAATTTTATTATCTCAATATTAAGTGTTTATTTGGTATACGAACTTATGTAGTAGGTATTAATTTATGCTGATGAAATTTATAATTTTTTTTTAAATAGGAAGAAGAAGGTTGAGATGAGATAAAATTAAACGATCAAGAAAGTGGTGATGATTTTTTTTTTTATTTTAATTTTTACACTTTTTGGGAATCACTCGAATGGAAAAATATAAAATTTAATATTTTAATTTAGCACCAATTCCATTTTGAGTGAAAACGACATAACTCAAGAAATACAAATTTTGCGTAAGCAGGGGAAACTATGTACATATGTTTATCTGCTGGAAAAATACCAGACTAGCTGAGGTAATATTTTATGTGGATGTTATTTTTTTAAAGGTTAAATGAAAGTGTAAAATTTGTTTTATTTTTGAGATATGCATGTAGGTATTGAGGCTAGAGTTTGGGTGATGTAAAAATAAAGGTTATTCGAGTAATAGCTGGTGGTGGTTCTTCTTTCCATTGAGCTAGACTTGTGGAATTGCATATAACGTGTTTCCTCCATGAACTATTTTTTCAATCAGTAAAAATTAAGGGGGAAAATAGACCCCCAAGACTTCAGGGGTCTCGGTCTGCGCCATTTCTCCGGAAGCGTACGCTGTCGCCTCCCATATAAAATGTAATAGAGAAGTTACTTTCCGAGCTGTGTTTCCTCTTAGCTTAAGCGACCTTAATTTTTTTGAGGATATCAAGCTTCGAGGTAGATTGCATACGATTCGTGATTGTAACTTTTCCGGAATCGACCTTCCAATCGAAATGGGGCCAATAATTTTTTTAAGTAACGGGTGATTTTTTAGCTGGTTTGGTTTTGGCAACACTGGTTTTGACAGCTGACGTGTGTTTAGTACCTTGTGTCACTGTCAAACAGCTTCAGTTTGGTTTGCAATTTAACCATGGATCGTCTTACAAATGAACAACGCTTGCAAATTATTGAATTTTACTATTTTACTATCGTGCTCGGTTCGAAATATTCATCGCGCGCTGCTTCCATTTTATGGTCGGCATTCTCGACCTTCTGAGCAGTATATTCGGAAGATTGTGACCAAATTTCGCACCAAATTTACTTTGTTGGACATTAAACCACCAACACGTTTACGTACTGTGCGTAGTGAAGAAAATATTGCGGCCGTATCAGCTAGTGTGACAGAAGACCGCGAAATGTCGATTCGGCGCCGTTCCCAGCAGTTAGGCCTTTGTTACAGCACTACGTGGAAAATTTTTCGGAAGGATTTGGGCGTAAAGCCTTTTAAGATACAGCTGGTGCAAGAACTAAAGCCAGCCGACCTACCACAACGCCGAATTTTTGGTGAATGGGCTCTTGGAAAGCTGGCCGAGGATCCGCTTTTTTATCGAAAAATTGTGTTCAGCAATGAGGCTCATTTTTGGTTGAATGGGTACGTAAATAAGCAAAATTGCCGCATTTGGAGTGAAGATCAGCCAGAAGCATTGCAACAGCTACCAATGCATCCCGAAAAAGCCACTGTTTGGTGCGGTTTATGGGCCGGCGGCATTATTGGGCCATATTTCTTCAAAGATGATGCGAATCGCAGCGTTACTGTCAATGGTGAACGCTACCGAGCGATGATAACAAACTTTTTTTTGCCCGAAATGGAAGTTCTTGACTTGCATGATATGTGGTTTCAACAAGACGGTGCCACATGCCACACAGCACGCGAAACAATGGTGCAATTGCGAGGCGAGTTTGGTGAACAGTTAATTTCACGTTTCGGGCCGGTCAATTGGCCGCCTAGATCGTGCGATTTGACACCATTAGACTATTTTTTGTGGGGGTATGTCAAGGCTAATGTCTATAGGGACAAGCCCGCTTCGATTGACGCACTGGAAGCCAACATCCATGCATTCATTCGTGAGTTACCGGCCGATATGTGTGAAAGAGTATGCCAAAATTGGACTCAGCGGATGGGCTACCTGAGACGCAGCCGCGGTCAACATTTGGATGAAATTATCTTTAAACATTAAATTGCAAGGTTCAAACTATCGATTCAAATAAATATATCATTCATTTTTTCGAACTTTTTGTGTTTTTTTTTTTAAAAAGTTCTAAACCTCTTAAAAAATCACCCATTACTTTCCTCTTCGAAATTCAGAGTGCCCATTACTAAGCACCCAAGTTTCGTATCCATAAGTTGGTACTAACAGAACCATCGACGTGTACAGCAGCAATTTAGAAGTTATAATAAAGTGTCTGGATTTAAAGACCTTTGAGCTTTGATAGATTATAGGCTCATTTGGCTTTGAGAAACCGACCGCGTAATTCTTGCTACTATTTACCTGAGGTATTTGAAGGATTGTACAACTTTTACAGGGTTTTCCAGTAAGAGGTGTTATTTTGATATTCAAAGAAAAATGGAAAACAATATCAGTCAAATGACCGCATCGCCTACGCTTACAGAAATGAAAATTTCCATCAGCAATGTGCCGTATGCCCTCAATAGCTTCACGAATTCCATCCTTACTTAGTTCCTCGGACCTACGAAGTCCGTTGGTGTTCCTTCGCGGGACATAGGGCCTTAACTACTTCTACGCGCTATCCTTTGCGGTTTCCAGCGTTGTGTTTTAGCTCCCTCCAGCTCTTTCCCAATCTCGCAGATTTCTCCTCTACTATTCTCTTCCATGTGCTTCTCGGTCTACCAACTCTTCTTGCTTCTTGTGTGAGTGGGTTCCACTGCATTGCCTGGCCCGCAATGCAGTAATTACCTTTTCGAAGCGTGTGTCCAATCCACTGCCACTTGCGCCTTCGTATACCTAATGGTATCGACGGGTTCCTGACCTGTTCGCCTAAATAAGTCCTCGTTAGAAATACGAGTAAGCCAGAAAACCCTTAAGATGTTTCGAAGACACCTATTAACGAAGGTTTGCAGTTTTCTGGTAATTGTTGTTGTTATTTTCCAAGTGCTGCAAACATATAGCAGAACTGATTCGATTAGAGTTAAACAGTCGAAGCTTTGTGTTGAAGCTGAGAGATTTGTTCCTCCAAACATTGGACAACATCCCGAAAGCAGCCTTTGCTTTTCCGATGCGACTGGCGATGTCTAGATCGGTTCCTCCTTTAGTAAAGACGGTACTTATAAGGTATTGGAAGCTCTCTACTTTCTCTAGTGCTTGTTGAGCAATGTTCATCGGAGCGGATGTTTGCGAGCTCCCGAGGCTGAACATCTTTGTTTTTCCCGTATTGATTTTCAGCCCCACGATGGTTGCTTCTCTCTCCACTCTTGTTGCCAATTTGATGGAGATCCATGATCCTATGGGCAAGCAAGCATACATCGTCTGCGTAGTCAATTCCATCATTGATGTCTTGAATTGACGCTGGGCTGTTGGCTTAGACCTCATCATTCACGTAGCCCCCATAAGAAGAATTCGCAAGGTGTTAAATCACAAGATTTCGGTGGCCAATTGTGATCACCTTTTTGAGGTATAAAACGGTCCGGAAGCTTGTCACGTAAAAGATCGATGGTTTCGTCTTGTTGAAAGTATACCTTGTCCAGATCAATTCCTTTCAATTCCGGATCAATCATTTATCATCTCTCGATATTGTAATCCATTCACCGTAAGTGTTTTTGAAGCCCCATTTCCGAAAAACAAGGTCCAATGACCCCCACCAGACCATAAACCATATCAAACAGTTACAATTTGAGGATGTAGACGGAGAGGCTTTTCAACAATAAATCTTGAGTTTACCGAGCCCTAGATGCGACAAGTTTGCTTATGACCGAGGTGGAAATGGATCTTATCAATCAAGATGGTTTTTCGATGAAATTCCGGATCATTTTCATGCATTTCAAGAACCCAATCAGCAAAGACACGACTCACGGTGTTAATGATCCACCGCACCGTCTTGAGTTATTGTGTTAACTGAACTTTCTAAGTCTTGTTATAACGTTTGTGGAATGCGCAATTCCAAAGAACGACGAGGAATGGACAAACCTTAGTTTTTTGGCCTACAGCAGCAATATACTCAGTTGTTCTTGAACGATGACAACGTGGACGGGTTTTATTATTCACATCACTAACTTCTCCCAACAGCTCGAATTTTTCCACCAAATTCTGTACGACAAGGACAAAAATGTTTTATGCCAAATTTTCAAAATATTTATAGTGAATTTTAATAATTTCAATGCGTTGTTGAAGCATGTATTGTTCCATTTTTATTACTGACGTAGTTTTTACTTGTCAAATGTCAAAACGTGACACATGCTCCCCTTGAATTTTTGGCCAACTGTTCTTTTTGCAGTAGATGCGACGACAGGCCACCAAAAGTAGGTTATTTGCTTTTCCTTCACTAATGTGCTTGTCCATTCCGAGATTTTGTACCGATCACAATCTGGATGAAGGAATCGTGTGCAGATTGTTCGGTTCGCCCCATGATGTCGACGACGTTGTCTGCGCAATCCTGAATCTGGCTGGACCTGGTGAAGATGGATCTCTCTTATTGGGATTGCTTTCTTAAACGTAAGGTTGAACATAGAAGACGGAGTCCGTTGTAGATGTTGATTGGTCTAGATAGCAATCCGACTATTGTATCTTCACTTATTGTATTGGTCATGGTTCACCTACATAATCGTGTCAGTTTATTTTGGATGCTGAATTTCTAAACATACGTAAAGAGAGACTCTATAGGGTTGGTCAGAAGACGATCTAGACGTCGTTAAATTCGAAAAATATTAGTTTCGTTTTAGTATCGCCACGCATCGGTTTCAATCTAAGGCGAGTCGGTATATTTTTTACCAAAAATTTTAACGAGGCTTTCTAAATGGTATCGTCTTGGTCTCATGACACGAGCCTTACATGAACTGATGGATTTTGATTTAAAGGACCTAATGACGTATAGATTTGTCCACAATAACATTTGATGGAAGTTTAAAAATTGACATAAAATATTATAATTTCGCCAAAATATAGGAAGTTGTCCATCCGTCAACCCATACACTGTAGGATTATGTAGGGGGTTGGCTTTGATCTTGATTGATTAAAAAACCACTAAATAATAATAAATAATGAAAAATATTTTTTTTGTTTTGAGAATTAAATATGACGTAATCATAATTTATTTTTTCTATTCGATATTAGTTCAATAATATTTATATTTTCTTATGTACTTAATGTTAATAAAAAAACAGCAATGTTTATATTTCCTTTAGGGCTCTTGTTTGGATTTTCCTATTGGGATCTTCTTAGGGTTTACCCATTGGAATTGCCTAATTGGGGCACAATAAAGCTTTCCGTGATATCCCAAAAATTTCTAGTCGGGTTGTGTAAGATCATTGTAGTACCATAGAATTCTTCCAGTTGAAGTCTTCGTCTTTATTATAAGGCAGAACTACCATGTGCTATCAACCATAGATGGTAAGACACTGTCTCCATCTATTGGATACATTTAATGTTGTAAAATTACTTTTTTCCTAAATTATGCTCAAGAATCATATTTTTCACGAATTATATTTTTAGATTCGATAAATTTTGAAATCCATTTAGTAATAGCATCTTAAATCTATGCTTTCTTGATCTTTAACTTTATAAATTATTGAATTCTAATATTTAAAATTAAAAACATTATTTTTTTTTTGCTATAATGAATTAAAAAAATACGATTAGATAATCACTATTTTCAGTTCACAGTTTTGATGATTTTTTTTTTTTATAAATTGGAACCAGTTTTGAGACCAAAATTCAATGTTTTGGCAGCCAGCAAAAAAAAAAAAAAATAACAGAAACGAAATAAAATTACAATAAAGATAATGTTATATTTTTTTTTCAACAATATATTATAGGCCTATAAAATATAAAAAGGTTCTTTAAGTTCCTTGGATCTCAAACCTGATTGTTTTTTTTTTCTATTTTATAAATAAAATTTTTGAGATCCGCAAGAATCCCTATAGATAATAATTGGAGACATTTTTTATTTATGAAGCAAAAATTTTGATTTCAATTAGTTCAAGTCACTACTGTCTCCTTTTTTATAAAAAAAAAATCAATCAAAATATTAAATTTCAAACTACAATTATTATTAAATAAAACGTTTGTCCTAATTATAATATTTTTTTTTAAATTACAAGTTTTTCAACTTTGACATTTAAAATTTTATATTTTCTTTTTAATTTATTTATGTATCCGTTCTTTTATTTTCAAATCTATAAGATTGTGAAATTCAAGTTCTTCAAAATAGACTACATTATATATTACATAGAAAGATAAAATAAATTTGTTAAAATGTTTTAAATATTCAAATTAAATTAATTTGATTTTAATCAATACAAAACGAAATCAGCATAACAGATGGTATGTATATTAGAAAAGAAGAACACTAAATCTAAACTAAAAAAACATTATAATCTAAGATTAATATTATACATAGTATATGTATTTTATATGCGTCAAAACTTAAATTAGTTCTGTTGAACTTTATAACCAGTTTAATTGAAACATTATGCCTTTCATTAGACAGGAAATTTGATTAATTAAAAATCGCGTGATATTTTTTTGTTTTCTTTAAATTAGAAATTTAATTTTTGTGTTTTTGCTTTTATAGTTTTTTGAACTTTAAAAATAAATAATAAATTGTCATTTAAGATCACATTAGACATAAAAGTAGTGACGATTGATTAGATGATGCATCAACGAGTTATTATATATTTTGCATAGATTTCAATAACAGATTTATACTTTGAGTCAAAAAATAGTATAAATTTAAAATAAAGGGAACCGTTAAAAATAAAATTGTCAAGTTTTTTACAGTCTGACATCAATTTCGTGCACTTAGCTGAAGTATTTTTATCAATAATTCTGTGGCAAAATGACAGAGTAGCTTAAGTCGACATAAGTGTTTGGGGAACGCTATAGAGCCTTGACCGCTATACATTTAATTGTGGGGTTATGTTAAGTCGCTTGTCTTCGCAGATAAGCCCGAGACGATTGGCCCCAATTAATGCAATAAGTGGTAGAAAATTGGGAATTATTCGAGCCAGCTGCGGCGGTCATTTGTCCGAAATCTGTTTTAAAACATAATGGCAAACTCTTATCTTTATAGTCTTTATAATATATTATAAATAATAAATAATATAAATAATATATATTATAAATGCAAAAGTAACTCTGTCTGTCTGTCTGTTACTCTTTCACGCCTAAACGGCTGAACGGATTTTTATAAAACTTGGTTAATTTAAAGATAGAATCCTAGGCACGGACACAAGCTACTTTTTACGGCGGGAAAATACCTCATTCCCACGGAAATCTAGCTTGATCGTGTCAAGAAGCGCATGACGCCATAGATACTGAAATGATTTTGATGTTTTTTTTTAACTGAGTGTTACTAAGACTTCAAGTTAGTATTTGATCACTTTTCTAACTTAGAGGGTAGGTAGGCGCCATAATTTAGGGAATTTATGATAAAATTTTGATGCAACTGTATTTATTTAACAGTATTTTACTTGGATCGAAACTAAGCGACATTCCATCACACTACTTAACTTATAGGGTAGGAAGGTACCAAAATTCAGACTACTTTTTACTTCGGGAAAATATCTCATTCCCACAGGAACACGATAGTGGGACATTGTTGCAGGGGGACTTACAGCCGGGAGAAAACAAAAAAACTTAAGCGGAAGAAGTCGCGGGTAAAAGCTAGTAGGCTATATAACATCACGCTGCGACCGATAATAGAGAAGAACCAGTGGAAAATGTTGCAAAAACGGCGAAAATTATTCATTTTTGAGGGCTTCCTGTATTCGTTTCAAGGCGCTGATCTCAAAAACTACGTGATTGAATTGAAACATTCTTTTTGCATTGCATAGTTTACGACCAATAAGCGAAATATAGGTCACTGGTCATTATTGGTCTTTGGTCATAAATGATCTTTGGTCATAAATGGTCTTTGGTCATAAATGATCTTTGGTCATAAATGGTCATTGGTTAATATAGGTCACTGGTTAATATAGGTCAATGGTCATTGTACATTTGACCTTTGACCTTTGACCTCTGACCTTTGACCTTTGACCTTTCACCAATGACCTGTACAGGCCAATGACCAATAACCTGTAATGACCAATGACCCATATTGACCAGTGACCATTTATGATTAAAGACCAATAATGACCATTCTCTTATAATGATTCATAACCAATGACCAAAGGAGTTTCTCATTTATCCCGATCGTGACGAAAGCCATGCCATCGCCATTCAGTTGCGCAAAGGATTCGGACGGTTTGGTCTGCGCCGCCGCCGGCGCGGCCGTCCAAGTAAGGATGGTCTGCCACGCTGTCTCTTCCATAAAATGTACTACATTGAACTTTCCGAGGTGGTTCCACTGCTTTCATGCGAGCTAGGTGACCTACCCGACGGAATCTACAGAGTTTATTTTTTTTTTTACGACACATCTGAATTCGAGGTAGATTGCGGAATCGTCCTTCCTTACATACGGGGCCATCAATTCTCCTTGCGACTTACTTTGCGCTTAAGAGGTCAAAGTTTGCTACTATTGACCCAAGGTATTCATGCTCCATTACCTTAATTGTTTGACCAGTTGTTCTTCTCGCAGTCGAACGTCACCAAGCACTTAGTTTTTCTTTCACTAATCAGCCAGCGGGATATCGTATTAAAAAGAGAACAGAAGGCACGCATTGCATGGGATAGATTTTTGTTTTCAAATGAATCGTGGATTTTGTTTTTGAGTATTATGAGTCATGAGTCATGACAATCACTTTCCAGTATTGTAATTAAAAATTATATCTATATCTATATATCTATACTAATATATAAAGCTGAAGAGTTTGTTTGTTTGAACGCGCTAATCTGAGGAACTGCGTGATCGAATTGAAAAATTCTTTCTGCGTTGGATAGCCAATTTGTCGAGGAAGGTTTTAAGCTAATTAAATTATTAATTAATTAAATAATTACGCTAAAATTACGCTACTATCAATAGGAGCGAAGAATCAGTGGAAAATGTTGCAAAAGGAAAGAAAATAATTCATCTTAAAGGGCTTCCGTTCCAATGTCAAAATCGGGTTGCAGAGAAAATCCGTATGTTCTTCAGCCATAATAAAATAAAACCTAAATATCCTTTACGAAGTACTTTAAAATATATATTTTTAAAACTTAATCTTAATTGCTATAGTAATAAATTGAGGCGGACGAAGTCGCGGGGAACAGCTAATCTTTAAAATAAAGCTTAATTCTTGGCCATTACATTAAATTGTATGCGTTTTATTTCATTTTGAAAATCAGACGTCTTGGAAAAACACCCTTTAGCTATTTATTCTCAATTGTACTATCATGTTTAATTAAAATTAAAATTGACTCTGTACCATTTAAATCCTCTGCAGAATGCATTTTGAAAAGATTATACACTTGATTAATTAAAAACCGGTAATTTTCGTATAAATGCAGGTACCAAGTACAGGTAGCTACCGAGATCTACTTTAAACAAAGACTTATAAAAGGTCTACCAAATTAAAAATTGTATCATACCGAATATAATTTATAAAGGATCATCTCAAGGTGTTTGTTCTTAGATTCATCCTTTTTATTGTACAAACTTCCTGCTTCTTCCTGTAGCAGTTTGCAGGGTGATTCCTTTTTATTTCTACTTGAATTTATTTAATCCGATTTAGTCAAATATGTTTTTATGATTACTATAGAAGTTCTTATTTATATATTTTTTAGTATGAATTTATTAAATTTAGAATTTCTTATATTTTAAGATATATTTAAATTCTTTTCAACAGACTGCGTATTTTTTTTATTAAGTAGATGTAAACAATAGTAATTTTTCGAGCTTTAACCTTTAAACAATAATTTTTCAATATAGGCAAAAAAAAAAACAAAACATCAGTCATGATTAATTTAAACAATAAAAAAAAAATTAAAAAAAAACAAAGGTAAAACAAGATGATTGAAGAAAAGAATTAATTTTAAGCTTAAAATATGAATATAAGTTTAATTTATTATAATATTTACAGGGTGTTTTTTTTTACATAATTGTGTTTTTATTGCATCAAAAAATTTAAATTATGATACAAAATTATAAAAATCTGTCAAAAAATCTAAGTCAAGTACCAAAAACTGTAAGCTTAAAAAATTGATATTTAAAAAAAAATTAAAATGTTTACGAAATAATTTTTATAAAAATTCCTTACTTAAACTAAAACATCTTTAAATAACAAAAACCTTAAATGAACTTTTATGTTCAGTTAAAAGTAGATTTTTTTTAAACTTTGTATTTGATTTTGACAAAAAAAAATCAGTTTTTCAAAAATCAATGCCTTGTCTTGAAATTTGTAATGCTTAAAGCAATCATCGAAAAAAACACCCTGTAAAAACTCAAATCTCCCATCAGTCATATTTAGTCGTAAACAATTTCGAAAACACGCAAAAAAAAAACTCGGATTGATTAAGTGTTTGTAAAAAATTCTGATAAATTGTTTTGAGTTGAATATTCATCCAGGTTATTGTCCTTGTCAAGAAATTTATTGCGAAAATATAAAAATGGAGCAAAAGTGTTAAAACGAATTTAGGAAAACATTTTTGAATACACAAAAATTGATTTTCTCGTGCAGGAAATAATATTTCATATACGCATAATTAATAACTTGCAATTAAAAAAAAATTTGTTTTATAAATTTAAATTCCTTTAAAAATACAAACTCCAACCAAAACCAAATACTTATTTAATTATCTTTTTATTTTTTAGTGAATTATGTATGTGTGTAAGTGGTTTAGGTCATGATTAGTTTAATTTTCTTAGACGTTCGACAGTTTATGACTTTGAATCTAGTAAATACATCAAATTTTGACTTTCACAAAATAAAGGGTGTTTTTCTTAGACGAGTGGTTTTTCAAGAGAAATAAAATGTATATAAATTAATGCCATAGCCAGGAACTTAGCCTTATTATAAAGAGAAGGGTTTGCCATTATGTTTTAAGAATAATGTCAGGCAAGGAGCAACCGCGGCTGGGCTCTAAAAATTTAAAGCCAAGAGGCCCAATTTTCGACCACTTCTTGCAGCGATTAGGGCCGTATGTCAGCAATAACACTCCGAATATTCACTTCAAAAGCGTCAATCGTCTCGGGATTATCTGCGTAGATAAGTGACTTCACATAACCCAAACGAAAAATATTCCTTGGTGTTAAATCACACAATCTTGGAGGCCACGTCACAGGCCCACGACGACGCGAGATAATGCGCAGACTAAAAGTTTCCTTCAACAAACTGAATGCTTAGTTGGCTGTATGTCATAAAGTGCCGTCTTATTGGAACCAAAGGTCGTCCCATCAAAATTAAGTCATTAATCATGGCTCCACAGAGTTCCTCATTGACTGTAACATTATGACCGGCTTCATTTTTGAAGAAATATGGAATTGACCAATTATTCCCTCTGCCCAAAGAGCACACCAAACACTGACTTTTTGAGGATGTAAAGGTGTCTCAACAATGACTTGTGGATTATGATCACTCCAAATATGACAATTTTGCTTATAAACGTACCCATTCAACCAAAAATGAGTTTCATCGCTGAAAATCGGGATCAGTGGCCATCTCGCCATTACTTTGGTATTAAAATTAGCACAATTTGAAAACGTTGTTCAAAAGTAAGTTTATTAAATATAAAATGGCAAACCAAACTGAGCATACATAAAGTGACAGCTGTCAAAAAGGCCAACTACAAAAAAAGTATTGCCAGATTGAAAATTACACGTCAAAAGAACATACCCTTTATATTGGAAATTTGGGAGCATAATTCTTAGCATTTTTTAAATCTTGCAATGTCGTTTGAAAAGTTAATGCAGAGCTGTCAAATTTGATCAAAATCTCGAGTCGAATCTTATTTAACACGTATAGTAGGGTAGGACTATATATATTTTGGACCGAAATATGCCAAGAACCTCGTCAATCTTTTCAGGTTTAACTTGTACCAATTTAATTTAATATTTTTTGATTTTCAATGTGTTACATTTTTTTGATGGAAGTGGAACATTCTTCAACTTGGAATAGGCTTGAAAAACTTAATTTTTTTGTTTATTTAATGTCTGATTCCATATCTTTGGAGTATCATTTGCCGCAACTTCCTATAGACGATACCGAGCCCGGAACGCAACTATCAATAGTATCGCTGGGTCTCTTCTCATGGCCAGTTCTACATACCAGTGCACGTGTTCCTTTTATAACCAGTTTTAACCAACAGGGTTCTTATGTTATAACCCTGTCGCATTATCTACATATAAGTTCTCATACACCTTTATGCCAACGTGAGCCTTATCGATATATCTTTCCGTAAGACACTATACACACTGTGTTCCCTTACACACATCGTTAGAGTAATTCCTTAAAAACATGGAAGCAATTTTGACCTTCTCCTTTAACAACCGTAGTTTATATTATAGCACCCTGTAGGCGTATGTTGTAGGCAGGTAGGTCAGGTACCCATCTACATATAATATTTTTAAAAATGCAACTTCGTATTCCAACATCATTTTCCTTTATCGATTTTCAAATATACCAGACATTGTAGGTATACCTGGGACCTGCCCATTCAGGACCTTTTATATCCCTCTGTTCTTTAGGTATCCAACAAAACAATTATTGAACCGGCAAAGACAAAAGAACTTCCTTCAGCACTGATATATTCGTACACAGATACATAGAAACTTAAAATATCTATCTAATTTTATACATTCAAACAATTTTCACAGTATGCATTCCTTTACTCGTATTGTATCTTTAGGACAGTTTCATATTTTCGAAAAACAAAAACATCTGTTTAGATTTATTTCTACAACATAACTGATGTCGGTTCGGTATCGGTATCCGTATCGCACCTGCCTGTCATTATTTTTATCTTTTCCATAGACGAATACTACTTACCCCCGATCTTTATCACTCAACGTTCTATTTCTGAGATATTACAATGACACCATCGCATCTTCATCAGCATCAGCAGCACTTTTATCGCTCCAGTAACAATAATCAAAAACAAAATTACTTTTTTTTCATCACTGACATTTGAATTTTAAGTTAAAAACCATTGATTATTTTTTTTTTTTTCATTAATTCAAAAATCAAGATAAACAAGTTAGGTATGTTGTTGATAAAATAAAATTTAAAAAAGGTGTGACCAAAAAAATACAACAAAAAATCCGAATAAATTGACGACACGGTCAGGAAGGAAATCCTCGACAACCCTTTTATTATTATTATTTTTTTTTTTAATTTAATTTAATGAAAGACTTGTATATGTTATTTTCTTCTTTTTTTATGTTTATAAATTTTATTACGGCTCCAAATGATGAAATACAAAATTTTGCAGATTCATTGATTTATTTTTTTTTTTTTCTTTCTGGATCTTGTCCAAGTAACAACGACACGTGAAGGTAATGCCATAAATAATTGGGCCACAGGCCACACATCTGGCCATCTGGCACCGTCATTGAATTTATGTACTATTTATTCGATTATTTTTTTTTATATTTATATTGACTTGAATAATTCATAATTGAAATAAATTATTGGACTACGAGTATGCGCATCTTTTTACAGTTTTATAGAATTTTGGGAAAATTTTTTTAACTTCGGAAGTTCATTCATTCAATTCTGAACTTATTTTCCAATACTATTTATTTAATGTATACTACCTTTCATTGTATCTATGTATATATATAATATAGATACAAAATTGTCGTCCAATTGTTTTCAAAACCAAATACGAAACGAATATAGCCTCAGGGAGTGTGCACTCGATCTCGATAACAGACAAGTTAAAGTAACTTGGTATTGTGACAAAGTTCGACAATCACATTTAACTATGTTGAAGTTCACTTTGTCCTTTTCTATTTTAAACATAAAAGTATCCCTTATGAGGAAGGATAGATAGTTGTGAAAACCCTGTAGGTGAAATTCCCAGTACACCATTTAATATTAATTCAAATTCATTAAACATGGAATCGATTTTTTAATAAAAATCTGTATCTAGCTACTCGTATCTGGAATGTTGCCATTTTTAAATTAAATTTTAAGACTGTGCATTTGTTGATTTAAAGCCAAATTTTTATTAAGGGCATGCAATGATACGAATAAAATCACGTGTCTCGCCTCGTATAACTTAGACGACACAATATTACCTGAAAAGTATCATTTTTGTCGGTATATACGAATCCGATTAGCTTGTCCCAGATTCGCACGAAATAGACACAAAAATCACGAGATAACTTGCCTTTCTAGACTATAATCTATCTCTGTGCTAAATTTCATTCAGATCCGTTCAGCCGTTCTGGTGTTATTAAAAAACAAACATCCATCCAGCGAAAATTTCACATTTATGAAAAAGGGTGTTTTGTTAGATGTGTGGTTTTCAATCTGGTAACACTTTTTTCGGAGATAGCTTTTTTGACAGTTGTCAATTGATTTAAGCTCAGTTTGGTTTGCCATTTTATAAAAAATAGATTTAATTTTTAATAAAGTTTGACAATCATGCAAATTTATTACAAACTAATTCGAGCAACCATAGATCGGTTTCACACCTCGTTTACTCTAGTAGATGTCTTCACAGAGACGATGTCCATCCTCTATAGTACGCAACAACTGGAGCTGTGCCCATCCACTTTATAGGAGATGTTGTGAAAGGATCTTGGTTTGCGGGCTTACAAAATCCAACTCGTTCAAGAATTGAAGCCCATCGTCGTAAGACGGATAAAAGGGCCCAAAACGAGATGGCCACCGATCCCGATTTTCACAAGAAAATTTTGTTCAGCGATGAAGCTTATTTTTGGTTGAATTGGAGAATGTTGATGGTGATGTGGATGTGGATGACATTTGGTTCCAACAAGACTACGCTACATGCCATGCAGCCAAAGAGACAATCAGTTTGTTTAAGGAAACTTTTGGTGAGCGCATTATCTTGCGTCGTGGGCCTTTGGCGTGGCCTCCAAGATCGTGTGATTTAACACCGTGGAATATTTTTTGTGGAGTTACGTAAAGTCACTTGTCTACGCAGATAAGCCCGAGACGATTGACGCCTTGGAAAAGAATATTCGGCACGTTATTGCTGACATACGGCACCAATTGTTGCAAAAAGTGATCGAAAATTGGGTTCTGAAGTTAATTTCCGCCAAAAGGGTGTAGTGTCTAAGAACTTGGCTGAGTATTTATGAAGCTCACCGCAGCGCTTAAGGTTCTATTCCATCTCATACCGCTAGACAGTTTTAGCAAACAAACTGCCGCTACCACGGCAAACCGGCTTAAAGCCTCCGCACAGTGGATTAACAACGACATTGGGCACTCAAAAATTCTGAACTCATTCAGATCACTAATTTGAAACGTACGTCGTCGTCGACTACACACTCTACTTTTTGATAAAAACTTCAAGGTGGACACCTCCTTCTAGATCCTCATGGGAGATAGATTCAACTTGGACAGGTGAAGCTATCCACTTCTACACTGTTGAGGGAGTTGTAGGCGGCGTATAATCAGGCAGACTAAATCTATGTCTCTTCTCTTGTCTACCCAAACATTGTAGTGTGGTCCAGGCAGAACTTCCTGCCATCAAAGAAGTCCTATCTTGGCTGAAGGAAAACGTGATATCTTCAACTGATATACGCATCTTCTCGGATAGTCAAGCTGCCATAAAATCCTAAGAATCAGTCTCCACTAATTCAAAAGTAGCCCAAAATTTTAGATCATCTCTGGTGGAGATCAATTCAATATTCACCTATTCCGGGTGCTGGGCCATAGAGACATTCCAGCAGCCAAACTTGCAAAAAAATGGAACATGCCTGCCACTATTAGATACCGAATCTTATATCGGTTACCACTAGCTACGTGTAAACTCATGATAAAGCAACTCATCTCGATTGGTAGACAGTACATTAGCTCCGTTATAAGTGTCCTAACTGGTCACTGGTTAATAGACAGAAATGCCTTTCGACTTGGAGCTCCGGCAAATGATTTCTGTAGAAGCTTTATGGACGAGGAAGAGTCAGTTCCTCATCTTCTTTGTTTTTGTCCTGCACTTGCACAAAAACGTAAAATACACCTCGGTGACTTCTATTACAATGATCCCAGTGATCTAAATAACACAGACCTTCACAGTCTCAACCGCTTTATGTTAGCTCCAAATGGTTCAACGAGTAGGAGGATCTAATGATCTATGTGGTATCACAATGGACCGTTGATGGATTAAGTGGGCTGGTCTTCTTTCCAGCATTTATCCTCTTAATTATGGTCCAACTACGATTACATCATGATAGCAATTATACTCATTAGTTTAAGAAACATCTTGAGATCATCTTACTGATTAGAAACATGGCTTTGATTTGAATTTTAACTTCTCCTTTTTCATATCTTATGTCCGGTCTAGCTTCTCTCTGTTATGGGCTCGTTCAAGTTCAGCAAATTTGAGCCAACTTTTTTTTCAAAAAAAAGTTTTAAAAAATCAATATATAATTCCTGTCCAGCCCGTTCACATACTCACTTGTTAATCTTTCCTAAAAAAAATAATACTTGAATCAACTTCCCAAAATTTTCTTGCAACAAAAGAGAAAACATAAAATTTAAATAAAAAATCATATTTTGTTTAAATTTTCAATAAACTTTGAAGTTAGTTTTATTTATCATCTTTTCGGCTTTTCTTTTTTTTTTTTTCTTAATAATATATTTTTTATTTAATAATTTTTAACAATAAGTTTCATCACAATTCGTTTATTCGTGTTTTTTTTTTTTTAATTTTATATTCATCATAATTATTTTGGTAAATTTTATAATTTAGTTTTTTTTTTATTTTTATAAATTCATTCTTATAAAAATTAATTTACAAGTGAATTATAGTATAAAAAAAACACATTGGCATGTATAACAAAAAATATATAAAATGCAGTCGATTTTAAAGAAATTTAACAAAAAAATGCAAAAAAAAATATTTTTATATATACAAGACTAATATTTGTGTTAATTAAATAATTATATATGTTTTATTGTTTTTAGTAAAAAAAATTAAATAAATCTAATGAGGTACAAGCAATGTAAATAATACAAATTGTTATATAACAAAAAAGAAATAATTAACAGAATTAATATAGTTTCAAATAGCCATCAAGAAAAAAGTTTTCAATATGAAAACAATATTTAACAAACATTTTGTTTTTGTTTTTTTTTTTATAAATAATTATTTATATATCGTCAATTAAGTTTTACAAAAATATTTCTCTTTCTTCTTATGTAAGAAAAGTATGTATATAATATTATGTTATGATGTTTGACTTAAAAATACTTTTTTTTAAAACTCAGCTATGTAATTTCACATTGTTTGTTGAATTGTTGTTATTTAATTGATTAGATTGATTTTGTTTTGTTTATCTTAAGTGTATAAATAAATAGTGTCGTTTTTTCTTTTTTTTAAATAAAATTTGTCATGTTTTTTTTCTTTTAAATAATTGATTTCTGCATCTCTGTATAAATACATATCTTTGATTCGATTTGCTTATAATTTTGTCTTTAATTTCTTCTTTTTTTTTGGTTTGATACATCAACAATTATTATAAATAAATTAACAATTTTATTAAATTAAATTCATTCGTTACTTTAGTTTTTGTTAGAAGAGTTTTTGGTTTAGTTATTAGTTTTTTTTTTTTTGTATTTTGGTAAACAATTGCAAAAAAAACGAAAAAAAAAAATTGTGTAAGGTACCTTTTCTAGTCGGAAGTTAACACTGTTCTATAGCCTTATTTTTTGTTTAAAGCTTCTAAAAACCTAAACCTCCGTGGGTTCCGCTGTGCACGATTGTGTGGCACAACTTAAATTACGCGAACTCTGGCAAAACATTTTGAAAATGGAACACTTCTCATCGGCTGCATCGTCGGGCTGGATGTGAATTGTTGTGTCAACAGCGATATTCTCCAAAATGGTGGTCTTTTGAATCGAAGAATTTTGAAACCAATTGACAGCTGCCGCATTCGTTAGGAATGTATTTGTATCTGTTTGTTTGTGGTTTTTATTAACTTCACTATTATAACTACTATTTTTTAAACTATTGTTTGTATGTCTAAGAATTGGTGTTAGATATTTACATGAGTTCATTGAATACGAAGACACTTTGCTGCTGCTGCGTTTGACACTAATACTGGCTTTGGTGCCATAGCGCAGGAAGCCACCTTTGCCGCGCTGTAAACGACGCTCTCTGGAACGGGCATCCAAGCCGAAGAGGCGAGTGACGCCACGGCGAACGCGCTTGTTCCTATAAGCGAAGATGAATGGTGAGGTGAGATTAGCAAGTAGAATCATGAAAACTGCTAGCTGCGTTGAGTGGGGGAAGTTGTCGATTAGACGTCCTTGGAGTAATACCAGGAGGCCATAGGGCAGGTAGGATACGAGAAACATGATAACGACTAGAATACTGATGCGAGCGGCACGTGACTCATCGCGATACTTGAAAAGAGATGAAGCATTCGAGAGCCGGTGCCGAATAGATGTCATGTAGCTGAGCGCCTTGGGCGAGGCATGGATAGTTGGGATTTGTAGAGCCTGGTGAGGCACATAACGAAGGCGGGATGTGGTGTCGAATCCGGTCAAGGAGTTTCGATGTCCCTGGTTGTACTTTTGGAGATTCGGTGTTGAGTGTATCTGGCGAATGGCATGAAGTCTGTCGGCCGCTAGAAGATCCTGAGAAGATCGCCCGAGCAGGGGCAGTTGCCTCACTGAGTAATTTCTCTTGATTTCTCCACTGGCACTTGAGAGTGTTAACAATATGCTCGTTGGATTTCTTTCGCCAATCGAGATTTCTTCCGGCTCGGACAGAGGAGCCAAGGCCGGTGGTGGGGGCGTTGTGGCCGAATTTCGTCTCATGGGTTTCTCGGTTTCGGCGATCGTCACTGTTGACTCTCTTCTGTTTCTCTTTTGATCGATCTGCATATGCAGACCACCATTTGTCGATGGGCCCGATATCGAGTTTCGCTGCACAAGCAAATGTGTGTTTCCCTGATTATGACTGTGGGACAGGTTAGTCGCACTCTGGAGCAGTGGTGATGAACCATTCTGGCGTATTCTGAGCCCGTTCTCCTTGGCCTCGGAGAATATTCTCCAGTACATGCCACAGACGAATCCGAATGGCAGTAGGATAATCACAATGAAGTAAATACTCGCAAACACCATGCTGAATATCGTGCTCGATGTCATACTGAACACCTCTATCTGCTCCGGCAGAGCGTATCTCTTCTGCTTTCCAATCACGGTGGTGTATTCAAAGTTGATCTCTCTAAAAGCTGACATCACTCCGAACAGAATTCCCAAAGCCCAAGTCATGGCGATCAATATCCATGCCTTCACTCCCGAAATCCGACTGTGATAACGCAACGGATCCGTCACAGCCATCCATGTGTCACCCACCACCAAGAGCACCGATAGCGCTCCCAATGCCGCTGCCAGGTCAATCGACCAACACCTCATCAATGATGTTGATTCCACTATTCTAGGCTTATCTCTCATAGTTCGGACACTAGGATCTACTATCACATTATTGTATGTCTTCCCATCGATTTGGGTTATCACAATTTGCCTCCATTTTTCATCATCAATTGTCAGCTGTTCACAATAGCTCGAATTGCACTTGAATATTGTCTCCGAAATTTCACTACCATTTCGAAATACCTCATCAATTGTCTCCTCATTTGTCATCTGATTTCTGTGTATGGTCAATCGATGATAATCACCACTTCCTTTAGTAATGACATCTGAACTATCATCATAATATGTTTGTACTGACATATTACCAGTTAAAAATAATGTAGGTGCTAATATACAACAACCGATTAAATTAATAATTAATAAATTTATAACAAAACGATTAGCCGTTGTTCGTAACCCTGGTGTCACCCAGAATGCACCTAATGCCAGCAGATTTATTGTGAACGATATCAAGAGTAAACCAAAAATTAAAAAGTCTATTGCCATATTTGTACATAATAATAATAATACTACTTTTTAATATTGGCTATAATTTGATGGCTTTAAATTTTTGGTTAATTTTTTTTTTTTTTTGTTTATTTTTTTTGGATGTTAAATTTTTGTCTTTGGATTTCTCTTTTTTTTTTTTTTAATTTTTTTTTGTTTGGTGGTATTATTTCCGGGTTTTATTTATCCGTTTAAATGTTTATAGTATCTTATTTCTTTGAAACCACCGATACTTTAGTTAATATATTTATTCGCATTAGTTGTTTATTTTTTCGAGCCCAACTTGTGGACATTTTTTACTTTGCACAAAATTTACACTCAAGATCACTTTTTTTTCTTATTTGGTTAAAAATTGGCACTGGTTTGGTTAGTTTCTGTTTTTGTTTCTCTTTGAATTTTTCTTCTTTTAAGTTAATTTTTCATTAATGTTATAATAATATGTGATTAATTCTTGTTAATAATAATAATCATCATCATCACCTTCATTAGGTATTCACTTTATATATATGTAAAAATAATTTCAACACTAGTTTGAACTCTGTCGATAGAGGTATGAGTCGATCGTGATTTTCTGTTGCATTCGAACCGAGATTTTTTTTATTTAGGACAACATCTTGTAGATACTTGTTTTGGTTTTGGTTTTATTTTTTTTTATTTTGTATCTTAAGTCACTAAGACGATCTTCAGTTAAAATATTATTTCTATTTATAAACGATGAAACCGCGTTTCCGAGTTTTAGATCTTTTTTCAAATTAATAATTTTTTTTTCTTTTTGTTTTGTTAAATTGTATCTTCCGCAAAGAGTGTGTATCTTTTTTCTTATAAGCCGATCTTGTTTAATTTTTTTTTCGTTTATTCTTTTTTTTTCTTTTACTTTACTTTTTGGTCTGATTGTAAGAATCCGCGAAACAGATCTTCACTCATGAGCGTTGTAGTCACAACTGTTCGTATCGAAGCAATTTCCCTCAAGAAATATATAATGCGGGACTGCAAAAAAAATTATTTATTTATAAATAAAAACATACAATCGAAGTCGAATTGAGAGTCGAGTGTTTGTCTGTATGAACTTTGTGAATCTCCGTACTCCGGTCTCGGGTGGGTATAGTTCGTTTTGGTTTGGTTGAGGATCGTTTTTCTTTCTTTGTATGAATTGATTTCTGTTCTCCTCAATATACGTCGCTCTTCTCTGCAGAACTCTCTTTGAGTGAGCCTGAGCGTGGAAGAGAACCACAGAGAGTGAAAGAGTGTATGGAAAAAGGTGCGCTTGAGATGGAAATTTTGGATTTTCCTTGGATTTATTTTTTTTATCTCGTGATCGTGATCGTGATGAGGTGAATAGTGAAACTTCTTTTTGTGTTTTGTTTGTATTTGTGGTAAATATAAATGTATGCGAGTATCTTTCGATGAGTGAAAACGATTTGAGTGAATTAGATTTGAGTAGGTTTAATGAATGATTGTTAAATTACTTTGATAAATTAATAAAAGTATGACTGTTATTTAATTTATTATTGACACATTTTGTTGGGGACATTATTTGCTTTCTTTTTAAATTTTAATTTGATATGTAGGTAATCAATTAGGGTCTTTGGGAATGAATTGAGTTTTTTTTTTCACTTTTGTAATGTTTTGTGTTCTATTCTTCTTTCATTTTTTTTTTAAATGTAAATAATATAGTTTTAATCTTTGTATTATTCAAGTTATCTATACAATATTGTTTAGGTATTCAAATTGATCAGCATTGAACTAAATTCTAGATTGCATTGTGGCTTATCTAATGCGGGAGACTTTGTCAAATAATAGGTTTATTTAAACAATACTAATTGTTGGTTTTTTGAAATACTGATAACTTTGGTAATTGTCTTTAGAGTATCTGGAGAGTTCCCAAGTCCGGGAACGTGTGAATTTTTTTTTTTTTATATTGACTTAGACAACAGGCGTACGCTGCATGTTTGATTGATAATTTAAATATTGAATAGGTAGTGATTAGAATAAAAGTTCTAAAGTGCGCGTGTACCGAAAAATTATCCAAATCGATGACGTCGTTTTTTTTTCAATTAACAAAGTTGTGGGGAACTACTAGACAAAAAAAAAAAAATATTTCAAGCCGGTTTTGAGAGGCTAGAAGTTGCTTGTTGTTGTAAGCCTCTGTCTCTGACAAAGTGCGTTTAGTCCAAGTTGGTCATTGTGGAATAGATATTGTATCTTTTTTTGTTGTAGTTGAATTGGTTTCTTGTATATCTTTTGTTGCAACTGGTATAGTTTTTATCTTGCAATTCACAGAAATTGGTTACTTGGTGTTTTTCCTTTGATGGTTTGCGTAAAACTGAGTAATTTAACTTGGTTTCGATGTGAGGTCTTGATGAAAAGTCTGAAATAAAAGAAATAAAATAATTAGACCGTTTAGTTCTTGGTTATTGCTTGGGGTTTTTTTTCATCGGAAAATTTAGACCTATATATAAGGCGTTCCTATTAATTATTATTGGCTTTTAGTAAATAATTATTATAATCAGAAATATGATAAAAAATGACGGCCTTGTATTTTTTTTTAGTTTTCTTGTACTTATAGACTTCGATGGATGACTATGTGAGATTAAAATGCATTTATTGACGAATAAATCAATGACTGATTTTCAAAGTTTATAAGCATTATAAATAAATCACTTAGAATGACGTTAAGGGTGTGAGAGTTTTATTATTTCTCAGACAAGAGGGTGCAAATATTTTTTTTTATTTTTTTCCTAAAATAGATAAGTTGACCAAACTAAATTAGTCATTGAAAGGCGTTCAAAAAAATAGATAACTTGACCAAACTGAATTAGTCATTGAAAGGCGTTAAATTTAGTGAAGAAGTCGATTTTTAGAATCGTAAGAAGATGTTTTAGCAAAAGTTCAAATTTGGCGACAAAGTTTCATGTAACTCCTGGTGGTGGCGTTGTCGTTTCTGGATTTACATACAAGCTTCAATTCGAAGCCATTAATTACTGATGGTTTTTTATTATAGTATTTTGTAATAATTTAAATTGAATTACAAAACTTTTTTATTTAAATATTTTTGACACCTGAATATAATTGGTTGGTTTTGAAAATTGACAGATGGTCATCGTTAATCATATTGTTTAACATGGAGATTTTATTGATTTAAATAAAATTATCATCAAAGTTGCCCTATAAACACATTTTCTTTGTTTTGAATAACTGTCGAATTATAATTTATTACACCAAAAAATTATGGTTTAAGGTCAATCTGAGTCCATCAAGACAAAAATGTCAATCAAACTAAAACTGACATTCTATTTAAAACAAATACATACATTTTAAGTAAAACAAAATAAAACAAGGAAATATAATGTGCTGCTAATTGAAAATTCATTGTTTCGTTAAACTTGTGGTAGAATTTTGCAAAAAAGATTTGATTGAATCACTTAGAAGTTGAACCAATTAGAAATTAATTAGTATGGATTAAAGTCAATTAATATACTTCTTAAGAAGTCTTAAAATGTAAATAAGATTTTTATCTGAAATAATTTTTGTATAATGTTGTTGTTATACATACATACAAAGGCTTAGAATAAAGCCTCTTTTTTTTTGTTTTTTTTTTAATAAAATCAAGGTTACAAAATGATTAATTTATGTAGAAGGTATATCTTCAATGTTTGGCTTTAGTTCTTATTTTTCGATTTCGTAAAGCTCTATTGATTAATTGCTTGTATATATGTACCTATAATATACAGACAGACTGCAGATGAATAAGACAAAGAGATTGACGTTTGAAAGAATTATAGACTCAAGTTGGTAGGTAAACAATAAGATACTCGTACTTGGAAAAAAAAACGAGTAGCAGAATGTGTGAATGAAACTAAATAATGGGTGTGTTTTTGTTGACTAAGATTAAGATGCTTAATAATAACATTTTAACAACCTTGATTAAATTTTAATTTTAGTTTATATTTTCAAGATTTTTGATTGTTAATTTTGTACCTATTTGTTTTTATATAAAATACAATTTTACTAACATGATGCATGTTGTACGTAATGCAGATTGATGATTGTTTTTTCTTTTGGTGAAAAATATTTTAAGGTTTTATATTTTGTAAAAGTTTATCAATGTTGATTTAAGTGTTAAAAATTGTATCAATTTGTTTTAAACTTTTATATTATTATATGATGCAGTTTCTAAGTCATGGTTGAGCAATTTCAACACAGTGAATTTGGTGGTTTGAATGAGGTTCAACTGCGGTTCGAAGTTCCTATATTTTTTGTGGTCTAAAGTCGAAAAACATAAAATTTGCTGAACTAAGGGTTTTTATTGTTTTTTTAATTTGTAGCAATTTTTGAAAACCTTTTTGTGAGTACCGAACTGAATTTTTTGAATTTTGTTAGATTTTTGGAGAGTGAAGTAAATTCTTATTTTTAAAATTACACTGAAACTTTCAAAATTCTGCTTCTTTGTGAAATCTTTAATAAAACAATTGAATTCGATTTTACTTTCAAATTGATAACTTATGACGTTTTGTAAATAAAAATAAATACAATTATTGAAAACTCGTATAAAAGTGAATGTATATAGATAAAATTTAATAAGAAATCCCAAAACAAGTTTTCAATATGCATTTCCATACAGTTTCAGTAATTTATGAAAAAGTTTTGCTTTATTACTTTAAAATATTTATTAATTTTTTTTTTTCGTGTGTACATTGTTAATATCTCGTTTTGTGTCTCTGAGCTGGTTTGAATGTCATTTATGTACAGTACATACTACATACATATGTATTTCAGCATTTAGATTTAATTGAAATTTAATCTACATGCATGACACTAATCAAGTTAGAGTAATCGTATTTAAAGTGTTTTCTGGAGATAACTTGTATAAATAAATATAAAAAAATTATTAAATTAATGACGTGTGAAATTGCATACATTGTCCATAACTTTAACTTTCAGTTTTTTTTTTGTGAATTAAATTCTTTGATTTATAATGTCAAATAAAACAGAAACATTTTAAAGCCAACTTAAAGTTTGTAGGTAGGTAGGTAGGCTAGCGAATAACACGACTTATGTTGGCTTCCAAAAGGTCAATCGTAGGTGACTTATTCCTGAAGACTTGAGATTTAACAATTTTACATATTCCCAGAATGGTACACTTTGGAATGCTCATTAGCCCAACCCAAATGCGGCTGCAGCCTACATTTGTTTAACCACTATTCTTCAGACCTTGATACCTTCACTTCCCCTTGAGTTAGCGGTGTTCAAATTAAAATGAATCTTTTTGTGTTTTATTGATATCTCAGCAACCAATAATCGCACAGAAAGTTGGAGCTACAATTTCCTTATTTTTTGAATATCTTCTACCACCATATTTCTCTCGAAGTTTCAGCCTTTTGAGAATTGCCTATACAAATTTGGAATTAATTTTTGATCCCTTAATTTTTTACCAGTAGTGTATAAAACTAAAAAATACTAACAAGATTTCTTAGAATATGCTCGTAGCGTCTTGTCTCTTTGCAAACCCTAATATTCAGACTCCAAAATTTATTCATGAACTTGTTTGGATATACTCTTTTTTTTAAGGAAACAAATTTCAGATTTTAATTTTTGATAAAAAGAAACTTTAGTTTTACACTAGCATGATTTCAAATTGATGAGATTAAATCACTATCCTTTTAAAGTAGATATTTTCTTCTTTTTTATGTCCCCAAATGGTGAAAATCCGGCTCGAAGGACCAAATTTTATTGATGATGAAATTTTTTTTAATGAAATCGCCAAAAGGGTTCAAATATATTGACACAACAGTTTTTTTTTTGTCAAACAAACTCCAGTCACTTAAAAAAGTAGTCAGTATGCGAATTTTGTCACTGACAGTTCTCTACGAAAGGATGTAAAGTCATGACAGAAAATAATTATTGTTAATTAGATTGTAAAATATTTAAATTTTTCTTAATTGTATTTCCCATTTTTATTATATTTTAGATTTTTTCAGAAAACATTTTGACACATTGCGTAAGTCTTCCAACACAATGCTGTAACAACTCTAAACATTTGTCTATATAATAAAACTATAATCGTTTTAATTAAAGGAAGCTTTAATATATATTTTAACCGATATCAAAAAAATTGCATAACAGCAAATAATTAGTAAAAACATTGATTAGACAAAAAATGACAGTTAAAATCTTTTTTGATAAAGCGGACACCAACCATGTTAAAAGATTTTTTATCAAAACGATATGAAACTACATAAATCTGGATAAATCCAAAAACGTTACCTTTCATTTTTTAAATCATAAAACTTTTGAAGTGTTTTTGTTTCAAAGTTCAAAAATTAATCAAACTGATGGTCATAATTATCTATTGTTCGTGTTTTGCCAAAATTTGAGTTTACTTATAGCCGGATGTGTGTTTTCAGTGACATTCCTTATTGATGGAATGTGAATGACTTTAGGATTGTATGCAAGAAATATTGGGGCAGTGTGACAATTTTTGATACAAATTAATTTCACAATTTAGAAGTGACATAAAAAACAGTCATAAATAAGTGTCTGAATAAAAACTCATGACATTAATCTTGTCAAAAATTATGTAAAAATTTTAATCAAATAACAATTACTCTTGTCTTTACAGTGATTCAAAATCTTCTTTTGAAAGTACAAGAAGATCTTTTAATTCTTACAGCTTTCTCCGCTTAATTGCAGTGCAGTATTTTTCGTCACATTTTTTAGGATATCATTCAACTATCCCATATAAATACAATAGACAGTCCATTAGCAGATAAAATATTCGACAAACAAATTTCATGATCAATTCGTTGAATTAAGTATTAAAAAAAAAAAATCGTTTAAACAGGGTGTTTTTAAGCAGGTTATACTGTAGTTTTTTCTTCAAATAATATTCATAACTTAAATAAGTGTGTTACAGTTTCTCAACAAGTGTTTCAACAAAATGACCATGACATCGTGCCTTATTATCCAAAAGCTTCATTACAAACTGTTTAAAATTACCATCATAAAAAAATAACACAAAAAGCAATTAAAAATAATACAACCTAATTAAACTATACTAATTAACAAGAATTAATTAACTTGACAACTCTAAGGTTATAATTATGATTCCTCTTTTAATTTTGTCTTAGGATAACTTAACTTTTTTTTTTGTTTCACAAAGTCTTGAGGGGAATAATTTGTAATGACTATGAGTTAAACTTTTTTATAATATACTATAGAAATACAAAAATAAAATGTTACAAAAAACTGTTTTGAAGGAAAATTAAGATTTTTTGTTGTGAATTTTCCATGTGCTGGAAGAAAAATAAGGTTTATTATTTTTTAATACTAAGATTAATTTCTTTTAATTTGTTTTTTGTTTCATGTTGAAACTGTTGATTTTAAAAATTAATACAGAAAAAATATAAATATCTTAAAAATCGTTTCAAAAAGTCAGAAAAATAACAAAATTTTATTAAAAAATTAAAAAAAAAATCCTTAAAACTGGTATTTCAAAATATATTTTTAAGATTACAAAAAAATTGCTTTTAAATTTTTTGCTTAATTAATATCAATATTGACAGTTAATATTATGAAGTGAGTTTATGAACATTTTATTTGTTTTTTCTTATATAAATTATAAACAATTTATTTGATTTTTTAAATTATTATTTTTCTTTATCTGAATTTATACTTTTTAATTTAAAATTTAACTAGATAACCGAATTCAATCATAGAAAATTGGAATTTATTTTCAAAATTAAATTGATTTTTAAAATTGACAATTCATTGGTTTTTTTTTAAACATTTTAAATAGTTAAAATAAATTTTTTAAAACGTATATTATTTAGAAAGTCATGACATTGAGATTAATTTAATATTAAATTCGTATGAATAGTCGTCTACATATTGTTTTAGTTAAGTTAAATATTTTCATTGAATGGGAAAGTATTTAGCAAACACTAAAAAAAACTACATTGTTGTAAGGGACTTTGAACTAATGACTTATTAATGCGAAAAAAATAAGTTTAAACAACACAAACAAATTAGAAATGTTTCAAAATATGATAGAAATTTAAATAACCTAAGGAACTTTTGAAATAAATTGTTACTCTAAAAAAAAACAACCATTAAACATTCATGAAACTAGTTAAAAAAATTAATTTTAATTAAATCAACTTAAATGATTTAAAATATAAACAAATAAATTTGTTCTATAAACTTTGGAATTTCGTTTTTAAGACGATCAAAAGTAATTGTTTAAAAACCCCAAAATCAAAACAAAAAATACGTCATGTATTAGTTTAACCAATATTTCAAAATTCATCAAAGGTTTTTCCATAAAATTTGAATAAAATATGTTTTAATTTAATTTGTTTACTAACCATACATAACAACTGACAAATTAAGTACGTATCTATATATTTGTTTTTTTTTTTTATAAACAATTCAAAGGTTCTTGTAAACAATTTTCCAGACGAAAAAAAATTTCAAGTCTTAGGAATTACCCAAATACTTAATTTATAAACCGGCTAATTAAGTCAAATTTTGTATGTGCATATGTATAAGTTTATAATTATTGTCAATAAGGTCTTTAAACTGTCTGTTGTTAATTAATTAATATTAAATACAAAAGGAGGTAATTAAGTCTAAATAAACTAATTTTTTTTTTTGTAAAATTCTGTTCACTTTATAATTAAAATAAATTATTAATGAATGGAAAATTTTCAAAGTCACGTGATGGAAGAATTTGTATAAACACAATTTTGTTATTATTTTGCAAGAAACATAAAAAAAAACAACGATTAAAAGATTAAAATTAGATGAAAACAAAAAATTATTTTAAGAAAAAAAAAAACATACATAGCTGTCTTTTTTATTAGTATGTCATACATTATATAGGTCTAGGTTATCTTGTTTCATTCATGGTTTCTTTTTTAACTTGCCTCCCCTGGATTGATTTTTTTTTTGTAAATTTTTTTAATTGTAAACAAATGTCAGGTTTTATTGGTCAAGTTCATTTAAATTGTAAACATTTTCATACTGACTATGCTACTTTTAGAAAAATTCATTAAACTTGTAGTTGCTATAATTTTTTGTTGATACATTAAAATTGAGAATGTTGATTGCAGGATTAGAGGATTACAACTTCAAGGTCAGGGACGTCAACTGAACTAGAAAGCAGAGGTTCAGAATGTAACAAGTGTTTTATTTATTTCGAAATTTTGAGACAGATGTTCCTTGACTTAGAAGACATTTGTAATTTTGTAAATAACGACAGTTAATCACGTTAAAAATATAGTTTTATTAATATACGCAAACCAATTTTTATCTAAAAGTTCAGAATTCAGCTGTAAGAAAAATCGGTATCTTTTTCATTTAAGGCCTAAAGAGGTAAATACTGTCGAACTTTGGGATAACAATTGACCTTATGCTAGTCATCTTTTGACTAAGTCAGTGGTTCATGAAGAAGTACAAAATTATCGCAGAAGTACAAAATTATATCATCAAAACGATTAATAAAAAAGATTACGAGTATAGTTTCAACATAGAATTAGTCCTTATAATTGTCTTGGTGGATTATGCAGATGTTTGATTCCTGAAATTTTGGAAGATTACCAGATCCAGATGAGGCAAGCAGATACGTTTTATCAGTTGATTTACTAGCGAGATGAGTCTTTCGTAGTTATATCGTTTGAAAACCGTCCGATTTGGAACAGAGTCTGAGATGATGAAAAAGCATAAATATATGTTAACCACTCAGATGATACATCACGATATGTTCGTTTATGGTTTGTTAAGTGAAACAGATTATCTTCAAGGAGCCAGTTGGCTTCCACATACTCAAATTGGCAAGTAATAATTCTAAGGATTTTTTATTAATATTTCATATCAAAAACGTCAAGTTGATTTTCTTTTGAATTTTGATCCTTCGAGCACATAAAACCATTGGGTATCAATTATAAATGGCTTCCTTCAAGAAGCTCTCGAACTAATCGAACCATCTTGTCAACCATTGTTGAACTTTTTGATCCACTTTCATGATTTCAGCAAAAATTGTTGTTAAATGGTTTAGTATGGGATATGTTCCAGTTCCATTCAATTTGCACCAAGATTATGTCCCTTTTTGAGCAGAATTGCTATTCGAATATTAAGATGGATTTGTACTGAGAAGGAGAATTTAAGTTTAGAATTGAATGGGTTTAGTGACACTTCCATGAAGACATTCGAGCAATAGTCTATCTTAGGGTTTTCGAACATAAAATTCAAAATTACCTTGTGATGTCTTAAACTAAAGTCGCATCCTTTAACACAGCTTCACTTCCTTGACTTGAGATAATCGGGGCTCATATTATCTTAGCTAAACTTCTTGTTTAATCATCCTCTTAGTTCACTTGGGCGTATACCAACTTTTTTTAGTGCATTCTTAGAAAACTTTCATCTTATCTCGTTTGTGTAATTTACTTGTTGGCTTACTGAAATTAACCTTAAATTGAGAGTAGCCTATCTGATTAATATTGTATCACTAGAATTCCCGACGAATTTGGTACCGCCCGAATTGAGTTCTAACAGCACGCCTGGCTGTTAGATTGGTTGATATGTCAACCGATCAAAACTTTCATTACTCTCGCAATCTACAAAATATTTTAATTGTATTGAGTCGAATTTCGTCTTTTGCTTGGCATTTTAAGAACAGCAAATCTCACACCTTCCTTGGACTACATTTCAAAACCAAAATCGGCCAAGTCGTTCTCGAGTTTTAGGACAAACAAATTGAAATTGATTTTTATATATAGAAGAAGATTAAGCATATTTTTTTTATAACAAAACAAATTAAAAATTTCAGTAATTGAAGTGTCAAAAGAGGAAATATTTTCTCAAACATTTTTAAATTCAATTAAATTAGTTTTTCAATTAAGAAATTGAAATTTAACTTAAAACTAATACGACACTATATCAATTTACATTATTGTTAGTACAAAGAGAGGCCTAACCACATAAAAGATAAACATATCAATCGATAAATAAATTATACATTAATAAATTACATGTCAAAAAGTTGTAATTATAATTCGGTTGACAATAATTGTATCGTGCTCAAAATTTTCATTACCGCTTGTCAATAAATTTCAATCAAATTTTGTATAAATGATAATTACAACAACTACTGCAATTGTAACATTTGACCAAACGCAGAAATTTAACTTTAATTTAAATGTCATGTCATGATGTTAACTGCGACAGTTTTATTGATAAAATCAATAATTACATACATATGTATGTACATATTTATAGAGAAACTTAAATAGTAAATTTACATACGAACATATGTACATATGTCTATGTATTCGTGTTTCATCAATAATAATTTGAATGAAATACTTTACGGAAAAAAGAACGCCATCCCATTTATCATAATTTTAATAGAAAATTGTTCAATCAAAAAAATATTGTTGAATCAATTAATATTACATAATGTTATAGATTTGGCGGTAAATTGAATGAAGAGTGTGAAATTATAGTTTTTTTTTTTCTATTTCATATTAATTGCATAATTATTTGAAGTAATTATTATAAAATGAAAATGATGCACAACAAACTAATGATCGTGTGATTTTATTATGTCAAAGTTTGTCTATTATATTTAGCTTGTAATTGTTTTTTTTTTTCTTAAATAAGCATGCATGTTTTGAGTTTACATAATTAAGAACTTGACGTAGCTATAGAGACAAATAATAATCGAGTAATAAACGCTCGCCGTAAAATGGTGCCAAATCTTGGAATCAAAACTTGGATTCACATTTAATCCGAGGCTGGACCTCGCCTCTTATCCGAAATCATTTCCAAGGAAATAAGGGCATTTTTTTTTTTATTGATGCATTTTTGATTCCGAGAATACTGAAAATTGTGGCGTTTGTCAGTGCAGGTAAGAAAAGTTACATAGTAGCCGCCTTTGGCAATTTACGTCAACATTATTTTATATGCACTTACATATGTAGGGTTTTCCAATAAGGGGTGTTATTTTGATATTCAAAGAAAAACGGCATTCTTTGAGGTGAATGATCTATGAATGATAGAACCGTATCCTTGTCATGAAATTTAAAAAAAAAAACAAGATGATTTTTCGATGAAATTCCGGATCAATTTCATGCATTTCAAGAATCCAATCAGCAATGACAAAATGCGTTGTTCCATTTTTATCAATGGCGTATTTTCTACTTTTCAAATTCCAAAAAACTACAGAATCAAAACTGACATATACCAAAATAGCGGGCTATATTCAAAATAACACCTCTTATTGGAAAACCCTTTATATTAAGATGAAGGTCCTAGTCTAAATAAGACTCTCTTAAAATATAGCTGCAAAATTTTATAAATCCAAGTTTTTTTTTTCTTCAAAATTTTTCAATTAAACATACCAACATAATTCAGTCAACCAGAAGAAATACCTGCTCAATATGTACATTATGTATATGTATGTGCAACTACATATGTGCTCATCAAGGTGCAGGGCTGCATGCGCACAGACGCATGCTCTTTCTTTTTTTGTTTTTTGATAAATGCTTTTTAGCGCTGAATCACGCATTTGACATTTCTATCGATAGCATACTAATTATAGAAGGCCTATGGCCAAGTAAATTTTTTTACTAAAAAAAAAGTTATAAAAAAAACATTGAAATAAGAAAACTTGTACGTGAGAACGTGGCAATTATTGTCAATCAGTTATTCAGAACTTCAGATCATTCTTTTCGATTTAAATTGTTTTAAAAAGAAAGTTTATTGAAAAAAAAAAATTTGGACTCTAAGTAACAAATTTCAAAATGAAAATTTAAAAAAATTACTAAACTAGGTAATTGAACTTTACCAAAAAAAATATTAATTCGTATATTATTTGTTTAAACTAAGACAACTTATATTATGTTGCAGAATACTTAAAGAAATCAATCTTGTACGAATTTAATTAAAAGATTTTATTCATTGATTACAATTAGAGATTGCTATCAATTGATTGCATTCATTTGAGATATTGTATTGTTTTGAGTATTTAATGATTTTGAAACCGTACCTTTTTAAATTATTATAATATTATTTGGATTTACAAAGACTGCAATGCTTTTCCGTAGATTGTTAAGTTAAATTGTATTTGATAAGAAAAAATTTAAATTAAAATTTATATACCTATGTCACAGTTTATTTGAATAGGGTGCAGGCATGTATGTATGTATGTGCTTGTTCATACTCGTATTATTTATATTCTTCTTAGTTATAATTATAAAATTGTATCTATTGTTTATTATTTCACTGCTAGGGTAAAAATTCTGTAATCTGGGGACAAATAACCATAACCAGATCATATAGAACACACGTTTTAAGCAGGTATCTTAAGTATGCAGAGTATCAGATGAAATAATAAAATCCTGCCTGAATGTGGTTTTGTTCTTTCCTGACGAATAATTGAAATGCTTTATTCCCTACAACATATTATTATTAAGGTATGTAATACAAAATTTAATCCCCAAAAGCATATCATTTGCTTTGCCAAATAAATTCCTTCAATCAACAATAGGACAAAAAGGTAAACCTACAAAAATTAAAGAAATATTATGGTTGAGATACAATTTCTGAAATTCCAATCTTTAGAAGTTGATTGTTTCCAATTAATTATAAATGTATGTATGTAGGTCGTGCCAAGGAGAAAATTCTCTGTGTAGCACATTAATAAATTTATAAAAAGTCCTTTACGGTTGAATTTTTTTTAACATTCCAATTCCAGCATACAGTCAATTAAGAATTAAAATAAAAAAGATTTGAAAAAAATTGAAATGTTTAAGGAAATTTCATACAAAGTCTTTGTAATTAATTTTTTTTTGTTAACAATAGATACTCCTTTGGAAATGTATAAATCTGTGTTCAAAAAAGAAAAAATGAATTTATAGTCAAGGAGAGAAAAACGTTTTAACTTTTAATAAATAATATCAAAACTGCGTTTCGCGTGCTACTCTAAAGTTAAAAATATTTTTTTTTTATATATGTATACACGTACATATATAAAAATAGGTATTTTTCTGTAGAAATATAATAATATATTAATTTTAACGTGAAGTAATTTTGTAACTCTTTTTCCAGTTGAATTTTTAGAAGTAAATTAATTCATTAAAATTAAATCCAATAATAAAACTTAGCAATTTTATTTATTAATATTCAATAATCCTTAAATAGAATTTGGATTTAGTCTTTTGGCCGAAATTTAGACACACAAACAGTTCGATATTAGATACTAATAAATCAGAAATACAAAATAGTAAGTATACGCCACAGTGAACCTTTAATAATTCTTAAAAATGTTTAAGAAATGTTATTTTAGTCAGACAATTTTATAATTTTAATTATCAATTTGTAGCTTTTAAACCTTCTGGTATAAGTTCGGTGGACTTAAGAGGGGCTGATGGTCCCCTAGTTCGCAATGAGCTAAGAGGAACCAGTTCGGTAGGTTCTTTGTAGTACATTTTTTATGGTAGACGACAGCGTGGCTGACCAAGCTTACGCTGGAAAGACGGCATATAAGAGGACGCTCGAAGCCTTCTGGATAGTGTGTCATCGTACTCTCGCGATTGGGATAAACGGAGAGACTTCTTAAATTAGGCCAGGACCGGATCCCGATTTGTGGAGCCAATGATGATGAAACCTTCTGACAAAATTTGTGACACTTTTCCAATTGTTTGTATTTTGATTGGGCTTTTCTTATAAGCAATTTTAATCTTAAAAAATTATAATTTTAAAAACATTTTTAAGAGTTTATTAGTTTCTTAAATTAAATAATCTTATTTTCTTTATAAAAAAAAACAACTCTAAACGGTTTTTCATTCAGATATGTTATTCTTAAAAACATTTTAAACAGAAGTTGTAAATAAAATATATTTATTAATAACATAACAAACAATTTTCACTGCAAAATGATTTTCTAATTTATATTTTGTTATTCAATATCAAAAAAAAGTATTTATTTTAAACTGCCCACTTGATCTTTCAGTACTTTCTTGCAAATAAATATATTTTTTAAATAACACAGATGTTATCAATCGTATTTTTCAAATATTTTTTATTTAAAATATATAAATCAAATTATACAATCCACTAAATCCTTCCGAATTCACATTTGCAAATTATATTATTATGTATACAAAACTTATATAATTTGTGTTGAAATCATTAAAATAAAAACAATAAAAAAAAAATAAAATCATCTTTTCAATTTCGTAAGAAAAGCCAAAAAACCTATCATAAATTTGACCTTAAATATCCATAATAATTTAATCGATTAGTTTTTTTTTCATCCTTACACAAAAATTTGGTTGAAATAAAAACAACAAACACAAAAAAAAAAAAGCAAAACAAAAACACATAAATTATGTAGAATGATATTTTCAATCAATTTATGGATACAAGTTTTATATCCCAAGAATTAATTTACACACAAAAATAAATAATATTGTGAGAAATTAGTTTTCGAAACAAAATTAAAAAATAAAAATGAAGTTTTTGTTTGAAGAAAATTTATAATAACTTTGTCATTCAGAGGGAGGATAATTTATTATTTTTTCTTGTATAAGGGAAGTGGGCTAAAATAGATTTCCTAGAGTGTGCTAGTATTTGACTTGATTAACTTATTTGGATTTTTTAATAATTGTTTAAAACCTAATTGATACCAAGGAAATCTCAAAATCCCTGTACCAGATTGGTTTGACCCAAATGGGATTTCGTTTATATTCACCTAAAGGCAATAGCTGTGTTTTATTCACTGCTGAACAGCTAGTGCAGTAAAATTTCCCTCGGAAAACAAATAATAATTTGATTGATGGCAAAAAAGAAGCCAGCAGTGATAAGCAACAACCGATTTCTATAAATTCAATAAGTCTGTCTTTCTATTGATATAAATCTTGACAAAAATTTGGTAAATTTTGTTCGTCTTTTTGAGAGTCATATTTTGAATAATTCAGGAACTTGACCAATATTTTTGCCACCTAATTTCAAAACTTTGGTAAAATCTTTTAATGGTCCGATAATAAACTGAAAATATCTAAAAATCTAACAATGCTAAATTTGCAGTTCAAACGATTGAAAAACTTTATTCAAATATTATTACTTTGTATACTTAAGTAGTAAAAATAAACAATCTCTTTTGTTAAGTTGAACAAGTTGATTGTTATGATTTATGAGTTCTGACATGAGTGGGTACTTCATTGGCTTAATAATACTTAATAAATGTTGAATGTTGTCATTAATGATACATTTATATGTATAAGTATGTTAAAATCTTAAATTAATGTTTACACAACAACACACATAAATTTGAACATGTGTAGTTTTTACTAATTTGATTAAACAGATTTCTCAAAAAAATAAAACTGTTCACATACGAGTATGAACTGTAAAATATCTATGAGTTCAAGGTTATAAATTTTCATTTCATCAATGATTAGGAGTAGGTTTATGACCCCAAACCCAAATAGAGTAACTAAAAAAAAAAATAATTTCAAATGGTCGTTGACTCGAAAACTGTAATTTTAAATTTTGATTTATTAAGTTGAACTATGAGGAACTTCAAAGAGATTTTGTGTAGGTACACATAATCGTATATTTTATAATCAAGGGAATTTTTTTTTTATTAATAATAATTTATTTATAACCTTACGAATCTTAAAAAGAGATACATTGATGAGTTTAAGACTTAGTCATTATCATTTCAAATATAATATATTTATGAGCATTTAGATGAAAGGTATAGGTAAAAAAAATATTTTGTTTTTATATTTGTTGTAATTTTTTTGATATTGAAATGTTGATTTATTATTATTTACCTTAATTCATTATAATGTTCTAGATTTGTTTCTGAAAATACAAAAAAAAGAAGAATATTTTATTTACTGTGTTATGATTTTGAGGTTAATAAATAAATGTAATTAAATGGATTTGCTTTTTATGAATAAATTATTAATTTGTTGTACGTATTCATGTGTAACTTTTTGTGTTCTTAAATTATACTTATTTTGCAAAATGAAAAATTCCTTGATCTTCTAAGCTAATGGTTCTTAAGTGAACATTATTACAATAAAAAATCACGAAAAGGAATTTAATTCAATTTTGTTACTTTGACCAAAGAGAATGCAATCGAAGGATTACAATCAATTTATTGCATTCAAATGATTTCAATATTTCCGAGGTCAAATGTTTAACGATTGCAAAGTCTCAGTCTCAAAATTTCAGTATGGATGCAATTCTTAGATTGAAATCATAAAAGATTGCATTCCTGAATGATTGCATTCTTTTAATGAAGAATTCTGTTTATTCTTTATATGTTTAATTAAAATCTCGTGTTCGATTTACTATTGTCAATAGTTTTTATTCGTGTAATTAGAATTTCGTTGTTTTTACCCAATTTAAGACGACTCAACACTCCGAAAAGTTGTCCATGTCCATATCCATACCCACTCAATCTATTTCAATGTTCTGTCAACTTGACAATATAACTTCTTCAAAGAATTTTTTTCCGCTTTGTAAACACTGATGAGAAGATATTTCTAGAAAATAATTGCGCGATAAAATGATTCCATTAAAACCAATTTATTTTGATGTTTTCCCGTGTCGGCTTCCACCACCACCGTCTGCTGTCTGAACCCTCTCAATCTTGTGACATCCATATAATAAAAAACGAAGAAGAAGACATACTGTAGATGAACAAAATGGTTTAATGGAATAGTTTTCTAGACGGTTTTTTTTTCTTCTATATTATTCAAACTTAATTTATTGTCATATTTATATACTTGGTGCAAAATATGGGAATTTCCCCAATAAACTTCTATTTAAGATTGTTTGGCGTTTCGAATTGAATTAATTGAAGAATAAAAAACAATGATTGATAAAAGTCATATAACAAAATATAATGTATGTACATAAGTACTGACAGATGTTGGTTTATTAATAAATTTAAACATATAAATTAGTTTTACTAAATGAATTGATGATTGAGGACATATGTATGACTGTTTCTGGTTTCAAATAAACTAAGGCACTTAAGTCAGAATTATAATGAGTACATTAAGTGAAACATTTCTTACAAACTAAAAGATGTCTTAACTTTTTCATAATGTTTATTAACACACAAGACGAGACTTTTGACAGTCTATAAGTCATGTCAAAATCAAAAAAAATTTCAGTCATACCTGAGACTTGTCTTAAAAAGAATATGACTACATTGTTAATTATTTGGTTTCAATGTCAAAAATTCGAAATTGGTCACTTAATGACTTGGAATATAGAAAGCAAATTTTATTTTGACATGTATTCTTAAAGTAACCTCTAAGCTTTAAATTAGATTTTTCCGAAGTTTAAAATGAGCTTTTTAGACATATTTTCATAAAAAAACAAATTAAATTTTAAGAAAATCAAAAAAACAGGTATTTTGTGTGATGAATTTGTAAAATACGAAAAGGCCGATAATATTAACGAGATCCTAATTAAATCTCATCTCATTTCATCTCATTTCATCTCATTTCATCTCATTTCATCTCATTTCATCTCATTTCATTTCATTTCATTTCATTTCATTTCATTTCATCTCATCTCATCTCATCTCATCTCATCTCATCTCATCTCATCTCATCTCATCTCATTTCATCTCATTTCATTTCATCTCATTTCATCTCATTTCATTTCATCTCATCTCATCTCATCTCATCTCATCTCATCTCATCTCATCTCATCTCATCTCATCTCATCTCATCTCATCTCATCTCATCTCATCTCATCTCATCTCATCTCATCTCATCTCATCTCATCTCATCACATCTCATCTCATCTCATCTCATCCCATCTCATCTCATCTCATCCCATTTCATCTCATCTTAGTTTGACATTCGATAACATAATTGGGAACATTGCTCAATATTTGGAACTATATGGTTTACTTAGCTTTTTTTGGAAAACATTTTTTATTTAGTACTTTTTTGTTACCAAAATCTAACAAAAGGACCACTGTGTGTCAGTTGGCGGCTACATTAAGTGCTAGACGTAGACGGTAATCAAAAACGAAGAGTTGCTAATGCTTTTTTTTTAAAGAAGGAACTTTGATGATGTATATTGTTTCACAAAAAAAAAAAGATTCTAAAAAAAGTTAAAAGAAATAGTTATACATACATAAATATACTAATTATATATTCAGACATCTTTTGAAAAAAAAAAGTATTTTCAGTTCAAAAGACAATTGAAGTAATTTTAAAAAAAAAGTGCCAAAACACACACAATTTGTTGATCACACAATATTGATTGCGTACAATACTTTTTTTGTACTTTTGTAAAAGATATTATATTTTTGTATCTCAAGACATCATGTGTTTTGAATTTTGGATCTATTTTAAAACATTCATGTCAATATTTGAGAATGAGTTTTATTTTTGTCTGATGTCTGGATGCGTTATTTGTTTATCTATCTATACATGTCAATAATTTCGTTTTTTTTTCTAATTAAAGACTTAACAAAAGTTTTATCTGACATTTAAGTTAAAATAACAATAATAATACATTAACACTTAAATGATTCATAATAAAACTAATGTTATGTACATATTATCGTGTTCTTTAAATCTCAGTTAAAATTATTACTTTGAAGATTTTTTTTAATTGCAGAAATGTCATTGAAAAGTGTCAAAAAATCTGTTATTTATTATTTTTTTTTTTGAAGTTATAATTTTGTTATTGATAAAGAAATTATTTCCTCAATCCATGTACATTGTACATATCACGAACTTAAGAAAAAAAAAAAACTTATACACGAATTTTCATGCTAGGCAATTAATTTTGTAGCATTTAAATTTATTTGTTTAAAATAACAATAGTAAACAATACTATTTATTATTATACCTCGTGCAAATCAAATCAATATACGAGTACATGGCAATAATGTGGCGGCAGAGTTGGCAACGTTAATAACTACTATAAATAAATTTGTCAAATAGTATTTTTTGTAGTAGGTAATTAGAAAGTGAGTTTTTATTGATTCAATATTCTTGGGGTAGGTTTATTTATTACTTAGTTCTTACTACAAAATCTTATATAAATTAAAATTGTTATTCTTTTTAAATAATAATAAAACTATTTATTCTTTATTTTCAAAAGTAGACGTTTTCAAATAAGTATGCTTACTATAATAACCGAAATATATAAAACTAATTAATTTATAGTTTTACAATTTTATCAAAATCATTATCATTAAAGAATATTTATGACCATTGTTATAGATTTAATATTTAATTTCGTTGGTTCTACTGCAGTAACCTCAGAACAAAGTCACTATGTATGCTTAGACCTTTAAAACTACGCAACGGATTTTGATACCTTTTTTTTTAATGGATAGAGTGATTCAAGAGGAAGGTTAACATGCATAACATACTTCACTTTCTTCTAAAAGCTGAAATTTTGTACATAAAAATCCATTTTCTGTTTATTTGTCTCGCTAAAACTCGAGAACGGCTCGGCCGATTTGGCTGATTTTTTGTTTTAAATGTTCGTCGTAATCTAAGGAAGGTTTAAAAAGTGAGAAAATGTGCAAAAATTGCGAGGATGAGAGAAAAAAACCAACTTCATTTTCTTATAAATTTTTTTTTGACTGTCACTTGGTTGTCAAATTTTTAAATTTCGGTCGTCTATCCAACGTTAACAAAAAGTTATAAAGTCACCATTATACAGTTATTAAAATCTTTTATCATCAGTTTGTCAGTGTCTGAAATTTACTGGTTTTAAAATTATAAGGAAAAGATGAACTTAAACTTTAAACTTTTGGTCATGTTGTGTTCAGAACTCGAGGTTTAAAGCTTGAATCAACATTGTAACAGTTCGAAATAAAAATTATCTACTATATTTAATGGTTCACTACTACTTCTACTATTACTTCATATATAAACGCACAGAGTAGGAACACTGCAACTTAGCTACTAAAACTATCAGATGAAACAACGCAAGACAACAACAGAAAGAATTACACTGTAGGTTTCATCTTTTCATGCGTAACCCCACTCACTAATCCTTGATTTCGGTGATTGATATGACGTCTCCTTAAAGCAACATAAATCTCATAGACGTTTTTGTTTAACATCGTCAATTTAAACAAAAAAAAAAACATATTGGCCATTTTGCAGATTAAGGACCAAATTTCTTGAGGATTTTGGTCATGTGACATTTTTGACGTGGATATTTTACATTGTTGGATTACAATTTTGGTAATTTTTAAGGCCCTTACTTTATTCTAAAAGTGCCGAAGAGTAGCTTGGTGCAAAAATTCCGGAAGTAAAATTGAATATATTAAATAAATAAAAGAAAAAACATTAAAAACTTATAGTTTATTGGAAAATAGTTTAATTTTATCTTTCTGAACAAAATATTGTCAAAATTTTGTTTGATAGTTTATAAATTCAAAAAAGATTTGTATACAAATTTAGTTAGTAGATTTTTTTTAACGATAGCAATTAAAAAAATTAAACTTTGGTTTTTGACAAATATCTCGGAAACAATTACATAATGCTATTGACTTAAAATAAATTCTTTTCTGTGTTAAAGGTACAGATTTGGTATAAATTTGGAAAAAAAAAACAATTGACAATATTCTTACAAAAAATAGAAAAAATACCTACTAGACCAAATTTTGTCAAAAATCGGTACAAAATTTTATTCCAAGTCGATTATGTTGAGAATGATAAAATGTTATTGACTTTTGAATCCAATTTCAAAGTTCTACGATATCAGAAAATCAGTTAAGGATATTATAAAAATGTTTGCATAAAACCAAAACTTTTATTTTTTTATTCCCACTTTATTTTTAAAAATAAATTCCTAATTGTGAAACAAACATTTTTAATTACCTATTCCAAATTGATATACAAATTTTTATTGTTTGTTAATCGAAATGTAAAACATTAAATTCACACAAATTGCAATATTTTTACCATTAAAATATTATCTCTATATAAAATCACGTACGAATACATACATAAAAAAGAATAAATAAATGAAAGTAATAACAGTAAATTGCATACACCCAAAGGTATCTAACCCACTCACTGTTGCAATCAATAATAAATTTTTCTGATTAAAAATGATACAAAAGATCTGCTGGGAATTAAATTGATTCAGTTTTCGATATTTAAAATATTGAAAATTAATTTTTTGTTTATGGATTTTTAATTTAAACATAAATTTGAAATGAGACAATAAATGTCTTCCTTTTTTTTTAAATATGTCAAATTTCAGAAACCTTTTAATACGATTGAAGTTTTCCGTCATCGTTTCACAGATAAAAGAAAATTTAGAAACATTAATATTAAGTACCGAAATGTAAAGTGTTTAAAAAAAGCAAGGATTGAACACACAAACGATGTTTAAAGAACGCCATCTTTGTTAACTTTGACAGGCCTGGTAATACTTTGTTTAAATTCAAACTCAAAAAAAACAGGGGTGTGTGTTTTTAAAAAAAGAAACACCCACGAGTTCTTCTTTTTATTATGAAACATGAACCACGCGAGGATTTTCTGACTCAATAAATAAAAAATAAAAAAATATATAAAAACAAAAAAGTTGTTGGCATCTCAAGTTTGATTTAATTTGATACATTTTTAAGAAGAGTATAGATACGTGTTATATTTTTTATTATTCTAATTAAACATCACGAACAAAACATAATCAAATTCCGGAATTCTCATTACTTCAAAGACAAATGCGCTGTGTTGTCAACGTTGTTGTTGTATTGTCAACTTTTTTTTTCTTGGAAGAAATTTAATATTATACACAAAACAAAAAAAAACTCTGTTGTACTTGTAATAGCCCAGAGCCTGTTTGATGGTTATAATGTGTAGGACTGTCATGTCAATGTCAAAGGTCGGGAGAGTACAATTCCCCAGACTTTTCCTGTTGCCATGAATTCCCAAGTACAAGTCTATATAAGTAGCTTCTGACATGAGAAGGTTTTTTTCTCACACATTCACCATTGGGATTTGGTGGTAGATTATAGGTCGAATATAATGCGGTTGAGAGTTCCAAGTTCCAAGACGTTTTGGTTCTACAAGAAAAAAATGTCAGCAAGTTTTTTTTTTTTCTTCAAAATATTGAAAGGAATATATGTAAAATACGCTAGACACTAGACTAGAAAGGATTCAACCGACACCTGTGTATAGTATTTTTATATTGTTACTTAGATCCATTAATTTTTGTATTTTAAATTGGCAAAGTAAAAGCAGCTTACATGTTTCTCAGTGTTTTTTAAAGAATACGTTTTAGGAGCGTTAATCTAACTTCAACCAAAAAAACAGTGTTATCTTAGTTTAAGTGCAGTGTAATAAAGTTGTAAGACGTAAATACTTATTGCTATCGAGTTTCGAAGCTAAGATTAGATGGTTAGAATACATCAGCTTCTGCAAGAAATAGTAAGTCAAATAATCAAGGTAGCGGAGTATGAATTTGAACTATACCTTGGGTCAACAGACGAAGCCGACAACAACATGGACAAAGAATTATGGATTCTCAAAGCCAACAGAAACTTCTTAAGATTGTGAAAGGTCTTAAAATTCAGAAGACTTACTATGTACAACTTCTAAGCTGCTGCTCTACAGGACGGTAGTTCTGCTGATCATCTAACTCTCATGAGCGAAAAAGAGCTCGGAATGTTCTTTCTACAATTTTCCAATATGACGTGTTATTTTGATATTCAAAGCAAAATGGCGATAAATGATCGAAAGTTTATTTTAATGTAAAGAGAAAGATATTCCGGAAAACAATATCGGTCAAATTACCGCCTCCGCTATACACTTAAAGAAATTTTTCCATGAAATTTTCCATCCAGCAAATCACAAAGTGGATGTTGTATGCCCTCAATAGCTTCACGAGTTCCATTTTTGAGGTCTTGAATCGACGCTGGGCTATTGGCGTAGACCTTATCTTTCACGTAGACCCAAAGGAAGAAATCGCAAGGTGTTAGATCACAAGATCTCCGTGGCCAACTGTGATCACCCCTTCGAGAGAGATAACACGGTCTGGAAACTTTTCCCGTAAAAGATCGATGGTTTCGTTGCTTGTGGGGCACGTAGAGCTGTCTTGGTAAACGTTAACGTTGTCCAGATCAATACCGGCCATAGAAAATCATTAATCCATTCACCGTAACTGTTGCTCCAGTCCCATTTTCGGACAAGCAAAGTCCAATGATCCCGCCGGACCATAAACCGCACCAAACAGTTACAGCAATGAATTGTTGAAGTATGTACCGTTCCATTTTTAATAATGGCATAGTTACACTTGTCAAATGTCAAAAAATTGCATCTACCGAAATAGCGAGCTATTCAAAATATGTAGCACCTCTTATTGGAAAACCCTTTAAAGTACATTTTATGGTTGATGACAGCAGCGTGGAAGATCAATGCTATCGCTGGCTGAAAAGATGGCTTATACCAGAACTTGATTGCGTTGCGTCGGATCAGAAAATAGAAATTCCCAATTTTGTCATTTTACCATTTATAGTCCTAGCGGATCAATAATTGAGCGTCTAGTGGAAAAATTTGAATCCACAGGGACAGTACAAAATGTTCCCGTGCCAGTGAGACAAAGAAGTGCCCGTAGTGTGGAGAATATTGCTGCCCCTGAGGCTTCAGTTGCAGAAAGCCCAAATGTGTCTCTCACACGTCGGTCGTTCCAAAGCGTTTGGCATCTCTGTGACGTCGTTGTGGCGAATTTTGCGAAAAGATCTTGTCCTACATCCTTACAAGATTAAATTGACGCTTGACAATAACTGAAGACACTTGACCACCAGAAGCGTCGAGTGTTCGTGAATTGGGCTGAGCAACAACTTGAAAATGATTGGAATTTTCTTCGAAGAATCATCTTCAGCGATGAGGCTCATTTCTGACTGAATGACTTCGTCAATAAACAAAATATGCGGTATTGGTCAGGCAGCAATCCACACGTACTCCATGAGTCATCATTGCATCCCGAAAAAATTACGGTTTGGTGTGGTTAATGGGCCAGCCGGCGACTACATTGGACCGTACTTCTTCCGTGATGATCAATGCCGGCACGTGACTGTGAATGGAGATCGCTACCGTTCAATAATAACCGAATATTTTTGGCATCAATTGGATGATATGGACTTGGAGGACATGTGGTTCCAACAGGACGGCGGGCGCGGCGCCCGCCACAAGCTACACAGCGAATGTCACAATCAAGATTGGAAAATGTGTTATCTCAGGAAATGGTCCAGTCACTTGGCCACATCGAACGTGCGATTTTAGGCCGTTAGACTATTTCCTGTGGGGATACTTCAAGTCTTTGGTCTATGCCAACAAGCCAGCCACGACGAAAGATCTTCGGTCGAATATCGAACATGAAATTACAGCAGTATCGGCCGATTTATGCTTGAATACCGTCGAAAATTACATAAGTGTTTTTTTTTTCGAAAATCGTTAAATTTCACCAAATAGCAGTTAATTTATTAAGTATCAAATGTCAAAGTCAAATACTTGCGAAAAGAAAATATTGGAAGCTGTCATTTGGTATGGAGTGTGCAGTTTAGCCAATATTCAGTGATGCCAAGTTTTAAATAATTAAAAAAAAAAACTAAATATTTTTAAGATCTGGATTGTCTAATCGTGTAAAAAGTTGTAGGCTGTTAAAAATATAAATATTAGATGTTGCTGTTCTTGTACAACACATCGTAGATAGTTTAATTTTAAAGTACATAGAAACCGAAATCTCTGATCGTATGATCCTCCCGCTGTTATAAGTTTTATACACATACACTTAAACAATATAAGACTATAAATACAGCCTTCGCTAGCTGTACTATCGCTTCTTTTCTTGAATAAACTGCAATAGACAACAAGTACCCAAAGATTGTTTTAATCCTGTATAAAACCCTACAAATTCAGAAGTGAGATTATACCCAGTTTTCAAGATATTTAAACAAACTAAAAGTGTATTTCTTGTGATAAAGTGTTCTTATGTAATCTATAAAGATGTCACCAATGTTAACTCAGTTTCTAAGTGAAGCAACTGTAGCTGATCTTAAACAAATTTTAAAATCTTTGAATCAAAAGACCGATGGCACCAAGGCTATGTTAAAAATACGTTTAAACCAAGCAGTAGAAGGTTATTCAGAAGAGGATCTTCAAAAGATTTTTAAAGATTTTATGCCAGACGCAAATAGACAAGATGAAGAATCTATTGATGGAGAGGCTGAGGAGGAGCAAGAGCAGAATCTACATGGTAACGAAATAGACGAGGAACTCAATTTGCTTCGAGAAGAATGCAAAAAGAGAGAAGAAATTATTTTACTTAAGCGAAAATTAAAAGAATTGCAAATGGAGGATAACAATACAAACCACAATTCAAGATCTTATGTTTCACATAATTTCAAAGACATGGAAGACTTCTTAAGTCCATTTAGTGGAGACGACAACTTTCCTGTAGACCGTTGGGTTGAACATTTTGAAGAATATGCAGAGACGCTTCATCTTGATGACAGGACCAAGTTCATATTTGGAAAGAGGCTCCTTAATGGTACAGCCAGACTGTTTGTAAGATCTTTGAAAACGCGAACTTGGATTGAATTGAGAGATGCACTAATAAGCGAATTCAAGCGAATTGTCACAAAAGCAGACATATTCAACGAGCTTAATGCTAGGAAAAGAAGACGTGACGAAACTTTACAGCAATATGTTTTGTCAATGCAGGAAATTGCCTCACACAATCCCATAGAGGAGGAGGATTTAATGCAATTTATAATAAAAGGGATTACTGATACAGAGATTAACAAAAGTATGTTGTACAACGCCAACAATATTGAACAACTTAAGGTCACCCTAAGAAAATACGAGAAGTTTAAGAACAATAGCCGCGATTATGTCTCAGCGAAGCCCAACATATCCAAGACTTTTAATCGTACAAAGCAAGCAAACATGTACTCAAAAAATAAAGAACACACAAGCGAAAGAGAAGTTATTGATGCTCCAACCAATTCCCGCTATCAGAAAAAAGAGTTCACCTGCTTTAAATGTGGTACTAGTGGACATATCGCCAAAAATTGTACGAGTGCTAAGCCAATTTTGACAGTCAATGCAGAAGAAAACAATAAAAGAGATGACAAAACAACTTCGTCAGAAAATATTAATCAAAACATCACCAGCCGAGTCCAATCACAGAGAAGCTTACACACCAACGACTTTGAGAAGGAGATTTCTTATCGATTCACCGATCGTCATTCTGAATGCGCATGCACACTAACGACTCTTTTGGATTCTGGGAGTCCGATTAGTTTTGTACAAGAGATGTTCGTGCCAGCATCGATGATTTCGCCGCCGGAAAAAAACTGCCGATCATACTGTGGTGTCAACAACAGCCCGCTTCACGTGTTGGGAAGTGTCAATGGTTTTATATTGTATGACAATTTAGAAACTAATTTATCTTTTCTTGTAGTGAAAAATCAATCTATGAGCTATCCAGTTGTGCTAGGAAGAAATTTTATTGACAAAATTGGTATGGTGCTGAAGAAAAAAGATACAAAAAATGAAAGTGAAGAAAAACCTAATTTGGAAAAGCTATCAAAAAATGTAAATTGTTCGTCAAGTGAATTGTTTTCGTCATCAAGAAGTAACTGTCCAGAAACGCATGCCTCGTCCGTAAGTCAATGTCAGTTCAATGTAAGTACTTGTATTGTAGAAGATAATTTTGTTGATCAAATTCTTAATATTGAAATAAATGATGAAAAGCAAAGGTTAGATATTAATATGAATTCGAAAATTCCATATAGTATTAGGAAAAGTGTTGAGGAAATTGTAAAACCAGCCTTTTGTCCAGATTTAGCAAAAGTTATACCAGAAGAAAATAAATTTAAAATGAAAATAGTGTTGTCCAAAGATATACCGTTTCATTGTCCACCACGAAGATTACCTTACTCGCATAAAATAGAATTGGAGAAAATATTACATGATTTACTTCAAAAAGGCATAATTCGAGAATCTAGTTCGCAATACGCTTCGCCAATTGTTCTTGTTGAGAAGAAAAATAGGGAGCTTAGGTTGTGTATAGATTTTAGGGAGCTCAATAAAATAACATTGCGTGATAACTATCCGCTACCGCTTATTGAGGATAACATTGATCAGCTTAAAAATAAGAAGTACTACACAACATTAGATTTGCAAAATGGATTTTATCATGTACCATTGGAAGAGAAATCCATGAAATTTACATCATTTGTCACTCCAATCGGTCAGTATGAGTTCACCAAAATGCCATTTGGGCTTAAGAATGCCCCGTCAGTTTTTGAACGTTATATGAAACATTTATTTGGAAAATTAATTTTACAATCGAAAATTTTAACCTACTTGGACGATATTCTTATAGCCACAGAAACTATTGAAGAACATGTTGATATTTTAAGAGAAGTTATAAACATAGTTGTTTCAAAAGGTTTAAGGCTAAGATTAGATAAATGCATGTTTTTGCAAAACGAAATAACATACTTAGGTTATAAAATAACTGAGGATGGTGTTAGCCCTAATGATGCAAATCTCAAAGCTATTAAAGAATTTCCTTTGCCTTCTTCAACAAAAGATGTTCATAGCTTTTTGGGACTTTGTTCTTACTTCAGAAAATTTATCCATCAATTTTCTAACATTGCAAAGCCCTTGTACGATTTGTTAAAAAAGGAAACACCGTTTGCATTTAGTTCCAAAGAAATTGTTGTTTTTAATTCATTAAAAGATAAACTGATCTCTGCCCCAGTTTTATCAATATATAGTCCACACAATCCTACGGAGTTGCACTGTGACGCTAGCACGCATGGGTTTGGAGCAGTTCTTTTGCAAAAACAAAGCGATGCTAAATTTCACCCCATATTTTACTTTTCTAAGCGTGCAACTGAAGCAGAAAGTAAGTTTCATAGCTACGAACTTGAAACATTATCTATTGTTTATGCATTGAGGCGATTTAGAATTTATCTTTTAGGGATCCCCTTCAAAATAGTAACTGATTGCCAAGCTCTTGTATTAACCTTAAATAAAAAACTTTTAAATCCTCGAATATCAAGATGGGCATTGGAACTGCAATCATATGATTATAACCTTGAGCACAGGAAAGGCGATAGGATGTTGCATGCTGATTCATTAAGTAGATCCTTCAACATTCTACAAATTCATGATGAATCTTTTGAGTTTATCCTAGCAGCTGCTCAGAGGCACGACCCCAAAATAATCACAATTGCTAATGAGTTAACTAAGTCTGAGAGTAACCAATACGAAATGGTCGATGGTTTAATTTATAAGAAATTAAATAGTAAAATTGCTTTTTATGTGCCATCAAATATGGAAGAGCAGGTAATTAGAACTACACATGAGACACTTTGTCATTTGGGTGTTGATAAATGCTTTGAACACTTATCCGGAATATATTGGTTTCCGAACATGAAAGAAAAAATAAGAAAGTTCATCAGAGGATGTCTCAAATGCATTTATTTTTCTCCCGAGTCGGGAAAAACTGAAGGGATACTTCATCCCATTCCCAAGGGAAATAAACCCTTTCATACTCTTCATGTTGACCATTTAGGTCCATTTCCATGCACACGTTCTAATAAAAAACACATATTAGTAATGGTTGATGGTTTTACCAAGTTTACGAAGCTTTATCCTACGAAAACCACATCTAGCAAGGAAGCAATTGAATGTCTCAAAACTTACTTTACTAACTTTTCTAGGCCAAACCGTATAATATCTGACCGTGGTACTTGCTTTACCTCAAAAGAATTTACAGAATTTTTGAATGACAATAATATTCAGCACGTCAAGGTGGCCACACACTCCCCTCAATCAAATGGCCAAGTAGAACGCCTGAATCGTGTCATTACACCTATGATAGCAAAGGAATGTGAATCTCTTACAACCAGTAACTGGGACAAGAATTTAGATAAGATAGAATTTTCATTAAATAACACTGTGAATAGGACTACAGGTTTCACTCCTTGCACTCTGCTTTTCGGCCGAGATCAAAAGGGAAAATTTTGTGACAAGGTTAAAGAATTTTTAGTAAATAATATAACACCTGAAGATGTTAGTCTTAATGAAATTAGAGAGAAAGCTGAAAAGAATATTGGAAAAGAACAAACAAAAAATAAATTTTACTTCGATAAACGTCATAAGAAACCTACAGTATATAAACTAGGAGACTATGTAATGATCAAGAATGTTGTTACTACGCCAGGCATAAATAAAAAACTCTTGGCTAAATATAAAGGGCCCTATGAAATAAAAAAGCTGTTGCCGAACGATAGGTATGTTATAGGTGATATAGAGGGTTTACAGTTGACCAGGTTACCGTATAAGGGAATAAGTTCTCCGAATAACATGAGGCTATATGTAGAACCGGATGTTGACTTTAAGGATGATGGAACAAAAACTGATGATTGACCAAAATAATTCTGCTTTTGAAAAACAAATATATTAAATTTAAAATGTCATTTTAACAATTTTGTTAACTAATTAATATACAGAACAATATACCAATGTCGTATCTGTACCAATTATGTCGATGATATTTACTTCTGTTAGTAAAAAAAAAAAATTAAGAAAAAAAAACTATTTATATTTTCGAATATAAAAAAAAAATATCTTAAAATTTAAGACTTTAAAAAAGAATATTTATTATATCGATTATATTTGTAACATTTTGCATGTAATGAAAAATCGAGTAAATGTTAATGTTATGTTAATTACTAGAAATATAAGATAAAGCATTATAAAAAGTTCATAAATTCACATGAATGTTCTTACATGAATAATTCTTTCTGTTAATTATTATTGTAATCGGGACGATTTTACGGTCAGAATGGCCGAGTTGTAGGCTGTTAAAAATATAAATATTAGATGTTGCTGTTCTTGTACAACACATCGTAGATAGTTTAATTTTAAAGTACATAGAAACCGAAATCTCTGATCGTATGATCCTCCCGCTGTTATAAGTTTTATACACATACACTTAAACAATATAAGACTATAAATACAGCCTTCGCTAGCTGTACTATCGCTTCTTTTCTTGAATAAACTGCAATAGACAACAAGTACCCAAAGATTGTTTTAATCCTGTATAAAACCCTACAAAGTGTTTCTACTGTATACACGTCACGAATTAAATCATTGAATAGTGAAAATAAAATAAACTAAGGGTGCTGAATGTTTATATGTATTAGGATTGAAAGAAGTTTGAACTTGGATTCGGCTAGAATTGAAAGGAATTGTCTTTAAAAACAGTATTTTATTCTGTCTATGTTTAATATTTTAACAGCTACATTTTACAAACTAAAATTTAATCCAAACTTTTGGCATGACTGTGCGCAAATAATTTCAAACAATTTCAAAAACAACATTAATGATGACATTAAATGATTTTAACTAAAAAAAAAAAAACAAGTAAGCACTCCTTTCAATTTTATGCTCGTCTTACTCATCAAATCACTATTTGTTGTTCAGAAAAAAAAAAAAAAAAAAATAATAAAATGTCTAATCAAATAAATGGACAACATTTAATTTGATACCATACCCATATTGTGTGATGTAAAAGTGTCTGCTACGCTTAATTTGCCGTTAATTCGACTCCTCTAAGAAACTAAGAAACTCGCGTCAACTAACCACAATAATAATTAATTACTCGTAAAAATGTCTATAATTATACGTCATTTGATGAATATGTAATATAAACAAATACATTATAATATAAGCTTGAGCATTGTATTAAAGAAAATAATCACTTTATAGAACTTTTTGTATTCACATCAATTAAGTCATTTTAAAATTAAAATAAACTAAAACTTTCCAGAGTGGAGTATCTATCTATTGTTATGTATAGGTACATACATCTGTGAGAAACAAAACAACAAAAGCTTTAGATGGATTATACAAAATTTTTCCATTGTAGGGTGGTTTTTTGTTTTGAGAAGAAAAAAATGAAAGAAAAAAAAAGATCGCAAATTGTACCAATTATGCGTCACCAAATTCACACAAACAAACATACTGAATGTTGGTGATAAACAGATGACAAAAACATGGTCATTTTACATTATTTGAAATTTGTTATGAAATTTCAACATATAAACAACTTAACCGATTTTGATAAACAATCTCTGAAAATCTTAATTTCTAAACTATATTTTTCGGTAATCACTCTTCTGAGTTGATTGTTTTTTTTTTATTTTGTAAATATTTTATTGTGGAGAAATTACAGTTTTATATCTTAACTAGTTTACGAAACTTCAAAAATATCATAATTTGTTGCGTTGTTTAATTAAAAAATCAAAAATTTTCATTCATTTTGTACATTATATCAGAATACACCGCAACCAAATTAAATTGTTGATATTTTCAAAAAAGAAAACTATTGTCTAGTTTTAAAGTTTTGAAAAAATGAATATAAATGATAAAACTTTCAAAAACTAATCATGAAGTTACAACGAAAAAAGTGAATTCCGAAAACCAGTTTTTGGTAGTCCTAGATTAAGTTGGAGTGGGCTCAGTCTAAAACCAATAATAAAAACAATAATATTTGGTTCACTTAGGCGTATACGCATTTTTGTTTGTACTTTATTGACTGCTGCGTATAGCTAGCACAACAAAATTTCCCTCTGCAAATAACAACATGACATGGCAAAAAATGACAGCTGTGCTGAATGCAGCAGTGAATAAAACACAATATTTGTTATTGAAATTGTTGTGGAGAGAGATTAGTGGAGAATTTTCGAAACCACACCAAATATACAACAGTTTGATCAACTTTAAATGCAAAATTAAATATATGAACTAATATTTTTCACAGAACACCCTATTTTCAATTTTTTTGTTAATATTTTACAAAAACTGAACAACACCCAGAAAAAGTTAATGAGTATAATTTACCATAAAATTTTATTTGAGGACATTAAGTTGCATTAACGTTACGTTGCTGACCAAAAGTTTATAATTTATATGCATGCAACTACAACAGGTGAACTTATTGTGTCCATTAATCCTTTACCTATAGCTTAACTAAGGTATACTCGTATATATGTAAGTATATGAATATAGTGGATAAACTTATTCTGTTTGCAGTAGGTAAGTATATATGTAAGTTAATGACAAAAACTTAGTTTGCTTAGTATTCAACATGCGCAAAACAATGCAGTGACCAACAGCTTGTAGTTGTAGGTGGGATTGAAGGAGGAGGAGGAGGCATGCATTCAAAAAAGAACACATATGTATGCATGAACGAGTATAGGGAGTAGGTACTATAAAAGTTACATTTTTAAATTTATGTTTTACTTAATTTTTTTTTACAGATTTATGACTAAAAGAATTTGTTATTTTGTATTTCATCAGTGGCCTGAAGTAAATGAATATACTCTACTGTTTTTTGGATATTTTTTTTTAATGATAAAAAAATGAATTCGTCAGTTGAAAAAGGCAGAATTTCGAAGTACTACTTTATAAGGTCACCGTAGAAATTGAAGGTTTTAAATTAAATTATCTTTTGTTTCATATTTTTTAATTTTTTTTCCATTTATGTGCATGAGAAATTTAAATAATTAAAAATAATTTTTGAAAATAAAATATAGTAGTTAGTAAAAATAATATGTATTATGTTTTTTTTTACGAAGAGATTGTTAAGGACATTTTTTTATTGTCACAAAATATGTTTAGTATAGTGTCAATTAACGTTGACACATTTGATGTGTTTTTGACATAAATAAAATTTTCAAAAATTGATCATAACCATTCTTTTTTTTAGTTTAAAGTGGTGACTCAAACTGAAAAAGAATCAATATATTAAAAAAGTAAAGTCAACAAAAAAATGTGTTATTATTAGCAACATTTGTTCGCAGACTATAAATTTGAATTTTTGAATTTTCCCAACACCCACTATATTATTTAATTATTATGTACGTTTGTGTTTTAAAAACGGAACTTAAATGACAAATGAATATTTCAGAGAACATATAAACCGCCTCCCACCCGAGTCTCATTTTTATTATGAATTAATTAATTAGTTGTTGAGAAAAGTTTTAAAAACACTTTAAGATAAAATAATCTTTTATTCAAAATTATGTTTTATATTTTACTTTGAAAAGGACAAAAAAATAAAATAATAATTATTTCTCTAAAATTTAGGTCATAATTCAATATAAGTATTGGTATAAGTTTTGAAAAAAAAAAAACAATAATTTCAATAAAAAAAAATAGTAGAAAGAAAATACTTTTTGCACCAATACCTAAAAAGCGAAATTAACTAATTTAATAAAACGTTTGTTTGAACGGTGTTTTTTTAGATGTGTGGTTTTCAATATGGCAACACTTTTTTCGGAGTTGACTTTTTGACAGCTGTCTCTTGTTAGTTTGCCATTTCATAATAAATATAAAATTCGGTTCAAGGAACACATCACATCCGTCTACGTCTAATATTCAATCAAAAATCGTCAAGCAGAGTCGGTAATTCGAGTAACCATTGATTGGATTGGCACTTGGCACAATTGAAGCCGAAAGAACTATTAAGCGCGACGCAGGTTCGGTGAATGGGCTTAAAAGGAGATGACCACCGATCCCGATTTTCAAAGAATGAGTACTTTAATAAGTAAAATTGCCATATTTGTAGTGACATAGTATTGGGAGTAAAATCCTCAAAAAGTCACTTTTGGTGTGTCTATGGGCAGAGGGAATCATATTTCTTCGAAAATAAAGCCGAACATAATGTTACAGTCAATGGAGAACGCTATAGAGTCATGATTAATGACTTTTTCATGCCTGAATTGAAGAATGTATGTTGGTGTGGACGATTTTTGGTTCCACATGATGGTGCGGTGGACAATTATTCGTGGGGTTATGTGAAGTTGCTTGTCTACACAGATAAGCTCGAGACAATTGACCCCTTAAAAGAGTATATTCGGTTTCTTATTGCTGACATACGGCACCAATATTTGCAAAAAGTGGTTTGAAAATTGGGCCTCTGGACTGGAATTTATACCAGCTAGCCCCAGCTGCCACTTGGCCGAAAACTTTTTAAAAACATAATGGCAAATCCATATCTTTATAATAAAGCTAAATTCTTGCCCATGATTTTAAATTGTATACATTTTATTTGTTCTTAAAAACCACACTTTTAAGAAAAACACCCTTTCCTTAGAAGTTGTCAGAAAATTTTATTTAAATTTTAGTAAAATTGTTTTTGAAACACAAGTATAAGTTTTATTAAAAAATTAACTTAAAAACATGATTCAAAATTTGTTCATGGATGACATTTTTTTTAGCTCTACATTCCAAACCTTTCTTATACGTGTTTATGTATGTGTAGGTTCTTATTGTATCTGCACTCGTATTTTTTCGCAAACTTATTTTCCATGTTTCAACATTTTATTTCTCTGAATTTTTTCTTGTCATATTACAAAAATAAATCAGAGTTTGAGGTATTCATCGAGTGTTTCCAAAAAATAAATAAAAATATTCCTTATAAAACCAATAAAATGATTTGCTTCCAACTTTTTGAAAACTTATTGTATTCTTACAACTTATTGTTTAGCTATTTAGGTAAACACACTTTTCAGTATTCGTTTCATAAAAACTCAGAAGCATTTAAAAGTTTTCATAAACTGCATAAGTTGCATGAAAAGACACAGAGACATGAGAAGAGACTAATTAATTAGACTTTTGCTACAGTCTCAGATGACAGTCTTATCGCAAAATCCAATAAATTCTAATCTTGTCTCGGTATCGGTCAAGGTCTAGTTTAATGAGTTTAATCAACAGTATTGTGTTTTTTTTCTCATAAATAGTTTAATTTGAAGTCTCGTCTCTAGTAAGATTAAATCGTTACGAATTTGACACTTCAATACCTTTAATATCGACAATAAACCAAATTTTGAAATAAATACAGTATCTATTCTGTTTCAAAGTCTAAATTCGACATTGTCATTACATGAAAATTTCATTTTGACAGTCAATCTCGTCTCGATTATATCCAAAGTAAATATTATCACTTCGTCTCGTTACGGTTTCACGAGACGAGACCGATACGAAAACGAGACTTTTTTCCATCCTATGACCATCCCTATGAGTATGAAGCTATCAAATGGCCTTCTAAAGAATCTCATGAATCAACTTTTATGTGTGTGTGTGTGTGTTTGTACTTTATAAAGGACATTTTGAAACAATTTTCAATTTCCAAGAAATATCTCCTCATGTGATGTGTTAAAACTTGAAATTGTGAAACTTTTATAAACTTCACACAACAAAAATTCTCAAAAATACCAATTATTGGTCAACACAACACTGATTCTGATTGAGTTGAATCACGCAATCATCAGACACATCAGTAAGTTAGCAATAGCCATCATATAGTTTTCATGGAATCAATCTCAAACAATCATCGATGATGAAGGTTCATGAAGGACATAAAGCGCGTCCTTGCAATCTAATGATCAAAGTGTGCTATTGTACGAGTTAACTCGTATTTCATTTTCAGAATGTTTCTACAAAAATAAAATCATCATTGAAATGCAATCCCTTTTATAACACAACTAACGTTATTTTTACGACACACATACCATGAAAAGCTAGAAGGACAACATCGTTAGCTTATACCTGTTTTCAAATATTGTTTCTATAGTTTCGAAATACCTACATAAATATACATACATAGATAAGTACATTACATTTTATATCCTTTATGTGTGCAACCCTTTATATAGGTGTTGCTGAAGATGATGTGAATTCGTTTAAAGATGACACGTGTCATGATATTCCTACTCCTAACGTCGTCGTCGTAGTCGTCGGTCGTACCTATACCTGACACGATACGAATAATTAATTAAAAGGTAGCACGCTTTTATATTCCTCCTCGATTGCCTCGTTTAAACTTTGCATGATACCAAAATCAACACTTCATTATTGAAAAATTTAATACCTTGCCGAATAAAAACCAAAAAAAAAACATCCTTTTTAACTTGATTCTTAATCACAAAGGCAGCGCCGTTATAGATCCTTTTCATTCGGGATACCAAACGTGTGATTAGATATCGGATATCACAGGAACACGAGTGTGAGTTTAACCGATTATCCCAAGGGCTCAATTATGATTGCGGTTTAAATCTCTGTGATCTGTGAAAGACGAGACCAAAAAAAAAAAAAAAAATTAAAAGGACCTTTTTGCTCTTGCTGTTGTTCTAGTTACCGAAATTTTATCATTTGTGATTATTTGGTATTTGGTTTTTTGTCAGTCAGTCACGAGGACCGACGCGACAACTCTCTCCACTCCAACAATGCGGAATTACATACCACTTCCCGTTTCTTCAGTGGATATATTTTACACATTCTTAACCTTAACATCAATTTTATAAAGAGACAGGTTGTATATCTATGGATGGGGAGGGGGGTAACGGAGGGGTGGTGGTAAAATGATAATAAAGGTGTTCTCTTCCATTTTATGCTTGAGTAATTTTTCATTGAGAAAAGGCACACATCAAGGGTTTCGGTTTAAATTTATTTGCACAAATTATCATAACGTCTACGTTATATATTGTATCGTCCGTCACAATGTAAGTCGAAGAGACTTCCCATATTTTGTTAAGAAAAAAAAAAAAAATTAAATACAAAATAACACCGTCACGACAAACGAAGCGAATTTTATTCGCCTCATTTAGCATTTAGCATCTAGTTGACTGACACTATAATAGAAATGACTTCCCCGTGCCGTTTATGTAAATATTTTGTTTGTAAATATAGAATAAAGTTAGGATGTTAAAAATTTACTTCCAATAAAAAAGTCTTATTAATTTTTGAGGATTGAAAGTTCGTTTTAAGTGAAATTAATTTTATAATTTTTTTTTTTTGGTTGTCACATTTCAGCGGGCCAAGACAGCTAGCTGACTGGTAGATGAAATTTTACAATTGGCGATTTACTCAGATTGGGATATTTTTGATTTTCTTATAGTTCAAATTCAACTCAGTGGCGGATTAACAGATTTGACTTCTGAAATTCGATACCTTAGTTCATAATTGCATAAATTATATTTTGTACCTATAAAATTCCCACTTAAGAACCGTCTTAAGAACTAAGGTACCGCGTGTCAAATCCTTGATTATTTTTTTCATAGCAAATAATTATGAAGAAACATTATTTAAGCAAAGAAAATCTTAATCATATACTCATACTGCTTTTAAGAAAAGTTAGGGTATGTCTTGAAACTATACAAAATTTACCTAATAGGTCTGTTACAAGTGTGTGAAATACGCCGAAAAACACACTTTTCGTAGTTTTTTACAGAAGAGAGAGCTCTTGTGAGAGCATAAAATGTCCCCACCCTGCGAATTTCAACCACAAAAATTTCTGTGCACAGAAAATTGAAGACTGTCAAACTAAAAAAGAAGCATTTGATATTTCGATTTTGCCGTTAAAATAAACGATTTTTTAAAATTGAATTTTAGATTCCAATTTTCATTATGGAAAACACCAGTATTCAGTTCCAAATCAAGTCGTCAGACTCTCTTGAGCACTCTATTAGTAACAATTTTAACAAGTTCATTTTTTAATTAATTATAAACTATTCGAAGCTTTTCAAGCGCTTTCAAATCAAATTTGTTGAAGTGATTTTTTGTTGACATTTTTTTGACGTTTCGTATAGTCTGTTATTTTCTGTGAAATGTCGTTCAATGCAGAAATCTTTTTGATTTCCACGAAGTCCCAAATTTGATGCCCCCAAAATCTTCTACCCTAGACTCAAACGTACTCTGTCTTTTGGGAAACCCGTCACTGATTCAACTTCAGAATCACTCTCTTTTTTTCGTCAGGTTTTTAAGATATCAATTTATTAAATTTAAAAAATCTTATTTCATTTTTGAGATTACATAATTTATGTTAATTTTTCGATTTAAAATATAAATTGAAAATATGTATCGTGCGTTGCGTTTTAAATTTTTCAGAGAATGAATCGGTCGATTTTGTCAAATTTTTCGACGTTTTAAAGTCCTTAGAACTAGAAAAGACCGTTTTTTAATTACATAAGGTGCGTTTTATTGCTAAACTTAGGTAAGCTTAGTAGTCGGAATCGTAATAAAACGCTATCCTTAGTTTTAAACTGACTTTTGTTTTATATTTAAAAGTTGGTTCAACTTGAGCCAAATGTCAAAACTTTTCAGAGAAAAAAAGAAAAAAAATCAAATTAAACTTCAAAACCTGTCAGAGAAATAAACGAAATATCGCTTTGAAATAAAAATAATAAAATGTGTCAAATAGCCTCAACATGTATCCTTAGTAAATTACTGAGCTCGATTACTAACTTGTTTCTCCTCAGTTTTCGTTTGTTGTTGTTTATTATGTAAAATTTTACTAACCTAAGGATAAAATGAACAACAAAACGCGCCTATAATTAACTCGAAAACGAACAATGACACTGACTTGAACTTATTTTATTTTATTGTATTGTAAATCAAATACTTGTTTGATCAATTTAAATTAAAAACATCAAAACTTCAATAAATGCCTAGTTTTAAAAAGCAGCCTCGTTTTTAACTTCGATTTAATACACTGACAATCACTAGGATGAGGCCAAATATTTTTTAATCGATTTTCGTTCTTTATACCTGCTGGAAATTTCGTACCCATAAAAATTTACTACATTTGAGTAGGTAGATATTTTCTTTAAAAAAAGTAATAAAATTAAGGGGTTAAATAGAAAAGACTGTTGGAATTTCCCTACATTAATTAAAGAGCTACTTAAAAACAGTATGAAAAACTGCGTCACTTGGATGAGGCCACATGAAAAATCTTATAAAATATCGAAAAAATGAAATAAATGTTTACAGTTTTTGGTTTTCAAACATTTATTTATTAAGTTTTTCTCCATTAATAATGAGTATACCCCCCTTTTTAGGATATGACCTCTATTAGACGGTTGGGAATGGAATCATAAAGTTTTTTTAAATAGTCAAGTGAAATCTCGTCCCAGGCATCACGGATAGCTTCAATTAAGGAGTCCTTGTCTTCAAATTGTCTACCGCCTTCATAAACTTTTCGAGATAGCCATGCCCATACGTTTTCGATTATGTTCAAGTCCGGTGAATAGGGTGGCCATGGCAAAAGCTCTACGTTTTCTGATAAAATCCAGCTTTTGACAACCCTGGAAGTGTGGATGGGGGCGTTGTCTTGTTAGAAAATCCAAGGCAGAGGTCCAAAAATATTTTTCATCTTCGGAAACGACCGTTCCAACAAGCATTTGTAGCTGTTTCCGTTCATTGTTGTAGAAAGAAACTCCAATTCGATTTTGCCATAGTAGGTGATAGCTCCCCACACCATAACAAATGGTGTGGGGATGTACGGCTGTGATGTCTTCCCAAAATTAGTTCCTCTTTTATTAAATCATGGAAATAAAAGTTGTAACCATCGGGGCCGTCAAGGTTAAACTTTTTTCATCCGAAAAGACGACGCGTTTCCATTGACTGCTCCAAGAGACATGTTCTGTTGCAAAGTTCATTCGCAGCTCCTTGTGTACTTGCTTTAGAACAGGTTTCTTTTTGAGTTTTCTTCTCTGGATAGTACCATCTTTTCTTATTATCCTTCGGACTGTCGAAATACTGGCTGATACTCCGCTTTTGGACCTTATTTTAGTAGCTGATTGAGTAGAATTTGAAGCAATACGTAAAATTCTTTTTGGTTTTTTTCATAGTTTTGAGGATCAGTAAGATAGTTGCTTACAACTGTCTTACTTCTGTTCAGCTTCCTTGCTATTTCTCGGCTTGAGAGTCCCATTTCCTTGAAAGCATCGATTTGTCCTCTTTCTGCCACTGTCAACGTCTTTCCGGAACCCATTTGTAATTGAAATTTAATAAAAAGAGTTATTTGTAAAACGTTCTTAAATATTGCAACCAAAATTTTGAAAAAAAATTGCTGATGTGAACTTCTACAACGAAATATTCGCAATGGCCTCATCCTAGTGACGCACTTTTTTATATCCTTTTTAGGTAGCCCATTCATTAATGTAGGGAAATTCCAACGGTCTTTTCTAATTAACCCTATAATTGTGTCACTTTGTTTTAAGAAAATATGTACCTACTCTCATGTAGTAAAATTTTCCGGGTTTAACAAATTCCAACAGGTATCGGACCGAAAATCGGTTGAAAAATATGTGGCCTCATCCTAGTGATTGGCAGTGTATCTCAATTTCGGGAGGTATTCAGAATTGAACGCCAACACTAAAAATTTATTCGAAAAATTAATTTTCAATAACATTTGAATGTTACTATTTTTTAAAATTCGAAATATGCACCCTGAGTTGTAAATTTTCAATTGAATTTAGTTTTAAAAATTTTATTTTCACAACAAAATATTGGTGGAGAGAAATTGGTTTCTCTAGACTGTTGGTTCTTTTGAAACTGAATCTTCCTTCAAATTGCAGTCTTCTGATTTGCATGACTTCCATTTTATATTTTTTTAAATCATATTTCACTGATTCACTACTGACCAGAAAATGTGAAAAGTCTCAGTCAGCACTTCAAAATATTCGATACAAGAGTTCATATTTTAAGTCAAAATTTTCGGAACGGATAAAGTTCACACTTCTTAGTCTTGTCCCTGTCGTTAGTTTAAATTGTTCCAGTAGATAAAATAAAGACTAAAGTAAGTCTTTTCAGGATTCATTTTGTTATCAGAATTTTTCGAACTTGCTGTCCACTACATTTGAATGTTTTCAACCAATTTACTATTTTATTAAATTTCTTCGAAGTGATATTTTGAATCAAATATTTATTAGGTGTTTGAGTGTAGCGTTTAAAAATCTAAAACGAGACTATTCACGAGATTTTCGAAAATGTTTTCCGGACTCGTCGCGTTGTATGTAGATGTTCTACCTTGGACCTTTTAAATGACTTCCAAGTTTTACCTATCTGGCTAAGAGAACATGTTTTTAGAAAATGATTGTAATTATTCCCCTGAAGATAATAAAAATTACAAAAGTGTATCTAATTCTATCCACCTTGACTGTCTGTATGTACTTAATAAAACTAACTCATTACCTAAATAAAAATTCAAATTCCAAATTGAAATGGTAATATTAACGCGTGGTTCAAACTGATAACGTCCATTAGACAGGCATGGCGTGAAAACCATTTTATTATAATTTTTTTTTTTTTTTGTACTTAGGTAAAGGTATTTCTATTTTGATAAGACACGCTTGTCAGGCATGTCCAGCCATTATACATATTTTGATATGCATAATATGTATTTTGAGGTCAATTTGTTAAGCTTCAAAGGGCTTAGCAAATAAAATTAACAAACGAAATAAAAAAAAAAAACTCCAAGATAATTGAAAACCAGGCAGGTATTTGAGTCGTACTCGGATGTATGTATGTATGTATGTACGTAGATTCTCATTGTTTCGAAACTAGGTTTGAATATACATACACATAAATTTGGGGAGTTGAAGTTCGGGATATCGGAAGTATGAATAATAAATGCATGATGATGTCAATGATGATGATAATGATGTTGATGACAATATAAAGTGGGCGTGTATGTCTGTGACATACCTACTTTTGAAGACTGCAATAATGAGTGTACTTGAAAGATTCATAATCATTATTAAAAAAAAATAATTATTGTAATGAGAAATTATTGGGGCGCAGTAGAATGTTAATGTATGTTCATCATTGTTGTCCTACTTAAAGTAAATATTTATTTTTCATGGTAGAGTAATTTCTTTTGGTCATCCGTTGACCTGAAAAAAAAAGAACAACTTTCCTTTGAATGCAGGCTGATGAAAGATAAAAGAAAAATATGACAAAAACAGAATTTAAAAATCTAAAATTACTCGTAAATGTGTGGGAATTCAGAGACATCAGATAATTTATTTTTTAATTTTCATTTCAACAGAAAGTGAAAAAATTAAATTAATAGACAAAACTCAAAATTTTAGGCAATTTCTGATATAATCTCAAGTTTTTTTTTTGTAGTTTGGTTGAAAGTCGATTGTACTTTGTACTTTGTATAATACAAGAAGGTTTAAAGATGAGTTAAAAAAATGTTCCCCCTTAATGGTTTGAAGAGAAAGTGATTTAGTATTAAAGTATAAGATAAAAATATAATCCATACAAAAATCTAATACGTAATGGTATTTTTTGACAGCTTAAGAAGTAGGCTGTTGTGTAATAATGAAGTTAATACCAAAAACCATAAAGGCCGGATTGAAAAACAAACAATAAAACTACCAGAAAACTCAACCAACTGTTCGAAATAACCGAAACAATTTCCAATTTAAAGAATACCCAAGTCGTATACTGTCACTTTGCCCAAAATAGGTTCATAAATTTGATCATTATGAAATAAATTTTGGAAGTCATGGTATCAGCTTTATTTTTTTTTTTTTCTGAACTCTTTAATGGCCATGCGCTTCGACACAAAATATTATCAGAATTCAAGTCAAAAAACAAGCTGATAACTTCCCACTATACGCACTTTGAAAACTTGGCATTCCTGATATTAATCGATTTACTTTCGAAGTTGATTTTGATAATAATTTTATTGACAAAAAAAATTATCAGACTTTAAAAATTTCTCAAGATATTGTAATGGATAAACAATATTTACCAATTTTTGTTAGAACATTTTGTAGTTTTTTATTTATTGTAAAATGTGTCAATTTGATATTTGTCAATATTTCATCATATATGTAGACAATGACAAATGTACTATAATAAAAATAAAATACATTTGAAGTCAAAATCATTGCTTGTTGTGAATACATTTACGACGAAAAACAATTATTGACACTTTCCGGAAAAATTTAGTTTCAGCTTTTTCTTTTTCGAAAAAAAAAACTTTCAAATCGATATTCGTCAAAATTAGCTATAGTAAATATTAATAATTGTACTTTGTTTGAACTTAAATTTGAAGTCAATATCATTAAACATTCTCGAGATATTTAGGTCAAAAAATATTGTAGAATTTTTTGTACTTTTTTTATTTTTTGTAAAAAATACAGTCGTTTGATTTTTTTTTTAAATTATACCAGGTATCAAGGATAGCATTTCAAATAGTAAATTTTATTTATAAAAGTCTTTCCTGCATATTTTGAAGTTATAAACTGTTGAATAAAATTTAATTTGAGTCGATATTTATTTAACAAAAAACGGTATCTCGAACGTACAACAGACATCTCTCTACAAAAGACGGATAACGTCCAGATCTTTGAAAAATTTCAATTTGACAAACAGTAACTCCCTATGGGAAGTAAAAAATGTCATAATTGACACGTTCAAGTATTTTAAAATGAATTTGGACGTTATGATAGTTTTCGATTTGGCAGTAATAACCTTTTGAAGATTATGTTAGAATCTGGGTTCTGGGATTTTTAGTATTTTTTGAAAGACAAAATTAACCAATCGTTTAGTTCAGTTTTTGGTTGATATAATAACAAGACGACAATATAAGCATACATAAGATGTTGGAAATTGAACTTAAATTTTAAGCAGACAAAAAAATATATAACAGAGTTTTTCGACATTTGAATATTCTTATCCAGTGCCAAAGAGCTTAATTGCTTTTTTCATTTCTTAATTGTGGCATATAAAATGGTTTGATCATTTTGTTAGAATAGCTTATTAAAATAAAAAAAAATTGGACCCAAAAACTAAAGTTCAAAATAATATGTGGAACCAACATCACTAAATTTGTTCGAAATAAAATAAAAAATCAAATTTTTTTTCACATCGTTATTTTCAAAATCAATTGTCATATTCTTTTTTTATATAAAACCAAACCATTATTACTATTCGTAGTAGTATGCTTAATTGAAATAATACTATACATAAAGTGTACACTAAGGCGTATACGTACCTACTTTTATTATTTTATTTTATGTTTAACTATTTACCAATCAGAAATGAATTGAGCACATTTTTAATTAACTATAGGGAGTTTTTGCTATCTGTCCGAATTGTCAAATTGAATTTTTTGACAAATCTCGACGATTTAAGTTCCCAAGAAGAAGAAAATCCGTCATTTATTTTTTGATTGTCTCAGGAAGAAATTTGATTTGAAATAATTTTTATTCTGTAGTAACGGTGATGTAATACAGATTTGCTGTAAATTGGATAAAAATTCAACATACCGTTATGTTTTTAAAATTGATAAAAAATGATTTTCGAGTGAAATATCTCAAGACCGGGTTAAGAAATTGAGTTATTATTTGCTACTGTTATCAAATGATTAAAATTTGAAAAATATAGAATTGATTTTTTTGATTTTTTTTTCTTAATATAAACTAAAACAATCTGTCTCCAGAAATTTATTAAGTCTAGAAATATTTTTTTTAGTTATCAGAAATAAAAATTGAAAAGTCTAAAGAAAAGCTTTTCGTTTTTTCATCAATGGTGGATTTTCTAAAAATTGAATTTAGAATTTTTATTGAACATTTTTTTAATATTTTTCATGATTAAATAAAAATGAATCCTTTATTTAAATTTAACCAAAAAAAATGATTGTTATTTTTATTAAAAATAATAATTTATTGTTAAAATATAATTCAAAAAAATGACTTTGTGTGTTATCTGTAAAGAAACATTAAAAATCGGATTATGTACAGAACTAAGCCCTTTCTTCTAGATACTTTTTTTTTGTTCCTATAAATAGAATTATTTTATGTAATGCAATAATAAAGTTTTGATATAATTTATAATTAAATATCAAAAAGCAAATTTCAATACTATTAATACGATGATGGTAGATATAATAAAATCCAAAATCAAATTTACGTAATCGAAATTAAAACGCTTACAATTCAAATTTTATATAAAAAAAATAGTACATAACCTATACCTAACCTACACAACCAAATCCCAAACAAAACTATAAAACCTCACGTTTTTGCTTCAGTCATAGTTATTAATTAATTCAACATGGATGATTGTGTTAATTTTTTGCAGATAAAACGTGCGTATAAAGTACATACGTCTGTTGGAATAAATTGTTCCAATAATACAGAAAAAAAAAATTAATAAATAAATATAAAAATGAATATGTGAATTCATATTCGGTGAAATAACTTAAGGTAGACAGAAGTATGTTAATAATTTATATTTCCGTTAAAATTGTGAATGTGAATTTTATATGTAGTCGTATAAATCCATTGAATTTATTATCAAGTGATTTTATAAGGGCGATGAGAAATGCATTTGGATGACGTTGTGTAATAAAATTATTTAAAATGCAAAAGTGGGCGCATTCTAGAGTGAAGACATACATATGTAGATGTACATACATAAATATTTATAATATGAGGTCAGTGAATGGTGTGAATAAAAGTCATTATCGTGACACCTTGCTGAAAGTAGACTTCAGAATAAAATAGCTTTTGAGGCATATTTTTAGTGATTTTTAAACTTCAATTAAAGCCCCAGTTTCGTGAGAAAATAAATTTAAAAAAGAAAAATAAATATACATAATTAATTTATACTATAGAGGACCCAGAGAACTTTTTTTCGCCATATAACTGAGTAGTTAGATTGGTTAATATTTCACCAACCGACCATAAAATTATTTGAATTGTATTGAGTTGAAGTTCGTCTTTTCCTTGGCATTTTAACACCAGTAAATCTCATTCACTCAAAAAATGATGATAAAATATTTTAAAAACTTTATAATGGTAACAGAATGACAGACAACTTTATAACTCTTTGTAAATGTTAGACAGACGACTGAATAATACAAATTTGACAATTTGATTTGCAGGTAGAATAAATTATATAAGAAAATGAAGGTGTTTTTTTACTGTCTTCCTCACGATTTGTCCACAATTGCTCACTTTCTAAACTTTCTCTGAACTACGAAAAATATTTCAAAACCAAAATCAACCAAATCGGCCGAGCCGTTCTCGAGTTTTAGCGAGTGTTATGAATATAAATCTTCTTCTTCAATCACTCGATCTATAAAAAAAAAACACCGCCGCATCAAAATTCGTTGCGTAGTTTTTAAAAATCTAAACATATTCATAAGGAAAGACAGACAGCGGGTAGCGAATGACATTATCCTCATTCACCAAGTTCATTTCAATTTTTATCTTTATAAATATGAAAAAAAAGATAGAATGAAATTTTATTTCAAAAATTAAATTGTGCAAACCCATATTTCTATTTCCCGTCTGCCTACAATCAGCAGTTAGTTATTTCTTCCATTTTTCTGTCATAAATTTATGCCAATAAACCACAAATTAAGTAATGCTTAAATAACCAATATGATCAGAACCATTGAATGGCATAATTGTGATTAAATTATATTTAAATAAAAATTAACTTTAAATGTTAAATGTTACCATTTTAATTTAAAATAGTTTTGGACATAATTCCACATTTCTTCGATTAACTACCTTTTTGAGTTGGTTTTTAGTACAAAGATTTCAAAAGTAATAATAGAATAGTACTATTTTAGTACTTAAGGGAACACTGCGTCTTACTTGAACTACACACTTCAATAAGCTTTTTTGTACCTCCATCAATATTTTATTTAAAAAAAAAATAAATCATTTATTCACCTAAAATTCATACATACATACATACAAAAATAAATAAGCACGTTCAGCACAACCATAGATATAATTGTTTTCTTTTTTTTTTGGAACTTTGACACAAGCCCACATATACGTCATTTTGGTGATCATTTTTACGTCAATACTAATATTTTATTTATTTTATACTAATGGGATAAGCGTTGGTTACGTGTGAAAAAAAAAAATTAAGGTGTTAATCGAAATTAAACACTACAATGACGGAGGAGAAGTCCAAAAAATTTTATTTTCGTCATACCTTGCGCGTGTGTCGCTCTTTTTGTCTCTATGCGTCCAAAGTCTAATTTTCTTCAACTTAAGAGAATGTAAATTGATAGGAAATATGATTTAACTCACCATATATTTTCTTTGAAAACCGCTAAACCAATTTTGATTAAATTATTTTATCAAGAACAACATACATGCATAACAAAAGTATTGTGCAGTAGCATTTTTAAGTTATATCGTAAATGGTCATTAGTTGACTTGACAAAGATTTTAAAATTGACTGAAGTTTCAATCAGGATCTTAATTTTTTAAGAATTAAAACACATACATTGAATTTTCTTGCCATATGCTATATACATATGTACGTATTTTGAAGAAATGTCAATTCAAAATTAAATCCTGTCATTCATCCATATCCATCTGTCACATCTGAAATATAATTGACAATACGATTCAATTGTCAAAATAAAATGTTTTCCTCGTATAGCTATTAATATATGTTTTCAACCAAATCATATACCACGAAATCAAAATAATATTATTGATTGATTGGTTATCATTTTATCAACAACAACAACAACAACTGACTCAAAAGAGAAGAATCACACTTTTTAAAATATGTACATCAATACAAGCAAAGATATCATAACATATTTATATATTAGATATTTTAGAATACCTTTGTATGTGTCAACTTTTGTATAGCTCCTTTCAAATCAAACTGTGATATTCGATGACAATAGGAAGTCCTTTTCTGGTGCCTTAACTTGTATATGTGTAGGTACATGTTTGACATAGGTACTTACATACCTCAATTTAAAAAAAACATGACACTTTTGTGGAGAGAGCAGACATTTTGAATTGAAGAAATATTATATGTTTTCTTTATTTTTTTGTATAAACACCTCACAAACGTTCAAAACTCTCTAAGGTACTTTGATATGGGATGTTGAGTTGTCCTTACATTTAAGTCGTCGGTTTGATGTATCCTTTCAATGGTGTAATTGTATGGTATTGCCATTTTGAAGAATCTCAATCAAAAGGAAAATGAAAACACAAAGTCAAAAATTGTTTCAATTTATTTGAAAGGACAAAAAAAAAGAGTCAAGCGAAACAGTCCTGGATTATTAAGGACTACAATCATTTTTTCAACCATCAGTATTTCATTATGCAACTCATGTCATGTGTTAAAAATTTAATATAAATAAATGCAATTAATATTATACATCAACATCGATATATTTATTTAAATTTAATTTTTGATATTTTTGCTTACAACCATAAAAATATGGAATGAACGAAAAAATTCAAAATTCCTTTGATTTTTTTTTTATTAAACATTTTTGATGTAGTTTATAAAATCTGATTGTGAATTTTTATTTTATCGATAATATTTCTTTTTTTTAACTTCATGTTTGAATATCTAATTAATAATATAGAATTTAATAGAGAATTAAGTTTCACCATTTTTATGAATTTCATGGTTGTATTTTTTTGTTTGTATTATTAATGAAGTTTTGTTCATTTTTTGTTAATTTATACAATATATAGTATTCATATAGCATTCATGAAATAAATTCATACAAACATCTTATAAAAAAGAATTCAAATATTAAAATCGAGAGTAACCAGAAATTCAATTTAATCAATAAAGAGAAAGGATGCGATCCATACTAATAACTTCACATTGTAGTTTTTCATAAATTCGTCCTTCAAAAGCAGAAGTGTTAAATTTCAATATTCAAATAAAATTTAATTAGGTAATTTCTGTGAATTAAAAAAAAAACAGAAGTATTCGATTTTTATTTTGTTTTTCATTTTGTTTAAAGACTGTCAATTTGATATTTGTCATTAATCGTTCTTAAATTATATTATATATTATTAAATAGTCGAAGAAAATTTGACAATGTTCGGTAGAATCTTTTTTAAGTATTCTTACTTTTTGTAATTTTTCAAAAATTTTATATTATTATGTTTACAATGTTATATTACTTGTGTTTTATTCATTGCTGCATAGTTAACGCAGCAAAATGTCCCTACAATTTGATTGCTGGCAAAAAAAGAAGACAGCAAAAAATGTTGCAGCTGTGCTGGTGATGTATGTATAAGAAATGCGTTTGGTTGTTTTATTCAATGCTGCACTAGTGGCGCCTCGAGAGACTATAGGAACTGTATAAACTGAGTTTGAAAACCGTTCTGTATAGTTTTAAAGGAAGTAAATACTACTTCACTGTGGATATTTTTCCCAAAAAAACACACCTTTTATCTCGGATATCTTTGATCTGCTAAGTTTATGCCAGAGTACGATATCGAACTCGGAAGAAACTTTATTGATATTCCTTCCAAAAATCATGCCATTAGAAGTGTCATTAGTACATCACCGTCACCGTGATCTTAACAAAGGGTAGAATGTGGTAAATTTTGGAGCAAAAACGACAAAAACAAAAATGGTTTTTCTAAAGCCCTTTTTTGAATGAACATACAATTTGGTTTGAGACTTAAAGAAAAAGATATCAAAGGATTAATTTTTTTTTCACTAAATCTCATAAAATTCCAACTTTTTCGAAACTAAAATTTGTATGAATTTTCTAGAATCCACTATGAAGTTATTCCTAAGTCAGCTTAATTGAAGATAATATGACACATAAGACTTGTTTCATAATAAAAGACTTTCTTCCGGATCACACAAGGATGTTAATAACTAATCGGTTTAAAGTTGAAAACTTTATACCTTTCAGCAAATTTCCCAAGACATCATCAGCATCTTAAAACATTTTTTACATTTCTGCAGAACTTTAATAATTCCTTCCAACTTATCTTCCTGATTTACGAAATGACTAACTTAATCGTGTGAGGAATGAATTAAAACCTTTTAAAGGACGACTTCCTAGTCCCATAATACACATCCACATTGTCAGCATTAAGTTTGTTTACTGTTGACATTTCTGGTGTTGTTTGGGTAGCCATTACATCCTTCTTGTATCCCACTCATAACGTTGGAGCCTATAACTTGAAAATAGACTAAATCATCCTTTTCAAAAATGGTTGCATAAAGATTAAAACAAAAGGAAATCCTTTTTTTTGACTTTTGACCTACTGATAAATCAATTTCCTTGATTTTCAAAACTAGGCATCCGGGGTCTTTTTGAAATGAACATCATTTACATTATATTATTTTAGAAACATTAATATGTATATGTACATAATAGATTTTGCCTTTTTTCGGTTGACATATTTTTAGATAAATATATGTAAATAAATACTACGAAATTGTTGATGTTTAAAAATAACACAACAGACAACAGAGGAAATTGCACAAACCTAAACAAAAAATTATGTCCGGTATTTGTTTTTTTTTTTTGAAGGAAAACAAAATTTTCAATAAAAAAATTTACAGAAAAGGATTCAAAGGATGAAAATGAATCGAAAACAATAAAAAAAGGATAAGTTAAAGAACAAACTGATTCATTTTAAAATATAATGTATTTATTTTGAAATTTATTGTATTTGATTTTGAACCTTTTAACTTCACAATTCTAAAAATAGGACAAAAATTGACAGATTGTCAAAATTGTATATTTCATCATTATTTACAGAGCTCAAAAATAGGTTTTTCATGAAAAATGCTTTGACAGGAATTGGGATAATTATTTCGGTACTGTGATGAACCAAATTCAGTGCTTAAAGATTTTTGATGTTTTCTGATTTTGAAAATTCGTAATTCTGGTCATGAAAAGAATTAAAACTAAACTTTTGCTAGTCGTTTCGTCAATGTCGGTCTCTTAATTATTCTCTTTAATAGTTTATTTTGGAGTCATTTTTTGTTTCAGGCAAACTTTGGGCATTATACGCCCCGATATAAAAAATTGTTCAAATTTAAATTGATAACCGTTGACATTATACCAATCGAAATTGAAATTTGACAGTTATAGAATTTTAATAATATATTCAAAATAAAAGGGTATTTTTGTCCGGAAAGTATACTGCCTTGACTAGGTCTGTTTTTTTCGGCTTTTAAGCAGGATCTTTTTTTATTAATTTCAAGAGACGAGAGCGACTTAAATATTTAAATAAATTAATTTAAAGTAAAAAGATTTTGCAAAAATTTTACTGTTTCATTTTTGCAAAACGAATTTTGATAAATTTATTCAATGTTTTGCAAAGAAAACGATGTCTTTGCAAATACATTTGGTTAAAAGTATAGTTGTTGTTGCAAAATCAACAGTTTGCAAAACCGTTGATAAAATTTTCGACATTGTAATAGCTCAAGCTCAATTTAACAAGTTCTATTTAGCAATGCAAAGTGAAAAGATACTTCGCAAAATCAAAACAGGGACTTCGCAAAACTAGCATAAAGCGCAAAGTTTTTGCATTCATTTCAAAGTCTTTGCAAAGTGAGATTAGCAAAGAATATTATGGGACATAAAATCTTATCACTTTGCAAAAAAAAATTCAATTTGATAAGTGCAAAGTGAAAAGTTGATAAGTTTTTTTGTGGAATAGGGCCCAGGACATCCAAAACCTTTTGAAGAAGTTAGTGCTAAAAGAACAAAAAAAAATCAAACCAAAAATTTACTTTTTACAATTTTATTAATACCATCTTCTAAGCTTCGACAATTTCATTTGTTGACGAACACATGTACTCAGAAACGAGCATAGTAAATTGGTAATTTACTCTATGTAACGTAGATTTAACAAGTATAGGCCTAGGTTAGGTTGTGAAATTGATTAATTTGGTATTTCATTTTGACAGACGGTTTACTGAACTAAATGTCAAATGTTAAAAAAACGTAAATTTGGTGAAGTGCACGAAATATTGATCAAACATTTCTTAATGTTGATTTGACAAAACACAATTAATAATGGACAGCTAATTTTACTGTCAGAAGTAACTGTCAAAGTTATAAACTTTATGGACTTTTTATAAAGCATATACGATTTCTAATGAAGACCTTACTGTTGGTGATAAAACAAATGACTTCAAATATGTCAATGAATTAAAGCAATCAATTCATACCATATTTGGCCTTCCCCAAAGATGAGTTGAAAACAAATTCGTTTGATAAAAAATTGATGATTAATCAAATGAATACGATGAATGAATGATAAACAAAAAAATCTGAATATATAGGTCACGCAGATGTTGCAATTTTTTTGCAAAAACTTTAATGCCGGAGGACTTCAATCAGTCAAAACTTAAAAAACAGACTTTAGTGGCATATGAAGTCGTAGTATGTGTGAATTGCGTTGTGTGTTTTTATTTTTATTCTAAAATATCATCAAGAGCAATAAAGCCGGCCAGTGCCGACTTTTGACGGTCCGTCGGCGTCGTCGCGTCGTCGTCGATTCCTATATAAAACGTATGTATGTAATTTAATTTTATGTCAAATGTAGCACTTTCTTGACGAATTTTATGTGTTTGAACTTTTTCTGGTCAATTAATGGACTCCGTAAATACGAATCTTGGTATATTAGACGTTTAAGTGGTTGTGCGTTTGATGGTGGCGACAAGTCCGATGTTTCTGACAGCAATCAAGTTAATGTTAAGTCATTGTCATTGTTGTTGGTGCTATATTATAAAATATTGCCGACCAACCACATAATGTTGTTCTTTTTATTTTATTTAAATGGAATAAATATGTATCTTCATATAATGTAAAGTGATTCTGTTTGTGACATGATAAGTTCATGGATTTTATGTTATTTTTGTTTTCTTTTTTTTTTTTGCTATGAATGTAGTTTTTTTTTAATATTGTTGTTTACGAAAGAATTGAAAATAATCATGCGTTTATTTGACAATTTACTGAACAAATATAATTTGTACGGACAACAATAAATACGGGTCTCGGTCTCGTATCGGTCTACTCGTATAAGGCTGAAACGAGAAAATACGATACTAATCAAAAATCCTTTGAAAGAAAACCAAAACGTGATTAGAATCAGACTTTTTGGGTTGTAAAAATTTAGCACACAAAAATCTAAAAATTTTAATTTGTATTGTCAAAATGAAAGCTTTGAAATTCGACTGAAAAATTACGAATAATATTGCAAAGTTATAAATTGAGAAATTTTATTAATGATACATCAAAACATTTGAAGAATTCAATAATTTATTTCGTCGTTTTAGAGTTTGGGGTTGACATTTCGCAACAAGTATTTGGTGTGTTGTTAAGTTGTTAAAAAAACTCGAGAGGAGACTTAAAATTTATAGTAGTAATTTTTCGGTTTTAAAAAGCCAGAAACGAGATAAGAAAAAGGATTATAACTATGTACAAAAGAAGCTGAAAGGAATTTTATAAAAAAAATTCGATCGATTTTTTAACTATAGCAGTTTAAAAAACCAGTGAAAATTTTGGTTGGGCACAAATATCTCAGGAACGGATGATGCTATTGACTTGAAATAAATTCTATTGTGTGAAATGTGATACAGATTTGGTATAAATTTGAAAATAGTCCAACATACCGTTATTTAAAAAAAGAAAGTAAAAACTAAAAAAAAAAAAAATTGGCGCAAAAATATACAATGAAGGAAAAATGATATCATCTTCAAAACAATTTTTTACTATGTAAAATTTGGTCTTTGACAACTGGTAAAATTTTTGAAAAAATTCAGTTGACAGTTTTTTTACAAAAAATTACAAAGTACAAAAAATTCTACCAAAAGTTGGTAAAAAGTGTTTTTTGACTTGAAAACCTCCAGAATCGGATAAGATATTGACTTAAAAAAAATTTCATACAATATACTGTTAACACATGGTATAATTTTGCCAAATATCAAATTGACAGTTCTTCTAAAAAAAAGGAAACTAAAACAAAAATTAAGTAAAAAATGTCAAAATTTTGTTTCTTGACTTGAAAGTGTCGAGAATGGTCAATCATTTTAACTTCTAATGTATTTTATTTTTTGCAAAATACAATTTTTAAACACATGTTACAAATATTAAATTAAATTGAAAGTTTTTTTACAATAAATAAAAAATTTGTGTCAACAATTGTTTTTAGACGCAAGTATCTTCACAACTAGCAATGAATGATAAAATGTTGACAAATGCCAAATTGACATTTTTTTTACAATAAATAAAAAACTACTAAAAGTTCTAACAAAAATTGGTAAATTTTGTTTTTCCGCTATAATATCTCGAGACATTTTTTTTAAGTCTGATAATTTTTTTGTTAGTAAAATTGTTAACAATCAACATCAAAAGTAAATCAATTAATATCAGGATTGCCAAAATTTCAAAGTACATACTATAATATGAAGTTATCAGTTTAGGTCGCACCCAAGCTCTTTTTCAAAAAGCAATAATTATGTAATACATACATAGGTCTTGAATTATATGAGTTAAATTTTCTTATAATTGGTACATACATTGAGGTTTTTAGTCCTTGGTCATGGGTATGTGTTTTATATTCAACCTACAACCACCAATTACTGAACCTAATTAGCCCTTAATGTCTATTTTATAAGGTCAATTGTGGTATAGTCTTATTTTAAACTCCAATTAAGATTCCACAGCAGACAAATTAATTATTTTTTTTTTGTTTTATTAAAGTTCCTCCTACATTCCATTCTTATTTCAAAATTCTTAGCAACACTTAAGGTGATAGTATACTCATAAGTTCACCCTTATGCCTCTTTTCAAAACCGCACTCACATAAAATAAGACAACACAATTTGTATATTCATCATTTGGGTGGGTTAAGATGGCTAAGAGCAAATAATAAGATTGGTATAAATGCGGTTTATACACTGTAATCAGTTTTAATTACATCATTTACGATACAAATGAACTACATCACATAAGGTCTCATATAGAATTAATCATGTGAACATATACCTCATTCTGTGTGTGTGTATGTTTGTGTGTAGTGTGTAGCTATAGTGTCATTCTGTTGTTCTTTATACTAAACAAAAAAAATCCTTTCTTTTTGTGTTGAGATTTCATTTTAATTACAATCATTAAAACTCCTCGAAGGATATTTAATTTAATCTAGGAGTTTGCGACGCAAATGGCAATTTTTTGAACACACAACCTAAAACAAATACATGTACGAGTGTGTATGTGTGTACAGTGCATATAGAAAGCAACAAATTGGAATTCCAAGGCCTCATCAGAAAATCGATATACATATGTATGTACTTACATATGTACAATTTAGTTTTGTATGTTTATCCAGCACACATACATATATATACATATACATATGTACATATGTAAGACACATAGAATAAATTCCTTTTGATTGTACTCTGATTCCTGAGTTAGGTTTAATTGCTTATCGGAAATGCACATTGCCTTGAGTGAGGTTAGAGGAGGTACAAACGTTTAGCTTCTTAAGAATGTATTGCATTTGGAATACATACATATGTGAGTAGATATAGCTAAATTTAATAGCCATATTAAATGACTCTATTATATAGATTACTTTGATCCTCATCTTCAATCAAATTTTAATTAAAGTTGAATCTTGGGCTCATTTGATTTACGAGTAGTCAAAGCAACTAAGGGAAAGGGAATATTTCAAATAAATCCTTTCGAGCCTTGAAGTTAATATATAAATTTTAATGATTTCAAATATACCAAGGAAGAGATGACTACTTTGGTAATTATTATTTATTGATTTGAGTCTTGAGTGGTACCACCTACCCTACATATTTTGAAACTAGATTTTTAAGAATTTTCAGTTCACCAGTAATTAATTGAAAACGACTTTCAAGCTCTGAAGGAATGTATGTAGATTCTTAATAACTGTGCATACATTAATTAATAGTTTTCCAAAAGGGATTATACCAAACTTTGACAGGTAGTTCCTAACATCATATCAATTGTTGAACTCGTAGCTGTCAAATTTACTGACAATTAGTCATTCTCACTCATAAGATTTTAGGTCGTCATATAATTGGACTTTCGAGAGCACTTATTTAATCAGTTCAGTGAATAATTATAATCCACCAACATTCTTGTGAACCTTTGAAAACAAAAAAAAACTAGCGAATCAAATAGGGTCTTAAAGCGCCATATTTCATAAACATTGACAAGTAACAGATGACAATTTGTAAATGATAAAACTTGACAATTGTCTAAATTGTGTCCATAAAAAAATTGACAATTTTGTAGAATTGTAGGCGATTTTGCGACACTTGTCAAGATTTCGGATCATAAAAATATTGTCATGATAATGAATTGTCACGGATTTTTTTGAAAATTGTCACAAATTCACCGACAAATTTGTAGTGAAATTTTTTTATGGAACAGATAAAACTGACTATTATGACAGGCAATTGAGTCTTTGACGTAAAGTGACAATTTCGAAAAAAAAATTCCAAGATTATGGTTTTCAAGTGAAAGTGGTGAATAATTTTAATTCGACGATTTTTTAAAGAAAAATTTAAAAAATATAGTTTTAAAAAAACTAGTAACACACGCTTAGCACATCAAACTAAAAAATAAATAATGAATAAAAATGCTAGTAGGTATTATTTAAAATTATTATTTAATTAAAAAATATTTATAATTTTAAGTTTGATGGCAAAGCGTGTCTTGTTAATTCTTTTTAAACTATATTTATTTTTCACTTTTAAGTTCGATTTGTTGTCAAAAAAACAAAATAGGTCTTAGGGCCCAGGTGATCAAGTTCAATATTGAAAACGTAATTTTGGTAAAGTTCAAATTTTTTGAAGCTTTAATCAGAATCAATTGTCAATTTAATATTTAAAGAAAAATCTAAGTAAAAGATAAAAATATTAAAATTAAAAATACACTGCGTACTAATTTTTACTAGTGTTATATGTGTTATTTATGTCAAAGTAAATTTAACGAAACTGCCACTGACTGACGAATTGATTTTGATTCATCTATTTTCTATATGAATAAAGTTTCTCAACAAGTAAAATATTCTCAAATTTCTGATAGTCACAATCCATACAAGAAATAAATTGAAAAAAAAATTCAAAAATTAAATTAAAAAAAAATATTGGAATAGAAAAACTCATTAATACAAAATCACAGATTAACTTAAGAGTCAAATCTAATCCAATTGACTAAAAGCCGGTTTTACAATAAATTCTTTTAGCAAATTTACTGGCACTTATTTAGTAAGCAAAATTGAAGAAAAATATTAGAAGTGCACAAAATTCGGCCTATAAATACTTTATATTAAAATTTGCTGAAATTCTAGTTCAAATTCATCACGTTTTTTGTTTTTATATTACTTGAAAAATTTAATATCTACCAGAGTTCATGGAATGGAAGAAATTTTAGAATGAAAAAAAAAACGAATAAATGTTTATAGATCCGGCAAAAACTATCTCTGCCAAATATTATATATGTATTTGTAGAATGCTAAAATATTTATAAATATTTATTTCTTTTATGTAAAATTAGATTATACACAATATTATGTATACGAAATTTCGATGGTTACTCTCAGTCTCAGCTGGTTTAACAGTGGAGCAATTTAATAAAATTGTAAAAAAAAATTAGGATACATTTTGTTCGCCTTTTTAAAGTGTAATTTGAAAGAAGTTTTTAAAAATTAACTTGTTCTATTAAAAAAACATTGGAAATAGAAAATTTTGTAAACAAAAATTTAAAAAAAAAAATCTAAATTTATTTTTTTTAACACGCTTATATTAGCTTCACTTGTATGTATGTATGTATGTATGTATGTAACCGACACCTTTACACTCGATTTTGACCCACTTTACACGAACCGATTTTAATAAAATTTTGTACACATATCAAGAACCGGTGGCAAAACAATAATTTCATAAGTTTATCTCAATATCCTTATCAGGATTACCAGGATTAAATATTTTAATCCCACAGCTCCTGCTTTTTCCTGATTTTATTATGCGCTTATAAATATTAATAGACTCCTTCATTTTAAGTGCTGCGGTGGCTCAGTTGGTTAAAGCGCGGTCACGTTTCAGTTTAAGTGTCAAGGGTCGTGGGATCAAATCCTAGCTAGGGGTGACTTTTTTTTTTTAATTAAAATTACGAGATTTTAAATAATAAATAAATAGTTCCAATTTCATTTACAATTTCAATCAACTAAATGGGTCAATGAAATGTTTCAATGTTTTCTTAAATCACAAAAAAACATCAAATCTGTGAAAATAAATACAGTTTAAAAAAAACTAAAAAACACGCTTTTAAAGCACGTTAAACTAAAAAGTTAAAAATAAATATAGTTTGAAAAAAACTAAAAAACACGCTTTTAAAACCCATCATACTAAAAAAGCGGAAAATAATTTTTAATATAAGCTGAAAACAACAATGAACTAAAAATACAAGTGTTATTGTGAATAAGCGTGGGGCGCTCGATATATGAAAAAAAATATGGCCAATGCGCCCAACGCTTTTTCACAATAACACTTGTATTTTTAGTTCACTATTGTTTTCAGCTTATATTAAAAATTATTTTCCGCTTTTTTAGTATGATGGGTTTTAAAAGCGTGTTTTTTAGTTTTTTTCAAACTATATTTATTTTTATTAAGAATTTTGAAATATTCGACGATTTATTAAATTGAAATTTTTGACAAATCTGGACGTTTCACGGTCCATAGAATTTAAATACGTCATTTCTAGAGAGAAATTTACAAAAAAATTAAAAAGTGCAAAAAATTCTACCAAAAGTTGGTAAAAAATGTCTTTTGACTTAAATATCTTGAGAATGGGCAACGATATTGACTTCAAATGTTTTTTATGTTCATTATAATCCATTTGTCAATACTCAAATGAATGTTGACGAATATCTAACTGACTTTTTTTTTACAATAAATACAAAACTACAATAAGTTCTTAAAAGATTCCTAAATATTGTTTTTCCACTAGAATATCTGGAGAAATTATTTAAGCCTGATAAGTTTTTTGTAAAAATTGTAAAAAAAATCTTCAATGCAAAATTTTATTATAAGACACATTCCTGATGGAAATTTTAAAAACTAACATTTTTATAAAAAAAATTGTCTTCAGTTTCAGTTACTATAAAGATCTATAAAAATTGAGTATTAGTATTTTTTTTCTTACATAAAATTACACCCCACTGTATTATACTCAACTTGAATCCACATTGATTCATAAACAGCCAAGCCACGCCACCACCGCACCGGCTGCTTAAAACGCCCATTCATGAGGCCGAAACAAAATATTATGTTCGTTTTAGTGGGAAATCTATAAATCACTTACCGTTAACATTTTATACAATTAAAAAAATTTGAGAATATAAACAAAGTTTTAGATTAAAAATGTTTCGGGTTTATAAAAATAAAACTTTCTATATGCTTTGCAATTATAAATTTTTGCATCATCATAATATGTATAGGTATATATTTCTTCTATGTATTGCTTTCAAAATTTATTCAATTCCATAAATATTGGAGAGTTTTAGATTCTAGTGCTTTTTTGGAAAATCATTTTTCCCTTAAAGGAGATCACGTTTCTCGTCTTAGTCAAATGTGTGCCATAAAATTTTTTTCTTAAGTTTTAAATTTGAACTTTTTGAAATTTAATAAAACCTTTTGATAAAGAATGTCTCAACATTTTCTAAAGATTTAAGATTTCTCAGAATTAAACAAATTAAATCGGATTTGAACAGATGACAATTTTGTAAATTTAGTGTGTTATACTTATATTAAAAAAATTAAAGTTACTTTTTGTCATTAAGATGAATTTAAATGTATCATCGCAATCGTTTGATTCAAAATTTGTATGATTTGCATTTAATTTATGTTTAAAAAAAATCTCAGAAAAACATTTTATTTCAATAAAGTTGAAAGAACTTAATATTTTGAAATCCATAGAAGTCTATACTATGTAATATGGATTTCGGTGGAAAATTCTCCCTTGTCTAAAGAAAAAGGGCCCTGATTTTGACTAAGATAAAAAGACGCTGCCCACGACGCCATATTGGGCGACCAGGGCCATCTTGAATAAGGTCACTGTCTGTTCATGCAATGCTATTTTATGTCTTCGTGTGGATTTGCAGTTCCTTAAATGCTTTAAATGTCAAAGTGAATTAGTCAAGGTTTAGAAAACTTTAAAGTAGTTGGTAAAAGTAATTTATTAAATTTCTTGTAGTTTTTTTTAAAATCCTAGTTATTAAAATGTTCCTACATTATAACTACGCTCACAGTCACATTTATGTAACAGATTTTTCGTTTTTTTGTATTTCTGCAAATTTAAAGAACCTGTCAATCTAAGCAAATATTTAGTGCAAGTAACGTTGAACTTTAATTATTTCCAATTATTGCCAATTTGACATGCCGTCAATTATGTACTTCATATTCATATCTACTGCGGCATGTGGTCTCGCTCGGACACTTCTTTTCAGGTTGTCCCTAATCTAATGTGTTCGATAGGTTTGACATCAGGACTATACGCAATGACCGTGGTGGCAAAAGTGAAATACCGAACTCTTTAATGTAGTTCGTTACAGAATTTGCGATTTGGCAGCGAGCGTTCACACTACCTCCATCGAAACAACAAAATCTGTGTGAGCTTCAGAGCTGATGCCTCTCCAAACCATGATTGACTCTCCTTGGTAATCCTCTGTTTTACGTACCTTTCGTTTTTGGGCCTTTGGACTCACTGACGCCCATATATGGACATTTTTTTGGTCTATTCTGCAATCGTCGGATATTAGGCTTCTTCACCGAATTGACCAATAGGTAATGAAGAAAATGCAATTATTTCACATTCATGAATCAAATATTTATGGACGATAGGGGGCATACAATACCACAAAAAAATACAAATATTTTCCAGTTTCATTTGAAAATTTCCTAAATTTCTAAAGGTCAACTTCATGGCAGCAAGAAACAACAATCATAATTGTATGCACTTTTTTTATCAAACCCAAATCAATGTGAGTAATTTCTGCTGATATTGCCATCATTGGAATTTCCAAATTCGATTTTTTTAGGCCTACAGTATCTCGTTGAACTTGGTCGTGGATTTTGCCATATTATTTTTATGCCTGAAACTAAGCGAAGTGAAACTAGGCAAGTCAGAAAAGAAAGGCTTGCTTATATGAGCTGTGTCCAGAATTTCCATCAAAGCCCCATTTAGAGAACAAGGCACACGTTTGATAATGTCTTTTTGGACAGTTATCAAGCGATCAACCGTTAAATCAAGTAATCCTTGAAGGTTGAAGATCTATACTCACAGAAGTCTCTGATACACTTATATTTTCAGGACTCTGATAGCAGCTTTTTTAGATTCTTGAATCTTTTTGTAGGATGGAAATATTGAAGGAGCTCTTGATCTAATGATTTCATATTGAAAGCGTGATAAATTTGTTCAATCATTAGTGCTAAGGCTTCTTCACCTGTCATTGAATCAGGTTCAATACTCTCTCTCTTTAGGCCTTCCTACACGTTTTCACTTTGCTGGAACTCGTGGACACTTCCTGAATAAGTTTTGCAGTTCCTGATCCTTACTGCCCAGATGCTCCTAAATTCATTTCAGTCGTAAATGTAAGTTCCGAAAGAAAAATTGATCTCCTCAACTCTTCAGTTTTTTGACACTTTGTTCTTTCCGATACTTCTTCGAAAGTAACAGACGGACTTCGAAAGACATTTATATTTAAAAAGAATGGGAGTGTTAAGTCACTTTCTATTGCTTTTTAAAAACCTTAACTCAACACGATTAACTTTTTCCCAACGAACTTTGAATTTTGATTTAAAATCGTTAATTTTTGTATTTCAAAAACTGAATCTGGTTATTCAAACCTTGGCAACCTGATGTTTTGATTATATTGAACAAGTCTAATCTGGTAATCGATAACGTTTTAGATGTTATTCGGCTTAATTCGATAATTTTTACCAAAAACGTGTGTTTATAGAAAGTGACGTCACCAACAAAAAATAACACTACCATACAGCAGAGCAAATTGTAGGAAGAAATTTTTTCATATTCTGCATTTCAGTTGACATACTAGGATTTGTGGAAAACTCTTATTTACAGATTCTGTAAATTTTCTTCTTCACTCGCACTGACATTTATCACCTCAAAATGACTTGTCCAAGTCTCAGTAGCGGTACAAACCAGATTTCTGAGTATGATGCTGATGACAAAGCATTCATCAATATAGCTGAAGTCTCCCGAAATCGCCTGCCAGCATTCCCAAGCGTTTTTTGTATAAAGTTTTTGTTGGATGTCACTCCAACAACATGTCAAATTTAAAATTGTCAATTAAACTTTAATTTCTACACACTCTATTAAAATTTATCATCTTATCCTAGTTTAAAAACTTCAAATTTCAAGCCTCTTCTATGTTATGTGGTGTTAGCAATGTTTAAAGTGCTGTATATCAGGAACTACTTTTCTTATTAAGTTAAACTTCTGAAGTTTTTGACTCAATTTTTTGTGAGGTTAGAAAGGTTCAAAATCAAAATAAATTATCTGTCTGACTTAGTATAAAAACTAGATCATCAACTAGGTTTATAAATACCTTAAAATAAAATTAAAAACTAAAATTGTTGAAATTGGTGAATGGTGGTGATCTTACATTAACATTAACTAAAATATTCAAAAATATCACTAAAGTAACCTTCCCTATAAATTCGTAAAGAAGATCATGTTTATCATTAGTTGTGTTTTATTCACTACTGTATACTGGGATAGTTAGTAGTGCAGCATTCAAGTGAATAAAACGATCAAACTCACTTTGCATAAATATCACCAGTAAAGTTGTCATTATTTTTTCCATTGCCTTTTTTCGCCACCAATTAAACTGTTGTTGTTTGCTGAGCGAAATTTTACTGCACTAGCTACCCAGCAGTGAATAAAACACAGCTATTCATACAATGGAAATGTTACAAGAACTAAAGCTATTTTAAATTTAGGTCAAACCTATTAGACCAATTTGACAGATAATTCCTGGAAGATGCTTTTAAAATGAACTTTATTGGAACTCCAATGAAATGCTAAATGGAACCTGCAACACAAAGTCAATTTGTCTTTTCTATTCCGAGAAAATTAAATATGTATAAATAAAAATCGACATTTTGTCTTACAAATACAAAACAAACAAATAAAAAAAAAAGGAAAAAGGAAAAAAACTCAAAATCTTCCATGCACGGATGCATTTTATTCGAAAATCAATTTCCATTCAATTTAGAACGGAAATTGAGCCAAACAAATGGGTGGCATGCGGTAGCAAAATGAAAATACCATAGACATCGATTTCCTTTTTTCGATGCATTATTGCATCACGTTTCAAATATATCTATCCATACAATATGCATGTATATTGTTATGTATAGACATTTGTAACGTATTGGGATAGAAAACCCTCTTACGACCTGGCTAATACATTATATCTACAAAAAGGAATGGAGTTCAAATGCATATGGATACGGCCATGGCGAAATGGAGATGGAGATCGAGTCCCCCCTTTAATGAATTCGAAATAGATATTTTTGTATATATGTATGTTTGGAGTAAGTACGAATATAGTATAACATATTGAACAGCGATTTATTGTCAATAAGTTACATACATACATATGTAAGCATACGTGTAATGTGTAGATGTGGGTACGTCATCGTCATTGGGAATTGATTTGTTTTCTAAGAGCTCTCGGTACCTCGCATGTCAAGTCAAAACAACAATTGTTATGTCTATTTTTATCCTTGTCAATTCAGGTTGACGATGAAACCTACTTGTAAACATACCTCCTAGTACTAGGATGTAAATATACAAACACATATCGATAAAATATTTATTTTTGATTGCAATTATTTTGTCCCATGGTTATTAAATGAAGTACCTACATAGACCACCCACCCAAATTAACTTATTATGTCTGATTTAACCATCAAATGTTGAATTTTTTTGAGACTCGACATGTGCAGTAAAAAATTTAAAAATAATATATATTTTGTTTTTCTTTTGCCAGTTACAAATTTTCAATAAAACACAGACACACTTAAGCCATCTAAAGTAATGTGTAACCTCATTTTATTAAAAATCCTTATCCTTCCACAAACGATTTGTATTTATGTAGACAAAAGGCAAACCTTGAACTCGTTTTTTTATTTTCGTGAAAAAATCACATAAAACTTTTATCCAACTATTTTAAGGTAGGTTAATGTTACTCAGTAATTTGATTTTTTTTTTAAAGAACCTTCTTCTCAAACTATTCAAATTCGTTTCCAAGCCTTAATTTACTAAGGCTGGCCTACGAGTAGATATCTGATAGAAGAAGATATAAATGTCGATACTTATCTTAAAAATAAAATATAATTCACTATTAATGAGAAAATTGACAAATTTTGGAGTAAGAGTACTTAAAATTAGAGATGGTTTCTAGGGTATACATAAATTCTATTATAGTTTCGTCTTAATTATAAATATTAATCTATTTCTAATCAGTTTCAAAATGAGAACAATTGTGTGCATAAAGGTCACTTCAAAGTCCATTAAATTTTAATTTGATTTTGACATTATGGTCAAATAGTGGTGGTTGGATTTGATCAAAGTTGCCAATTACTTGTGTCTTCTTTAATTGGAAGTTTTAAGCTTGATATATCTTACCAAAAACGTTAATGCCATCAAGTTTTTAATAAGACAATAAATCCTTTTAAAGAGATCTGAAAATTTGACGAAATCAAAAGGGTGTTTCTTTAGACGTGTGGTTTTGAATCTGGCATCGCACGCTGAGTCCAATATTCGGTTGACAAAATCGCACAGCAGAGTCGTTAGCTCGAACAACAATGGATCGGTTTCAAACCAAGTTTACTTTAGTGGATAATGCGAATCCTCAAAGACGCCACCGTACAGCTAAGTATCGAAGAAGACCCAAATGAATCCATCCGTCATCGCGCGCTACAATTGGAGCTGTGTCAATCCACTTTATGGAAGATTTTGCGGAAGGATCTTGGTTTTCGGAATTACAAAATTCAACTCAACAATAATGGGCCCAAAACGAGTTGGCCACCGATCCCGAATTTTACAAGAAAGTTGAATTCAGCGAAGAAGCTCATTTTTGGTTGAATGGGTACGTTAACAAATAAAATTGTCGTATTTGGAATGATCATAATCCACAAGCCATTGTTGAGGCGCCCGTTACATTGTCATTGGTGTGTTCTATGTTCAGAGGAAATCATTGCTCCTTATTTCTTGAAAAATTAAGCCAGCCATAATGTTAAAGGCAATGAGGAACGCTATAGAGTCATGATTAATGACTTTTTCGTGTCTGAGTTGGAGGATGTTGATGTGGGCGACCTTTGGTTCCAACAAGACTACGCTACATGCCATACACCCAAATGAAGCAATCAATTGAAGGAAACTTTTGGTAAGCATTATCTCGCTTCGTGGCTTGTATACCGTGGCCACCAAGATCGTGTGATTTAACACCGCTGGACTATTTTTAGTGGGGTTATTTAAAGTCGCTTGTCTAAGCAGATAATCCTGAGACAATTGACATCTTGGAAGATAATATTCTGTGCGTTATTCCTGACATACGCCCCCAATTACTTTAAAAGTCTTCGAAAATTTTCCCGAAGATATTTTAAAAACAAAATGGCAAACCCTTGTTTTTATAATTAAGCTTAATTTTTAACCATAGCTTAGGACGATGTGCATCTTATTTCTTCTAGAAAATCACGTGTCTACAAAAGACACCCTTTACAAAGTTTCAAAAAGATATGTTCTTCGTTTCGTGACAGTAAAGATGAAAAATTTTCAGTATTCGAGTATAATTCAAATTTGAAATTAAACAAACATTCATGAATCACTCATCAACAACTGTCAATAATTGTTAATTTGTTTACAAATTCAAAAATTTCTTCATGGGAAGAAAAACCTGCTTAAAGTGCTTATTATGATTTCCGTTAAAAGTCAAAATTTATAAAATGCGCAATTTTATGGCGATAAAGTTGATTGAATAAATTAAAATATGTATGTTATTGCAAAATTTTATTCAAAGTTTTGTTGTGTATAGAGAGAAAGATTTATGATATTAACAAAATATCTATAAATTTATAATATAATGGACTTTGAACATATGATTCTTTTTTTTTAATTTTTAAATTAATGGTCAAAACAAAATATCGAAATGTGATAACAAAATACAGAAGCATAACTTATCTTCTTCTGTTTTTATATGAAGTCGAGATAATTATAATAAGTTGATATTTTTCTGATAAATGATAAACGGAAGTTCATCATAAAGTATGTATAGTTTGATACAAACGATACAGAAAGTAATTACTTAACTTAATATTATGTATTTTATTGAATAATAAAAATTAAAGTAATAAATTTCTATTAAAAGACAAACTACAGTTACCAGAAGTTCAAGGTCCCACTAATGTTTTTTTTTTTTATTTTTAATTGATTTAATTTTCTAGGTATTGTTGATTTTAATATGAGGTTTTAATAAAAGAAAATAGTGACAACAAGTTTAACATTTTATATTGTCTTAAGACTGAAAAGTTAGAGGCTTCTTAAGGTGTCAAACTACCTAAATGATTATATTCACAAGATTGAGTTGGAAAAGTTTTCACAATTTTTGATTAAATTCATCATTTTGCTAGTTTTTTACATATAAAGTCATAAACTGTCAAACTTCATAAAAAGTTGACTTGGTTTCGGTGGATTAGAAATCTTCTAAAAAATCAGGAAAAATTGATTTTATTTGAATTTGTTCCTTACGAAAAGACCAACTTTACAGTTTGACACATATTTGATAAGTTCATCAACGATATCGAGAGGAGACTACACAATCTAGCCTTATCCGCTTTTTAATTTTTTTTTAGTGAAGGGTTTTCAAATATGGACGGATTGGTTTTGACAGCTCGTGTCGGCCATATTGTTTCTTTATACTTTCTGTTTAAATATCGTTTTATAATCGTTCACTAAAGACAGCCAACGAAACCAAGGATCTGCTGAAAACATCTCCGCTGTTCGTGAAAGTGTGCAGCGGAATTCGAGGCAGTCAATTCCACTTCGATTACAAGAAGTTGGCCTGTCGCAGACCACAACATCGTGAATTTTGCTTAGTGATTTAGGCACCTTAAAAAAAGTTTAACTGACCCAGGAGCTGAAGCTAAACGACCATACGTAGTTGATCCCAATTTTTGGTCAAAAAGTCGTCTTTAGCGATGAGGCCTATTTTTCTAAAATTGTAGGATTTGAGACGACACCAATCCAAGCGGGATTCACGAGGTGCAAATGCATCCAAATAAAGTTATTGTTTGGTGTGGATTTTGGGCTGGTGGTGTCATCGGTCCATATACTTCTTCGAGAATGATGCTGGCCAGGCAATCACCGTCAACAGCGATCGCTAAAGGTCGACCAACTTCTTGTGGTCTGAATTAAATGACATGGACACCGAAAACATATGGTTTCAACAGGAGGACGCTGCGTGTCACACAGCTCAAGACACAATGGATGTTCTGTACGAGCTGTTTCATGGCATGGTAATCTCTTGCCAAGGTAACGTGAATTGGCGACCAAGATCGTGTGATTTGATCGATATGTACCAAAACGAGACTACCAAGACTAAGAAGAGTTTCCTCAAATTTCGTCTGTTCCTTTGATATTTTTTTTCACTCAAAATTTAATATCTATATCTATACTAATATGTATATAAAACCGAAGAGTTTGTTTGAACGCTCTAATCTCAGGAACTACTGATTCGAATTAAAAAATTATTTTTGTGTTGGAAGGCTATAGGCTATATAACATCTCGCTGCGACTAATAATAGCAAAAAAACAGTGGAAAATGTTGCAAAAACGGGGAAAATTATTCATCTTGGAGGACTTCCGTTGCGAGCGATGCTTAAACGGTTCAAGTTACCAAAAAATTATTTACGAAAAAATGTCTGCCATAGTATATGTCTATGTTTTAAAATTGACCCACTTTTACCTTTTTTAAGGTAATGAAAAGAGTTTTTCAACATAAAATAATATAAATCCATCCCTGTTCATCCAGATCCGTTGAGTCATTCTGGCGGGATTGGAATTGAAAAAAAAAAAAAATCTACCCAACAGGAACCATACAATTTACGGAATAAAAAGTAGCCTATGTGTAAGAATTTTCCTTTAAAGTTACGGGGAAGTAGGTACTCATGTTTAAAATAAAATTGAAATTGATCGCGATTTAGGAGAAAGAGTTACTAGCATTTAGGATTTAATATCAAAAGTGTAGAGTCGAAATAGAAAATATAGATATTATCAATGGATGTGTCAAAGGGCAATATTGGCGTGAAGAAACAGTAGCGTTGATCACTGATCAGTCAGGAAGGGATAATGCCATTGACTTCAAATAAATTTTATTGTGTACAATTTTGTTCGGTACAGATTTGCAAAATGTTTCTTGACTTGAATATGTCAAGTGTGGTCAATCATTTTAACTTAAAATTTCTTTTATTTTTGTATAACACGACTGTCAATATATGGTACATTTTTGGCAAATATCAAAGGGACTATTTTCAAGGTTCAACATGATCACTCATTAGATTTAACTATATACGATTGTTAGTTTTAAAAAATACCCGTTTTCTTTTTATGAAAACGAAAAAACATTTCCATAGAATTAAACTTTATCTAGGTACGAGTATAATCATCAAATTTAAGCCTAAGGTCCTAAAAAAGTGCTCAATTTATAGTCTCCAAATCAAAAATGCTATTTATAAATGATTTCGTTTCAACCTTTACGAATAGTTATTTTATACATAAAATTAATTCCTATAAAGATAAAAAAAAAACACATCATGATAAAAATCACAATTCTACAAATCTAAGTATACCTATTGTCCTTATGTGATTTCTCTTGAATCATAATGGTCTATAATCATCATAAAGTTTATGACACTAACGAACCTTGAGTGTTCTGTTCAATCGCACTCACTTTCCTTTTTTTTCCGACGAATTCGAAGCTAAATATTCTTGGGCAAATATACAATCCAATTAATTTGTTAACACAGCACTTTTATCTAGAAAGCCTTGTTTTATCTTTTTATTCTTCTTCAAATTTGACCTTGAATACATACGAACAAATATTAATACATACTCGACTCGACGTATTTATAAATAAATCCCTTTTGAATATAATAAAAATAAACGTCTCCTGGATTAACAATAAACCTCTATGTTTAGAAATCCCTAAAGTGTCATGCTTAGTTAAATTCTTTGATAGACAATAATTGTATGGTATTCATAAAATACAACAAAAAGAGAATGAGTCATTAAACTATGCGTCTTTAGTCTCAAAGAATGCTTAGTATTAAAAAAACATTGAATCAAAAATCAATAAAATCAAAATCCCATTCGAAATACGAGTATGTACGAGTATGTATATGTAGGTGTGTATATTATCTTCGCCACATTGAAATCAGTGAAATAAATTTTACGATGTGAATGACAGATATTGTAAATATTAATTAAAAGATTATTATTGAAATTTATAATCTATTTCCAAACACCAATAAATGGCCATGCATATTTTAAGAGTCAATTACCGAAGCTGCCGCCGGCTGCTGCCTTGCCGCGCCATCTGCACGTGAACACGCAACTCATTCATCGTCAAGTTATAAGGAAAAGATATAATGAACTTCCAACCCCACAAGGATTTTTCTTCGAATCCATTCCTCTGCCGTATACTCGTCGTAACCCCTGGCCATAACACCCCACCACTACCACCACCATCATCATCTCATCTGTTAAATGGCGTAAATTGACAGCCTTGTTAATGAAATCGGTTATAGACTGGCCAAAATGAAAATAAGTGTGTGTGTCTGTTGTTTATGTGTTTTTAAATTAAAGTTCAAAGACGCATACTCCAAGTTCAAAATAAATATACCGCTAAATTATCAAAATATAAACAACATTCTTATATTCGTATGTATGTGTAATGTTCATATCGCATCCGTGCTTCCGAATTGGAAGTGCAAACAACATTATACAGTAATTTAGCATGAGGTCGGTTTACCGCCTTCCCGTGTGTTATCATTATATCCATCCAGATGACTTTTAACACGCTCAGTCTCTTGTTGCCATATCTAATATTATAGCGATTCTGTTTTTGAGAGTAAACACGTCTCGCCGTCATCGTCATCGTCATCTTAAACCAACCGCAAAAACACCTTAACCAGAGGAGTGGAAACGATTCGATTAAATTTTCATTTTCAAACATTATACATGTACAATGTACATACATATTAATATATACAATTACATACATATTTATATAAACATAATTACCACTTAATTACGAGAAGTTTAGATACTACCTTACTACCTAGTACGTATGTAGGTACATAATGTGGTGAGTGCTTGTGAATTTTTAGTGAAAGCTTCAATTTCAAAGTTTCATATTAAATTTCGTAAAATTTGAGATTGAAAATTTCGATATTTTGCTATGAGGAAAATTATTCAATCGTCAAATTAACACTTAATTAGCTATCAGAGGAATAAATTGGAGCACATTTTAGTTTTCAACGAAGAATAATTAAAAATTACAGACTATGTTCGGGATATTTGATACGAATCACTTACTTCCTTTATACTTTATCAGGCACCTTTTCCAAGGGGAATTTACTTCCAGTATTCAAGAGTCTGGACTAGCGTTTTGACATCCACCAGTGATTGGCTTTTAAGTCGGCTGATCTGTCTTTCTTGTCTCATCAAATCTCACGGCTGATGGGATTCGAAAAATGTCATGTAATTGACATGTTTTGACTTTTTGAATCACATTCACATATCCGACAAAGAAATTTCTTTTGAAAGAGTTCAGCAACAGCCCTCTCTCCATATTGTCAAGGCTGACAAAAGTTATGATAATTTTGAAGAGCGTGCACTTCGTCTAATGAGTGAAGATTTTTGAACACAATTGTTTCAACGAATCGAGAAAATTTAACTAAGGTACCATTCGTGGATTTAATATTTAATCCTGATTAAATGAACTGCTTAACTAATTCAAAATTTCTGTTATTAATAGTAAAAATTTGTTAACTTAAAGACCAAATGGTTTCGACTATTCTTGAATCACCATAAAGGACACTATATCGTCGAGTTTTTGGGCTGTCAATGTTGTCTATGTCAAAAAGATGCTTCTGTGTTAACTTCTGACTTTCGCAACTTCGCACCTTTAGCTCTTTTACGAAACAATGTACATGGGTTAAAATGTCTGGAAGTGCTATTTCTTATTTGCACAAATGCACATTGCATCCTCTGTTTTTTTAATGTAAAGTTTCACAACTGGATTGAGTTTTCCCGTAGATGACCATCTTCAATTTAACCTCTTCCCCCCATTACCATTTTTAAATAGAGTTTATGACACTAAGTTGGTCAATCAGGTCTTAAGGGTCGTTTCGAAAATAGTTTAGTGTAAGACACGAAAATTTCAGTTCAACAGCATAATCCAACGATTAGTAGTGTAATTTAATTTCTATACACAAAATTATCTGTTACAAAAACAGTCGATTTAAATTTGTTCTTATTTTTTAAAAAAATGTAACCTTTTCAACCAAACCGGGCTGTTATTGACTACGACTGATATTTATGAATTTCATGACAATTTCTATAGCCAGAATTGAATGAATTCTGAAATGATATAAAATATGGCGCCAGCAGCAGCTTGTTGCTGAATCGGAACCACAAAAAGATGATGAAATAATGTTCGACTAAAAACAAAAGCGCTATTTAATCATCTGTGCCCATGCATAAGGAAAGGATTATATAATTTTAAATAAACAGAAAATAGATTTTGAAGAAGTTTTTGTTGTTAGGGAAAACTGTAAGAAATTATTTGTTTTTGTAATACAATACTTAGTTGCAGCTGCAATTTTTGATTTTTTTTTTATTTCATTCAGAAAAATAGAAAACAATGAAATGGCAAACGGAAAACAGATGGATTTGAAAATCAATAACCCAGTGACGATTTATTGATCGACAATACTATATCAAAGATGGCAGACTATCTGGCTGAAAAACACTTTCTTTTAATCTTGATTCTTCTCACTGCCTGTGTTGTGTCATATTATCTGATGACAGTTTGCTGGGGTGTAACCTTAAATCGAAAGATGATGCACTATCACGTCTTCTTCTTTTAAATTAGCTCTTAATAAACATTCTACGATATCAAGTTGCGATATACATTACATATTTCGCAGTTAAACATAATGATTCAGTGTTTCTTGACGATTATTAAAAAAATTGCATCACCCTTATTATTAAAAATTTTCCTACCAAAACAAAGAATGTACACTTTTTATTATGCTATGTACATTGTACATTATATTAAAATTTTCAGATAACTGTTTTCTAAGGTCAAGGAGTTATTTAAAAATCATAATCCTATCAACCGTCTTTTTTCATTTAAGTTTTAGTTCGATAGCCAATTAAATGAGTTGGTTATAAAAGTACACCAGGGCGTATACTTACTTTTTTATATACATTATAATAATTTCTACCTTCTAAGTGAACCCGATTTCAGTGAAAAGATTTTAATAAAATTTTTAATTGGTCTTTAAATAAAAAAATTTACATAAATTTAGGTTTAAGACATTTGCTGTTCTTAGAAATTTCAGCTTAATTCTTCTGTATAAAGTACTGCTAGAAAAAAATTGTGATATTTTGGCGTTTCGTTTCAAATCGATATTTAGTGAAGTGCTGTAGGATACACGATATTTTTTGTTTTTTCATCTGCATAAGGTTTTCGAAAAAATGCTGTTTTTGTTTCAATTCAAATCAGCAAAAGCGAATGATTCCGAGAAGATGTTTGAAAGCGAGACCAGGGTGTACTATATTAGCGAAAACCCGTCAAATAGTGAGATTGATTATTAGTGACCGATGAGTTAGAAGTCTTTGATTGTGCAGCTAACACAAAAAGTGGTTAAAAATGTCAAAAAGTTCATCTTTTTCAATATCCGCAATACGTTATAGCAAGCGCTTTTAGACGGACGTATTATTGGTCTTTTTCTTTTGAACTTTTGAGACGGAACTTCAAGGATGACGGAAGTGTCTATTTGGTGCTTCCACGCGGCTATTACGGAGAGTATCCAACTCTTTTCTTGGGACCGATATTGCGGGATGGCCTTAGCGGCGCAGGTGTTTTCGAAAGGTTACTATCTTTGATATTTGTCACAGCAATATATGAAATTCGTTGGAATGATCACATGATCAAATGTATAGTTAACAATTTTATAAAGGGCATACAGACAAACATTCAACTTATTATTATACATACATATGTACAAATGTACAATGTAGATAGATGGAAAGATTTTAAAAACGTACAAAAACACATTAATGATTGAGCGATACAACTCAAAATTATAAAATTAGATCATCAATATCACCAATCCCTTAGTTAATTTTTATAGTAAAAATTAAATAAATAATAATCAAAGTTTATGCAAATGACAAAATGTATATTCTGTCAAAACTCCTTAATCTCAAGGTTTATTATAAAGAATTAAAACACATCGTAAACAATATTATATTGATTTTCAACTTTAAATGCAAATATCTTAAAACTCAAAAAAATTATTATTTTAGAGTTTTAATAGAACGGTGACAAAATTTTGTATTTAAATGAAAAAATATAATAACCTATGAATAATAATTAAAGTAAAAGGAATTATAACATTCTTATGAAAATAGTATTTTATAAGTAGATATCAGAAATCTATATATAAAAGCCAAATTTCGGGTAGAAAACAGAAACCTTTCACTTTCAATTTCGATAACATACAGAAAATTTAAACTTATCACTTGATTGAAATTAATTAATGTTTGACACCTGATTTATTATTCAAATAATAGTCAATTGATTGACAGTTTCACACCAATGAATAATTTTTTAATACCTACAAACCTCAGTGTATTGATGATTCCACTTTATAAAATCTATAAAAAATGAGTTTTTGTCAAAAAAATTATTAAATTCTATTTGAGTAAGTTCTGATTTTTTTTTTCGAAAAATTACAGATGCAATTTTGAGTGTGACAAAAAACTTAAGTCTGTTCACATATTGTGCAAAAGTTTCTGTTTTTAAATTATTTTATTCTTAAACAATATTTATATTTAAAATTAACATTAAAACAGTATCTGGTATAGAACACTTCTTTTTATTGTTGGCTTTCTTGTTTGACTGATTTTTCCACAAACTGTTTTAAAGGGTATCACTTATTTTACATACGAAAAAAATGTGAGAAATGACATTCTATTTCATTTTTTCTACATAATTAAGTATTTCACCATTTTTACACTTCATCCGAATAATATACAGAAAATATCACCAGATTTTCACCTTTCAATGGGTCAAGATGAAGGTATTAAAACTTAACACCATGCTAAATTTTTTATAGAACAAAATTATGACAAGTTAATTTTCACACTCTCAAAGAACCTCTAAAAATGTTAACAAGGCACATGACATTAGGTATATGAACTAAGTAGGAACATAAGTGTGATATTGTGTTTGCTATGTCATTTATTAGTAGTTCTCGAAATCTTGTAAAAGCAAACAAATTTTTTAAGTTGTATGGTACAGTTAGCTTAGCAACAAAAAAGTAGGAACGTGAGAAAAGAATTTTTTTAGTTATTCTTCTTACGTCAAATAAAAACATGAACAAAACAAAATGAAAAATCGATATAATTATACTTAAATTTTAAGTAAAGTTGCTATTTTCTTTTTTCTATAAATTTATACATATAAAAACGAATTCCTATTTCCCTATGGCTCGCCATAACTTGAGAACGACTTTACCGATTTCATTTCTCTTTTTTAATAAGTTTTCTAATATTTTGTAGAGGTTGTTAATGGGAACAAAAAGTTGCGTAGAAAATTTAAGAAATCTTAACTATTAAGGTTGTATATAAACTTTTATGATGTAATAGTATTGGACATAACTGTCAGCGCGATTGTCAAAAAAATGCCGCCCACCGTAAAAAAATTGTTTTAGATGTTGTAATATTGAAAAAAGAAAAAATTGTAAAAAATAATAATTTTGATAGAAGACGTTTTGCGTGCATTTTGGGTTGAGAAATTAACAAGATAAATAAAAGATGGCGCTGTGCTGCGAACAATGATGCAACAATTTGATGGTGCTATATGTACTGCTTTACATTAACTTTTAAGCTGTGCTCAATTTGACAGGTGTCCTTTTCAATTGAGGAAATGTGAAATTGAATGCAATATTTATCAATTTAAGTTGAGTTGACTTGAATTGACTTCAAGCACAAATTCAAACGGAAGAAAGTCCTTTTAGCACGAATTTCAAAAACTGAAAACTAATTAAAAAACATATTTTGTCAAAACGCCTTCTTATACTGATTTCAATTTCATTCAAATGAAACACATTGAAATGTATGTTATCTGTGTTTAATATCACTCTGAAGTTTTTCTGCGATAAATTCGGACAAAACAAAGTTCGTCATATAATATATTTATTTATATATTATTTTGCGTTTGAAAATAAGTTCTCTTTTGTAGAATAAATAAAGAAGTCAAATCTGCGAAAAAATGTATTCTAATTTTTGGGAAAATAAAAAGGCTCTTAATCTACTTAACCATTTTATTTAAGTCTTATAGTAGTAATCTTGTCAGAATTTGAACTTTTCAATTTTTTAAATAATAATTTAATTTTTTTCTTTGAATTCGCACACTCAACGTTGCTTCTTCTGTTTAAATTCTGTTACTTCCCATTTGGCATTAAATAGGCATTATTAAAAAAAAATTATGATTTAGTTTGAGCATCTAAAATTTTAAATATTAAATTATTTTCTCTGGCAAACAAATTACTTTTTGAGTGGCATAGCAATTTAGACAAATTTGATTTTCATGGTCAAAATTTGCGAAATATTATTAAAAATAAAATGAATATTGTTTTTTTTCATTTCTCATCGATATTATATTGTCACTTTATAATATTGAAATAAGGCTAAACGCAATTATTACTCTGTCATATTAAAAAAAATTAAACATTTGTTTTATCACCCACCCACCTAATATTTGTATCTATTTAAATTTGTCGGAAATGATTATTGTTTTAATTTAAATTATTTAAAAATCTATCTCTTCGACAAAAAAAAAACACTTTTTTTTACAAATTGGACTGACCAGACAAATTTGTTTGTAAATAAGTTTTTTTTTCGTATTCATTTGTGTTCATTTTATTTGTATAAAATAAATTATTCAAATAAATATACAACTGTCACAAATTCGACATAAGATAATTAAAATTGAGTTCTATAAAAAAAAGTAAACAAGCAAATTCTCAGAAGTTAATGAAACATGATTTCTGTCAAATTTTTGACAGCTCAGTGGTATTTTAACTGATTACATGTGTATATAAAACAAGCGGGGGATGCCCACATTTGTTGTCGAAAAAAAAAAACAAAAAGTATCAAAATACCTATTGTTTTGGTTATTCAAAGTCTGAAAATATAAGGAAAAATTTTAATAACAATTAAAAAGTAAATACATACACACACACAAGTGCAGTGTATTCAATTTTTGTTTGTTTGTTAGTAAAAATAAAAACATTTTTTTTTATAAGACAAACAAATGTATTGTGATATAAAAGTCTCCATAATAATGACCATAAATTAATTTCAGGTTAAGAACGGTAACAAGGAAAGCGATAAAAGCATAAATGGTGTGAGTTTAACCATAAATTGTGTGTTGACAGTTATATAAACAATAAGTTTTATAAAAATCACTAAAGCCATTTTCGGCAGGTTATTAATTTGGGATTTCACAATTTTGAACTTTTATTGTGAACGCATCCCTAAACCAATAATCAAACTGTCAGAGTCAAAAAATTTAATAAAACAAACATATTTATTATGCTAAGGTTCACAAACCGGGTCCGGTCCAGGTTTTATACTTTGGGGAATTGGTTTAGTTATTTAAAGTCCGCCAAACGATGTAAGGACCAACGAAGCGGAAGTTATTTTTGTTTGGGTTTTCTATATGAACATCATCAACGTTATGTTTAATGTTTAATTAGAACCTCAATATATTTTTTTTTTGTTAGATACACAAAACCAAAACTTGCCACATTTAAAAAGTATGTTAAAATAATTTCATACCATCAGTGTATTTTCATAAATAGATATGTATGGACATACATACATACTCGTACATCTTTTGCACTTATATAAACGGAAATGTGTTTTCCTTTCACTATAATTTATAAACCAAGTTAACACCAGGAACAGCACCAGCATCCGACCAATAACGACTAGCGACGGAACTCTCCAGTGTATCCGGTATACATTTCCGGTTGAGAAAATTCAATTTTTCTTATTTTGTACCACAATAAATTTATTTGGAATCAAATCTTGAAATACAGTTTTTTTTTTTCTTTCTTCAAATGTAAAAATGTCTAATAAATTCAATGATATATATAATCTTGTTATCCAATATCGGGTGATTCAGTAAGTGGGCCCAATTTGATTAAAAAAAAAAAAACAACTTTAAAAACTTGGATTTTATTAAAGTGTTTCTGTTACAATATTCAAGATATTCGAGTAGGAAAACATTTTAAGTAATTTTTGAAAGAATTTTTCAAACTATAAATAAGAAACAAATTAAAATTTTACAATTTGTTGCAACAAGTAAAAAATAAAATTGAAGTCAAAAGCATCATCCCGCTGTTGATATTTGAAAATGTTTGGTAGATTCTAGTTTTAGATTTGTTATTTTTTATAAAAAAAAAAAATGTCAATTTAATTTTGTCAAAAATTTTACCAGTTGTCAAAAACATCATTTCATATTTTCTTTAATTGTGTATTTTTTACAAATGTACACAACCAAATTTATTTGAAGTCAATTGCATTATCCGTTCCTGAGATATTTGCAACAAACCAAAATGTTCATTAAAAAAAAAAAAAATTGCTATAATGAAAAAACAGCGTGATAAATTTTTGTTGAATTTAAATTTGAAGTTAAAACACCTTGTTAAGAAGAAAATTATTTATGAAAAATATCACACACCCTATAATTAAACACAGAAGAACTTTATTCTAAAAATTGTGGACACATAAAAATGAAAATTCACTAAAACTAAAACAGTTTAAACCAAAATTAAATTTTCAAAATAAACAGTAATTTAGACTTCATTTAGACTTAACAATTTTCTTTATTTCTAGATTTGATGATGTTTTCTGGAAATAGACAAGAAAAGTCAAATAAACTATGTTTACGTTTCGTATGGAGTTAATTTTCTCTCTTGGTGACCTACATAAGAATTTATGTGAATTTTGTAGCATTCTTTATGAATGTATGTGCATTGTGCATCATGATTGTTATTTGTGCAAGGAAAACCAGGATATTTTCATCGTCATCATCATCATCATCATCATCAAAAGGAAAAACGACATCAATCTAGATATCTGGCATGACTGAATTCGTCAGAATCAGAGTCAGCAACAGAGTTTACTCGTAAGTTTTTTTTTCAATTAGAGCTTTGATATGAAAGAATGGGTTTAAAGAGTTAAGTGAATTTGATGTGGGTGGTGAAATTTTAATATTTCGGGGAAAACCCCAAACAAATGCGTAAACAACAACAACTGATGAAATGAATAGCCTTCTCATGGGAAAAAGCAATTGACTTGGTCTTGGCAACAATGATATAGAAAATTTAACTGACGAGAACGACAACGATGACAAAATATTAAGAATGATATTGATGGAAAGGTCTGTTCAAGTCTTAAAAACTCAATATTCTACATTAAGGTGAATTTCTTTTGGTGAATTGTTTTATTTTTTTTTTATAAGATGTTGTGAGTCGAATGCATTGACGTGCAATTTATTTTTTATTTGTTATCTCTCGTAGGGGTGATCACAATTGGCTACTGAAATCTTGCGATTTAACACCTTGCGACTTCTTCCAGTGGAATTACGTGAAAGATATGGTCTGCCCCAACAGCCCAGCGTCGATTCAAGACCTCAAAGATTGAATTCGTGAAGCTATTGAGGGCATACAGAAGCCACTTTGCGCTTTGGTGATGGAAAATTTCATGAAAAGGGTACTGTTCTCTAAGTTTGACTGATATTATTTTCTATTATAAATGGCATACCTTCCTCTTTACATTGAAATAAACATCCGATCATTTATTTCAAAAACTGCCATTTAGGAATATTAAAGTAACACCTCTTAGTGGAAAACGCTGTATCAGAAGACAGAAGTTTGAAAATTTGTGAGGCAAGATTTTGGCAACCTGAGAAAAAATTCACAGCTGATTAATTTAATAGAAGAACAATGTGTTTTAACAAGTAAGTAACTTTTTAGAGTGAACAGTTTTACTTAGCCTTTAATTATACGTAATCTCAGTTTGTGTCTTGTATGTTTTTAAGTCAGAACTGTTCAAAATTAAAGTAGAAATACTAATATCAATAGCATCAGTTGTAACATTGCTAATACTAATACCAGTTGATAGCTGATCAAAAGGACCAACAGCAATGCAAGTTCTAGAGAACTTAATTATAAACTAATTGTCTTACTTATACGTCGGTCCTCAGACCTACGCATTCCGTTGGTGTTCCCTAGCGGGACCTCAATTACTCCTACGCGCTATCGCTATCGTGTGCGGTTTCCAGCAATGTATTTAAGCTCCCTCCAGCTCTTTCGCAATCTCGCATATTCCTCCTCAACTGTTCTCCTCTACGTGCTTCTCAGTCTTCTAACTCTTTTTCCGTATTCTTACCTTTTCGAAGCGTGTGTCCAATCCACTGTCACTTGCGCCTTCGTATAATGGTATCGAAGGATTCCTAACCTGTTCGCCTAAATAAGTCCTCGTTAAAAATACGATTAAGCCAGAAAACCAGTAAGATGTTTCGAAGACATCTACTAACGAAGGTTTGCAATTTTCTGGTAATTGTTGTTGTTATTTTCCAGGTGCTGCAACCATATAGCAGAACTGATTCGACGTTAGAGTTAAACAATCTTAGCTTTGTATTCAAGTTCAGAGATATGTTCGTTCAAACATTGGATAACATCCAGAACGCAGCCTTTGCTTTTCCGATGCGGCTGACGATGTTTAGTTCGGTTCCTCCTTCAGTAGAGACGATACTTCCAAGATATTTGAAGCTCTGCACTTTCTTCAAAGTCTTCTGACAACCTATGTTCCTCCGTGTAAGACGCGATAGTTGGACCCATCCTTAATCGCTCCTCCGCAAAGCAAGCTAGATCAACTCCCTGTGGAAGCTTTCGAAAGCCTTCTCGAAATCAATGAACAGCCGGTGGACGACGCACTGTTCGATTATTTTTATAATGTCTTACTGCAAACAAAATGTTTGATATTTATATTTACTGAGTATGTATAAAGTACTGAAGAAATTCTTCTAAACTGTGTTATTGATGTAAATGTAGTGCAAGATAGATTTTCTTGTATTTTCGAAGTGGTATTTTGGACATGGCAGAAGGGTGACCGTAGCGACTGACGACGTGGCCAACCAACCCTTACCATATATACAGAATGATGGATTTGATGGCTCTTAGCTTGACTGAGACTGATGGATGGCTTGTTGCATTTTAGCAGTAGATAAATTGTCCCCTAAATTGATTTTATCGATTTTTGTTTGCTAAAATGAAGTACATACATACATATATGTATATACATAAAACACATTGACATCCAAAGCAGTGGTGTGTCTCTTTTGGTCACAAAATTTTATATTTATTTATCTATCTATAGGACACCTACATACATATGTATAGTATATTGTATGTATCTACCAAAAAGTAATATAAGTCAGAATAAGTAAAGTGTATTGATATTCGGTACCCTCTCTAATGGGAAAGGATTTAACGGTGCTTGTTGATGTAGAATATGGTGTTGAATGTCACACTATTTAACTAGCATAGGTACAATAAGTTGTATCGATTGAAAAGTAGTGTGTATAAACATGAATGAATTTAAATTTTGCATTTATATGACAAGTTACTAAAGGGTGTTTTTGTTTTTTAATGCGTAGTTTTCAATCTGGGAACACTTTTTTCGAAGTTAGTGTTTTTGACAGCTGTCATTTCATTTATGCTCACTTTGGTCTGTCATTTCAAAATTAATACACTAACTCCTGAACAACGTTTGCGAATTGTGCAAATTGGATGATGTTGATGTGGACGACTTTTGGTTCCAACAAGACGTTGCGGCTGACATACGGCTCCAAGCCCAAGTGAAATTTATTCTAGACATCAGGTCCGAAATCACTTTGAAAACACAATGGCAAACCCTTACCTTTATAATAAAGCTAAATTCATGGTCATGGCAATTTTTAACCCCACATTTAAAAGAAACACCCTTTAGTAAATTTAGTTTCTTATTTGATCACATCGCTGCGGTGCGCTGGCATCGTTGTCTGTCTACGTATGTTGCCAAAATTTTCTAACCTTCAGATTCAACTTCAAAAGGCAATAGCAATTACTATATGAAATACCTCCTCTCTGAATCATGCAACTCACAAATCAAATAGGAATCTAGCACTGAATTAATTCGCCTTTTCTTTTCGTTTTTTTTTTTGGAAATGTTATAAAAATCTGGCTTATCGTTTTTTATCGAATGCACCCACGTCAATGGCAGCACCCAAATGGCCTTGAACCTGTTCAGTGAAGTGCAACTTTGCATGCACAATTAACCTTTAAATAGAGGCTGAATACGTTGAAGTTTAATCTCTTGGATACGCTTGACCAGCCATCAGCACCCCCCGCCGCCGCCGCACCAAACCAGCATTTGAAATTAATTCATTTCCCTATAAACTCGTGCCACTGCTGGCAATGTATCTGTATGTGGTGTTTTATGGCGCTAATTATATATTTTGTTAAATATTTTTCTTCTGATTCGACATTGATTGTATTTTGATAGATATTATGGTAAAATTGCAATTAATTACCTTTGATTGGGCATGGCTTTCCTGAAGGGCTTACAATTAACTTATAATGGAAACTGTCAGTAGAACTATGACCTAGTGTGGCTTCAACGTCAATTTTAAGTCTAAAATTTATTGGTGCTCGATTTCAATTAAATTTCTATTGTAATTTGAAAATCAGATTGCCGGATTTTTATTGACTCTATAATTCTAGAATTACCGAAGGGACAAAGTTTTCATTAAAATAAATTAACTCAATTAATAATTATTTATTTTCAAAATGCTCAATATTGACTTCATTCATTAAAAATGCATTTATATATATGTAAGTACATATGTAGAAAAAAGTTCTCGGAATTTATAATTTGTTGTACTTTTTAATCCAAATGCATAACCTAATTAGAGTACGAACAAATATTAAAATTAAAACTGTTTTTATATCAATTTTGCTGTTTATGTACATAGGTACACCTTCATGTCAGATTTTTGAAATTAAATCATGCCTACGAGTATTTACATTACGTATGTACTGTATGTAGGTGTTTTATATCTGAGAACTTTAAAGGGTTTTTTCCCTTTAAATTATTTGATTTTGTATGCAATTTAATTGATTATAATACGAATTACTGTATTCTCATGATACGGTCTAATGATAAGTTTGTTTTTTTTTTTAACTTAAAATTTCAGTTAACCATAGCAGGTAGTTTTAATTTTTTTTTTAAAGATTTCAATCAATAATAAAAAAAAAATTGAATGCAATACAAAATTATTTTAATTTCTCAACATTGAATTTAAATTGAATTTGAAAATAAAAAAGAGGCTGGGTGCTACCCACATTGATAACTTCCCAATATGCATACTTTAAAAACTTGGCCATCTTCATAAGAATCGATTTACTTTTGACGTCGAATGATAACAATTTTATTAACAAAAAAGTGATCAGGCTTAAAAAAAAATTCTGAAGGCATTGTATAGTTGAAAAACATTATTTACCAAATTTTTGGTAGGAGTTTTTGTAGTAAATAAATGTCAATTTGACATTCGTCAATATTTTATAGTGTAGGTATTGACAAATGCATTATGTTGAAAATAAAACACATTTGAAGTCAATATCAATATGAAGATATATGAGCCGAAAAGAAATTTTTGACACTTTTCGGTAAATTCTAGTTTTAGTTTTTATTTTTCGTACAAAAGCTGTCAAATCGTTATTTGACAGAAATGTACCATATGTGAACAGTTGTATTGTTCAAAAAAATAAAATAAATTTAAAGTTAAAATGATTGAGAACTCTCGACAAGTCAAGAAACTTTTGGCATTTTTTGGTAAATTTTTGTTTTTCGTAAAAAACAAAATGTCAAAAAACATTTTTTACCAATTTTTGGTAGATTTTTTTGTACTTTTTTATTTTTTTATAAGAAAACTGTCTATTGATTTTTTTTTCTAAAAAATATACCAGATGTCAAATGCGTCATTTCACATTCTAGAAATTTGTAATAAAAATAATGTCATTTTTCCTTCTTTGTATATTTTAGCACTAAGCATTTTTTTGTTTGTTTTTTTCTCTTAAAAATCGGTATTTTGAATTTTTTCCAAATTTATACCAAATCTGTATTACATCACATTGTATACAAAAAAATTTATTTGAACTCAATATCGTTATCTGTTATTGAGATATTTGACGAAAAAAATGTTCACTTATTTTTAAAACTGCGATAGTGAAAAACCGCTTGACAAATTTTTGTGATAGTCCTTTCTGCATCTTTCGAAGTTATAACCTGTCGAACAAAATAATAATTGGAGTCTTTTTTCTTTTTTGTCAAAAATTTCAATTTGACAATTTCTTGTATAAATCGGGATCGGTGGCCATCTCATTTTGGGCCCATTCACTGAATATGTGACGCGCTTAATGGTCGTTCGGCTTCAATTTTTGAACGAGTTGGATTTTGTAAGCCCGACTGAGTATAAATCAAGTGACAGCTCTCAAAAAGACCAACTTCGATAAGAAAATTGCCGGATTGAAAACCACATGTCTATAAACAAAACACCCTTTATATTTTTGTAAAACTAAAGACTATTCAAAATTTAAAATTTAACTATTTACATAGAAGACATATCACCAAGACCGAGACGAGACTAATTTAATTAATACCGACACCAAGACCGATAAGACGCAGCCACGTGGGTCATATACTCAATCTGATTTTTTATACATCGAAGTACTTAAAAAATTCTGATAAATGACATTACCAAGTACACAGTATCAAAGTGTCAGTATTTTTTTTTTATGAAGTAGTTACTAGTTACAAACAATTTTAAAATTCTGTTGTTTCAAAACACTTCGTTTCGTCATGTAATGTTCCATATTTACTAGCCCAAGACTGTCAGCTCTAAGAACGTCGAAATTTTACTTCAGAAATGACCTTAAATCTAAACTCCAGACTCAAATTTCTTAAATCTTGAACTTCATTTTGTTTATTTTCTTAACACATTCCATGGACATATGTATTTGAGAAAGACAAACTAAAAACAGTTTACAATACTTTTTATATCAAATACGTATAACCTGGCCTCCATTTTAAACACGTGGCATTTTTATACCTATCTTAAAAAAGTTATAGACATTTTGATTCGTTTAAAATACGTCAACATTGACGTACCAACTGGTTTTTTTTTAGTTTTAAACTGTCTGCAAAGTCGTCATCAAAAGGGTTAAAAAATTTTATCACAGCCATTACTCTATCTCGCCCCATAACTACATAAAAAAAAAAAAAATGTCAGTGACATTTTATGATGATATAAAAAAACAAATCATTCCTATCTTTTTAATGCAATCAGTAGAAACTACCTTTAATATTTTCAACCACAAGCAAGCTACCAACTTTTTTTTTTTTTTGCAATAAAGTTTATTGGCCATTTAGACAAGGTCCGGAACATAGGTTTAATCATTGCAATACACGTATGTTAGTATACAAGTACCTATGTAGGTTTGTAGAGAATGTAAAACAGAAATTTTAATTAAATTCAGTTATTAAATTCCACTACCAATACTTTTGCTATTTAATTTATCTTCATCTAGATTATAACTGCACCCATTGTGTTTGGTCAAGGTAGTTAATTACAACTTCTTAGACATATGTATGTATGTATATATGTACAACATAGGTAAGTATGAGTATAACTTAGGTAGAGATATACATACATAAGGAAGAAGTAACTTAATGTTTATTGATTTTAAGCAGGTTGTCCTTTTTATTATGAGTATAATGACATTATTTATTAGTTAATTACTAATTCACCTGCATAACATAAAATTTAAACTCTAATCGTTATTCATATGAATTTGTCGTTGATGCACTTTTAAAGTAACATAACATGAAGTTTGAACACGTGGTTAAGTCATCTATTATTTACTTAAGTTTCAGCATCAATTTCAAGTTCAAAACAGTCCCAATATGACCAATAATAATTTTAGCAAAATCGATGAAGTCATTATAAGAGTATATAGTGATTTTGAAAAATTAGAGAAAAAAAGCAATACTCTTCTATTGCAGCTTACCGCTTAATGTATAGATCTGCTTCATACAACGACAATTTAAAAAAAATATTATGTTTAACAAATGTTAAAGACAATCGGAAAAGCTCAATATAAATATTGGTTTTTGTCAGAAGATCGATGCAGTCTCAAAGACTCTCATCGTTATGTGAAGTTTGATTAATGACTCAAGTTGATTTGTTTTAAGTTAATTATACTTAATTACACTTTCTTAGGTCTTAGCAGACTATTGTTTTATAATTGTAAAAATTTAACCAGCTGTTGACAATTGTATTATGTATAAAAGACAATAGGCTTTAAGTTTTAAGTATTTTTTAAGTGGTTCAAAAAATAAAGAAATATTTGACAGACTTGAGGTGGGTGTGTACTGTGTATTGGTTTTAAAATATAAATAATTGGGCTATTTCATTTAGCAATGTAAGTAAGTCTGTAACTATTGCCCACTAAGCAACTTAGAGCAACTTCTCAGAATTTTAACTTTAGGCATTTTTCTATTTTAGTTCAGAACAGAGTACTGAACTGTCAAACAAAAAATTGTGTTTCTTTTTTACCTCTGACCGTTCAGAACTTCAAATTTGTGTTTGTTTGTTCAGAGCGCGCTCTATGAGCTAAAATAGGAAATAAATTAACTGAGCAGACCAAGTTACACAAGAATTTGACAGTTGAAATTGAAAAACAAAACTTTTTTTCCATTTTAATTTAAGTTTTGAATTCTTATTTCTTGTTTCTGTAGAAGAAAATGAAAAGTAAATTGACAAATGTCATAAAGTGACAGTTAAATGTTCCGGTGTGTTTCAAAAATAATTCAAAACACATTTTGTTCAGAGGGTTTTCAGAGAGAGTCTCTGTTTTTTTTTTTAATTTAATTTTAAGTTGACTTTTCTCTACTTATATCATTCACATTTTTTATTTTAATAAACAAAACGTTTGGTATTCAAATAAATGGCCCTTAAAGTTGCCGGAAACTTAGTTGCATAGCCAATATGGAATTGTACTGATACTAATGACAGTTACTCCGATTCGCATCTTTAAGTTAAGATTAGCAAGTCTTGTTAAATTCCAAATCGTTCCAATCTGAAAGTTTTACTACGCTGTTAAGTTTTGTCCTTGACAGAAGATTTTGAAATGTTGACATAAACAATTTAACAAATAATGCAGGGATACCAACTTAAGAGTGAGTTATAAAGTTAATAAGAAAGATTCCTCTTCACGACACGTGTAAACAAAAATGTCTTTTGAATTTTACCAGTTGTCAAAAATCTAATTTCTTGTAGAGATTAAAAAAACTATTATAAATTTTATTTTGCTATTCATTCGAAAGATATTCGAGCTACAAATAATTTTTCGAATAATATATTTTCATAGTTCGTTCATGAAATTTGACACTTCTTGACTTTTAAGCAATAAACCAACTATGGTTTATATGTTGCGTCCACATGATTTCAACTGTCACTCCATAGGTAAAATTAAATCAACTTTTTGCGGTGTCGAAAATTACAAAAATCGTATAGTTTTTAATTATTTAGAGTGGAGTTTGTTTTTTTCAAAGGCTTTCGGAAGAGACTCGGTCTAAGATCGACGAAAGAAAACAACTGAAAGCTCGTTTGGCAGCTGCACACGGAGTAGAACGTAACGAACACCAATTTTTTGGCCCTAGAAGTAGAAGAAGCCGCAAATACGTGTGACAGCAGAACTCCCTTTAGAATAACCAAAGAACTCGCTGGTGTGCAGAGTTCTAAACAACACTCGGTTAAAGATAGAGAGGGGAACCTGCTGATATCGGATGAGGACCGACTCGGAAGGTGGAAGGAGCATTTTGCTCTTGTCTTAAATCCTGCAAATGTTATCTTCTGAGTTGCCCGATGCAATCAATTCCCAATTACGCACTGAACCCCCCCAGTAAGGAAAAGATATGGTACCGCCATCAAAGCACTGAAGAAAAACAAAGCGGTGGGTCTTGACGGCATTCCCGCAGAACCGTCGATACCATTATACGAAGGCGCAATTGGCAGTGGATTGGACACACGCTTCGAAAAGGAAAAGAGGAACCCACTCACACAAGAAGGGAGAAGAGTTGTTAAACCGAGAAGCACGTGGAGGAGAAGAGTTGAGGAGGAATCTGTGAGATTGGAAAAGAGCTGGAGGGAGCTAAAAAAATACATCACTGGAAACCGCACACGATTGCGCATAAGAGTTGAGGTCCTACATAATGTCCCGCTAGGGAACACCAACGGACTTCGTAGGTCTGAGGACCTAAGTAAGTACTATAGGTAAGTTTGAATCACGATGACAGAAATTTCTGAATAACTATGTCTAGGTAAGGTATCGGTTAAAACATATGCTCATCTGAAAAAAATTAACATTACAATTTGGTCCAGATAATTGTTTTCAAGAGCTCAAAAAATAGTTTTCACAAAATTGATTAAAATTCGTATACGTTGTCATAGGTGTTTTTATTTAAATTACTTAAAATTCAAATTTCGTAAGGTTTGACATTTTCAATATCAGGTGTTGCCCAAGGGCGACAAGACCGACAAGGTGAAGACGCAAAAAACAAAGAAGATTCAGATAACATTATATTGAAAAAAAAAATATAAATACATATGTACATGCCCTATAATATGTGTAAGTATATTTAAATATTTAATAAGCGCTTCTGACTATCTGCACATTTAGGGACATTTTTTTTATTAAAAAAAAGTGTAGATGTTATAAAATATGTGTTTTTATGTTTGAATCTATTTTTTTTCTTTTTTTTTTCGGTAGATTCCTTAGCTTTGAAAAGATTGCAATATAAAAATGGTTACTTATTCTAAAGGGCAAATATTGGTTTCGATTTGAAATATATAATTTAAAATTGAAACTTAAGCACAAATACAAAATATTTAAATGAATTTGGTAAAGATTGGCCTTGAAATTGATAAAAAGTTTTAGGAGAACTTTTACAAGTTTTGCGTTAAGATTTTGCTAAATACATAATGAAAATTTTATTTGTATTGACACATAAGTAAATGTGTTTTAAATAAAATAAAAAAATATCTTAACTTTTATCTTCCAGAAATAACCCTAAAGTATCTCACTTGGTCAACACTAAATAAAGCTCTTTATAACCAAAAAGAGGAAGTTCATGCGATCTAAAGAGTGGTATCATATTTAATTTTCTTTTCTTTCATTTTTTTTTTTTGGACTCAAACACAAACACTTAATGGTACGGTTTAAGGGTTCACATTCGCATTCGCACTTTTCGTTGTTCGTATCCAGGAACTAGGATGTTGCAGATGGACCTCTTGAGTCTTGCGTATCTTGTAATAATTTTTTTATGTTTTTTTTTTTTTTGTCTTGTCTGCATGTGGTGTAGGTGTACGATGTACGATGTAAGTTACTGTGAACAGGATGAAGGATATTTGTTTCGTAACAATTTAAGAGCGGAACAGGAATACAAAAAAAAGAAATATGAAAAAATGTTATGTATGCACGAGTGTCGAGTATATCACATGAACAAAGAACGTTCTGTATACGTAACAAGGTGACACAAAATGAATCATAATTTTTGGAAATGTCGACTTACGTCAATCATATTCAACATTTGTGAACTAGACAACTGCAGACTGCAGTATATGTTATTTATTTATAAAGACGCATTGGATCACTTTTGAAGGACTCTGTGAGGCCATCATCAAACTTAGCAAAGAAATTGACAAAATTCACTAAGCTCATTTCAACCTGAGATTACGTCGAAGGTCTTCCTAATTCACGTGTTATGTCCGAAGAGCCATAACATCCACTCAATACCACTGGTGAATGCCAAAATTTGATAAGCATAATGCATAAGGTCTTGGAGAACATGTTATTGCAACATTGGGAAGAAACCCTTTTCTGATCACTGTAATCTAGGTCCAGCAAAATCACCCAATTTAACTATCCCAGAGTTCTTTCCTCGGAGCAATAGTTAAGGTCACAGGCTTTACCAACAATAGTCAGACATTTTTCAACAGGATAACATTCGACAGGAATGCAAACGGCCACATTGTTACTTGACTGATATTACTTTTAAACTTCCCGTAGGGAGTAATTGTAATGGGTCCGATTTGTCAAATTGTAATTTTTGACAAATCTGGACGTTTCAAAGTTATTTTTTTAAAAAGTAAAACAACACAAAAGTTTTAGGCTCCCAAATATAGAATTAAGAAAAATGATATTATCTTCAAACTAATTTTCTGCTATGTGAAATGACTTTTTTGACATCTGGTAAAATTTTCGAAAAAAAATCAATTGATTTTTTTTTCAAAACATAAAAGTACTAAAACTAAAATTTACCAAAAAATTTCAAAAATTGGTTTTTGAATGATGTTGACTTCGATTGTATTTTATTTTCAATATAATGCATTTGTCAATACCTAAATGATAAAATGTTGACGAATATCAAATTGACATTTTGAAAAATTGATAATTTTTTTGACAATAAAATTGTTATCAATCAACAGTCTGAAGACTGCAAGTGAACACTTGATGCCAAGTTTTCTATAAGTACAATGGGATGTTATCAGTGTCGGTCACACCCAGCCTCTTTTTCTAATAAGATTGGATGAATCACTCAAAATCCTTTAAAAATTAAAATTTGAGTATTAATTTTTGGGCCACCTTGTATAGGTTTATTCATATGTATCTTGTCAAGAGATGAACAAACTCTGTTGGCATAAAAGGAAGGATATCCCAACCAGTTGTTTACCCAGAATCATAATCTCCTGATGAGAAGAGTTTATATTGGTGCTGGTGTTAGGTTAGATACATAAAAACACACATTCATACATTATATGAGTGCATATACATTTCTTCCATAAAGAAGCTTTCTTAGTAAGTTTTTTTTTTGTTTTTTGTTATATTTATCATTCTTATTAAAAAAAAAACACAATCCAATTATTATTTTAAACTTAAAAAAATCAACGCTCCTCAGAAAAATAATGTCCTTACATCATAATATCATGGATCCAACAAATACACAAACAAAAAAATATATATCTCTTTAAACACCCACACTTATTTAATGGATTTTATTTTAAATGAAAAGAATTAAAAAATAAAAAAAAAATCAAAGTGTGTGATGTGCTTCAAAAGTGTTTATTCGGATGAAATGATTTGAATTTAAATTCACATCGAATTACATTTTAAGTGGTTTTATGTGTATAGGGAAATTATCCCTGATGTATAAACGTTTTGTGTGAATTCGGGTGTTGATTTAAAATTAAAATAAAAAAAGAACAAAATTAGAAAAACTTGAACAAGCCATTAGTATAGAATTCTTAATGCAAATATCAAAGACAAACACATCAACGAACATACATACACCATTATACGAATTAATTGAACATGTTTGTAATAAAACGATTATATGAGATTGTTTTCTAATTCGTATCTACCGTATATGTATGTATGTATTTAAATGGAATTTCTTCCGACTTCCGAGAATAGTTTCCATCGAATCGAGGCAAATCAATTCTAATTCACAGACGTTTTATTATGAATGTCAAAGTATCCAAGGGTATAGATACAAAAAAAAAATGGTTACAGGGATAGAAGTACAAAATATACATATACTAGGACCTACACATTTTGTTCAACTTAGCAACAAGTAATTTTCAAGTAATTTTTTTCAGTTACATTTATGAAGCTTTCCTTGAAGTTTTTCAATATTTCTTCATTTAATTCCCTTCAAACACCTTTTTCTAGATTTTAAGAAATACTTTGATATTGATTTTTATTCGGGTCAATCTTCGTATGACATCATATTCACAAGTTAACCTTTTTTAAGAACTTGAAAACATAAAAGTAAAGTCTAAAAAATCATAAGTTTTTGAAAACATTAAAATCTAGGTTGATTACGACTAAGAACTGTTTGAAATTAGGTATGGTATTAGTGAATGGATGCCACGCCCCTGTTTGACAAATTTCAAGTTTGAGAATTGAAAGTGCTAACGAATTATGAAAAAGAAGGTGGATACCACACCTTCTACATTGGAAATAACAGTTTTCCAGTTTTTAAATCTAATGTTGTACTTGATTTTCAAAAGTTTTACGGTATCTCGAAATATTTAATAACTTTCAATTAAATCAGTTAAATTTTTGTGATTTTCAAAGTGTCCCAACTGACACAGCTATCGTAACAATTGAATCACAGTGACTCTCTTGTGACTGATTTAATATAACAAAATGATAATGAGTCATAATCGATGCTTTGTTACCAAAAAAGAAAAATAATCCTCCAGTTTTGATACTAAAATTTTGTTGCCAGAGTAGTAACAATAATGTAACATTGTTACTAAAAATATTGACAACACATCCCCGCAAGTAATTTTTTGTTACTTTATTGAAACAAAAATTCAAAGATTTTATTATTTTATTGTCACAAAAGAATAACAAAACATGTAATGGAAACTTTTTGAGTTTTTTTCATATTTCGAATTTTGGTTATATGAAAACTTTATTTTCAAAACGCTTGCACTTTCTACACCCCCTCCCCCTAAAATTCTAGCGCTTTCTAAAAAACTTAAAATTATTTGTTTTAAATATTATTAATATGTTTTGTTTTGCCTTGCTCTGAAATAGTTTCTATATGTTACACATGATAGTTACTCTTTTGTTACTTGAAATCAGGGTTTAAACTTAAGATAACATTTTTCGATGAATGAAGGTAATAAAGTGATTTCAATTCAGAAACATATAAGATAAATGTCAAAATTGATAACAATGAAACCAGTTTGCTACTTCCTTGTTACTTAAGTTCTCACTTGTGATATGGGAGAATTTGTGACTGAGTTGCTACTAGTTTGTTACCTTTTAATATGTAACGAAAAATGGAAGTAAAAAAGTAGTTACAATTGAGTAACTTGTAAAGTAAATGTTAAAATCAGTAACAAAGAAACTGGAGTGTTACTTCTTTGTTATATTAACATTTATAGTAGCAAAACATTTGTTTTTAAACCTATATGTTACTAATAAATATTTTTTCATTTTTTACCAAAATAGTCTTAAAGAACTATAGTGTTACCTTTATGTTACCCTTTTAGTAAGTTTTTAGTCACAAAACTCAAATCTATGCCACTCGGGGTTTTATATCGGGAACAACTTGTCCTATAAAGTTTAAATTTTTTGAGTTTCATGTTCTTAACTAGTATGTTTGTCTTTTTTTCGTTCAGAAGTAAGAGGGTTTCTAAAATTGGCTAAATTTGTCACTGTAAAATAGGTGTATTGCTTAAGAGCTTTATTGAAAAGTCTAACTTACTCTTAACAACATATTTATACTAATAAAATGGTCTTTTTATAAATACATACTTTTCTGTAAAATTAATTTTATTTTTATGGAAACGGAGAGCCTAGTAAAAATTAAAACTATTACATTGTAGATTTTAAGGTTGAAAAATGCAATCTACAATATTATGATTGAAAATAAATGTATCCTTATTTTTAGTGTTTTTTTGTTAAATTAGTAAAGTAGAATTTATTTTGCAAATTAATTTAACATTTTTTATTAAAAATTACAGAACTATTTTATAACTTAAAAAAAAAATAGTGCTAAAATACTTGCGAATCATTTAATTTAAGTAACCATTTCTTTTTATTAATATAACATTTATGAATGTCTCGTATAATTATTATTATTTATGAACATACTCAATGTGTGTACATGTGTATAATATTATGATATGAACTTCCTTAAGCCTAAACTCTGCTATTTTTGTCATTTTATGGCGCATTGATTTATTTAATGGAATGTGTTTTGCGGCTCAGTATATGCATCAAAGAAGGTGCTAATTTAATTATGATAATGCTTTTATCTTGTCATCAACCTCAAAGTGCATATTTGAATAATGTTTTTGAACTTATGTTTATATACATCCCTAATGAAATGAATTTAGTTAGATTAATATTTAATTATTACTATTCCTCATATAAAAGGCATTAATATTGCATAACGAAATCAAAAAGGAAATTCTTAGTGATAGGAATTTTAAATTTGTTTCAGAATATACATATTACACAACATACATATATATATCCATTAATTTCATTTTAAATTCCTAAATCTTACCACACAAATCCATGTCTTGCAGTTAGTGGTCGCGGCCTTAGTAGAATAATAGAGGGTTAAAAACCCCCCAAAAAAAATCAACTTTGGAAAACATCATGTTAACCAAAAATTCTTTTCACCTATCTATAGATACAAAAAAGTTAGTCCAAGACAAATTCATGGTGGCCATGAACTGCAGACGGTTTCAAAACCAATGCAATAATTTTATTTATCATTATGTTGAATTGTAAAAATTTGTTTAAGGTTAAATAAATAAAGCTTATTATTATTATTATTATTATTATTATTATTATTATTATTATTATTATTATGATTATTATTATTATTATTATTATTATAATAAGAAATTTTACAAAAAAAAGTTATTATAATAGTTTGAAAAGTGGGAGGATGACACGCCCCTGCGTGACAAAAATTTTAAGTTTTTCTATTTTAAAATTTGTGAATACTTAAACTGTTGAATAACTGTACCAAATTTTAATGGCAATCATTCCGTTATTGTTTTTGCGATTTTTGGAATCTCAGGAACCACTTATACTATAATGTTGAAATATGGTTAGATGGATGCTGTTGACATATCATTAAAATGTATGTCAAAAATGGAATGTGTTTATTCCTGTGAAGAGAGTGTCCTTTGACTTGATTTGAAATATAATCAAAAAAACTGTTGTAAATGGACATTCTCCAAATTTGTTCGAAAGACGAGAAAAATTTTAAGTAGAATTCTTTTTTTTTTAAATGAAATACTACTTATGTAGCTATATGGTTAAGTATGTATTTTGACTATAATATCTTCAGAGTTTAAAATAAAGAAAATCAAATTAAAAAAGGTAAACATTGTTTTTTTAACTTAACTTGAGAACGATTATATTATTGACTTCGGGACCTTTCTGTATAATTTACTTTTAAATTTAAACATAATGGCCTATGGACATATAAATCTTCATTTTAAACCAAATTTAACCCTAATTATGCTGAAATTAATCTGTTGCTACTTTTTGGTGCGATAATGTGATTAAATAAAAATCCTCATTTTACAACACTGTTAATGGCCATTAAAGATTTACATAAATAACAGTATTTGAGAATTAAGGTTTATATCAGTTTTCATAAATTAATAAAGTAGTAGGTAGAAAGTTAGATCTCAATTTGACAACTCTGGTGAACAATAATAATTTTAATATTTATAAAGGATGTATGGAAGGACGTATAAAAACGTGTGGTTTTCAAGAAGAAATGGAACCAAATGTCATCAACATCCTCCAATTCAGGCACAAAAAAGTCATTTATCATGGCTCTTTAGAGTTCCCTGGATTCATTTTTGAAGAATGACCAATGCCCTCTGCCCATAGGGCACACCAAACAGCGACTTTTTGAGGATGTAAGTGCGTTTCAACAATGGCTTATGATCCCTCCAAATTCGACAATTTTGCTTATTAACGTACCCATTTAACTAAAAATGAGCTTCATCGCTGAACAAAATTTTCTTGTGAAGATCGGGATCGGTGGCCATCTCTATTTGGTTCCATTCACCGAACGTTCGACGAGCTTGATGGTAACATGCAAACAAAATTGAGCATAAAACAAGTAACAACTGTCAAAAAGACCAACTCCAAAAAAAGTATTGCCAAATTGAAAACCACACGTCTAAGCAAAAACACCCTTTACATTTTTTTTTTATGACTTTCACTTCGGATCTATTCAATGTTGCGTACCATTTGATTTTATTTTCCGAATCAGGAACCTTAGATTATTATGATTGCATTGCAATCTAACAAGTTGCTATCAATACAAGATCTATTTTGACAGACGACGACGACTTAATTCGTTTTTCGTCAATCGGTGTTATTCCACAGAAATATATGTAGCTTCATCAAACAAAGTTTTGATACATCAAGTCATATCAATGTCACGTATCACGTTGATAGATATATACTTTTATTTAACACTAACGGTAAGGTGTAGGTATTTTGGTAATAAGTTTAGATACATGCAATAGATATATAAACCTAACCTATCAATATAAATGAAGCGAGAGAAAATCAAATTATTATCCTGTGAAAAGCTAACCTAAATTTACTCCAATACACGCACAAGCACACGCACATATTGAAGATAAATTGATTTGTTTCAATAACGAAAACATCATCAATATCGAATTTTCTCGGTCTCACGGATAAATCATTGAACCACTGAGTAGAAAAACCCTATGTTGTAAGTGTTGGTGTTGTTTTATTTGCGGCAACATCCTTTCTCGCAATGCCATACGGGCAGTTGTGTGTATGTATAATAGTTAACTAAAATGGTGAAATACACAGGTTGTTGATGAGGTCACTGACCAAATGTTTATTATCTTTATCCTCACACAAAAAAAAAAACGTCTTACTTATACAATGAGAATTCTAGAAACCCTAGATAGACAGACGGGTTTGTGAACCCACAACGACAAACAACATTATCATGTTCATGTCCTATTTTATGTATAATCTATGCACTACGCAGACATACTCGTAGGTATGCTTTAATAATAATAATCATTCTTCGAAGGGAAATTCTCTTGGGAAAAGTACTTCACCTAAACTTCAACAAGTGGTTTCCCGAAGGCACGTCCTTATACATGTTTTAGAAAACCTCCAAAGCGGAAGTGCTTGTAGGTTTATACCATATACTTATATGCAGTGGAAGACGAAAAGCCTCTATCATCCCTTTTTCAATGGAAACATGGAAGTTTAGTGAATTCGTCTGGTATCTCGTTTTTTGTTTTTAATATTTTATGGAATCAATTTTTTGTTTTTGTTTTGTTTTAGTTGAGGTTAGAGCTTTGATATCAGGCATAAATATTTTATAGAATTTAAAGAAAAAACGAAAAACCAATGAAAGCCAAGTTCTTAGACACTATACACCCTTTTTATAAGAACAAACTTCTCCGATTTAAGACCCCCCCATTTCTCATAATTAGTGTCTTTTAAAATTCATAGGAACTTAAAATTTTTGTTGACATTTTTAAGATTGACAGTTAAAGTGTATAACCAGAAAAGTATTTAAAATTCGTAACATTAGGGCGTGGCATCTAGTTCACTTTTCTGACAAATTTAATTGGGACACTTCTGATATTTGGAGAATTACCAAATTTTATAAAGTGGTTGGATTTCACGTGAGTGCAAAGACAACATAGAATAGTTTTAAACGTAAGATTTTTAATTGAGGTGTTGAAAGCTTTCTTGAAGAATTATTTGACTGAAATTCACTTTTATTTATGACACTGGACTGAGAAAGTGTGGTGATAAAGTTGAATAAGGGAGAAGTCAAGTATCGACTAAAAGGCTATAAAACACTTTGTGTTGGCAGAGCAAAGTGAGATATTGGTACACTTTATAGCTATTTTCATATCGTTAATGGTTTAGATAAAAAGAAAAGGACCTAAGTGGCTACCTTGGGGAACACCAGAGTTAACCAGAAAAGAGTAGAAGAAAGCGAGCTTAAAACCATCTTTCTAAGAAAAAAGAAATCCATCTTAATAAAACTGATTCGATGTCAAAAGATAGCTTCTAAATACTCGTAGTTTAAGTCAATAGGATATTTTTGTCAAAGTTTTGAAGTCGAAGAAATCGATTAAATTGAAATCGAACAGTAAAATTGGTGTAATTCGATTGTAATATTGATAATTTTAAGCGCAATTTTACTCAACTAACTTAAGTTGAAATTAAATTTTCTATGGAAATGGATGATTTCAAAAACCTTACAAAACTATTCAATGGAAATGATAAGCTGAAAATTCTCATTTAAAAACGTTATTTCAATACAATTATGAAAAGAAAACATACGGCAACGATACAGTTAAAAACGTAATATTGTTCTACAAAAATCGATAAAGAAGTTGTTAAGATAATAAAATATATAAAATATAAAAAAATATATTGGTCCACTAAGGCGTATACTTTCTTATCATATATTATTTTTAAACATTTATTTAATGTTTTCCTTTTAAATGTTTGTGTTTTCATAGTTGAAAAAAAAGATTTTAATTAGAAAGGTTGACTGCGAATTTTTTTCTAACATACACTTTTAAAAAGTTGAGATTTCCATTTTGATCCTTGGAAAATGTTTGCTAAAATTTAAAAAATAAATAAATGAAAGAATCTTATTCTTGGCTTAACTCAACTACAAGTTAAACATGACATCTGAACATAATAAGTCCGTAAGAAATTTGTCTTTTCTTTGAAATATGTACATATCAGCTAAAGTTAAAAATGTATTGCTAAATATTTCAAAAATCCATACTACACTATCTAAAATCTAATATATAAAATGTCCGCGATGGATTTCTAAACTACTTAACCGATTTTAATCAAATTTCTACACCGTGTGCAGTTTGATTCAACTTGAAAGATAGAATAGCTTAGATCTCAATTTATGATAGCAATATTATTTTATTGCAAATTTTTTGACAGTCACAATATTATTCGTTAGCTCCAAACGATTTTAACAGATGGCGACATCTGTTGACTGGATTGAGTAAGTATTTAATAGATGGCGCTATGTCAAACGTCCAAACGTTTAATAGATGGCACTATGTCAAACGTCCACACGTTTCATATAAGCTACAATCTTTTTGTCTCTTTCTAAACCCCCACTTCCCTAAAATGGTGGGCGGAAGTTTGTATGGAGCATTCCGCAATTTTCAAGGTAGAGAAAGCTAAGAATCGGTACACAGACTCTTTTTTACCAACGAAAAATACCTGCCTTATTTTTTGGTAATCTTTCTCCAGCCCCTAAAATGGGGGTTGGGAATTTGTGTGAAACTCTCCGCAAAATTAGTAGGTACAGATTCTATGATACATACCAATAATTATGTATTGGTAATTTAATTAAAATAAATTAAATAAAACAAAATTTAAATCAATAAGCTTTTGAGATAAAAATCAAAATTTGAAACATAAAAAAGTGTTAGTCATGGATTCCGACAGATGGCGGCTGATATGTTTTTATAACATTGTGTGTTCTCTGTCTGTACTTAAATAAGGGATGATCGGTCGGCCCGCTCTTAACTCCACAGTGCATACGATACCTTTACTTTGTTAACTGCTTTCGATTTTTGGCCATTCGTGTTTAGCTTTACAATTTAGTATTGTAGTCTTGGTTTGGTTTTTCGAAAACAAACTCGGTTTCGGATTGTGTTTTACCGTTTTTGTTTTTCGGATTGGATTAGTTTTGAGGAATAAGATAATCTCTTTGGTTTTGAATTTAGTTTTGCTTCGTGAATTGGTTTCGTTGGTTTTGGTTTAAAGTGAATATATACCTATAAAAACAAGGTGTCTCAGTCATGCTTCTGTGAAATTTGGATGCCCCGAGATTATGTAATGGGACGAGACCTCATGTCACACAACTTGGCTACAATAACATTAGCACCAATTTCTTAAAAGGCGTATAGGAAAGGGTAAAAATGTAATGATCCCATACGAGTCCCAATAATTTCCCACAGATCTATTGTTTCAGTTTAAAAGGCTAAAATTCTTCTTAAGATTAGTTCCGATATGACCATTAACAAAGCGCAAGGACAAACATTGAAGGTGGCTGGGATGAACTTAGAAATGGACAATGTCCAGAATCTTTAAATTCTATCCCCAAATTGAAAGACATATAATATCGCGTATCAAAATAATATTCTGTTCCAAATTCTCTTGTCTGTTCTAAATCAGGAAAGGGGAAACGTTTTACCACGAATTTAAAGCGAGCGAAGCCGCAGGAAAAAGCTAGTATTTTTTAAAACCATCATAATCTATTTTTAGAGTATTTACAAATAATGTCTTGAATATGCGAACTCGTTCAATTTGAGCTAAGACTTTTTTATATTAGTCTTATCAGCATTTTTATTTTATTAAAAATAAATTCAAAAGAATTTGTACTTTACTTTTAATTTAATTCTTTTATCGTTGCATATTTATTTTTTTTATTCATTTTTGTAACTCACCATTTCGAAGACATAAGACTTTTTTGACAGGTTTAATTTAATAACATTTGAAATATTGAAGTCATATAAATTATTATGATAAATAAAATGAAACACCAAAAATATCATTCGCTGACATGTAATGTAGGTATATAAACATATCGAAGGTTCATACGTACTTACATTTAAATTGATGCATATGTATTTGTTTTTATTCACTTTTATTAAAATGTGGTACTTTTTTATGTAGAACATAAATTGTGTTTTATGAAAAAAAACACAACAAAAATTACATATGTACCTACATATTATGTTGGTACAAAAGAGTATTAAGTGGGTTTTTCAAAAGAATCATATAAATGGTGTGCATACCTGGTCTCTATTTTGAAATGAAATTAAACATGCCCAATTAAACAGCACCATAAACAAATTATTGAATTTAAAGCAATTAATAATATTGTTAATAATGTATAGAATATGTAAATCCGGTTGGCACGATTTAAGGAAAATTGACTTATTGGCTTTTCAACTAGGAATGTCATTTATTAATTCTGTGAAAGTGACTGTTTCGCTGGAATTTGAATTCTGACAGTCTCTAATCTGACATCAGATATTTTACATAGGTATTATAGTGTTGTATGTTTTTTGGGGAAAATATCCGCAGTTAAGTAGAATTTTCCAAAAAACGAATCCACAGTAGTGCGATTTAGTTTTTTTTTTTGACAGATATCAAAATAAAAGTCAAAATGTCTGTTCCTTTTTTTTATGAAAGAATTAGCAAAAATTTAATTTAATAAAATGTTTTTCATTCACTTTCTAAATCATACGTGGCAACTCGTGGTCAATCAAATCTAAGAGTATAAAAGGTTCATTCAAAAACCTAGAAACATTTCGTTATGGAACAAAATAAAAAAAATTCATAGCACTGCAAAAACACTCAATAAAATACTTTGATGGAATTAAATTCCTCAGCATTGAAATTATTTTACAGAACAAATTAGATGCAGGCAATAAAATTCAATTAGTTCTTTTACTTGAAAAATGGAAATCAATTTCGTTTGGATCAGAATAAAATAGATTACCAAACCGCAAAGGATATTTTGTATCTAATTCTTCTTTGTCTTTATACAATTACGTTGTTACCTATATTGTATAGTATAAAATACAAATCCGATTTCAAGGACTTAACTGGCAGAGAAGTGAAATCAAGTGAAAGACAACATCTAGACACAACGAACTGTCACAGTCAACTCAATTTCACACAAAATCCAAACTGAGTCCTTAGCTGATGTGCTCTATTAAGTATCTACGTAAAGAAGTTGTAAGAAAAAAAAAATCTCAACTCAGCTCAAAAGTGGTTTAAATTTGACACTACAAGTGCACACCTTTAGCATCAAAATAAATACAAAATTGCAAAGACAAAACACGAAACACAAAGCAACACAAAAAAACACAACCGAATCCAATGATTTATAAATAGCTAGCAAACATATACAAGTAGATGACTTTGACAGAAGGTACGAAGTAGAGTATAACGTTTTTGAAAGTTGAAACGTCATTCTATTCTCAACATGCCACGCGTCTAGCTTTGTGTTCAGTCTTTGATTGCTTCAAACAAGAGGATTTAAATTGAGACATGAAGGAGATCTAAAATTGAATCACTTGACTCTTATATAGAAGTATAAATCTGACAGTGATGCATTATTGAGAAATGTAAGGTTAAAGAGTCTATGTAGTGACTGTACCATAATATACCTCGGAATAAGATTCAATTTTAACGGGATTTAGGTTATATGAGTGTAAAAGTAGTGTAATCTTCTTTTTTCTTAAACTCAATATCTGTCATTTTTGAATAATAGAGAACCAAATCAGTTTATTTTAATGAGACATAAACTAAGCACTTTCACTTTGCAATAATATTTTGACACTAAGTCTGTTCCATTTAGAGTGTGCTTGAAGTTTTCCTTTGTTTCACTTCAGATTTTGAGTTCAATGAAACACAAAACAAGCCAACAACGATGTTGAAATAAATTTTATAAAAACCGAGATTTTAGAAAATGACCTCAGATCAAAAAAAAAAAATAATTTCTCGAGATCAAAAAATATATATTTTTTATTAATAGGAAAACTTTTACTTTACTCAATATTTAAGAATGTGATAGTTCTTTCGTATTCATCACAAGTTCATGCTTAGTTTCAAAAAATATTACAGCTTTATTTAAAATCTTATAAAGTGTCGCTGCAAACGTCACTAGTCATTGATGTGGTTAATGAAATGTCAAAATTTGTATACAAATTCAATTCACCATGAATTCTATTCGCTTTGTGACGGTATACGATCGCAATAAATAAAATCTTTATACAAAGAAATTTTATGGGAGAGTTCATAAATTTTAGCTCCTTAAAAGTAAAATTTTCTGGTATTGTGCTTCTTATCTTACGTCAAAAACTAAAACGATGTCACTTATAGAAAATCAATTTAATTGAAGAATATTGGAGGTATTAGAAAATTCTAAATGTTGTATTTAAAGTTGCCAAGAGTCTCGCTAGTTAAGTAAATTTTAGACGGGCTGTGTGTTGTTTTATCTTTACTTTTTGTATAACGATCCAGCACTCTTAACATAATAAAGAATAAAACCTTAAAGCAGTGATTACACTCTGTAAAACGCATTTCACCAAAAGTACCAACATTGACAGGTGAAACTTTTGTATTGGGCTTGAAAATAGCTTGAAGTTTGTTTCGACCTTAATTGAAACCTCTATTAAGAGCAATTTGAATTGAAATAAGCTTTGTTCGAATCATTCTTGCATGATTCAATATCAATTGAAACGTCAAAAATACTTCTTCTGAGTATCAATTAAGTGATAGTTCCCAAAAACACATCCGAAGCAGTAACTGTAGGACTCAAGATTAAAAGTGACATCACATTGTTGATAATAATTACTAATGTCTAAATTTAAAAATATGAATTCTTTAACAGAATATTTGGTGCTGTTTCGATTTTATTTTAGACCCTCAAAGTTGTCCAATTTTTAGTTCCTTCGTTGCCTAAAATTTCTTTCAAAATTTCTTTCTCCAAACAACAACAATTGGATTGCTGTCGAAAAAGGAGATAACAAAAATATGACAGCTGTTCTGGCAATATATAAAAATGTTTTTGATGGTTTTATTCACTTGAATGCTGCACTATGAATTCAGCAGTGAATAAAACACAACTAGTGTAGTGTCTGCTTCATGAAAATCTTTGGATATTGACACTTTTTAGTTTTTTTTTTTCACTGTATGGGTTCTTTAAAATTACTTATGTTATGGGAGTATAACCTATTAACTGTTAGTCTGCCATATGAAACTATAATTCAATATTTCCATATTGACCACTTAAGTTCAATATCCTTGATAGGAAACTTGGCCACCGGCAAACGAAAAATATCAGATTAAAATCAAAAGTTCCCTACGTCAGACTGTACTTGTATCCTAAGTTAACATGTACATACATAATTATATAAATATAAATTCAGGACCCCACACATACACCTACAGGATACTATTACGGATTTATTTCCAAAAACTTGAGAAAAAGATATTGAATCAAGGCATTTGTTAGCCATTTTGAATTATATTGGCATTAAAAAAGACAACTTAAAAAGGATTTTGATGAAAGATATAGATTTAACTTTTTATAAAAAGGATTTAAGTAAGTGGAAGAATAAAGGATAGCATACCTTCATATATGTATATACATACATATGCTTCATACATTATATGAAATTTTTACATAATAATAAATATTATTCAAAGCTATTTGAAGGATTTTTTTTTTTTTCTTTTTGGAGAACCAAAAGCTTATTGGTATTATATCAGCAAGCAATAAATTTCAGATTTTGAAAAGTATTAAAGAACATACATTATTAACTTCCCATAGGGAGTTATTGTAATGGGTCTGATTTGTCAAATTGAAATTTTTGACAAATCTGGACGTTTTATGGTTCCTAGAATCTAAATTCGTCATTTGTAGAGAGATGTCTGTGTGTGTGTGTGTACGTACGTTCGTACGTTCGTACGTTCGTACGTTCGTACGTATGTACGTTCGTACGTTCGAGATACCCTTTTTCGTTAACGATATCTCAAGAACCAGTAGAGATATCGATTCCAATTAAATTTTGTTCGATAGGTTATAACTTCAAAAGAAGCTGAAAGGACTTTTATAAAAATTTGTCTAACGGTTTTTCCACTATAGCAGTTTTTAAAAAAAGTGAAAATTTTAGTTTGTCGCAAATATCTCAGGAACGAATAATGCTATTGACTTCAAATAAATTTTATTGGATAGATTGCAATGTTACACAGGTTTAGTGTAAATTTGAAAATAATTTAACATACCGTTATTTTTTTAAAAAGTAAAAACTAAAAAAAAATTTTTTGGCGCGCAAATATACAATGAAGGAAAAATGATATCATCTTCAAAACATTTTTTTATTATGTGAAATGGTGTCTTTGACATCTGGTAAAATTTTTGAAAAAATTGAATTGACAGTTTTTTTACAAAAAATAAAAAAGTACAAAAAATTCTACCAAAAGTTGGTAAAAAATGTTTTTTGACTTGAATATCACGAGAATTGGCGACGATACTGACTTCAAATTTATTTTAGCTTAAACAATATAAAATTATTAATATACGCTACAATTTTGAAAAATATAGAACTGACAGTTTTTTCACAAAAAATTAAAAACTTTAACCAAAATTAACCGAAAAATGTGAAAAGTAGTTAATTGACTTTAATATGTCCAGAGTGGTAAATCATTTTAACTTCGGATTTTATTTAATTTTTGCATAATAGAATTGTCAACTTATGATACATTTTTGACAAATGTCGAAATGACAGTTTTTTTTACTAAAATATAAGTGGTAAAATATTGACGAATATCAATTTGAAATTTTCACAATAAATACAAAACTACAAATATTTCTAAAAAAAATTGGTAAATATTGTTTTCAGATTCAATATCTCTGATATTTCTTATGTTAATAAAATTGTTATCAACTAACATCAAAAGTTAATCATTTATTATCAGGAACGCTAAGTTTTCAAATTATGCATAATGGGAAGTTATCAGTGTGGGTCGCACCCAGCCTCTTTTATTTATATGTATTTGAAGCATTGTCAAGAGATTAGAGAATACAAAAAAAAGTTTAAAAGTAATCCTCGATTAGTTATTTGATGGAAAAGAGTAATGTAATACGAAAAGTATCTTTATCTGACATTTTCTTATTCAATCAAAAAAGATAAGGTTTAAAATTTCTAAACGAATTTAAAAGCGATTTGTTTTTTCTTGTATCAAGTTCAAAATAATGTATACGTTTATGGAGATGCCTTAAAATAGTCTTCCGCGAGCACAATTGCATCGGTCGATTTGTTCAACCATTTTTTCAATGACACGTTTTGAAAAAAAACGCCACATATCTCTGTTATTAGAAATACCATTTTTCGTCCACCGTAACTCAAAAACGACAAAAGATAATCGACTAAAATTAAATTTTGTTTGACAGGTTATATCTTCAAAGATGCAGAAAGGACTTTCAAAAAAATTTGTCAAGCGGTTTTTTCAATATAGCAATTTAACAAAAAATTAAAATTATGGTTTGTGGAAATATCTCAGGAATAATGTTCTTGACTTCAAATAATGTATTTTTTTTATGCATAATACAACTTCTTAAATAAATGTAAAAATTTTGACAAATATTGAATTGACAATTTTTTTACGAAACATTAAAAACTAAAATTTTCCAAAAAGTGTCTTTCTGCTCAAATATCTTCACAAATAAAAATGATATTGACTTTAAATGAATTTTATTTTTAACATTATGCATTTTTCAATTCCTAAATAATATAATTTTGATGAATATCAAATTGAAATTTTTTACAAAAAATGGTAATATTGTTTTTCCACTACAATATTTCGAGAAATTTCTTGTGTCTGATAATTATTTTGTAGGAAAATTGTTTTCATAAAAAGATAATCTATTAAAATGTCAAAGATAAATTACTACACAGTTTTTACAAAAATTTACAATACCACAGGAATTAACAAAATTATGCTTTGTTGAAGCCTACAAAGGAATCCTTGATTGGTGATTTATTGTGACACAATAATTTTAAAAAATAATGCTAAGTTTTCAAAGTATGATAAGAATATATCAGTGTTGGTCGCACCAAACTCTTTTTTTTTTGACATTTATGAAACAGATGAATTAAAATACAAAATGTTGTCATTATGATTGTGAGAAATCCTTTGCTCGTGTAAAATTGTATAAATATTAATAATTCCCATTTTTGAATCAACAATTCGCCCTCCTTCCTCTTCCCTAAATTTTTATATCAGACCATCAGAGCGTAGTTAATATATAGTCGCAGTTACTCGTGTAAGCTTATGGTGTAAGTTATGTTTCTATTTATACCGTACTGAATAACTACTTAATTAGTAGATTATAAACTAATTCAAAAAAAAAAAGAAATCCTCAATTTAATTTCTAAAAAATCTCTCAAAATTATTTCCTCTGCATTTTTTATTTTCTAATTTAAAAACACAATATTATTTCTTTTTTTATGTTTATACTATAAGCTATTCATTAAGGTGTTCCATTTTTTATTTCTTGTCCTTTGTCAATAAAGTTAACGACCTCTTTAGCTATTTCGTTCTTCAATGGCGGAAACTTTTATACGGAGTCAAAAAATCTGTCTCGCAGAAATTGTATTCATTTTAGCGTTCAAAATTACATAATTGATTGTTTTGATTTTGATGTCTAAAAATGAAAAATTTTGTGTGAAAAACATTAGTATTATAACCGCTATTTGTCAATAACGTCATGAACCAAGTATTGATGACAAACCGTTTTGACACATAAGTTTTTATTACTTCAAATAATTGTCGTTTGTAGAAAGTATTTGAAGAAAGGTTGACGGAGATGCTGCTGTAGACTCTAGACAGGAGACTCTGAATTTCAAACTTTACTTGAAAAGGATCCGTGCCAAATGTCAAAAGAGCTTTTTTCAGCAGTTCAGAGTTATTAACACAGCCATTTCCAAGAGACTGCCGTACGTGTTGGGTCATGGTTTTTCCAGTCATTAATAAATAATTTTTGAAACATAAAATTACTTTTTTTTTTTCAAAAAATAAACTTAAAATTTAGCTTTCGAAAACTTGAAGAAAGAAGAAGAACTTCTTAGCAGGTATTTATAATCTTCTCCAGATAAATATTAAACAACTTATTGTCAAAAATTCAAAAGTTTGTAGTTACGTTCATATTTTTCAAAAAAGATTTTTAAAAAATTTCATATCATATATGTTCAAAAAATGTGACTGCTATCTCAGACTCAGCAAAAATGTTTCAATCTGTTAACAAAAATAACTTTTAACTAGCTTAATGTTTTGAGAACAAAATTTGTTGATTTTACCAAAAATCTGGGAAACTCAATTCCAACAAAAAATTTCAAAAACAAGGAAAAAAATGAAAATCATAAATCACCCTAATACATGTTTTGTTACATTATCTTCCTTCTCATTTTGTGTGTTGTTTTTTTTTCGAGTTCAAGAAAAAAATGAGGTTAGTTTAGAAAACGTGCTAAAAAAGGGGCAGAAAGTGAACACTTAATTCCCTGGCACAAGACAGAACAGATAACAAAAGCTGTACACTGTACCACCTATTGTTCGGTGAGTGTATAAAAACAGATTAGGTACTATATATATATTTATTTTTTTGAATTTAGTACTTTACCTCATAACAGAAGTTCCTATTTCTTTACTTGTAGAGTGTTCCCACTAATGCCACTGGATAACTATACCATAACCGAAGAATTGAAAGGAAGTTCATATAGTAACAGCTATGTATATACACTACCAATAGCATCAGTGCCATCATCACCATCACCATAGCCATTCAAACGGAAACGGAAACAACAGAAATAAGAGATAAATGAAAATAAATGTTGCTTCGTTCAGTATGAGTATGAGTATATTGAGTCCTTATACATATATATATATATACAACTACATATATTCGAGTATTCGGGATAGAAAACGATTTTATATTTGCCTCACTTGAGATAAAAATATGCAAACGGAAACGAAAAAAAAAAAATATAGAACTTCCATTGTTTTCTCTTAACTGTTATTTGCTTTTCTATATTATATAATATGTAGTGCATGTGTATTCGTATAAAAGAAAAGAGGTGTTCGATTTTCATAATGGTTCTGTAAACAATTTTAAATGGGATTTTGTAGTGTTATGATTTTATTCATACTTCGTTTTTTTTTTCCTTTCTTTCCAAAAATTGTCACGTATAATTGCATGAGTTATACTTTGGGACGAAAAAAAAAGAAGGATGAACGTTGAGCCTATATGAAATAATATAAATATAAATGGCTAAATATTCTTACAAATGTATTTGTTTCTGCATATACTATATTATATGTATACGTGTGTGTCTACCAATGAGACTTAACGGGGTGGGATAAGATGAATTTAAATGGATAGGTTTGAATAACTTATAGGGATTTACATTTTGAACAGCAGACTCTAGACTCAATAACAAAAGTGCATAATTTATTATAATTTAAATGAATTTAATATAAATTTTCTTTTTTATTTTCTACTGTGATATTGATTTCGATGTCTAGACTGTGGTCAAAAATCTTTTTTAAAACTTCAATTTTTAAACATGGGTGCAAAATTGGTGTGCCTCAGGGTTACACTTTTTGGCTGCATTTGTTTTCAGTTAAAGTTAATTAGCTTCAAAATTTGATTGCAAATTGTTCAAAACTTTCTTTAATTTCTATTGATTGATATTAGCGCCGCCGCCGCACAGTGGGGCAAACATGGAAATAAGTCATTTTCTGAAAGTGGTGTTTTTTAAGATCTGATAATGGATTCTTATAGTTAATTAGTTGTAAGAATGATATGTTATAACTTTTTTTGAAATAAGTACTAGTTTACCTGAGAATTTTAAGCTTAAAGTCGAAAATTCATAAATATGTATGAAAATTGGTTCATTTTTAAACGATCCGCAACAGCTGAAATCAGATCCAATTGAAATATTTTTTTTTTTTAATAAATCAATAAATCTGTAGAAAAAATAAAAAAAAATAAAAAATTGGTCGGTGATAACAGTACTTGGTATGAACAAAAAAAAATTTATTTTTGGGTTATATTTTTCTTCTCATAATGTTTTGAGTTTTATCGCCATTTGCCGCTGTTGTCTTTTTTATATAGACAAATAGTGTAGACTCTTAGCTACAATTTGCTGCAAAAATCGTATCCGGAACCGTCCGGATGCGCCTTCCAGACCAATTTTAAGTAAAAAAGTGTTACGTTTAAAACAAAACAAAAATACTGTTACTGTCTTTGAGCAGACTACGATAAATAAGCCGATAAGATTTTATAACGGGTTTCTATAAAAAGTTCTAAGGAAGCATTTTTCACTATGGAAGGGGGCTCTATCTCCCCCCGTTTAGACGGGAAAGGCAGTTTAAATTTAAAATACTTTAAATTAAAAAGATTTTTGTTTTAAATAACGGTAACCTTTTAAAATAAGTCAAATAAAGTCATAGTTTTCGAAAAAAATAAATATAAAGTTAAAATTTTACTAATTGTTGTAATTAAAATTTGGTAACTTCTTATATTTTTTTATCCTTTTCCAAATATTGTACAATTATCATTTTTTTATTTTAAATTGGTTTATCGATCATTGTAATGCTTGGTTATTAAAAAGATTTAAATTTTAAAATTGAGTAACTAAATTAAATAAATAAATAAAACAAAGTTTAAAAAATAGGTAGTTCGAAGTGTGATTTTTCAAAATTTTAATGAAATGCACAAATTTTTGGATTAAGAATTCGTTGCTCTTAATAATTCTTAATTAAACACTGAAAACTTTATCAATTTATGTGTTATAGTTTTTCCGAAAAGTAAAAAATGCCGTACTCTTGCCCGCTTTTTTAATTTCTATACTCGGCAAATTTTACAATAATTCTCTTAAACCTCAAAAATGGCCATTGGTGTCTGATAATGCGAATAACTAATTTTTTTTTTAAATAATATATCCACACATCCATGTATGTACATATACATACATATGTATATGTATATAATATGTACAATGTATGTATGTAAAGGTAGTTTAAGAATCAATTCTTATCAATAATCGTATTTTCTTAAATCTTTCAATTTTTGCTAAAATTGCAAAAAGTAATTTACGCTATTTTGTGTTGAATTCAATAAATTTCCGCATAAAACAATTTTTTTTAATTTTTTTTCCAAAAAAAAAGCAATTTTTGTCCACTGTAGAGCGTAACGGTAGGTAGAAATTACTGAAGTCGATTACTAACGACATTCTTTGTCTTACTTGAAAATTTCATTGAAATCGGTTGAGTGGTTCAGGAATTAGTGAATTATTTCCACTTCTCCATACAAAGGGCGCCACTGTGCGCCGCCGCAGGATATTAAAATGAATCAAACGGAAATTTATGATAAGCTACTTTATTTCCGGTTTAAACAGTGGAGCGTCAAGCCAAAGATTCATGAAGAAATAGAAAACTTTTTGTAACTATGGATCTCAAATACAAATAGAAAGTCTTGGAAGCGGTCTACTCTATTCACTGATAAAAAATCGTGGTAAGGAGATTCCAGAAACACTAACTTATATTTACAAGTCTGTTGCTGTCAATTTATTATCTGTAGATAGATTCTGTAATTATTTCATAGATTTCTGCACGAAATACTGGTAGTTATCAGTTTTTCTACGAACAGAAAGTTCTTCTGCCTTGAACAATGAACATGACTATGGAAGCTTACAACTTGAATGCAAACAACTTTTTATCTTAGGTTAAGGACACACATAGTTTTACTAAAGGCAGTTTTACACTTTTGATATGTTACTTACTATAAGAAATATTTTAGAACATAAATTGAATTTGAATTGAAACTACGTTATCACCGTTAACATAAGTTTACATAGGAAGAAATACTTGGTATCGATTTTATTGTAAAAATTAGTTCAATAATTTTGAAAAATTATCAAAAAAAATAAATCTAGAAGAAAGAAAAAGAAATACATAAATGAAGTCTTTACAAGTTTGTTGTTAAAATTTCGAATACAAGGTCCGTATACTTCAATTTCATCTGTTTTACAATAACTTTACTTAGATTACAATATGTTCGAACATACTCGTAAGTCCACACTTTATAAGCTACAACTCGGGATTTGAAATCACAAGAAACTTGTTTTGAAAGACTTTAATGGTTTCAAGAAAATTATATCTTGCATTGTTCTAGAAAAGCTACATATTTGATCTTCAAATTAAATTTTTTTTTTAAGTACAACTTTTCTTACAATATCACCAGAAAATCGTATAGATAGCTAAAAAATGCATTAAGAGGTTTCAAGCCAAAAACATCGGAGATAGTTCATTATGTTAAATAAAACAAACAAGGTACATACGTTAACATATTCTAAGCCCATGTACCTACCTAAGCTTTCACATTTTCTGCCAATTCAGGCCAAAACCAAATTTATTAATTGCACACAATATATTCTGCTATCAAGCCACACTACCGTAACGAAAATTAATATGAATTTAACCCAATTTTCACGACGGAGACTGCCGACGACGGACGACTCGACTGTCCCCAAAACAAATATATTTTCTTTATTTTTGTTTATACAATATGTGTCTGTCAGTAAACAAACATCACATTAAAGGATTTTACCATAAACAACAACATAAAAAAAGTAGAACAGAACCGAACAAACAATCTACCTCTAGACAAATAACTTTCATTTTCCATTTCCACTAGCTAAATGCGCCCTCAATTTATTCACACATATGTCCACAAAACCAAAACAAATTTGACACTTTGAGTCTCCCTGGCCTTATGCCTGTCGAATACCCACCCACCGAATCGTTCAAATTAATGCGTTACCTATACTATCATACATAGATACGAATATGGCTAAAACTGTATGGACATTTTCGGGCTATCTTGCAATGAGTAATTGTTTACCAACCATCCCGTTGGCAATATGTAAGTATTCAAATATAGGCAGCAGGTAAGCCTTCTAGATATTGTAATTGATCCGCACTATATCATCCACCTAGATAAATAATTAAACTCCCACCCACATCCCACACGCTGCTGCTGGCTGATGACCTGCCAGTCTGCCAGCCTGCCACTGTCAATATCACTCATCACCAGAATTAGTGTGGCATTGCGCCGCTAGCGCTGGCTGATGGATGGCATTGACATAACTCTCTTAATACCGAAAAAAATGGCGGAAATGCCCTTATGTAAATATGGACAAGCAGCAAAAAAATAAAAGCACACAGTTACACAATTCACTTACCACCATCATCATCATCATCAACGTCGGTCGGTCGTCAGCAGTTGGAAAATATACATAGAAAGGGTGTATTCCAGGTACGGGTATGTTCGAATTTATTTCTGCGGTGGATGTTATGTTTTGTCAACAATTTTCGTCATTAACTTGGAAACACTCACACACTCACACAAATTCCAACGAACTTTAATAATATGTATAATTTTACATCACTGAATTTTCAATTCAAAGGAAAAGGCTTTAATTTGTTTCAAATGTGAATGCATTCAATTTTATTTTTTTTTAACTGCATCTGCATCTGCATTTTGTTTTTCACACTTATTTTTTTTTTAATATCGCGATTTTTCAAAAACTCCGATATTATTATTTGTCTCGAGTTATAGAATTTATTTTATTTTATGTCAAAATTTCTTTGGTGTAACGAATTTTTGTAATATTTTCCGAAGGATGCATCTCTTCTGAAAAGAAAACACCGACTGTTATGCTATTGACACTGTATCACAATCTTAATGGTGAATTTTAAACAAGATACTTTTTATTCACATACAGAACAGGACAAGATAGATTGCCCAACACCAGTCCAGTCCAGTTCAGTCGCAGCAACGACTACTGGTTGGCAACACACGAAAGTTCAACTGACTAAAGTATAGGTACAAATTCTTGTTCTTCGACATCGACATCCATCCCGAAACGAAAAAGAGTCCTTTATTTTTTTCCTTAAACACAAAAATGGTATCCTTCTTCCTTTATGCACACGAACACGAACACCAACAACGAAGTCGAACCCAAAGCGAACCAAATGCCAATGTTGGTTCGAACCTAATGCACACTACTGAACATCGACATGGTCATAATGATGGTTCACAAGAAGAGACAGTATCCTGCTGATGCAGCTTGTCATTCATTATGCCCCATCTGACATGTGGAACCGTTATATAGTTGTATATACACACAAACCTTGGTATGAACCGCATGACTACGACAACGACAGTCGACAAGGTATTTCACAAGACAAAGTCACGTGCAATGCACCGTTAAGTCGAAAAGGACTCAAAATGGTGAGGTGTGGTGTGGTGGCTCCACCGAACGAGCATCAGAAGAGAACTTACGTTCCACACAACAACAACATGCACATGCAGAACATACACGATCCACATTGCTGCAAAGCGAACATGCGCCGTCAAACGAAAGTCGGCGAAAGTGTCGGAAAAAGCAAAATGACAAAAACAATCCTCGCCCTGCCTCGGCTCGGGCACGGGGTATGTTATTGGGGTAGTTTAAATTCGAGTACAGAAATATTGGTGGGATCAGATGCCGGTATTATATATTTTTTTTTCTGGTTTGTTTTACGTACTTTAAGGGACTCAACCAACTTATAGTAGTATCAATGTCCAGTTCCAGTTGCTTACCACAGTAAAGGAATTTTAAATGAAATGAAAAGGCAAAGGCATTCAAAAAAAGGTAAACAACCAAAGAGACTTTTTAAATACTTCTTATACTCGTATACGAGTATATAGGAGACATAAGGGTCGAGGGTCGAGGGTTACACCCAGTACAGTAGGTACAGGGATGTTTAATTTAGCTGCAATTGGTAAAGGGTAAAATTATTCAGTTTCTTATTTTATGCTCAGTAGTTAAAAGGAAATGTGGATTTGGATAAAAGCAGAAAATGTCGAATGGTTTTTGAATCATTCTCACCCCTATATTCATCCAACAAAAGCGTATACTTTGTAATTAGCAGACAAAGGGGGGGAATCGTTTTTCATGTTTGTGGTAAGCCTTTACACAGATTTTGCATTTGAAAGGGTGTTTTTTTCTTAGACGTGTGGTTTTCAATTTGGCAATACTTTTTTTCGGATTTGGTCTTTTTAACAGTTGTCACTTGATTTATGCTCCGATTGTTTTGCCATTCCATAATTATAATAGACTTACTCCTAAACTGCGAACGTTGCTCGTGCAAATTTACTAACAGAAAATATTGGCTGCATCCAAAATTCGGTAGACTAAATAAATTAGCAGAGTCGGTAATTCGAGCAACCATGGAACGGTTTCGCACAAAGCTTTGAGACGCTACTCTTAAAGTCACTGTGTGGTGTACTCTATGGGCCAGAGGGAATCATTGCTCCAAAATTCATTGCTCATCAGAAATGAAGTCGGCCATAATGTCACAGATGGGGAACGCTATAGTGCCATGATTAATGACTTTTTACTGCCTGATTTGGAGGAACAGAATAGTCGGCGCATTATTGCTGACTGGGGCCGATCCCAATTGCTGCTAAAAGTGGTCGGAATTTATTCTTAATATTAAATTATATGCGTTTTATTTCTTCTTGAAAACTATACGGTTAAAAAAACACCCTTTAGTTAATATTGCAAAGGAACCAATTAAAAATGTTGAGGGTATTCATATTCATGCAGGAAAAGTTTTTAGACTTTAGAAAAGTTTATTTTTTAATAAATAAACTGTCAAATTTTGTATGGGAAATGGATAAAAATTTATCGAAAATATTTCGAAAAATTATCCAATGTGTTATAAAAATCCTAAAAAAATAATACAAAAATGCACAAGACATAATTTTTTCCAAATATAGTTCCATAATTTCGTTATATAAATGATTTTTTTTTAATTTATTAAGATTTTTTTTGAAGCTCAAAATATTGAGACTTGATTATTTCAAAGCCCGAAACTAGACAAGACTTCAAGATAAGTTATTCAGAATAAATTGAAGCCGAGAAAATAAATAGCAAGTGACTTTACAGCAAAAATTTGACGTTTCTGTTGAGATACGAATAAAGTTAACAGACGCTTACAAAAGTTTTATCAAAATTTTGACGGTTTTCAATTTTTCTAAAAACTCATTCTTGGGACCTGAAAAGATTCCGACTGTGGGAATAAATTGATTTCGTATTTTTATTAAATTTTCATTTAAAGTTATTGTAATCGATTTTTGTTGTATTGAAATTTCTGGCAAATCTTGACATTTCGAGTACTTTAGACTATAAATAAGTCGTACGCATCGTTACTAAATTCATTTAAACAGACTATAATTTGAAAAGAAGCAGAAAGGACTTTTAAAATTCGGCCAAGGTTTTTTATACCTATTCTAAATTCGTAACTTGGTTATGGCAACTCTTATTTAACAATATATTTTTTTAAAAATTAAAAATTTAGTTAAGGACTTTGTGAATATTTGTTTCGTATTAATTAATTGTGTCTTCAGAATACAGACTTCCTCTGCCAAACCTGACAGTGCGAAGGGTTCGCCCTGATTTAATCCAAAAAAATTATGAAAACAACAAAATTTATAAATAAAATTAAAATTTCGAATTTGATACTTTTTTTCGGTATAATATATCTCGATCCTCATTTGCAAAGTACATTGACTAAATTGCAGATGGCAATCCTTTTTATTTTTTTCCAGTGCAAATTAAACTTCCATTAGACACCAATTTGAAATTAAAACGCTGTGAACTGATAGACGGACGATAAAATGCATCCAAAATTACCCATGGCATTGGATGTGATTGTGAAATTCATAATTTTATGACTTTTTTATTTTGTATGAATAAATAATTAGAATACAATTTAAATATCTAACCTTCGACCATCGCTTGAAGTATAATACCTTTTTTTATTTATGTACATACTTCAACATTTAAATCCGCTAAAACATAACAAATTTTTAAACTGAACACTTATTTTCGTTGCATATTACATATTGATATTTTAAAAAATATAAATATGGAAACCATAAATCTCTATGTAAAAATGAGGATTATAATGTTTCAAAAATGCACAAACCCTTTAATTCCTTTTAGTTACATTGTATTTGATATAGTTTATTTTACTTCGAACCTAATGACAGATATAAAAAACTGAAATTTAAAAATAAACCAGTGATTTTGTTGAAACATTAAAAATAAAAAAAAAACGAAACCGGATTAAAAATAAATTCAAAAAAAATATTTAAATGATATATGAACTCAATATACCGAAATAAAAAAATAAAAAATGAAACGAAAAGAAGGAAAACGGTAAAGTTTGTAATTTACAAATGATAACGTTAAATAACGGAACTTTCAGATTAATTCGGGTTTTTTTTTCTGACAATATAAATGCATGTCTGACATAGTCATCCATTCAACCTTGATTTTTCGATTTTTTTATTCTCGTGTATGAATGAAATCGGGGATATTTTTGGCATGGAATTATTTTTATAAAATTAAAACGAAATCGGTAAATGACAAATTGAAAATCAAAATAAATTGTACAGTTATACGGTTGATACAATGACGTAAGAGATTTTACATTAATCGACACTGATACTTTTTGACGAGTACGAATACGAATACGTATTGTATTTTGAGAAGTTAACAGTCATCCTGTTGTTTCCATTACGTAGCAAATACGTTTCTTCCCAATTAAAAGTCACGTTGGAGTTGAAATGCTTTGAAGAGTACAGGTAGACAGTTTGCATGATTCTGTAAATTTATTAGGATTTAAGTGTGATGCTTTTAAAATTGAAATGATTTTACTATTTTCAATGTTCTAGATTAGCCGAAATTATACTAAAAATCATGTTTGAAAGCGTTGCCCTAAAATTCGAAGCCTTCAAACCGATTGACCTCAAATATTTTAAGGGAATCTTAAATACAGTTGTATTATATATTTTCCGACGAAATTTGAATAAAACACGGAAAGATATGATAGGAAAATTCCCATTTAAACCAAAAAGGAATAATTGTGCACTGAGGCGTATACGCATTTATTTTGTAAAGTGTTTTAAGAAAGTTTATTTTACTGTTATTTTGGAAATATAGTTTCTGAGTTTTTGAAAAATTACATATAACTCAGAGTGCTAAGAATACGAGTTTCAAATGAAAATGAAAAGAAATTTAGTAATCGCTTGATATTAGAGCACTTAATTTATGCACAGGAAGATTCAATTTCCGGAATGATAAGTAAAGACAAAGGAATTTTTTTTACTATTTATAGCAATTTTTGAAAATGAATATTTTGAACTTCATTTTATTGTACAGGATCTTCGAAATGTTGATCTTGATTTTACTGTACACGTACAGGTTTATCGAAACGTAAGTACGCTCATTACTTCCGAACGACTGCACCAAATTGGAAGATTCTTGCGAAAATAATAAATCTTACAAGATTTGATGAATTTCGACATATTTCGCCATGTTTTTAACCTAATTAACAGACAGTTGGTAGTCACAGTTGACATTAAACTTCAATATTTATTATTATTTAGACTAGCCAACTAGCAGTGTTTACAAAACAGACATAACATTGAAGATTGAAGTTTTTGAATGGTCGAATTGAATTTTTTGACAAAAAGGGCCACAGCACCTAAATCCATTGTTTCTCGAAAGATTGTGGGGGGTAATCTCTAGATATACTGAACCGATTTAGAAAATACTCTTACCAAAAGACAGCAACATAATTTGTGATTAACATAGCCTATTTACATATATTGGCGCAAAATTTTAAACGATTTAGCAAATTGTTAAACCCATTTTTAGCAATTTGCTAAGCTAAAAAGATGGTTTTGCTAATTTAAACGATTTTACTATCTCTTAACATATTTCTAAAGTTAAAATCCCGAAAACCCTACTTAAACTTTTAGCAATTTGCTAAATCCAGATGATACTGGCATTATCCTAGAAAAAATTCTTTCCAATTTTACTTGAAAGTGTTGGTTCGTGTGTTGTTTTTAATCAATAAAATGTGTAAGTTCACAAACGCATCACTGCAGTAATGATGCCCAAATGTTCAAAGTCAAACGTTCACAAATTCAGATTCTGGCATCATTTTTTTTGTCATCTGTTCATTATTGAAAACTTGCGTAAACTGATGCGCAAAAACTAAACAAAAAAGCATCACTACGACAGCGTGATTAGTCGGCATCGCATCAGCAAAAAAGCAGTGATGCCGAATCACTGCAGCAAAATTTGACGTTTGTGAACTTACACAATGTTATCGGAAGACGAAGATTTCCAAATATTTGAAGTCCTTGTGCAAAAAAATGCTTTTTTTTGGGACAAGTCCTTAACAATAGGTTGTTTAAAATTTTGCACCATTGGTGATAAATTGGATATGGAATGAAGCAGAAAATAGTTCTTGAAGTTTGTGTTTAACAGAAATACAGGGGTAAACATATTGAAAAATATAAGGTCGATTTATAGGTTCTTATGCTGGTCTGAAGCTGGTATCTTCATCTATTTTGTCAAGGCTTTTTAAGTCCTTATGAGTACTCATACATATGCATTCTTGAGTGTTTACTCTGGTAAAATCTTACGAAAAATTGTTGGTCCTGTATGCGAAGAGAAAAGATCTAGGAGACGCTATTAGTTTGCAAACAAAAAATCAATTGCGTTTTCAAATTTGTAATAATCAGTAATCAAATTGAATTTAAAAAAAAATGTTCTTATTGGTTCAGTTATGAATTCCAAAACTTTACTAGAACCTGGATATCAAGATTAAAAGCAATTTCTGTCACACAATTTGAAGAAAAGGGTAGAACAACGTATGTGGGGTCAGCTAGTTTGTATGTTTATTTGAAATATAAGTCCTCAAGCTTTGACTTTTATTTGTCTAGTGTCACCAGACGTCCCGTTTGCCCTAAAAAAAACTAAACCCTGACACAAACTTTAATTGTTACTATGTATGAAAAAAGAATAGAGGGCCAGTAATGCCAAGCATTTTTTAACTAATTTGCGATTTTCGAACGATCTACTCGTAAACACATTTGATGTTTGCTTTGTTTTGACATTAACTTTCGAGTTAGGTGGTTCCGATTATACGAAAGTACATAAAAACCGAGTTGGTACCACTATAGCTATATAGATATTAAAAATTAGGTTAGAAGACAACAACTTGACCACGTTTCATAGACTCTAGCTTAAGTTGTAGTTGTCTAGTTTAAATCGAGGCAATTTGACAGATGTGTAAAGCTTCTACAATAACAATATAAAACACGTGTGAAATGTGCATTCAGCGACTCATTGAAATGTCAATAATGAAAGTTCTTCAGTTTGACATATAAGAGTAATTAATAAAATTAAAGTAAATTATGTTGCCATAGTATGAAATATTTTATTCTGTCAAAAGATTTGAATTCATATATTTTATTTATGAAAGTAATCTGGCAGCCCTATTCGTCACTTTTAATGTCACCCTTTAAAAGGCACTGATAAATCCTTCCCAGAATATGTTTCTTCATATTCGTTATGTCGTTTTTATAATCTTTAAAAACATGTATTCGTCAAAGATTCGGTGTTTATTCTTTAAGCTCTTTGACATCTCCTAATTAAAATTTGTCAAATATTCTGTGAAATACAATTTTTGAGAAATACACTAAAAACTACACTGAATTTTCGACGCACTAAATAAAATAAAATAAAATTACTTTGTAAGTGAAAATGCTACAGAATTACGCTTGATGTAAAACTTAAAAAGAAATACGTAGTTTCCTGATACTTACGTTTGTACCGTACTCTTTTCACGTAATGCATATTGGCTTAAATTATGCAGTTAAAATTCTGCGTCATGGTTAAATTTTAAGTCTTCTCAAAATAAAATAAAAACTCATAAAGCATATTTAATTGTTTCCTTGTAAAATTGCATATTGCCTTGACTTGATTTTTCATGAGAAGATGTCAAATTAAAAATAGAATCAAAAAGACATCAGACATATATTTAAAATGAAAAACATACGTGTATACTGTATATATTTATATGTATTTTGTATATATATACATAGTATATATGTGTGAATTGGATACTTGGAATTGAAAATGAATATCTCTTTTGTGTTGTTGTTTTTGATTTGTTGATCAGATGCGTTTTTGCAGCATTTCCATTCCTTTCTGGAGGTCATCGCATGCATAATTTTCCAAAATATAAAATAATACGAATAAAATATTCTTTTCATTGTGGTGAAATCAATTCCTTGTTCTTTGAATGTACCTATGTGCAAATTTTGCATCAGCAAATTCATCAGACATACGCAAATGAATACAGGGTATTTGAACTTTTATGGAAAAACACAACAACAACATAAACAATAGATATTTGTTTTAAGAAATAAATAAGTTCATAAATATGTAGATATGTTGATTTTTAACTGGACACTATCTATATTAAACATTATTTGAATATTTGGATTAATTTTTCATTTTAAAATAGGACAAAATACAAAACATCACCATGGTCACCAAAGGGGTTTTGATAGAACTCAATATGAATGTGACTCCTAAGGAAGACGATTTATTTGACAATTACTATTAACTTAGTCACTTAGTGGCTTCCATTTTTTTTATTATTTGACTTAAAACCACAATTTTTTGTCACCTTAGGTACCTTACCCGAACCTGACAAAATAATGTTTTTTTTTTTTTTGTTTTTGAGTTTTTGAAAACGACTTTAACGATGTTGATAGAATGGTACAATTTGGCGGCTGTTATTTGCAATTTAAATTTTATTTTTAAGAGTATGAAAAATATTGTTGTTCTAAGTTTCACTTTCATCAATATCGATTTTTTTTCGAAATTAAATTTAAGGAAATTTCAGTGTTCTTCATTTCGATTTTACGGTTTTTAAAAAATTTGAATTTGACTTGAATTAGTCGGTTTGGAATTGTCAAATGAAGCAACAACACCATATAAATTGAGAATTTTTTTAAATTCATATAACAAACGACAAAATGTCAATTTTTTCACTTAAAGACTGCTATTACACGTTGACTCCTGAGTCGTGACTCATCTTCGAATTCTCTTTTGAAATTTCATCCTTTGAGTAGAACACTATTACACCTTGACTTTTAAGTCATGACTCTAATTTGACAGCTCTATTTAATTCAAATTTTGTTGTTTGGGAAATCATACATTCTGTCTCGCTTTTTCAACTATAAGGGTATACATGTAAACTCGAGCACGACGAAATTAAATAAAGAGGAAAAGCAAAATAACGAATGAATGAAATAGAAATGTCAAAAATGAGTTGTGCAAAATTTGCCCGCGACTCACAGGGCAGTTTATTTTCCATTTCAGCTTTTCGATTCTTGTATCTCTCTTGCACCAACGTAGTTCGAAAAAATTCACGACTCATGAGTCATCGTGTAATAGCAGTCAAAGTGAATTCCAAATTATGAAAGCGAAAAATAATTTAATTCGATTTTCAGTTTGAATTCTTTCTTTTTTTTTCTTAAAATTGACAACAACATTGCATCCATGCTTAAAGTAATTGCACTTTAGAAGAAAAATAAAAATAGATGATCCCTTAGTTTTGACAGTTGGAAACAATTTCGAAGTTTTCGAAATCGTTCGAAATGTAGAATATTCAATGTCAATTTAAAAGCTACATATTTCAATTCAATTCACTTTCGATTAAATTGCAGAACATGGCCGCATATCTTCCCACCAATAAGTTTAACTTTAAGCAGGTTTATATTTAGTCTTGGTTTTTAGCCCTAGAGTTCCTGATCTTTCTTTGATTATACAATATACAGCCCGATTCTATTTGATGGTCAAAATCAAGAGACTTTGATAACTACTTTATAAGTCTAATCTATTTTGTAGAAAGTATTCCTTCGACAACTTTTGGGAATGCTCTGAATGAATTTCAATTTAATCGACATGTCCTTTTTAACAAATTTAATAGCAGTTAGTCTAGAGCATAAATTTTGTGTTTTGAAATAAAAATTGGACTAAATAGAGATTCTGAAAAACACTTTGGAAGTATGTGTTTTTACAAAAATGGAAGGAGCTTTTTTTAGACCATGTCAGAAATAGTCATTTGATTTTTATAACTTACTATGGAGGGGTTATTATAGGCTTGAGTTATAACAGAACGCCTTAATACTCTAGCATACAAAATTTATTTGTATTAACATTATTTGAATTGCATTGAGTCCAAGTTCGTCTTTTTCTTGGTATTTTAAGACTAGTAAATCTCATTCACTGACAAACGGATGATAAAACATTTTAAAAACTATATAATAGTGACAGAATGACAGGCAATTTTGTAACTTTTCGTTGGACAGATGACTGAAATACAACAATTTGACAACCAAAAATATTTTTATATTTTTTTGCTTATATGTATAGAACAAATTGTATGTGAAAATGAAGTTGTTGTTTTTTTTTTTTACTGTCATCCTCAATTTTTTTTCCATATTTTCTCAATTTTTAAACCTTCTCTGAAGTACGACAAATATTTCATTTATTAAAATTTTGGAACCAATTTTTCCTCTGCCAAAGTTTTGATATTCTTAGTATATTAAACTGTAGTGTCATAATCTAATAAAAATGGATTTTTGTGAAAAATTGAAAAATTCTATTTTCAAATGAATTTTGTAATTGCACTATACTTTCAAATTCGTAAAAATTGCTTTTATCTAAATGAATACCAAAATTGAAAAAAAAATCCATCATTTCCCTAATTAGATCTGATTCTTAATTCGTTCTGCTTTCTGTCAATAATAATAAAAAATTCCAATAAATATTTTAACGAAACAATAATATCTACAATTACCAAACAGTGGGGGTACCAAGAGTAAAATTAAAAAGTAAAGTATTTTTAATTCACCTATAAAGGTAAAAAAAATAAACATTAATCTTAATTTAAAAAATGCAATATAAAAACTGAATACATGTATAATCTATTAATATAACATTACACTCATGTCGATATGAGTATTCAATTAATAAAAAATCAGTATTGAAATTCATCGTCTTCTAAAACTTGAAAAAAGATAATTCAGAATCATTTATAAACAATTCAATTTGTGCTTACCATATAAGGCAATTAATAATATTATTATATGTATCTATTATATTATTTGTATGCGTGCAATTATATTAATGACAAGTATTCAGTTTATAATGGAGATGCGCTGCTTATGAAAATTAATGACAGGTCATTGTCATTTATCATTTTATTAATCACATTGTTGTTGTCAATTTCGTGACGAGTAGTTTTGTTTTCCTTAATGATTATAGCGTCTTAATTTGAGTGTCTTATTGAATATGATTACTAACAACAATTTTAACTATCTTAGGTATGTTAATAATATCTATTGTATAATTGTATATAATATTGTTGCTTTATATTTTCTTATAAATTGATTGTTTAATGACTGCCGACTTTGAGTCTGAACGCGTTGAAGAAAACTCGTGTACTTGCTTTGTGATAATTTTGTTCGTGTTTTTTTTTTTCTAAAGCAAGAAAAATAATAATTTATTAAGGAAATGCTGCATTTTTAGAATTAATTAGGACATCATTGGTTTGAATCAATCAAAATATAATTTTAAAATTATAAATTGAGTATTTGCTAGTATCGTAGAGTCTTGCCTCATTCTCGTCTTGGTATTTTTAAGGGAGTATTGTGCCTATCTTAATTCCACGAGAATCCAAAAATACATTTTTTCAAGGATTTTTTGAAGTCCTTTTTATGAAAATAGCAGTCTTTTGTTCGTCCAATTTTGTCAAAGTTTTAAAAACATTTGAACAGGGTTTTGTAATAAGAGGTGTTATTTTGATATTCAAAGAAAAATGGCATATTTTGAGAAACTTTTTCGTAAAAGATCGATGGTTCCGCAGTTTCATTTTTTGTGTGGTACGCCATCTTGTTGCAACAAATAAAGCAAAATAATAAGTTATGTAAGAAATTAAAAAAAAAGAACTTAAAAAGCCGTTGTAATCGATTTTCCAAAAAAGTCAATAGTGAAATTCGCAAAGCAAAATCTTATTATGTACATTCATACAAAATTAATGCTTGAAAGGAGGCAACACTAAAAAAGAATTGAACATTGTTAATTGTTTTTTAAATCGAAAGAGTAAAACGGATGTTATAATAAACAATATTAAAGTTGGAAATATCAATATTTCTAATCCCATTGAAATTGCAAATAAATTTAGCAACTATTTTGCATCTGTTGGACAAAATTCCATTTTAAGTGACAGACAAGTACTTTGCAATTGCTGTAAGGAAGTAAGAACAACAGTAGTTGAAATCAGAAACAACTTCTTTTTTTTGAAGATATTACAGGAATTGGAGTTCTCAAAACAATTCACTCTCTTAAAAAGTCTAATTCAAGTGGATTTCAAAAGAATTAGTCATAATTTCATGATATTTTGACATTATTCTTATATATAAATGTTTATTCCCATACTCCTCCGAAACGGCTCGACCGATTCGTATGAAATTTTATATGCATATTCAGTAGGTTTAAGAATCGACTACTATCTACTTTTCATACCGCTATTGTGGTGAGGGTTCTCCATGTCCACCACTAACATTTCTTTTTTGGACATTTTTTTAAAATTTGTTTATAATGTGGCATTACAAAATTCATGCAACCCTTACTTTTCACCGAACTTTAATTTAATTTGAATTTATTTTCTTGATTTTAAATTTAAACAAAATAATTGACTCGGTAATTTACGATATACATAGTTTTCGAAAAAATTATGAACAAATTTGAAAACTTGGCGTTGCAGATATTAATCGATTTACTTTTGATGCTCATTGTTAACAAATTTACTAACAAAAAAATTGTCAGAGATGCTGAAGCGGAAAAACAATATTTACAAATTTTTCTTAACTTTTTGCAGTTTTGTATTTGTTGTAAAAAATGTCAATTTTTCGTCAATATTTTATCATTTTTTAGGTATTGTCAAATGCATTATGTTAAAAATAAAATACATTTGAAGTTAAAACGATTGGCCACTCTGGGCATATTCAAGTCAAGAAACTACTTCTGAGATTTTTTGGTAAATTTTTGATTAAGTTTTTTATTTTTTGTAAAATGACTATCCATTCAATATTTATCAAAATTGTAGCATATATTAATAATTGTATTTTGTATACACATAAATAAGTTTGAAGTCAATATCGGTGCTCACTCTCGAGATTTCAAGTCAAAAAACACTTTTTACCAACTTTTGGTAGAATTTTTTGTACTTTTTTATTTTTTGTAAAAAAAACAGTCAATTGAATTTTTTTCAAACTTTCAACATATGTAAAAAAAAAACATCGTTTCACATAATAGAAAATAGTTTTGAAGATGATATCATTTTTCCTTCATTGTATATTATTTTCGCGCTAAACATTTTTTTTTTTAGTTTTTCAATTTTTAAAAAATAACGGTTAGTTAAAAATTTTCAAAATGTATATCAAATCTGTATTACATTACAATCCCACAATACAATTTATTTGAAGTCAATGGCACTATCTATTCCTGAGATATTTGCTTCCACCCAAAATTTTCAATTTTTTTAAAAACTGCTATAGTGAAAAAACCGCTTGACCAATTTTTATAAAAGTCCTTTCTGCATCTTTCGAAGTTATAACCTGTCGAAAAAAATTTAATTGGAGTCAATATCTTTACTCGTTCCTGAGATACCGTGGACGAAAAAGGGTATCTCAAACGTACGAACATACTGTGTGTACGTACACACTCACCCACAGACATCTATCTACAAATGACAGATCTAGATTCTAGGAACCTTGAAACGTCCAGATTTGTCAAAAATTTCAATTTGACAAATCGGACCGATTACAATAACTCCCTATGGGAAGTTAATAAGAATTCTGCCTTAAATAAAGCAGATAAATAGCTCAAAGCAATTTACCTTTAGGTATGGTTTTTCGACTAAAAATGGTTTGCTGGATTTTTCGATAAGAAGGTTGGACTTCGAGGATTCGTATACTTTTTTATACGTATACGTTTGAGTCTTATTTAAAAAATAGGAAAAAAGTGTAAAAATCGGTGAGAGTAATTACTATGAGTACCTTGAAAATAAATAATAAAGGAGTACCACAAGGTTATGTGCTTGGTCCCATACTATTTATTATATACATAAATTAGTTATTTTTTATTTTATTCATGGGTCAAGTTAAGGCTTTTGCTGATGATCTTAGTGTTTGTAAGCAGTAAGAATAAACTTATGTTTTTTAGTCTTGTGGGTCAAGTACATTTTTATTCATTTGATTATTGAAATCATAAGTTAATACTCAGACATTGTAACTTACAACGCATATCATGTTTTAAGTCAAATCTTTGCTGTAGTGATACTTGTTCAAAAATTCAAATTGTTGATACTTTCAAATACCTTGGAGTAACGTTTCTATATGCCAATCGTTCTTTATATACATACATAGGTTGGAAAATTACTTATTTAAACAAACAGCAATAACTTAGCATAATTCAAAAATCGGTTATTAGAATGGATTCCACTTACAATTTATTTATTTAGAGGTTTACGAATTCTCTCCATAAGACACTTGTATTACTTCAAAGTTTTAAAAACTATTTTATAAGAGTAGGGGTATCTACAAAGTCCAATCTAACAATCTAATACCATATACTTCAGGATCAGGATTATATTTATGCATTTCAAGGACCCAATCAGCAAAGACACGATGTTGTTGATGATGATCCACCGGCTTGATGAATTCTTGTGTTAACTGAACTTTATAAGCCTTAAGAACCAAGTCCTTATACAAAACGTGGTGTAAAGTAATGACTTTTGCGGAATGCCCAATTCTAAAGAACGACGAGAAATGGACAAACCTGTTAACTTTCCCAACAAATTTCTGTATTGCGGTCCGACAAGGTGTTTCACGACAACAACCAAAAAATGTTTTAGTTTTACGAACCGTCTCTGCCAAATTTTTAACATGTTTATTGTGAATTTTAATAACTTCGTGTATTGTTCCATTTTTATTAATGGCGTTGTTTCTACTTTGTCAAATGAAAAAAAATTACAGCTTCAAAATTAACATCTACCAAAATGGTGGGCTATTCAAAATAGCACCTCTTATTGTAAAACCCTTTAAAATCAGGGAATAGGTTGGGTGTTCATTTTTTGAGCTCGTGTCATTCAGTCATGCTCATGTTTCTAATGCCTAAATTTATTAAGGATAAATTCTTTTCTTTCCTTTCTTAAATAAACATTGATTCTTTTACATTTTTGTTTGATGTTTGCATAAATTTAGTAAAAAAAAAAAAAGGAAAAATAACTTCATACGAATACCTAAATCTTTATTTGGTATTTTTTCCCCCTTTTTTCTATCATTCGAAAAAGTTTGAAAGTTAAAATAAGCAAAAGGTATAAACGTAAATAAAAAAAAAAAGAACCATCAAAGTATATGTAACCTTGACATCTAAAAATTCATTAGAAACAAAAACACAAATTAATCCTAAATAAATACCATTTAAAAAAAAAATGGACTATACCATGAAAAGTATTTTATAACGAAAGGAAAAGGTTTTCAAACTGAAAAATGGCTATTTCCATAGAATTTATATTAAAGAAGTCAAGTCATTGTTATATGTATGTAGAATGTCTACATACATACATAAAGCAGGACTTATGTAAGTTGACAGGATTTGTATTTGTTTATACTTTTTTTAATTTAAGTGGGAATATTTAAATATTTTGTATTTAAACATAAGCTCCCCGCACTTCCCCTTTGTTATGCAAAAATTTATATGTTAACAGTCTAGCAAGCAACATCAAAGAAATGGAAGACCATTTATTTAAGATTAAAAAAAGGCAGAACATTTCTTTGCCAATTATTGCTTGACTAAAAAAGTTTGTTTTGGGAAAAAGTTTTATTTAATTCATATTTTTTAAAAGTTGTATTTTGAAAATTATAAAACTGAGTCTTATGTCTGTCTCAGTTTCGTGTTTTTTTTTTTGCGTCTTGAGCTTTCGAGCACTACCTATATTTCTACAAACCTAACCTCTTTTCGAATATGGAATCTTCATGATCATCGTCTCGACAACCGGGACCATGTCACGGTCATGGCCTCATTTGACAAGTCTCTGCATCTATTCCGATTGCTAGCCGTCACATTACCACCATCCAGTTAGATTCCCTAAGGCTTCGGGCATCCTGTTCTACGCCATCTCTTCGAGCTGATTCCTCTTCGCTTGATGCGATCTATGATGTCCATGACCAGTCCACTACGAGATAAATTTTTTTCACGATATCTGCTAACAGTTTGATTGCATAGAGTTCATGATTGTAACGTTTCCGGAATCGTCCTTCCTCATATGTGATTATATGTAATACGGGGCCAACAATTCTCCGAAAGACTTTCCAAATGCACCGAAGAGGTATCGGATCCATATGTGAGTACTGGTAAGACCATGGTCCTGTACATCAGCTTAGAAGGTATGGCAACATTTCTGGATTTAAATAATTCTGACAGGCTTTGAAACCGTCGAACATACAACATCCTCATTGCCAATAAAAGTAGAAGTAGGAACTAACTGCGGATAGAATTTTGACGTTTGCTCGAGTCTCGAATACAAATGTTGGTACCAATTGACAACTCTTGTGTATCTCGAAGGCATTTTCTGAGAGTATGAGTAAAGCATTTTTTATTTGTCACTGAGTTTTAACTCCTGCACTTTTTGAGTAAGGACATTTTCATAATGACAATTGTCCTTAATTTAAACATTTTAAGGAGTAAATATGTAACATCTTTGAAGTTTATTTTGAAATCCTCGAAGACAAACACAATAATCACATTCGTCCATTTAAGTTCTAAGGAGATACATAATTTCTTATAGAGTTTGCACTTACACAAATGAAATGCTAAATACCCAAACTGCATATTTCACCATAACCTCATTTCCTAGCTGTCAACACTTTAAATTTATCTCAAATGATAGTCAAAACACAAACAAAACAACAACAACAACAACTTGAACTCCATCAGGAATGTAATATTCCTTTATTTCATTGCCATTACATATTTGCAGCACATTTTACCAATACCAAGTAGTGGCAAAAGAATTTTCCAACATTGCATATTAAATAACTTACATTTCATGAAAGATTTACATACATAATATACATAGCTTCGTTTTTAGTTGTTGTTGTTTTTCAATACTATTACAAATTTTATTCTTTTCCATTTCCATTTCGGTCTCGGTTTTGGTCTCAGTCTGGAATGGAAATGTATAGGTACTCGTACTTTCTTACAACACTATTTATTCCATTTGCATTGTTTACGATTGAATGCAATTTAATATTTTATCGCCAAGCATCCTTGGAAGTTTTCTAACTAGGATAGAGTATCCTTTTATGCATTGCATATTATAATCCTAACTTCCTGTTTCTCTGCAGTCTGCACCGTGGAATGAGATGCATTTTATTTCTTAAGTGTTAAAGTCCGGCCAACAGCCGTTGTCGAGTTCAGTTGGATGGTAACTTTTTTTCTTCATTTTTTTTTTTTATAATTTCTTAAGGATATTTGCATTGTTTTCTATTTGGGTCCTTTATCGAGATGAATATTATATTAATATTCGTTCTTGTTTTTTGTCTTTCTGTGTTTGTGGAATTTTAAATTCTATTCAAATAACCACTTGATAGTTAAAACATCGTTCTTTTAAAAAACTGTACTGAGGATTGCATAGATCTATAATACTGCACTGGGATTCTGTAAGGTTTTATTATATGAACACTTATGAGAGATTTTTAATAAAGAAAGAAACTTTTGAATTCAAAAAGAAAGAATCTCATAATTGCCAAGGTTTTATAAGTTACTCGTAGGTCCAGGTTAATTTTTAAAATAAAGACCGAAGCGTCCACTTGTCCATAATTTTAAACCACCTATTTATATTAAATCCTTCTCGAAATCCAATAGCCACAAAGTGGTGAAAATCAGTAAAAATTTAAGATAACTATTAGCATCTTTATCATGGAACAAGAGTCGATGGTATCTTTGCTTTGTTGTCACATTTCAAGCGACTTCTCATTTTTTCACTGCAAACTAATTTAAAACGACATTCAATTTCAAGCTTTACGTGTTCATCTAAACCTCAACACTCTAAGAAAACAACCAATGTAGAGCCTCAGTTATAATATTTGTGGGTCTCTGAATGCATTAATTGATTTTGACGTTTGTAAAAGATGATTGGCATTTTCATTTGTCAAATATAAATAGCAACTGCAGAAAAAACACTGCAAAAGTTTAAATATTTCAAATTTCATTCTAAAGAAAAAAGTAAGTTTTTTTTTTAAGTTTCATCAAACATTTCACTGGATTATTATGAGAAAGAGTTTTTGACAGACACTCACAGAAAAGCACATTCTTTGAGCTTATTAAGTAAGGATTTAGAATATTACTTTAATATCAAAATAGTCTTAGGTGATTCTAGTGTCAAGTAAGACAGACAGACGGCGTTGAACCTGAACTGTCAAAAATTTAAATTTGCACGACACTTCTTCTGATTTTGGAAAAAAGCTGAACGCAATCTTCGTTGACTTCTAGTTTCGTCACTTCTTAGTTTAGTTAAGTTTAGATTAAGTAAAGTTTATTAGATTAAATTAGTGGAGCTTGGAGTTTGACAGCTTTGGACTTGACTTTTTAATAGCAACCATGACATTTTGTTTCAAATGACATTAGAATATCAAAAATTGTTCCCTTTCTACAACAACGGATTAAAAGCTCGATTTCACAAACCAAGACCAATTCTTTTCTTTTAAAATAGTCAGCTTTAATTATAATCTAGAGTGAATGATTATTTGAAAAGTGACAGTGACAATTGATAACAGTTGCAACATAAATGTCATTTTCTAACGAATTTGAAAACTAGAACATTTTCTAGGTCTTCTTTTTTCCAAAAGCCTGAAAAGATAATAATTTTTGACGTTTAGATGAAATGTCAAAATACTCTTCCTCACTTTTTCTTTTCTCTTTTTGAACAATTCTTATTCAAACACATTTAGAGCACTGAACATTGGATTGAAGTACTTTATCATTATAGCCAAAAGTTGTTTTGGTAATTCCTTCCAAATCAAAAACAGGAAAACAATGTTAGGAACTTCGAGTTCCGAAAATCCATTTAAAATTCTGTGTTAAATCCTGGTCAGCTATATCTGTACGAGTACAATTACATCTAGAATTCTAAATGAAAATAACTTAATTTACCTCGAATTTTAATCAGACTTGTGAGAAATTTAGTGTGTTTTTTTAAATTCTTTACTTTAACTTTTTGTTCGTAAAATTAAAAATTAAATTGCTTTGCATTGTCATCCAATTAAAATCAAGATTGCATCAATTTATTGTTGAATCTTATAGTCGGTGTAATTTGTGTGACTCTATGATTTTTCGATTAAAGTATATATAAGCGAAGGATGTGAAAGAAAATTGCAATCAATGATTTCAAATTTCGAATCCAATTTTAACGTGTATTAAATTTCGATTTGGAAACTGAAGACGATGCACTTGTTATGCGATTCAGTTTTTCATTATTTTTAATAGTTTTTGGCCAATAGAACTTTGAAATTTGAACTTGTTGACCGGTTTTGAAGATATCCAAGAGAATTACCATTGTTTTAAAAAGCCACATCATGTATTCTTTGTTTTGGAGTCCTGCGATCCTTGTTCCAGAGACTGGTGAAAGCTTTGTATAGGTGCATGTCTTTGGGGCACTCTCAGACATATGTATACATGCATATGGACAAAATGCTTTTTGGTGTGGTGGTGAAATTCTAAAATTGATTGGATTTTGCACACTCATTTTGTAGAGCTGCAGGGAATTCTAATCCTGACAAAAAAAAAACTAATTAATTTAACTGTTTTGTTTTCTCTGCGCATTACGAGTATGTTGAGTGAACAGAGGCATGTTTCAAACTTTAACCTTTGGAAAGTAATTAAAAAGTGCATAATAAGGTAATTTTTGAATGGAGAGCTTTTCAAACTATATATTTGAGAGTACAGGGTGTTTGAACTTTTATGTTTGCATTTGTATATATTTCAACATAATTTTTTCGTCAATTTTTATATTCGTACTCACGCACATATTTCTAAAGAAGGACCTTAAACTATAGGAAATTTGTTTTTAAGTTTAAGGTTGCTAATAACGGTGTTTTGAAAAACAATTAAAACTCAGTTATTTTGGGCTACGTTTGAAGTGCTTGAAAATAAATTTTTTTTAATTGTTGATCGTATAACTATATGTAAAAAAGTTGTTCTCAAAAGTTAATCGAACTAGGTAATGGCGATAAATTTTGAAACACCCTTTAATAGATTTCCCAAGTTAGAATGCATTTATTACTATGAGTGAGTGTTAATTTTTAGACCCTCATTTATGACAACAAAAAACCAACAATCGCACTTTTGAAAAACTCACGGTTATACAATACACAAATTTAAATTCAATTTGGAAATTTTATATGAATGCCAGAATTTGATACTGGATTATAAATTAATTGAGAGATTTAATAAATATTTAATAATAATGGTACATGTATGTAAATACAACAATACTTCCAAAACCAACCATTGATTCAAATTATTCAGTGAAATATTCAATCAATTCGGTTATTTTCGTCATTTTTTCTTATTCTATGAAGATAAAATTTATGTACCAGTTTTATTGTCATCGTCTCGTTCCTTGCTAAAGAAATGATGTAGGGTAAAATAGGATAAAGCTTAAAGGGTGTCCGGTGTCCCATAGAAGGATTTCTGAAAGTCGGTTTGGTTTTGGAGTTAAAAGGTTATTTATTTTTGAAATACTTCTATTTTAATCGTACCTATCTTTGCAAAATAAAGACCGATTTTGAATTTTATTTTTGGAGCTCAAAACAGCATTACAGAAATTGGTGGGGAAATTGGAGCTGTTGGGACAAGTTAGTGATGTGAAGAATAAAACCCGTGTACATCGTCCTTCAAGACCAACTAAGAATATTGCTGATGTAGGCCTGTAGCCCCAAGTGTTGAAGAAAATCCAGGTTTGTCGATTTTTCGTCGTTCTTTTGAATTGGGTATTCAACAAACATTAAACCGTTTTTTGCATAAAGACTTGGTTCTTAAGGCTAAGAAAATTCAATTAATTCAACGTCGTGTCTTTGCTGATTGTGTTCTTGAAATGCATGAACATGATCCGGAATTTCATCTTGACTGATGAGACCTATTTCCACCTCGGTCGCTAATAAAACGTCAATAAGAAAACTTGTCACATCTGGGGCTCGAAAAACCCAAGATTTATTGTTGAAAAGCCACTCCGTCTGTCTACATTCTCAAAGTGTAACTGTTTGGTATGGTTTATGGTCCGGTGGGGTTATTGGACCTGTCTAGTTCGAAAATGAGGCTGGGGCAACAGTTACGGCGTATGGATTGTACTATCGAGAAATGATAAGTGATTTTATGGCCGGAAAGGTAACCATCGCATCGATCTTTTACGAGAAAAATCTCCGGACCGTGTTATCTCTCGAGGAGTGATCACAATTGGCCATCGCAGAGATCTTGTTATTTAAGAACTTGCAACTTCTTCTTTTTGGGGTTACGTGAAAGATAAATTCTACACCAATAGTCCAGCGTCGATTCAAAACCTCAAAGATAGAATTCGTGAAGATATTGAGGGCATAGAGCAGCCACTTTGGAAAATTCCACGAAAAGGATATGGTCCTGTGAGCATAGCCGAGGCGGCCATTTGACTGAAATGACCTGTCCATTGTTCATGGCATAACTTCATCTTAACATTGAAATAAACATCCGATCATTTATCTCAAAAACTACAATATTTCTCAAATTCAAATCAAAATCTCTTATTGGTATAATATCATCTTCAAAAACTGTTCTGCTGTTTAATGGCGTTTTTCTAGTCAAATTTTGTAAAACAAAATCAATTGACAGATTTTTTACAAAAAATAAAAAAGTACAAATATTTGCCGAAAAATTGGTAAAAAATGTTCTTTACTTGGAATATCTCAAGAGAGGACAATTATATTATATCGGGTTTTTCAACAGGGACGCTACAAAAGTAGAGCGACAGGGACAGCAAACGACGCCATATTTCTTGCCGCTCTTTTGACATTTCTCTTCAGTAAGGTTTGCCATTTCATGATGGAAAGTTATACGAGCCAACAACTAGTCGAAATTATTAAAATTTACTACCGAAATTCGGAGTCAGTGGCCTCAATGTTAAGAGCGTTATGTCCAATTTATGGTCGTCATAATCGTCCTAGCAGATAAACAGTTCAGCGTCTAGTGGTAAAATTTGAATCCACACGGACGTTACAAAATTTTCCCGTGCCAGTAAGACAAAGAAGTGCCCGTAGTGTCAAGAATATTGCTGCCGCTGAGGCTTCAGTTGCAGAAAGCCCAAATGTGTCTCTCACACGTCGCGTCGTTGGCAAGCATTGGGCATCTCTGTGACGTCGTTGTGGCGAATTTTGCGAAAAGATCTTGGCCTACATCCTTACAAGATTAAATTGACGCAAGAACTGAAGCCGCTTGACTACAAGAAGCGTCGCGTGTTCGTGAATTGGGCTGAGCAATAACTTGAAAATTATTCGGATTTTCATCGAAAAGTCATCTTCAGCGATGAGGCTCATTGCTGGCTGAATGGATTCGTCAATAAACAAAATATGCGGTATAGGTCAGGCAGCAATCCACACGTACTCCATGAGTTATCATTGCATCCCGAAAAAATTACGGTTTGGTGTGGTTTACGGGCCGGCGGCGTCATTGGGCCGTACTTCTTCCGTGATGATCAAGGCCGGCACGTTACTGTGAATGGGGATCGCTACTGTTCAATGATAACCGAATATTTTTGGCCCTAATTGGATGATATGGACTTGGAGGACATATGGTTCCAACAGGACAGCGGCACAAGCCACACAGCGAATGTCACAATCAATTTATTCGAAACCAGGTTTGGAGAACGTTTTAACTCACGAAATGGTCCAGTCGTCTGGCCGCCTCAGTCGTGCGATTTGACGCCGTTAGACTATTTCCTGATGTGGGGCTACTTCAAGTCTATGGTCTATGCCAACGAGCCAGCGACGATTGATGAACTCCGTACGAATATTGAACCTGAAATTGCGTCAGTATCGGCCGATTTATGCTTGAAAACCGTCGACTTTTTTTAACTTCAAATGTATTTTATAATTTTACCCGAATTTCCCCTAATGTACTTAACAATATGTATAAATCTACAAATCACAGACACAAACGAATATACATAAGTATTTTGTATTTTGTATTTTTGGTAAAAAACAATTTATATTTATGAGGGTAATTACTTATATACGAAATCACTGAAAAGACGAAGAAATTCGGCGTGATTATTACTTGTCAATAATTTATTTCTCTTACTGCGAACTAGCCCGTCGCATCGGAGTGGATTGGTGTGTTATAAAGTTTGGCGTCAGACAATCACCATGAAAAATATGACTAGGAAGCTGATGGTGGCAATAATTTGAGTGACTTAATGGTGGCTAATAAATATTGGGGGTGGAGGAGGTGGAATATACACATACATATGTATTTGGTCAATTCTTTGTAAACAAAATTCATAGCCATTTAAATGGTAAATTTTCTATCATTAATTTCTTTTTATGATAAATAAAATTACTAATATTGAAATGAGCCCGACAGTTTTTACCAAAAATGATCCAACTCTTCACCAAGAAGACACAGGTATCCCAATACTACCAATACCTCTTACTACTGACCCTCAAAACACAAACATTAAAAAGAAACTTGTAATAAAACAAATAATTTTACAATTCAATACAAAGTGTATAGACATTTTTGTAAATATTTTTGAAACCTCAGAGAAATCTTCTTAAAAAATTTACCGAAATGCGAAACAATTCAAAAATAAAAATACTTAAATAAATAATTATTATTTATTACCAAAATCCAGTGGCTTAAGGATATTCGGTTGATGGGTGGAGTGCATAACATATGACCATTCTCCATTTTGGATACAGAAGGATTCGACCTGAAAGATGAATCATTCGGATTACAAATAATATTATACGAGTTCTGCGTTGAGGATTTATTCAAAATTTATTTATAATTTATTGTGTTGGGAATTTGGGAGTAACCTTGGATTTGGATGTAAATATTAAATATTTTTAGTTTGTTAGCTCGAAGAGAATGAATACAATACAATAAAAGCAGAATATTAAATTTAGAAGTCGAAATGGAAATATAATGAAAATAAAATTCATAACAGTACATGTGGCATATGTATAACTGAACAACAGTCATATTTTTGTTAGTTAATTAACCATGAACCTTCAACTGTTTCCAAGAATTCATGAATTCATTTTAGGGATTAAGGTTTTATTAAAATAGAGTGGGGATACGTTCAGTGCACTTGGGCGTATACGCACTTTTTATTTTTATACTAAAAAGCAAGTTATTATTTATCAACTATTGTGATGTTTCTAATTTTGGTTTGTCAAATTCTAAATAATGCAATTTTACCGAAGGCAACCAGAAAAAAAGAGGCTGCGTGCGACCCACACTGAAAACTTCCCATTATGCATAATTTGAAAACTTGTCGATCCTGATAATAATTGTTTAACTTTTCATGTTAGTTGATAAAAATTTTATTAACATAAAAAATATCAGAGATATTGAATCGGAAAACTATATTTACCAATTTTTCTTAGAACTTTTTGTAGTGTTGTAATTCATGTAAAAATTTAGTTTTGTTTTACTTGTAAGAATGTCAACTTCACATTCGTCAATATTTTACCATTTTTTTAACATTTAAAGTTAATATCATTGTTTGTAATGATGATATTTAATCCGAAAAACAATTTATGTCACTTTTATGTAAATTTCAGTTTTATTTTTTGTAAAAGAACTGTCACTTCTATATTTTTCAAAATTGAGGCGTATATTAAAAATTGTGTTTTGTTTAAGCTCAAATAAATTTGAAATCAATATCGTTGCCCATTCTCATGATATTCAAGTCAAAAAAACATTTTTTACCAACTTTTGGTAGAATTTTTTGTACTTTTTCTAAAAAAACTGTCAATTTAATTTTTTTCAGAATTTTTACCAGATGTCAAAGATTACATTTCACATAGTAAAAAATTGTTTTGAAGATGATATCATTTTTCCTTCATTGTATATTTCCGCGCTAAAATATTTTTTTTTAGTTTTTACTTTTTTTTAAATAACGGTATGTTAAATTATTTTCAAATTAATACCTCACCTGTGCCACATTGCAATCGACACAATAAAATTTATTTGAAGTGAATAGCATAATTTGTTCCTGAGAAATTTGCGATAAACTAAAATTTTCCCTTTTTTGAAAAACTGCTATTGTGAAAAAATCGTTCGACAAATTTTTTCAAAAGTCCTTTCTGCATTTCATGAAGTTATTCGTGTTGATATCTTTATTCATTCTCGAGATACCGTTAACAAAAAAAGGGGTCTCGAACGTACGAACGTACATATGTAGGTACATGCGTACATACATACGTACATACGTACATACGTACATACGTACGAGCGTACTTACACACACACACACAGACATCTCTCTACAAATTACGAATTTAGATTCTAGGAACCATAAAACGTCCAGATTTGTCAAAAATTTCAATCGGACCGATTACAATAACTCCCTATGGGAAGTTAATGAAGCCACCTAGACCCTAGACGTCTGTTGAATTTAAATTTAGTTAGTTGAGGGCTTACGTCGTCGTCGTTCGGTCGGTCAGGATATGATGCATTTTAAATGGGTTTGTGGAAAATTTCAATTTTCAATTGGGTGTACTTTTGGTGCACTTTTTCTCGGAAACGTTGCCACTAATTCGTGGCAGACTAGCTAGTGTTTCCATTAATCCCTTTACCCAAGAACACCTACATACTGTAACATAGTTCCTTTCACGCCAAAATGAAATATACTCCAACTACGAACTCGTAGATTTCTAGAATATTTCAATTAAAATACGCAAAATATCTTTAGATTCGAAAATTTATTTATTTATTTTTTTTACTAAAAATTAAAATTTTCCTTTTTTTATAGAACATTTCAGAAATTCAATAGTTTCTTAAGTACCTGAAAGTGAGTATATGAATGTTCATACATATGTACTCAATAAAATAAGACACTAAACTTTCATTGATCGAAGAAGAATCTTCACATAATTTTTCTTCAACTAGTGTTTGGACTATTAAATTTTTCATTGGCACTTAAATTTGAAAATATTTCTTTTCTATTAATAACATTTTTATTGATTCTACTCTCAAAATCAGGTTAGCAAAATATAAAGTAAATTTTTTTTTGCAGATAATATTTTATAAAGATGTATATTTTTATATGACAGCCAGTGTTGTTTTTGAATGATGTTCGAGATTTTCATTCACGTGATTTGATCAAATTTTATTTCTTTAAGTCCTTCGATCATGCGGGGTGGAAAAGTAAAATGTTAAGAAATAAATACGCATACAAAACTTGTACAGGAGGGAGTGAAAATATTTAATTTTCATTGAGTTTATTTCGTTTAAAACGGACAATTAGTGTGTCCCAAAAATCAAGAATATTGGCCTTTTTAAATTAAATACAAAAATCTTTAACTACTCGTATTTTTAGGAATTCAGCTTTTCATTTTGTTTTACAAAACTAAGAATTTCAAAATTCTGTGAGTTTTTTTGTGAAAGTTTATTCGGCAAATTTAAAATATATTTCGCTTTTAAGAATTTTGAAGTTATAACCTGTCAAACTTGAATATACATATCTACAGCGAGTAATGTTTTTGGCCTCAAATTTAATTTGGTTTATACAAGTTGTTTTCTTTTAAAGGTGTCGTTTTCAATCTAGAAATACTTTTTTCGGATTTGGTTTTTTTGACAATTGTCACTTGATTTATGCTCAATTTGATTTGCCATATTATGATTAATAGAGTTACTGTTAAACAACGTTTGCAAATCGTGCAAAATCTAGTATCAAACAAATTGTGACACCTCGCGTGTTCCGTCCAATATTAGGTCGACATAATCACCCAGCAGAATCTGTAATTCGAGCAACCATGGATCGGTTTCGCACCACTACAGTATGTCCCGAAGAAGCTATTGCTGCTCTTGTAAGAATTGAAGCCAATTGACCATCAAGTGCGTAGCACGTTCGGTGAATAGGCCCAAAACGAGATGGCCACCGATCCGGATTTTCACAAGAATTTTTTTTTTTGAGCGATGAAGGTCATTTTTGGTTGGTAGGTACTTTAATAAGCAAAATTGTCGTATTTGAAGTGATCATACACAAGACGAGCCTTCACATCTTCAAAACGGCAGAGGAAATCATTGGTCCATATTTCTTTAAAAATGTGGCCGACCATAATGTTACAGGCAATGAGGAACGCCATAGAGCCATGATTAATGACTTTTTCGTGCCTGAATTCGAGGAATGTGAAAAATCTTTGGTTCCAAGAAGACGGTACTACATTTATTTAAGGAAAATTTTGGTAAGAATTATCTCTCTTCGTGGCTTGTAGCTGGCCTCCAATATCGTGCGATTTAATACCGCTGGACTATTATTATGTGAAGTCACTTGTCTACGCAGATAAACTTGATTAATTGACGCCGTGGAAGAGAATATTCGGCTCGGTAATATTGACATATGGCCCCAATTGCTTCAAAAAGTGGTCGAATATTGAGTCTATCTGCTGGAATTTATTCAAGCCAGCCTCGGCTACTACTTGCCCGAAATCATTTTTTAAATATAATGGCAAATCTTTATATCCTTATAACAAATTTTAATTCTTGGTCGTAGCGTTCAATATTATGCTATTTATTTTTTCTTGAAAACCACTTAATTAAAAAAAACACCTTTACTTGATGCAACTATTGAAAAATTTTAACAAAAATTAAAAACTTTAAAAAAATATTATAAAACGTACAAAAAATATAGAATGCATGAACCTTAAGGATCGTAAAACTGGTTTTTAGTAAAAGCTTATCATTAATAAGATAACCATTTTCCAACAATATACTGTTCAAAATAAATGAGTCAAAATGCTCCACTTTTGAGTAACATAAAAGTCTCGAGACATAAAGTTGGACTTATGTAATCAAGAAACAATTCCCTATTTCCTATAAGGACATTATACTCGTACCTTGATTAAGGATATATTATGTCTTCTATTCCTCCATTATACGATATAAAAATAACCGCAGGCAAAGCATTGCATGACTGCAATAGGATATTCCAGGGTAGTCCTTTAGAAAAATCATAACATGTTACTACATAAAAGGGACAAAAATCTTACACAATCCTTAGCTTAGGAAAAATGCAATTACCTACGACAATTATTTTTGGTGTTCTGTTACGAGAAGGAGTCATATAACAAAAGGCGCCAATCTTGAAACTTATTAATTAGGAAATTCCGACTTCTACATCGTGATTTTTCAATCACAGATGTAATTGTAACTGTGATCAATTTTAACCTGTGATTGTGATTTTAATGGATAAAATGAGTGTACTGTAGAAATCCTTCAATTGAATCTGACAAAAAAATCATAAAACATGACTTCGGGAAGTTTTTCAGAGCTTCTTTATTTGTCATGCGACATTTAAATCACAAGTTAAAAATCACAGGTCATGAATGTTTGCTGTGCAATTAAATTGACGTCAAATTCCAATAACGTAACTTCTAGATTCTCCGAAGTAAAAAAAAGACATGGAATGTTGTGGTGAAAAATAAAGCCAGCATAGGACTTCCCTTCGACAGTCTTCTTTGAGGTTACTTAAGCTTGTGACCAAATAAAAAAGTGTCTTTCTTATTTTTCCTCGTTACAGAAAAATCGTCTTTTTCTATTTACCATTGATATTACATATGCTTCTCAATAAGGCACACAAACGAAGCAAAAGCTTTTGCTCCTCAGTGATGCTGAAGGACTGATTCAACATTGTAGCAAAATACAAACTCTATGTGTAAATGCAACTGACATCTGGGTGATGATGGGAGTGCTTGAGATCTAAGAACAAAATCAAAACATTCATGGACAGAAAAAAATCTCTGTGTGAAAAGTTTTGAGTAAACATAGACGCCAAAAAATTAGAAACAATTTTAAAAAAACCTCTTCCAATCGTTGACATGTGACTCTGAAACGAATTTTGTGTCCATGATGACGCTTGAGTGGCGTCAACGGACGACATACAGACGAGCGACGAACGATATGGAAGAAACTTTACATACATACATATTCGTATGTATGAATGGATCTGAGGAAAAGCAAACAATCTAGATTTTCATTATTTCAAACTTTCTGTACATAAACAAACATATATTTATGTACAGGCATATGTATGTATGTACATGGCTTTTGTGGAAAATCCAAAAAATGGTGCTGAAGTTTTGTTGCTGTGTAAGTATATTTTTCTTTGAGTTTTAATTGTCGTTCAGTTTTTTTTTTCTTCGTTGTGATTAATTCATATATTTTGAAGAAAAACATTTTGGGGAAAACATATATACATATATGTATATATAGATACGCTAAGGAAAACTTTGTGGCACCATTTTCTCAAAAAGTATTTGACCGATTTCGATAAATTTGATATGACTGAAAAACCACAATTGGGGAGATGTGCATTTATTGTTAACGCAGTTCTAGTATGCTAAAAATTTGATAAATTCAAAATTAAAGTAGCTGACCACTCTCGACGTATTTAAGTCGAGAAACAATTTTTGATACTTTTTATTTAAGTTTTTTATTTTTGTAAGAAAAACTGTCAATTCGATATTTGTCAAAAATATTTTCTACAATTTTTTGATAGAATTTTTTATATATTTTGAATTTTTTCCAAAATTGTACCATCAGATGTCAAAGACATCATTTCAGATTGTAGAAAATTGTTTTTAAGAAAATATAATTTTTCCTTCATTGTAAAGGATGGTTAAATTTTAAGGGCCAATGTTGAATGTGAACCAAACCTAAACGTAAAGTTTTTTTCTGCTTTTCATTTGACATTTCTTGATTTCAGGCTAACTCAATCGGGCCGTTTTTTCCAAAATGAGGCCGGTCAGGCAGTTACTGTGAATGGTGTTTGCTATCTTCAGATGATAACCCGAATTGGAAGATATGGATGTGGACGATATGTTGTTTTAATAGGACCATACCCCTTGCCTAACAGCTATAACGAAACATTGGCGCGACAAATTATCTGGGAATGCTACCTCACGTGGTGGCGATGTCAATTGCCCGCCAAGATCATATGATTTAACACCGTTGGGCTTGTTTCTATATGAGGTTATTTGAAAGAAAAGTTGTGCGTCGATAAGCCAGCAAGAATTCAAGAGCTAAAGGATGAGATAATTCGGTACATTAATAGCATAGAACCTCAATTATGCCTCAGCGTCATCGAAAATTTGGACCATCGGGTGGAGGTGTGCCGCCGAGGTCTTGGTCGCGGGGCGGCCATTTGGCCGATATTTTGTTCCATACATAATTGAACCATAAGAGAATTATCTAAATAAAAAAAATGACAATAATTTCCTAACTAAATTTGTGTTGTACTCAAAATCAACATCGGCCCTTAAAATTTAACCTCCCTTTATATTTGAGCGCTAAATTTTTTCTTTAGTTTTTCAATTTAAAAAAAAATAAAGTTATTTTGAACTTTTTCCAAATTTATACCAAATCTGTACACACATCACATTATTATACAAAAACATTTATTTTAAGTCAATAATATTATTTGTTTCTGAGATATTTGATACAATTTTTTATAACAACAAGGATATCTCGTAACTCGTACGTACGAAAAACGTACTTATACACACGCGCACACAGACATCGTTCTGCAAATAACGGATATAGATTCTAGGGAACTTGAAACGTCAAAATTGGTAAAAAATCCTCCTAATGGGAAGTTTTGGAAGAAAGAATTTTACAAACATCGAACTTTTTAATGGCGTCTTTGTATTTGTATTTGTTTTTTATTGTAGCTAAATTATTATACATTTTTTTTTCGTTAAACCTATATTGCACAATTTACAGAGATTTGATATAATGCTACCTTACTACTGAAAAATTTATAACAATGTTTTTGAATTAATGATATTAGATTAATGGTAGAAGGAAAAGCTACTAAAAACCTTCATTCAATGTATAAGATAGAGAGAAAGGGAGGGCAATGGCGTCTTTGGCTTCAGATTTTGTAAGGTCCTTCACAGTCTTAATTTTTGCTAACTCGATATTCTCTGTGTGAGGCGTTATTGTCGCCAAAATAGAATCCTGAATTTTGCTTTAAGATTGTTCAAATTTAGTATTGTAGACTTTAGACTTAACTTAGACCCAGATGGAACTATCCCATACTACCAAAACCATACTAAATTTAAAAATGATAATTTCCCACTGTATGTCGCCTTGACTTGGCATTTATTTTATGTTTAAAGCTGAACATTCCAAACGTTTTTAAAAAAATCTTTATACATACCTACTCGTATTACGTATACCAAAACGACCATTATATCAATTATTGTGAACAGAAGATTACTACGATCCATAAAAAGAGGTAGAATATATAGAAAAAACACTTAATAGCAATATCCTATCGAAGAAGTATAATGATTTCGAAGAGGTTTGGAATAAAATGTTTTGAGTACAAAGCTAACTACAAGCTACAAAAACATGCTGAAGCAATGAAGACATGCCCGACCACCACCGCAGCAATGTAAGTTATCCTTCATCCTTCACCAATCTTCTCTGTATACGAAGTTGTCGATAGTGCTACAAAAGAAAAAAAGGAGTTTACAAAAGAAGGAATTAGAACAGTAAAATGCATAATCCAAAGAGAACCAGGTCCTGTACTGAATCCGAACGGTTACATTTTTGAGGGAGCATTTTTTATGACAAGAATTACCTACTCTTGGAGGATTTGTTAATTCTTCGTAAGAGACAGTCCAAGAAAAAACTTCCATAAGTGACACAGGTAGGAATTGCACCGACATTTGGAATGATAGTCCTACGCACTAACTACCACGCCACGGGTACAACGAAGTTAAGCTGCCAAAAAGGACTGGGATTGTTATCAGGTGGTATACTGATGGGTCGAGAACTTCCAAAGTGACTGTGTTAGGAATTTTTGGGCCTATAACAAAAATTTTACAAATATTTTCTTTTCTCGAAAAAAAACAATCGTAATCAGAACAAAGCCATTGTATCAGATAGTCAAGCTGCACTCAAAACACTTACTTACTATTCCTACTCTGTAAAATCGAATATAATGTGGGACTGTATTGTTCCATTCAAAAACGTTTTTTTCTGTTAAGTACAGAGAAAGGTCATTGGATAAGGCCAACGGATTCCATTCTCTAAAAGGATACTGATTCAATTGCAGTAGTCTTATCAGATTTTTTTTATGAAGACTGGTATTACTTCTCCTCATCATCACTTTTGTTTAATAGTCTGCATAAGCTTTTAGATTATTGATGTAGATAGATGGTAATCCAGATTCACCGTGTATATAGCATAAGTTGTTGCTGAATTCGGCAATCGAAGTGTTAACTGTCGCACTAAACACTTGATATTTTATCGAATGGTTAGTGTTTTGGTTAGCTAAGAACCTTTTCCACATAATATTTAGCGCCAGCTTGGCTTCAGTGCTTTTATCCTTAGCATGCTTGCCAAAGTTCAAGTTCGATGTTAACAAAACTCCAAGGTACTTGAATTCACGTACTATTCGTATGTTAATCATTTCATTATTGAGACACCAAGTCTTTTCAGGTAGCCTCACCATTCTATTTCGACTCTCAAAATTCATAATTTTGGTTTTTTGGACATTTATGTGGAGATCACAATTCTTACAATAATCATCCAGACGATTTATTTGGAGTTGGAGAGTAAAGGAGTTGTCATCTATTAATACAAAGTCATCAGCGCAGAGTAGAGAAGAACTTTGATGAGAGTTCCAGCGAATATAACATCTCCAGGAAGCATTTCAGAAATATCATCGATTAAAAGAGCAAATAAAAGAGGGCTTAGAATACATCCCTGAGGGACACTTGCTGACGTCTCAAACCACTCGGACAACTTGAAACCATCCCAAACTGCAGCACTAGATGATGCCAAGAAATTCTTATAAAGCATCAGAAACTTCGGAGAGACTCCAAGCCTAACCAGCTTATATATCAAAGCCTGTCTGTTGACGGTATCAAAAGCGGCTTATTTTATTCGGTATACTTCTTAGCAATAAAAGTTAAGGCAAAAATGTGATCAATTGTTGAAAATCCAGAACTAAAACCCGCTTGAAATATACTCAAACTGATGTTGGTTCTTTCTATCCCGAGAATTGAGTATTCAGATTCCTCTATAGTTTTAGCATCACCTTTCTTAAATATCGAGAATATGAGGGCTTTTGAAAAAGTCGCAGGCACACAATGAATTGTTATAAAGTAGGTACAAGGAATTTACGATAAACGTTTTGAGTTGGTCATTGGTATTTTTGAAAAATTCAACTGGCGGCTTTGTTATTTTTCATTCCCAATAGAGTTACTTCCAGTTCTCCTAAAGATATCGGGGCATCCAATTCAGACACATAAAAGTCTTGCATTGCGTAGCTAAAGGTATGAAGATGCTCGTCAGCCGACAGAAGAGTTTTTTAAAATGTACTGCTTGAGTCTGAGCTTCAATATCAATCTCTCAATCTACCTCGCTCGGTGCAATCCACTCAGTTCATGTGAGCTGGACCAAAATTCCTTGGAATTTTTGCTATGTTGAACCTGTTAAGGGTCGTATTGCATTAACTTCAAACCAATTTATTCATTCATTCATAAATGTCATTATTGGTTCTCAAGAAATTCGATTCAAACAAAAATTTTAACCAATTTTTGATACTTACAATGTTGTCAAAAATTTAGCCGACACATTAAATTTTCTGTCAAATTTTTGGCTATGTTTTCCGTGCTAAACATTTCCACGTCTACTATTCTACTTGTCTCCCTGTCAATTGTGACATTTACGAATTCGACTGATTGTTGTATCCGTACTAATATTATAAATGCGAAAGTAACTCTGTCTGTCTGTCTGTTTCTCTTTCACGCCTAAACGGCTGAACGGATTTTGTTGAAATTTGGTATGGTGATAGATGATAACCTAGAAATGGTAATAGGCTATAAATAATCACGCCATCGTTCTTAGGGGGTAGTCAGTAGGCAGATAACTAAATTGAGTTAGTGATTTGTAATCGTTTGTTTTAAAAGTTTAACTCATTTACGCCTTAACGTCTGAACGGATTTTTATAAGAGTTGGTTTATTTAAAGATAGGATCCTAGGCACGGACACAGGCTACTTTTTACGGCGGGAAAATACCACACGGAAATCTAGCGTGATCGTGTCAAGAAGCGCATGACGCCTTAGCTACTGAAATGATTTTGATGTTTTTTTTTAACTGAGTGTTACTAATACTTCAAGTTAGTATTTGATCACTTTTCTAACTTATAGGGTAGGTAGGCGCCATAATTTAGGGAATTTATGATAAAATTTTGATGCAACTGTCTTTATTTAACAGTTTTACTTGGATAGAAACTTAGCGACATTCCATCACACTACTTAACTTATAGGGTAGGAAGGTACCAAAATTCAGACTACTTTTTACTTCTGGAAAATATCTCATTCCCACAGGAACCTATACATAGCTACCTATCTACAACATTTAAACTCTGTCTAGAATCACATTACGCCAAAACTATTGATCTGATTTGTATACGATTTTTGTATGTTAAGACGTTAAATTTGGGCGAGACGAAGTTCGGCAGGTCAGCAGTCCTGTCAAATACTTCATTTTACAACAATAAATAAGACAAAAAGTAAAAATCCTTAAGTTTTATTCGATTTAGGTGTAGCGAAGCGCACCGGGTAACAGCTAGTTTTTTATAAATGTTCTTAACCTTGTCACAATCGTTTAAAAAGCGTGTCACACGCTTGAAAACTTGTGTAATGTGTTAAATTTGATATTTCAGCAACTACCAATAAAAAAAGTAACCGTCTACTGAAACAAAATCTGCCCTAAAATAAATCTTAATAATTGCAGACAGCAAAATCATCACCCGCATATGCCACTACTTTTCAACAGTCTCTGCTGTTGCTATGCTTCGAATTTTGCCAAATTTACCTTAGTTCAACGAACTATCCACACTGCACGCTTTTCAAATGCAACTGCTTAATAAGTCTTCCAGATTCAAGGAGCCGTATGTCAGATGCAAAAAACAAAACAAAAAAAAAAACTATTGAACTGTCTATAAGATCGATGTCATTTCGTCTGGAGCTCCACACGCCTTAAGATCACTGACTTGCGACCGTGTGGCTCACTATACTTCATCCTTTGAAGAATGATGTCACAAAGATTCCTCTACTAAGATTCTATCTTTATCCCCACACTTGGATGTAATACGAGAAGGGTGAAAATACGGCGCAGACCATAAGAGACCTTAGTTAGCCAAAAAGACAAAATGCAGATACCTTCTTCTCGCCTTCTTGTGGATCATTGATACGAGTATACTGATACACCATCAATGAAAGTCCATTCTTGTCCAGCAGCAGCCTTCCGCAGATGAGTCAATTATATACATAGTCGTCCAGAATACGCAATGCCACATACCTTGAGTACCATGTTAAGGCCAAACAGCTGGATGAAACTTCATAAAAAATAAATATATGTATGTATAAAACAATTGGTAACAAAATCCCTAAAATAAAAACAAAATTAGCGTGCCATCAGCCAGGACATCATCACTGTCCTGTCATCATCGATGCAAGGAGATCGTTTACAGCATCCATTAGGAAAAAATTTTGTCGTATGTAGGACGTACATATAGAGTGTATCTGATGTGGTTATATTGTAGACAACATGAACATGACCAAATGGCCGAGAGGCTTATACGTGACAGCTTCCCGTTTTGGTACATGATACACAAAGAGGCATGACTCTGTTGTTAATGCTTGGACACTTTGAAGTGGAAGCTGAGGAAGAACCATATCCTTTGGTATATGTGTATAGGTATAGGTTATAGGTAAGGTATTTGAATGGAAGTTCGAACGGAAACCTTCCTAATGATTTCCTTAACAACTGTCCCCAGATGAATCAATTTTTAAGGATCCATAACAGGATATGACTCAAGCTCACTCAACGAGGCAATCAATTGTGAATTGCTGAAAGAATTTTTTGCAAGATTTATAAAAAGAACAAATTAAGACAAAAAATATTTAAAAGTCAACTATGGTCCATTTGTTCAATGGGAAATCTCATGAGAGTAGCATCCTGCTGATTAGACCAACAATCATGGATGTATGGACATATTTATATGAAAGAGACGTTAAATGAAATAAAAATCAAGGATTCTGAATTCTGAAATTTAAAAATGCAAATCTAAATTGTTTTTGTGGTGAATCATCTCAAAAAGTATCCAACCGATTTTGATGACATTTCTACTGTTCGAAAGCCATAATTACGGTGGGTGTCATAATATGTATTTGTTTTTGTATGATGGTTAGTGGGTTGGACTGTCATGCCAAAAGGTCTGGGTTCGATCCCTCCCTCTGTCACCTGAAAGTTTTTACGGGTACTGTCTCTTGCAAGGATTTGACAAATACTCCAAAAATAATTCTTGTCATGAAAAGTGCTTTCTCAAAGACTTAGCCATCCTCCATCCCTGACATTACTCACACCCAGAAATAGTTGAGAGTTGTAAGTGACTAGGCTCTAGGTTCTTTTCGAGCTAAATTGCAATTTAATTTATTTTATCAAATTTTTAAAGAATTATTTCTAACTAGCGGACCCGGTGAACTTCGTCTCGCTTCAATTTAATTACTTCAGATAAACTCCAGAATAATAAAAACCACCGATCGCAGTCAGTAGAGAGCGATACAGATTTTCGACTATTCGGCCGAGTGACTGAATCCGATTGAATTAGAATGAAAGATCAACTGAAATTATCTGAATTCCTGAGATAAGGACTTCTTTAATTTGGATGACATTGCCAACCACATGTCGTCGCTTATGGTTTCGGATGTTTCCGATTTTGCAGCATCATAATATGATCGATCCCATCATCTTTTGCTATAAAAATTTGTAAGTTCGAAAATTCCGTCGGTCACCCTGTCAATGGATTTGTATGAATGCAGTTCTTTACGGATTTACTTTTAAATATTGAAATTCAAGTTGTCAACGTACTTATTTTTTGTTCCTAGTATTGCCGGTATATTAAAAAAAATCGAAGTTTTTATGTTATGCTGTTTGTGGATGTGATGTGCAATACTATATACGACTATCTGGATTCAGCATAGCACATTCAAAATAGCAAATTTATTTGATAGAAAACAGCAATGCGAAAATCACACTTATCAAATTGTACACAGCCTAAGTCAACGCATAACGCCATCTATTATTTGTTTTTTAATATCTCCACCCAAAATGCATGCAAAATATCTTTTATCACAATTAATTGCATAACTATAAAACTAAAACTATGTTACTAGCTTCATAACGAATTATTGTCCATAGTAAATTCTTCTAAAATTATCATAATAATCATGCATATACACGGTGCCGAACCTGCCTTAAGGCAAAACAGGCAGTTGCCTGGGGCGCCACTCAGCTAGGGCGGCAAAATTGATGCAACAAATTGGGTTTTCTCTGCGATATTTCAAAGAATGTAGACTTTAAGTATTGTGAGAAACTTAAAACAATTTTAACAGAAAGAATTGACGACTACATTCAAAAGGAAGCAATAGCAATATTCAATCAAACATCAAATCTTACTGATCTCAAACAGCTATCAATTTTAAATTATTGAGCTTCAAACCATTTGCTTAAATTGTATCCAAACAAATTCGCTTAACGTTTCCTGTAAGTGTTGCTCCAGGGGAAGCTAGTTTTTTAAAACTTACACCGTTATTGCGATTGTCAATTTTGAATTGAAAGTTGAAATTTTTCAACAATTTTTTTAAAACGGTATTGTGATTATCAATTTGCAATATATTTTTAAAAAACCTATTGTGAATGAACATAAATCAATATCATTTTGAATTTAAAGCCATATTGCTAGTGTCAATTGTTCTCAATTATATTGCTTGTTAACAATATTTTTGTCAACCACAAAATTTTAAAAAAAATTTAAGTTTTTGATTATTTGAACCATTTAAAATGTATAAAGTGTAATATTTTCAACAAAAGTGCTAAAATAGTTAGCAATAAAGCGCAATTGACGAAACTGGTGATGCTTATGGAGGAAAAAAACGAGTAATAAGTTCATAAAGGTTATTTTAATGTTCTTTGTTTCATATTTTTTTTTTCAATTATAGGTTTGGATTGATCTCAAATGCAAGACCAAAAAGAAGAAAACAGAAAATTCTAATTCTACAGGATTGGAAGCATCTCTAAGCTGTCTTCTTCTTCTCAAAATTTAAAAAAAAAAATGACTGGTCATGGTCATCGTCTTCGTCGTCATCGTACCAAAACTCCACGGAAGTCATTTAATTAAATTATTTTATTTTAAACCATTCAATTAAAATATGACTGAATTTGTTTATTTTTGTCTATAATTCTTGTTTACAATATTAAATGTCAAAAAATGTGCTCATTCACACCTTTCAATTTCATTCACAATCGAAAATAATTTAGTCAAATTTTAAATTGATTGATACATTTTTTCAATGTTCAATCCGTTGATCATTGACAATTGCAATAAGGGTGTTTAAGTAATAAAATCATATTAACGCTCAACTATGACTGAAGAGCGATTAACAACTTTGACAAATATTCCCATTGAAAAAGACATGGTGAATCGTATTGAAGAAGAAGAAATCGGTACAAAAATTGCAAAAATAAAATCGTGAAGAGCCAGCAATTTAATGTCAATATTTTGTTAAATTACTTAAGAAACTTTTAAATATTAAGCCCCTTTTAGAAGATAAGTTCAGTTTCAGTTTAGGTAAGCTTTCAGTTAAACTGATGCCTAAACACAAAATCTGAAACGGTTAACTGAAACTGATGGAATTCCCATCAGTTGTCAGCTCAGTTCTCAGTTAAGTTGATAAACAGAACACCGAACTTAGTTTCATTTTAACTGAACTGACAGTTAAAGGGGCTTTAATTTGTACGATTTGCTTTTTAAGTTTTGGGCGCCAAAATTGAATTTGCCTGGGGCCGCAAAAGTCCCAGGTTGGCACCGCATGTACAAAATTTCATTGAACAAAATTCAAATTTTTCGCGCTTGAACTCCAAATTCCAAACAAAAATAAATTTTAGATTTTAATTATTTGCCGTTTCTATTTCGAAATTTAAATGCAATTTTTTCATAATTTCTCACCGCTAAAACGTTTTCTGAACTGTCACAAATATTTCAAAACAAAAATCAGCCAAATCGGTCCAATCGTTCGCGAGTTTTAGCGAGACAAACGAACTTTCCATAGAAAGTTGTTGCTATCGGTCCGATTTTAAGAGTCCTAGAATATAAAACTTTCAAAACAATTTTTTACTATGTGATGTGACGTTTTTGACATCTGGGCCATATTCCACAAAAAACTTATCAACTTTTCACTTTATACTTATCAAATTGATTTTTTTTTGGCAAAGGGATAAGTTTTTCTGTTCCACAATATTCTTTGCAATAAGATAATGTTTGCAAAGACTGCAAAATGAGAGTGCAAAGTGTTCCACAAAGCATTTAATCATCTTTGCACTATCGTCTAATCACTTTGCATTACTTTGCAAAATCAAAATTGAAATAAAACTTGATGTGTTGTATTTGATTAAGGAAATTAACATGAGTTCGATTTAAACAAAAACACTCTTTGCAAACTTTTGAAAAACTTATTAAAATTCGCTTTGCAAAAATAAAATTGTAAGTTTTTATTTAACGAAATAGCACAATTTTTGCAAAGTCTTTGCAAATTACACTTTTCAATATTAACTTTGCACTTTGCACAAAAGAACGCACGTGGAACAGAAATTGCAAAGTGAATATAAAAATTGCAAGGACTATGCAAATTACACTTATCATTTTCAATTTTTCACTTATCAGATTTTAAAGTTCTGTGGAACAGAATGCTTTGCAAATTGACGAAAAATTTGAATAGTGCAAAGTGAAAAGTTGATAAGTTATCAAAAATTGGTAAAAATAGTTTTTCCACTACAGTATCTTAAGAAATGTTTTAATAATAAAACTAATATTTTTTTTTGTTAAAAAAATTGATAAAAATGTACATCGAAAGTAAATCGATTAATATCAAGAATAAATAGAATATAAATTTCTTACATTTTGTTAAAATACGAGTAGGGAACACTTGATACCTTTTCTTTGATTGGCGATTAAGTCTCAGTTTTTTAAACGATTTTTGGCCAATGGGTTATACTAGTTTCTGATGAACATTCTAAGTTAAATTTTGTAGAATCATTTTCTTTAATTGTAACTATTAAATTGATTTCCTTTTAACTTATGTAGGTATAAATTTGAAAGAAATCATTCAGAGGCCCCGAATCTTTGGCATGGAAAACCTACCAACTACTTCGGTCTAATCTTTGCTATGCCAATATTTAGTAATAATTAATTTACCTCAAAGTTAACACTTTGCAGGAAATTCTAAATTCTATAGACTTGAACATTGCCTGAGTGATTAACTCGAAAACCCTTTCAAATTACAAAAACCCACTTCCTTGTGAGTAACAAACTTATTTCCTACATAAACAACATATTCTAAAATTATTCATAAATAAACATTAAGTTTGTAACTTCAAACATATGAGTACTTAAACAATGACGACGACGACCAGACGCACGACGTAAAAGGGATTTTCAAACTCAGGGCTAAATTGAATATGTTCCATTTCTTACCTTGGGCCTTGCCTAACCTATAGGAATCATTCTTGTCCTTGATTCGGTGTTTATTAGAACCTTTTGGCAGGTATGGAATATTTTCCGTATATTTGCCGACAAAACACACCCTCTTATCCCGCATTAAACGTGGCCTGGATGCTTAATAAGACACGAGTGAGATAATGTAAAGATACAACCTTGTTTGACGAATTCTCACTTCATCTAAAGTTGGCAGTTCTAAATTATTTTTTTTTTTTTGTTTAGAGATATCTTAATTTCGACTATTTTACGTGAGTTTTAAAATTACACGTCTAAAGTCTTACTTATTTGTTATTCCGAGCATGAAATCTTTTTTTTGATCTGGTGGTTTCCCGGGTGACTCCCTCTCAGAACAACAACAACAACAAATGTGTCTTCAGAAATAAAGTGAGACATTTAAGTGGAAATTAAATTGATAAAGTCGTAACTTATGTTGCAGAAGCCGATAGTCATAAGGTTGATTAACAAATTTATTAGATTATTTTCCTATTTATTATAATATGTGGGTTGGGCGGGTTTATTACTCGCTTGTTACAAGGAACGCATTTTAAGTAGTCTGACGCGTGTAAGGAAATATTATTTTAACACGTCGTCGTCGTCGTCTCGTCGACATGTCGACATGCCGTAGACAAGGGGTTTTCGTTCTCAGTGGGTCAGTAAGGAATTTGGCCAGAAGATAATCAAATAATCTGAGTGAACGTTGTGATTTTTTGTTTTAAGCAATTAAGAAAACATTTAAATTCCCATCACATCAGCATTCGAGCAATATTGAACTATAAATTAAGTTAATTTTATTTTAAAAAAGTTCGACTCATGACTCTGATCGACGCACGGTGGGAAAATAAATCTTAAATCTTAAATCTTAAATCTTAAATCTTAAATCTTAAATCTTAAATCTTAAATCTTAAATCTTAAATCTTAAATCTTAAATCTTAAATCTTAAATCTTAAATCTTAAATCTTAAATCTTAAATCTTAAATCTTAAATCTTAAATCTTAAATCTTAAATCTTAAATCTTAAATCTTAAATCTTAAATCTTAAATCTTAAATCTTAAATCTTAAATCTTAAATCTTAAATCTTAAATCTTAAATCTTAAATCTTAAATCTTAAATCTTAAATCTTAAATCTTAAATCTTAAATCTTAAATCTTAAATCTTAAATCTTAAATCTTAAATCTTAAATCTTAAATCTTAAATCTTAAATCTTAAATCTTAAATCTTAAATCTTAAATCTTAAATCTTAAATCTTAAATCTTAAATCTTAAATCTTAAATCTTAAATCTTAAATCTTAAATCTTAAATCTTAAATCTTAAATCTTAAATCTTAAATCTTAAATCTTAAATCTTAAATCTTAAATCTTAAATCTTAAATCTTAAATCTTAAATCTTAAATCTTAAATCTTAAATCTTAAATCTTAAATCTTAAATCTTAAATCTTAAATCTTAAATCTTAAATCTTAAATCTTAAATCTTAAATCTTAAATCTTAAATCTTAAATCTTAAATCTTAAATCTTAAATCTTAAATCTTAAATCTTAAATCTTAAATCTTAAATCTTAAATCTTAAATCTTAAATCTTAAATCTTAAATCTTAAATCTTAAATCTTAAATCTTAAATCTTAAATCTTAAATCTTAAATCTTAAATCTTAAATCTTAAATCTTAAATCTTAAATCTTAAATCTTAAATCTTAAATCTTAAATCTTAAATCTTAAATCTTAAATCTTAAATCTTAAATCTTAAATCTTAAATCTTAAATCTTAAATCTTAAATCTTAAATCTTAAATCTTAAATCTTAAATCTTAAATCTTAAATCTTAAATCTTAAATCTTAAATCTTAAATCTTAAATCTTAAATCTTAAATCTTAAATCTTAAATCTTAAATCTTAAATCTTAAATCTTAAATCTTAAATCTTAAATCTTAAATCTTAAATCTTAAATCTTAAATCTTAAATCTTAAATCTTAAATCTTAAATCTTAAATCTTAAATCTTAAATCTTAAATCTTAAATCTTAAATCTTAAATCTTAAATCTTAAATCTTAAATCTTAAATCTTAAATCTTAAATCTTAAATCTTAAATCTTAAATCTTAAATCTTAAATCTTAAATCTTAAATCTTAAATCTTAAATCTTAAATCTTAAATCTTAAATCTTAAATCTTAAATCTTAAATCTTAAATCTTAAATCTTAAATCTTAAATCTTAAATCTTAAATCTTAAATCTTAAATCTTAAATCTTAAATCTTAAATCTTAAATCTTAAATCTTAAATCTTAAATCTTAAATCTTAAATCTTAAATCTTAAATCTTAAATCTTAAATCTTAAATCTTAAATCTTAAATCTTAAATCTTAAATCTTAAATCTTAAATCTTAAATCTTAAATCTTAAATCTTAAATCTTAAATCTTAAATCTTAAATCTTAAATCTTAAATCTTAAATCTTAAATCTTAAATCTTAAATCTTAAATCTTAAATCTTAAATCTTAAATCTTAAATCTTAAATCTTAAATCTTAAATCTTAAATCTTAAATCTTAAATCTTAAATCTTAAATCTTAAATCTTAAATCTTAAATCTTAAATCTTAAATCTTAAATCTTAAATCTTAAATCTTAAATCTTAAATCTTAAATCTTAAATCTTAAATCTTAAATCTTAAATCTTAAATCTTAAATCTTAAATCTTAAATCTTAAATCTTAAATCTTAAATCTTAAATCTTAAATCTTAAATCTTAAATCTTAAATCTTAAATCTTAAATCTTAAATCTTAAATCTTAAATCTTAAATCTTAAATCTTAAATCTTAAATCTTAAATCTTAAATCTTAAATCTTAAATCTTAAATCTTAAATCTTAAATCTTAAATCTTAAATCTTAAATCTTAAATCTTAAATCTTAAATCTTAAATCTTAAATCTTAAATCTTAAATCTTAAATCTTAAATCTTAAATCTTAAATCTTAAATCTTAAATCTTAAATCTTAAATCTTAAATCTTAAATCTTAAATCTTAAATCTTAAATCTTAAATCTTAAATCTTAAATCTTAAATCTTAAATCTTAAATCTTAAATCTTAAATCTTAAATCTTAAATCTTAAATCTTAAATCTTAAATCTTAAATCTTAAATCTTAAATCTTAAATCTTAAATCTTAAATCTTAAATCTTAAATCTTAAATCTTAAATCTTAAATCTTAAATCTTAAATCTTAAATCTTAAATCTTAAATCTTAAATCTTAAATCTTAAATCTTAAATCTTAAATCTTAAATCTTAAATCTTAAATCTTAAATCTTAAATCTTAAATCTTAAATCTTAAATCTTAAATCTTAAATCTTAAATCTTAAATCTTAAATCTTAAATCTTAAATCTTAAATCTTAAATCTTAAATCTTAAATCTTAAATCTTAAATCTTAAATCTTAAATCTTAAATCTTAAATCTTAAATCTTAAATCTTAAATCTTAAATCTTAAATCTTAAATCTTAAATCTTAAATCTTAAATCTTAAATCTTAAATCTTAAATCTTAAATCTTAAATCTTAAATCTTAAATCTTAAATCTTAAATCTTAAATCTTAAATCTTAAATCTTAAATCTTAAATCTTAAATCTTAAATCTTAAATCTTAAATCTTAAATCTTAAATCTTAAATCTTAAATCTTAAATCTTAAATCTTAAATCTTAAATCTTAAATCTTAAATCTTAAATCTTAAATCTTAAATCTTAAATCTTAAATCTTAAATCTTAAATCTTAAATCTTAAATCTTAAATCTTAAATCTTATTTTTTCGCTAAAACTCCGGAACGACTTGGCCGATTTGACTGATTTTGGTTTGGAAATGTTTCTCATAGTCCAGAGAAGGTTTATATGGTAACGACATATTTAAAAATTACGAGGAAGCCAACAGAAACAATACCATTTTCACAAAATTTCAGCTTATAATATAGTTGTGTTTTATTCACTGCTGTTTAGCTAGTGCAGCATTCAAGTGAATAAAACGAACATAATATATCACCAGCACAGCCGTCATTATTTTTACTGGCTTCTTTTTGACAGCAATCAAATTGTTGTTTTTTGTCAAGGGAACTGCGCTAGCTACTCAGCAGTGAATAAAACACAGCTTTTATCAGTTTCGAAGAAAATTTGACCTTTTTTCAAAACCAGAAAGAATTTATTCAATAAAATAGAATAAGGTATTTAAATTGAATTCGTTACGTTCGTTCGTAGTTTCATAAACGCAATTTACACTTTTTGATATACGCACTCTAAATGAGGTTAGGTATTTTGAAATCTTATGAATTATGTGTTCACTGAACTTCACTTTCCCAAAAAAAAAAACAAAAGATGCTTACAAAAGCCTCTTACCATAATTATGTATAAATCAAAGAAACTATGACGAATAAACATTCCAGATTCAAGTCAACTACCTCTCTAGAGGCCACTTATCGAGCTATATGCGTTTACTATAAGAGGCCACTTATCGAGCTATATGCGTTTACTATACTCGTCTTGAGTAGGTGGCAAATCTCCGACTGTTTTGACAGCACTTAGACCAATGTCTAGGTCAATTTTATTGAAGAAAAATGTTAATAATGATTGAACAAAAATATTATTTAAACGAAAATGATAAATGATAAACATAAAAGTGTTTTTTTTTTTTGATGATGAAAGTGGATCAAAAATTTTACATTGTGAAAGGTGATTTCTGATTTTGTAAAGAGCAATATGTCATCTCCGTCTACCTGTGATTTATTTTTTTGGCCTAAATAATTTTACGAAAATCTAAAGCGGTCTCGCCAGTCTCGTTAATCTTTTGGAATTTATAAGAGAATGTGTTTGGGATTTTTTTTATTGGCCGTCAAAATGCATAAACAGTATCAAAATCTGTTAAGTAGTTTTAAAGATCTAAGCACACAGGGACAGACAGACAGGTTGAACCGACTTTTTTCTATGCTATGAGTTCAAGTATTGCTCAAAAACTCGGAGATGGGATTTCAGTTAACACGAGATTCGGGATTTTCATTTGCCAATTTTGAAGGGAATGTTTTACGTTCTAAATCATTTCCACCAAAACTGCACTAGACTTAAATAAAATAAAAAGAAGTCGCAATTTAATTTTATTTTTAAAATATTCCAACAACTTTGAAACATTTTTACAAATATTTAGATATTCACAAACAAACATATTTTAAGTTTTCATACATAAAAGTGTATCCATACTCAATTTTCTAACAATTCTATACAGAAAATTATGCATGTAGTGTATGTGACTCAAAAATAACTTAGTTCCGGTTCCTCCTTATCAGCCTATGCACTACAGCAAAATCTCTTCTCTTTTGACATTTTATTGAATTTCAAACAAAATTCCTTTAGTTATGGAATGTCATCAATTTCTTCTGAAGCAAGGTAAACACCTTGAAAAAAAAAAAACTTCTTTGACAACAAAGTATTGTGCACATTTTATTTATAACACTGATATGGAGTAAAAGTTAAATGAAATTTGATAAGAATGTCAAAATACGTAGTACATATTCAAATTCAATTCAAAGTTTTATTGCTTGAGGAAAAATATCTTTGCAGGACATGTTTCAAATTGAAATTCCTCTAAGAAGAAAAAATGAATTAAAGTTTTCACAATTGACTTTCAATACTTTGTGACATACTCGTATAAGATGATTAGCTTTAAAAAAAAGTTTTGTTTTAAAAGTTATTTAAAAATTTACCATGTTTGACTTCACTTGTAACTTTTTATGAACCGTTGTACTATTACCTTCATTGTAAATTATGATTTTCAATAGGATTTTTTTGACAGATAACGCGTGATTCCTACCAAACTAATTTGTCAAGAATATCTGCAAATTGTTCAGCCGTATTACGAAAATCAGCATTCTGTGAGAAATGTTTTGTGGGCGATTCGACGAACTTTCGAAAACCACTATTGCCAATAAAATTTGAATCCCAATTAACATTACGTCACTTTAGTGTCACAAAAACGTAAGTCAATATTTACTAATATTGTCAGGAGAGTCGATTTTGTCATTTATTTTAAAACTAAGAATGGATGTCACATTTTTGAAACTCTTTGTTGATTTTTCTGGGCCTCCACTCGAAATAAATTACTCAAAAAAATGTATCATGTAGTCTATGTTTATTTATATGTATATATTTTTTTTTTTTTTTCAATATTATAGATATCAATTTTGACGTTTGGAACACCCCAACTTCACCAGGCACAAATATATTAACGAGACTTAAGGGACCAACCCATAGAATCTATCGAGTTCGGTGAGGCAACAGATCTGTTGACATGGAATTATCAAACGGATAGGGTTGATTTTGATTTAATATGCGTTTTTCTTTTTTAACTCACAAAAGAGCTCTAAACAGAGTCCGAGCATATCGAGCATGCTCAGAACATCCTCTGAACAAGCTCTTAATAAAATTCAACTCAGTCTGCTCAGTTATTTTATTTTCAGCTCATAGAGCGCGCTCTGAACAAGCTCAGAACATGTTCAGAACGAAAAAAGAAACACAAATTCGATGCTCTGAACGTTCAGAGCTAAAAAAGAAACACAATTTTGTGTTTGACAGTTCAGGCTCTGTTCTGAACTACAAAAGAAAAACGCCTAATGAATACGTTGTGTTCTTTTGTTTTTTTTGTTTTAATACAAATTAGGTCTGTTCGATTTTGCGAACCCAGTGAGTACTGAGGACTGTCACAACGTTTCATAGAAATAGATTATAGTTTTTAAAAATTGCTTGTTTTCTTTTTGTTTAATTGTGTTTCATTTCAATTGGACTTCATTCAATCAGTTAAAGTTAAAAATGGAGACAGTTGAAAAAGGAGTCATAATATTTTTAGAAATCAGTTAAATTAATAATTTTTGGTTGAAATTTTCTTTTCGCGCTCAAATGTACGTTATCTAAAAAATTATGCAAAATCACAAAATTGCAAGTAAATTAGGGTGAACAAAACTCATCAGTACGAGTTCGGAGTACAGCGATGTATCAAATGCAACTTCTTTATCAAACAAGCCTATTATTGACAACATTTCAACGGGCTTGCCGGAGAGAAAAGTTTAAAGTTTAACAACTTTTTGAGTTACGTTCGGTGAATGGGTAGCTTCTCATTTCTCATAAGAACCTGTGATATAAATCGAGATGTCAGTTGTATACGTTACCGGTTACCGCAACGCATGCGACGGATTCTATGGGTCGGCCCCTTTAAAGTATTGATACCAATTCACACATTTTTATGTAAAATTCATAATTTTTAAGCAACACAATATACAAAACATTTAAACTTCAGATATAATGTCTGACAGAATGACCGAAATAAATATTGCTAATGAAGGTGCAGCCTTAAGTAATTCAATTTGATTAAATTTTCTCATGAGAAATGTCATCAATATTATATGAAAATTAAAGTACCAAACTGACTTTTTCAAAATTTCCTAGAAAGTGTCAATACTTTTTTGTTGTACTAGATAATAATTAGCTGCTATAATTTGTGAAAATCGAGAGATCAAATTTATCGATTTTGATTGACATTTTTTGGAAATTAACTAAGGAAATTCGATTTATGAAATTTCCAAAATTTAGGTATTGGAAATTTTCAATTTGGAGCTGTTGCAAAGTCGAAATCATTCTTCAATTTTTTATTACAATTTCTAGCTCATCGAATTTATGTATGTAATTAAATTCTCCAAAATATGTTGAATCTTACGAATTACAGTGTAATAGGTTGTGGTTGATTTAGTCAAGTTTCCCACGTTCTCATGACTCCTTAAAATTCATCTTTTAGAATCAGAAATACATTCATGAAGTGTCTTCAAACCTTCCATTGACATCCGCTAAATATTAAGTATTGAACAAAATTCATATTTAGAACTTTTTGCCATGTACGCACTTTTTATTCTTATGACGAAAAGAGTTGTTGTTTACCCCAAAGAACCTTCACTAAACTGACGTATCAAATTCCGCTTTTACGTCAATTATGAATTTTTGACAACAAAACAAAAAATATTATGAATAATCAATGAAAACATTGTGATAAAGTACTTCTACCTACAATCATACACATACACGGCCAGAGCACGGTGGTGGCTTCTGGAATATGTTTTCATGGCAAAAGATTTAGGTCATCGACCATTGACGACATGGCAACTCCAAGTGATGATAACATAAAATATGAATAATGGCACAAGCCATGCAAGTTCGTAAGCTTAGGTTATCCCACAATAAATTAAAATCGAATACGAGAGAATATAATATGTTTCTATATGAGTACGAGTATGTACAAATATTTTTTAAAAATAAAATATCAATTATATTATCGAGTGGATAAACATATACATACATACATACATACATATGTACCTAGTACATATGTCATTTTATTTTGTCTAGAGCCTAGAGAACACCGCGGCGGTAAAATGCTTACATTGTCAGTTGAGTTTTTTCAACCTAAGACCATTCAAGCAGAAAACAATACCTATTGGTTGATCAAATGTGTTCTTGTTGGAATATTCAAAATTTGAAATGTTTTTAGATGACCAAAAATTTATTAATTTTGTTGACATACCCCTAGTTTCACAATGGACTTTTAAACTTCAGTTCAACGGAGTTCAAGTTTTTTAGTATAACTCGTTTGGTTTCACAGTAAAATCTTAACTTCAGTTTAGTCAAACTTCTTTTAAATGCGTAACTACTTATCATTGTCTTTTTTTCTTACTTTTTCTTTCCTTCTCCGAGGTAAGCAAATAAAGAAAAATACAAAACTAACTAAACTCCATTCACTTACAGCCTTATTACGGTTGTCAAAGATCAATTAATTGACAATTGAAACATTTTGTCAATCAATTGATACATCGGTATTATGAACCCGAGTTGATCATTTTACTTAAGACAGCTGCAAATTTTAGTATGTTTGGGATGGATTGTTGCCTTTTCGTTGGCTTTAATTTGTCGTTGAACGTTGATATCTAAAAATACATTAAGAAAGGCTTCTTTCGAAAGTCTAATGTTTTGAATGAATCTAGAAGCGAGCCAAATTACTTTTTGTAATATAATTAAAAAAGATCTTTTATCTAACATATGTACATATGTTCAGCCAAATCCATGCTTCACATCGCGTAATTTTCTTCGAATCTTTGCTTGCTCCAAAGTATTTTCTTCTTCAATTTCATTTTCACCGAAAAATAGTTCTATAGTAGACATGCTTTTGGCTTTCACGATCCGTAAAATATTTTATCAACAAGGAATTTGTGATTGACTGAAAATTTGATAATCAACAAACATTTTGACAACCATAATACCAAGACTGTCAATTTAAATCATTCACAATAGATCTAATTTCTGAAGAGCGTTCACAGTTTATCAAAAATTTTGATTTTTGACAACCATAATACCGATTCATTAATTTTATTGATAAATATCAAATATCGTTTTGATCTTTGACAATCGTAATAAGGGCTTTAAATTGAAATGTCAATTTAATTTGATAAACTGGAGTTTAAATGACAGAAAAGTCTCGGTTAACTTAAACTGCGAAATAGACTGAGTTCACGATTAAAAAAAAAAAAACAGTGAAACAGAATAAATTCTTGAACTGAAGTCTAAAAATGGAGTTGAAACTTCCACTGTGAAACTGGGGGTTAAGTAGAGACTCAACGATTTGTCAGATTAAGGTTAAGACTAAGACTAAATCTCAAAAGAATTGTGAGAATCCTCTGCATGAAAAATTGATCAAGAAAAAGAAGGTAAGATTTAAAAAATAATTAATTTAGTAAAAATTGTAAGCTAGAATGGCCCCTATTATATATAATTCATTTCCAGAAGGTGTCTTACACGGAGGAACATAGGTTGTCTAAAGAATTTGAAGTCCAAAGCGGGGTCAGACAGGGCTGCATACTATCACCAATCCTGTTTTTATTGGTGATAAGTGATGTACTGTGGATGGCTTTGACAGGAATCGGAATAAGATGGAATAAGTTGGACTCTGACAACTTACCTTTAACATCTTGACAGGTCAGGAATCTGTGAGATTGTAAAAAGAGCTGAAGGGAGCTAAAATACATCGATGGAAACGTCACACGATGGCGTCTAGGAGTAGTTGAGGACCTATGTATGTCCCGCTAGGGAAAACCAAAGGACTTCATAGGTTTGAGGACCAAAGTAAATAAGTTATTCTTTTTATAGCTTATCATGTCTAATTTTCAAGCTGCTTTTCCTAAGATAAGTCGACATTTTAATAATAATGAGCACTCCTGACCCTAGTGAAGCTTGGAACATCTTTTTGTTAATTGTCTAGATCTTTTCCAAATTTTTGATATCATTTCACATGAACTGCTTTGTTTTCAACTTTTTTCCAATTACATATATTTTTTGCAGAAACACTTGTCCACGCATTCACAGAGTTTCAAATATTCCCTGATCCCTTTTCCAAATTCGATTTTATCTAAATTAAAAACTCTCAACTTGATCGAAAATTTTGAGGACAAAATCTTAATTTTTCAAAAAAAATTTTTTTTTAAATAGACGTGCTTACAGATTTTTAGAGAAAACACTCACATTTATATTTTACTAGCGGACCCGGAAAGCTTCGTCTCGCCCTAGTTTGACGTTTAAAAGAAAAAATCCAGAGTTATATGATAAACCATTTTTTTCAATTAATTTTTCTGTTCAAAAACAAGCAACGAATACGGTTGAAGAAGAAGAAGTGACTACGTTTGAATTGAAATGGAAGATCAGTTAGAATAGTAGGAACTTCTGGGGTAAGGAATTCCTTTCCTTTGAATTCGCGTTTTACATCAAGGTAGGTGGTATCAGGAATCAGTGTAATAACACGCATAACTCGATCTAGAGGGGAAGAGGACACCTGTCAAATTGCAAAAAGTCTAAGTCAATTTGCAACGCCATCTATCAGGTATTGGCATTAATTGTATACAACAACGCCATCTATTAGTGTTAAAGGCTAAGCTATTCGAAATTTTCCAAACTTCACAACGAATTTTCCATCGTTAAATCTTTAAAAATCATTAAATCAGATACGAAAATACATTTTCATTTCTGATTAACCAGCTGTCAGAAATATGGAAAGACTCTCAAGTTTAAAATTCATCTACTACTCTTCGTACGAACAACTGACATTAATTTTTTGTAAGGTTTGGTACTACATAATGTTTAAACGAATGAATTTAACTATAGGTCTTTTGTTCAAAATTTCAGTTCAAAAAATTTAGTAAAAGCCATTAAATGACATTATAAAAATTTAAAAATCAAAATTAAACTAATACAATCCTTAAACTTCAATTCTTATGATTCCAAGTTCAAGAGATTTTTGGACTTTGACTTCTTTAAAAAATCAGACGTCAAAAGAATTTCATAAACAAAACACATTATTTTTTCAACAAAAAAAATCAACGATGAGATTTTTATTTTTCAACACTAATGACAGATATTTCCTGCTGGGAAAAACCTGCTATCATAATTTTTTTTTAAATAGCCTAATATTAATGCAAAAGTATAATACTATCTGATGGCGACTAGTTAGTGCTCTCATCACTTAACTAAAATGTTTTCATGTCTATATCTGACAGCTAAACATATGCATATACATTATGTCAAAGTGTCATATGTTTCTAATATTACACACGTCATTTATTCTTGACATCATCTTGTTAATCATCTCAAACACTATTTTGTTTTTTAAGTTAGAAGCTAACTTAATTTTATTTTTCCAAAAAACTATTAGTTTAGTTATGAAGTTGAATGTTTATGCCAATAGTTCATAACTTATTTTATTTATTTCGACTTGGATTGAGTCCAAGTAAAAATGACGTACAGAATCATAAATTTATTGACAGCACTATCTATATGCCGGTTGGTGTGTGTGGTTCTTATTAATTTTCATAATTCATATAGCCATAAATAATATTACTTACGCATTCTCATTTTTGACAGATCAGGTAAATCAAATTTTAGATTTAGATTTTCTAGAGTTGCTGATTTTTGTTTTCATTTTTATATTTACCGTTATACCAACTTGTCAATCTGCAAACTGAATGTTTCAACAATAAAAAAAAAAACTCAAATAAAATTTTCATAGACTTTCTTTCAAGTATATTTTGTGTGTTTTATTTTTTATTCTTTTACTTTCATTTTTTTTCCTTTTCGTTTCTTAAACATTAAAGGTTTCATCACAATTCGTTATACATAATTCTATTCTATTTTGGTTCTTCTTCAGCATTTTTAATTAATTTTTGTTTTTAATTTTTATTTTGAACAATTTATTACATAAAATATTATTACTATACAAGTTAATTTACAATTAGTAACAAAATACTTTAAAAATAACAAGGAGAATAATAAAATGCATTCACTAAGATTTATACATATATTCTTTACAAATTATAATACTTTTTTTAAATTAATTTATTTGTTTAAAATATTTATAATATATACATAAACCTATGAGGTATTAAGCGATTGTAATAAAAAATATTTATTCATTGTTTAATTAAACTAAAAAATCATCAAGAAGTCGTAGAATAAATACATTTTTTTTTTCAATATGAAAATAATAACAATAATAATAATAGAAAGTTAAAACTAAAATTTACATTTCTTTGTTTTAAGAAACCATTTTCTATTTTCTAATAGCAATGAGATTTTAAAATAAAATAAAAATATATTTACAATGTTTGTGTTTGGCATTAAATATATTTATGTATTTAATGTTTGTGTTATTTGTTATTTATTTTTACTTTGGTTGTAATTTACTTTTAATTATTTTTTTTTTAATGAAATACATAATTTTTGTTGGCTTATAATTAAACTGTCATGTTTTTCTTTTTGGCATTAAATTTTTCTTTTTAAATATTTATATTGTTTGCAGATGGATTTTTATTTTTTTTTATATATCAATGTTTCACCTTTTAAAATAAAATATATTTTTTTTAATTATTAATAATATATTGGGCTTTTTATTGAAATAAGTTTGAATAATTGTTAATGTTAAAAAAAAGAATAAAAACAATTACTTAAATTTTTGTTCAAATGTGCAGACTGATTTCTCCTAAATTATATACAAAACTTGAAATATATGAAATAAATTTAAATTAAATCAAATGCGAGAAAAATTTATTTTTTAATAGACAAAATTTATATGGCACCAATTCATATCACCCTAAGGAATTGTGTTTCAGAGATCTCAGACACACAATGGAATCCTAGATCTGTCTTTGGAACTCTTAAGGACTAAACTGACTGATCTTAAAATGTAAATAGTTTTTCTTCAACTATTTTTCCTCTTGAACTACATAACCTTCATTATTATTAAAAACCATTATAACGGTACTTTGATTCGGAGAATTTTTAGTAATTCTTTAAGAACAAATTGATGCTTAGACTATGATTTCTGTAGAATGGAACTTTGAATTCATTATCGATTGTCATAAAATAAATTTAAATAAAAAAGTACGTATACGCCCAAGTGTACTAATATGGTTTTTAATTTGAATAATTTGTACAATTTGGTGTTTTGACATTATATCTATTAATTTCATTTCAAAATAAACGGTACAAGCAAAAATGTCGATGGTTAACAAATATTTTAGTTTGCAGTTTGCTTGTCGTGACGAAAAAGGAACTCCTGTCATTTATGATCTTAATTTCTAAGGTATTCAAGGAAATTAATTTGACAACATGTTCAAACATTTATTTTACAGTATCTTGTAGTATAGAACTTGAAGGCCAAGTTTTTGATTCTAATTATGAAAGGAGATTTATAGGCTACTGTCTTTTCGGGTAAGGACAAGAGTCCATTTCATTCAATCTTAGAAGATCAATGGTACTTTAAAAAATGACAAGCGGCTTGGACGTACTGATAAAGACGCCGTTTTTTGTTTGTTTTATTTGTATCCATCTCTGAACTTAATTGGGGTTGGTCCTTGAAAGTATACTAGTCAAGTTACGGTTTATTTTGGACCGAATTATTTGCATCTGCATTTTTCATGTAACAGTAACAGGAGTTTTAATAAAACAAAGCTACCTCCGTTAAAATTCTACTTTTAAATAAAATTATTTTATAGAAATAAATAATTAATAATTAACATAACAACTTTTTTGGCTAAATCAAATTTAACAATAATAATTTAAGTTCATATTTCCACCTACAATAATACGCATATACATTTTTTGGTTCTGTTTTCAATTTAAGATAATAAATTTGATGTAAATATATTTTGTAAATAATTTACCTTTTAATTTTACAATTACAATTTTTTGACTTTAAAAATTTCAAAAAAAAAATATATATAGATTTGCAGGTACCTCTTATCCTTTGAACTAAACTTCTATCGATTCTATTTTACAGGATTGTGATGTGGCAGCAGAATTCGATGAAGCCCTGGAGCTCTTGCAAAAAGCTTTGAACATCGAAAACCTCTCAGTCTGAGGAACATCTGTCTGGATGGTAATAGTCGTATCAACGACAACGACGTTAATATTATCACACTTGGGACTGTTTTGACTCGGCGAGGATACAGTTTGAAGACCATTTTCAACTTGGACACTTGTTAGGAATGTGTTAGCTTCGAGCTTGTTCTCTTCGATTTTGTTTCTTAAAGTTCTATTTGTGTGTTTGAGAATTGGTGTGAGATATTTACATGAATTCATCGAATACGCTGACACTTTGCTGCCGCTGCGTTTGACACTGATGCGGGCCTTGGTGCCGTATCGCAGGAATATGCCCTTGCATTGTAAGCGATGGTCTTTCGAACGGGCATCTAAGCCAAAGAGTCGGGTGACTCCATGCCGTACTCGCTTATTTCGGTAGGCAAAGATGACAGGCGAGCTGAAGTTTGCAAGGAGAATCATCATCACGGCCAGCTGCGTAGAGTGGGGAAAATTATCGATTAATCGGTCTTGAAGTAATACTAGGAGGCCATAGGGTAAGTATGACACAAGGAACATTATAACGACTAAAATACTGATGCGAGCTGCCCGCGACTCCTCACGCTGCTTGAAGAGCGACGAAGCATTCGACAGCCGTCGACGAATTGATGTCATATAGCTGAGCGACTTCGGTGAGGCATGAGCCGAGGGATTTCGGTGGGATGCGTTACGCAAATGGAATGTTGTTTCAAGGCCCGTCAGGGAGCTTCGTTTTTGTAGATTTGGAGATGATTTGATCTGTCGAAATGCATTCAACCGACCACAGTCAATGGTGTCGTGCGAAGACTGGCCCGCAACCGGAAGTTGTCGCACCGAGTAGTTCCTCTTGATTTCTCTCCTGGCACTCGGCAACGTAGTCAATGGAGTGCCACCGACTGCATTTCCTTCTTCCGTCAACAGTGACTCGTCGGGCTCTGAAAGCGGTGGTAATACTGACTGTGTCGATGATGGCTGTAATGGTTTCTTGGGTTCATCGGCAATCTTAACCGTTGCATCTCTCGGGTTTCTCTTCCGATCGATTTGCAATTGCAAGCCACCACTTTCCCCGGCGGTGATGGTGCTGCTGGTTATCGAATTTCTATGCACCAGCAAATGTGCATTCCTCTCATGACTGTGATGCAACAGATTTGTCGCACTCTGGAGCAACGGTGACGAACCATTCTGACGCATTCTCAGACCATTTTCTTTGGCTTCCGAGAATATTCTCCAATACATGCCACACACGAAGCCGAATGGCAGCAAAATAATCACAATAAAATAGATGCACGCAAAAATCATGCTAAAAATCGCGCTGTGCGAAAAGCTCGAAACATGCACCTGCTCTGCCGTCGACTCCTCCGCCACCGTGACATTGTTCCTCTTCTTCTCAATCACTGTGTCATATTGAAAATTGATCTCCCTCAACGCTGACATAACGCCAAACAGCACCCCCAAAATCCAGGTCATGGCTATCAGAACCCACGATTTAAGGCCCGATATCCGACTGTGATACCGCAGAGGATCTCTCACCGCCATCCAGGTGTCCCCCACAACCAACAGCACTGACAGCGCTCCCAGAGCAGCTGCCAAATCAATCGACCAACACCTCACTCCCGGTGGCGTCGCTGTCGTCGACTTTAACATTCTCACCACGTCACCTAATTTCCTCTCATTCAATCCGCTTATCACAATCCTCTCGTCCCGTTCATCCACAAACATCAACTGCTTACTACAATACGTTGCATTGCATTGGAATGTCACCTCCGATGTTCGCTCGCTCCTGTTACGAAATTCGCCTACTTCACCCTGACTTCCCTGTGTTGTCAGCAGTGCAAGTCTCTCACTGGCATTTGTGTCGAAATTTTCGTCAGCAATTCTCACCTCCAAATTCTCACTCTCACTCAGATATAAGGTAGGTGCTAAAATACAACAACCGATTAGGTTGATAATTAATAAATTTATAACAAAACGATTAGCCGTTGTTCGTAAACCTGGTGTCACCCAGAATGCACCTAATGGCAGCAGATTTATTGCGAACGATATCAGGAGAAAACCAAAAATTAAAAAGTCTATTGCCATATTTGTTCATATTAATATTACTTTTTTTCTTTTTGTTTTTTTGTTTTTTTTTTTTTTGTTAATTTTTTATTTTGTTTGATTGGCTCGGTGCCAAGTTATGATTGATTTAATCAGTTTTTTTAGTTTTTTATGATTTCTCCTTTTGGTATATTTCCGGAATTAATATTCATTTCCTTTGAATTTTTATTCAGATTCCGAATCAGATTCAAATTCCACCGATCGCGACCTACCGAAAGTTTTGAGATTCAAGGGATTAGTTTTGATATTGAATTTAAGAAAACATTGGTTTGTTGTTTCTTCTTTTTTTTTAGCCCATTTTGTGGGGAATTTTTATTGCAATTTACAAACAAATTTGCACTCAAATTATCATATCACTCACTAGGTGGGGTTAGGTGCACTTTTTTATTTGATTCGTATTTATTTAGATTTTAATTGACACTTTATTAATAAAATCACTATAATGAATTTTGTTACATTTGAATTTGAATTTAAATTAACTTCTATGTCAAAACGCTGGAGTTTAAGATCTGTTTGATTTTAATTTTAATTTTAATTTTAGTTTAATTTTTTTAGCAAGAATCCGCGTATTAAATAGATCTTCACTCTTGAGCGTGGAATTCACAACTGAAGTGTTCATGATTGAAATAAAAAAAAATTCCCTCAAGAAACAAAAAGAAAAAAAAAATAATTATAATAATAAAAAAAAGATCTAAAACATAAAAATGTATTTATAAATAAAATACAGAAGAGTCTCTGATGTCGGCTTTTTTTCTTCTATTTTTTTTTTGCTTTGTTTTTGAGGTGAGGATCGGCGTTTTCTGATTTCTTGTGTTTTCTATTTTTTGTATTTCAAACCCTTATTTAATTTTCTCTTGAATTTCTATTCTGGAGCAGATGAGAGAATTACAGAGAATTTAAGAGAATGGAAATCTGTTTTTTTTATAGGATTTTTACTCGTACTGTCGATACACATAGAATGTGGTGAATTTGAACTTCTTTTATTAGGTAAATATATATTTCTATACATATATGTTATAAATTCTCATTTAATTGGCATTTGTATTAGTGGTAGTTGGAAATACATATATGTAGGTACATGATTTGATCTTCAATAACACTCGATTTGAATGAAAAGTGATTTGAGTGGTTCTTTGATTTGATAAATTTCAGGTAAATGTTACTTTTTTTTTTGAAAATATATTATTGTTTTTTTTAATATTTATATTTTTTCGATATTATTGGGTGAAGGCTACAAAGTCTGTTGAAGTTTATAATGCATAATAATTAATTGTTAGAATTTCTTTTTATTCTATTTTGTTCGGTTTAATTTTTGCTTTTAAAATTCTATAGATACTAATTGAATATTAATTTAATCAAGTTTGTCCTACAATGTGACAATTATTAATTTGAATAAAATTATTTCACTTATCGATGACGTTTGATTTTGTTATGAGATGCAATACAATTAGATATTAATAAAAAAGTTCGTAATTGTGTGAATTGAATTTATTAGGTACAAAAACTTGTCAACGTTAAGTCACATTGCGTGTCGTCGGTTTGCTTGATAGATTTTGTTAATAATGATAAATTGTTATTACATATTATTATTTTTTTATATTAAAAATTCATTTGATCTTAAATTCGTGTTTATAGCAAAATTATTAATGATTTTTTATTTTGTATCTTTTATTTTGTTAAGTGTTAAAATTTGGAGGGAAACCACTTTAAACAAAAATAAAAAAAACTATGTATTTTATTATCGCAATCAATTGGATAAATGGATGGACATAAGTTTAAATGGCTTTTATAGTTGTTTAAACGTTATTTTGTTTTTCTGGTTTTCCTTAATATTTTATAGAGGCATTTAAAGTTTTTCTTTTTCGTAGTTTTGGAGTGCTAGCTTCTTATTTAATGTCACGATTGGTGTTTTATATATTTTCAACTAATAACATAGACGTTTTTGCAGTTTTCCTTTACCTCTCATTTGTATCTTAAGTTGTTATGAGTTAATTTCGTTGAGAGATGTTGAATGAATTCTGAAATTAAAAAAAAAGAAATCGTTATTACACTTGTTTTTTTCTTGAGGGGTTTTTCCCCTTTTCTGAAAATGAATGAAAAGTATGTTAGTTCTATAGAAATAAAAATTAAATATGTAATGTAATTGACTGTAAGACATGTTAAATGTTATTTGTTATGATTGTTTAATATATAACTACAAATATATAATTAATGATTTCGTAATTTTAAGTCAATGAAATTCATTGAAGAAGAAAAAAAAAATTACAGATCAATTAAGGTGCGGTGTTATGAAGGTGCAATAGAAATAGTTTAGAAATTAAATGTAACAATTTTTAATCACTCTCGTGTGCACTGAAATTAAAAGTGAAACTATAATTATATGATACAATATTTTTTTTAAATTATATAATTTTTAAGTGCATTTTATGGAGTTGGCAATTTTGAAAACTTTTCCAAAGTCGAACATCGAACTGTTATACTTTTAATGGTTCAACTTTTGAAGTTTTTTTTTTTTTTGAGCCAAAAGAAAGATAACTGTCACAAAAAATCTGTGAATCTAAAAAACGATTTTGTTCTATTAGTATTTCTTTTTTTGTTAACATAACTTGACATTTGAAACATCTTCAATAGTAAATGTAGTAGATTCTAAAAAATGTACTTGTCAAAGTCACTGCTCATTTTCAAGTGTCAAGATATTGGAGTAAAAGAAAAATTATTTTTAACAGTTATTTGTGGAATTTTTTGTGAAAAACTGTCAGTTGAAATTATTTCAAAATTATAACCTTATTCTGATTTGAAAAATGTTTGTATATCAAATCTTTGAAACGTCATAATGTGTTGAGTAAAATTATTTTGTCAAGTCAATAGCATTACAATGTTTTGACATTTGAGGCCAATAAAAATTGAAACGTCAAAATTTTTAAAAGTGTTTACTTCAACAAATTAGACTAATAACAAAACTTTAAATATGGATAAATAAAAATACCAAAAAGTTTGTCTGAAAGCCCCAAGATCGAAGGATAACCCGAGTTAACCAAGAGGATACATGGGCACTTAACAAAATAATATAAACAAAAATAAATTAGACTTTAGATGATGATGCATTTGTTTGGTAAATATTTTGATTTTTTTTTTTACAATTTAAAATATTTATTTTATTTATTAAACTTGCTAACCATTTGTCAAAAAATATCAGGGCTATTTTTATACCTACGGTTATAGCTTAGCTGCTATGCCACTTTCTTCATCACGTTGATTTCATCAAAACCTTTTGTTGTTGTTGTTTCTTCTTTGTTATTGTTGTTATTGTTTGTATTAAAATTATTACAATCATTGTTTATTATTATCAAATCAAAATCAAAGTCATACGGATAAGTAAACCAAAAATATCTAGATATACAATTTTTTTTCTCTCACTCTTTTTTAACATTATTACAATGATTGTCAAATGTCACATAAATATGTCAAATTTCTCATCAGTTTAACAAACTTATACATTTGAATACATATGTATGTATATTCGTCCTGTATGTCTTTTAAAATTTTATTTTGGTAGGTTAATAGTTTTATAAACTTATGAATAATTGAAAACGCGTTGATAACTTGCACACATGTTTCATTTGTCTGGGAGTTAAAGCTAATTGATTGAATAAACTTTGTGGAATTTTATTTCATTCAAATTTTTTGTTGTTATTTACAAAATTTATTAAGTTATATTATTTTTATCAACTTTATCTGCTAAATAGGTCTATATTCTGTGCACTATAAGAAATTGAAGCATTTTTTTAACCGTTGAACTTATTTTATGAGTTTTCGCTGTATGACTGTGTTCTGTTTAACTTAAACAAATTAAAAGTGTGTAACAACAGTAATAAATAATGTACTATAATAAATAAACAATAAATAAAACGCTGTTTTTGTTCAAAAGAAGCAAAACAAATGGCGAAACTAATGAACTAATGAACGGATCTCGATGAAATTCGGCACAGAGATAGATTATAGTCTGTAAAAGCACTTAGGTTACTTTTTATTCCGGTAAAATGTATTTTATTTGGTTTAAACATTGTTTTACATGCAGCACAACTATAGTTATAACAACTAGGACATGAACTTCGGTTGTCCTGCCGCTTGATCCGCTTTTTAATAAGCTTGCAAAATTATACCGGGCCATCTAGAAACTACTATGAAAAATAAGCAACAAAAATATTTTTCAAAGCTTAAGTTTCTGCATGAAATTGGGGCGAAACGAAGTTCAACGGGCCCTCTAGTTGCAAAGTATACATGTGTCAAACAAACTAATCAAATTTATATTCAAGATTTTAGCTAAATATTAATTGTGTTGTTTCGAAAAATGGTCTGGTTAAAATGTATTTAAATTGTACATTGCAGATTTTGAAAAACTAATAATTTTTATAAAATCCTAGTCCGTGTAATTTTAAAGTGAAAAATAATTAACATTATAATATCATGTGTAATGCCTTCTGTATCACGGAACTTTATACTATCATGATAAAAATGCGTCAGTCACGAATTATTTTTATTGCTAGCAAAGACTAAGGCCTTGGATGTTTTATTTTTATTTTTTCAAATAGGTAGTCAATGTACTCGTATTACTATGACTTATTCAAAAAATGAAAGTAAATCAAGGAAATAGTTGTTGTGTAAATACCCAATAAACTTACAATAACAGCTGTTGATCTATTTCTTTAATGATAAGCAAAGAAGGTTGTCAGTTTGTAATTAAAAATTAGTCATTTACGGTTTACTTTATATAAAAATGTAACACAACTACTATGCAGTGAGTTTATTGCATTAATGTTTGACCTTTCTTAAGTACTTTTAAATGAATTTAGAAACCATTAGGTAGTTGAATTTAATGAATCAAGGTTTGAGTTGTTTTTTGACAGGAATTTATGATAATTTTATTTTTAAATTAAATTTATAGAATGAAATATATTTAAATAAAATCTAATTTTAAAAACTGAATAACAATGTCTATAACTTTAATTTCTCTTAATTAAAACTTAGATAAACTTAAACTACAAGTAAAGGTGTTAGTTACACTATATATAACTCAAGAACGGCTGAGCCGATTTGACTAAAATTTGGCACAGAGATAGTTTATAGTCTGGAATAGTACAGCAAAATGCATATTTCCCTTTCCAATCACAACAGAATGGCTAAACGGATCTGGATGAAATTTAGAACAGAGATATTATATATAACAGACTTTTGACTCAACTCAAAAACTACTATTAATATGATATCCTTTTTTATTATTTCGTGAGATGCTTTTACGAGCCGCTAGTATATGTCAAAAGATAATTAAAATTGTTACTTAAAGAAGTATATTTTTTCCTCTAGCTAGAGGCTTGTTAAAACCTTAGTTTACCGGATGATAAGTTTCGTGAAAAAGTCTAAACGAATTGGTTGGTTGAAAAAGACATTCAAATCACTTTGATACTTTGATCAAGCTATAAGATGAATGTTGATGAAAAATGTCATGTCTTTGTTCAAAAATAAGTACAAAAGGGGCCTTGAGTGTTTACCTTGAGGAACACTATACCCTTACGTGAAGAGCTTTTAAAAATAAATAGCTAATTTAAACAATTTTAACATTTTAAGCCATATCTATCGATAAGCTTATGTCAAGCAATTTCTCCAATAATTTTAATGTGGCAACGAATTTCGTTTTGAAATTTCTTAATTTCGTCATTGCTAGTTTCTAATTAGTTGGCCGAAAAGAACAGTGTAATAAGATCTTAGACCACTTGAATCTGGTCTGGCAGATAAAAATCGAACCGCTAAGAAGGTTCGAAAATGTCAAAAAGTGTAAATCAGAAGTACTTTGAGAATTGAAACAAAACTTACATGGAACAAAAATAATATTTTATCTCAGAAAGATTATTTTGAATATGACAATATTTAAATAATTTATGAATTAATTGATATTTTTTGAAAAGAAAATTAAATGTTACCCTCGAAAACTTCATTTAAACTTTAGAATTCCTAATTCTTATGACACGTTGGGTATGACTGAAAAACTTAATTTGAAAACTTTTCAAGTTCATTCAATCTTCAAGTATACAATTAAGACGTGATTTATTCATACACATGCATAAATTAAAGTAATACTATTCTCTATCGATAATATTGTCTTTGTATTTCTTTGTTAGATAAACTTTTGTTTAATTATTATAAAATTAATTTGTCTGTATTCTTAAGCTTGTTTTATTGACTTATATGACAAACAATAATATTTACTTTTAATTGACCAAAAGATAGACTGTAAAATTTTCGATAATAAAATTACATTTGAAGAGGGTATAATATGTAGTTAAAGTCTGAGATTGTTTTGTATACGCATAAGTACGTCAAGTAATTAAAGAACTTTGCTATAACCTAATCTGACATAAGTAATAATTATAATGTCTTTGACTTTGAAATTACAAGAACAAAAAAAAAATCAGTTGACAACCAAAATGACCAGACCATCGACCATTCGTCCATTCAACCAAAAATTAACTTTATAACAAAAATTTCTTGTGAAATTCGGAATCGGTGGCCATCTCGTTTTGGGCATATTCACCGAACTTACGACAAAGTTGATGGTCGATCGGCTTCAATTCTTGCACGAGTTGGATTTTGTTAGCTTGAATCCCGGTGGAGGGACTCATATGAAATGGAAAACCAAATCGAGAATAAATCAAGTGACAGCTGTCAAAAAGACCATTTCCGAAAAAAGTATTGCTAGATTGAAAACTACACATCTAAAAAACACTCTTTGTTTAGTTCAAAAGAAGTTTTATTGCCAATATAAAAATACACAAACTATCAAATTTTTTGAAGGATTGTTTTGAAAAACGAAAAGAATGAGACTCAAAACAGGCTAGCAAAGGTTTTGTGAGTATTTGTTTTGATAACTTCGCTGTGAGTTCCGAGTTCCTGAAGGTATGATATTAAAAAATAAATACTGGTGTGCCCCAAGGCTCCGTATTCTCTTTTTTTCTCATTACCACTCAATGATATTCTCTTTGAATCGTTCGCTTTTTAGATTAAATTTTTGATCATCGCATAAAGAACTTTTTAGCTGCCATCTATGATAAAGCTCTTTAAACTCGGACTTGCGGAAACCAAAAACCGATCTTTTATTTGACGTGTTTCCGCTCTCTCATTAAGGACTCTATAAAAATCTTCAGTTCAAAGTTCTTTCAAAATGTTAACGTTTTTTAATTCGATGTCCTTCATAAATGTTAGTTAACCACAAGCAAGTTTGCGGTAATTAATTCGATTAACCCTATTTTAGATAATTAACTAAAATTAAGCTAAAACTGAATTATTGAAAACATTATTTATCATCCTCCTTGGAATCGACTTACTCTGTCATTACCATCCACAGTTTATTTAAAAAAACTAAAAAAATTATTGTAATAATTAATATCATCGTTTGTTACAGAACTTGATTTTTTTTTCAGGAAAACAATACAGTTACTTTTGTGTATCAGTAAATGAAACCAGTCACGTGATTTTTAATAATTTCCTAAAATTTAACATAAAACATTAAAATAATAATACAGGTTATAAATTCGAACCTAATAAATATTTAAAAAAAAAAAGTAGACATCAATTAAATTAAACTAAACTAAATATTAAAAATGCAAATTTATTTCAACCAAAAAAAAAATTAAAACTAGATCGATTTTCCATAACACGATATAAATTAATTTCAATTCAATGCCACCAAGAAAATTGATTTTATTAATATATTTTATTTGGCCATTGACCATCAATTTTATGTCTAACTTTAATCTTTATACGTCATCAATATTAAGAGATAGGAAACTCCCAATTTTTTAATATAAATTCATTTAAAAAAAAAAGAAACATTAAAACCGGTCCAGCGATTCAAAATGATAATAATGGATAAGATCTTAAGATAAATGTCTCATTGTTTTTTTTTTTTGTATTATTAATCAATATTGAAATAATCAATTAGCAAAACAATACAATCAGACCACAATGAGAAATCAAAAAAAGGAAAACAAGAATATGAATTTAATATGAATCCGATCAGTATAATTATACATATGTACACATATGTATTTTGTTTAAATTTGTAATTTTCATAATTCTTATGAACATAAAATATTAGTGGAAATTTTTATTCCTCGTTGTTTTTTTTTTTTGTCGAAGTAAGAGTTGAAGAAATGAAATTACGACTCAAAATAAAAAACCACAATGATTTGTACAAAAATTTAAACAAAAAAGTATTAACTTGATTTTGGTGAATCTTTTTTGGTTTAATGGGTCTAGGTTACTGTGTTTTTTTTTATGTCAAGATAGTTTCCGAGCTTGTTCTTTTCAACCCGATATCTCTGCGAATTGTTTACCGGTTCTTCAAGGTCGTATTTGGCTAATATGTTCTATGTATTATTTATGAACTTTTAAGTAGAATAATTTGTTTATATTCTGAATACAATAATTTTAAAAGATGTTAGATTTGGTATATAAAAATTATTAACCTACTAATAATTGTAGGAATAATTTGTTTTGTTAGAAAATGTTCCACATACGCCACAGTGTATCCTTAATGTAATTGGAATTTTTATTTTTGTATAGATTACAAGTATAATGATAAGAGTAAATATTTTTTATTCTGTATAATTTATTTAAGATTATTTGGAATAAAACAAAATAGATTTCGGTCAAAGATGAGAATTGATCTTAAAACGAATTTGAATAATTTTGTATAATGTATTTGTCATAGTTCTAACAATAGAAATTATTTAGTGATTTAATTAAGCAAAGCAAAACTAAGCAAAAGTTAAAATAAAAACAAAAACAAAATTTCCAGAATAAATGATTAAAAAATTTTAAATAAAAGAAATTTGTAAACAAAATATTGACATCGTTAGCAGTTTCAATGAATTATTATTATTATTGAAATTTTTCCTTCCAATTTATGTCATGGTCACTTTGTAGAAGACTGTTTTTTGCGTTTTCTTTCCTTATAACAAATAAACATATATAAAAATCAAGTCTTAAAAGGTTTTAAAAGTGTGACTCATTAAAAAATACATTTTTAAAAATTCACCTGAAAAATATTTGATTTATTATGTAAGACACAATCAGCTTACAGTTATTTTATTCATAATAAATTTAAATAAATGGTCTTTGGTGTTGTTTACGAATTTATTTTAAATTTATTTCTTCAGTAAAAGAATTCTTAAAAATATTTGCTTGTTATGATAAATTTGATGTTTTTTTTTTAACTTCTCTTCGGGAGTTACGACTTTCATAAAAATTTATCAAGCTGGTTCTTTTCACTAGAAATGAAAGGACTGACATTATAAGAGTTTTGTAGAACAAGCATTTTGTCTCTCGAAAGAGGAGTTTTGAACCCATTTGTTTTTCTGAACCGAAGTATCAATGGTTTCCTAGGTGATGTTGACTCCGAGGAAGATGAACTCCTTAACTACTTCGAAGTTATTGCTATCAATAGATACGTTGTGTCCAAGCCGGTGGATGGATGTGCTTTTGTTTGTTGATAGCAGGTATTTCGTCTTGTCCTCTTTAGCTGCATGGCCTCAATAACGGAACGTTGGGAGCGGCCGATGATGTCTATATCGTCCGCATACCCCAATAGTTGGATTGATTCCTGATCTGCTCACTATCTGCTCCAGAACGATATTGAAGAAGTCACATGATAGATTGTTTCCTTGCCGAAACCCCGTACAAGTTTGAAAAAGTTCAGAAAAACTATTTCCTAGTTATACGTTGCATCTTGTATTTTCCAGAGTTACACGACAAAATCATCACACAAATGGATCACCGGAATCCCGAGTTCGTCCATCGCCTTATAGAGTTCTTGAAGTCGATGAAAAGATGAGGTGTCTCAACTTGAAATTCGTTGGTCTTTTCAAGGATCTGTCTGAGTGTAAAGATTTGGTCTATAGTCGATCTGCCGGCCGGGCCGGAAGCCACACTGGTATTTGCCGATTATAGTGTAGCAGAAGGGCTTTAGACGCTCACACAAGCATCACATAACATCAAGCAGGGATATGCCCCTGTAATTTCTACAGGACATATGATCGCCTTTTTTAAAGATCAGTTATATGATGTACTTGATGGACCAGTCGTCGAGAAATCTTTCCTCCACCCAAATTTTATTGATGATATGATGCCGTGTTGAAACAGTTCCGCAGGGAGTTGATAGGAACCGGTCGCGGCTGCGGTCTTGTTGTTCTTTAGCATTTTGATTGCAAGATCAATCTCTTCTACTATATTCTGTGGAGGGACTGGTTCGGTGTTCTTCATGCCCCGTATCTTGCTCTAGGAGATGTCAGTTCAGCAGCTGCTGGATTTATTTTCTGCATTATATAATTTTCGAAAAATGAGTCGAGAAATAATTTTTTTTTTTTTAAACTTCCCATGGGAGTTATCGGTTAATCGGTCCGATTTGTCAAATTCAAAATTTTTCACAAATCTGGATGTTTCAAGGTTCCTAGAATCTAGATCCGTCATTTGTAGAGAGATGTCTGTGTGTGCGTGTGTACGTACGTTCGTACGTTTGTACGTTTATAAGTTCGTACGTTAAGATATCTAATCCAATTAAATTTTGTTAGACAGGTTATAACTTCGAAAGATGCAGAAAGGACTTTTATAAAAATTGGTCAAGCGGTTTTTTCACTATAGCAGTTTAAAAAAAAAGTGAAAATTTTAGTTGGTAGCAAATATCTCAGGAATGGATAGTGCCATTGACTTCAAATAAATTGTATTGTATACATTGTAATGTGATACAGATTTGACATAAATTTTGAAAATTTTCAGTTTAGAGTTATTTTTTTAAAATTGAAAAACTAAAAAAAAAATTTTTGGAGCGAAAATATAAAATAAAGAAAAAATAATATCATCTTCAAAACAATTTTTTACTATGTGAAATGTAATCTTTGACATCTGGTAAAAATTTTTAAAAAATTGAATTGACAGTTTTTTTTTACAAAAAGTACAAAAAATTCTACCAAAAGTTGGTAAAAAAATGTTTTTTGACTTGAATATCACGAGAATGGGCAACGATATTGACTTCAAATTTATTTTAGCTTAAACAAAATATATTTATTAATATATGCTAAATTTTTTTTAAATATAGAACTGAAAGTTTTTTTTACAAAATATAAAAAACTTTAACAAAAATTAACCGAAAAATGTCAAAAGTAGTTTTTTGACTTGAATATGTCCAGAGTGGTAAATCATTTTAACTTCGGATTTTATTTAATTTTTGCAATAGAATTGTCAACTTATGATACATTTTTGACAAATGTCGAAATGACAGTTTATTTACTAAAATAAAAAAAACTAAAACTGAAATTTACAGAAAAGTGTCATAAATTGTTTTTCGGATTAAATATCATCACTACAAACAATGATATTGACTTCAAATGTTAAAAAATGGTAAAATATTGACGAATGTGAAGTTGACATTCTTACAAGTAATACAAAACTAAATTTTTACAATAAATATAAAACTACAAAAATTTCTTAGAAAAATTGGTAAATATTGTTTTCAGATTCAATATCTCAGATATTTTTTATGATAATAAAATTGTAATCAACTAACATCAAAATTTAATCGATAATATTATCAGGAACGCCAAGTTTTCAAATTATGAATAATGGGAAGTTATCAGTGTCTGTTTTTATTTTAGGAACCTTCAAAATTTACGTTTTATTAATAAAAACTATTATAATAATTTCAAATTGGATATCAATTACCACAACGAAGTATGTAACAACAAAATTCATAATTTTGAAAATAGAAATTAGACAAAATTCAAATACATATGTGATGTATGTAATTCATTTCTTTGGAATCACTGAGACTTTTTTGAGTCTTCTGTCGAGATATAAGCATTCTTTTTTCTCTTTCGTTTTTTAAATCAAAATCAGTTTAATCGAGTCTTATTTCATATTACCTAAGAAAAAGAATGGACAGTTTTTAAACACTTCAATTCTTTGAAATCTTTAATTAAAAATAATACCCACACAAAAAACATGTCATTTTTTAATTTTTTTCTTAAGCCACATAAATTAATACCATTTCAAGGTGTACTCGCATAAAATCCAATTTTTTTTTTAGATCAAATCAATTTTCAAGAACATAACAAGAAACTAAAGCAGTTCAGTGATCCACTTGATAATAACCAATTCAATTCATCGTCAGAACTCAGATTCAGATTACAACAAATTATTATTATAGTATCTCTATTGCAGTTACTATAATAAAAAATGATGACGATGAGATACAAAGGTACGTACGTATACGAATACGAGTATGTTTGTTAAGAAAGACAAAACTTGATGAGAGAAAAAATTAACTTTTGCTTGTGCAATGTCTTGATTTGTTAAACAATTTCCCACACTATTAATTTTTTTTTTATTTGTCTTTAGTTGAATTGCTTACACTCAAGTTCACTTGAATAGATTCAAATTAAATGGATTATATATTTTTACCAAGTACAACACAGTTAAAATGAAAACCACTCATAACGAGTATTTGAAATTTAAATTTTCAACTTAAATTAGTTAGTTGGGCTTTCTAAGTTGAAAAAACGTCATATAAAAGTTATGACATTTTGACATTTGTCTGTGTCATGAGTTGTTAACGAATTATTATAAATTTTTTGATTAATCACAGTTTGGCAAAAATGGTACTACTTGAAATTGAAACTTGTGCAAATACTTTTCATTTCCTTAAGTTTTTGTGGAATTTAGTTTGCAAATCTTTTTAAATTTGTTGATAACCCTATTCTATCGAACAGCAGTGTATGTGGTTGTGGTCTCCTACATTCTTTGGCTTCATTTGCTTCTTTTCTGAGAGTCGTTGTCCCCATCACAGTAGGTTCACTCTACTTCCATAGATACCTTCAAATAAATAGAAAGAGGGCATTCACTGTGTTGCTGTGTTTGATGCATGCAATATGACCTTAAAATGTTTTTTTTTCTCCCTCTCCCTCTCTCTCTTTTTCTTTTTCTTTTTCTTTTGTTTAGGAACTCACTTTTATTGCCACTGACATTTTGGTCAAATCATTTTTATTACTCGTATGTAGAAGTGAATTGTGTGACTTGAACGTCATTTGTATCTTATATCGCTTCGTACTTTGATTTGAATGCATACATAAGTGAAGTATGATTGACCTTGTGAGTATTATGCTTATGTGATTGTATTTATTTTCAGAATTATGTATGTATTTTTTTTCTATTTAATATTCTTGTGTTTTAAGAAATCGTAAAATGAAGCTTAGAAATAAAATGCAGAATAAAATATGAAAAAATGTATCTACATTGTTTGTATTTTGAAATCAATGCACGTTGACTTTAAGTTAAATAAAATACTGTTAATCAACCATTAAATAACGTTTGATTTAATGACTTCCTTTTGCACAAAAATCCTTACATATGTATTATAATTCACGTCAGAGGTCAAAAATTTGTTTACAGATTAAAAAAAAATCCAAATAAATGGTGTTTTTTTTAAACGTGTGATTTTCAATCTGGCAATACTTTTTTTCGCAATTAATCTTTTTAACAGCTGTCAAGTGATTAAATCTTTGGTTTGGTTTGTCATTTCATAATTAATGCACTGACTCCTGAACAGCGTTTGCAATTTGTGAAAATTTTACTACAAAAATTATGGTTCAGTTTGATCGACGTATCGCGCACTGCGGCAAATACTTGGTCGACATATAGTCGCCCAGCAGAGTCGGTAATTCGGCAATTCAAGCAATCATGGATCGGTTTCTTACCACGTTTACTCTAAAGTGGATAATTCACATCCTTATAAGCGCCGTACAGTGCTCATCGAAGACGCTATTGCTGCTGCGAAGCAGAGTATCGAAGAAGACACGAATGAGTTCATCCGCCAAAGGGCGCAACAATTGGAGCATTGCCCATTCGCTTTGTGGAAGATTTTGCGGAAGGATCTTGGTTTGTGGGTTTAAAAAATCCAACTTGAGCAAGAATTGAAGCCGAATGACCATCCAGTGTGTCGCACGTTCGGCGAAGGGGTCTAAACCGAGATGGCCATCGATCCCGATTTTGTTCAGGGTTGAAACTCATTGAATGGGTACGTTAAAAAGCAAAATTGTCGTCTTTGGAATGATCATAATTCACGAGCCTTTGTTGTGACGGCCGCGCACCTCATGAGATCCTCAAGAAGTTACGATTTGATGTGCTCTATGGGCAGTGGGAACCATTGGTCCAAATTTCTTTAAAAATGAAGCCGGCCATAATGTTACAGTCAATGGGGGACGCTATATAGATCCATGATTAATGACTTTGGTTCCAACAAGACGGTGCTACATACCATACAGCCAACGAAAGAATCAATTAATTGAAGGAAACTTTTGGTGAGCGTTTGATCTCGCTTCGTGGCTTGTAGCTGGTTTCAAAGATCGTGCGATTTAACCACACTGGGTTATGTGAAATCGCTTGTGTACACAGATAAGCCGGAGACGATTGACGCCTTGAAAGACAATAATTGGCACGTTATAGCTGACTGCGGCCCAAATTGCTGCAAAAAGTGTTCGAATATATTGGGCTGCCATTTGCCCGAAACGCTTAAAAAAAACACCCTTTAGTAGACCGAAGCATATCTCGCCTTGTGGCTGGTCTTAAAACCTTTTTTTATTGATTAATTGCATGGCAATTGATAAAATGTGGTTTCAGAATGACGGTGTCACAATCAATCAATCGATCTTAGGAAAACATCATTCGATGGACATGTTAAAAGCCCTCATAATATGTAACTAGACATCAGTTTATCTTATCTTGAGTCAATGCAAACAAGTCGGATATCTTAGAAGACCTCAGACTCAGAGTCAATATGGAACCGTTTCCATTCTCCAAATTTTGGTTAAATAAAATGATCGCTATAAAAGTCCAGTGCTAGACATTTTATGAACATTATTTAGAGTTTAAAGAAAATAACACATTTTTTTCAAAGATATCACAAATGATAAGCGTTTGATGACAGCAAGAATCTAGTTCGTTAATCCTCCTGGTCATACACTGAGGCGCAGCTGAGAGAATTCAGTATCCCGGATTGAATGTCTCATCTTCAACCTGGCGTTGATGAAAACAATCCTTTATTATGATACACCAAGAAACAGAAACCAAGAACCAGCTAGATACTGGCTTAAGCAGTTTACACCCAAACTTCTTTCTAACAGATGGAGCTAGCGATAGCGACACAAAATCTTGATGTGAAAAAGGACGATTCCGGAAATGCTGGCATCATGAACGGTGAGCAATTTTTACATCGAAGCAGTATTGTACCAAGACGCCACTGGAGAGGCGCTGGCGTGAACCACAACGTCTTAATGCATTGGGAAATTGGGATAGACAAATGGGTGACCAAGGAGGCCAGCACCAGACTTCAATTGTCGTTCGGTTTTTGATTTTATTTGATCATTTTTCTGTATGTCAATTTGTTTTCAATCGTATAATCTGATAGTATCAGTCAGTAAGGTGCAGTGTTTCTACTCCGTTAATTAATGGGTGGAAGAGAAACTAACATATTATTCACAATATTGTTTTATGGAGCTATGGAAAGTTGAAAGGTTTAGAGAATTAAGTGATTTCATATTTCACAGAAATTGCATGGTTTTAATTTTAAAACTTAAAAATTCTGTAAAACATACTATTTGCTTAATTTAATTCAAAAGCTATTTAAATCCTAAATCAATATTTTATAATGCACAAATAATGCATATTAAAACAGTCAATTCGGTTTTAAGATTAACAATATCACAATTAAACTTTAACCTACATATAATATTTCATTTTTGCATTTATATTATAATTGAGCAAGGTTCCAATTAAAAAATACTCCAAATTCGATTATTATTATTGCACTTACAAACTCTTTATGTACATATTGATTAATATTTAATAAATTAAACGAAGTAAAACACTCAGCATTAAAATACCTACCCTAAAAAATCTGCAATGACATTTTTTTAATATTCTCATTTTCATTCATTCCAACCAACCGAACCCAAAAAAAAGAAGAGCTGTCATATAAAAAAACGTGCGTAAGTATAAAATAATCAAAAAACATATTTATATGTACAAAATACAGTAATGCAACATTCATTAAAACAAAAAAATGAAATCTCAATAATAAATAGCACGTTCTTATCGCTCTCATTAATTGTCTACTGAGACTTTTATTGTCAAGTATAGGTATTTGGTTGACGTTTGCGATAAATCGAAAACGCTCTAAAGAAGGCTCACGCACTTTGTAGCGGATAATGAGGCCAGTCGACTACTGTGTGAGTTGTCAATGCAACCAATAATTATCAGTTGTGGGTTGACATAAGATTTATTGTTTTATTTTTAAATATTTTAATATGCACCTATAAATGGGTTGTTGTCATGTCATTGATTATCAATTTATTGTGAGCTAAGTTTGCTGATTTCTACTTTTTTTTAAGAATTCCCTGGATTATACATATAGACGATATAGACGATATAGACGATATAGACAATATAGACGATATAGACGATATAGACGATATAGACGATATAGACGATATAGACGATATAGACGATATAGACGATATAGACGATATAGACGATATAGACGATATAGACGATATAGACGATATAGACGATATAGACGATATAGACGATATAGACGATATAGACGATATAGACGATATAGACGATATAGACGATATAGACGATATAGACGATATAGACGATATAGACGATATAGACGATATAGACGATATAGACGATATAGACGATATAGACGATATAGACGATATAGACGATATAGACGATATAGACGATATAGACGATATAGACGATATAGACGATATAGACGATATAGACGATATAGACGATATAGACGATATAGACGATATAGACGATATAGACGATATAGACGATATAGACGATATAGACGATATAGACGATATAGACGATATAGACGATATAGACGATATAGACGATATAGACGATATAGACGATATAGACGATATAGACGATATAGACGATATAGACGATATAGACGATATAGACGATATAGACGATATAGACGATATAGACGATATAGACGATATAGACGATATAGACGATATAGACGATATAGACGATATAGACGATATAGACGATATAGACGATATAGACGATATAGACGATATAGACGATATAGACGATATAGACGATATAGACGATATAGACGATATAGACGATATAGACGATATAGACGATATAGACGATATAGACGATATAGACGATATAGACGATATAGACGATATAGACGATATAGACGATATAGACGATATAGACGATATAGACGATATAGACGATATAGACGATATAGACGATATAGACGATATAGACGATATAGACGATATAGACGATATAGACGATATAGACGATATAGACGATATAGACGATATAGACGATATAGACGATATAGACGATATAGACGATATAGACGATATAGACGATATAGACGATATAGACGATATAGACGATATAGACGATATAGACGATATAGACGATATAGACGATATAGACGATATAGACGATATAGACGATATAGACGATAGACGTTGAAGATAGAGCACTTAAAAGAACTCTTTACCTGTCTGGGAAAGCCAAATTTGGATTTTTAACTGGTCAGTATTCTTCCTCGATATCAAAAATATTGTTCTATCGGTAATGAGTCCTTCAAAATAATGACATAAATAAATCCATTGGTCCTGATAGAATTCCAGCTTGAATTCTACCGAAGTGTTTTCACACCCTGGCGAAAATATTTCCTCATAGTTCAAAAATAAATATTCAAATCAAATGCATATTGTGTCATCAAGATAATTTTTTTACGATAAAAAAAAATGCAAATGACTTTTATTTAACCTGAATGCTATCATGATGAGCATTGAACTTGTCGTCTAATATTTCACCACTATCACCCCCATTTGACCTTAAACATTTCGTCATAATTCACTCACACAAACAACGTTAAATTACTGAAAAACTTTTCAAAGACATCATAATCTATGTTCCAATAAAACGACTGTAATGTTATGCATATTCATACCCAAAAAAAATTATTGTATTTAATAGCTGACTAATTAAAAAATTCCAGCCGGCCGGCCGGCGTTATTATGTTCTACCTTCAAGGCTTGAAAATAAATGCTTAAAGCAGCAAAAAATTGGGTGTTGTTTGATGTCTTTAAAGATTCCCAACAGAGTTATCCAGATAGAATATGTCAAGAAGCATGATGTCAAAAGAGGAAATTCGTAGTCTTTGGTGAGTAATTTAGTCACGTTCGTCTCAGGAAATTATTAGAGCAAGAAGAGATTTATTATTTGACATAGTAGGTACTGATGGGAAATCAGATTGTATTCAACTTTGTTTATGGCTTTTCATCAAAATTTATCACAATTTTTATTTTTCTTAGGAAACCGCTGACCATTGGTATTTTATGAACAAACCAAAAACAATTGTGGAAGACAGCACGGCGGCGACGACGTCAACGAATGGTGACGACTATGGTGACAGTTAGAAGGTTGGTTAATGGATGGATAATTCACATAAAAATTATGAAAACTTTTTTATCTTGCAGTGTATTTCGGGAGTAAACTAAAATAAAAGCACCACCTCCTTTCTGTTTTGAATTTTAAAATTATAAAGTAGTTCAAGGTCGAATTTATTCACTGAATGTTGAACATAATTTCAGGAGTTATTTTTTGTTACTTGTTACTTTGTTTATTAACTTAAAGTTGACTTTTTCACAGAGTTGACCAACTTCACTTTTTTGAAGCTTGACAGTTAAGTTTTATCAAAGGGTTCTTTTTTAAATTATTCCTTTTTCGAAAGGTAAACTACTCGTAGATTGTTTTGAGTGGGTCATTTACGATAGAACCATTTTGAAAAAGAATTATTCATCTGATATTATTTTTTATAAACAAATTTTTAATAGAAGCACTTCAACAGCTAATTTAATTTAAATTGGTTCTATAGAAATATTTCAAATGTAAAACAATTATTTTTAAACTTTTTAAAATAAATTCGAAGACATTTTTCGGAGTAATTTTGTATCTTTGTAAAGACGGATCTAGCTTCAAAATGACATTTGGAACGAACGAAGTTAATGGATCTGAAAATTATAGGTTTCCTGTCAATATTCAAAGTGACATTAATTTTTAAACTTTATTTCGAAGCAAAACGTTTCAAAACTTGAGACGAAACGAAAATTTAAATATTAAACTATTCACGAAAAAAGGCATGAGACGATGACATTATTTGGTTTTGAGGAAACCAAGACTAAGACGACTACTAGCAAGGGTTTAATTCGGTCTTATCTCGTAGATTTTTAAAAACCTGACAAGTTCTTAGCTTATCTTGTCTTCATCTTGTCATAAACGAATAAATGTCAGTCTCGTCGCGTAGGTAAGTAAATCTTTTCTTGGTCAAATGAATAGTTTAAGTTTAGTCTCGTCTCGAGTTATCGAATTTTATTTCTACAAACCTAATATTTTTTTTTAATGCCATTTAGATACTCTAAAATAGTTATCCATCAGTTCAATTTGACAGTTTATGATTATTAATGTGACCAACAAAACATATTTTGAAAACGATACAATTTTCTGGTTCAACTGTCACTCCGAAACCGGTGTTCAAATTCGAATCGAATAGGAGGACATATTTTGACATCAAATTGTTTTATCTTTCTCTAACTTGGTTCAAAAAAAAGAGATAAAAAAGCAGAAATGTAAAAAAAAAGACAATATGAGGAACTGTCAAAATGACTTTCTTTAAAAGCTTTAAATGAGAAGATGAATGTGTCATTGGAATTTACGAATTTTCTTTCAAAAACAAAATTATTATTTCTCAAACATTTTTACCAAGCTGGTGATTTAGGGTTCTTAGTTGATGGATGATAGGACTATAACAAAAAAAAAGTTACTCAAAACGACTGAAACGATTTTCATAAAAAAAGATCTACATTTATACTTAATAGGCTTCCAATTAAAGACTTAATTGTCTAAAAATTAAGTTCTTTCTTAAAGAACTTCAGAATCAATTTTATAAATAAATTAAGATACATATTGGTGTGACCATATAACCATAACACTATTTACAGCAAGAAGGTCTGGTAACACCATTTTCCGGTGCTTTAAATAGAATTAAATTATGATATCAAAACAGGAAGTAAATACAATATCTAATCAAAATAAGGACAGTAAAACCTATAAATTTCTCTATCAAAATAACTCCAAGCATCTTAGCCACCAGCTCACGTCCCTTTTCTTTGAATAAATTAAATCCATAAAAAGAAAACTTCTTGAAACCAACCAAATCCTGATGGTTGAAAGGATAAGTGCGTATTTTTTTTTGTTATGTTTACTGTTGATAACATAATTCATAAATCAATATGAAAAAAAAGTTTCTATATTTCATGAAGTATTATAGTGATAAACGGATTAGGGCAAAGCTTTGTCCATCTAACTTAACCCGCGCCAAAGGCTACTATTTGATAGGTTCCATCTTACATTCTTATTTTTGCAGAATTTTTTGTTATCCATGAAAAGTTTGTTTTCTTTTACAATACAAAAAAAGATAAACAACAAATACTTCACAAGTAAATTTTTTTCTGCACTAAATTAAGAAAATAAATGTAACGGGGAAGACTTTTTATCGACTTCGGTGTTTGGTTTTTTAACGGCAACAAAAATCCATTGTCGTCATTTATGTATGTGTTTCAACTTTTATCTCTTCTCACATGAAACTAATTTTTTAATAGGTCTTCTAAAAGTTTAATGAAATCAATTCAGATAATAAAGGATTTGACCTCAAATAAATTATAAAAGTTGGGAAACTTCTTGAACTTGATTGGCGATACAAGTATTTCGTGAAAAACTGTCCCTTTAAGGAATTATTTTGAAGAACGTAGTTGGGAAAAATTTGACGCAGTTAGATGATGAATTACTAATTTGATGATTGATTAATTTTAACTAAAATAATGAGTGTTTTTTTTTTAGGACGTGATGTGGTTTTCCAAAAGATAAGAATTTGTCATTATGTTTTAAAAATGACTTCAGTCTTTAATTCTTGCACGAGTTGGATTTTTTAAACCCGCAAATCAAGATCCTTCAGCAAAATCTTCCTCAAAATGAATGGACACAGCTCCAATTGGCGGATGAACTCATTCGTGTCTTCTTCGATAGTCTGCTTCTCAGCAGAAATAGCGTCTTCGGTGAGTACTAGAGTAAACGTAGTGAGAAAACGATTCATGGTTGCTCGGAGTATAGAATTACAGACTTTGCTGGACGAATATGTCGACCGAGTATTGAAGTGCGCGATACGTCGATCAAACTGAACCATAGTTTTTGTAGTAAAATTTTTAAAAGCATACGTTATTCAGGAGTCAATCCATTAATTATGAAATGACAAATTAAACGGAGAATAAATCACCTGACAGCTGTCAAAAAGACAAACTTCGAAAAATTGGATACCACACGTCAAACAAAAACACCCTTTACATTTCTAACTCAATTCGTTCTTCAATAAATTAGTTTATTTTGATATTTGGTTTTGTTAACTTACAGTTGGCAGCTATACATTCATGGAATTTGACAGTTAATGCCTTGACAGATATTGATCAAGTTTTATTTTGACGTAAAAGTAATATTTTGTTTCATATGTCAATAAAACGCTTAAAAATCGATATTTAAAAGAAATTTAAAGGTAAAAATTGTCAGTGACAGATAGATCATATTCAATTCGAAATAACAATCAAGAAATCTTAGCAAACAAGGGAACGATATTTATAAACGTCTAGTCATTAACTTTGGAGAACTTATTTAATATTTGAAAATATATCTTCCATAAAAGATGAACTCCGTATTCGTAAGTTAGTCGGGCGTTTAAAATGATGTGTTTCCAGTGCAGCCTGTTTTATAAACCCTTCCAATTTGTCTCAAGTCACTGATTTGTTTTAATAAGTCAAGCAGACACAAAGACAATTAAAAATCCTGCCATTTCTGTCAATACACTTTCAAAAGGATAGTTGAAAACAATCGATTTTATAAAACGTCAGAATCGGAATCATAAATGAATGACTTTAATACCTGACTGAATGTCATTTAAATTTCTTATATTGGTATATACACTTTACAAAAGTTTACATTTATGTAAATAGGTCAGAATATATTGACGATATTGAAATACATATGTATATATATGTATATATGTAAGTCTTTATTGGAAAAAGCCACTCAAGGATATTTGTTTTTTTCATTTTAAATTCAACATCAAACTCCAACCGAGCATTCTCTGTTGATTATTGTCTTCGTATGAATGTGTGCACATGTACAGTACACATAAAACAAATATACATAAATAAAACATACATGTATGTACATACTATAAATATATAGGTTAAGGAAAAATATTCAATATCACACTTTCTGAATGATGAAGCCATCAGGACGAGATAGAAAGAGACTCCTTTGGCCAAAATTAAATAGCAGCTGCTGAAAATTATGTTTGCCCAACCAAGTTGTGCTCTTGTAGTCATAGCTCGTGTCATCCTTATCCCAATATCCATGCCTTGTGCAAAATACACAAACGCATTCTTCCTTCCTTCAACTTCCTTCTGTCATTTTGTTGTTTATATGATGCGAGCTTTTTGCTATTTGTACAATTTCATCTGAAGTAAGTCATCCTGACGATGACGACGACGGCGGTGGTGACGGTGAGGATAAACTTGTGGAGCAGCAGAAAAAGGAAGACGAAACATCTATTCCAGACGTTTAGACACATTCAATCGCTTTTGGCATTTCGGTAAGATACATAGAGTCTAAATGACAGAAGACAATAACATGGTTTTGAGTTCATTCCTTTGCACAAATACGAGTGTGAGTATATACGAAGGTAAATTATTTACTCTCTTCTAATCGCAATCAGTTCTGATGCCACTTTTGGGACACTCTTCTGTAGTAAAAGACTTCCTCCCATCTGTGAACGAGCAGAAGCTAAAAGGTACGTCTTTTAGTCTATTTGAAATGAAAAGGTTGAAATATTTATACCTTTATTAAACTTTTTATATGTAAGTATGTAAGGATGTACATGTACATTTTACTTATGAGTAGGTATTGTATTCAATCATCATTGTTATATAATAGTTGTGTTTTATTCATTACTGGGTAGGTAGCGCAGCAAAATTTCCCTCGGAAAACAACAGCAATTTTATTACTGGAGGAAAAGAAGTCAGTAAACATAATGGCAGCTGTACTGGTGATATAATGTAAAGTGAGTTTGATCTTTTTATTCACTTAAATTCTGCACTAGCTATATACAGCAGTGAATAAAACACAACTAATATTGAGTTCAAGAAGATATTAAATTGAAAAGTAGTGAGTGTCAAAATTCACTTTAAGCGTTCTGATATCTTTGCTTTTTCTGTCCACATGACACAAGTTAAAATTTAACGATTTTCAGAAGAGAAAATTCAAACTTCGACTGAAGAAACTTAATTCAAAGATTCTAAAAACATGTCATTTATGCGGAAAATGGCGCACGGAAAAGTATTCAATGTTTCGAAGTAAAAATAAGTAAAGCTTGCCACGAGATGAGAAAAAAGTCTCAGTCTCAGTCTCTAGTCTTGTAAAGCTGAAACTAGATGACATGAAATAGAACTTTAAGCACTTGAGACGAGGCTTAGACCGGATTGTACATTTTGGACGGACATTTTTGAAGTCTTTTGTATTCGAAGTATTAATTACAGCGGAATATTCGGCCCTTGCGTATCCGAGGTATCAGTTTTTTCACGATTCGGAGTATTTTTGTTTCAAAGTATTTTTTTTTCAAACAGGAGATTTTTGAAAATTTTTTCTTCGATATTTATTTAACACAGTAAAAAGTAAAGTAGGTATGCGTGCGGAAATTTTTCCGCACACCTTGCTAGGGCCGATTCAGAAGATGTCTATAAGCTGTCAAATTTATTTGAAAAATCAATGTTTTTTTAATTTGTTGCTCCAGAAAAAAGTGATTAAGTTCAATATTCTCTTAATGTTGAGATTTTTCAGAAATTGAATCGATAACATCGATTCCATAATTTTGAATTTAAGTCTATTAACTTCAAACAAACAAAAAAACGTGTTGGTTGTTTTCGTGTTTTTCCGGATTTCCTGAACTTACAAACAAATAAAAACATTTTGTTCGTTTTGAAAATGAAAAGTTCATCAGTGCTTTGTTTATATTCTGTAAATTAATTGTTATTATTTCAGCAGCTAAATGAAATAAAATTAATGATAGTATCGTGAATCTTAATTTGATTGTTTATGTAAAATAAGATAAAATGCAATTCTGGATATTTGCAAAGTCTGTATGATGGCATGACTTTTCCTTAATTTTCTCGGCACGCTCAATTGTAATTCCTTAAGTTCAAACGTCTCCCAGTTCAACGCCCCCTACCAGGAAGTAGTATAACTAACTTAAATTAAATAAACAAACAAACGGTTTATAAATCAAAAGAATTGCGCATTTAAGCAAAATTAATTTTATTTATTGTTATAGTAAACAGAAATGAATTTAGAACTTATTCGCTTTTGGAAAACTTTTAAAGTCAAATAAAAAATTACGCTCTTTTGCTCGAGACATTTTAAAATAAAATAATAGAGTGTTCTTTCACAAGTATTTCAATAAATCTCATTTGAACTAAGTTTTTTTCAAGAAGGCTTGATAGGAAGCTTTTTTGATTGTATATTGTCTACTTTACAAATGGCAAATATAATTGACGTATGACGCCATTTGCAAAGCAACTAGGATTAACCTCCAAATCTAATAGTCGCCAGGGATGTCAAACCTATTGATCGTAACTGTCAGTGTCAGTAAAAAGTAAATTACTGAAAATATACCAGAGCTGTATCCTGCTTACTATAGGCATCAGATATGTCATATCTGTCAATCTGACAATCACTATAGAGGCGTGATTTCGCCTTCTTCCGGTCTTGCGCTGGATTGTACTTACTCTTAACTTGAGAATCGGTATAAAATTTAGTACTTTAAAGGTGAATTTTCCATTATGTGGTTTTATCGTTATTTGACAGCACAACAATGATCAATGACATTATGTGTGAAATATAACATAGTTCAAATGGCCACCGCGGCTTTACTGGATGGCGCTCATTCTAAGGATTCGATAACTTTGACGCATAAATCAGGCTGAATTTGACCGATGATGGCATCGATTATGTTGTATTTGAGGGCATAGGTGGTAGTTTGCGGCTTCTTCGCATAGACCTGCAATTTAAGAATGCCCACAACGAAAGGTCTAAAGGGGTCAAATCATACGATCTTGGTGGCCAAATCACGTCACCTCGGCGCGTGATAACCATCATCCCATAAAGCAGCTGCTCGTGCAGAATATCGATTGTGTCTAGAGCTGTGTAGCACGTAGCGTCGATAACATCCAATTTAGACCACAAGAAGTTTGGTGATCATCGACCTATACCGATCGCCGTTGACTTTGATGGCGTGGCCATTTGGCACCTCGTGAATCTCGAGTGGATTGGTGTCTTCCCAAATCCGATAATTTTTGGCACATCAATCGCTAAAGATCAAAAATTCGGATCAACTGGAACACTTGACGCTGTAACTTGTGATGGTAATTTGTTTTTAGTGACTGATTAAAAAACGATGTTTTAAGAGAAAGTAAAAGAAACAATATGGCCGCCACGAGCTGTCAAAATCAACCCTTTAGATTGTTGACAAACTTTTTAGTTATGAGCATGTATTAAAACTACTTATTATTCTTTCCTTCTTCTTTCGGATTTGGCAGAAAATGGTGGGTCCCCTTGGTACTAAATCAAACAAAGCACACATAAAGGACAGCCTTATGGTTTAAAATCATTTAAGGAACTTCATATCCTCAGAAAAAAAAACTGCTTGTGAAATCAAATTTACTGTTTTCCTCTAGTCACAAATTGTTTTTTTTTTTTTAAATATTGATCTTAATCAATTACACTTCAGCTTATAGCAGTATTACCAAAAAAAATATCAATTTCACATAAAATATATTCTTTCAAAGCCAAACAAAAAAAACGCACACAAACAAAAACAAAATGTCAAAATCCCTTCGAAAGGACATTCATTTCCAACATAATCTAGCAGAGCTTAAGTTTTTAATTGAAAACATTTTGCTACATAAAGGACCATCCATCCACAGTAGACACTATAATATAACGCATCTAAAAGGACCTAGGTCCTTGATAAAAATGGCTGGCATTCAATTTTTGTTTTTTGTTTACTTGCTCAGTTGAAAATCTGTCTTTGATTTATCGATGACATCACTTAATTCAAAGAATTGAGTCGCGAAGTGGAAGGATATAAATTTTGTATGTGTATATGTATTTCCAAAAATTTATTGAATTTTCTACTTCTTTTCAATTTGATATAAATTAAGTTCGAGAATAATAATGTGGGATTAAATTTGAATTAGATTCGAGTCTATGCACAGATTATCACTTGAAGTGTTTATTTTGCATCATAAGTCAAAGTTAAATATTATCTCTTTATCTGACAGTTTAAAAATTTAAAAGCAAAGACGATGAAATGGAAAGTTTTGTAATGATCCAAATATAATTTGGTTGGTGGAGATAAGAAGTTTGTTGTTTATTTATTAATTCAAATCTAAACTAAAATTAATTAGCAGTACCTAACTATTGATTATGAGAAATGGTATTAACTATTTCACAAAAATGTTAATTGGGAACAAAAATATGTTGACATTTAAGCAAACTTAGTTTTCTTTCGGAGAATTTTAAATTAGACTCAATTTTAAAATCAACAAGAGTTTCTGAGAATATTTCCAGAACAAACATTTAAAGTAATATTTAATTTTTAATTTATTTTTATTCAACTACAAAATACAAACATGCCATTAAAAGGGGTGTTTAGACTTGATGTTTGTTCAATTTGATTTGCCATTTTATACTTAATAGATTTATTTCTGAATAACGTTTGCAAACTGTGAAAAATCTATTACAAAAATTATGGTTCGGTTCGCTCGACGCATAGCGCACTGCGTCTAATATTCGGTTGACATAATCGCCCACCAGAGTCGTCGGTAATTCGAGCAACCATGAATCGGTTTCGAGCCACGTTTACTTTAATGCATAATCCATATTCTCAGAGACGCCGTTCAGTGCGAACCGAAGACGTTATTGCTGCTCTTGTAAGAATTGAATCCAATTGACCATTAAGCGCGTAGCACGTTCGGTTAATGGACCCAAAACGAGATGGCCACCGATCCCGATTTTCAAAAGAAAATTTTGTTCAGCGATGAAGCTCATTTTTGGGTGAATAGTTACTTTAATAAGAAAAATTGTCAAATCAATTTATTGAAGGAAACTTTTGGTGAGACCATTATCTCGCGTCGTCGTCGTGGGTCTGGGGAGTTACCTCCATAAGATCATGGGTTTTATGACTGCTGGACTATTTTTTGTAGGATAATGTAATGTCGCTTGTCCACTCAGATAAGCCCCAAGACAATTGACGCCTTAAAAGATAATATTCAGTGCGTTATTGTTGGCATACGGCCCCAATTGCTGAAAAAAGTGGTCGAAAATTGGGCCTCCAGGCTAGAATTTATTAGAGCCAGCCGCCGGCCGTGGCCACTTGCCCAAAATAATTTCTAAAACATAATGGCAAATCCTTAACTTTATCATACAGCTAAATTCTTGGCCATAACAATACATTTTATACGATTTATTTGTTCTTATAAACCACAAGTCTTAAAAAAAACACCCTTTAGTATAAAAACGTGCGAAAAATCGCCAGACCTTTGAATTTCAAAAAAATTGCTTGTAAATTTTTCAAAGACTTTTTTCGATTTTTATTTCTTGGTTACCAGTTGTAAGCACATTTCCATTGAAGTATTACAAGGTACACAAAGGAAACCACCCGTGAAGACGTTATAGAAGGTTGGTAACGGTGTTTAATCGATTTCGGTCCACACCTATGTATAAACCTTGACGAACATTAATGATCCTATGATTTCGTAAATGGCAAACTCTTATCTTTATATGAAAAATCTACATTTTTTGCCATCACATTAAACTATAGGTGTTTTATTTCTTTTTGAAAACCACATGTTTAAAAAAACAAACTTTATTCTGTTGCTCATTCTGATTGTGGGGTTAAGATAAGACACATTATTCAGAAATGAATCAATCATTCACAACCACAACCACTTTTCATACGAATTAACTCATTTTCCCTTGAATAAAAGTTATGTTTTATTTTGTTTTTAGGGATAAATATGTACCTACCTTCCTGATATTAAAAATTCAAGAGAAAGTTCATTAAATTCAATAAAATTTGATATTTTATATAATCAAAGGGCCTTAAGAGTTAAATTTTGCAACTCAAACAAAAATCTAGAAAATTAAAAAAAAAATATTACGCACCCAAAGGCTTCGGGCGTCCTGGTCTACGCAATTTCTCAAGCAGCGTAATCATGGTATCCCACGCTGTCACCTACCTACCATCAAATGTACTACAAGTGACTTTCCGAACCCACCGAAGTGTACAAACGTCTCCGAAATCGTCCTTAACACTCACATGCAAGACCAACCTTAAGACTTTCCTCTTCGAAAGCTCCTAAGAGGTAGGATCCATGTGTGGAGTACTGGCAGGAGTGGCAGGACCTGTACAGCAGCAGCTTAGAGGTTATGGTACGATTTGAGCAAGCTTAAAAACATGAGTTTTTGACCTTTTTTCTAATAATTTATTTATTTATACTTGAATTTGTATTTAAAAAAAAAACACACACAATCAGGTTTGAATGCAAAAAAAATGTATTCTTAAGTCACACATGTCAAAAAATAACTATAACTAAATAAATTTTTGTAAATTTCAAATCATATTTCATTTTGCAATTTTCTGTCCAATTAACTTAATTCTGTATCATCAAATTTCAATCGTGTAATGTTAAAAAAAATATCCCATTAAATTTGTAATTTTTTTTTTTCCTTACCACCTTGGTGCTTGAAATGTCAAAATTTGTCTTTTGAACGTATTTCTCCTTCGATTGTTGTTATTTACGTCTAAGTACTTATTTACACCGAAATAGCTTAGACAATGGCAAACACACGACAGGATTCTTTATTATCTAACTTAAATTTTCTGAACACATGTTAGATATCACTTTACCTGTTCGTGTCAACGTGTCCTGTATTCATCGCTCGTCGTAGTCGTCGTCATCGTCATCGTGTCGCCGTCCTAGTCGTCATCTACGTTGACGTCTACCTCTCGTTAGTCCTTATTCCTTGTTTCAAAAAGGATATAATGTACATATTATGTGGGTTATGACAGTGAACACATTTTACCTTTCTATAAAATATGTCATTGTTTAAACAAAGCAGAATAATGTTCTATAAAAAAAAAAATAGGTGGTAAGGAAATAAAGCGTAGGATTTATCATTACAAAATTTTCCTTAAATTCTCAGTCAATGTTTCCTTTAACAAAAAAAAAAAAAAAACATTATTCAAGGAAAGCATCATCTGAAAGGATCAGCTTTGTTGTTTTTCTTCCTTCTGACACAGGAAGTGAAGTGTATACAGAATTTTTGAAAAAAAGATATTGCGGGCATTCCAAAAATTAAAATTTCATTCAGATTTTTAAAAAATTTATTTTTCACATCTAGGTTAGAAAAGTTTGGTTTCTCAATTGAACTTCATTTGTACATATAAATTCAAGAACCATTTAAACAAAATGTCTGAAAAAATCATTATTTCCGATGTCTACATACATAAAAGAAAGTCGTGTTTGTTACACTTTTTATAACTCAAGAACGGCTGAACCGCTTTGGCTTAAATTTGGCACAGAGACAGATTATAATCTGGAATAGGATTATAGGCTTCTTTTTATCCCGGTAAAATACCTTTTATTTGGATTAAAAATTGACCACGTTTTACACAAAAATTAAAACAGTTCAATGAAACACATGATTGCAAAAACTACGACATGAAGTTCGTGGTTCCTGCCGCTCGATCCACTTTTTAATAAGCTTGCAAAGTACATCGGGGTATTTAGAAACTATTATTTACCAAATTTCATGGAAAATCGAATAAGCAAAAAACATATTTTTCCATAGCTTGAGTTTCTGCACTAAATTGGGGCGAGACGAAGTTCGCCGGTTTATCTAGTTTTAAAATTTAAATGTTTTGAAAGCAGTGTCAATCAATTTTTTGACACTTATCAAAAGTTATAAACCAAAAATTGTTCAACACAAAACCTCCAATAACTTTGTACAATGACATTATCAACATTCTCATTTTTAAATGTTGACTTCATTTTTAAGGAGCAATCAAACGTTGAGGAAAAAGAATCTTTTAAAAAATCATCCTCGGATTTTCCGAGCCCCAAAAATTGTACTAATTGACGTTGACTCTGATCAAAAAAATGGATTTCATCACTGAAGATGATTTCAGTTGAAAATAAAGATAATTTTGATAAATTTCAAAGGACTTAATCAGTGAAGATAAGACGTTGGTGGGTTATAAACCTGGGGTTGAATTGAACTGGCAAACCTGGAGTTTCGTCAACATTAGGGACACACTTCCAAGGTTTCGATTTTACACATCACTAACTTGTTTTGAGAATTCAATTTTTTCTAGAAGTTAAACTATTGACGGCCAAGAAGGAGCTTCACGATTTCCCAAAAGTTCAAATCGCAAAAACAGACATGCTCACGCACTGACAAAATATCAAAATTATAAATTATTTCCCAATATTGAAAAACTCTGAATTTGATCAATTGAATTTCTTATAATTGGTAACCCGGATATTTTCTATAAAACCAAAACAGTGCTGCCAATCTATTTCTTTAATTGAAAATCTACTACGGAAGAAAACGATACTACCTAAATTCCTTTTTTTAAGATTTCTGAACAATACATAAAATTAGCTCTAAAATTGTTGTTTTTTAAAGTAATATACATTTAAATAAACGGTTTTTTAGTTTCGTTCTTTCTTTGCTATGATACAATATTACTATGATGTCAAGAAAGTTATTTTTGTCATGTTCTCTATTTCTGTTGGGATATGCCTCCAGCTATACAGTCTGATACTGAAACTTCTTTGATTTGGATGGCTTTTTAGTGGTTTCTCTGGTCAAATTTTTATTTTCTTATTTTATCCTCGTTTTTGAACGAAATTTTTAAAATGCTATTTACTCACAAGCGCCTCTATAGCAACTTCTTTAAATTCAAAAAGTACTGCATCTTTAGTCTTTCACTAATGACTCAGGGCATATAAATACGATATTTTTTTGATATCTATATAAATGTACATACATGTCACATGTATCTCAAAAACAGCTCGATCAATTTTGATTATACTTTGATTAAAAAAAAAATGCCCAAATTTTGAAAATAGAAAATTTTGTTCTCTTTTTTTATTGAAAACTTCAAATAAATGAATACATGGAAGCCATTTTGCAAATTTGTGCTTACAAAAGTAATTTTACAACAAATTTTGTATTTTGTTTTTCAAAACAAAAACCGTTACAAAAATTTCCTAAGGACTTCAATGGTACAGAGACGGCTATCAGATTACTCACTATTATTGTCTATAGAGGCAGACAGAGTTTATCAATGAGTATAAAAGTTACTCATAAAAACACAACAGATGGTGTTGCAAATAATTAAAAAAGTACAAACCAATGTATAAACACTCATCCATCAAATATAAAATTAAAAAAAATAAAACATAACCTCAAGCCTTAATCAAACTTTACAAAATAACGACGGAAATTTAAAGCAGATCCAACAACAATGGTGGTAAATATTTTAAATAAAGTAATCAATGGTCTCGTTAAAACAACAAAGTAAAAATATCGATTGTAATTAATCAAACAAAAACAAATTAAAATTTTACACACAAAAATAAGGCAATTTTTCCGATTATAAATATACGTAGCCATGTCCAAGTCCAAGTCCAAGCAAATTAACAAAACTCTGGCTTTTGGCAGTTAACTTGGTTTTGAATTACCTGTTTTTCTTTCATTTTTCAAATAAACAACAACAACAACAAATACGAGAAATATGGTATCGGAAATTAATTTTCTCTCCAGCAATTTCAATGGAAAATTTATTAATTTAGAAGTGAATGGAAGCAGAATTTCTGACCAACCTTCTTCCATTTCCACACAAAGGAATTGATGTTTTTTTTGAAGTTATTTCATTGAATTAATTAAAATTTGTTATTTTTCTACTTTCAAAAGACTTTGTAACTGACATTTTGTTGCTTTAGTCACAAAGCGTTACCAAATTTGCCAGAGGGTTTTTCAATTAACTTTCACAAAACTTTGTATTCTAATAATTGAAACTAAATTTTAATTCATTGAACTTAAAATATACTTTTTTATCGAGAAATATTTATAGAACACGAGGTGATAAGAAGAAAGAGTCATTAATTGTGGTCAAGGTGTTGAAAAAGAGGAAGTCACTCATTGTCCAAACTCAAAACAGAAGGTCCTTGTCATGTTTCTTAAGAGGTGTTCTTTTGATATTCAAAGAAAAATGGCATTTTTTGACATAAATGATTGGATGTTTATTTCAATGTAAAGAGGAAGGTATGCCATGAACAATGGAAAACTAATTTCAATCCCTTAATGGCTTCACGAATTCCATCTTTGAGGTCTTGAATCGACGATGGGCTGTTGGAATATACCTTATCTTTCACGTAGCCCCTAAAAGAAGAAATCGCAAGGTGTTAAAGCACAAGATCTCGGTGGCCAATTGTGATCACCTCTTCGAGAGATAACACGGTCCGGAAACTTTTGGTTTCGTTGCTTGTGTGGCACGTAAAGCGAGCGCCGCGGCGTAAACGTTGTCCATCATCTACTTTCGGCCACACAAAATCAATGATCCTCTCTCGATAGTGCAATCCATTCTCCGTAACTGTTGCTCCGTCCTCATTTTCGAAAAAGTAAGGTCCAATGACCCCGCCGGACCATAAACCACAGCAAACAGTTGAGGATGGAGAGGCTTTTCGACAATAAATTTTGGGTTTTCCGAGTTCCTCTTATTGGAAAACCCTTTATTTGTCAGGTCTCCAGTTAATCATTGAGGTGTTTTAAATCGGTTCTTAGGTTTTCAATGCGATTAATTATTAAAATGGAATCGAAGTCATTATAGCAACCGATGTTATAATGTTTTTTGATTGGTTTTTCCAGTTCAAAAATAAAAAAAAACAATAAAAACGTTTTGAAAAACAGGCAGATTCGAAATTAATTCCACAGACTTCCGAGTTCCGACGAAGAAAGCAACCTACTAAGTCACTTAGACTTGTTCGATTTAACAATTCTTTTTGACATAATATTTGTAAGAAATCAACTTTTTAAATCCTTTTTACTATTCAAAACTAAATATTTGGAAATTGTCTAAATTTTTTTTCAGTCCATTTCTTAAAAGCTGTTTCTTTAAAAAAAAATGCAAAAAGTGATTAGACAGGCTGACGAATTATGACTTAATATAGACTCCCAACTATAAGCTTTTTGACACTGACAAATAAGTAAATCCCTGTCATAGTATACATATATGCACCTTAAATGATAAATTGATTAAGTCTAAGAACACCTGATTTATGCCTAAACGAAAAAGAGAATCGTTCAATCTGTTCAAATTCAGTAAGATGACAGATTAGCAGACAATATTAACAACGCCTACCATCGTAATGCCATGTCATTCACCAAAATCTTCACTTCGATTTTTTCCAAATTCAATTAAGTCGTTATTTTTTTTTTATTTATTAGATATAATAAATCTAATAAAAGCAGAAAATCAATGTCCTGTCCCATGCAGTGATATATCCATACGAATCTAATTTTATGATTGTATTTTATTTGTGAAATTATAGGTATTGGCTTTGACGTATCGTTCTTGTCAAATTAATGGAAGCAGCATGATGTCAAATTGATGTATCAATGATGATGTTATTGCAACAACATGTATAGAAAACTATTAAACAAGTTTCTTGAATTAATAATTTATTTTAATTTTTAAATTTATCACTATTACTTTGAGTTTATTATATTGTTTTTGAAATTTTATTTATTTGTTATTTAACAATTATTTTTACATTACAATAAAACACTTCAAGAAATTAAAAAAAAAGAAAATTGCTAATTCATTTCAAAATATAAAAATATAAAAGACAAGATCTTAAATAAAGTTAGATGACTCGTACGGAATAAATAGCCAAGAGTAAATTAAAGAAAAAAAAAACAGAAAAAAAATAGAAACTTAAAACAATGAAATGTCAAAAGTAAAGGGGAGGTCGGAAAAATGGACAGAGTGGAAAAAAAATTATTTCATATTTTGAATGATATGACAAATTTCAATTTCGACTTTTAAAAATTATTTTATCCAAAATTTGAGGCTTGTGATACTTTGTTCATGATTTTTTAGGCAATAAATTAATTTTTTTGTACTATGACAACTTTTTAAAGATGTTCCAAAATTAAGGCAAATAGTGTTGAGTAACCTAAAAAAATCAAAAACAAATCGAGATCTGACATTTTGGGGTTAGTAAAAATGGAAGACGCCAAACACACTGGTCGTCAAAAAAACAAGTCATTCAAATGTCAATATCGAAGCAGTTAGTAAGTCGGTGATAATCCAGGAACCATCGAATCGGCGTCGTGGACAAAAAATGCAATTTTCAAGAAGCTCCCTACAGAGTATAGATACTCACTAAATATCTTCTTCTGTTTCTGGTGATAATAGTTCTTTTTGTTGAAATTCTATGATATGGATGTGGCCAATATGTAGTTTCAACAAGACGGTGCTACATTTCAAGGATCTATATGTAAAAAGTCAAACATTTTTAGTTTTTAGGAAAAGAGGTCAAAGACTTGGCGCTCAAGAAAGCTGGAAGCTTAATGTTGAATTGAAGTGGTCAATAAGTACAAGTACCTAAGGGTATGGCTATAACACCTGGATTATGCTTGACAAACTATTTCAAAAAAAGATCCAAAATGGCTCGTCAAAGCCTCAACTTTACTTGGAACCATTGCATTAAGAGTAAGTGAATTGGAAAAAATTCAAAGATTCTTTTTTAAAAAAGTGCTCGAATTATATTCTTAAACTTGAATGCCAAATGAAGCCGATTTTTGAACACACGATGCGCTGCCACATGAATTCTTAGGCAAAGTTTTTAACTTGTATGGAAACGAAAGATTACCCAAATTCCTGGCAAAAATAACAATGCATCAGTTGATATATTGGTTCCTGAGCTGGGATACAAACATCAGTCAGGCCAGAAATTTCGAAAATCTGAGAGATTTGGTGTCAAATAGGAACCTTTTTTAATGCTGTTATTGGTGAAGTATAGTTGACAAAATATTTGAAGAAGACAAATAGGAAGCCGTACAAAGAGCCAGTAGTTGATTAACGAGTTTAATTATTTAAAAAAAAAAAAAAAAAAAAACAATTCAGGTTTCCCTGTATAAAATAGGATTTATCCAAAAATTGACATGTTAATATACGAAGAAAATTACATGAACAAATTCATCCTATTCTCAACCCTCGTTAGGTTCACGAACTTCAAGCTCACAAAATTTGCAAAATCAAGGGAAAATAAATTTCAACATTATAGCACAAGTGATTCCTGAGATACCCTTTACTGAATCACTTTCTCAGTACTCTTTGATAAGTCATTAAAATTACTAGCCACTTTTTTATAATTGAATTGAAAATTTTATAGCCTGTCAAATTTTAGAGAAAGAAAAATTTGTTGTGTTTTATTCACTGCTGCATAGCTAGCGCAGCAGAATGTCCCTTAAGCAAACAACAACAATTTGATTGTGCTGTGCTGGCGATAGATGTAAACTGAATTTGATCGCTTTTTTCACTTGAATGCTGCACTAGCTATAAGGCCAGTGGTGAAAAAAAACAACTATTTTGTTATATACAATTTCTGTCAAAATTTAGAGTTGTTTGATTGTATTTTTACAAGTAATTTTTTTACATATAAGTCGGTAAATTGGTGGAATTTACATTATAACTATTATTTGATTTGATTTCTATATTCCTATGATTACCCTTGACACCACTACACCACATTACACTAGGTAAGCCACATAATGTACATAAATTAATGTTACAAACACCCACCTGTCAACAAGTATAGATATATTTATAAATTTACTTACATAAACGTAATCATTTAATTTTAAAGCTCATATTGCGTGAAAACTCGAATCACATCAACTGCGATAGTGGTTGTTAGCGGTTTTGTGGTTGTATCCGAGAAGATATACATATATGTATATGTAAGTATATTCGCACCATCTGATCCCCACATTTCAGATTCCAGATTTACACTCAGTTCATTATCAATTACAAAAGATATAATGTAATTTACCAGTGTGTATATAAGATATCTCACATGTACATACATATCTGCAACTTGCTTTGTCATTTTATTTATCTCGTCATCATTTCCCTTCAAACAAATCATTTATCTATGTTTATAAACTATTTGATACTTTATTTAACAAATAATTGGGTTAATTAAAATACAATATCTAACATATACTTATATATGTTTGAAATCAAGTATTTGCTATACATAAGAAAACCACACAAATTTTAGTCACTTTTCATAAAAAGATAGATTAACATTAATTTGATATCTTGAAGATAGTATCTATAATTTAATAAGTCAATGCAAGTCTATGTTTAATATATGTACTTATACATACATTATAATATGAAATCATAACCACAAAAACACGTTAAGTATGTCAACGATCACGTGCTGCAACAATGTTCGCCAGAAAAAGTACTTCCTTTTTCTAAAAATTGTAGATCATAATTAAATAATCGGAACTTTATGCCTCCTTATTCAGACGATGGAAAAATTATGTAGTCCGCCTCACCTAGGATAGCATAGCAAAAGGGTAGAACTATTCAAAGCCATCAGAGAATTCGACATCACTAGGTTGACCATGACCAATTTAACAAGCCAAGTTAAAATAGCCGGATTGGTATCCAGGCCAATCAACATGGCGTTTGGGAAAGGCAATTCGTGACTCTAGCATGCCAACAAGAGGGTCGTTCATCAACAGGTCCTGCCAGATACTAACTCTCGCAGACCACATCGACATCATTGGAAGAACCAAACAAGCTGACCACAATACCTTTATACCAAGTCGAGCAGGAGGCGGCACAAAATCTAGGATTAGAAATGCACATTAGTGAGGGAAAAATAAATCGTGGCGTGTGTCGTGTCGTCGTCGTCGAGAAGAACAGCTAGTTACACAATTAAGGTAGCAGAACCTTGTTCCAATAGTAGAAGCCGATAACAACAGAGCCTACTATAATTCTGTCAAAGCTATTTAAATCTATAGAAACCTTATAATAACTTCTAAGCTCCTGTTGTACAGGACTATGGTCTCGCTAGTAGGTACTCACATATGGATCCGAGACCTGGGTACTTAGTAAAATTAACTCCGACCTCTTAGGCACGTTCGAGAGGAAAGTCTTAAGGAGAATGCAATTATTGGCCCCGTACATGAAGAAAGACGATTTCGGAGACTCTCCCTCGAAGCAGAAATCGTGAACAAAATTAAACTCGGTAGACTCCGGTGGTCTGATCACTCACATGAGCCAAGAGAAACCAGCTTGGAAAGACCATCGTAGTACATTTGATGGCAGGAGACCACATTGCAGGCCAAGCTTATGCTCGATAGATGGCATAGACTAGGACTCCCGGAGCCTTGGAATTTGGGATGCTTAATTAGATGGAGTCGCTTCGGATCACAACCGGGATAAAGGGAGACACTTATTGAATAAGGTTAGGCTCAGATCCTGGTTGTCGAGCCAGATGATAAAGATGTGTGTGTATTTTTTTCTTCGTTTTTTTGTGAAGTTTTTTTATTGTCAACAATTTTCTTTTTTTAGAAATTCTATTTCCCATAAAATAAATTTAATGTCAATAAATACGCTCTTTGTCAAATCATTTTGTACAGTTTATTTTTACTTTTTTTTTTGTAAATGTTTGTAGTTATTTAATAGTTAATTTTTCGATCTTAAGAAAAACCATAAAATAATTGTTTACTGTTTTTTTTTATTTAGAAACTGTGTGTTTTTTGTTTCAAATTTATAAAACATTTGTATGACGTAATAATATCTTAAAGAGAATCCGAGTTGGTCGTCCTGGTAGCTAATACTCGTTCAAATATATTGAAAGTTTAATTGTTGTTTGTGTTAATAAATAAACTATAAATCGACTTCCAACGAATTTAACGTTTTTCTTTAAACAATAAAAACCACAATTTAGAAAATAAATATTCGACACTTTTTAATTAATCAAAATATATAATTGCGAAAGTTGATATTTTGGAAACATGGTTAAAAATAATGTTTAATAAAAATAAATCTTTTTTAAATATATGTATGTATATGTATGTTTAAATGTTTCTTAAAAATAACTTATAAAAAAAATACATACTTTTTTTAAAAATTTATAAAACCTAAATAAAAAATTATTAAAACCTGATGAATATTGAATTTGGAACACCGTTTCTTTGTTTTTGATTTGTTTTTATTATTATTTAAAATTAAAAAAAAAAAAACATTTTTATAAGCAAGTCCCATTATATTTTTCAATCTTTTATTTAACTTGGCTTCAGGGTTTTTTTTCTAAAAATTATGTTTAATAAGTAGATACTTGACATACCATCTCCATTTCAATTGTCTACCATAGCAAATAACTACTTGACAGATTTTTATAAAATTTTGTGTGCGTTCTTTTAGAAGGTGACAAATTGTTCTTACAAAAGTGTAGCTTACTTTTTTTCCTATTTAGTTGCTGATTTTTTTTTTTTCAATTAATTTTAATTAATTTTTCAGAATTTAAAAACAAAACTTTACCAAACAATACATTTTGTTTGTGTGTAAAATAAAAAAATGTCAAAATGAACAAGATCTTAAACTAGTATAGGTACACTCTCGTCTAAGCTTTCACAAGAACTTGGTTACACGTTTTTTGAAAATTATATCAGTTACTTTTTTTTTGTTTTGAATAAGAAATTCGCTGAACAAAAAAGATATCAAATTCGCCTAAAATCAAAGCCACACCCTATGGTCCATCATCCATTGAAGTGTAAGTCTTATAATTTTGGATTTTTCCACTTTGTCACCATCAAAAAAAAAAATATTATTTTTCTTGTCGCCTTCCACTGACAATGTGATTAATATAAAAATAAATTGAAAGTCAAAAATTTGACAAGAAACAATTTAGCATTGAAATTTACGATTCAAAATAAATACATACACATGTATATATTTACTAATTTATATAAATCTTTGTTTGTTTGTATTAAAAGGAAAAACAAATATACATAGAGGTGACAAATTTATTTACCTTTTCATTTTGATTGTTGAAAATCTGAAAAATGTAGAAAAAAATTTATTATTTTCATATGTAATTAAGTATTAAATAAATAATGGTGATAAATTTATGTTATTTGAAGACATTAATTCATGCGTTTGTTCAGGATCATTGGCTCATTTATTTTTGTATCAAAAATAAATATTTATACATAAATTAAGAGAAATAGATGTTAAAGGGCTTCAAGGAGATTTTTCAAAAGTGTTGCAATTGTACGAGAGCTGACTGAAATATTTTTTTAGTTTTTTATATACATATTACATATGTATGTATAAATAAAAAAAAAGTAAAAGATTTATGTATGAACTCTTTTTTTAGCATTGATTTAGTACAACTTTTTAGTCTATATGTTCACGTTGGCGTATGAGTACTTTTTTTTTAAATTAATTGAACACCTATTAATTCTTCTTCGAAAATATGGCATTTATTGATGTTTTTAAGTTTTACAAGGAATCGTCAATCAAATCAAAGGTATCAAGTGTTCAAGTGTCTTCAATTCAAACAGAACTTAATTTTGTTAGTTTTCATGATTTTTTTTTGTAAAAACTGTGTAATCCATTTATTTTTGATAATTATCGATTTACTTTTTATGATAATTGATAAAAATATTCGGAGTATTTAAGAAACGAAAGTGAATTCCGATCGGAACTCAGATTACTTTCGAGGTATCCGTTGTGGAACTAAATAAAATAAAGCAAACAATTGTGTTCGATATTTTACTTACAATTTTGTAGTTTAAATTTCCGAAGAGATTCCGCAATTATTTCGCATCGGACAACTTCTGAAGAAATTCAACGCGTAGCTATCAAAAATTGGTGCCTTATCTCATTGCACCGCTGAGCGAAGGAATGCGATGTATTTTGTCAGAAGATTTATGCGAAATGCTTATCGGAACGGATATCTCGATAGAAAATTTTCTTCCGAACGGATACCTCGATATCGTTTTTTGAGTTCTATTTTCTAGAACCTATCAGTTAGACTGTGTAGGTAATGCCAATAATGAAAAACTCTTAAAAAAATAAATCCTTTGCATAGCTTTTTTAAAACTTTAGCTCATCACTGGCTACAATTTCGAAGGTAAATAAAAGAAAGAAATGACTTTAGTACGTCCACAATTTAATTTTGAAACATTACATTTCCAATTTCTTCATGGTTTGTTATCATCAAACATCAGCATTCGATCCGGAAGTGATTTCTTAACTTAATAAAAATCTTATTTCGTTACGCGGAAGGAAACAAAATTCAATTAGATATTGAATTTATATTAAATTATCTTAATCATGCAAAGAGTCTTGTAACTTAACCACATTACATTTATTTATGATGCATATTTTCCTAGCATTTGTAATTTGTATATTTACATATGTGTAAATAACTTCTGATATCCTTCTCCTGGATCGACAATAATCAGTTGATGTAAAAGGTGTTTTTTTTAGAAGTGTGGTTTTTAATAAGAAATACAACACATATTATTTAATATTATGGACAAGAATTTAGCTTTTTTATAAAGATCATGGTTTGCCATTATGTTTTAAAAATAATTTTGGGCAAATGATCACCGAAGTTGGCTCGAATAAATTCCAGCCGAGAGGCTCAATTTTCTAACATTTTTTTTTAATAATAACTGAATATTCTCTTCCGAGGCGTCATTTAAATATAGACCCATAGAGCACATTAAACAGTAACTTTTTGAGGAATTCACGGAGCGGTGCGGTGGCGGCGTTTCAACCAAAAATAAACTTCATCGCCGAACAAAATTTTCTTTTGAAAATCGGGATCGGTGGCCATCTCGATTTGGGCCTATTCACGAACGTGCGACGCACGCCCTTGATGGTCGTTCTGCTTCAATTCTTGCACGAGTTGGATTTTGTAAGAGGATGGGTACAGCGGATGGACTCATTCGGGTCTTCTTCGATACTCTCTACAGCAGCAATAGCGTCTTTGGTGAGCACAGTATCTCTGAGAATTATGCAGTATACCTATCCATGGTTGATCGATTTACCGACTCTTCTGAGCAATTTTGTCGTCCGAATGTTAAACGCAGGATGTTCAAGGAATTTAATTTGGGTTGCAATTTTATTTTTATTTTCTTAATAATGACTGATTTCATGATTTTTTTCTATGAATTTTTAACTCTAATAAAAATATACATAATGTAATGTAATTTTAACATTGATAATTAAATCAAACAAAATTATTTTCATTATTTTAATAAAAAAAAGAAATTATACTTCCGTAACTAAAAACTTCGTGCTCCATAAAAAATAGGATTTTAAAAATAACCAAACAAACTCTTGTTTATAATTAAAAATATAAGGTTTATAAAAAATCAAAGTGCACTATCACTGATGCTATATTGAAATACAAAGGAAAAACTTTACACTCTCGCATATGGTTGGGAAAAAAATCCCTTTAAAGTTTTTGTTTCAATAGAAATTAAATTAAACTAAAGCAATTTCATTTTATGAACTTTAACATAATTTCAACAAACAAAAAAGATGTGAACTATAAATGGACTTTTTAAAATGTCCAGGAATGGTTATTTAATTGAATTAAGTTTTTATTTTTTTTTATTTATTTATTTTAACAATAAATATAGGAGACGGCATCTGGGATTTTATTAATCTTGTCTGCACTCAGTATCAATTCTGTCAAAGTGGATTTTGTTTGTACAGAAAAAAGAGCAAAACATTCATATTTGGGGCACTATTTTAAGAATGCTTCTTAGACTTTAAGGGTATCGGTATCTATTAAAAATGTATATGCAATCTTTTTGAAAGCATGAGGCTCAAATAACCAAAAGTGTCCAGTTATGTCGTTCTTTCAAGCTAATTTAAAGTTTGAAGTTGATTGGGCTACTTAATTACGAAAGTAGCTCAAATTTGAGCAAAATGAAAACAAAGAAAAATATGGGGAACAAATTTCTATTTGTAGTTTATGTTAGACCGAAATTTGACAAGAATTCCGCCAGTCCCATCAATCATCCATGTAAATCTTTTCAGCACAAACAAAAAAAACTAATTAAATTTAACTGTCAGAATCTAAATACAAAATTAGAAATTTTTTTCCAAATAGCTAATCAATATTAAAGAGATTTCAAAACAGACATTGTCAAACATCTGCTTTTTTTCTCCAGAAAAGAGCAATTTTAGAGATTTGAGTGACATTTCGAAAAAAAAATAACAAGTATGTAAATTGTGTTCTTTTTTTAGAGGAGAGGTTTTCAATCTGGTAATACTTTTTCGGAGTTGACAGCTGTCACTTGTCTTATGCTCAATTTGGTTTGCCATTTACAATATTTGCAAATCGAGCACTTAACTTCAATAATTTCAAAATTAATATTGTTATCAAAATTGTTAAAGCATTTTCTATTCATATTCAGAATTTCATCAGTAAATGAAAAACTCATTGGCCGATTCAAAATCATTCGTAAATTTTCTGTCGTTGGAAATTTATAAAATCTTCTAAGAACCAACAATGACGTGGTCATCAGTCGTGTACTCCTTCTTCTTGCTAATCTCAACCCATTATCTATCGGATTCAAATATCTGACGAAGGTGTATTTACAGGAAAATTGCGATGTCGTCAATTGATGACTTCACCCTCATCCTCGTCGGAGGATTGAAGGTTATTACATTTATTGACGAAACTTCAGGAAAGTGAATACGACAAGACCGAAGAAGTTATTCAAGGACTAAAATGAATTGAACTGGACAATTAAAGTCATCAACAGAATTCATTCTGAAAGTAAAACTTTTGCATGACCTCAAGAAAAAGTTTTGTATAATCAACTTTTAAATTGTTTTAAGTAAGTAACAATTTATATAAAGTTTAACATCGTGCTTATTAGAATTTAACTACATTTCTGCTATATACACAAATTTAATATCTATCACCATAAATCATTTTAATCATATAATTATTGCACCTGCAGGCTAATTAATTGATGCATCATTTTCCTCTCGTCCTTGTTCGTGTTATCCGATGATAGGCCTCTCTCGATACGATAGCATATACGGATAGCCAGGATAATCAAGAATGATGTATGCGAGGTTATTGGCTTGTATGAAATTACTGATGAAAATTGTTTTAATCGATTTTGGATTAAATACAATGCAACTACACGGTATACATACTCGTACATACATACATATATCTCAATTAAACTTTACATGAATATATAGCTGTAAAAATATGGTAGAGAATAGAATGTATCTTTTTTTTACTGTACAAGTATCTATATAATATCCTAAGTGCTATAGATACTGTCGGAAATGTATAGTATTTGTAGTTTAGAGTGGCATCCTGTTGAATATACCACTTATAAAATTTGTGTCGCTGAAATTGTGTCACCCTATTGAAAAGATGGGGGTTAGGTGTTCAGTTTTTTTTTTGTTTCAGAAAATAAAACAATAGCATAGTGACCATCAAAATAAGCGTCCATTAGATATGACCTAGTTGTTGAATACGAGTTTTTTAAAAGTAGTGCAAGTACGAGTACATTGTACTTTCATCGTATCGTAATGGAAAAAGAAGAATTAAATTTCTGAATTTAGTTTCATTTATAGAAAATCTAAATAAATAAAAGAAAGTATGATTATTGACACCATTTTTAATTGTAGAACGACTGGTTTATTTTGACTATCACAGAAGATCTGATGAAATTACAAAACATTGATTTTATTTTAAATATTATCCGCAGTGAAGTAGGAATTCCAAAAAAACGTGCCCGCATTCGTAGTTTCGCGATTTGTTTTGTTTTGTGTATATTTTTGTGACTATCTGTCAAAACAAAAGTCAAAGGGTCTGATAGCAGAATTTAGTTAGTTAGCGTTAGTAACTCTTATGTGTCGCTGTTTGACTAAAGTTTGAAACCATGAGTTACTAAAATTCTACCACTTTTTTGCAGCAATTGGGGCTGTATACCGGCAATAACGCGCCGAATATTCTCTTTCAAGCCGTCAATCATTTTGGGCTTATCTGCGTGGACAAGCGACTTCTAATACCTCCACAAAAAAGACACGCTACAGACACAAACTGAACAAAAATCAAGTCACAACTGTCAAAAAGTCAACGCCGAAAAAAGTGTGTTGCCATTTTGAAAACTACAAATCTAAAAAACACCATTTTTATTGAACAACTTTTAATAAAAAAAAATATTGGAAAATAAAAAATATTCACAAACTATATTTTGTAGTAACGATCTTTTTTTATGCATCATTTTTCGTAGTTCATCAACAGCTTGCTGACACTGAGATTGCAGGCTGACAAATTTCACTTTGAAATCTTTTATTCTTTATCCTTTGAACTAAACATAACATAATTATCAACGATGCACTATTAAACAAAAAAAAACTACAATATTCCGTGTAACTTTAATAACTGAATTTTTTAAAATTGGCAATTCTAATTCATTATGCAAAGTTAATCCATCAATCAAAAATAAAGATGCAATACCACTTAAAGTAGTAACAATGCAATAAAGATTTAATACACTGGTTTTGTGTATACATAATTGTCATTTGAACAAATGTTTTACCACAACAGAGAATAGATATTCAATTTATATGTATATTCAATCCTTTGAACACTTTCTATCTCTCATACAAACAGGATTTGGATTCAAGGGTCCAGGTGGACCATCATGCATCATAATTTATGTACATATTTCTTTTAGCTTACTCATGTCATTTAGGATGAGTGTCTGAATTTGGAATCTCATAAATGAAGCACAGTGTATAAATGAGTGTCTCAATTACATATTTTATCGAAATCATTCAAGTACTTTTTAAGAAACTGGTACCACACAATTTATTTAAGTCTATTTATATGGTAGATTTATATAAAGATAAAATACGGTGTAAAGAAACAAATAAAATTGAAGAAAAAATAAAAAGGTACACAGGACGTATTAGTATCTTATATTATTATTTGATTTATATTTAAATTTTTCCAATTGCTTAAAAATAATTTTTAAAATTTCTAAAACGTACCATCATTTTATATACATAATGCTAATTCATATATGTAACTCAAAAGAATAAAATTCAATGATGATTAAGAAAAAAAAACAACTCAAGTAACATTCTTAGAGATATGTATGTACGTACATTACATATGTACCGTATAATTAAGATGCATATCTTTTGTCTTTGGTGTTTCTGTATTTGAAATTCGTTTGAAAGATAATACCTTTGTTCATATAAGGATTCGACTTTTTGATTGTAAGTAAATGGATTAAAAGAATCTAAATCTCCATCTTGGTATTTTCAAAAAACAAAAATCAATTGTAAAAAGGAAAAAAAAAACTTTTTTCTTTATATTCGGTCTCTTTAAGTTAAAATAGTGTATTCATTATTTATGATGATAAAATGACTTAAGAAAAAACACAACTGTCAGATTGTTTTTCCCAGAACATAATGTTGACTGAAAACTATCCAGTCGATCGTTAAACAAAAAAAGAGGCTGGGTGCGACCCACACTGATAACTTCCCATTATGCATAATTTGAAAACTTGGCGTTGTTGATATTAATCGATTTACTTTTGATGCTGATTGTTAACAATTTTACTAACATTCGTATTTGTTGTAAAAAAATGTCAATTTGTTATTCGTCAATATTTTATCATTTTTTAGTTATTGACAAATGTATTATGTTAAAAATAAAATACATTTGAAGTCAACATCATTGCTTGTTGTGATGATATTTAAGTCGAAAAACAATTTTGACACTTTTCGGTAAATTTCAGTTTTGGTCTTTTATTTTTCGTAAAAAAACTGCCAATTCGATATTTGTCAAAAAAGTACCATATATTCAAAATTCTAATATGCAAAAAATAAAATAGATTCGAAGTTAAAATGATTGACCACTGTCTACATATTCAAGTCAAGAAAATACTTTTGACATTTGTTGGGAAATTTTTGATTAAGTTTTTTATTTTTTTATAAAAAGACTGTCAATTCGATATTTGTCAAAATTGTAGGATATATTATTAATTGTATTTTGTATAAACATAAAAAAGTTTGAAGTCAACATCGGTGCTCATTTTCGAGATATTCAAGTCAAAAAACACTTTTTACCAACTTTTGGTAGAATTTTTTGTACTTTTTTATTTTTTGTAAAAAAAACTGTCAATTGAATTTTTTTCAAACTTTCACCAGATGTAAAAAACATCGTTTCACATAATAGAAAATAGTTTTGAAGATAATATCATTTTTCCTTCATTGTATATTTTCGTGCCTAATTTTTTTTTTTTAGTTTTTCTATTTTAAAAAAATAACGGTAGGTTGAAAATTTTCAAAATTTATATCAAATCTGTAAAACATTACAATGTGTATAATAAAATTTATTTGAAGTCAATGCCACTATCCGTTCCTGAGATATTTGCTACCAACCAAAATTTACGAACTTACGAACGTACGTACAGTCGCACACACAGACATCTTTCTACAAATGACGGATCTAGATTCTAGGAACCTTGAAACGTCCAGATTTGTCAAAAATTTCAATTTGTTGTTTTTAGTTGTTTACGAAAAGAATAAACTGTCTTAGAAAAGGACTACACAATTTCGTTTGATTCGGAATTAGTAATACCAAATTCCCTTGAATTTCGAAATTCGTAGCAAGTTTTCCACTATACGAATTCATTACAAACGGATTTTTCAAAAGCTTTTTCGTGATTCGTAGCAAATTTTCGATTACAATGGAATTTGTGATAGGGCTGCTGCTTATAATTAAGATTAGTAATAACAAATTGAGGTATATTATTAATACGGATTTCAAATTCAAATTACACTGATTTTTGACTAGATTATAAATATCTCTACCATTTTAATTGCGCTGAATTTAACATCTGACTTATGACGTTTTTGCTTGGACTTGCTCTGACAGTTTTTTTGAATCTGCACTGCAGTACACGTACTATGCACTTTAAATTTTGTGGTTGGAACTCACATATCAACTACAAGGTGGTGTCAAATTTGTCACATAATTTTTAGATGAAAATAAAATTATTTTAAATGAATGATTTATTTGGATCCTCCCAACTTTTCATTTTTGGTGGAAAAGATATTATCCATCAAGTGACTGTATGTCGGCAGTGTCAATACAGATTTTGGAACCGTTTAAAAGAATTTTCCCTCATTACTTACTTCATTGGTAACCGGTCCCATACCTATCGAATTGCCTATAGTCTTCTTGGTGTGGATAACTTCCAAGGGTTAATTGGGCGATCTTTCTGGCCATGGAAAAATTGACAAAACTAGAAATATCAAGAACATCTACCATCGCCAAATCTCTCTCATCTATTTCACGTTACTTATTTATTTATTGTTTATAATCAAAAACATATTTAATTGTGTTCAATTTCTCTATTTCAGGTTGTAAAAAGTCCTTTGTCATGGAAACTTTCGACAGTAAAACTGACAGTATTACTGATGACAAATTCAAAAATATTTGGTGGAAATGCACCTTGGTTGCTTTTTTTTTTTGAATACTTAATTTTTCTAGTTCACAAATGTCAAATATACATACATAATTGACGTACGACACTATTTGCAAAAATAAATTTCTCCGATAGGGTGACTATATTTGATTAACATTATTTGTGTGATCTGTCAATTAGTCACTCGTTTTTTTTTGTGATTTTGGAATAACTTGCACAATAGATTTTACACAATATTTTTGGCTAGGAACTAAGACAGTTCAATATTTTATCAAATGATTTAATTGACAAGTAATACTTGTATAGAAAACAGCATGTTAATTATAATTACATGTTATAAGTTAGTGCGCAAAGAATTGAATTTCTGTATTAATTGTTTCTTGTTGTTCCTATTTCCTTTAATATAGTCCTTGCTCTTTATATCCCGCAAAGTGGGAAGACTTTCATATACTTCGTCATCTTTAACTTTAAGAGTTGTTTGCTGTCAAATACGCTAAAACTTATTTTATAATTTCCAACACTTATTTTTAGACAGAGGATTATTTAACATCGTGATGTTATCACGAAAAAACAAACTACAAACAGAAAAAAAAAAATGAAGCAATAAACAGCCTTCTGAAATTTCCCCCTGTCATTCTCTTTTAGACAACATTTATTCATTCAAGTAAAAAACTGTTTTGCAAAATCCAATGCATTTTATAAAAAAAAAAATACATACATACATTCATACATAAATAAAAATGTCTTTGAAATACTTTTTGACCTCAGCCAAACCATTTCTTTTCAAGTTCACCCCCTATCACTCATTAAAGTCTTATTAATGTTAAATTAGACTTTCATCATTCCAAAACCATATGCTCAGTTTTTTTTTTTTTTTGTCTGCACTGCGCTAATGAGAACAAGATTTCTATGTACGAGTATGTACATCTATAAATCTGGAATATAATCTGATATAAATTTTATTAAAACAAGAAGTACTCAAGCTGAGCGATGATGGTTGATGGAAGAAGACCTCAAATTTATGAAAGGGAGATGACTTTTTGTATATAGACGAATAGTTTATTTTAAATAGAAAAAAGACCCTGACCTTGGATAAAGTTCAAGGGGTTAGGGGTGGGTGGTTGTGAAAAAAGAACTTAGTTTCAAAGGTGAACTGAGTTAGGTACACACTTAATAGTACATATTCTCATACCAGACACATGCATCAACATTCCTTATTTATAAAGATAGAAATGATGAAATGTAACTTGAGTTATTTACTTCCTTTTCATTAAAAAAAAATATATAAATTCTTTCGAATGAAATGCAAATCGTGAAAAGGTTACATTTTCTTTTCATCTTTTAACACTCAACTTACATTTCCTGACTAACTGACAGAAAAAAAAAAAAAAAAAAACTACTTACCATAAGGAAGTGTTAAGTATTTCGAGCTTAGGTACGAGTATATTATTTATTCAAAGACTTCCTGTCATGCTATGCTAAGCAGAATTTCTTCGACATAAATATAAATTCAAAGTTACGAGCATATTGATGTTTTTGTATACTTAAATCATTTCTCACTTTAAAGTAAAAAAAAAATTCAAAGGTAAATCAATAGTGTACAAAAATGTTTCAAATTTTCCTATTTTATTTATAAAAGAACTTAAATTGACACTCATATGTCAAAAAGATGTTAAATAGCATTTACGACTCTCTTTTGACAGCTACAGAAGCTATACTGTTTACAAATTAGACGTCAGCCTCCGTGGCGCAATGGCTAGCGCGTTCGGCTGTTAACCGAAAGGTTGGTGGTTCGAGCCCACCCGGGGGCGATTTCCTTTTTCTAGAAATTAATATTTTTTTTTTTTAATTCAGTTTCTTTTTTGTGAAAATAGTTGTAACGATTTGAATTGATAAGAGGTAAATATTTGGAGTGTTATCAATAGATTCATTGAAAAAGTTTCCCTCACATTAAACAGCTGTGCAACTAAACAAAAGCTTTATTCTTTTGCGTAACTCAAGCACTGAAATTTGTTTTTCAAAATTGTTCTTAGTTAGATACGTTCAATTATAATATTAGAGATTAAAATAGATTTATTCTAGATTGGTCGGAATATAAATGATGCAGATTTAAACAACTGTTGGAATGCTTTACAAATATTTCCGACAATGTCTAGCTGGATAACTACCAAACTGATATCAAATATTATTTTACTCTAAAAATCAAATAAACCCTTTTGAAGTGGTTAAATATTTGTGTACAGGGTGACCCAATTTAGAATGAACAATTCAAATTTGAAGGACATCAAATAATGTGGCAAGAATTTGAAAAAAATTTTGTTAAAACGTTTTGAGCTTTGACCAATATTTTGGCAGAAGATGTATAGAAAAATTAACTAAGCATCGCTTAATACACCTTGAAAGTCAACGAATGACAACAGGAATCCGGTCCGGCATCAATCAACAAGTCTCTCCATTTATCCTGATCGCGAACTGACGACGACACGACGACGCCATCAAGTTGTGCACCCTAAGCCTTCGGGCGGCCATCTATAGAATGTACTAAGAAGGATTTTCCGAGCTGTTTACTATATTTCCTTATGTGAGCTAAGTGACCGGAGTCTATACCGAGGTTAAATTTGTACACGATATCTGCTTCCAGGTAGACTGTAACGTCTCTGGAATGGTCCGGTCTTTCTTCAAATATAAGGACAACAATTCTCCTTAAGACTTAGTACCTCTCGAACGCGCCTAAGATGTTGGAGTGCATTTTACTAACCACCTGGGTTTCGGAGCTATATGTGAGTACTGACAGAACCATATTCCTGTATAGCACTATACTTAAGAAGTTATGGTTACGATTCTAGATGTCAAAAGCTGTGACATTAATGTCTCTTTTTGCTTTGAGTACCCAAAGATTTGCGAAGATTTTTAAAATATTAACAGCAAATATCTTACTTGCAGATAACAATTATAAAATTGACACCTAAACAATAGTTTTTTGACAAGTTTGCAGTAATTAATCCTGCACTGAAAAATTGCTTCCAGAGTTACATAACTGTGGAATCAGGATTAACTAATTTTGAGTTTAACTATGAGAACTGAAATACTAGCTCTAAATGGGTGAACAAATACGAAGTGCGTAAAAGTATATTAAGGGTTCATTTAACGTTGCATTGATCAGTATAAATAAAAAACTGCATCTTAACTCTAAGTGACCTTCAAACGTTATTACCTTAAAACTATATTTTTGGCATTTAAAGATATTTTAACTTTACTCAGTCTCTATTAAAAGAAAAAGATTTTAAAACAATACAAATTTTAAATTAGATTTTTAATAAATTTACATTTCAAATATTTTCAAAATTTTATATTTGGTTTGAAGTAAACTTAAAAAAAAAAAAACCTTCCTAAATATTTCAATTACAAAATCCTACGATATCGGAAAGTGCTTCATAATTTTTATAATCGTCTACGATTTTCGTGATATTTCAAGTGTACTTGAAAGGCTTTATGTCCCCTCAGGAAAATATTGGAAATTTAAATTTTTTGAATTTATTTATTCTAAAGATGGTATCAAAAATCGCCTAAGTTTGTTCCTGTAAAAAGGGTGTATATAGTGTCTAGGAACTTGATTCTGAAAGATTGTTCATCCCATCCAATATCTCGAAGTCCAATTGTGTGACTATGAATATAGTCCTCTTGAAATTAAATCCCGTATACAAATATCTTATAAAGCCTTTTCTAAAAATGGACATTCACTTAAACTGCCAATTTACCTTAACGTTAAACAAAAAATACGAAAATTATCCAAAGCCCTTTAACAATATTAAAGAACTTTATCTTTTATAAAATTACAAGCTTTTGTTTTATATTTAAATTAAAAACCCACGTGGACACTTATGTACGTACGTATACGTATGTTATGGTTAATTTATTCATAATCTTAATGCAACTCCCAACTCTTTCCAACAATCCTTATACATATACATTTACATTACATGTAAAGTAGGTACATCCGGTTTTATGGCATACACGAGTCGCCCAGACCCCGACACACAATACAAAGGCCTTAAGTTGAAAAACTTTCCCATTTACATAAGTATGTATGTATATGTAAAGTAATGGGTGTTTGTGTAAATTCTTAGCGTATGAGTAAATTTCTTTATATATAGATAATGTAAGTACATAGTTAAGTCCTATGACCTATTTATCAAAGTTGAATTAGTCCCCAACTCAGATAACTAATTAACTTTATTATCACTTTGAGTATGTACTTGTGGACTAGAAGAAAGTATTATAATCTTTACATAGGCAAAAAATATAATTATAAATATTAGAAACATCCTTCAAGTCCAGCCATCTGCAGAAAGCCACATTATCACCCTCAAACTTTTTCCATTCGCAAATCCTTTCAATTAATCCTCGAGATTTATGATAAATTTCGAAACAAAAAAACAGAAACACTCTTGGTCGCTAAGAAATTCCTTATTAAGGGCTCATTACACAAAAAACAATATTTTAAAAAATCTCAGCTCTATTATAATCGTTCTTTTCATCCTTAAAATGTCCTTAAAGGATTTTATTACAATTCATGTATCCTATAGTTATGTAAATCATAGTATGTATCTCCATAGTTATTTGTGCTCGTATTTTGAAAGCTGCCGATGGACATTTCGCGTGTCGTTTATAGTTTTGTGTGTTTCAAACTTTTTACTGGCATGTGCATTGTGGGTCCTAGGGATATGGCTTAACTTTATGGTGTATGGGTTTGTGGTTTTCGAGGTTTGCATTGGTTTTCGTAACATCTGCGAAGTGAAGTATAACACAAACAAAAATTAATTTCAAAACAGAATACTGTGACAAAGAAAGCGCACTTTATTACTAACTTGTCAACAGATGAGTCGCGCATCGTGGCTCCGCTGATGGCGTTGGCGTTGGTAGAGAGAGAGAGTATCTAGTAAACATATTGTAGTATATCTACCAGGACCATCTTTTGTGAGCACAAAAAGTTTGCTAAGGAATTTATGGTTTACTATATATGTATGTACTTGCAAAAAGCTTAGCATCATGGTATTTCTTTCTTCTTTTTTTTTCTGTTTTAAGTTTAATGTTCAAATATTATGATGTTGCAGCATCACAACCCTTTTGTTATCTTTTTATGTAAAAAAAAAATTATATACGAGAATAACGAAACAAAAGAAGGGAGAAAAGTTATTTTGTTATAAATAATTATGATAAGCCCTTGTCCGTGTTTTTGGGACAAGTTGCAATTTACTAAAAAGAAAACTCCAGCTGAGAAATTCTTAAGCTGTAATTTTATATGCTTATAAAATTAAGCTTGATACATTGAATAATCTGCAAGAAATAAAAAGTGTTTGTTTTCTTTATTTTCCTAAAGGGATCGTCCTTAAAAAGTTATTTCACTTTGTTAGTTTTTTAAATTAATGTGACAGGAGTAATTTTTTCAAGCCGTTTTTGTAATGAGTATAAATATTGTTACATATCCCACTGGCTTGTTGACAAGAAAGGGACTCGAACTAAATCTTACCGTTCTCTCATCAAGGATTCTCTGCATTTTTTGTTTAATAACTAAAAATCAAAACAAAACTGATGTTTCTGACAGATATTACATTTTTTATTTTAGAATACTAGATTCGTGATTTTAATATTTTTTTGAAAAATTTTGTTTGGCATTTCATTAAGAACAAATTATCTGAAAAAATGACATGTGTCTTTTAATCAATGGGCGCAAATCCTTACTTCAACATTTCATTAAAAAAAAGATAATAAGTGTACACTTCCTTTTGACGCTCACTGTAAATGATACAAACTTAACAACAAAACTCTACACCAAAATTATATGTAATTTTGAACAAAGAATTGGTTGAGTTTAAGAAAATAAGTTTTATCAAAATCTAACACTCTCAAAACATTCAGCTACTCAACAAACAACACACATATAACCTAATGTCAAATGTCAGTTGTTGTGCAGTCTCCATCCCGTTGATAGAGATGGGAACTTTTTAACGATTTCAAGTAACGAGATAAAGCTGGGACTGAATATAGCTGTCAAAATATAAAATACTCACAAACAGATAAGACATTAGGCGTTTTTCTTTTTTAGTTCTGAGCAGAGCACCGAGCAGAGTCTGAGTACGTCGAGTATGCTCTGAGCAGAGTTTGCTCAGAGCTCTCCGATATATTTATGAAACACACTTAAGCACTGAACTGCCAAAAGCAGTCTGTCTCTGTCATACTACATGAACAAAATTGTGACATAGTCGCGCTCATCTTTTTACTCCATTCGCTCTGTCATTTAATTAAGAGTTCGTAAAGCGAGTTCCGAACTAGCTCCGATTGAAAAAAGAAACACAAACTGAGCGCTCTGATGTGTCTGAGCTAAAAAAGAAACACAGATCTTTTTTTGACAGCTCAGTTCTCTGCTCTGAGCTTAAAAAGAAAAACGTCTATTGCGAATATTAAGCCCCTTTTAGACGATCAGTTCAGTTTCAGTTGAGCTTTCAGGAAAACTGAAACGTTTAACTGAAACTGAAACTGTAACTGAAATTGATGTAATTCCCATCATTTGTCAGTTCACTTCTCAGTTGAATTGATGAACTGAACACCGAATTGAGTTTCATTTTAACTGAATTGACAGTTAAACTGAAAACTGAACTGAAAACTAATTGTCTAAAAGGGGCTTAAGAAAATGAAAGTGTCAACTGAGTTGGAGGGATCTTACAAAGTGTAGCTTTATTATGCAATTTTTGCAACAAACTGACATAAGAAGGCTGCAGAGCAAATTTTGACAGCTATTCCAACTTCATTTTCAGCTGTAACTAGAGAAATTTCAATTCAATTAGCATCCACTTTGTAAAGAAGATTTATCTAATCGATAGTGTTCGATGTCATGGGATGTCATGTCACAAAAATATAATTTTTGAAGCAGTTTTCAAGAATACCCAATGTCCCAAATAATAATGGACGAAGCAGAATAAGGTTTTGCTTGTAACTATTTTCAATATTCATCTAAATAATACGTGTATTGTTTTGATGTTTTAGTAATAAAAGAATTTTCATGAATACACAAATGTCAAAATGCCACTGCAAATATTTTAAAACGATTCTTTCTTTATCATAGACTGTCCTCTATGAGTTGAAAATCATATATCGGATGTTTTATTAAGAGCTTGAGAAATTAAAATAATAATAAAGTGTTTTTCAATAGGGACGTGTTAATTTTGACAGCTAGTGGCGGCCAAATTGTTTGTTTTATTATCTGTTAAAATATCGTTTTTTAATCAGTTACTAAGGCAAGTTACAGCGTCGAGCAACAAGTGAATAACTTTCGCTGATTAAGTTTTGAAGCAGTTGGAAGTTGATTCCAATTTTGGGTGAAAAATCATCTTTAGAGAGGAGGCCCATTTTTGGATGAAATTGTCGGATTTGGGAAGACACCAAACATCCAAATAAAGTTAAGGTTTGGATTTTGTACTTCTTCGAGAACAAATTGGATGATATGGACACTGAAGACATTATGGTTTTAACAGGATGGCTCTTTACGTGCCACATAGCTGGCTTATCATCACTAGCCGATGACCATAAAAAGCTCCATAAAAAATAACCAGGAGGCTTTAAGTCGCACGAACGAGTGAGCCAAGTTAATATGACCACTTCGGGAAATAAAATTTTTACCAAATTGATTTTGCAATGAATTGATGCTTGAGAGCGTTGTTTGATAAACTATGCGTCGTTTTGTAGAAACCAAATGGCGTTGATTTTTACCAAATCATCAAAAGTACGACTTAAACCGTGGTCAATGGGTTTTTATTCTTTCACTAGCCGTATTTATAGACACGTAAGCCCAGATCCTTATGGTTTTTGAATGAAAAGAGTTAAATTTGTGCGAAAACGATTGTAAACTGAACAGCGGTCTTTACTCAAGGTCAACCGAAACTGAAGTACCACAGTTGAGATAACAGACAAAAAAATGAAAGAAATGAAAAAAAAAAACACAGATACCTTTCAACCATACACATGTTATTTGCATTCTTAAAACCATTCTAACCTCAATCTTCTTCAATATACAAACTAGGAAAACCAAATTTCAATGTTCGAATAACTTCTGACCTGGAGTTTAAAAGAACTACTTAATATAAAGTGCTTATTAAATAAAACCATTCATGTGAATCGAATTTTGCCATCAAATTGACCAGAAGAATAAGAATACAAAAGTAGATACCCATATAAGCTTTAACTATCGATGGAACACCCATAAAATCTAAAAAAAAAAAAAGTAAAGTGTTGAGATTATTTGACCCATTGAACTTTCAAATATCTTCAATATAAAATCTAATATTTTCTAATGTCAATCTTAAAAAAAAAAAAAATAGATAAAATTTTAAGAGAAATCCTTAAAATTTCAAATAACCTACAAAAGAACAAAAATAAAAAAAACTGTCATCTGTCAACCCTTCCACATTTTTCGATATCCTTTCGTCCTTTTCACACATATTATCCTGTCAATTTAACAAATGGTATCACATTCTATTTTTTTTTTTTTATTTTTTTGTTTGTTACGAGTGCGATAATCTTCATTTTCACTAAATTGCATTATATACGAGCACCTTTTTTAAGTCGTAAAATTTATAGGTTTATTTTTTTTTTGGTATCAATTTTAAAGATGGAAAAAAAATACTGAACATGACATACGTTTTTTTTGTGTACAGCAGTAACCACATACCTACTACCTATGTAATGTGTAAGTCGTAAAAAAGTGTAAGCTTGAGTTTTTCCTCTTCGTTACAAAAAAGTGTCATTTAAACGTGCGAGAAAGATCCCAAATTTAAGGAGTTAAAAAAAAACTAAATTGTGGCATAGACAATTTACGACCAAACATACTCGGATACTGCCACAAAATCCATCATTATGTTGCGGGGATATAAAATGTTCGGCTCGTACAACGTACATATCTGAAGTGATAATTCCTGCCTACATTCTTTTCGTCTGAACATCAGACAAGGATTAAAAGGATGTCGCATGTAAGCCTAGCTAAAGAACCAACAAATACGAGTACATTATATCAACACCATAATATGGGAATCCTTTTTTTTTTCTCGCACTATCTATTTTCGGTTCTGAAACTCCTAACAGATATTCCTAAGGAGTGTCACAGTCGAGTCGATAGACCGAAGATGAAGAATCACTCTCGTATATGTTAAGGAGTTTTATGCATGTTTCATTCAAAAACAATTTCACTCTGGGATATTCTAAAATTAGGGTTTTAAGTAATGATTCAGATTCAGGCAGAAAAAAAAAAACCCTTGTGTTCTGTATTCCCTATCCCAATTTTAATGTTCCTCGTGGATGAATATTTTGTATAGCAATTTCAGTTACGACATGTTCGTTAAGAGATTTAAGGATCTTCTCTGGGTATTTAATCTTGATAATAAGATAGAAATGACACATTAAGTGCCTGTGGGATGAGCACGATGAATCATCAAATTTGGTATAATTTTATACTTTGGGGATGCATACATCATATGGAACATCGTCGTCGTCGTGGAAGGGATGTGATATGACTAAACAAATATTCATAAAAGGGAAGAAACCTTATCTCGTTCATCCTGGTTCGTCATGGAGCATTGATTTAATTTCATTTATACGAGTATACATGTACATATGTATGTATGTTACCTCGTTTGCATATCTGTATCTGTACGCAAGTTTGTATGGTTAGACTTGGGAAATTGTGACCAAATTGTGGGGATTTTTCGACATAAGGCTTTTAAGGAATTTCATTTATAAAGAGCTTATTAATAAAGAAGCTCTTAAAATAAATTTAGAGGCTTAGGGTTAAAATATCATAAAAGTATCAAGGATTAAAGATCAATTAACGTGTATAATGTAGTATATGTATGTATGAATTTTGAATATGTAACGTATGTATGTACATGTGTATGTAAAATTGATTTATTGATGTTGGTAAGTGCGGTTAAGAGAATGTTATAAAAAGAGTTGAAGGGTTAAGTCTTAAGTGCCAAGTCGTGCGTTACCAGCAGCTTGCTCTTAAATAAATTTTATGACAGAATCGAAATACTTCATGAGTAAAAATTTACACCTTCATCAATAAATACTTTAGATATTTTTTAATCATAGAAAAGCAAATTCAATGCATGTTGTGATAACTTATAAATTATAAATATACGCTTATAGAAAACAATGAATTGAATTGAAAATAAGGTCCTTAAGGTTTATCCTTATTCATGTAAAAAATTAATTTAATATTTCCACATTTTCCAATCAATCGTGAGTATGGACACTTAATTATAAAATTGAACTGTTGAGGTTATAAGAATTTTTGAAAATGGGGTTGGAAGGTGTTAAAATTTGTGAATACAAATTGCAAGTTGAAGTTGTCAATGTGATAGTATGGATTTTGTGAATAAAATAAAATTTTAGCTAAAGCTAGACATAGAGTGTTCTAGCTGAAGTTTTGTTTTATGTGAATCAAAAAAAAAATGATAACAAAATAGCTTGTGCTAGAAAATTCTAAAAATTCTAGCTGAATTTTCGTAATCTTATGTTAAAAATGTCGACAATACTATTCACCGACCTACTGTTGGCCACGTGTCTTACATAAAGTAGAGCGTTCAACTCCAAAATCTAATCCTACACCATACTGGAATTCAGGTTTACTTAGAAACCTCAGAACAATCTGAATTCTCTGATGCTGAAAAGTCAATGCACCTTCTCTATACTGCATTTAGTTAAAAGTAATCGGAAAGTCACTTCTTCCTCATCATCATCACTGTTTACTTAAACACTATAACTAGAGAAAATATTGAAAATAAGACATATAGTCAAAGCTTTCAAGACAAGTCGAAAAGTCTTGGAATTTTTAGCATTAACTACATTTATTGTATATTATTCTAGATTAAGCTATTTATATTCACACAAATTTAAACTTAGGCTTTAAAAAAGCTAGAAAACACCTTTAACTAGCTAGCTTAAGCTTATTTTTATTGAGTAGAAATCAAGCTTTTGCTTAAAAATCAAGTTTTAGCTTTAACTTTTATACTATTCACAATGTCCTATCCTTCTCTTGAATATTCGACGATTTCAAATTTGTCTTCTTTTTTGGCAACGATATTGAAGTTTACAATATAGAGAATTTTCGTAAATTGTTTGATTTTTTTTTTAAGAAAATATCTCAAATACTAAAAACTTAAACTTTAATATTTCAAACTGTAAAACATACAAAATTAATTTTTTTATAGGGAATCTAAAAATCCAAGTTTCTAGTCATGTCACCTAATTTCAGAATACTGACAATTATCATTATAATGTATGAAGAACTTTCGAATGTGTCAAATCGTATTGTACTTTTATAGAACAATGCAATTCGGTATAACGGAAGGAGGTGAAGTGTATCAAAAAAAATATTTTGAAAACTAAAGATAATGAAAAACTTTGCAAAGAAAAATTTATAAGTGTCAAAAATTGTGTGTTAACTTAAAATTTGCACTTTGGAAAATTAAACTCCATAATTATTGTCGTCAATTATTTTGGCCTACAATTTGTTGTTGATCTAAAAAAAATTGTATCTCAAAATTAATATCTAATAATCCAATGTCAGTTTGCTACAAAAAATATAAAAACTTGTACCTCGTATCGGTTTAAGTAATTGAATTCTTTACTAAAATAAGTAAGCTGACGAATATATACACGAGTAATTTCTTATTTCTTATCCAGAATTATAGATCTTTATTATACAGCTTATATGGCTTATTTTCCGTTCCAATATTAAATTTTGAAAGTGCACTTTCAGTCTTCTGAAAACCAGAAGAAATTTAAAAGAAAGAAAATTTAGTAAGTAAAAATAAAATTCGTTGAGTTTTTTAATTTTAAACCTTTAAAATGTACTTTCTGTCTCTTGAAGCCAACGGAAAATTTGTTGGCAATTGAATTGATAAAAGGCAATTTTTGACAAAAAATCAATCCTCCAATCAATCCTTCCACCTTATTTCAATTTTATCAGCGTTTTTTGTTGAGAAATATGTAAAATATGTATTTTAGTCGGCATTTTTGAATTAAGGTTGCTAATAACACCTTTAATTAAATTCATACAATCAAAACACAAAACCATCTCCTTTCTTTTCTAAAGAAACTGCAATATTTTAAATCTACCTTTCTTAATTTCACACTTGAAACAAAAACACTCTAATTAAGTTAAACATTAATGAGATAATAAGTTAAGATTACTGCTGTAATAAATCCATTCCTTATAAAAACTCAAGATAAGGATAATAAAGAAATATAAAGAATGAGACTTGAAATTTTGTTAATCAATTTATTATACGAGTATCCTTCAATTATGTTGATTCCCTTGTTTTCTTAAGGTCATACCTCATTAAAAAAAAAAAGTAACCTTGATTTTAAAAGTCTATTTTTTTTTTAGGAATAACAAATTAGGTCTGTAACTTATTTAAGGAGGAGCAGTAAGCAAGTATGCAAAACAAAGGTGTTTTTAATTATGTTACTCCTGTTACTTTTACAAAAGGAGAATGTTTCATTTAAGAACTTTTTATTTTGCCAAAAATTAAGGTATACAATATATATTCAACACTCGTACGCATGAATAGGTATTCAAATTAAAAACACACAAAATAACTTTAAGAACACGAATATTAAGTTATCATGGTTTGAATATGTTAATGGTTTTTTTTTTATAAAAAATGGGAAGAAATTTTTTGGTATCTTCTTCTTCTTGCTTTTATTTTAAGGTTTTTAAAGACTGAATTTTTATTATAGGGTTGCCAGATCATTTCATAGCTTAACAAGACAAATGGCTGAAATAAGGGAGACAAAATTGTAATAATATGTCAAAGTTTGACATTTCAAAATATGTCCTATTATAGGAAGTTGTTCAAATAAAAAACTACTCGTATATTCATAAACACTTTCATCATACATATTTTTAGTCTGAATTCCTTTCAGGGCAGTTACGTTTAATGTTCAAAATTGTGACAGTTTCTCTTAGGACTAGTTTCTGACTGGTGAGTAAACTCCAAGTTAACTCTGAGGTTATTTAATCCTGATCCCGGAGTTAACTCTTCAATCAGTTTTTAATGAAGAGTTAACTTAAACATCAAAATTTATGAGTTAATTTGTCATCACTGAAATGTCAGTTGTCATATATATATACCGGTATCTTGCTCTGTTGCTCATTGTATTTCTATTTTCAGAGTTATTTGTTGTGATTTTATGTTTGTTGGAAAATAATATTTAAAATTTGCATTTTAAAAAATTCTAAAAGAGGATTTCAAATTATTCATTTCTTTTTATTTATAATTATTTACTAAAAAAATTTCAATCAAATATCTTCACTTCACTCATTGAATTTTTGTTTGCAAAACATCTATTTGTCAAGCTGTCAAAATATATTTTTGACTAAATTGAATTGAAAAACTGAAATGAAGAGTTAAACTAGAGTTAAATTCTTACTCGAGGATGATCTCGAACTGAAAGACTGGCTCTTAGAGTGATAGAAATTTCAATAAAATTATATCAAAACTTTTGAAATGTCATTCCATTTTTCTGCCATCAAACCAATTGTAAGAAGACTACTCTCCACTTCTCCAGCAATGTTCCAATAAGAAAATCTTACAAATAAGACTGTAAATATCTAAAAAAAATTAAAATGCCCCCAGTTGCAAACATTTTGGTTAGATATTTTGTCAGCTGTCAGCGTTTGCTTGTTTAAATTTAAACAATCGTGTCATCATGAAGATTAAATCGATCTATCGCACGATGTTAAGATGTTTGCAAATGGCGTCGTACGTTTGTCATAATATTTGACAAGCAAGCAATTGCTGTCAAGCCATTCTCAATCTCACACTGAATATAGGACGATTTTGTGTCAAAAATTATCATGGTTGACAAGGGGCATTTCCACTTAAGCGTTTTATGGTGTGGTGGATTCTCTTGATTTGCTAATTTGGCATGGCCGATACTACTTTGGGACTACTTGAGAAATTATGGAGAACTTACGACAGGAATACAAAGAGTTATCACAGGAAATCTTGATTAAAATCGTGGTAACTGCAATAAAATGGTTAAAAATATGTATTTATAACACCGGCAACACTTATTGGACAAAATTAAAAAGTGAATATTTCCAGCTCCAGTATTTCGATGATGATTGGCTGTCGCAAAAGTCAACACCCCTCGAAGTATGCAATATATTTATTTCAAATGATGAACGGGCACGGAAAATGGCATTAATGACATTTAAAATAAAATCCTCCATGATTCTAACAGTTTGAAGTAACTTAAGAACGATTTCGTTTTCTTTTGCCAAAAAAAAAACAAATTCAAAGAAAAACTCATTTATGTACAGTATAGAGCGCCTACGATATTATTTTAGGTGTAATTCCGAAAGGTTAAAGAAAAAGTCACTATAGAAACGTTTCAGTTAGACAATTTATTTTAAACAATGGCGATTTAGAAAAACACCTACATACTTCCTTTGCTTAAAAAAAATAAAATTAAGTATCTAATATCAATATTTTGATGACTTAAAAAGACTTTCTAGAAGTATAATAAATTATTGTGTCATGTTTTATTTTAAACACCTGAAGCCAATTGTAGTCCAAGAATATCATTTAATTAAATTTTCTTTTACTATAATCTAATTCGTTTGCAAATTATAATTGAAAATTCTATGGCAACAATTATTTAGATATATTTTGCCAAAAAAGGATATACATACATAAGTAAGGGTATTTAAATATTTGTTCCTGAATTCAATTAAATGCTCAATTTATATTTCTCATAAATGAGTTTAAATGTGTATTTTTAGGTTGGTAATCCACCAAAACGTAATATCCTCGTTCTAATGATTGGCAGTGTAAATACACACCTCAAGCTGAATTAAATTAATTATTATTATTTAGTACTGTTTTAAGGATATACAATTTACTAATTTTGAAAATGTGTTTTATGTACATAAATTAAAACATAATATTTGACACTGTTCAACTTATGGGCTTTTCATTGAGGGCATGGATGTTTTTTTTTTTTTTCAATGTTTGGTAAGTGTAAGATAAGCATTTTTATTTGAAATTTCATTATCAATTAAACAGGGCGAAAAAAGCTCCTGAAGACGTTGTGAGAAATTTTGCATTTTCACGAAAAAAGTAGGGGCCAATAATGAAGTTTCGACTAATGTCACACCAACCAGTGACCTTGGGACTGTGGAGAATTCGTTCATGGAGCTCTTGTGGGTTTTCCGAGGCCCAATTACGGGAGTTTTGTTTATTAACCAATTCTGATGAATGAAAGTGGGCTTCGTCGCTCATTATCAAAACAGTGTCATCCGTAAAGATTTTCAACATTGCTTCCATGATTATACTTAAATGGCATCTGGCAACAAGTCAATACTACCCAGTACCCATACTCATAACAATATACGGTTTCCCCCCACCTCGCTGGACAACCCATTCAAATCTTCCATACCTCGCTGTCGCATCCTGTATAATTCCAGCACACAAAATACCTATTATTTTGAATTACCCTAAAGAATATTAAATAAAACGTTTTACATTTATAAACTGTAAATTTTGAAATTTAATGAAGTAATGACAATTTTTTCCAGGGATGAAAGTGACAGTTGAAAGAAAGATGTCAAAGTATAGTTTGTTTTAATTTCCATTTTTAATGTCAAAAAATGTCAAATTTAATTTGGTTTCGATGAATTAAATAAAGTCATCGAATAAATCAGAATGATTGGTCTGTAAAATCAAGACTTAGAAGGAGACAGAGACGAGGAAAATATTGACATTTTTCCTTCGACTTCCTTTAAATCGTATAACGGGTCCGAAATGCCAATTTTTTTTTAATGAGTAAAAGTTTCTATTCACTATGTAAGACACCAATCCAATTCAACTTTAACAGCAAGTGCAACCGACTCAGTTGTACATTTTATATCTATTTTATATATTATGTATGTATGTATGCTGTAACAATCTGTCGCTAATTTTGTTATTTGACCTTGATCCATATGACATGCTTTGTTTCCTCTATTAGTTTCCTATGTCAAACCATCATATGCTTGGCAAAATAATATTATTACAACAACCCTCCAAATCAAATCCTCCCCATACCTACTTAAAAAAAAAATCCAAACCTAATAAGCGAATAAATAAAGCTAAACTACCATAAATTATAGTATCACAAAATTGATATACAAAAAACGCACAAAATTATGGTTGCCAAACCAACACAAAAATAAAATATATTTAGCAGATAGAATTTTGAAAATTTGTGTCAAATCTTACTGAATTTTTATTTGAATTTACTCTTAACAAATTATGACATTTGGCAAGTGAACCTGCGTTCGTTATTCTTTTTAACACTTATACATGATTTTTATTGATTCCCAACAGGATTTTTAACATTTGACAGATGATAGCATTAATGAAACTGTCAAATTAACTGTCATTTTGGAATATAAATTGACTCCAGCGTTCAATTTACTAAAATAAGTCAACAAATCACAATATTTTCCTAAATATTGCCACTTTCCGATTCCGATAGAATGACCTAAGAGAATCTGAAATGTCAGTCGATTCCAGACCATACACAAGAACTTTTCAGACCATAATTTGACGAATTTCGTTTCAAGATTTAGGCATTCGCTTCTAGAAATCTTATTTTACCGACATTTTGTTCGCTTACTAGACTTTCAACCGATTGAAAATTGAACCTAGCTGTTAAACTTCATTAAATTAAGCTTTGAGTTCGTGAATTAGGAATTTATAAAAAAAAAACTGATTTTTTGTCTGAAAAATAAAACATATTTTACCGATTTAGAGGTTTAGAATTTATTTGGCTGTAAGTCTTATCATTTACTTATTTAATTTAAAACAAACTAATACAAGTAAATAAAATAAAAAAACACCGCTTGGTTTGACAACGTAAATTTATTAATGTGCCGAGTGAAGTTGGATGCATTTGTAATTGTAGCGTTCAGGTGTTGATTGGTGTTGATCTTTAGGCTGGAACCAACAGCCAATAATTGTATAATGACATTTTGTTGAAAAACTCGTGACGGAATCGATACTGATACCGAGACAAGTAATAAGTTATGAATTTCGGAATTGAATTCGGAGTTTTGAAAATGTATAAAGAAAAAATAAACATGAAGACCAATTAAGAATTTACCCGATTTTTGAGCAAATATAATATAGGTACTAAATTATTATCCACACCTTAAAAAATTAATCCGATTCTTTCAGAAAACCACAGAATTGGTTATCATATTGTCAACATATTGATTTTCTTCGCATTACACAACAAACATCATCAATACCAAATTTTGTCGAATTTAAGAATGAATTATTGAAAACAATGTCTATATACAATATACATATATGCTGTAGGTACGTTTCTGTATCCTTTAATGGACATTTTTATTTATTTGACATACTCCTATACTCCTTCTGTCACTGCCACTACCACTACTGCCACATGACCAAAGAAGGAGTGTTCGGTTATACCCGTATTATGTATATTCTGGCAAACAAAAGGAAGGTATGTACTGTACATATACATATAAGCCATAAAATGCGAAAACGATGGTGACCTATAGGTTATTAATGAGGTAGCTGGTCAAATATTTACTATTCTCGTGGCTCCCAGGAGAGTATGTATATGTTGGAACCAGCACGACAACGACACGACGACGACGACGATGACATTACAGCTGTATACCTAATTGCCCAAGAGCAATTTGAATTTAACTTGCACAACACTTGCCTTAGTTCAACAAGTGGTTTTCTGAAAACATCCAGTCCAAACACGGAGTCCCGACCAAGCCAACCTAAGTTAGTGCCTAGCAGAAAGCCATAAAGAAAACCTCTGCTCTTAGGGTGTGACGAACATTCGAACATACGAACCATTATTCTATACACCTACTCCGTCAGCCTTAATTTCGGTATCCTTTAAAGGCAATATAACCTAACCATTACTCAGAGAATAATATAGGTTTTTGTTTTGGTTATGGCTACGTTACATATACCAGCTTAAGGTACCTTACCTACCTGGGTACATATCTGTGGTGTGATGTTATTTTCAGTCAGGTCGAGGTCGGGGCTTTGACATCGTAAGCTCACTTATTTAATTAGTAACTCAGTTCAGTGACGAAGGACTTGCGGTGAACTGAAAGAATACTTAAAATACAAACAAAAATTCAAAAACAACACAAAGCTAAAGGGCTTTTTCTTTTTGGTCCTTTTACTTTTGGGGAAAAAAAAAGACTAAAAATAGAATTAAAATTTAATTTGTACCTACAAGTCGACAGGTCCAGGTGGATAAACAAAGATTATTTGTTATATTCAAAGAGTGGTAGTGTAGGTGGGCGGGTAAAGGTAGTTTAACACTAATTTGGGTGTTTTTAAAATTAAAATACATATTTTTTTTCAAAAAAACACTTTAACAGAATTCAGAGGTTGCTTCGTCTACAACAATACCTTTTCGACTTTTCGATGTAGAAAAAATTTTTTGTTTTTTTTTTCTCAAGGTCCCTGTAAATTAATTTAATTCAAATTAATTTCATTCTATACAATATCACGTTTTAAGGATTTAGTACTTATTGCGAATGACAATTTTCATTTGATCATTTGAATTAAATTTTAAAATTGAGTTACTCAATTGATGAAGACATTTTGAATCGTCCATGAAGTTGGTAAAGATAAAGCAAACAATTATTTTACTATATAATTAAATATTTATACAATATATTTTAAATTTAATTTTACTACGTTTAATTAGAGTCATAAATGACTTTTCTATCAATTTTGTGAAATAAATTTATCACTCTTCAGGAAAAATTACCCTTTTTCGCTTTCAGAAAAATAAAAAAACATACAATAACAAAACAAGCGTTTTTAATCGTTGAAAAATTTTCAAAATTTTTATTGGAATAAGTTTTAGAAGATTTTGCGTAAGCAAACGTGGCACCTAAAGCGTGGAGACCTTTTGTCATGATTCAATATTTGACAAACACATCCACCCTCTGCAATCATTTTGCGCTTTAATTCAAGGAGCATTAAACAATTTTTAGTGAACTTTTTTTTGAAAGCGGTTGCTGATTCATGGACAGTTTTTAGAATTTTCGGAATGTTCAACCACTTTTAAATTCAGCTTCCCACATCTATATCTACTGTGGTAAATAATAGTGTAGAGTAACTGTCAAAAATGAATATTTAATGACAACTCGATACCCAATTCATGGGTGAGCATGGGCTCACTCAATGGATTGACAAACAACAATGAGTGCTGCCATCTTCACGTAAGAATTGGAAAGATAATATAATATCGTTAAATTTCGTGAAAATAATGGACAAAGCTAAAAATTTCGATTTAAATGAGCATTTCCAATTCTTGTAAAATCCAATAAAAATTAAGAAAACATTGAAAACATTATGTATTTCAAATAATGGGCGTGGCAATTACTTAATTTTCTTATAGTTGTTATACATACTTTTTCGTAACAGAATGTCACTCTAGTCACATGGGTAACATTCGATTTTTTTCATTAAAACTTGAAAAATAAAGTTTTATTCTTAAAAAAAAACAGCTGTTGTAAATGTTTAGACAATATTGGTGAAAGGGGTTATACAACACGCAAAGTTTTTAAATGTTTTTTTTTTTTTTTTTATTTCAATATTTATTTCGATATTGAAATAAATGTGGAAGGATGAAACCAAAAGTGTGCTACCAGAAACTGTTCTAGCGTCGCTTCCATTTTGCAATCGGGATTTGTATCCTCATTTAAGAAAAAAATTTTAAGTTCTTTGTGTGCTATCAGTGACGTCTGTTGAGCTAGAACGTTCATTTTCAACTTTAAGACGGTTAAAAACGTAGTTGAGGGCAATAACAACTAAGACGAAGCTCAACGGATTAGCTTTGTTCACAAAGAAATCGAAGTTAAACCTGAAGATGTGGTGAATGCATTCGCAAATAATAAAAAAAATAAGAAAGGGTCTAATTTTTTCACTAAATTATTATTAAATCTATTTTTCAAATGAAAAATATGTATGTACATACAATGTATAAAGTGGTTGATCATTGGTCGACAAAATTCAAATTTGTTTTCATTATTTAAATCAAACAATACTTTTACAACTGATTTTTTAGTTTTTGAAAAATGAGTGTTCATTTGATTATATATCAAGTATTGAAAAACCCCGAATCTTATGCTTCCATGGCTTTGAAAAAAAAAACTTTTTAAAATTATTTTTTGACGATGATATTTAAACTAAATTTTGAAGATGAGATTATAGAATTTAAGAAATCATTACAAATTTTATAAAAAAAAAATACTTCACGAATTAACATATGTAGCTTCAAAAAGCCAAATTTATGTTTTTTATGTTTTTTTTTTTTTTAATTTTAAAGTGTGATATCTCAAAAACCTGACGTGATATAGTGATTCTGAAATCGGATTCAAATTCAGACTAACAAAAACCTTCGGAAAAATATTATTTGATTGTCAGATACAAAACATTTTTTACTAGTTTTAGTGATACCTTGAATGAAAATTTTTATTAATTATTTTCACTAAGCCCCTCCAAAATAAATCCTGGCTACGTTACTGATTGTAACTTACAATTTATTCAGTTCAATTCAGTGGAATTCCAGATAATTAGTAATGAAGTTCAATGACAACAACTATGTCATAGAAAAACCATGTAATTTATTCCTTTATAAACTGTTTCTATTCTGATACTCTTCCTATTATACATATTAAATGACCAAATCAATAACTGTTTCTCAAAGTGTCAATTATATATTAATTTATTTTATAAAACCACTCATTGAACACAAGCGTTTCAAACCATATTAAAATTAATTTAGCACATACCACAAAACTCAGAAAACTTTAAAAATGACATAAAATGAATAATATCATAATAATTTCAACCAAAAAGGATAAATGTACATATGTATGTACATATGTAGAATTGTAGATACATACATCTACTATATAGACACATATGTACGATTACATTCATAACTCATAATCCTTCGTATGTATATATTCATCCAATGCGATTATCTTTATTTTCTTAGTTAATTTATCATCTCACAGCAAACCCGGAGGTTAGGTACTACCTACCCTCATAATGACCTTTTTGTTAACCTTTTTTACAAGTTTTCACTTTGAATTCACAACAATGCTTTAGAAGTGAAAAAAATACGATTATTCAAAGCCGTATCTTCATTATTATGGTTATTGAGTTTTTGTATCTAAAGAATGTATTCCTTCTGTCACAACCAGCAGACAATTCAATTGTACATACCTACATAGATACACACATAGATAGACAAACCTATACATACACATACACAGCTACTAGTATATAGAGATACATTTAATTTCACTCACGTGCCTTGCACAACAAGTTGTTTTTGTTAAAAGTGACTTGTTATGGCTTAAACCTCAAAGGAAATAAAAGTATCTACTACTAAAACAAAACAAAACAAAAACAACAACAACAAAAATATGCAGAAAAAAGGACATAAATTAAGTGTCATTGCCACCACCACAGTGTTGTTTTAATTAGATTCCTACCCGTCGTCATAGTCGTCGTTGTTCGTTCGCTCTCGTCCTCATTGAGTAACCAATTGCGTTGTACTCGAAGCAAGGACAAATATTGCGAATGAAAAAGAAAAAAAAAATACGAAAATAATTAAGGAAATTATTTGCTAGCAATTATTAAATTGTTGTCGTTTTCCCCAAGTATAGATACAAGGTTTTGTTTTACATTTAATGGTTTCGTCTTCAATAATGAACAATGAACATAATATTCTACCCGATGGCGAACGCAGGATATAAAATCTCATTCCAGCTTTAATGTTGAGGCTTAGGTATACATAGATATTAAAATTAAATGAAATTCCAGATTAATTTGGAGGAATCAAATTCTTGGTGTAACCAATAATCCGAAATTATTTTCTCTAATTTTAACTCTGATTTCTCAAACCAGAGGCAGTAAGGCGTATAATGTCGTTTAAGTTCCTACATCACTTACACTGAATTGTACGAATGCACATTAGTTTGATTAATAAGATAATGATAATCAGGAACTCCACCCTTTTTACATGAATAAACGCAGACAGTCTTAGTTTGGTCCTTAACTTCAGGGGAAACTTTAAAATCACAATATTTTAACTCCATACCATTTTTGAAAAAATATGGACGTTTCAAGGTCTCTGTAATTTAAATCTGTCATTTGTAGAGAGATGTCTGTGTTTGCGTTCCAACGTTGGAGATACCCTTTTTCGTCCACTATAAATTTTTCTTCTACAGGTTATAACTTCCAAAGATACAGAAAGGACTTTCGTAAAAATTTAGTGAGAGGTTTTTTTCATGGAAAGTGGGCCTCATTTCATGGCCAATCCCAGTTTGGTGTTTCTCGGTTATAAAGAGTTTTCCAATAGGGACGAGTTGATTTTGACAGCTCGTGGCGGCCATATTACTTCTTTTACTTTCTGTCAAAATATCGTTTTTCAATCAGTCACTTAAGACAAATCATCATGGCAAGCTACAACGTCGAGCATTATTATCAAAATAGGTGTTCCAGTTGATCCCAATTTTTGTCGAAAAATCATCTTTAGCGTTAAGGCCCATTTTTGGATGAATGGGTACGTGAATAAGCAAAATTGCCGGATGTGAAACGACACCAATCCAGGCGAGGTTCACGAGGATCCAATGCATCCAAATAAAGTTATTATTCGGTGGAGAGTTTGGGCTGAAGGTTTCATCGGTTCGTACTTCTTCGAAAGTGATGCTGGTCAGACCATCACCGTCGACGGCGATTGCCTAAGGTCGTTGATTACAAACTTCTTGTGGTCTGAATTGGATGATATGGACACCGAAGTCATTATGGTTTCAGCAGGATGGCGCACACAGCTCAATACACAATCGATAATCTGCACGAGCGATTT